>OX638147.1:34442354-35714600 GCA_951805005.1 Othius punctulatus | reverse complement strand
GATAGAATGCACTTTTGCTCCCACTTAAAAAAATGCATGAAGCTGCACAGGAAAGTGTGCTATTGAAATTCCGCGACTACTTACTTAGCATATTAAGTTTGTCAGTGGGTGAATTAATTGAATTGGCTTTATTCGCTAGTACACGAGCCATGTAAGCAGGGCCGTAATAAGGACCATACAAATTGCTTTGGCGGAACTTAATCCAGTTATGGTGCGCTCCAAGCTTGCAACCGATCCCTTTGTTCCTCCTCAGAAATACTTATGACGCGGTCCCACAAATGTAGGAACAACTAATTTCTCTGCAGCCACCAACCTGCCTATAGGATCGCGATGATGGCAAGCATCAATTACGATGCCAAATGCACCGCAAATTTGGTATCGCTAAATGCACATGCGATGACTTTCTCCGATTGCACAGAAACTTCGCGAAATACGCTGCAAGTAGGTCAAGAATTCATTGGAAGGCACACACTCCCCCGTGGAGGGATTCAATCTGCCGCGGACCGCAATAAAGCACAAAACGATGGAACAATAATACGTCCCGCAATTTACTAAATCTGGCCACGGTGGAAGATAGAGCATCACAGGGACGACATAAAACACTTTTTAAACACACATTGAAATGCCTTCATCTGCAGTGGCCGCGGAAGCCTTAGCCAGTAAAGTTCCCCGGCGCAAAACGACGACACGGCCGTAACAAGTGCAACACTAATTCAAATTAGTCTGGCTTCTATTTTGTTTAACTTTGTGTGAAGCGCAACTTCACAACAACTGTGTCATATGCGCTTTACTTTTAACGTCCTCCAACAATACAATTTGCGTGGCGTTTTGGTGCGCGAATACTTCTCCCAAGTCACAGATCGCAGCCTCGCATACAACCAGCACACACCTATAAACTTAATTAAACAATTACACACAATGCAAGGTTATAGTTACTAACTATGCCAAAGTTTTGACTTCCAAGATTACATGAAGTCCTTAGGTAATCATTTTTATATCCTCGTTCTAAGGCACAATAATCTTTAAAGAAGATCATTACTACATCACACACACATTTTATCACAGTACTCAAAATACTTGCCAATTAACTAATTACTAACTACTACATTTCACTTCAACGTGAATCTTCTGATACATTTTAAATATATAGCAATTTTCACTTTATAGCTCCACATGATACTAATATCATGAGACATTTTAGCAGGAATTTTAGCAGGATATAACCAAAAATACTACATTATTTAGATAAATTTAGATATATAATTATTATTAAATTAAAAAAATATTAAATTAGATTTAATATTTTTTAGATTATTTGATAAAATTAGATTCCCATCAACTTATGCCCCACAAAATATACAATACAAATAGCTATTTTCATTTCCATTTCCATTCATATCTGTTTTGAAATAGATGTATCTGCAAATAAGATATATGGAGGCCTGAAAGGCAGGTTGATGAAAAGCAACATAAAAACATACAAACATAACCCCACAGCAAATTATTTTTAAAGTTGTAAACTTCCACGTTTCACTTAGAGTCTTTCACTTTTCTTTTACTTTTTACGTTGTCTTTTAGACTAGTTATCACTGGTAACTTTTATATTGCAACCAGTTTTGGTTGTGGTACATAAATCATGCAGGTTGATGAAAATCAGCATAAAACATACAAACATTCTATAATACACCTACAGCAAATTATTTTTAAGGTTGTAAACTTCCACGTTTCACTTCAAGTCTTTCACTTTTAACAATGTCTTTCACAGTGGCTATCACTGGTAAGTTTTATATTGCAACCAGTTTTAGTTGTGGTACATAAATCGTGCAGGTTGATGAAAAGCAGTTGAAACATACAAAACTTCTATAATACACCTACAGCAAATTCATTGTAAACTTGTATATTTACACGTTTCACTTCAAGTCTTTCACTTTTCATGTGGTCTTTCACAGTGGTTATCACTGGTAACTTTTATATTGCAACCATTTTAAGTTGTAGTACATCAATCATGCAGGTTGATGAAAAGCAGTATAAAACATACAAAAATTCTATAATCGACCAGTAGTTATACTGTGATAATTCCCCAGCAGAGATTTCGATTAATTTAATTGACGCTTTTAATACGCGGTTTTAATCAATCACGGCGAGCAGTAACAATAGGTTGATTGCGGAAACTGCGAGTAATCGAAATCTTTGCTGGGGGTGAAGTAGAACTCTCACAGTATAACTACTTACACCTACAGCAAATTATTTTTAAGGTTGTAAACTCCCACGTTTCACTATAAATCTTTCACTTTTCTTTTACTTTTCACGTTGTCTTTTACACTGGTTACTTTAATATTGCAACGAGTCTTAGTTGTGGTACATCAATTATTTTCTGCGCAGCCAATGCAGTCATTTTTGCATCAGTAGCATTGTCTGAAATTTGTAAAATAATTTCAATATCACCGTTCTCATTTTTTGGCTTGCCACAGCGATGCCACATGCCATAAACTACAGATAATACCATATTAATAACATTTGTCTTCTCATGTAAACTTTGGACTTTGAAAATTGTTTCAGAAGTTTTCGACGCGAGTTTTGGCTCCATCATACTGATATTTTTCGAATCGAGTACAGAAAAGTTCCGATATCGAAACATGCTATACCTATCGGTTAATCACTGAAATTTCTGAAAATTTGTCCAATAGATATTTTGAAAATTTTATGCCAGATTTGTATACAGTATGCCTAAAGATTACTCCTCTAAAATTTTTACGACGAGCATGTCTTAAAATGAGTGAGAAAATCGAATGTATAACTTTCTAAGTTGAGCAATCTCTTCGTCACTGAAATTTCTGGAAATTTATCCAATGGTTATTTTCAAAAATGTATTCCAGATTTGTATACAGTATGCCTGACTATCATCAGGTCTTTCCAGCTTTTATTTTCTCTGAAGTGATTTGTAGTGCCCATCATTCAGTGCCTATCTGTTAGCCACTGAAATTTCTGAAAATTTATCTAATTTATATTTTGAAAATTTTATTTGTATATAATATGCCTGGTGAAAATTCCTCTAAAAATTTAATGACGAGTATGTCCTTATGAAGTCAGAAAATCAAATGTTTAACTTTTCGAGATGATCAATACCTATCTGTTAGTTTCTGAAATATCTCAAAATTCATGTAATGGTTATTTTGAAAATTGAATTCCAAATTTGCATACAGTATGCCTGATGATAAATCCTCTTCAAATTTGACGACGATTGAGTCCTTAAGACGTCAGAAAATCATATGTTTAACTTTTCGTGCTGACCAATACTTTTCTTTTAGTCACTGAAATTTCTGAAAATGTATCTAATGGTTATTTTGAAAATTTTATGTCAGATTTGCATACAGTATGCCTGATGATAAATCCTCCGGAAAGTTGACGACGATTAAGTCCTCAAGAAGTCAGAAAATCAAATGTTTAACTTTTCGTGCTGACCAGTACCTTTCTGTTAGTCACTGAAATTTCTGAAAATGTATCTAATGGTTATTTTGAAAATTTTAGGCCAGATTTGTATACAGTATGCCTGATGATAAATCGTTTGAAAATTTGACGACGAGTAAGTCCTTATTAAGTGAGAAAATCAAATGTTTAACTTTCCGAGATGACCAGTACCCATCTGTTAGTTACTGAAATATCTGAAAATTTATCTAATAGATATTTTAAAACTTTTATGCTAGATTTGCATACAGTATGCCTGATGATAATTCCTCTGAAAATTTGACGTCGAGTAACTGCTTAATAAGTGAGAAATTCAAATGTTTATCTTTCCGAGATGACCAGTACCTATCTGTTAGTTACTGAAATATCTGAAAATTTATGTAATAGATATTTTAAAATTTGTATGCCATATCTGCATACAATATGCCTAAACATAATTTCTCTGAAAATGTGACGACTAGTAAGTCCTTAATAAGTGAGAAAATTGAATCTATAACTCTCCGAGTTGACCAATATCTATCTGTTAGTTACTGAAATTTCTGAAAATGTATCTAATGGGTATTTTGATTTTTTTTTGGCAGATCTGTGTACACCAATAGTCTTATATTTCATTTTAAATTGTAGTTAAATTTATATCCAATGACCATTTCTTCAGATATTCAAAATTTACAGCAAACAATGAAATATATCTCCAGTTTTTCATACTTAAATAATGATATATCAAGAACTAGCCTATCAAAATGAATCCAATCTATTGCTAACATCATATGATATACTGATATACAATGTGTGTAAAGAAACTAAAATTCAATGCGTGATTTTTAAGATATTTCAATTTTCGTGTGGAAATCGATATTTTGGAGCTATTTTGAAGCCCTAATAGTCCCATATTTTAATTTAATAACGATATATCAAAAACCACCGTATCAATATAAATATACTTTATTGCAGATATTGTATGATATACTGGTATTATACTCGTATCATTAAATTTATATGCATTGAGCATTTCTAGAGATATTGTAATTATAGGGAAAACATCTAGTTTTCTCACACAAAAGTACTGACATCTCTAGAAATAACGTATCAAAATTAATGTTATTTATTTCTGATATTAAGTGATATGCCAGTATATCATAAATGTAACTAAACTAATATGCAATGAGCGATACTTAAATTATTTCAATTATCATTTAAAATCCGATATTTTGGCACTATTTGGACTATGCAGTATGCCTGAATTCCTCTGAAAATTTGACGACGAGTAAGTCCAAAAAATCGAATATTTAACTTTCCGAATTGATCAGTACTTATCGGTTAAATTTCTGAAAATGTATCTAAAGATTAAAATTGATGCCAGATTTGTATGCACAGTTTGTATATACAGTTATACTTAATAGAATACAACAGAATTCCATTAGAAATGGCTATGATCTACAAATAAATTCTATATCAAAAGTGTTTGAAAGGCTTCCGAATGTTGTATAATGTACTTGTGATGAGTTGTAATAGCTTGGCGATTTGTAGAAATTAGAGTGTATTTTGGTTCAGTTGATGCTGAACTGCTGAAACTTGTGTAAAAGTGTCACAAGTGCATTGTGTAGTTCAATAATCGTGCCTTGGAGGAGATTTATAGTGCAGTATCGGGTAATGCGAATTACTGGTATAGCATGCTCCATGGCGGCAAATTGACATTACTGCGGGCAGACATCAGTGTTCGCCCCAGCTAATACTCCAGAGCTACACGGAATGGCAGTAACTGTTCTCCCCGTGAGCGCATGGGAACCGAAGCGTCTGCTCCTGGAGTTACTTGATATTTTCAAAGCTATATGCTAAGTTTCCAAAAGCTTATTAAATATGTATTAGAGATGTGCAACTAGGAAGCGCTGCGACTGGAGGATGTAGAATACGGCGCGGACTTTAAAGTTACGACGAAGGGCGTTCGAAGAGGCAACGAGACTCGCTGCAGGAATCTTCAGCTTGTTACCGCAAGTTGGTCCATCCAGACAAACTCTCAAGTCAACGTGCTGAGCTCATCTCATCTTTACTAACTGTCAAAGTATCCCTACTAAACATTGCATTAAGTTCCAACTTCTGCATACCGATGCCGAAAAACGATCCCTCTGGCAACTATAGGGGCTGTGTTTATATTCGATTAATTCCGTGCATGTTAGTAAAATTTGAAATTATGTAATTAGATCGCGCAATGTATGACTGAAAAATCTAAACATAAGTATTACGGCAATTTGGATGATGCTGGGAACTATAAGGGAGAACTATTTGAATTATTACCGTTTCCTGGGGGCAGGCCAGGCATGGCGTGGAAGCCCGCCATCAATAAAAATACACCCCCAGCATTATTCTATGCATGCAAAAGTGGTTTTCTTATTTTATACGGAACAGAGACGTCAGAACGAGCTCGGACCGTGCACGAGAGAGACCACCGTGTGTGATATCAAATGTGGCGTGTGTTATTGATTTATGTCCTCAGGAATAAACCGTGCCACTAGGCCAGATGAATTATCAGACCTTCACAACTCTTCTGCATCTCACATGAATTATAGTGTACCTATCTATCTGCGAGCCGCTTGGTCGCCAAATTTAATAAATAAATCACGACTCCCCACAGCGCCATCCCTTATACACAACTGATTGCAGCGTGGCTGCAATTAACCTACATAAAACATTTTTTTCATTCAAATATCACACGGGCCCAAGAAATTATAACTTCCAGACACTGTGATTCTAAACTAATTAAAACAACTTTTATGTTTACACTTACAATTAAACTCGGCTCGCCGAATCTAAGAAACAGGAGCTAAGTTTCAGTTATAATTCGAACTTGTGTATTTACTCCCAGCGACAAAACAGTGGATAAATAACGCGTTTCGCTTGAAATCACTGCACGATTTCATTTATTAGCAGCGTATTTATTCTCGTCGCCAATTGCATTTCTAAGGATGTCGAGGATATTAAGACCAAAAGAAACTCGGCCGTGCAGTGGGATGCAAAACATCGTATAAGTCACAGCTGTGTCACCCGTCACCAACCTTTGACGTCGCGACCAGAGCGTCGCCGTCCGGAGCAAATAGCCAATGGTCAACGATCATCAACACCTCGTGCATTAAATCAACGCCACACGCCAATGTCCGGTCATTTCTCCACCGAAACAGAACTCTCGTGCTACCTCACTGCAAGCTGCAAACCGAATTTTCCACATAAAACTTAAAATATTGCAGCGATGACGCGAATTCATGATTCATGCAATATGTGAAGAGTAGAAATGTATTGTATCATTTATCATTTCAGCTGAAAAAAAACGTGAAAGATAAGTCTGCTTTGCCCCTATCTCATCATAGATTGATACAAAATATAAATGATACAGCCACATCAGCTTTGCATTCAGCGTCTTCCAGTTTTGATTTATTATGCTCTATCTGTTTCGTTTCTTTTCATTTCCTCCTGCTTTCTCATTTTTTTGCAGTAAACATGCTTCGATTCCACACTCTTTTACACCCAAATTCCACGCTGAGTTTAAACAGCGGAAATGTTTTTTGAGAGCACACAACATATGACAATTTACACAACTGTATCTCATGCAAATTTCAAGAATACATTCTCAAACCTATTTCAATATCATTTCTTATATACCCTAACGGTATCTATACATATTTAAAGTATTTTTTTCATTTATACAGGGTGTCCCAGTTATCGTACCCAAGCTAACTTAATCGCACCTAACCTAACCTAACCTAACCTAATGGTATCTATACATACTTAGAGTATTTTTTCATTTATACAGAGCGTCCCAGTCATCGTACCCAACATAGCGATGATGTAGTCTAGTCATTTTCATGATTTGTCAATATTTTTCATTACTAAGATTACTAGAAATTTCTCTATAATTTCCAAAAACCTTCATGATTGTTCGAGATTTCAATAGATTCCTCAAAATTTATCGAGATTTCCAGAGATTTTTCAATAATTCCCAAGATTTCTTAATAATTTTCGAGATTTATACAGATTTCTCATTAATTTTCAGAATTACGAGAGATTTTTTAATAATATCGAGATGTTATGATCATTTTCATGATTTGTTAATATTTTTCATTACTAAGATTACTAGAAATTTCTCTATAATTTCCAAAAACCTTCATGATTGTTCGAGATTTCAATAGATTCCTCAAAATTTATCGAGATTTCCAGAGATTTTTCAATAATTCCCAAGATTTCTTAATAATTTTCGAGATTTATACAGATTTCTCATTAATTTTCAGAATTACGAGAGATTTTTTAATAATATCGAGATGTTATGATCATTTTCATGATTTGTTAATATTTTTCATTACTAACACTTCTAGAAATTTATCTATAATTTCCAAAAATTTTCATGGTTGTTCGAGATTTCAACAGATTCCTCAAAATGTATCGAAATTTCCAGAGAGTTTTCAAGAATTCCTAAAATTTCTTAATAATTTTCGAGATTTATACAGACATATAACAATTTACACACTTGTATCTCATGCAAATTTTTAGAATTCATTCTCAAACCTATTTCAATATCATTTATATACAGGGTGGTCACATTTACGACGCCCACTATTAGGATCTATTAAAGGGAAGTATATACAGAGTTGGTCAAATGAGAGAAAAGTTTTTCGTATTCATGCCTTTCAATATTCTGAAAAGAAACCCGGGATATCTTCCACAGATCCTGAAATAACGCTGAAAAACCGAAAAAGTGCACTTTCCTTCAAAATGGCCATAAGAATATCAAAAGTTGACTATGAAAATTTGGGCATCTAGTTGGCGCAGAAAATATTTGGCACTGCCATCAGAAACCTCACGTCGAAAAATGTAAGAGCGACAAGTTTCGTAAAATTTCCTTCAAAAGTAAAAAAGTTATAAAAGGAAAAGGAAAATGCACTTTTTCAGTTTTTCAGCGATATTTCAGGAACTGTGCAGAATATCCCGGATTTCGTTCCAGTATATTGAAAGGCACAAAAATGAGAAACTTTTATCCCATTTGACCAACTATATATACAGAGTTGGCTTATTAAAAGGCATGTTGGACTGTGTAATGCTCATTCTTAATTTGAATACAATAAATGATATCATTATTATTAAAATAATCGGTTGCAGCTTGTGAAATATTAACACTTAAAGAAAAATTACAAATTATCCTTTTTCACAACGACATTTATTTGTCTAAATGTACATTTCAACCAATACGTGGTCATCTTCAGTAGACATTTGTACTGAGGAGAAGAAAACAAGGTCATATACAAACATAGGTCAAACAAGGTTATACAATGTGTTTTGTCTTATTTTCTCCTCAGTACAAATGTCTACTGAAGATGACCATAGTAGTAGTTGAAATGTACATTTAGAGAAATAAATGTCGTCGTGAAAAAGGATAATTTGTTATTTTTCTTTAAATTATTATATATATAAACAATCTTTATTAGGCTATCGACCCCATAGGGTCTTTCCGCCTTAAATTATTATAATTATTATTAATTCTCAGAATTTCGACAGATTTTTCAATAATTTCGAGATCATTAAAATCCAAATTGGTTTCAAATTCTTTAAATATAATTGAAAGGTAAATTTTCGAGATGTCACAGATTTCTTAACAAAATGAATAATTCCAAAGTTTTTTTTTTTAATAATTCCCAAATGAGGGGAAGGAGGAGGTTTCTGATGAGTTTTTGAGTATTATTACTTATTGTGGACTAACATATTTTTAAATTTTTTGTTCTCTTCCGGTTTTTAGAGATTTGTTCAGGCTTTTTAGATCTGGTACTTATTAAATTTCATCAAAAAAAGTGTGCCCTCATTATAATTAGAAGGTGGAGATAAGCGCCGAGTTTTGCAATATAATGTTGATCAGAAGAGCAAACATCAAATGTGATAGGATTCCGCTGGTGCAGATAAGCCACGCAATTTTTCAACAAGCAAATTATTTGCGAAGCACTTCGCG
The DNA here is from genome assembly GCA_951805005.1 of Othius punctulatus. NCBI lineage: Eukaryota > Metazoa > Arthropoda > Insecta > Coleoptera > Staphylinidae > Othius > Othius punctulatus. The sequence continues at coordinate 35,705,152 of OX638147.1, read as the reverse complement.
AATAAATTCGGCTAATTACGGGGCGTACTTATTGCTTGTATTTTCCTATAACACCGAGTTATGGGGTGTAATCCCTCTGTGTATTGCCGATTTAATTTTACTTAATGTGACAACCGACAAAAGCGAACACGGGGCGTGTACATGGAAGTAATAAAAAATAAACAAGCCGCAATTACATGTAACAGTAATTCAATTGTTTGCCGCTATTGCGCATTGAATCCATAATTGAATACTTCGATTAAAATTCATTTCCAATCATTTTAGAGCCGGTTTTATGCGGGCTGATGGCGCCAGTGTGGGACTTGTGATGTTTTTAATTGCCGAAATTCGAGTGGTAATTAACATCACCTTAATAATTGCGAATTGTAAACAGAGCTGTGTAATCAGGTTGATTATTATATGGCTATTGGTGGACTTTTGTGTTGACTGGAGTCGGTTTTAATGTCGTTTTGTGTTGACATATTCGCGTATTTGTGCGAGTTGAAAATGTGAGGGGGTAATTTTCAGCAGTATCAGTCGGGAGCCAATATTCGAGCAAACTTCAGTAGTTATAAAATCATTGAAATCTTGGGAGAAAAAGCTGCTGGGAGCATTGAGTGAGAGAAGTTAAAACTGGACGGGATCGAATGCAATTACGAAGTTCCGAATTTAACGGCGACGCTCTCAGTAATTTTCGGCGATTCACAAATTTTTCCAAGTTTAAATAGAAATATCGCGTCTCCAGACTATTTTAATTAGATAAGATTTAATTGAATCGGATTTCCTTTAATGGCTATTTGTGATATGAAATCTTTAAAGTTTAAATCCTTGGGCCAGATATCTGGGAAATCTATGGGAGAAAACTGGGGAGCGCGTAGTTCATCATTATCCGTACCTATATAAAACTTTATAATCTATTTCTGTATTACAACGTTGATAAGTCTCTCTTCAAATAAATTGCTTTGCTCGTGTTAACCAAAAAAATCAATGTCTTACAACGATTAGTGGTGTAGATACGCCATATTGGATATCATAGACGATCGCCGCTGACGGAGATTGATGAATGGCTGGCGATTCTCCGTCCGTCGTTTCCCGGTTTTCCGTAAAACGATGCCATCCCTCATCCCTGGATCCCCCTTGTTTCTCCCTCCGCTCACGGCTCGTTCTCTATACACCACCAAAATGCCAACGAATGGCCTGACAAGCAGCGCACACACCCAAAAACTCATAAATACAGCTAAAACCATGACCCAGGGCCCACCCAACTATTCCTCCACAAACAAACACAGCCAGAGGAGGAAAATCCTGCATAAAATATTTTCTACAGCAAATAACGGAAATTATATGCAAATTCATTTTTATAGGGAAAATGAGGACATGGATATACATATTAATGGGGACTTATGATTTACACGACCTCCTCGCCTCACTTCCGCGCTTAATTAATTAAAATGTACGCCGGCTTAATCTATGCAAACCAATTTCAAAAACAAACGCTGCAACAAAACATTTAATAAGCAGCCCAATCGGAATCGGCATTATAATAGGGCCACGATAAGAAAGCCTCGTTCATCTTTATAGACTCCCTAATTTAACATCTTAATTCTGTTAGTGCACTAATAATACTTGAGAAAGCCATTTGACCAAAATTAATCTTACGTGCGAACGGACAAATTTCCCCATCAAAATCGGCGACTGTCGTAAACGAGCCCGGTTTTACGAAGCATTAAAGATGGGAACAAAGTCGTAACCCCTTTCTAACAAGGCTCTACCGAACGTGATCCAACAATCAGCTGTGGTACCCTGAAGTCCATTCACACACCAACTATAAAAAACTACCACCAGGATTTACCGGACAATAAATAAAACGCCCCTCTAAAACACACCCATACTTTTATACGCAATAACACTTTTAAACATCCCCAATAAAATCTGCTCATAATACAATAAAAACCCTCGAGCCACAACTTGTACGGTGAAACTTATCCTGGGTAGGTATGTATGCCTAACATCATTATCCATAATACGATTGTTAAAACAACACAACTAAGGTCATATCTTACATGAGCCAAACGAAGGGTTCCTGTATTATGTTTAAACTCAGCAATTAAGTTAGCAAAACAGGCCTATAAAACTATAAACTAATGGAGAGGCCCGCGCACACACAATGGGTTATTGGGGGGAATGCGAAATGTATTCAGTCAATGCACATTTTGCGAAGGGTACGCTTATAAGCCAGCAAAAATTATATCCGCGTTCATTATATCAGCACATTCTATCGCCCACCGCTGAATTTGCATACGATCATCCCGGACTAACTACATCTTCCCACCCATAAAACAACCCATTCGCAAAACATATTAATCTTGTTATATCAAAAACTACACAGCACTCATCAAATTTTACACAAATATTAATCTACATACTAATAATACACTAAATTTATTAACGACACACGAATACACTTCAGAATCCTCGAAAACTTACTTTCAATACTTCTGAAATAATAATTGTAGTACAAACTCGTTCCATTTTCTAATTTCGAACTATACACTGTAGAAGAGACTATAGAACTATAGGCATATAATGTACGGCTGACAAAAACTTGTAACGGTCCAGAGATAGCGTTGGCCGAAACGGCATTTTAATAATTAATTGGCGTATAGACCTGCACGATAGGCAACCGTGGTCGCATTTTTTTTGTTGTGGTGACGCGTTTCCCCGTGAGCGATTTTTAAAATTCGCCGGCGGAGCGCCGCCATGAGGCAGAACTGAATTGACTCGTGTCCAGTACAGATCGTGCGAGAAGGACCGTTGAGCTAAGGTTTCATCCATCCGGTTTACGGGAATAATCAACGGTTCTCAGCTAACCACCCTTGAGGGGGATTGAGGCACCGAGTACGGGGCAGAGAACACGCTCATAACACCTGAGCGTTTGGCTACGGGCTACGCAGCTCGGCCAAAACCATTCTTGCCTGGAGGCCGCGAGTCGAGCACCAGGCGTCCACGACGCGAAACCGCCGACATCCCGGAGCTGAACCCAGCCACCGACGAGACCACCAGGAACACCAGGCCAGATAATATATTGATACCTAACTTATTTGTGTGCTCAAATTGAGCCAGACCGGTTTATTTAATTTTTCTGTTTATTCTTTTGTGTAAGATTGCGTTTACGTGTTTCGTGTCGTACGTGTTTTGCGCTGTGTACGAGAAAGGTTGCTCCCTCGGCCCTTTCAATCGCGCGATTAGGAGCTTATTTTATTCGGCCGAATAGAGTAAACCCTGCGCGAAAGGGTGGCGTTCGGAGGTATTTTTTTTCAGGAGCGCGGACACGGTGTCCGTCATTTGTGTGTGTGAATAAACGCCGATATTACACTACAAACTCACACCTGTTATTTTTTGTTCCCCCACGTTTTCTCATTCATTTCAGTTACAGTCTTCTATTCGCACTGCGAGATTTAAATCTGGTGGTGTTGGCGCCAAACGGTCAGCGTTGTGACAGTTCGTGATTTCTGAACTTCGCTGACTGTCTGTCGTCCACCCACGCAGGTAGGGTGGAGCCACCCTTTGCGACGAAGTAGCAACGAGGTAAAATTACGTGGAGCCTTTTTTTAACCCCCCCACTCTCTGACACCGAGAGTCTGGCCCTCGTTACTACTTCGAAGGGACCCTCCACTCGCTCCACGGCCTAACGCGCCGACTGCCCTTCAGGTACGTCACAAACTACCTTTAAAGGTGACATATAATTACATAAACTACATGCGTGCTGTTTTGTAAGGCACGGTCTTATCATCTACTGATAATGTACTGAATAGTTATCTGGCAGTTTAAAGTACTCACAACAAGATTAAAAATACATTTAGCAGATAGCTGTTTGCAGTTTTTTTACCAATAATTGATTTATACATGGTGATTGATTTTTCATTGTACAACCAATATTAGCCATAATGTTACAGATACAAGGAAAAATCCAAACAAAAAGTTCTTTAGTTGCGTTTTTTCTACAATTTAACAAAAATAATCATTTTCAAACCCAGGTTGGGCTTGATATCTACATATATCTTTGATATTCTAATGAAATACCCTGCATGTTTTTAGAAAAGTTGCAAAATGACGAAATTGCATTTCGAATAAATTATCATCTACATTCCTTCATTGAGGAAACTTTAGTACTTACAGAGATATTCCATGGAAATTACCATTTCCACAGACATAATGCTCATTTCTGGGATGATATGAATCCACGGTCTTTTCATCTATTAATAATGTACCGAATAGTTATCTGGCAGTTTAACGTAGTCACAACAAGATTAAAAATGCATTGAGCAGATAGCTCCTAGCGGGTCTGTCTGGTAGATTAGTTATCCTATTTTTTAAACAATAATAGGTTCATACATCGAGATTATTTTTTTATTGTACAACAAATATTAGCCATTATATTACAAGGAAACATTTAAACGAAAAAGTTTTTACTTTAGTTTTAGTATCATCATGATTAATTTTCAGAGTAACGGCTTCCTCCATCAACTTTATTAAAAATAAAAATTGTGATTATTAGTAGATAACGTATGTTGCTTCTGCCGCAAATTCCTATAAGGATTTATATAGGTTTCTGAATTTTACTTGTCTGGGGGTTACTTGCATAAACTTTATCCGAAAACCCCAAAGGAAGTTTAATAATGTTACATTGCACGTGCTTGCTAGGATATTTTTCGTGCAATAAGTAAAAATTGTGAATATTAGGAGATAAGCTATGTTGCTTCTGCCGCAAATTCCTATGAGGATTTATATAGGGGTCTGTAGTTTACTTGTCTGGGGGTCACTTGCATAAACTTTATCCGAAAACCCCAAAGGAAGTTTAATAGTGTTGCTTGCTAGGATATTTTTCGTGCAATAAATTTACAGTTTCTCCCGCATTATAGCTAGTAGTACCATATTACTGGAAAAATATGTTGTGGAGGTCATACGCGATCACAAAAATAAGGTCAAAGTACACCTTGGGCCAAATAGTCAGTAAGGAAACGCTATTTTTTGTAATATGTGGGGAAATTCTATGCTGTTTTCACCGGCAAAACATTCATTCGACATCACTTATTTTGGAGTAATGAGTAATCATGAGTATTTTCGAATAACGAGTAATCATGAGTATTTTCGAGTAATAAGTAATCATGAGTATTTTCTAGTAACGACATCAAAATTCGAAACAATTTTTTAGTCGACTCAGTCGAAAATACTCGTCATTACACATTGAAAATTGACATTGATATATAAATTAAAAGTCAAAAGTCAATTTTCGACCAAAACAGTGCATCAGGAAATTCACTGGTCTCTGGATGACGTGTTTTAAATATAATCCTTCAAAGGTTTTCAGCGTTTAGAAATAATTAAAAATTTACAATACTTTTTAGTAGTAGTGACAAAAACTACTTAATGACTATCTCCATCTGCACTGTAGGCGTAATACTTTTGGGTCACTTGCTGTAAATGTGTTTATATATTTATAACAATAAGAACCTTCGTGAAAGTGAAAGAAAAGATATAACAATAACAATTATAATAAATGTTCAACGAAATTATGCGTACTAATGTTTCTATTATTGATTAAATGTATGTGGTAGCCTGTATTTTTATTATGAATGGGGAAAGTGAGTCGTGTGATGTAAAATATATTTCGATTGCGGGCAACTGGAGCATTTGCTGTGGGAGAATTAATAGCGGAAAGAAGTTAACAAACGGAAATTTCCTATCGATTCCTATAATGAAAGAATTCGAGGCAAAGATAACAATGGCTAAATCCTCCTTGGTGGATTAATAAAACCGGCTAATCAATTAATCAGGCCATTGATTAATGGCCTAATAGTCTAGCATCCGTAAAATTGCAAATCAACCTAATTATTATGCTCCTCAAAAACATCTGCGCCTTTATAATACAATTCCTAACGCAAATAGCCCTCGAAACTTAATCAATTAATTAATAATTTATACCATTCCGTTTTATCTCTGTGACATGGGAAGAAACGATTACCCGTCGAACCCGCATTTGATTTAAATTATATCACCGGGATCGGAGAGCGCTTCTTTTGATGTTCCTGACGTTATATTATTTTACCTCGATCCTTATAAATCGGCGAGTTTTCATTACGTTTAAATTAAAAAGAAGGGAGCACACAGCACAATGCTTAATCCGGCCTTGATGAGTATTAAAATTACAATTCCCCAAATTATGAAATCGGCCTGAAAATAATTTCACCTCTGCAATCCGCAGCATGGAAAATATTGTTTTAATTTCGCCGGCAACACCTTTCCATGGGTTTACGCGGAAAGGTTTGCCAAGATATCCGGTTATAGATAAAATGAAATATATGTGTAAATAAACGTTATGATGCTTAGATGTATTTTATGAGTAAAAAAACAGGACCCCTATAAATCGCCTTTAGAACGGACATAAAAACGAAAAAAGTACGTAAGACATGAATTGTCTTTCCTCGTATAAACAGCGACTTTAATAGACTCATAAAATAAAGATCGGTACTCTTCCCTTCCTTTTTATGCAACAATTTCACCTGTCCATTTTTATCTGAATTATCATCAAGAGCAATTTTTTTTTCATCACCATCCTTTACGACTTATAAATTTACTTCCTCCTCCAGCATGTCCACCCATAAACCATCCATTATAAAATAAGTTACTCATTAGACCCGTGGCTGCGGGGGATAATTTCCATTACACAGAATGGGTATTTATTTTGAATTTCCATCCCCTTTCGGCCTCTGCATATTTTTAAACGAAACATATTGTATGTGTTGTGTTGGCTAAATGGTTTCCCTCCCGCAGGGTTAACTGTAAATTGTGTAATTTCAAATGCGAAATGTAACATTGCAAAATATAAATTGGCATTTTTAATCGGAGGAATATTGATGACACTTGATTAAATGCAATGAAATTTAAGTTTTAAAGTGGTGCACCGCAGCAAATATACGGCCATTTGTTGTTGTTGGTGCAGGAACCGAAGTAAAATATTACTACATGATAAGGGTTACCGCGATAATTTACATTATCGATTCGATTGATACATATTAAGTACCTATATAATATAAATTTATTGCCGATTGTGTTTACGTAAATTGACATCGCAACAAAACATAAATTTCAGTCTATTGTTCCACCGATCGCATTTCATGTGTTATTATTAAAAGGATCCATTAAAAACAAACAAAAGCAAACAGAAAAATGCCACAGTAGTAATAAATTAATACACGTATAATTATTACGAGTTTATATATAATTTGCAATATAAAACTTCGCATGCATCGAAAATGTTTGAGGCGCGGAACTTCCAGTTTTTGTTTACGTTTGAATAAAGAAGTTTTGCACAATGCGGTGTGATAAATTTTCCGAAGGTGGAAAAAAATTGTACAGAAAGGACTTTTATACTGACCTCTTATCTGTGACGCAGCAACGAGGACCCTATTATAGACACATGGGCTCAACCCGGGAATCGAATGCTTGAAATTTTTGCACAGCAGCAAAGCGCACATAAAAGTATAATTGAAAGCGTTGCCACTTGCTAAACGTGGGATTTTCATCTTAATTGCCCCGTTTTTGCGAGCGGATCCCTTTGTTGCTGCCGAATTAAGCCTGCGAAAAAATTCCGCTATCGTATCATCGCGGTCAAGCAGGCAATGTTGAATTCTTAATTAAATTATGCCAGACACTTTCCAGTAGCTTAATTACTTAGCGCAAATATCACTAGCTAGAAACGTTTAATTTGCGGAATCTCTTTCAGGATTCTTGGTAATCACAAGGATTATAACTACAAACATTTGGTAAAAAAATTGCTGAAAAATTTAGGTATCTCATGAGCGTTAATCTATACTTAATCCGTTGACTTTGGTATATTTTCCTCAGAATTTGGAGGATTTCAATGAAAAACAAGTTTCCAAGGTAAATGGCACGCCAACATGATGGCAGACTACTGCTGGAATCTAAAGAGGGACTGAAATAGCTTGTCCTTCACTGAAATCCACCAAATTCTAAGTAACCAATATAAAGGCACACCAACATGATGGCAAACTACTGCTGGAATCTAAAGAGGGACTAATTCCTGTAGTGTTCTTCACTGAAATCCTCCAAATTCTGAGGAAAATATATCAAAAGTCAGCGGAGGAAGTATAGATTAACGTTCATGAGACACCCAAATTTTTCAGCAAATTTTTTACCAAATGTTAGACAAATATCAGACAAATTTATATGTTTACTTCCAATTATAAATTATTGTGAATAAAAATAAAATCAGTCACTGTAAAGTGTGTTAGTAGATAGTAGATAAGCTCTGTTGCTTCTGCCGCAAATTTCCATAACAATTTACATAGGGGTTTAAATTTACTTTTTCCGGTCGTGCGACAGGTGTAAGATATCTGTGGGACGGGTTTGAGGCTCATGTAAGACATCTGTGTGACAGTCGTGAGACACCTGTGAAACAGTTTTTCATTGAATATATACAGGGGTGTGAGACACCTGTGCAACAGTTTTTCATTGAATATATACAGGGGTGTGAGACACCTGTGAAACAGTTTTTCATTGAATATATACAGGGGTGTGAGACACCTGTGAAACAGTTTTTCATTGAATATATACAGGGATGTGAGACACCTGTGAGGCACATGCGAAGCACCTGTGAGACACATGTGACACACTTCTGAGATAGTTGTGAGACACCTGTGAGACTACCGAAAAAAAAAAATTTAAAGCCCATTGTAAATCCTTATGGGAATTTGCGGCAGAAGTAACATAGCGTATCTACTTCAGTTCAATGATCACAATTTTTATTTTTATAAAAATAAATGTGTTAGTGTTTTTTTTTCACTCGCTCAAATTATTGGCGTATGCAGTATAAATCTATCACATAAATGCTGGCAGAGATTATAAACATGTGCAAGGCAATTTACTAAAAGAATTAATGTGTTGAAATAAAATTGCTTGTTACGAGGTTTCTTCGTTGCGGATTTTATTGTTATATGGGGTTGTGCCATTGCAGTTTAGAACTATAATGGTACATAAGTCTTACTCGAACCTGAGACCTCTTTAATGTAAGCAAGCACCTAAACACTCACTGCCTGTGGCCGGAAAGTTTGCCCTTTGACAGCGATATCTATCTACGGTTACTATACCCGCATGTTTGCTGTAATCAAAGCTTCTGCCGCATTGCATTGTGAATACTGGTGGTAATAATTATTACCAGAATCCTATGATTTCTCAATCCCTATATTGAAGGTGTATTAGGTGTATGTATTTATGCAACACCCGCCAGATAGTGTAATCAAATTTAGCTGACGCGTTTAATTTGTGATTCGACCAAAACTGCTTTCAATTCAATAGAATAGATAGTAATTTTATGGACACCCTGTACATAAAATCTGTTTTATAGCGTAAATTGTGTGAGCATAAAGGCTGTAATAATCGGAGCAATTATGTGTATTCAGGAAATATCCCCCACCCTGTATATTTAAAGCAAACTAGGCAAGAACATAAACGTGAACGAACCTCTTTTGACATAAACTTGTGGCTATAAAGTAAACCCATTAAAATGTATGGTTGTTTGTATCCGCAACATTGTGAAGTATTATGTAGTTTCAGCAAATATTTTTTCAAAGTGAAAGGGCTAACAAATCAAGTGTTGTTTATCTACATATTTAGAATGCAGCAGTGTCAACCGTGCAGGTCTTATCACCAGAGCCCAGTGGACATCCACATACACACACATGAACATAGGAACACACAGTAAGCGGACACAGCAGAGAAAGCAATACACACACCCATTACACATCCACACATGAATATTAATGCAATCAGATTTTAAATTTCACTCTCCCGGGCTGCAGGGGGCACCTAAAACTATAAACATATGAAAGATATGGCCCGGGGCAACTTAAAAGGACATCTCCTTTCTCGTAAACCACCCCAACAAACACGATGCAAATTAGGTCAAAATAAAATTTCCATATTACAGCCTAGGCTGTTACAAATAATATTTACAATTACGCAGTGAGGATCGCTTGAATATGCAGATCAACCTTAGCGACAACTATAAATTCGAATTAATAATATATGCGTATTAAAACTTTATGGCGCTCTATTATTCCATCCCGTTGTGTTACATGAAACGTAAAATAACACCATAAAACTTATTATTATTGCCTGAATTTAATATAAACGCAAGTAGTATTCGAATATATCAAGTGTTATATTTATACTTTCACCTAATTCCAGCGTACACTACAGACGCCCCTTTAAGTAGTTGTACTTATCGCCCGAGATATCATATTTTTATCTCATGTGTATTATTGCGGATCTTTTTATATAAAAATAATTTACAGTACAAGAGAGTTACGTCCGCTGCTGGCAATGGTGACGCCCTGCTGCTCACAATTTCACAATTTCAGACCGTAACGTGCGGCAGGCAATGAGATGATGGCACGAAATATTTACGCAAAGCTGTCAGTGTTTAAACTTAAAAATCTAATTTGGGTAACCGTGTTGTGCCCCATAAAAAAGGTTCTCTACTCTACTAACAGTGAAATTAAATCAGGCTCCCGGGTGGAACACTATCTGTGTTCTCAAACATCCACGGCAGAGAAAAGGGGCCGGCGCTAATAAGTGGAACGAGATTTGGAAAACTTATAAGCTACGGAAATGCGCAGAATATAAATACCATTCTTATTACAATGGCTGCTATATTTAATTTCACCAGATACATAATTATATCAAACAAACAGTATCATCCAAATTGCAACAATTATTTGCTTTGTGATTGCGATAAATATGCCCACCGTTACACGTTTATTCAAAACAATTATTTATTGTTTTTCATACATCATTTTATATGTATATAACCCAGAGCACCAAACGCAGAACAAACATGAAGCATGAACTTTAAAAAGAAATTCAATGTACTCAAATGTTAAAAAAACAACGAAAATTGTATTTGTTTAACTTTCATTTGTTTTCTCGGGCAGTCTTTAAATAATCACATTTTTGTCATCACTCAATTATCTTAGAAATTATTGTCAAGCAACCTCAGGGTATGTTTAGATATTTTTACATTAGCATATGTATGTGATAAAGATTGTGACGTGCCTGAACGGCTATCAGCGCGTTAGGCCGCGGAGCGAGTGGAGGTTCCCTTCGAAGCAGCGACGAGGGCCAGGCTCTCGATGTCGGAGAGTGGGGGGGTTAAAAAAAGGCTCCACGTAATTTTAACCTCGCTACTACTTCGTGACAAAGGGGGCTCCACCCTATCTGCGTGGGTTGACGGGAGACGGAAAATGATGTTGGTTCTAATTACTTACTCTGGTGTTTGAGCGTGTATAGCCGATTATCGCTGCTCTCCCTTGCCTTGTGCCGGTATCGCTTAATCCCTCATAGGGCGGTTATTGGAGAACACACTTGAAATCCCGGAAACCGGGTGGCGATATTCTCAAAGAAAATGTGTACCTCCCGACACTTTTACACTCAACGAGAGTCTGCTGCGTTCTGCCTTCATCCCAGCGCCTCGTGGCCGGATCACAATTATACGCAGGCCGGAAACGCGTCTACGCTTAAAAAAACGTGTGCGTAGCGGTTGCCTACGTTGACGGTCCGTGAGCGCACCGTAATTAAAAATTAAGGCAGATTTCGTCGAAGTCAAAACCGACCCGTTACAAGATGTTTTTTAGTTTATGTTGTTTTTATTATTTTTTCTTCACCTGACTAGTTTCCGCTATTTGCAAGCCATCTTCAGAGGTGTTATTTTTTTAAGTACAATATAGACAGGGTATACGTGCCTGATGGGCTTTCAACGCGCTAGGCCGCGGAGCAATTGGATGTTCCCTTTGAAGCAACGAAGAGAGCCGGGCTCTTGATGTCGGAGAGTAGGGGGGTGGGGAGTTGTGAAAAAGGCTCCACGTAATTTTACCTCGTCGCTACTTCAATATAAGGGCCTGCACGTTATCTGTATGGGTTGACGGAAGATAAAATATAAAACGGATAACGGATAAAAAATACATATGGTTGCATATAAACGGATGATTCACTGAAGCGTTTACTAAACAATTAGTTCTCTTTTATGGCCATCCACTACTATGTTATAACCATAATTATTATGTTTATTATTATTATGCTTGTTTTAGCGCGTGAATAATTTCCAGATTTGATTAACAAGAATGCAATATTTTTAAGATAATATGGATAAGTATATGTATAGACAAGCTTCTTCTTGAACAAATCCTGTCAAAAAAATTGTTTATAAATCTTTAATAGAATTTTATAAAATAGTTATATATTATAAATAGAAATTTGTACGTGAAAAATATTCTGACAGCTGTTTTCGAGTATTACATTGAAGCTTTGGTAAATGGAGAAACAAAATTCTCATTGAAATTTATCTGTTTAAATGGTGTGGTGAATGATTATTAATTGCCAGAAGTGTGATGTAGTGCGAGTTGTAATAGATGGTTGAGAGATTGATAGATTGAATTCGCTCTTATTATCCGATCGGTTACGACCCAGGTTCAACATCTGATAGAGCTGGTGGTTCTAATGAAAAAATAGCAATCACCGGATCGGCGAAATGGGATAGACGGAGGAGGAACGAAAGTGATGTTGATTTGACGGGTTTTAAAACGCTGGTCGTACGTTTAAACAGTATAACCCACGTGCAGCGCAAAAACTGGGCGATTGACGTGGATCCTGAATGGTTGCAGTGTGCGTTATTAATTGCGGCATATCTAATACACAAAAAGATGGCTCGCCACCGGAGTCAGCGTTCTACACAAAAACCATATTATCGGCGTCCCTTTGTCCTATGCTTCTATCTTCTATTAAATATGAGCTCCGTCGATAATCTTCCACGTTGAATATGGCGCGCGTAAGTCGGATATTTATTTTACTATCGGCACTGCAGACAGGGTGCAGATCTCATTAATCCGCTTCACATCTGCTTAGAGTAATGGCACCGCGGTACGGCAAAAAAACGGGGAATAAAACGGGGCCTCCCAGGGATTAGACTTTCAAGTCCGTTTAAATGCCCTGCGTTTAACTGCTGCGTTATTGATGCCCATCTCCCCAGGGCTGCTTAGCAAATAATTTCAGGAGCGTGAAAACAAACCGTCAGTAGAGGCGCCAGTTTTGCTCGCTAATTTATCAAAAGAGTGCGGTCACGTATTATGGATTAGTTACTCATTTGTTGAGCATATTTCAGAAGCGTCCCTCGCTCTATTTATTCCGCTAAAGACGCTGCAATAGTTACGCTAATTACCAAGGTGAAGAATCGCGCCTATATATGATCCACATCGGCGCGGGGAGCGGAATTTCGCGATATGAATTGATTCAGCCGATTAAACATGTATGAAACAGTCACGCGATGGAAATTATAGAAGTCCCAAGAGATAGACTGTCAGCCCCACTGACAGGTACTATATCGTGTGAATTTGTTTTAATAGGACGCCGCCGCGTTTACACGTTCTGTAAATATTATTTTATATTATTACCAGCGTGAAAATGTTAAAGGCTGCTTCAATTTCATTCGGCGCAAATATAAATCTGCCCTCAAACCATCATTTTATAATAAAACCTACCAGTTCACACCATAGCCCCCCCCCCCCCCCCACAAGGCCGGGATTTCTGCCCCCCACCCCCTTAATATACTGCCATGGGTAGCTTGGTATTGGTTGTCGTTGTAGTTTGTTTGGTGAGATTAGTGTTGTGTTAAATGAGGGTTGTATCATTTCTACTCTACTCTACTCTACTCTAGGTAGGCTTACCTGACCATTGTAAGCCTACCTGACCATTGTAAGCCTTTTGGCGTACGCAAATAAATTACTATTACTATTACTACTATTACTATTACTCTATGTATGACTTTAGATTTATGTGGTTTTTGTCAATGAAGTTATGGTAATAAATATCATGGCAGTACACGTTATATAACAAAGGGAATATTGGTGACCCTTGTGGTAATCCTTGGAGTGGAGTGAATTTATACGAGTAAGTGTTGTTGATCTTGATTTGTAGCTGCTGTTGGTCAGAAAGTCGTTAACTATGTGTATTAGGTACTGTGGTATTCTTATACCATTCATTTTGTAGAGCAGACCTTTGTGCCACACTGTGTCAAACGCCTCGTTAATATTCAAATTCAAATTTAAAAATTTATTAATGTTACACAAAAAAAATGTTTACATAGGTCAAAACGAAGAAAATCGCAGCAGTATGTTGATTTCCTAAGTATGACACTTGTATATTGTTAGTAAGAATGAATAGAGGGTGGGTGGTTGAGTAAGAGGGTTTGAAACCATATTTGTATTTCCTGATGGTTTTTTCCTCTAAATGGTATTTCCTGATGGAATTTCCACTATATTCCTTCAATTTTTAAGTATTTGTTCGAATGTCTTGCATAGAACTGGTAAAAGAGTGATTGGTCTGTAGTTTTCTGGCTTAGACTCCAGGTTTTTGTATTGTAATGATGTTCCCTGTTTTCCATACTTTGGATACATTTTAATTTTAAGGCATACGTTGTATTATGTGTTTATTGATGTTGTTACTAAGCTTCTCCAATATATGTTTAGATAGAAGATCGAATCCAGGAGCTGTGTTTTTGCCTCGCTGTATTATTTCGAAGTATTCGTTCTCATCTATACTTCGTCATTATTTGTGTTTGAAGAAGTGAAGTAATTGTGCCAGTCAAATACATGATCGAAGCTGTTACTATCATAGCGGGGGTCGTTTTTAGGCGTAAATGCTTTAGAGAAGTATTCTGCAAAAATAGTAGCTTTTTCTGCTTATGTAGTATATATTTGGTTGTTACATGTTAAGTTCTGTGTACATTTTTTGGCGTTAATTCTTTAGAGAAGTGCAAAAATATTTGCGTTTTCTGCTTCTGTAGTATATATTTGGTTGTTACATGTTAAATTCTGTCAACATTTTTTGGCATTAATGCTTTAGAGAAGTGTTCTGCAAAAATGTTTGCTTTTTCCGCTTCTGTAGCATATATTTGGTTGTTACATGTTAAGTTCTGTATACATTTTTTGGCGTTAATGATTTGAGAAGTGCAAAAATATTTGCGTTGTCTGCTTCTGTAGTATATATTTGGTTGTTACATGTTTATTTCTGTATACATTTTTTGGCGTTAATGTTTTAGAGAAGTTCAAAAATATTTGCGTTTTTTGCTTCTGTAGTATATATTTGGTTGTTACATGTTAAGTTCTGTATACATTTTTTGGCGTTAATACTTTAGAGAAGTGCAAAAATATTTGCGTTATCTGCTTCTGTAGTATATATTTGGTTGTTACATGTTAAGTTCTGTATACATTTTTTGACGTTAATGCTTTAGAGAAGTGCAAAAATATTTGCGTTTTCTGCTTCTGTAGTATATATTTGGTTGTTACATGTTAAGTTCTGTATACATTAATTGGCGTTAATGCCTTAGAGAAGTGCAAAAATATTTGCTTTTTCTGCTTCTGTAGTATATATTTGTTTATTACATGTTAAGTTCTGTATACATTTTTTGGCGTTAATGGTTTAGAGAAGTGTTCTGCCAAAATATTTGCTTTTTCTGCTTCTGTAGTATATATTTGGTTGTTACATGTTAAGTTCTGTATACATTTTTTGGCGTTAATGCTTTAGAGAAGTGCAAAAATATTTGCGTTATCTGCTTCTGTAGTATATATTTGGTTGTTACATGTTAATTTCTGTATAAATTTTTTGGCGTTAATGCTTTTGAGAAGTGCAAAAATATTTGCGTTATCTGCTTCTGTAGTATATATTTGGTTGTTACATGTTAAGTTCTGTATACATTTTTTTGTCGTTAATGCTTTAGAGAAGTGATCTGCAAATATATTTGCTTTTTATGCTTCTGTAGTACATATTTGGTTGTTACATGTTAATTTCTGTATACATTTTTTGGCGTTAATGCTTTAGAGAAGTGCAAAAATATTTGCGTTATCTGCTTCTGTAGCATATATTTGGTTGTTTCATGTTAAGTTCTGTATACATTTTATGGCGTTAATGCTTTAGAGAAGTGTTCTGCAAAAATATTGGCTCTTTCTGCTTCTGTAGTATATATTTGGTTGTTACATGTTAAGTTCTGTATACATTTTTTGGCGTTAATGCTTTAGAGAAGTGCAAAAATATGTATTTGCTTTTTCTGCTTTTGTAGTATATATTTGGTTGTTACATGTTAAGTTCTGTATACATTTTTTGGCGTTAATGCTTTAGAGAAGTGCAAAAATATTTGCGTTTTCTACTTCTGTAGTATATATTTGGTTGCTACATGTTACGTTCTATATACATTTTTTGGCGTTAATGCTTAAGAGAAGTGTTCTGCAAAAATATTAGCCTTTTCTGCTTCTGTAGTATATATGAGGTTGTAACATGTTAAGTTCTGTATACATTTTGTGGCGTTAATGCTTTAGAGAAGTGTTTTGCAAAAATATTTGCTTTCTCTGCTTCTGTAGTATATATTTGGTTGTTACATGTTAAGTCCTGTATAAATTATGTTTTTTTGGTATTCAGCTAGTTTTTTTTAACTTTGTCCAATGTATTTTGCCGCTAGCCTGTTCTACTTCTTGTCATACTTCTAGCCACTTTTCAGTTTTATATTGTTTCATAATTATTTGAATGTTCTATTTAATCTATTTATTTCAGTCTTTAACAGTCTGTTTGCTGTAATAGTATTTTCTCTATACCCCATAAATACACTATTTAAGCGCTATGTACTTAGTTTAATCTAACACTTCTTCACCTGAAGAAGCAACGGTGTGGCAAAACAGTTAAAAACAATAAAGTGTAACTTTATTTCATACATTTCTATTCTCTATACATTTGTCGTTATGTTTTGATTAGTTTTGGAATATATTTTGGCACTCTATATTTGTATTTTTTTTTGTATAGTATGTGGATATGTCTGATAATTGAGTTCGTCAGGTTGGTTTGGAACTCAACGATATTATTTATATTCATTGCATTTTGTTACGTAATCGAAGGACCAGGCGGGTGTTCGCCAATTTAATTGATAAGGTAATTAAAACTCGTCGTTTTGGAAATAATGTGGACTATAATTTAATGCGTAACAATAATTAATACACAGCGATGTACACCGGTGAAGGTAACGAATTGAAGTGTCGTCGGCTCTGCATTCTTACAATTAAATCTTTGAGTTATTGGGGTGGGGTGCAATTTGAATTGTGCACCGCGAGGAGTGGCTCGAAGATGCTTCCTGATTGGTGTGGCATTTCGTTTCGGTAAGCCATGTTGCCACACTTGGTTATCACAAGCCTTGGTTAATTCCTCTATCTGGCATTTCTGAGGACTCCTAATGCCATCCAATAAATATATTTGGGATTTCCTGGTCGCTAATTGTATTTGCCGAAGTGGCAATCCTTGCTCAATAAACGGCTTAATGTGCCTATTGATCTTCATGCGCACCGTACTTTACTTAAGCACTTTTCGATGAACATAATGGCTAAATAATAGCCACCCCAATAAATTGTCTTTACAATCTTAATACTACAAATGTATCGGCTGCAATACAGGCCGACTAATGCGATTACACTTTAACCGATTTGGGGTTCGACGCTGTGCAATAGCGCCGAAACACATTTTCTGTAGTGTTTACGTAGCATTGGAAATTCATGTTAACTGCTTCTACATTTGTTACATTTTGTTATTCTAATATCTAAAAATGCAAGGCTATTGTCATTTTCTTCTTCATATGTGAACTTTACTGACTCAAAATCGGAATTTAGAATGACTTATTAGGTAGAATGGTAGTAATTTCATTGATTATCATAAACATACTTTTTCACAAGGCTACGAGAATAATATATTCTTAAGTTGGTGAAATTTTCAGTTGATTACCGAAGCTTTTATGTGAAAACAGAATAGTTTAAAAAACGGGAGAAATGTGGTCTGCAACTGTAATTTTATGATATTGCATCAGAAGAAGCATTACCAGCGATAAACTGTAGGGGCATCACACATTTTCTAATATCATATATGTAACTACACACTCCACAATATTGATCACAGTCTTCGCCCTTTGTTTGCACATTTAACGACATCGTGTCGAAACTGCAGGCACGTATAATGCTGAAAAATGCGCGGTACTCTTCGGAATCAATTTTTATTATTGATAACAATGCACATTTACACCGACAGGGCTGTTTGTTACTTGTAATAGAGTGTGATCGTGAGGCAGTGTGTAGTACATTAATTATATTTGGCGAATAAAGGCCGCAATTTATTTAAAAATACGTTATCCATGGTGATGGGAATTGCGGTGAAGATTATTTGCTGAAGGCACGTCTTAATAGAGACCGCGCAAACAATGCCTTATTGTAAGGGGGTGAAATCGAGTTTTCAGTGGATTTACACGTTTTCAGGTCCGAATCAACCGTTTTATGTTAAATGCCTGTGTGACGCGACTCTGAATGCGATATCTCAGGAACAAAACATCGATATACGCCATGAATTTAAGATGTTCCGGCGTTTTGAAGGTAATCGGAAAATCGCTGCAGCAGAGTCGGACGTGTTTTTTTCCTCCCCGGCGAAATATTCGGAAACGTCTTGGGAAATAAAGCGCACTCTCATTTCGCCGCCGAACTTTCGTGAGGCATAAGTCACAAATTGTATTAAATAATTATTATGATTTATGGGCTGCCCTGTGGTTGCCCCGCGGTTTGTAGAACGAACACTTTTTCCCGAGCAGAGCGCAAGGCAATTACCATCCCTGTTTCGTCGCGAATTTCGACCGGTTTACCGATTTGCCAGCAGCGGTATATCCTAGTAACCGGATAGGAGGGTTAAAAACCGTCACGGAAACAGCCCTCCAATACATATAGAAACCGTAATAAATTGTGGTCGTTTGTCTTTTTTTCAATCGTCGTACTCTATTTGTATATATAGAAAACGTTAACTGTTGAAAACTGTTATCGTCTAGTATTTTGTCTTTAAAAATCCCCACCGACCATCACAAATAAAACATACAAACAGCACCAATATGAAACCAAAACAATACTATTCAAATAACAATTCACCTTTGAATTTCATACAACAAATATTGATTATGCAAATAATGCCAACAAGAAGATTAAAATTAATTCAAATGTATGCTTTATGTTTTAAACCTGTATGACGACTCAAACACTTTTCTAAGTCAAAGGAGAAATAAATACAATACAATAATACAAATGTTGCGACTCAGAACAGCAAAGATTTTTCTTTGGGTCATTGAGACTTACTACGTAATTAGACCAGTAAATTGCAAGCATCAGGTATATGTGTGTGCAAAGAAAAATACAAAGATGTTATACCTACGATGTCATACAGTACAGGTGCTGATAAGTTATAGTACAACCGAAATGCCTGCCCTGTTCCCTTATCCGGTTCGTACTCCAGTATGGACGCGAAAATTTAATTAAAAGAACTTCAGGACATTGTGTGAATCTCCCTTTGCCCCCCTTATTATTAGAGCTAGAAGCCAGTAAATACGAAAGTTGTTGAGATTTTCCGCGAAACCCAAAAATGTCTCTTAATTGGGTAAAAAGCAATTAAGTTTGTTATTTAAAACGGAACTGAATTCCAGGTAGATAGCGGAGTAAGAAATTGGATGCATTATCCACGATGCTGTTTAATTAAATTTACGAGGCACAGCACAAAACAAAGCTAGCCAGCGTGTGAATGTGCTGACGATATAGGAATACACAGCAGAGCTTGCTGAGCATTAAAGAAATAGTTCAACAACTCGATTACGAAATACAAACGTTTAAATTAAGATAAACGAAGAACAAACTAAATGCATGCAAAAATGGTGAGCTGAGAAGTACACTCCTGATAATACAATTATTCTTATTCTTATTCTATTATTAGCAGTGCATTTCTCAACTCAACAAAATGCCAAACATTTTCCATGCATTTACTTAGAAAAAGAAAATTCTTAGTTTTAAGTTATTTTAGGATGTTTACTCAATAACCAGACCAACCAAAATATACTAAGCAGACAGCTAAATCTCAAAATATAACACACAATTATAAGACCCGTGTTAGTATACAGGGTGTCCAAGATTCGCATGCGGATTTCGGAAACCGCAAAAGTTACAAAAAGTTACAATTACAAAAAAGTTGCGCCATTTAGTGGTCAATCTTTCTCTGTTGAAGAATAACCCAACACCTTAACGGGTAAAAGGGTCATTGCATATGTATGTATATATATATTATTCTATTGAGAAAACCAAAAAAATCCGCTTTCCAGCTGCAGCTATTCGACAAAATGCGAAATTTTGGGATGTCGCCTTTATGTTTTTCTAAAGTTATTTGAAAACGTATAAAAAAACAAAAAGCACTTTCTCATTGCTACTTTTTTAGCGCTATAAGACAGCGTTTATAAATTTTCAGTACAACGTTTCGTTTCGAAGAAACCATCATCAACTTTATATTTTTATATGGCACGTAAATAAAGTACACTACAATTTGAAAAGGTATAAAAAAACAAAAGGCACTTTCTCATTGCCACTTTTTTAGCTCTAAAAGACAGCGTTTATAAATTTTTAGTATAACGTTTAGTTTCGAAGAAACCATCATCAACTTTATATGTTAATTATAATTATTTTTTATTACTATTTCGGTACATATTCTGGATTTAAATTATGTAATAATTTTTGTCCTCGCCGCCATTAAATGAACATAACAATTCTCTTATCACAGTATACAAATAACAAATATGGTCCTAAATAGCTATAATTTTTCAATGTTTAACAACTATTCTAAGTAAATTACTTTTAGTTACTATTTTGATACCTACTTTGGGCTAAAATTAGATAATATTTTTCCCTCGTCGTCATCATTTCATCGCCTACTACAAGAAAATGTTTGAAATGTATTAACAAGCCTTTTTTCTGAATAAAAACATTAGAAACCATACTGTGATATAAATAGTTAACATGTTCAGCATGAATTTAAAATTTTAGTGGCAATAACAAAGGTTTTACTGGAAATAGTGAAACTTTCAAGGAAACTCTTAAAGTGCTTATCGAAAATTATGTTTTTACAACTGAAATTTTTCAATATTCATTGAAAACGGCAAAATTTTGATTGGAAATTAAAGGCAGCACTGAAAATAATAAAATTCTCAGCATAAATTTAATATGTTGTTGGAAACTGCAAAATTTTTACTGAAAACTGCAAAATATTAACTGGAAATTTTCATGAAAACCAAGAAAAACCTGAAATTACACTTGAAAATTACAAATTTAAATAGAAAATTGCAAAATTGTTATTGTAAATTATACATAGCAGTGAAATTTTTAACATTTTCAGCATGGATTTAAAATTTTAGTGGCAATAACAAAGGTTTTACTGGACATAATGAAATTTTCATGGAAACTCTTAAAGGGCTCATGGAAAATTATGTTATTACACTTGAAAATTTGCAATATTCGTTGGAAACGGCAAAATTTTGCTATCTAAAATGCTATCTAATACAGGGTGTACATTTTGTCCAGGCTATATAAGAAAATAAAGTTGATGATGGTTTCTTCGAAACGAAACGTTGTACTGAAAATTTGGAAACGCTGTCTAGTAGAGCTAAAAATGTGGCAATAAGAAAGTGCCTTTGATTTTCTTATACCTTTTCAAATAACTTAAGAAAAAAATAAAAACAAAATCGCAAGTTATGTGCATATTTCATTCGACTTTTAAATTGGCGTTTATTTGTTTATTACCTTTATCTCAATATTTTTTCTTTTTGATAGAACCTGTCATAAAAAAATCATGTACAACCTTATGTAATTATTATACTTATTATCTGTTGCAAATAAATTATTGTTATTATTATTAATTAAAAAGTTGTATGCAATGTATTGTAACTTCAGTGAAATTTCCTAATTAAAGCCAATGATTTCACATTTTTAATCCATTAATTTTTGTAGCACAACTTGAACTTTATACATCTACAGTTATGTGCATATTTTATTCGACTTTTAAATTGGCGTTTATTTGTTTATTACTTTTGTCTCAATAGTTTTTCTTTTAGAAAGAACCTATCATAAAAAAAAATGTACAACCTTATGTAATTATTATACTTATTATCTGTTGCAAATAAATTATTGTTATTATTATTAATTAAAAAGTTCTATGCAATGTATTGTAATTTTAGTGAAATTTCCAAATTAAAGCCAATGATTTCACATTATCAATCCATTAATTTTTGTAGCACAGCTTGAACTTTATATATCTGCAGTTATGTGCATATTTCATTCGAATTTTAAATTGGCTTTATTTGTTTTTTAACTTTATCTCAATATTTTTTCTTCTAGATAGAACCTGTCATAAAAAACTATGTACAACCTTATGTAATTATTATACTTATTATCTGTTTCAAATAAATTATTGTTATTATTATTAATTAAAAAGTTCTATGCAATGTATTGTAATTTCAGTGAAATTTCCTAATTAAAGCCAATGATTTCACATTTTTAATCCATTAATTTTTGTAGCACAACTTGTACTTTATACATCTACAGTTATGTGCATATTTCATTCGACTTTTAAATTGGCGTTTAGTTATTTATTACCTTTATCTCCTTTATACATTTATACCTTTAAACCTTTTTACTTTTATACCTTTATACCTTTATACCATTATATACCCCTTTATAGCTTTATACCTTATACCTGTATACCTTTATACCTTTATATATTATTAGACCGTTAAGAAAATAGATGTTTCACAGGCAATTATTCGAAACTTACACAGTTGTTCTGAAAAAATAACACAATTCGCGGATACATTCAGACATAGGTACAATTGAGAATTGTTATCGTTATAAGTGAAGCTACTTCACAATGATATTGATTACAAATCGGCCAATTACTGCGAATAATAGCATACGAACTAAGAATCCAACGAACTGTAGCGACCTTTTTGTAAACTGAACATGTAATTGAGCAGCAGACTTATATTCGAATCATTAAAATCTGCCTCTTGTAATTCAAAGTAAAAGTTTAACAACATCTGCAGGCAAATCGATACTATAATATTTACCAAGGCTTGTTTTAAATTGGAATATGCATTACCTTTATTATTCTGTTTAAGTTATATGTATAAGTACGTATTTTCATATACTGTAAATATCACAAATTAGTTTGTCCTCCAGTTTCAATAAAATATATAATATCTATCTATTAATCTTAATAATTATTACAGTAATATTTAGACAGTAAAAACAGCACCACCAAGTTAAACACAAATAACTTAAATTAATCTTGAGACAATTATTAATAATATATCCAACAAAAACAAAACCCCATATAGTCGATTTGGGGAAAGATTGTTTAAATATATGTTTATATAAATACATTACAAAGTAATAACAATTTACAAGTTTGGTTGATAGTTTAATGATTCCTAAATGATTCTATTGAAATATTAAATGACTCTACAAGTATGTTTCTAATTGCTTCTGAAGTATTCATACGTATTGATTGATTTTTACATTGGCTGGTGTATTGTATGAGTCGACACTGCAATATTTCAACTTTTCCAAATGAGATAAGAAATTGGAATAGGTTATCGTAGAGCATGGTAATAATTTCTACATTACAAAGTAATAACAATTTACATGTTTCGTTGATAGTTTAATAATTCCTAAATGATTGCATTGAGACTCTACAAGTATGTTTTTAATTGCTTCTGAAGTATTCATGTGTATTGATTGATTTTTACATTGACTGGTGTATTGTATGAGTTTCCACTATAATATTTTAACTTTTCCAATGAGATGAGAAATTGGAATAGATATTCGTAAAGCATGGTAATAATTTCTACATTACAAAGTAATAACAATTTACATGTTTGATTAATAGTTTAATAATTCCTAAATGATTCCATTGAGACTCTACAAGTATGTTTTTAATTGCTTCTGAAGTATTCATGTCTATTGATTGATTTTTACATTGACTGGTGTATTGTATGAGTTGCTACTGTAATATTTGAACTTTTTCAATGAGATGAGATATTGGAACAGGTATTCATAGAGCATGGTTATAATTTCTTTAAAATCTAACGAGACATGAATACTAATGCACTGTAATTTCAGTTGGTTATTTATATTGCATCATGAATATAATCCTTTGTCTCTTTAAAATTTAATGTATACCAGGTACAATGCACATAATTAATAATTCAGGTTTATAACTTTGGTTCGTGATTCGCTGTATTGGAGTTATGACCAAAGTATTAATTACTAGTTACGGCGTAAACTGTAATGTCACGAGTATAATTATTTGATTGTATGTATAATTCCGGCATGAACTATAAACTGGTGACATGGAGTTTTTCACGGTAAATTATTAAAGACTGTTTGCACGGTTAGCTGCGGTCGTATGGTTTAATACCACGATTAAATATGTAAAAACTGCAGTTGTTTTATGTAAGTTATGTTTGTTAATTGTCTTCGTCGTTTATATTTCATGAAGTTGAATATTTAACATATCAGGCCGCAGCGGTTGTACGACGATTTAATTCAGCAGCAGAAATTATTAATACGGAACAAACAGTCACACTTAATAAAGATATCCTCATTCCGGATATGTAATTAATAAGTAAACACCCTTCTGAAGTTGGTAATGTTAATTAATATAACGATAAGTTAAGAGCTTTGTAATTTCTGCCTCATCTAAACTGACACTCCCCTTACACATGGGTATTAAAACTTCCAGAAAATGGAGACATTCGTTGGGCTCGCGTTTCTCAATTCCGCGCGAGGCGTAAAACTAAAGATTAAACAATTCCCAGGCGCTAATGCGAAATGTTTATTAACTGCACGTGCTCATCGGTATCGCAACGTCCTAATTACACCCAGACACTGTACGGCCCCTCCGAAAATCGCGTTACACTGTAACGGTCCGGAAACGTCTTTGGCAGAAACTGCATTTTAATAACTAATGGGCGCATAGACCTGCACTGTAGACGACCGTACTCGCACCTTTTTTTGTTGTGGTGACGCGTTTCCCATGTGTGCGATTTTTAAATTCGCCGGCGAGACGCCGCCATAGAGGCAGAATTCAGCTACCTTGCGTACAGTACGGAAGTGCCAGAAGAACCGTTGTAATAGGTGTACCACCATCCGGTTTCCGGGATAATCAACGGGGACTCAGTTAACCACCCTTGAGGGGATTGAGGCACCAGGTACCGGGCAAGGAACTATCCATACGCTCATAACATCTGGGCGTTTTTTTACGGGGTAAGGGCTAAGTAGCTCAGCCAACCCGTTCTTGGCTGGAGGCCGCGATCATCCTGCTCTGAGGCCGGAATCGAGTGATCGGCGTCCACGACGCAAACCGCCGCCATCCAGGAGCTGAACCCAGCCGCCAGCGAAGACATACTAGGAACACAGGCCAGATACAGATATAGATATTGATACCTATTTTTTTGTGTTCTCAATTGAGCCAGACCTTTATGTAATTCCATATTGACATATCGTTTATTTCCGTTGTGTAAAATTTGCGTTACGTGTTTCGTGCCGTACGTGTTTTGCGCTTGTGTAAGAGAAAGGTCGCTCCGTCGGCCCTTTGAATCGCGCGATCAGGAGCTCGCAATATTCGGCCGAATAGGGTGAACCCTGCGTGAAAGGCTTGCGTACGGAGGTATTTATTTCAGGAGCGTAGACACGGTGTCCGTCGTTTGTGTGAATAAACGCCGATATTTTACACTACAAAATTCACACCTGTTATTTTTTGTTCCCCCCACGTTTTCTCGATCGGGCAATTATTTCAGTTTCAGTTTTTATTCTCACTGCGAGATTTAAATCTGGTGGTGTTGGCGCCAAATGGTCAGCGTTGTGACAGTTCGTGATTTCTGAACTTCGCTGACTGTCTGCCGTCCACCCACGCAGGTAGGGTGGAGCCACCCTTTGCGACGAAGTAGCGACGAGGTTAAAATTACGTGGAGCCTTTTTTTACCCCCCCACTCTCTGACACCGAGAGCCTGGCCCTCGTCACTGCTTCCAAGGGACCCTCCACTCGCTCCACGGCCTAACGCGCTGATTGCCCTTCAGGTACGTCACAACACTTTAGAATCAATTCCCCTGCAGAGCAAACTTTTCGTTAGCATTGTTTAGGTATGCATAGCCATTTAAGTTAGGATATTCTTTTCAGTTATAGAATACGTAAAATTACATTCCCCGCCATCTCGTGGAGATGTAGAACCAGATAAGGTTCAAAAATTCGTAAAAGTAAATTATTGCGATACAAAAATGTGTCAAAACTAAATAGAATTGAGTTTTAGATGCACTGAATTTGAAGGTAAGAATCAGAAATGACTGAACCCAGATACTACTAAAATTCGGTCTCGTCATCTAGAAGAGGCATGTTAATACTCAACTTATAAAAGTTTTAAACTGAATATCAACTTTGAAAGATTGTCAAGTATCAAAGAAATGGGGGTTATGATTAACCACATTTATACAATAACATTTTGAAAAAAAAATCAATACATGATTTCTTGCAAATTGATTCATCGAAAAATAACGATTTCACTTTGTATGAAAATGCATGTGAGATGACTAAAAAAAACATGCGGAAATTAGTGCGTGGCAGTTCGAGTTAAATGCGAAATCGTTTTATGTATACAGCAAATAACTACTTAAAAATAATCAGAGATTATCCTATTAATTTACGGCCCGAAAGCAGGGTCCGCCTCGAAAAGCGATTAAACGGTTGACTATGGATTAACTAGTTATCTATTATATTGATATAATAGTAATAATAATAGGATTATAACGCAGCAACGGATTGCGAAGCTCACAAATACCAACCGTGTCCGATAAAATATTATACTAATTATTTGTAATTTATACAAAGTGACAACTGCAGGATCTGATAGTTTATTGGGTTACACGACAACCAATTTGTCTTTCATTTGTGTAAAATTACCGTGGATCTACTTTATTTTCGTGTCTTGACAATGGGATGAGCGTGTGCTTAATTAACTGATCAGCAGTAACGTAAATTCTCGTTATTAGCAGTAATGCAATCACTCTGTTTAAGTATCACGCCGAACCGCCGCAGTTGCCTATTACTGTCACGTATTAGCTTTGAATGCATGACACTTCAACAAAGTAATTTACATTACGTCTAATAAATGTTATTGCACCCCTAGTTTATTGGGAATTGGTCGGATGCAGCATAAGTGCAATCAGTATTCACTCACCTAATGGATTCGCACAATCACACACCTATGCAAACAGAAATCCAATTCAAGTGCATTGAAAAAGTGTTTAGTGATCGCTTTCGATAACAATTAGGTGTCTCGACTGTTTACACATACATAGTAGGTACATGCAGTGAACGAATGAAAAAACTTAATCTCATAATGCAAGACAAATACAGCCGCAATTCAATCTGATGTGTAATTTACAGCGCTTTTAATAAAGCTAATTAAATACCAATTTGCGCAATTGCTACGGCAAACGAACACCTGCCCTTTGTAGTTCTTGCGTATTTCAATTGTGCGGATGATAGTTTGGTTCTAAAATTAAAAATTTCGCGTAATTAAACGCCAGGCTGCTCATATAAAAAGTTCAAGGCAATTTAACCTTGTTATGCGAAAAGTGATAAATATATTTTACAGTGAAACTTTTAATTTTATTACTCTTGTTAAATAACATCATATACGATCATGGATATCCACCGGGGGGCCCAAAAAAAGCGCCTCGATACTAGCCGTTTAACATTTTTAAGGCGTACTTGAGGATAATTTAGTGAAAAAAACTTTATAAGCCCCGATGAAATCCTTAGTCTCTGTGGTTGTAATAAACATCGCCGGAGGGAATAATTTCAACTCCACCACATTATTATCATACAGCTGCTTGAAATTTTAATCCGATTTGGAATTAAAATTATCAATATGAGTTGTAAAAATTAAAATCGTTGTAAGAACTACTGCCATGAATTACAGCACTATTTAGAAATTTAAAAACTATAGGTGTAACTTGTAAGGCTAGCCGGTTGGTAAGTCAGTTGGTTAACCAGTTGGTAAGTCAAATGATGAATGGTATAAGAGAAATAACGTATTCAATATGCAGAGTTGTAATAGATATGCCATTAAACCCGTCAAAACCAATAATAAAAGAAAACTATAGGTATAACTTGTAAGTCAGTTGGTTAGCTAGTTGGTAAGTTAGTTGGTTAGCCAGTAGGTAAGTCAATTGGTGAATGGTATAAGAGAAATAACGTATTCAATATGCATAGTTGTAATAGATATGCCATTGAACCCGTCAATAATAATGAAAGAAAACTATAGGTATAATCAGTCATCAATCATTAAGTCAATTGGTTAGCCAGTGGGTAAGTCAGTTGGTTAGCCAGTTAGTAAGTCAATTGGTGAATGGTATAAGAGAAATAATGCAATAAATATCCATAGTTGTAATAGATATGCCATGAAACCCATCAAAACCAATAATGCATGAAAACAGCATTTTTGGTGGATGCGCCGGGCTAAAAGGGTAAATTTAATTATAAATATTTCAACCTTGAGCTATTGCTGTAATGCAACGTGCAATATTGCATTGCAACGTGCATTACGGCATTGCATGTGTGACATTTAATGATTTTATAAATTATCTGACCATTTTTAATTCGAAATTAGGGTTATTATTATTTATATCATATAATACTTGATGCATTATTACGATATAACTCGCTCAGCTGGTCAGCTGGTTAGCCAGTTGGTATGTCAGTTGGTTAGCCAGTTGGTAGGTTAATTGGTGAATGGTATAAGAGAAATAATGCATTCAATATGCATAGTTGTAATAGATATGCCATGAAACCCGGTAAAAACCAATAATGCAAGAAAACAGCATTTTTGGTGGATGCGCCGGGCTAAAAGGGTAAAATTAATTATAAATATTTAAACCTTGAGCTGTTTCCGTATTGCAACGTGCAATACATCATTGCAAAGTGCAATATGGCATTGCATGTGTTACATTCAATGGTTTTATAAATTATCCAACCATTTTTAATTAGAAATAAAGGTTATTATTATTTATATCATATAATACTTGATGCATTATTACGTTACAACTCGCTCGTCTTTGTTACTATTTATTATTTAGTCGTGATTTTGCTCTACTTAAACATACGTTTACATAAAAGTTTCTGTTGTTAACGAATATACATAGTATTATCTGAGAATAATAAAATTTGATTATACTTTGTATAAATACAAGTGAACAAATTGATATTTTAAATATCGCTTTTTAACTGGTTGTTCATTTAATGATTATTTCATTAAAAATAGCCCTAATTCCTTTATTTTAATTTGAAACACTGGCAAAATTTGTTAACTGTTCTTCTTCTTAATATTTGCTCAATTAGCCATTTTGCACCAATTATCAAATTCGTTCCTATATAAATTTGAAATTTCTGAATTCGTTAATTTTCAATCCTTTTTCGCTTTTTAAACTAGTTGTTCATTTAATGATTTTTTCATTGAAAACAGCCCCAACTCATTTATTTATTTTGAAACTATCGCAAAAATAGTTAACTGTTCCTCTTCTTATTATTTGTTCAGTTAGCCATTTTGCACTAATTATCAAATTCGTTCTCATTTAAATTGGAAATTTCTGAAATCGTTAATTTTCAATTCATTCTACTACTACCAATTTTTTGTTTATTTTTAACTGGTTGTTCATTTAATAATTCTTTCATTGAAAATAGCCCCAACTCATTTATTTATTTTGAAACTATCCCAAAAATTGTTAACTGTTCTTCTTCTTATTATATTTTCAATTACCCATTTTGCACCAATCATCAAATTCGTTCTTATATATACTTGAAATTTCTGAATTTGTTAATTTTCAATCCATTGAGCTAGTACTACCAATTTTTTTGATTATTTTTAATTTAGTTGTAGTTGCTTAGTACCTGCAACCTTGTCTTTATTAGTTTGTAAAGTTTCTGTTATTACTGAATATACATAGTTTTATCACAGATAAATTAAATTTGATTATACTGTAGATCAATACAAAAGAACAAATTGATATTTTAAATATCGCTTTTAAACTGGCCGTTCTTTAAATGACTCGTTCATTGAAAATAGCGACAACTCATTTATTAATTTTGAAACCATCTAAAAAATTGTTGACTGTTTTTCTTCTTATTATTTGTTCAATTGGCCATTTTGCACCAATTATCAAATTTGTTCTTATATAAATTTGAAATTTCTGAAGTCATTAATTTTCATTCCAATGGAATTGAAAATTAGACAGTTTTTGGCAGCTTGACTTGATATTTGAGAGATTGATAGTTGAAGCTGCAAAAACGACAGTCTTTTGCAGTTGCAGTTAAACATTTGATAGTAGTTGAGGAAAATTTGATAGTTGCAGTTAAAAATTGGGCAGTGTTTGATAGTTGTAACTGAAAATTTGACAAGTTTTGACAGTCAGAGTTGCAGTGACAGTTGAGGGTATGACAATTATAGTTACAAATTTTTGAAGATTTTTGGCAGTTAGTTGAAAATTTGATCGTTTATGACAGTTTTTGATGGTTTGTACGTACAAATTTGACAGGTTTTGACAGTTGTTGAAATATGACAGTTTTAGATGGCTGTAGTTGAAAATTTATAAGGACTATACAATTGCAATTGAAAACTAGACAGTTTTTGACAGTTTGACTTGACATTTGAGTGATTGATAGTTGAAGTTGCCATCAGGACAACCTTTGACAATTGCAGTTAAACTTTTGACAGTAGTCGAGGAAAATATGAAAGTTTTAGTTAAAAATTAGACATTTTTAATAGTTTTAGTTTTTAGTTTAACAATTTTTGATAGTTGTAGTTGAAATTTAACAGATTTTGAGTTCAGTAAGAGTTAAATATGCATTTTGTGCAAACATTTTGAATGTATTAATTTGTATGATATGTATAAACTCTATGTAGTAGCACGTAAATAAATTATTCTATTCTATTCTATTCTATTCTATTATTGTAATGTGACTGGCTATGACAATTGTAGTTAAAAATTTGATGGTTTTTGACGGAAATTGGATCGTTTATGATAGTTTATGATGGTTTGTAGCTACTAATTTGACAGGATTTAAAAATTATTGAAACATGATAGTTTTAAACAGTTTTAGTTGAAAATTTGAAAAGATTGTACAATTGGAATTGAAAATTAGACAGTTTTTTGCAGTTTGACTTGAAATTTAAGCGATTGACAGTTGCAGCTGCAAATATGACAGCCTTTGACAGTTGTAGTCAAATATTTGATAGTAGTAGAGGAAATTTTGATAGTTGGAGTTAAAAACTGGGCAGTTTTTGATAGTTGTAGCTGAAAATTTGCGAGGTTTTGACAATGAGACTTGAAAATGTGGCAGGTAATGTCAATTATAGTTGAAAATTTGATGATTTTTGACAGAAATTTGATTGTTTTTGATAAAATTTGATAGTCAGAACGATTTAGAATCGTTTATGATGTTTTTTGATGGTTTGTAGCTACAAACCTGACAGGTTTTAAGAGTTATTTAAGACAATTTTTGATAATTGTAGTTGAAAATTAGGAAGGATTTTATATTTGTAATTTAAAATTAGACAGATTTTGACAAATTGACTTGAAATGTGAATGATTGATAGTTGCAGCTGCAAATATGACAGCATTTGACAGTTGCAGTTAAACATTTGACAGTAGTAGACGAAAATTTTATAGTTGCAGTTAAAAATTGGACAGTTTTTGATAGTTGTAGCTAAAAATTTGATAGGTTTTGACAGTGAGAGTAAAAAATGTCCACCTGGCGTACCAGCCACCTGGTAAGTCAGTTGGTTAGCCAGCTGGTAAGTCAATTGGTGAATGGTATAAGAGAAATAACGTATTCAATATGCATAGTTGTAATAGATATGCCATTAAACCCGTCAAAACCAATAATGAAAGAAAACTATAGGCATTACTTGTAATTCAGTTGGTTAGCCAGTTGGTAAGTCAGTTGGTTAGCCAGTTGGTAAGTCAGTTGGTTAGCCAGTTGGTAAGTCAATTGGTAGATGGTATAAGAGAAATAACGCATTCAATGTGCATAGTTGTAATAGATATGCCATGAAACCCATGTAAACCAGTAATG
The DNA here is from genome assembly GCA_951805005.1 of Othius punctulatus. NCBI lineage: Eukaryota > Metazoa > Arthropoda > Insecta > Coleoptera > Staphylinidae > Othius > Othius punctulatus. The sequence continues at coordinate 35,673,037 of OX638147.1, read as the reverse complement.
CAAGAAAACAGCATTTTTGGTGGATGCGCCGGGCTAAAAGGGTAAATTTAATTATAAATATTTCAACCTTGAGCTGTTGACCTATTGCAACGTGCAATATGGCATTGCAACGTGCATTACGGCATTGTATGTGTAACATTCAATGCTTTTATAAATTATCTGACCATTTTTAATTAGAAATTAGGGTAATTACTATTAATATCATATAATACTTGATGCATTATTACGTTATAACTCGCTCGTCTTTGTTACTATTTTATATTTAGTCGCGATTTGGCTCTATTTAAACATAAGTTTACATAAAAGTTTCTGTTATTAGTGAATATACATAGTTTTATCACAGATAAATTAATTTTGATTGATTTTATAGATTGAAAATGTATAATTTCTGATTTCAGTCATAATTAAACCTAATTAATTGCTCAGTTACTCCAATGTTTCTTTCTTATTAGTGATTATACATAGTTTTATCTCAGATAAATTAAATTTGATTGAATTTATAGATTGAAAATGTATAATTTCTGTTCTAAAGTCTTGTTGAGTCGTGATTAAAACGAGTAAATTGCGCAGTTAGTCCAATGTTTCTTAATTACTATTGATAAATGTAAGTATTAGTCATTTGGGAGCTTTGAATGGTTCAATTAGGTCAGATTAAATGCAAAACTTCTTTGGAGTGCATTAAAACTTGTGCCCCGCTTTGAAATCATAAAACGCACGCCGAGTTGGATTTCATTGCCCACATAAATCAAACATCTCCAGCATGCAATATTTATACAACATAAATTTTTCACCGCATCGACAAAAGTTCGACGTGTGCATAATAAAATGTATGTATCGTCGGGCAAGGGCTTGATTGACGCTCTGCACGACAATAAAATATATTAAAAATTGCAGCCATGGGGACTGTAACCCTGGTTTACTGTGCCTGGGACCAAGGAGTTTGCAGCCATGGGGACTGTAACCCTGGTTTACTGTGTTCTGGGCTCTTGCTGATGGATATTGCAGGGAGTAACTTATAGGCAATTTACAAAATCGAAATGGGGCGGAACTAATATTTTAAGTCTAATATAATATAAATCGCGTTGCTGCATAATAAACTGAGCCATTATATCACGTAAATCAGTAGTAAAATTTAACAATTATGCATCAAGTGTTTATGCTGGCTGGTTTAACATTAAAGTTAGTTTTAATAATTGCATTTCTAAATTTCGCGACACACCAGGGGAACGGAGTTAAACATATACTGTTATTAAATCCAAATTAAATCGTCTGAATTTTAGAGCACCCTTATTCCACAGGGCAAATCCAACTGCATTAATAATAATTGCTACCCTACGCTCATACATATATCTAATAATATATCCCTATATTTATAAATATAAACATACATACATACATGCATACATACATACATACATACATACATACATACATACATACATACGTACATACATACATACATACATACATACATACATACATACATACATACATACATACATACATACATACATACATACATACATACATACATACATACATACATACATACATACATACATACATACATACATACATACATACATACACACATACATACATAACATTAGGAGTTGTAATTATTTGTAGGAATTGCACCAAATAGTCGACTAATAGATCATACATGAACTGAGGTTTATATAGTTCTATTAAAAATGCGAGAAATATTTCATAACTGCACAACTGTAGCTCACTCAATTCTCAAAAAAACTATTATACAAATTCCTGCTGGACGGATGCAATTGCAAAGCAGGGAGGTTGTTGGTTTTCCGAATTGAATTTAAGTTTCATTAAATTTTGCGCTGTTTGTCGAGAATAAGCAACGTTTGTAATACAACGCTGACTCACTTTAAGAACTATTATTAAACGGTTTAAAATTACTGCATTAAATGCGCACACCGCCTCCGCAAAATTTTAATTAATCCCCGCTACAGGAATAGCAACAATTAAATATGCACTGACATGCAATTCCGCGCTTAGATTCTAATTTTCTTATATTTACAAATGCAACTGGCCATTACACTTATACTTTACAACCTGCCCGAGTCGCATCGCATGACACCATTTAGTAATAATACTTTTTGTTCGCTTCGGATTAATTAATTAATAAAGCTTGCAAACAGAACAACACCGGCGCAAATTTAAATAAAGTGTAAAATTTTAATTAAAAATATTCTTAATTTTCGTTAATTAAAATTACTCGGGGGTAATAAACAATTTACGGATATGACCGAAATAACGTGCAAGGGCTCAAGTAACGCAAAATGATTATAATCGTAACGCACGTTTTATGGACTTTTGAGATTACCCCGAAATAATGGAATTTGCGTTATGTTTTCTATGTGAAAATAAGGCAATCAAGACTAATTATAAATACATTTAATTTAAGACAAATCTAAGATTGTCGATATAATATCATCAATCGCCACAATTACAATTATATACAAGCATGCGTAATTTATAAGTAACTACAATATTTTAATTGTAATTGTATGAAGAATTTTAACTTATGCGTTAAGAAATGCTCCATGAAATATTTAACATTTATAACATTTCAGTATTAATGGATTCGCTTTCCTAAATGCTAAACTTCTAGGCATCAACTAGTTGTATAGGGTTTACCGCTAACATTTGAGGAACTAATTGTGCATACCAATTCATCTCCAACTCTAGTATAAATGACATTAAAATTTACAATAGTTTCTGTTCGGATATTAACTTTGCGTTGATTAGTTTAGCGCATCAAACGTCCGTAAACGGCGGAATTGAAAACTAATTAAGAGTATTGTTAATTAACAATTCGGGAGTATTAAAAAATCACAATTTGTATTGTGCATGACTCGGTACACACGAAGTGGGGTTTTGATAACGGCCGGGAGGTATAACAATTCACCCGATTTGCGATATCGCAGGATTGATAAATCGATACAGTTATCGCTCCCATTTATAAATCTATCTTTATTTTACGACCATAATTTACGCTGCAATGCATGCATAAATAGAGTAATGTAGGGGCGCAAAATTTATAATTACAACCTCCGCGTGATGACGCTTACTACCCTAGCGAAAGAAAATATGCAACCTTATTTATAAGGTTTTTAATTTGGATGACGCAGATTCGCCATGAAAGGCGTGAGTTCCAGCCCAGTTTTGTATTCTAAATAAAAGCCGAAACCCTTTGTGAGGACGACTTATTGGGAACGGCTCGCTACAACCTCGTGGAAATCTGGAGATGCCACCATCAAAAGGTGAAATGGAATTTCTGCATGAGAACCGCAATTTTTACAAAAGGCTGTTTTAACGGTATTTGAATGGGCGGATAATTAAAGCACTATTCCGTGTGATCGTTGAACGGGGATAGCCCCAAATAAACATTACAACATCCGTTCAGTTTGTACTTGAAATTAGAGAATAATAAACGCCGCAGGAAATTAATATATTTCAAAGGAAGGAAATACACATTTGAAGCGCGCTGTAAAAGTGTACTGCTTATTGCGAACACTCATTTTTATTTTCAATTCGCATCAGCATAAAATTTAAATTTGAACTGAAAGGGAACAAAGTCACAGTAATGAAAATGTAACTGCAACTTGCTTAAATACGAGTTCATAAAACATTCACCGAATACGTTCACTATTCAACTAACAGGCAGTTATTGCAGTACAATATAACTATTTTATTTCCAACTAATTTCGTAAATTGCAATAATTTGTAAAAAAATTTGCATACGGTAGTCGAGACCAAACATCATTGGAAGTACACCTATTACTGTTATTTATTAGTATCGATGCATATTTTGTTCACTCGTCATTGTTTGCGAAGAATATAATAGCTAATTATGGTATATAAGTGATATAAAGATATTCCTTTAATTTTCTCAATAATTCATGAGATTTCGAGAAATTCTTAATCATCTCAAGATCACACAAATCATAAAATTCATAATGGTTATCACATACATTTTTTTTATTCTCCAAATTTCTTTATAATCCCTAAAATTCTAGACATTTTCCAATAATTTCCAAAATTTCGCAATACTTTTCGAGATTTCTATAGATTTTTCAAAAAATATTAAGATTCATAAAAAAAATTCAATAACTGCCAAAATTTCTCAATAATTTTTGAGATTTCAACAGATTTATGCAGATTTCTCAACAATTCCTAAGATTAGGAAATTCTAAGTCTATATCTGCTCTCAGTAACAAGTATACTTTTGTTTATCATGTAATATCATGTAAGAATAAATCAAATTATACCGTATATTTAGGTGTCTGGAACATTTCAATTGAATCATTGGTGCAATAAATAATAATAATATTATTAATTGTATCCAGATTCAATAATAAATCATTACAGAGACAAATAAAAGCATAACACATAAAAATATTGCACTGCCGAAACAAACAATATATAATAACAAGTTATGTAACAACATAGTTGTTTTATTTAATTTACTTATGTAATATACATTAAAATACATATTCTACAAAAAAAATATTTCAGCAGTTGCAGTTTGTACTTTTTAATGCACTTTATTACACCAAGTAGCCTAATAGATTTACAAAAGTAGCATAACAGATTAAAAAAATCTACATGGTAATTAAGTACACAAAAGTTATGGGGTTAAAAGGTTATTAAGAACACTTAAAAAATTCAAAAATCAGAGTATACTTATTATCAAGTTTTTCAGGAATTTGAATATATATTATACTAGAACATATATTCCCATTACCCAATACAATTCATGTCAATTTTATTTAGGTGGTTATTACTAATATAATACGTACATGTATTACCTATATTACTTAGGTCTATTAAGCATTGTTAACAGTATCAATAGATTATAATTGATCGATTAATTGATGTATTGTATTTGGTTATTCCGGGGCATTCATGGATTAACAATAAGTAAAAACGATCCAATATTATCTGAATAACTTCATATCCATTATGGCGTTTATTATTGAGCTTTTGTAAATAAAAAAAATTATAAAACCGTTTTGGGCCAAACGCGGTTTTCAGGCAATTACTTTCATATTAACACTACATAGACATAACACGAATTCGGTTCAAAACCACTGAGATTGGTTTATTAATTGATGTATTGTTTTTAATTATTCTGGGGCATTAATGGAATAACAATTAGTAAAAACGATCTAATATTAACAGTAGCAATAGATTATAATTGCTCGATTAATTGATGTATTGTATTTGATCATTCTGGGGCATTAATGGAAAAACAATAAGTAAAAATGATCCACTGAATAACTTTTTATTTATTAGGAATAATTTATTATTGAGCTTTTGTATATAAAAATTTGGGTAAAAACGTTTTGAGTAAAAACGGTTTTGAGACAATTACTTGTAATATTAACACTACATAGACATAAAACGAATTTTGTTCCAAACCACTGAGATTGGTCCGTGTAAATGTAAGAAGTACGAAGACCTATAAAAAACAGGCGAAGTGGTGAGGCCCTGGAGCTTTCGATTCCAGCGATAGATTTTTGTTACTTGTTGAACCTCAAATACTCAGATGCAATCTCGAGAATTCTCGAAAATCTCGAGGTGGCCATAGAAAAATCTCGAATTGTCGAGAATTGTCGAGAATCTCGAGATGGCCATAGAAAAATCTCGAATTTTCGAGAAACTCAAGGTGGTCTTAATCAAATCTCGAGATGTAAGATATCCATTGAATCGAGAATTCTCGAGAATCTCGAGATGGCTATACAAAATCCCCGAATTTTTGAGATTTTTAAATATTTCCAAAGTCGAGAATTCCCGAATCTCGAGAAACGAAGAATGTCGAAAGTTTACAATTTATACCTTCTACTATTGTAGAAACACGTTTCTTCTTTTAGTTGAAACCTTGATGATAGTGAGGCCCTGGAGCTTGTTACTGATACCACATAATTTATCAATTGTTACTGATGGTGCTAGCTGTCAATTGTAACTGATACAACCTCTTTTATCAATTGTTACTGATGATGGCAGCTGTCAACTGTTACTGATGGTGGCAGCTGTCAACTGTTACTGATACAATATATTTTATCAAGTGTTACTGATGGTGGCAGCTTTCAATTGTTACTCCTGCGTTTACACTCTCCATAACAAAAGTAAAACAATGTATCGTCTATCATTACATTTCATATGAATCTTGTTCAAGTTTGATTGATATTTTTGACAAATAACTTAATTTTATGTGATTTTAGCTTTTTATAAGTGATGCAATTGCTACTGCATTTATAACTGCATAGAGCTACTGACGAATTGCTGCTTTCAAATGTTACTGATACAAGCTTTATTATCAATTGTTACTGATTGTGGCAGCTGTCAACTGTTACTGATGCAGTATATTTTATCAAGTATTACTGATGGTGGCAGCTGTCAATTATTATTCCTGCGTTTACACTCTCCATAACAAAAGTAAAACAATGTATCGTCTATCATTACATTTCATATAAACCTTGATGAAGTTTGATTGATATTTTAGACAAATAACTTAATTTTATGTGATGTAAGCTTTTTACAACTGATGCAATTGCTACTGCATTTATAACTACATAGAGCTACTAACGAATTGCTGCTTTCAAATGTTACTGATACAAGCTCTTTTATCAATTGTTATTGATGGTGGCAGCTGTCAACTGTTACTGATGCAATATCTTTTATCAAGTGTTACTGATGATGGCAGTTTTCAATTGTTACTCCTGCGTTTACACTCTCCATAACCAAAGTAAAACAATGTATCGTCTATCATTACATTTTATATGAATCTTGTTAAAGTTTGATTGATATTTTAGACAAATGACTTAATTTTATGTAATTTTAGCTTTTTACAACGGATGCAATTGCTTCTGCATTTATAACTGCATAGAGCTACTGACAAATTGCTGCTTTCAAATGTTACTGATACAAGCTCTTTTATTAATTGTTACTGATGGTGGCAGCTGTCAACTGTTACTGATGCAATATCCTTTATCAAGTGTTACTGATGGTGTCAACTGTCAATTGTTACTGATACAACCTCTTTTATCAATTGTTACTGATGTTATCAGCTGTCAATTATTACTGATAAACCCTATTTTATCAGTTGTTGCTGATAGTGTCCGCTGCAATTGTAACTGATACAACTTTTTATCAATTGTTACTGATAGTGACAGATGTCAAGTGTTACTGATACAACCAATTTTATCAATTGTTACTGATGTGGGCAGCTTTTAATGGTTACTGATACAACCTTTTTTAATCAATTGTTACTGATGGTGTCCGCTGTCAAGTGTTACTGATACAACCTCTTTTATCAATTGTTACTGATACAATCTATTTTATCAATTGTTACTGATTGTGGCAGCTGTCAATTGTTACTCCACCTTCCAATTTTTGCAGGTTTGTTTTCAATTTTAACTGATGCAGATGTCCTTATCAATTTGTCACTGTCACTATTGCAGCGACAATTGTCACTGATACTGTTGTAGCTCTCAATTAGCAATAGTACGATTGTTGCGATTAGTTATTGACTGTAACTGATGATTGATTTTATTAATTGATGAATTTATAACTGCATAGAGCTACTGACAAATTGCTACTTTCAAATGTTACTGATACAACCTCTTTTATCAAGTGTTACTGATGGTGTCAGCTGTCAATTGTTACTGATACAACCTATTTTATCAATCGTTACTGATGGGGGCAGCGTTCAATGGTTACTGATACAACCACTTTTATCAATTGTTACTGATGGTAGCAGCTGTCAATTGTTACTGATACAACCTCTTTTATCAATTGTCACTGATTGTAGCAGCTGTCAATTGTTACTCCACCTTACAATTTGTTCTGGTTTGTTTTCAATTTTAACTGATGCAGATGTCCCTGCCAATTTGTCACTCTTACTATTGTAGCGACAATTGTCACTGATACTGTTGTAGCTATCAATTAGCAATACTACGATTGTTGCGATTAGTTATTGACGGTAACTGATGATTGATTTTATTAATTGATGTATTTATAACTGCATAGAGCTACTGACGAATTGCTACTTTCAAATGATACTGATACAACCTATTTTATCAAGTGTTACTGATAGTGGCAGCTGTCAGCTGTTACTGATACAATATCTTTTATCAAGTATTACTGATGGTGTCAGCTTTCAATTGTAACTGATAACACCTCTTTTATCAATTGTTACTGATGGTAACAGCTGTCAATTGTTACTAATACAACCTCTTTTATCAATTGTTACTGATGGTGTCAGCTGTCAATTGTTACCGATACAGCCTCTTTTATCAATTGTTACTGATACAACCTCTTTTATCAATTGTTACTGATTGTGGCAGCTGTCACTTGTTACTCCACCTTCCAATTTTTGCTGGTTTGTTTTCAATTTTAACTGATGCAGATGTCCGTGTCAATTTTTCAATGTTACTATTGTAGCGACAATTGTCACTGATACTATTGTAGCTATCAATTAGCAATACTAAGATTGTTGCGATTAGTTATTGACTGTAACTGATGTCACTGTGAATTGTGTTAATTGTGTGATGTCAGCGATGTGATTGCAGCTTTTAATTATTTCCAGTAGAATTTCAGATGTCACTGATGTGCCACTGATCACTGATGTGTTTCCACTGCTCAAACGTAGCTCATGCTGCCATTTTCACTGCTACGGTTGCAACAATTAGTTGTTACTGATGAGTTTCCAGATGTCACTGATGTGCCATTGATCACTGATGTATTTCCACGTGTCAAACGTAGCTGATGCTGTCATTTTCACTGCTACGGTTGTAGCAATTAGTTGTTACTGATGAGTTTTCAGTTGTTATTTGCAACTTATACGGCTGCGTCTATCAATTGTCACTGATTTGTTTCCAGTTGCCAATTGTAAGTAATATGACTGTGACTGCCGATTGTCACTAATATATAGCTATTTACGATGATGTTCATCCGCTGCGATTTTGCCGAAAACGTCGTGGAAAAGGTCCTTTTTAGGACACACTAAACAATACGCGGATGTTCAAAGACCCGAAACAAGTTCAAACACATTTCGTCCGTGAAAGCATACGCATGAACATATATATATATATATATATATATATATATATATATATATATATATATATATATATATATATATATATATATATATATATATATATATATTATAAAATATTTTTGTGACACGGAGCATATTTTAACAAAAAAAAAATTCAGTAAGTTATAATTAATACGGCCTAGTTCAACTATGGCGCTTTTATGATTCAAATTTGATTTGAATCGCTCTGATAAAAATAAAATGTGTACGTATAAAATCGAATCGTGCTGCAATAAATAAACTCATGGTGGATGGTGGGTTCACGTATTTTTTTTTATTCATAACGTATGCATACTTTTATTCCTATCGTGATCACCTAATTGTATCACTTGAGTCGAATTGTAATGTTGACTGTAACGCAAGTGGGCACCTGTAAAACATCTTCCAATCAATATGGAATGTAATTTTACTGTAAATATTGTTTTAATAACCACTTTACATGTTATTATCGTTAAAATTACACAGGCAATGAAGTAATGTTTATATATTAGCGCACCGCAATGCAGTCAATTATTTTAACCTATATGTAATTCACAGTATTGAGTTTTACAGGTTTCTAATTTACTAATCATTATTGAGCGCGCATGATTCATTGCAATAATTAAAGCCCAGTGTCGCAGGATAATGATGAATGATTACCATTTCCTATACGAGCTAATGAAAAAATAATAGAAGGTATACTTCTAATACCTGCTGCTTTCATTTCAGCTATCAAAATATCAGGTATACGATTGCAGCATTGTCTGAATGTATACTTCGCGCAACGATAGTTTGTTGTTATGACATTGACTTGCAATAGAAATTATAACGGTGGGATTGTTAAACTACTTCAAGTTAGGAATCATAAAAGTCCAGGTATCGGCCGGCCCTTTGTCACTGGCAATTCTTTGCTGCACCAACTTTGAAGCCAAAGCCTGGACTGGATACCTGGACTTTTATGATACCTAACTTGAAGTGGTTCAACAATCCCACCTTTATCATTTTTATTGCAAGTCAATGTCATAAAAATAAACTATCGTTGCGCGAATTATACCTTTAGGCAATCGTATACCTGATATTTTGGTAGCTGAAATGAAAGCAGCAGGTATTAGTAAGCATGAGCACGATTTAGTAAACTAAATGTTAGTTGTTTGGTCCGCAGCGCCCTTGAGGGGTGTCACCATGCACGAAAACAATTATACGCAGCGATAGTAGATGCTATAATTATAAACCGTTTTGCTATATGCGGGCATTCATTAGGGCTGGGAAAGGCAAATGAAACGCGCGCACAAAATTGACGCGTAAGTGCCCCCCTGTATTCCACGTCGATAATAATTAGAAGTGATACTTTTCGGTTTCGTGCCGATGCGGTATCTGATCGCCGGTCAGCAGATATGAAGGAAAACACCGGCCGCATTAAGATAGCCATCGCCACATGCACCGCCATTTTATTACTGCACTTTTAACCCAGTTGCAATTATAATGCGTTGCGGGACGAGTCCGATCACCAGGGGATTTCCGTTTTGCGGGGGTGCGGCTCAACAAGTAAAACGCTTTTTTTTCGGGCGCTTTGATGTCATTTTAATTATATTTTGCACCGCGCATTTATTGCGCGCTAAAGCCACACCAGATTTCAGAAAGCCCACTTTTTGTAGGGAAAATACTACCCGAATGCAATTTTAATTAGCTTTGACACATAAGCTAGTCTAAATTGTACATCATGGGAATTCACGCAGCGTTCACATTATCAAAGCCCGCATAACAGAATAACATCTTTCTAAAGTTTTCAAAGAATTCACACTCTTTGTAGAAGAAAATACACTAGTTAAGACTGGCGTCTGCGTCTCAAGTTACATGTTCAGATGGTCGCAATGTTGTGGGCATCGTCGGGATGCCGCCGCTAGCCTGCGGTCTTCAAAAAAACTCTGGCAGTCTGGTCGTCGCCCCTAGCCTAGAAATGGATTGTTTCAGCCCTTACCCAAGAAATGGGCTGTTTCAGCCCCTACCCAAAAAATGCCTGTAAAGCACATGGCCTTATTAATAATGGCCGGACACGTGTCTTTACAAAAATGATGTATATTCTAATTACTTACTCCGGTGTTTGAGCGTGTATAGCCGATTATTGCTGCTCCCTCTCGCCTTGTGCCGGTGTCGCTTAATCACGTGCCAGGCAGGACACGTGTCTTTACAAAAATGATGTTGGTTTTAATTACATACTCTGGTGTTTGAGCGTGTATGGCCGATTATTGCTGCTCCCTCTTGCCTTGTGCCGATGTCGCTTAATCCCTCATAGGGCGGTTATTGGAGAACACACTTGAAATCCCGGAAACCGGGTGGCGATATGACCAAAGAAAACGTGTACCTCCCGACACTTTTACACTCAACGAAAGTCTGCTGCGTTCTGCCTTCATCCCAGCGCCTCGTGGCCGGATCATAATTGTACGCAGCCCGGAAATGCGTGTACGCTTAAAATAACGTGTGCATAGCGGTTGTCTACGTTGACGGTCTGTGAGCGCAATTAAAAATTAAAGGCAGATTTCGCCGTAGTCAAAACCGAGACGGTCTGTGAGCGCAATTAAAAATTAAAAGCAGATTTCGTCGTAGTCAAAACCGACCCGTTACATCTTGTCTAAATCAGAGCTCATAATGCAACTCGTAAGACTAATATAAATAAAACAAAGTATACGCAGTATATGTATAAGTGCCGTAGTATATGTATATGTATTAGACATTTATCAGTTATTTGTATATATAAATGTATGTATGTAAATATAAATAGGATACATTTTGTATGTAACGTTTTACAGTGAGTAGTCATGTATGAAATAAAACGGCGTTTTCAATAAAATTTAAAATTTTGTGTGCTCAGATAATGAAACAGTGATTTAATCTGTAGCCCAGCCGAAGAGAAGTAATGAGGCTCCATTGATTGATTGAGTGCGTTTTAGCCTGATTGGATTTTTCAAGATTTCCACGTGAGATCTCGGCGACAGTCCAATTTTCATTTCTCACAGTAATTTAAACGACTCGCCGATGCGCAATTAGGAACCCCACCCCCCGTAATTAAAGTAACGGCGTAATTCATTTTTAATACGCACCACCTTTTTTATAAAATTCCCGAGGAACTCGGCGTTTTATGGTGTTTTTTTATTGTAATTTGAAGCGAGCTGCAGACTCTCGCGGAATTTCGCCTGTAACAATTTTTATTTCCCAATCTGAATCGCTGGCCGGCACATAAATCAGGGCTTTATGATCTGAGCCGGCTACATCTTTGAGCCGTGCAGCTAAACACTGAGCTCGAGGAGGTGTCGTAAACACGATTACAGTTGTTATTCATCGACATTAATTGGGAACGAAATGTTATTGTGATAATATAATTGCGTTTTAACTTGGCTAATGTAGAGCCCGAGGGTTTCAGTGCCTCTAAAGAAAATTATAGAATTTGGGCGAAACTGAACTCGGCGATAAGCCTTTAATGGGTGCTGCATAACATGTACCAGAGACACTCACAGGTTATTATTAAATCGTGTACTTAACCATTACTCAAATAAATTTTGTCATTTAATGGTAAATAGCATGGTTTTGCACTTTTGCATCTAACTCCCTATGTGTAAATGATTTGATTTTCATACAACTTATTCCATCTTCAAAACAAAAATAAAAACAACAATGTCATTTAATAACAATAATAATCTTATAATTCACACTTATTCAATCTTCAAAACAAAAATATAAACAATAACGTATCAATATTAATCTTATAATTCACAGTTATTCAATCTTCAAAACAAAAATATAAACAATAATTTAACAATAATAATCTTATAATTCACCAAAGCTAAGCTGACATTAAGAGAATCACTTTATTATATCTAGTTTCATTGCCCCTTTCAAATCGGATCTGATGATCCTGAGGGCAGAGAACAAACGCTCCACGGTAACTCGAGTCCGTGGTAATACTCTGACGATTAAAGCCGTCTCTTAAATAACCCCAGGGCACAGACTGCACCGTGTACTTAAATACTTATTATAAGCGGTAATTTTGCCAACTATGAGCTTTATAAGCTTATTTCTTGAATTCCATTACGCGACATTGATTTCATATTTCTGCAGTAATTTTAGCGTTGGCCTTTTGACATTTCTAATATAAAATCGTTTTCATTATTTTTACGGGATGAAGAAAAAAAAGCAATATAAGCAATAACTGTATCAGTGACAATCGACAGTTACAGCCATATCAGCTAAAATTAACAGCTGGAATTGTCTTAATAAATGTCAACTGAACTGCTACTGATGATGTGCGCATCAACCGAGAAATTAAATATCAATCTATAATATCTATATCTATATCATATTATACAATATCATATCATATATCATCATATCATAACTATATCATATCTATCAAAGTCTTGGACATAACCTAACCTAACCAAACTAACCTAATCGCACTTCTCCTCGACTCAACTCAGATGAGATATAATTCCACTGACAGGACAGGTCAGGTAAGATATAAGTCCACGCACAGGACAGATCATAGGTACTTGACGAATGGAATCGTGACACATTAATCTAACCTAACCTAACCTAACTTATCCTCATAATAATCGCACTCCTCCTAGACTCAACTCAGATGAGATATAATTCCATTGACAGGATAGATCATAGATACTTGCCTAATAGAATAGTGACAAAACTTGTCTCTAGTTGTAACAATTAAAATAATAAAGTGTCACTTTTCCACATTATGAACTGAATTATTGTGCCTTCTGGCGATAACTCAAAATAGCGAATTTTTGGGTTCTAACCTAACCTAAGCAAACAAAAATCGCACTCCTCCTCGACTCAACTCAGATGAGACATACTTCCAATGACAGGATGGGTCATACTTGCCTAATAGAATAGTAACACTCTAGGGTGTCTATTAAAAGTAATAAAATGTTACTTTTCCACATTATGAACTGGACTAATGTGCACCTTCCAGTAATATCAACTAAAATTGCGAATTTTTGGGTTCAAACCTAACCTAACCTAACAAAAATCACTGCTCCTCGACTCAACTCAGATGAGACATAATTCCACTGACAGGACAGGTCATATTTGCCCAATAGATCAGTGACACTTCTGCCAGTGGGTACTATTGTGACATTGATGGGCTTGTAGTGACACTACTGCTACTGCTAGTAGATAACTATTAAAAGTATTGATATGTCACTTTTACACATTATAAACTGGACTAATGTACACCTTCCGGTAATATCAGCTCAAAATGGCGAATTTTTGGGTTCTAACCTCACATAATCTAACAAAAATCGCATTCCTCCTCGACTCAACTCAGATGAGACATAATTCCACTGACAGGACAGGACATATTTGCCAAATAGCACAATGACACTACTGCTAGTGGGTACTATTGTGACATTGATGGGCTTGTAGTGACACTACTGCTACTGCTAGTAGATAACTATTAAAAGTAATGATATGTCACTTTTACACATTATAAACTGGACTAATGTGCACCTTCCAGTAATATCAGCTCAAAATGGCAAATTTTTGGGTTCTAACCTCACATAATCTAACAAAAATCGCATTCCTCCTCGACTCAACTTAGATTAGACATAAGTCCACTGACAGGACAGGACATATTTGCCAAATAGCACAATGGCACTACTGCTAGTGGGTACTATTGTGACATTGATGGGCTTGTAGTGACACTACTGCTACTGCTAGAAGATAACTATTAAAAGTAATTATATGTCAGTTTTACACATTATAAACTGGACTAGTGCGCACCTTCCAGAATATCAACTCAAGGACAGGTCATAGATACTTGCCTAATAGAATAGTAACACATTAACCTAACCTAACCTAACCTAACTTAACCTCATAATAATCGCACTCTTCCTCAACTCAACTCAGATGAAATATAATTCCATTGACAGGATAGATCATAGATACTTACCTAATAGAATAGTGACAAAACTGCTTCTGTGTGTAGAAAACAGTTCACATTCATAGTTGCAATCACACAGACATATAATTTTCAGGGGAACTTCAAAAGAGAAATTTTTGAAAAACAATTGTATCCGCTTTTACTTATATGGTAAGTAAATGAAAATGTTTTTTTTTTGTAAACCCAGCTTTTGTTTAAAAAATTAAAATTTCCTTTTGTTTCACATTCATAGTTGCAACCACACAGACGTATAATTTTCAGGGGAACCTTAAAAGAGATATTTTTGAAATACAATTGTATCCCCTTTTACTTATATGGTAAGTAAATGAAGATACAAATTTTTGTCAACCCAGCTTTTGTTCAAAAAATGAAAATTTCCTTCTGTGTGTACAAAACAGTTTACATTCATAGTTGCAACCACACAGACGTATAATTTTCAGGAGAACCTTAAAAGAGAGATTTTTGAAAAACAATTGTATAATGAAATCTCACTTTTCCACATTATAAACTGAACTAATGCGGACCTTCCAGAATTTAAATTCAAAATGGCGAATTTTTGTATTTGTCACTTTTTAAAGTGACGTGTGATATGTATTATTTGTTTATAATTGGGAGCAACGGTGTGTAAAAGTCTAAAAATTCCAAAAATAATTATGTTTTGTATTTTTACATCTTGGGATTTGCATCTGCTCTTCAATTTTTGTAGCCCAGCTTTTGTTCCAAAAATTTCCTTCAGCATGTACAAAACAGTTGGAACCTCACAGACATATAATTTTCAGGGGAACCTTAAAAGAGAGATTTTTGAAAAACAATTGTATCCCCTTTTACTTATATGGTAAGTAAATGAAGATACAAATTTGTGTAAAGTCAGCTTTTGTTACAAAAATGAAAATTTCCTTCTGTGTGTACACTGAGTTCACATTCATAGTTGCATTCACACAGACAAAATTTTGAGGGGAACCTTAAAAGAGAAATTTTTGAAAAACAATTGCATCCCCTTTTACTTATATGGTAAGTAAATGAAGATACAAATTTTTGTAAACCCAGATTTTGTTCAAAATATGAAAATTTCCTTCTGTGTATAGAAAAACAGTTCACATTCATAGTTGGAATCACACAGACGTATAATTTTCAGGGGAACCTTAAAAGAGAAATTTTTGAAAAACAATTATATCCCCTTTTACTTATATGGTAAGTAAATGAAGGTACATTTTTTTGTAAACCCACCTTTTGTTCAAAAAAAATTAAATTTCCTTCAGTTTGTACAAAAAAGTTTGGTACAGACAATTTGTTAAATGAATTGTTTTAGTAAAATTTAATTCATCACATTCAAAGTTGTAACCACTTAGATATATAATTTTCAGGGGAACCTTAAATTTTTGAAACAAGAATGATTAGAAAGAAAGTTGAAATGAAAGAAATGTAAAACAATTGTATCCCCTTTTACTTATATGGAGAGAAAATGAAAATAAAAAAACAGTGATAATTCTTCTATCTTTTATACTGAAATATAGTTGTACGATATTTTGTTTTATAGAAATATTTATATTATGCAAATTTTGAGGTATTGGGCTAGTTAATTAGTGGTTGTTTTAGTACTTGATACGTTTCATTAGATTTGGTAATTATAATTTAGTTTTAAAGCTGAATGTAAATTCTGTTCTTTGTCGGTTTAAGGGGCGTTAATTACTAAGTTAAGGGACGTAATCATGCTTATTTAATATAAGGTCGGAGGAGGGAAAACACGAGGAGCCGTACTATCATTCTTTATTGTTTCCTAAGTGATCTTTAGTCTTTGGACTAGAAATTCAACGAAAAAAGTAAAAAGATAAAAAAGTACTTCAGATAATTTTCTCAACTTTACACTTCGGGGTTTGCTTTTGTTTCTTATCAAACAGTTGTTTTTGCAGCATTTGTGAAATTAACAAAGGGAAGTGTAGAGCGGACCATCCACGTCTTAAGGCGTTTTCGGTGTACCCGATTTTTGTGTGTGTTTGCGATAATTAAACTGACTAGGATGTTAATCGCATTTAAATTAATGGCAGATTTTAATTATTTTTCGCGGCGAAAAACAAATAAATTTCCATTAATATTAGAGGGAGATAAATTCTAGTTCTTTTCGTACATTTCCCCCAATTAAAATATACATCATGCGTAATAAATCTTGTCACCCTTTTTTGGTCGGCCAAATTTTAATGTGCGTGTTTTTAGAATTAGATTCGAGCTGTTTTTCGGGTTTTTGCTGCGGCTAGTGGCAACCTATGTTTACAGAAGTGACTGGGCGTAATTAGAGAACAACTAGCATCACAGGAGTGACAAAGCGGAGGTCCAATTATTAATTGAATTAATTAATAACGTCCCCCTCTGAACTCCAAACATCATTGCCTCAGCAATTAAAATGTATTTCCTGAAAGGATCTGCCCAGAGAGGTCGAAATCGATGAAACTACAGCGAAATATAATATTCGAAGTACATATTTCAAATATCAGCGCTTATGAAAATTTAATGGTTGTAAGATTGTATTACTGTGTGTATTGTTAAAAAAATACATTAAAAATGCATGCGGGGTATTTATCAACCCATTCGGTGAAATGGAGTCGCCGTAATGACGGCCTATAAAATTTCAATTATATAGAGGTTAGCGTGTGAAAGGGAAACCGATTTTTCCTGTATAAATCTATAGATTCCAGGTTGAATACAAAATACGCTGTCATGTATCCGCATTAATCATGCATTTCCGGTTTTCTAAGGCGCCCTATTTTTCTAAAACGTAACTTAGAATTTAGAATTATTGACGGTTCGGCAGCCTCTCCTGCAGCTCCATCTCCAGATTATACCGTGAATGAGATGAGGAGGACGCGAGCCATAAAACTTACACTCCAACTTTTTCACAATCCGCGATATTTTTGCCCCGTTTTAATTAATCACTCTTCGCTCCTCTCACTGGTGGGCGTTTCCCACTTTTAAACCCCATTTATTTGCCAGGGGGAAACCCGCCGTTCTAACAGATTAGTTTTATAGTTTAATAAAGTCGCCCGAATTTAATGCAATTCATAACCGTCCAGGTCACAGCGATGTGTGATTTATTTCCAATTTTCCGGTGCGTTTTCCGATACCCGCCGGCAACACCAAGGTGAGCCGCACGATTTTCCGACTGCTTATAAATATTAAAATTAGATGGGCGAATGCTTGTAAAGTTATGTACTCTATTTATGCGCATTTTGTTAAACCTGAAAAGTCATTACTTCTCGGGCTCAATACAGAAATTATACATTCCTGAAAAGATTTTACCATAACTACAACTACTATACTATTTGCATTAATGTATTTAATGGTGGAATAATTTAAAGAGGCGCACGGGAATTATTAAAGCACAAGTCTACCTACAACATAATTTCTACATACAAATGTTTATAATTTCACACACACGTGAATTTATACATTTATACATGAGCAAATTATTCCTCCTCGATTCACTATACATACACAACAGAAACACATTAATAAAGTATTTAAACAGAAAAATCGTCAAAAAAACTCAGAACAGCTTTATATACTATCGTCCATTTTCGTATTCCCACAACTCCCCGCGTGATAGCGATTTTCATGAAAAAAGTACCATATTTTGAAAACTATTTCTATTTTACTTAATTTCCCCTGGACAAACGCCTATGGGGGCCCACTTGGACTCATTGTGCTTGTATTTGGGCCCTCTATGGCCCCTCCAAATTTCGTCCGAATCGGTTGAGGCGTTGTTGAAATGGAATTTCATCGAGATGGCAAAAAACGCAACATTTTCTAAAATTTCGAAAATTAAAACGTCTTCGTAAGTATATTAAATGTG
Source organism: Othius punctulatus (assembly GCA_951805005.1). Taxonomy (NCBI): domain Eukaryota; kingdom Metazoa; phylum Arthropoda; class Insecta; order Coleoptera; family Staphylinidae; genus Othius; species Othius punctulatus. Next base: position 35,654,131 of record OX638147.1, on the reverse strand, counting down.
GGTCTCCTGAATCCAATGAGACCATGGGCATCGAGATTGCACCATCCGTTCAGAAGTTTGGTTTTATCAGCCCTTAATTGCTATTTTTTTTATTTCCCAACTTTGAGGGCGGATATCTCGAGAACGGCTGGGGCTGGGAGGCTGAAAGTGTGCTCATTGGATTCGGAAGGGTCCAATTGGTCTACGCTCTAAGGTGAATTGCAGCAACTCCAAAAATTCTGATTTTTCGGAAATCGCGATTTTTCGGATTTTATTTTTAGTCAATTTGGTCGGAAAATCATTGATTTTACGTTTTGCTCACTGGGTGCTCAACTATGGGGACATAACCCCATATAATGTGCTTGTGCATTGTGCTTGTATTTGACCCCTGTCATAGAGATCCATGGAGGTCAGTTCGGTTTAGTTTATGTTTAAAATTAATGATTAATAACGTGCTCATGGTTGAAACGAGAGACGAGACTTATGCATATTATATTGTTATAGCTTTTGTCTATATCAAATTTACACAAGCAGTAAATGGGACATAAACATATTGCCATTACTCGAGAAGATTAAACTCTTGATAAGAATTGAGTATGCATTATCACGTATTCGGTTCCAAACCGCGCACCAATAATGTACACACATGCATTTCCATCTCGCGAAATCCCCAGGCACTGCAATAACGCGCGCGATCGAAATCCTATCTTCCAAGTAATTACTGTAAAATGCCAATACATAACGGAAACATGATTAACGTCACTTACTAAATAATACATCTCAGCCTGGATCGCTGCGTTTGCAGCTTGGCATTCGCCTCCAAACGCGACGCTATTGTTCCAAGCCTATAATTGGAGCCTGATTGCGATTATTAATAACACAAATGCCCGATAAACAAAATTGCGTGTAATCGATGTACACGGATACGTGCATTGTTTCAGATTTACAAAAATTATGAGTTAATGATTATTGCCCACATTTTAATCAATTGAGCGGATTTTATTGTTTCCACGCGTAAACAGGAACAATTGAAATTTAATTTGCACGTAATCGGTTGCAAATAAAATTGCGAATTTTCTGCTTTACAGTAAAACAAATGTCACATACATTTAAACTACTCAAATGTGAAATTACAACCTTATTGTCAAAATAAGAAATGTTCTATACATTGAGTTCATTGAACTATTCGAATGTGAAATTACAACCTTATTGTCAAAATAAGAAATGTTCTATACATGGAGTTCATTGAACTATTCAAATGTGAAATTACAGCCTTATTGTCAAAATAAGAAATGTTCTATACGGCAGGAAACACGCAACGTAGGTTAACACAAAAGGAAACGATATAACAAAAAAATTAAAGAACGATAAAGAAAAAAGTATGGATCTGGCCTGCTCTTCCACGCCTCCGCTGCCAGTTCGTGGCTCGGCTCTCAGGAACTCGTGCTGCTGGCAATCGCCGGGGATGCCGCCGCTAGCCTGCGGTCTTCAAAAAAACCCTGGCATGGTGGTCGTCGCCCCTAGCCGAGAAACTGACTGACTGGGTTGTTTCAGCCCCTACCAAAAAAACGCTCTAGTGTTTGAGCGTGTATAGCCGATTATTGCTGCTCCCTCTTGCCTTGTGCCGGTGTCGCTTAATCCCTCATAGGGCGGTTATTGGAGAACACATTTGAAATCCCGGAAACCGGGTGGCGATATGCCCAAAGAACAACGTGCATCTCCCGACACTTTTACACTCAACGAGAGTCTGCTGCGTTCTGCCTCCATCCCAGCGCCTCGTGGGCGGATCATAATTGTACGCAGCCCGGAAACACGTGTACGCTTAAAAAAACGTATGCGTAGCGGTTGCCTACGTTTACGGTCTGTAAGCGAAATTAAAAATTAAAGGCAGATTTCGCAGTAGTCAAAACCGACCCGTTATATATACATTGATTTTATTGAACTACTCGAATATGAGATTATAATGTTATTCTCAATAAAATAAATTTAATTTCGCTTATGCATTTCCCGACAGTGGAATTTATACATAGGGAATTGTCTGAGGTGGTTGTAGATGAACACAGTTGATATTTATTTTATTAGTAAATAGTTTATAACTTTAAATAATTGATGTTGCTTTTAACACGTTACTGTTCGCGATTGAAATTTAGTGGTGTGTGAAGTTGAAATTGTTTCGACAATAGATTCCAGGTACTGAGCGCGCTAAAATTAATATTTACCCCCCAATTTTGCAACGAGGGCGCATTTGTGTGGTAATTATGATGCTATTATCAGGTTTACAACGCGGAGTATATAAAACCGATCAAAACTGTGCGGTTTAGATTGTAACCACTTCAATGTCGCATAAAATAGATTGTAACTGTGCAGTAATGCAATGAAATAAATTATTGTTAAGGTAGGCTGTGTCGTGTTAATTTATTTATCAAGCGTTGATTAATGAGACATTATCTCGAGTGCACTGTTGTTGTTGTGCAGGTGGGAATTGATTTGCAAATAAAGCCAGCAGTGATTATTCCTAACGTTTACCGCCCCGTACCAGGCTATCAATTATCTCAGTTATTACCCGGCACATACTCACTGAAATATAATCGACTTCCATAAGCGATTAACACTAACGGCGCGGCAATCAGCCTCCTCTCATCAAGCGGGGCGCGATTTGTGCCATAAACCGATCACATAACGTTTCTTCTAATGCTCGCGCGCATCCCACGTAAAGTCCCATTTTTCGGACATGTGTTGATGGGCACTTCCCGGGGGTCACCGTTTAAGCTCCAACTTTTCTGCACTCACCGCCTGTGATATAACCGTGCTAGTTCCAAATGTTATTACGTAATTTAAATTTGGGACGCCTCGGAAAATTTATTCTTGCATCCAATTTACGGATAATGAGTTTCCTCCTGGAAAAGTTGCAACTATAAACATGATTATGACAAACTTTGCTCGTGCCATACGCCATACGAGCGCACAAACAGCCCATTTTATAACTGCCTCTACATTAAATATACAAAACATCTTAATTTAATTGCACTCTTCGTAGCATTAACACTTTAGTTTATTCCAACTGCTGCGCGGACGTAAATATTGCAATTTCATAATAATAATAAACAGAGTATATAAAGTAAAGGATGTATTAACGAAGCGAGTTAACTGGAGTTACTCCATTTCCCCTTGTTTTCAATAAAAAAATATACCGTCTCGGAGGTGAGGAAAATATACTTTATTTTTCCTCCTATATATATAGTGAGCTATCGCTAAATTGTTTCACTGATTAGACAATCTTTCCCCATTTAACCGACGCCGTGGTTCTCTCCTCCACCATCGCTTTAGTGCGTCGGACTGGACTGACGTATTTCCGTGCTACGAACTTTCCCCCGGAATCAGTCAATTCCATTACGTTTTTTCCTCGCCCATGCGGCGGACGGAATATTAATAATGGAAATAATAGAGATGGGGAAAGTTTCGTCGTGTGGGTTTATTGCGAATTTTGAATGGATAAGGACGCAGCACTCGTATTTACAAACTGCCGAGCGGACAGAACTTGGCGATAACAAGGATTCCATTTGGAGGTTATTTTTTGCTGATGGGCCGGGGAAGAGATTTTAATTATTTTGCTTTAAGGTTACTGTCCTCTCCGCGCTTTTTACTGTTGCTGATATTAAAATTCTCTAGCGTGTTAGTTTCTTCCTTAGTTCCACTTCCTGCGACGAAGCAGTGCCTGTTTATTAAAATACGAAATTAAGTACTCATCTGAATAATTAAATATCAAAGTTTTTATGCATGCACTTGCAAGAACCCGATCCATATTTAATATTAATTAAATATAATTATTCTATAATTAAAACGTATAATACAAAAACGCCTACGCATAAAGGTTTTAAAGGGCACATGCGACCACCCGCATTTTCGGACATGCACAATTGAGAGAAACCCGACATATAATAATGGGAATGCATAAACTAACGTCAACTCGAATTTTAAACTACCTACGTCGTCAGATAAAGGCGAAGCCGAGTTCCCCACCGGCATGGTAACCTTGGGGAATGCACACGTGCAGAGAGAGAGATCAGGTTCAGAAAAACAAGAGAAAATAGGGACGGCGGCGGTAGAATGTGGCAGGAGAAATAGTATAAATTCAGAAATTCCGCACATAGATCAGTTAGAAGTAACCACCAGCGCAGATCGTTACCCTGCTCGACGAAGTCCCAGATGAAACGCGTCAACTGTAATTTTAAACTACCTACATCTTCACATAACGGAGTGACTGAGTTTTCCACCAGCATGGTAACCTTAGGGGGTGCACACATGCAGAGAGAGGTGGGAGAAATGGTATATATTCAGAAATTCGGCACATACTCAGATCAGTTAGAACCACCAGCGCAGAACGTTACGGTGCTCGGCGAAGTCGCAGAAGTTGAGCATTAATTTCTCAGATAATTAAATGAACGACAAAATCAAATGCACACCTTACTAACCTACTCTAAAGTCAATTTCCGTACTAATGACAAAACCTTTCTAGAAATGCTGCTGCGCCATAGGGCACGAGTAGTTGATCGAAGTTTATAAAGGTAGAAGAACGTGGGTCACCATCGGCACATAATGCGCGGGTAGGCATAACTGCGTTTTATACCTTGTGTGACGTGCCTGAAGGGCTATCAGCGCGTTAGGCTGCGGAGCGAGTGGAGGTTTCCTCGAAGCAGCGACAGAGCCAGGCAGGACACGTGTCTTTACAAAAATGATGTTGGTTTTAATTACATACTCTGGTGTTTGAGCGTGTATGGCCGATTATTGCTGCTCCCTCTTGCCTTGTGCCGGTGTCGCTTAATCCCTCATAGGGCGGTTATTAGAGAACACATTTGAAATCCCGGAAACCGGGTGGCGATATGCCCAAAGAAAACGTGTACCTCCCGACACTTTTACACTCAACGAGAGTCTGCTGCGTTCTGCCGCATCACAGCGCCTCGTGGCCGGATCATAATTATACGCAGCCCGAAAATGCGTGTACGCTTAAAAAAACGAGTGCGTAGCGATTGCCTACGTTGACGGTCTGTGAGCGCAATTAAAATTAAAGGCAGATTTCGTCGTAGTCAAAACCGACCCGTTACACTTGTTCAGACAATATTTTCATCAAGACAGCAAAATATTGTAAATATTTCCTGATGAAGCCACTGTGTGGCAACAATTGTTGCAGTACAACATTAAATATTTTGTGAAACTCACACCAATTGTGTTTTATTTATATATTTCCGATATCAATAATAAAGTATTTTATCATGTAACTGTAGGAAAGCGCAGCGTAATTAGTGAAGAATTCGGATTCGCAAAGATGATCCGTAAATCCTGCGGGATAACGCCGGCTTACTATAATCCATATGACCAATGCCCGGTGTATCATTATAATTGATCCGCTGTTGTTTTCCACCGTAATACGCGTCATTGGCTTATACACGAGGGATAAGAGAAATAGAATTGAGTACGTTCGCATTGTATAAATGAATAATTTTGTTTTAAATATCGGTTCGTTAGGGAATAATTTCGCTGGGCCATTAAAAAATTGGTGCTCACATGTAACGAAAAATATAGTTACCATCTGTGAAATTTGCCACGGCGTGAAAATTCATTTGCGTGGCATCTTTGTGGTTTTGTTTGGGCAGATTTCTTCCGTTTCGCTAATCCGCGGCATATTTTATTATCGCCCGGGCGCTTATTGGAACAGATTTATCCCGTCTGAGCCATTCGTTTTGCGAATTAAATCGCACGGATATAATTACTGGCGCGCAAATTTGCAACGGCTTGCCAATCATGCGTTGCAGCGTACGTTTTCTTGTAATTAAATGGCGAAAATGAATGCGCAGAAGGATTGAAACGAATGTACAGTATTTATAAGTTCTCGCTTTCGCCCTGTTTAATGTAAATTGAACACATTTTCGTAAGGATTCCCAGTTCTTACGTAATTCGTGTTTATTTTGGTGAAGTGATTGTCCCAGAATTTCAATGATATTTTGCATGGCTGCGGATGGTGAAAACGCGAATGCTTGTTTTTCGCAAATATGTTGCTGCCGGCGTAATTGAATGTGTTCTCAACTCAATTTCAATGTATATTTTGTTACGGTGATCAAAATTAGGCGCTCTGCTCAGCCAAGGGGAGACAGATTTCACAAATACGAACGGAATAATTATTTCATCCTAAAATTTTAAATAAATCAATAGCGTCGTAAGGAATGGCACGGGGAGAAAAATCCAATTAGTTTTATAGCCGGATAACTGTAAATCGCACGCTTAATTGCACCAATGAGGTGTAATTTTTCAGCGGCCAACAAAAGGCTCGGAACGCAACTTTCCCGGAGGGCTCGGAATTAACTCCGCAATTCCATATTAAATTGCTTTAATCAACACAAACTAATTTAAGATCTTTAACTCCGGAAATATAAATATATTATAAATCATCAAACTACGCAACTACGCAGCATTAATCGTTCCGGTTACCATTAATTATTTTTCAAATTAAATCCTCGCACTCTAACTAGCTACCAATCAATAATATTTATGCAAACACAATAATTAAGCGCTTCATTTATTATTGAAAAATTAATTAAAAACTTTATTTGCACTGACAATTCCAGTGGTGCTAAAACAAACTATGTACTATTAAAAAAAATCCAACACTGGATACACTGGCAAATAGATTCTGCATGTGCTGTAAGAGTAATGCGCCAAGTGTAGAATAAACAGTTTCCGCAGGAATTTTCATGGGCTTGTATGCAATAAAAATAACCATTATCTGTTATAGACCTCCGAATGGTAAACATTCGAAACAACGGCCCTAATTATGCGGGCGTTATATTTTCACTACTCCTTCCTTAAATTTAATTTAAATTCTGCTACGTATTCATGAATTCCGGTCTGCACCTGTTCCAGACCATCAAGAAAAACCTCCGACTTATTTTACTTGCGAAGATAATTATTTTATTATTACACGCGCACAACATTTATAATTGGTCTGTTTTTATGCCTCTCACTTCCTTAATACTTCCAGAGATTTACGTGGAATACTAAATAATCCGCGGACGCGAGTTTCATTAAAAAAAAACATCCCGAAGCTGAATGCCTAAATATTCGCAGGTAAATTATTGCAGCACTTCTTTATTTTGCTAAAACACGTCTTCTATTCTATACCGCAGATTTATTTGGACTACGGAGGACACATTTTTTATTCGCTCAAAAAATTATGGTTTTAAAGTGTTTGCTTCAGTGCTTCAATTACACTGGTCAAACAATTTTTGTCCCTTAAACGTAAATTGCCGATTCCAATAGATTTTTTTTTGCTGATTTCAGAAACGTCAAATTTTCTAGGACGACAGGTGTTTGAGCGTGTATAGCCGATTATTGCTGCTCCCTCTCGCCTTGTACCGGTGTCGCTTAATCCCTCATAGGGCGGTTATTGGAGAACACACTTGAAATCCCGGTAACCGGTTGGCGATATGCCCAAAAAAACGTGTATCTCCCGACACTTTTACACTTTAGCGCCTCCGCTGCCGGTTCGTGGCTCACTCTCAGGAACTCGTGCTGCTGGCAATCGTCGGGATGCCGCTGCTAGCCTGTGGTCTTCAAAAAAACTCTGGCAGGGTGGTCGTCGCCCCTATCCGAGAAATGGGTTGTTTCAGCCCCTACCCGAGAAATGGGTAGTTTCAGCGCCTACCCAAAAAACGCCTGTAAAGCACATGGCCTTATTAATAATGGCCAGACACGTGTCTTTACAAAAATGATGTAGATTCTAATTAGTTACTCCGGTGTTTGGGCGTGTATAGCCGATTGTTGCTGCTCCCTCTCGCCTTGTGCCGGTGTCGCTTAATCCCTCATAGGGCAGTTATTGGAGAACACACTTGAAATCCCGGAAACCCGGTGGCGATATGCCCAAAGAAAACGTGTACCTCCCGACACTTTCACACTCAACGAGAGTATGCTGCGTTCTGCCTTCATCCCAGCGCCTCCTGGCCGGATCATAATTATACGCAGCCCGGAAACGCGTGTACGCTTAAAAAACGTGTGCGTAGCGGTTGCCTACGTTGACAGTCTGTGAGCGCAATTAAAATTAAAGATAGATTTCGTCGTAGTCAAAACCGACCCGTTACACAACTACTCGTGCCCTATGGCGCAGCAGCATCACTAGATAGGTTTTGTCATTATTACGGAAATTGTCTTTAGAGTAGGTTAGTAAGGTGTGCATTTGATTTTGTCGTTCGTCTAATTATCTGAGAAATTAATGCTCAACTTCTGGGACTTCGCCGAGCAGCGTAACGCTCTGCGCTGGTGGTTACTTCTAACTGATCTATGTGCGGAATTTCTGAATTTATACTATTTCTCCTGCCACATTCTACCACCGCGGTCCCTATTTTCTCTTGTTTTTCTGAACCTGATCTCTCTCTGCACGTGTGCACCACCCAAGGTTACCATGCCGGTGGGGCCTTTATCTGACGACGTAGGTAGTTTAAAATTTTAAAAACATTTTTGTAATCTAAAATAGCTTGCAATTAAAATTATTTCAATTTCAATTATTATATGAATAAATAAATGAAGAACGTCATTGTGCTGTCTATATCAGATTTTTTTTGTATTATAAATGAATAATTGATTTGATACAAAATTGTACGTTATGTAATTGAAGGCCTCTGTAATTGAGGGTGTTTCTTTTATAAAGGTCAAGTGGCTATTATATTTTATTTAATATAATTGAGTTAGTTCGAAGAACATACGACCGCAACAAAGGGGTATTGATAGTTCCGTGAAGAGCGTTTTTCCCGTGGTGAATAAACATTAATATATGCATTACCTTCGTACGATTGATGATAAAGTTTCCTACATTTCCATGCGCACGTACAATCTAATAAGCTCGCAATTAAATAACGTTATTTATATAAACCGAAACCCCGAAACGATTTTCATAAATTATGCTAATTCACGCGGCGCGATATCCGCTCTCCACGTCCCCATTAATTGCCGAATTCGACACGCAGCGATCTACTTAACTTGATTTAAAGTTAATAACCAAAATAGTAATTTGCATTTTCCCGATTTCCCGCCGACATCCGTTTGTTTGCCGACTGGTAAATAAAGTCCAATTTCATCCTTTTGTCCCAGGAACTCCTAGATTGTCACTTGTTGGTGCGAAACAACCCCAATAAATATAAAATCACTGCCACCGGCGCTCCTTTTTGCAAAACAGCGTCATAAATTTCAAAACATATACGCGCGCGCTTTTTCCGGGTGTGTATCGGGCGACTTCCGGTACCGGAGCAGTTTAAGGGTGGGGGTGGGGGGTAGTTGCAGCACGCGAAAGACCAACGCAATCTGGTTTTACAAATGAGGGGAATTGCTGAAAAAAATTATAATTACATAATGCGTGGCTGAAACGCTGATACGGAGATATACATCGGGGGTAATAATGATTTCCATGTAAGTTGGGAACCATGTAATGCCAGTTTAATTAGAGTAATTTTGGGGATTTCTCTTTATTACCAGGCATAAATTGAAAGAATACAGATTTGTATTCGCGTCTGACGGATAATAGCAACATATGTAATACAGGCAGCAGTTACTCTTGATTTCCAGAAATGTCACGGAATATGAACATAACTGCCTGAATAATACGGATATTGTTTACAAACATGCAAGGAATATCTTAATGCCGGAAAAAGTCGCACATATTTATTCTACTTTGTTAATATAAACGGCAATATTTCCTTTTTATGTGTGTATAAACTAGGGCCTTTTTTGCGTTGCCTGGCCAATTTCAGTGCACGCCTCATTTACTAGCCGCGTCATATAGGACAGCCGTTTTTATTAGATAGTTCCAATGAAAAAATAACGCCACTCTTCGGACGGGGCAAAAACAATCTATAAATACGCGCATAAAGCAAAAACAATCTATAAGCGCACACTTTTTTTCGCGTGAATCGCCAACACTTGAGTAGTAAATGCCGCGTTGCATGCCTACCCTGGAACTAATTAATTGATAATACTGATAATGTAATGGGGTGCAATTATAAAACAGAAGTAATGCCTTCTTGAACCTCGTCGCTTTCAAGCTAAGCTTTTTATGGCTATTCACCAGCGATATATTACCACACGAGATTTATTCGCTGGTGCATTGCCATGCAAAATACATATTGCCGCACTTTGCAGCTAACAATGTTGGATAAATACGGAACTTACACTTGCACCGCGAATTTCTAGGCCTCAACCCTTTCACAGGCCCTCCATTTATGTTTTATTACACAAAGTGGAACATTATTATAAAGTATGTATTACTTTATGGCTTCACATACATGCCTGCTTATACAAGTTATAAAACGAAGAGTTCTGCATAATGTAATAGGCCTGGAAATTGTATACCTCCAAATTACCAGTGATAAATTAACCCAGAACTCTCATTACCGGGCTGCTTTTTTAAGTGCAACGACTCCTAATTAACCTTTTTCGATTGATTTTTAATTGCTCGTAACACGGCGCATAAGCCACTCGGAAATGTAAAAGCAAAAATACTTAAATTCCCCAACAAACAATAGTACTTCATTTTATAACACACAATTACTTTTCCACATGTAGGCCATTCACTTTGATAATTAGTGGTGTCAGGGAAATTTACAGCCATCAAGTTTAAATCCACAATTGTTCAAAAAAGACGTAAGTTGGTACGAATACCAACTGTCAGCAACTGCATTTGGACAGCGTATGTGTAAGAAAATACACAAATTTAAGTTAAAAATGCCAAGAAACATATTAAAATGTTTTTCAGCGTTTTTCAGCTTCATATTTTTAGGTGATATCGTTGTAGTCTCAGTGTCACGAACATATTAGAATATTACACTGATAATAGCATAATGTAATGTAGCCTTTAAAATATAGGTAATTAAAGTTGCTCATTTAATGGTGACTAAGTGAATACTTAAATACTTAACGAAAATACTTATTTCATTATTAAGGATCAAGTTTTCTGATGTATTTTTTTTGCATGTATTAATATAATATCATTAATTAATATAACACGCGATCATTTTAGTCTCAGTGTCGTTTAAATTGCCATATGTCGTCTCTCAATTGTCCCTGTCATCTGTCATCTGTCACTGTCATCTGTCATCTGTCATCTGTCAACTGTCATCTGTCAACTGTCATCTGTCAACTGTCAACTGTCATCTGTCATCTGTTATCTGTCAACTGTCACTGTCAACTGTCATCTGTCAACTGTCACTGTCATCTGTCACCTGTCATCTGTCAACTGTCAGTGTCATCTGTCACTGTCACCTGTCATCTGTCAACTGTCAGTGTCATCTGTCACTGTCATCTGTCAGCTGTCACTGTCAACTTGACAGTTGACAGATGACAGTGACAGTTGACAGATGACAGTGACAGTTGACAGATGACAGTTGACAGATGACAGATGACAGTGACAGTTGACAGATGACAGATGACAGATGACAGATGACAGATGACAGTTGACAGTTGACAGATGACAGTGACAGTTGACAGATGACAGGGACAATTGAGAGACGACATGTGGCAATTTAAATGACACAGACTAAAATGATATCGTGTGATCGCCTAAAATGCCTAAATGATGACCTAAAAATATGAATCCGGGACAATTGAGAGACGACATATGGCAATTTTAACGACACTGAGACTAAAATGATCGCATGTTATATTAATTAATAATATTATATTAATACATGAAAAAAACGACATAAGAAAACTTGATTCTTAATAATGAAATAAGTATTTAAGTATTCACTTAAATCCACCATTAAATGAGCAACTTTAATTACCAATATTTTAAAGGCTATATTACATTATGCTATTATCAGTGTAATATTCTAATATGATCGTTAAGTGAATACACTGTACAAGATTAAAAGATCGATAAATTGCAGTCATTATTACATTATGCCATTATCAGTGTAATCTTATTACTGATCGTTAATGTAATAAGATTAAAAAGCCGATAAATTGCAGTCATTGTTAATGCCATTGTTAATGTACGTGTTAAATATATGTCAATTATCACCGGTCAATTAATAACTAGCAACTGCCAACAGTTAGTGTCATTGTTGTTACTGTCAACGTCAAGTCTGATTACTTAGGGTTGCGACGTGCCTGGAGGGCTATCAGCACATAGGCCGTGGAGCAACGGAATGTCCCTTTGGTAACAACGAGGAGGGGCTGGCTCTCGATGGCGGAGAGTGGGGTGGGTGAAAAAAGGGCCCCACGTAATTTTACCTCGTACGTTGTTTCAAGTAAGGGACTGTGTAAGAAAATACACAAATTTAAGTTAAAAACGCCAAGAAACTTATTAAAATCAGCGTTTTTCTGCTTCATATTTTTAGGCAATATTTACGCGACCTCACGCTATCGTTGTAGTCTCAGTGTCACGATCATATTAGAATATTACACTGATAATAGCATAATGTAATGTAGCCTTTAAAATATAGGTAATTACTAGGTAATAGGTAATAAAAATACTTAAATACTTAACGAAAATACTTATTTCATTATTAAGGATCAAGTTTTCTGATGTATTTTTTTTGCATGTATTAATATAATATTATTAATTAATGTGACACGCGATCATTTTAGTCTCAGTGTCGTTTAAATTGCCATATGTCGTCTCTCAATTGTCCCTGTCATCTGTCATCTGTCACTGTCATCTGTCATCTGTCATCTGTCATCTGTCAACTGTCACCTGTCAACTGTCATCTGTCAACTGTCATCTGTCAACTGTCAACTGTCATCTGTCATCTGTCATCAGTCATCTGTCATGTGTCAACTGTCACTGTCATCTGTCACCTGTCATCTGTCATCTGTCAACTGTCAGTGTCATCTGTCACTGTCACCTGTCATCTGTCAACTGTCAGTGTCATCTGTCACTGTCATCTGTCAACTGTCAGCTGTCACTGTCAACTTGACAGTTGACAGATGACAGGTGACAGTGACAGATGACAGATGACAGATGACAGTGACAGTTGACATATGACAGGTGACAGATGACAGTGACAGTTGACAGATGACAGATGACAGTGACAGTTGACAGATGACAGATGACAGGTGACAGATGACAGATGACAGATGACAGATGACAGATGACAGATGACAGATGACAGATGACAGTTGACAGATGACAGTGACAGTTGACAGATGACAGATGACAGTTGACAGATGACAGGGACAATTGAGAGACGACATGTGGCAATTTAAATGACACAGACTAAAATGATATCGTGTGATCGCCTAAAATGCCTAAATGATTGCCTAAAACTATGAATCCGGGACAATTGAGAGACGACATGTGGCAATTTAAACGACACTGAGACTAAAATGATCGCGTGTTGTATTAATAATATTATATTAATACATAAAAATTAAGCCGTTCAATGGCAATTTAAACGACACTGAGACTAAAATGATCGCATGTTATATTAATTAATAATATTATATTAATACATGAAAAAAACGACATAAGAAAACTTGATTCTTAATAATGAAATAAGTATTTAAGTATTCACTTAAATCCACCATTAAATGAGCAACTTTAATTACCAATATTTTAAAGGCTATATTACATTATGCTATTATAATAGTGTAATATTCTAATATGATCGTTAAGTGAATACATTGTACAAGATTAAAAGATCGATAAATTGCAGTCATTATTACATTATGCCATTATCAGTGTAATCTTATTACTGATCGTTACTGTAATAAGATTTAAAAGGCGATAAATTGCAGTCATTGTTAATGCCATTGTTAATATACCTGTTAAATATATGTCAATATATCTCATTTTTTAAAGGCTATATTACATTATGCTATGGTCAGTGCAATAGCAGGAATACTATTCAGTACAGTTTTTCTGTTTTTCTACATAAAATGCAGTGTTTTCCTAATTTATATTGTCTTGATCTCACATGTAATTCATGTCCAATAAAACAAGTTTGAAGTTTGAATCTTCTAATATGACCGTTAAGAGAATACACGAATAAATGTAAATGTAAATACTATGATGTAAAAGAAAGCCTTACACCGAAACGATCACACGCTATCATTTGAGTCTGTGTCACTTAAATTGCCACATGTCGCCTCCCAATTGTCCCTGTCATCTGTCAACTGTCATCTGTCAACTGTCAACTGTCATCTGTCATCTGTCATCTGTCACTGTCATCTGTCAACTGTCATCTGTCAACTGTCATCTGTCATATGTCACTGTCATTGTTAATGCCATTGTTAATGTACGTGTTAAATATATGTCAATTATCACCGGTCAATTAATAACTAGCAACTGCCAACAGTTAGTGTCATTGTTGTTACTGTCAACGGCAACGTCAAGTTTGATTACTTAGGGTTGCGACGTGCCTGGAGGGGTATCAGCACATAGGCCGTGGAGCAACGCGATGTCCCTTTGGGAACAACGAGGAGGGGCTGGCTCTCGATGGCGGAGAGTGAGGTGGGTGAAAAAAGGGCTCCACGTAATTTTACCTCGTACGTTGTTTCAAGTAAGGGACTCAGGCCCAGTTGTACAATCGTGGATTATCTTTGATCCTGGTTCCGTTTCTGTCGATACTATTGTGTTAAAAATTGTATCCTAGGTAACTGAACCAAAAATTCTGAAAGTGTACTCTTGTTTGTTGGTGACTTTGGACATAAATAGGCAAACAAAATACCAAGTAGCCAACTATAAGGCAAACGTTCCTTAGACCCAGTTGTACAATCGTGGATTATCTTTGACCATATAATCCACGATTGAAAAAATAACAAGCCGGTTTCGTTTCAATTTCAGGGTATCCCTTCGGAGGGGCTGGGAAGGGGCTAGCTCACAACGTGTCGGCGAGGGGGTGGGTTATAAGTGGGCTCCACGCAATTTAACCTTCACGGTGCAAAATGCATTTTTTTTTTGAAAACTATAAAAAAATTGGCAGGGTCTGAAGTTGGAGGAAACTTAGGACACAATTATTTTCATGTATGAATTATATTTTGAAGTATTGAAATTAAACGTATTAGAAACTGCCGTGTAAAAATAACAAGCCGCTATCGTTTCAATTTTTCGTCTCGTACACGTTTAATTTATGTCCACCGTATATACGAAGTAAATTCCTTATGCACCTTGACCATATAAATCAAGTTGACCAGCGTGGAATTCTGATTTATTATGTATTGATTTTTTTCGCGGGAGCAGATGAAACTTTGGGGCATCCGAACCGGCGATATAGATTGGGCCGTTCTCATGACTCGGCAAAATATCTGTATTGTGGCCCGTAAAGATTAATCGGCCGCGCAAAACGCGGATACATTTTTCCGTGCGCTCCTCGATCCACTCGAAACCTCCTCGCTCATACATCTGCGACGTACAAATTAAATGTAATGGAAGACAGGCGCGAAACATGATTCCAATTTTACTGCAGATTCGTAAGCTCAATACGTTCGCATTAAATTACGTACAGTGTGTTCTGTAAACGCGCGCTTAGGTTTATTAAATGCGACGCGCATATTAAATCACATCGTGTTTTGTACCGTTACTGATTGTAGCCGGCATTGATTCGACTTAATGAAAATACACAGCGCTGCGTCTTTAAAAATACACGGCAGGCCATAATTCAGGGAGCAACCCTCATCAAAACCTCTGAAATAATCGGCACTTGTTTTGCTGTCATTTGCTTCCTACATTTGCCACACCACAATGCCCAACGTTTTCAATTAATCTCTACCCTATTGATTAACATGGATAAAATATTTCATTTATAGCATATAATTCAGCAATATGATTAATCAATATATTACGCACAATGTTGTATTAACTAATGAGGTCATCGCTTTATTTAGCTCGCACATTTTCAATTTTTCACCAGTACTAACTTTGCTTACAATTTGAAATCTTTTATGAAAAGTTTTCAGATATTATATCCACCTTCTAAATTGTTTCTTAGTTAGGTTAGTTTCAGCGCTCCACTTCGTTTCATGGAAGCTATATGTTTTACATATTCGAAATTTATTCTTCCAATGAAATATGTGTTGAAATTATGTTATGTGTACAAAAATATATGTCACATTAGCAATTTAACAGGTTAATATTCTACGCCTTATATAGGCCAGTGTATGTACACTGGCTGAGTTAACATTTCTTGTGAGGTACGCATGAAGCGGAGAGTGTTCGATATTATAAGAAGTCGCACTCCAGAATTGATTGGAAATAGACGTTAGGCGTTTTATTTTTCTAAACCCATAATACCAACAATATGGACACAGACAACTAAGAAATCCTCTCTTTATCAAGTGAGCTAATTTATGCAAATTAGTTGATGAGCACATGCGACGCAGCACAAAGTATTTACGGTGTTCGCACATAAAGATTTACGTGCAGCTTAACAATGCATGCTAAATAAGCATGAGCACACGTTTCCTATGGGGAAATCTGAGGAATACAATACATCAACAGGCATACACCTCATTCGCCTGTATCCGCGGAATCACAAACAGAAAAACAACCCCTTGGGATGTCTTTAGATTAAAAAGTAACGTCGCAGGCTTCATACACCCGTCAAAATCATACATAATTATGTGATATTTATAAGCAAAAGCAAACAGGGTGGAATTTGTACGGCTGGTAATTCATTTGATTTGGATTTTATTAGGTTCGTGAATATTTCAAGCAGGTTCAGGATTACGAAATAATCGTCCCGAAGAAATAAAACTACAATCGAATTACCGACGCCAATCAATGGCCCGGACCTCGAATAAACGCGACCACTTACCACTACCCGTACATGCGGTTTTGTAGCGCACACGTGATTGATGGCGCATTCCTCGCATACGAAGAAACGTAAATTTCCGTTCGATAAGTTCGAACCGATCAAAATGAAACAGTTTTACGAAAGTCCAGTGCAAAGAGATACGGCGGAATGAAAATCACGACTCCAAAACTTTGCCCGATAAAAAACTATGTTATTTTTGTCGTCTGTGTTAGCTTTTTTACGGCGCTGTAAATAAGAAGCGTGTACTATATCAACATATAAAGTATTACACGGGACTCGAGACGGCATTTTTATTTTACACACGGATAAAAAGTGAATATGTATTTTATTGTAAATTACACTCAGGAATCAATAGTCTGGCTTCTGTAGTATAAATATATATTATATATTTATATATATATATATATATATATATATATATATATATATATATATATATATATATATATACGGGGTGGTGACAAGAAAATTTATAATTTTATATTTGAATTTAAATATCTCGAATAGGTCAATTTTAGTTTGGCATAATTTAGATGCAAAAACTTTGTTTCTGACATCATTGATGACACACTGACATCACACACAATGACAATGATTGACACACTGACATTACACTAGGAAAATTTATAATTTTATATTTGTATTTAAATATCTCAAATAGGTCAATTTTAGTTTGGCATAATTTAGATGCAAAAACCTTGTTTCTGACATCATTGATGACACACTGACATCACACACAATGACAATTGTTGGGATTATGGGTTTAGAAAAATAAAACGCTAGTGTTTTAATACGTCACAAATACCGGGCGGATACAAATATCGGGCGGATTCATATAAACAAAGAAAACTAAATACGTCTTATTGATCGGAGACGCTTGGAAGCGTTTTTATTGGAGTTTATTCTTTTCAGTTTTAAACACAATACCACGTCAATGCTGTCAACTTAACAGCCGCTTGTAACGTTCGCTAAAAAGATATCAGTTTTAACGTCCTGTAATTGTGTAACTTGAAAAGTAAAGATGCGCCCCGTGACAATGGAATCATTAGGTCGATTGTGTTTATATTTCAATTAATCTGAACACTTTTATAAATGTTAAATATTTTTGTACGTAAAAGAACGGCGAAATAAAGCGATCGAGTACCGAGTGGATGGCAAAAAATTTGAATTTGTTACGGCGAAAAAAAGATAACCGAAGAAAAATAGTGTGGGTGAAAAAGGAATTTCTCATCGCTCCGAGTTGCGTGATAAGTGTGTTTCAACGTTCGCTTTAATGCCGATAGAGGCGATAGAATTTTTTCCAGCCGTTTTAACATGTTGCTGACAATAGATTTTAGGAACTGCCGTATCGCGGAATGGAGAGAAACAATCTGTTTGCAGCGGATTATGTAATGCCCCGCAGTACTTAAAAAAAGGGCGGCCTGGCTCTGGTGTAATAAATAACGCAATTGCGGCGTGCATGCTCAAAAGAAAATTGATAAATAATGAGGACGTCACTTCTTGTTACGCCAAATAATTACCGTTGCGGCCCTTTTTCGCCATGCAAGATTGAAATTATGCAATACCCCCTCTAAACAGCACAATTATTACACGTCGCGTTTGCCCCAGAATCCGCAAATTGCATACGAGTCGCGTTTCTTTCACACCGGAATCGCACCATTTCGTTAAATACGTCATAACTTTAGTTTCGGCGATATTTGGCAACGGTACGATTGTACAATTTGTTATCATGACAACTTTATTGTAGTTCTGCTGCAGGGGCAAAGGACCTCGCTTAACCTTACACTCTGCAGACGCATTACGATGCTGAATAAAAAGTTTTGGCTGCCTTTAAACGACTTCATGATGATTTTATAGTTATCACACATCATTGTCATTGCGTGTGATGTCAGTGTGTCAATCATTGTCATTGTGTGTAATGTCAGTGTGTCATTGTTGTTGAAATTATGTTATGCGTACAAAAATATATGCCACCTTAGCAATTTAAAAGGTTAACATTCTACGTCTTATATAGGCCACTGTATGCAAACACTGGCTGAGTAAACATTTTTTATGAGGTACGCATGAAGCGGGGAGTGTTCGTGGATTTTCATCTGTCAACTGTCATCTGTCATCTGTCATCTGTCAACTGTCACTGTCATCTGTCAACTGTCATCTGTCATCTGTCAACTGTCACTGTCATATGTCAACTGTCAAGTTGACAGTTGACAGCTGACAGTTGACAATTGACAGATGACAGTTTACAGTTGACAGATGACAGATGACAGTGACATATGACAGATGACAGTTGACAGTTGACAGTTGACAGATGACAGTTGACAGATGACAGTTGACAGGTGACAGGGACAATTGGGAGGCGACATGTGACAATTTAAGTGACACAGACTCAAATGATAGCGTGTGATCGTTTCGATGTAAGGCTTTCTTTTACATAATAGTATTTACATTTACATTTATTCGTGTATTCTCTTAACGATCATATTAGAAGATTCAAACTTCAAACTTGTTTTATTGGACATGAATTACATGTGAGATCAAGACAATATAAATTAGGAAAACACTGCATTTTATGTAGAAAAACAGAAAAACTGTACTGAAAAGAATTCCTGCTATTGCACTGACCATAGCATAATGTAATATAGCCTTTAAAAATGAGATATATTGACATATATTTAACAGGTACATTAACAATGGCATTAACAATGCAATGCAAACAATATTACAGTAACGATCAGTAATAAGATTACACTGATAATGGCATAATGTAATAATGACTGCAATTTATCGGTCTTTTAATCTTGTACAGTGTATTCACTTAACGATCATATTAGAATATTACACTGATAATAGCATAATGTAATATAGCCTTTAACATATGGGTAATTAAAGTTGTTCATTTAATGGTGGATTTTAGTGACTACTTAAAAACTAAACGAAAATACTTATTGGATTATTAGTTTTCTGATGTCCTTTTTTTTTCATGTATTAATATAATATTATTAATCCAAGACGCGATCATTTTAGTCTCAGAGTCGTTTAAATTACCATATATGTCGTCTCTAAAAATTTTCTTAATATAAAATTAAAGTAATTAATATCATTATATTTATTTATATTATAATTTCTCCCAATTGTCCCGGATCATATTTTTAGGCCATCATTTAGGCGATCACACGCTATCATTTAAGTCTGTGTCACTTAAATTGCCACATGTCGTCTCTCAATTGTCCCTGTCATCTGTCAACTGTCACTGTCATCTGTCAACTGTCATCTGTCATCTGTCAACTGTCAACTGTCATCTGTCAACTGTCACTGTCATCTGTCACCTGTCACCTGTCACCTGTCATCTGTCATCTGTCAACTGTCAGTGTCATCTGTCAACTGTCACTGTCATCTGTCAACTGTCACTGTCATCTGTCAACTGTCAACTGTCATCTGTCAACTGTCAGCTGTCAGCTGTTAACTGTCAGTGTCATCTGTCAACTGTCACTGTCATCTGTCAACTGTCATCTGTCATCTGTCAACTGTCATCTGTCATCTGTCAACTGTCATCTGTCAACTGTCAGCTGTCAGCTGTCACTGTTAACTTGACAGTTGACAGATGACAGTGACAGTTGACAGATGACAGTGACAGTTGACAGATGACAGTTGACAGTTGACAGTGACAGTTGACAGATGACAACTGTCATCTGTTAACTGTCACTTGCACCGATGTAACTACTAAAGTCCTATGCTTGAATGATAATGTACTGCAAAAAAAAACTAGTTAATTGCAGTAGTTTAGCTTCTGCTAAAAAACTTCTCCTGATATATCTAACTTGATATCTGATATCAAGTTATCAGTAGATGCTAAACAAAACAAGTCATATATTCGTTGCTTATAGCTAGAAGCTAGTTGCTCAAAATAGAATTTATACAATATTTTACTTAAATCTATGCCACCAATGAACTACTGCAATCATCAAGATCCCAAAGATCATCTTGTGCATGCAAAACTACGTACTGGCGAAATAATGCTTGCAACTATGATTGAAATATAAATTGTTAATCTCACATTCTTCTTGCTCGATATCAAATATGTGTTGAGATTAAATTTTCCAGCAATTTCCCTTGTGGTATTTCAATGCAGAAGGCGTGAAAACATATGCATTTCAAATTCCAATACCATGCCGAGATGCATTTGTGAATAAAGAATTGGATTTTAACGAGTCCATCCTTCAAATTCTTAATTGCTGCTATATCAATTCATTGGTTAATTATCGATCTACAGTTTGATCACCTAAATCTGAAGCTAGGGCTAACCACTATAAAGCGCGAAATTCTGATTTGAATACAAGGATCTACCTAGGGTTAATAAATGGATGTAATAGAGGTTTTAGATATTGATTATTTAGCAACGTCTTATTTCTGCTGCTATGTCTAATTATCGTAACCAATCAGCGATTTTGGGCTTGCTTCGATGTATTTTTATTCATCAGCATGAGGTTTTACCTGCACACATAATAATAATATACAGTTGCACACATAATAATAATATACAGTGTAATCATAAAAGCCTTTTTTTTTGCAAAAACTCACGCACACATGTGTTACTGCAGAATGTTACTTAACAAATTTGTCTTCGGTTTTATGAATTTTACTGAAAACTTAATGAGCTCGATAGGTGTAAATGCTAGTGATATGAAATAATAATAAATCAAGTGTGCAAGGACTTGTAATTCTTGAAATTATAAATATGTTTGTTTACGTAGTTGGTATGACTGCTTGTCAATTGTTGCACACGGCTAAAATTGAAAACTCATATAGTAAAGTGGTCACTAACTTTTAGTAGTAGATAAGCTATGTTGCTTCTGCCGCAAATTCCCGTAAGAATTTATATAGGGGTCTATTTACTTTTTTCCATCTGTCGCACTACCGTCTTACAGATGTCTCACATGTGTCGTACAGGTTCCTCGCATGTGTCTCATAGATGCCTCCCATGTGTCTCAAAGCTCCCTCATAGATGCCTCCCATGTGTCTCAAAGGTCCCTCACATGGTGTCTCCCACATGTCTCGTACACCTGTATATATTCAATGCAAAACTTTCTCACAGGTTTCTCACACCTGTCTCACACCTGTCTCACGACTGTCTCACGACTGTCTCACGACTGTCTCACGACTATCTTACAGACGTCTGACATATGCCTCATACCCGTCCCACAGATGTCTCACACCTGTCTCATGATCTGAAAAATGTATACTCCTATGTAAATCCTTATGGGAATTTGTGGCAGAATCAGCGTAGCTTACCTACTTTCAGCAATGAAGTTACACATGAAGAATATAAGTGATTACTTCATAAAATTTAACTAAAGTTTGCTTATGAACAAAGTATTAATCCCTATTAAGTGTAAAATTATTTATATCTGCGTTACATGATTATTTTTTTTGTTTTAATTCAACTTTATGCGGTTGGCACTAATTTACCACGTAAAAATTACAGCAGAGTGCATCAACATGGTATTCTGCAGAGTTTTCCCACACAAAACTACGACATTATAATAGGGCAGCGTGGCGTGTATGAAGATATAGTGGTGGCATATTTAAAACTATCGCGCCTTTAGTGAGCACTTTGTTTATGGAAAGAAACGCGCGGCATTACAAATCGTTGCATTCCAGTTTAAACTTTCAACACTGTTTACGTAGACGTTTCCTACGGTAATTCCACATGCCGCATTAGATGAAGAAATATGCGGGATGTCCGTAAATTTGTAATGTAACTATAAATCCGAAGCCCGCGGCATCAAAAATTATTGCATCGCGGAACGTAATCTTATCCAAAACTCTCAGCTCTCCTCGAGAGTGGGATAATTTTTCGTTGCCCCGAATTTATGAGATACTTGATGCCAGGAAGACGTTTCATGATGCAATTATAACAAATATTTAATAAAATTCAACCATATTTATAAGCATACTTGAAGCATATTTGAAATCAACTTACCTAATTCTGCTCTAATTCATTGTACAGCCATTGGAAATTCTAATGTCAATACGGCATAACGTCAGTATGAGGCATATTTCTTTTCCGATAAGCTCTGTAAAATTAATCTGTTACTTTATTCCTCATGTATTTTATTGATTGATTATGTTCTAAACAGGGCATGGAAAATACCCCTACAAATCACCACATACAAAAAAGCAAAAAAGTGTAAAACCCTAACATGTAATACCCCTAAACATTACCACAAACTTAAAAACAAATAAGTGTAAAAAGCAACATAAACGTGAATGCAAAATTTGTTAATACCCCTAAATATCGCCACAAACTAAAGAGCAAAAACAACATAAATGTTAGTGCAAAATGTTGTTATTAACATTTAATGCACACGCATAATATTATTGTATTAGCTATACAGCTGAAATGTGTATACGGTTTGCAATTATTATATTGATTATTACTACAGTTTTCACTATTCTCTGTATTCAAACTAACAAAAATAACAATAATTTCTATAATATATACGTATACACAAACAATTATATATAACTATAGCAAAATACTATATTTTGAACTTGTACTCTTGATTACAACTTTATTTTCTTTTAAAGGTAAGAATCTGATGACTCCCCAAAAACGAAAATTGGAAGCAGATGCTACTAACATCTTCGTTTGTATTTGTAGCATTTCATGACTAATTCTTAAGTATTTTTGTGTATTTGTGACGTGCCTGAAGGGCAATCAGCGCGTTAGGCCGTGGAGCGAGTGCAGGGTCCCTTCGAAGCAGTGACGAGGGCCAGGCTCTCGGTGTCAGAGAGTGGGGGGTGGGGGGGGTTAAAAAAAGGCTCCACGTAATTTTAACCTCGTCCCTACTTCGTCGCAAAGGGAGGCTCCACCCTACCTGCGTGGGTTGACGGCAGACAGTCAGCGAAGTTCAGAAATCACGAACTGTCGCAACGGCTGACCATCTGGCGCCCACGCCACCAGATTGAAATCTCGCAGTGAGAATAGAAACTGAAAACTGAAAAGAATGCCCGATCGAGAAAACGTGGGGGGAACAAAAAATAACAGGTGTGAATTTTGTGGTGTAAAATATCTGCGTTTATTCACACAAAAGACAGGACACCGTGCCTACGCTTCCTAAAATAAATACCTCCTCCCGCGACCTTATCACGCAGGGTTCCCTATATTCGGCCGAATATCGCGAACTTGCAATCGCGCGTTGCTAAGGGCCGTTGGAGCCACATTTTTCTTACAAAAGCGCAAAACACGTACACAAATAACTATTAGCCCAATGATCTCTTTATTGCCCGTGGGCTATAAAGAAACGTCAAACAATGATAGCTTACATTACATAAAAGTTATGTTAAATTAGTTTAATGTTCAATAGAATTTCAGTTTTTTTACATTACTATTATTATAACGAATAAATATCAGAATAAGTATTATAAAGGTATTTTATGCACGGATATTTCATAAATTGACGAATTTCTTTGTCATAAACGTATATTTATAGCCCAAGGATATATTTATTGCCCGTGGGCTATAAAGAAACGTTAAACAACGATCTCATATGTTAAATTAGTTTAATGTTCAATAGAATTTCAGTTTTTTGTGTCTCCTGAAAAATTTGAATTTTCAGAGATTTGCAATTCAATTGGAATATCTGTAAACACTATTTTCTGCAGTATTTTTGTTATTTTCGAAGGATTCTCTGTGATTTAGTATCTTATTTATAGGTATAGCACAGACAATATTGAGAATATTATAGTTATATCAGTATAAAAAAAGAGTACATTTAGAATTGTATAGGAAGAATAATCAACAACTATAGCATACGTTACATAAAAGTTATGTAACGTTAAATATAAAATATGTTAAATATCTTCAATAGAATTTCAGCATTTTGTCTCCTTAAAAATTTAAATTTTCAGAGATTTGCAATTGAATTATAATATCTATAAACACTATTTTCTGCAATATTTTCGTTATTTTCGTAAGATTCTCTGTGATCTTGTTTATAGTTATAGCACAGACAATGTTGAGAATATTAAAGTTATATCAGTATAAAATAAGAGTACGCTTAGAATTGCATAGGAAAAATAATCAGTTACGCTTATAACAGGAAGATGTAAGTACAAATTTAATCAAAAAGCATTATACATAGTTCAAAGTGAAATTGTATACTTCTTTTATGAATAAATTTACTTTCCACTTGGGCTTTAAAGTTGATTCATTTTAAGCAGAAACGTGCACTCAGTTTGTAGGAGCAAAACAAGTGAATAAATATTAAAATAGGTGAGAACAAGAGGAAAAAAAATATATAGATCTGGGCTGTGTTTCTCGTGTGTGACTTCGCTGATGGTTCTGGACTCGGCTCTCGAACCTGGATGCCGCCACTAGCTGCGGTCTTCAGATAACTCTGGCAGGATGGTCGCTGCCCCTAGCCAAGACCTGGCTGGCTGGGTTACTTAGCCCTTACCCAAAAAAACGCCTGCAAAGCACATGGCCTTAGTAACAATGGCGGGACACGTGGCTTTACGAAAAGAAAAAATGTCGGGTTTAATTACTTACTCTGATATTGTGAGCGTATGGAGTTGAGTCGTATAGTACCCTCCCTTGCCTTGTACTTGGTGCCGTCAATCCCTTTAAGGGTGGTTAAATGAGTTCACGTTTTATATCCCGGAAACCGGATGGTGATATACCAAGGAAAACGGTGACCTCGTGGCACGTCCGCACTATAGGAAAGGTAACTAGTTTCTCCTCGTCATGGCGGCGCCTCGCCGACGATTTTAAAAATCACACGCATATAGGAAACACGTCACGTCTAAAAAAACGTGTGAGTATGGTTGCCTACGGTGGAGGTCTGTGCGCGAAATTAATAATTAAAAGGCAGTTTCCGTCGGAGGCGATACCGGACCGTTACAGGTTTAGAAGTTAAATATTATGGGCGAATTGTGCGAATATGTTGACATCAATGTTGACGTCATTGACATATTTGTTTTTTTTTATAAGTACACTGTCAAAATTATTATACAATGTGACATTTTGGCCCACCTTGAGTTTGACAATTCATATCTATAATGGATGATCTGTAGGTATACTATAATTGCATTGCAATTTTAATGAATTTGTTCCATGCTTTAGCTTTTCATGATATATATTTCAGACACAAACTGTGTGCGTTTGTAATATACTAATAATACGATGTTAATCATCTTATAATTTTTTTTTTCTGATGATTAAGATGACGCATATTCATTCAAGGGGAAATACACTGATATGTAGATATGTGTATGTGTAATATTGTAGTTTTTAATATTAATAAGTGGTGTACTTATCACCGTAGAGTAAACTTATGTGAGTACATTTGCAGTGGGTTGAATTGTAGTGTTCAAAATTGAAGTGATTGGCGCGAATAACTCTTCTTACAAATCGCACAATATGAGGGATGACGTTGATGGATAGAATCGTTTCAGAAAATCACGATTTTCGCGCCGAATCTTCAATTACTAAACATGCAATATCAGTGGCAATCTGCATTAGTCAAGCACGCGGTAATTTATCCGGTTCATAAATTGGCACAATTGGCTCGCAGTTTTTACGCAGCTAATGGATTAAATCCGGCGCGAAACTAATATAATAAATAATTTAGTTGTAATTAGTTTAATAGCGCACTTACTAATCACTGCTTCGACGGCGCTGATAATTTATACTGCTTCGGTGTTTAGACAAAAGCAATTTGTATTAATGTGATTTAAAGCGAATTAATCCGCGCAGAATCAATGGCTATGCAGGCGACATTTCTGGGGGGGAAAAAAGGTGTGTCCATATTTCATCCGATTTAGTACGGTTACGTAAATTCGACATTAACCTTAACCTTATTTTAGCGTTCGTACACGTAGTACCTACATCACCTTTAAATGAACCCTAGCTAGTGGGAACAGAATGTAGTCATAGTTTTTTTTTACATAATCTATGACGGAAAAATTATGCGTACAGGATAATTATTCAAAAATATTATTGTGTGCGTTTTTTGGGCTACTAAGGGGCGTATAATATAAAACAAATTAATAGTTGCGATTAATAATGTTTAATTTAAGCTGGGATATAACGAGTTCTATAATTAGGTCTGAAGCCAGTGGCGTAGCATTGGCAGGGGCGAGAGGGTCCCTGCTTTGGAGAAATGGAATCCCCCAAAAATATGAAAAATAATTCGGCTTTGCATGATGTACAGCCGCGATTTGGGATCTCGGGAATTGCGCATCACTCAGAACTCGGTGGATTCCGAAGGTTAATTCTGTCGAAGGAATAAGCGCCGACGTGATAAATAACATTTGTTATTTCGTTACGTTCATTCCGCGCTCGCCTCGCAAATATATATATATATATATATATATATATATATATACATATATATATATATATATATATATATATATATATATATATATATATATATATATATATATATATATATATATATATATATATATATATATATATGAATTAATGCCGGACGATATTTCTGACGCACGTCTCTCTGTAAATGTGTGCATGGCGTAGGGAGAAACGTTTGCCATCCGAAAGTTAATTTGTTTTGGATGTTTTATTTTGAAAAAAATATATATTTGCGAAGGGATTACACAAAAGAACGCGGAGGAAAATCCCAGGTAATTTTATTATTCCACGTTTGACATGCTTTTTATCTCATTTCATGGCTTTGATCTTATCATGGAAATATTAAAATTGTATTACGCCGTATTACACAGCGCGAAACAAAGTAGTAACGTTTGATTACGCACGTACCTGCACACATTAATGGTTGCTTGCTTAGGCTCAGACTTTTACATGTAAATTCGACGATTGTACCTCAATCCTATTTTCCTCTGAATACGTACATCTTGTATCTGCAACTTATTTTAAGAAATTAATCATGCCTCTAATTATTAGCACAATTAATAAACAAAACAAATAAACAAGCAGTGCAGGGAGATGTACTAAATGAGCTATTAGTTTATTGGCACATCGTCACGTAGCGTTATGTTCCCGATGATACCTCTGGTAGCGCTATATAGATATTATGTCAATTAATAACGGGTTTTCCTTGGGGACTACAGAATCCCAAAACCACGAGGATCACTACATCAATTAAATAGGTATGTCTTAAACGCAGCATTAAATATTTTACATAATTTGGACCGCAACTATGTTCACCAATTAATTACGGAATACTCAAAAAATAGGTTGCCTTAATTATTACCTCAAACCACCACTAGAAGTTAATAATTACTTACCCAACGCCCATTTTTAAGTAATGATTCCCCCCGCAGCAATTATCACAAATGCCCTAAAACTTGAAACCCAATCAGAGGCCGTGTTTTGTTAAGGAAAAGGGTAATTGAATGGTCTTCGATCTGTTTTGTTTGTATTCTGGCCGGAAAGGGATTTAAGTACACTGATATAATCTCTCATGTTCTGCTTTAAACTTATTTTAATTATATGTACCTTCCTCGTGTAATCATAAAACAGCGCTTCGAGGAAAATATTGAAATCTGGACTTACGTACTAAAAAACATGTCTTGTTGCTTCTCATTAAGCCGCCCGACGCATCTATTGTATTCAGAATACTATATCACCCTCTGGCATTAATTAGGGTATTTGTGTATGTCAGTCGACGTGTAAGTCGGTAATTATTTTGCATGCTTGTTAGTGCGTAATTATTACGTAATTATTATTATATTATATTATATTTAACAAGTTGGTGCTAGTTTTCCTCTTCCCCAGTTTCCTCCCTAAACTCATGAGCCAGTTGCTTATCGCATGGTATCGAGCCATTCTTGCAATTCTCGACTTCCCTTGTTTACTCCATCGTTTTAGAGACATTCCTATTAGTCAAATAGTTTAAGAACAAAAAAACAGTTTTGAGATTTTCAAAAGTTTTTTGAAAAGTTGTATGTCTAGCAGTTTCATGGCAGGCTTGTGCAATTACCTGAAACAGTTTTGAGGGCTTCAAAACATTTTTTGGAAAGTTATATACCTATCTTCTAGGCTAGTGTAACAACAAAAAACAGTTTTGAGCTTTAAAACAAAAAATTGAAAAGTTGTATGTCTAGCAGTTTCATGGCATGCTTGTGCAAGAACTGTATTTCACATTACCTGGCCTCAATATTTCCGTTGATTTTTCACTCACGAAAGTTAAATTTTAGGGGGTTATACATAAGGGTGTATTTTAGGGTGTATAACTCTCAAGATGCATCTTTTGCTGTCCTCAAAACTGTTTTAAATTAATATACGAGCCTACTAGCGTCAACAGAATTTACAAAGAATCTATATTATTACAAGATATTCAGAAAAGCTGTTTAGAATCATAAAATAATTCCCAAATATTGAGTTTCTTTCAGCAAATATATTGTTTTAATTTTAAAGAAAATACAGTAAAAGCAACTTTTGATTCTGTCTAAAGCTCTGTCGCGAAGCATAATATCGAAGTTTAGCAGTTTCTTGTGCAAAAACCTAAAATAGTCCTGAGGAACATTTTTTGGAAAGTTATACAGTTTTGAGATTTTCAAAAGATTTTTTGCAAAGTTGTATGTCTAGCAGTTTCATGGCAGGCTTGTGCAAAAACCTAAAACAACTTTGAGGGCTTCAAAACATTTTTTGGAAAGTTATATACTTCTCTTATAGGCTAGTATAAGAACAAAAACAGTTTTGAGATTTAAAAAAAATGAAAAGTTGTATGTCTAGCAGCTTCATGGCAAGCTTGCGCAAGAACCTAAAACAGTTTCGAGGGTTTTAAAACATTATTTTGAAAGTTATACACCGGTCTTATAGGCTAGTTTAAGAACAAAAATCAGATCTGAGATTTTCAAAAGATTTTTTGAAAAGTTGTATGTCTAGCAGTTTCATGGCAGGCTTGTGCAAGTACCTAAAACAGTTTCGAGGGCTGCAAAACATTTTTTGTAAAGTTATATACCTATCTTATAAGCTAGTGTAACAAAAAACAGTTGAGATTTTCAAATGATTTTTGGAAAGTTGCATGACTACATAAAATTTCGTCGAAAATAATTAAAGTGAAACACCCTAGACGTAGTTATTTTTATTTCACTTTATTTCTAAACTTGGGATTTTGGGTTTTGAGGGGACTGCGAATACCTTAAACAAAATCTATACCATGTTTTTTTCAATTTTCAAAAGTTTTTTTGAAAAGTTGCATGTCTAGCAGTTTCATGGCAGGCTTGTGCAAGTACCTAAAACAGTTTTGAGGGCTTCAAAACATTAAAGTTATATACCTATCTTATAGGTTAGTGTAAGAACAAAAAACAGTTTTGAGATTTTCAAATGATTTTTTAAAAAGTTGTCTGGCAGTTTCATGGCAGGCTTGGGCAAGAAGCTTAAACAGCTTCGAGGGTTTCACAACATTTTTTTGACAGTTATATACCTGTCTTATAGGCTAGTTTAAGAACAAAAAACAGTTCAGTTTTCATTTTAAAGAAAATTCAGTAAAAGCAACTTTTGATTCTGTCGAAAGCTCTGTCGCGAAGCATAATATCGAAGTTTAGCAGTTTCTTGTGCAAAAACCTAAAATAGTCCTGAGGGCTTTAAAACATATTTTGGAAAGTTATACAGTTTTGAGATTTTCAAAAGATTATTTGCAAAGTTGTATGTCTAGCAGTTTCATGGCAGGCTTGTGCAAAAACTTAAAATAACTTTGAGGGCTTCAAAACATTTTTTGGAAAGTTATATACTTATCTTATAGGCTAGTATAAGAACAAAAACAGTTTTGAGATTAAAAAAAAAAGAAAAGTTGTATGTCTAGCAGTTTCATGGCAAGCTTGCGCAAGAACCTAAAACAGTTTCGAGGGTTTTAAAACATTATTTTGAAAGTTATACACCGGTCTTATAGGCTAGTTTAAGAACAAAAATCAGATTTGAGATTTTCAAAAGATTTTTTGAAAAGTTGTATGTCTAGCAGTTTCATGGCAGGCTTGTGCAAGTACCTAAAACAGTTTCGAGGGCTGCAAAACATTTTTTGTAAAGTTATATACCTATCTTATAAGCTAGTGTAACAAAAAACAGTTGAGATTTTCAAATGATTTTTGGAAAGTTGCATGCCTACATAAAATTTCGTCGAAAATACTTAAAGTGAAACACCCTAGACGTAGTTATTTTTATTTCACTTTATTTCTAAACTTGGGATTTTGGGTTTTGAGGTGACTGCCAATAACTTTAAAAAAATCTATACTATGTTTTTTCAATTTTCAAAAGTTTTTTTGAAAAGTTGCATGTCTAGCAGTTTCATGGCAAGCTTGTGCAAGTACCTAAAACAGTTTTGAGGGCTTCAAAACATTAAAGTTATATACCTATCTTATAGGTTAGTGTAAGAACAAAAAACAGTTTTGAGATTTTCAAAAGATTTTTTAAAAAGGTGTCTGGGAGTTTCATGGCAGGCTTGGGCAAGAAGCTTAAACAGCTTCGAGGGTTTCAAAACATTTTTTTGACAGTTATATACCTGCCTTATAGGCTAGTTTAAGAACAAAAAACAGTTCAGGTTCAAGAACCTAAAACAGTTTCGAGGGGTTCAAAACATTTTTTGGAAACTTATACACCTATCTTATAAGCTAGTGTAACAAAAAACAGTTGAGATTTTCAAAATATTTTTGGAAAGTTGCGTAAAATTTCGTCGAAAATACTTAAAGCGAAACACGCTTTATATAGTGTTTTTTACTTCACATTATTTCGAAACTAGGGATTTTTTGTTTTGAAGAAACTGCGAACAATTTTTTGCTTTATTTTTTATCACAGTAGGCTAATTATTTACTCAGACTAAAATGTTGTTTACACATTGAAGAAAGCTTCACTTGCGTCAAATTTTGGAAAAAGGGTCTTTTTAATTCCACCGAAAAATAAAAATGTTGCTATTTCTAGTGAAACACACTGTAGATAATGGAAGGATTCATAATTGCCCCAGGAAATAACATTTTTGTAGAGATATATTTTTGCCAATCATTTATAGTTTCCAGAAATTAACCCTTTTGCGATCTTTCCATCGACTGATAAAGTTATATATTACGGTTAAAAAGCAGATATTGACCTTATGGTTTTATTACCTCAGCCTCAGCTATCGCGATTACTCACACTCAAGGTTCGTTTTACAATCTCGTATGCGCTGTTTTCCGATTATAAAATACAATCGAAGCCACGTGATATTCTAAGAATGAATCGCCGATTAATTTTATTACACGATCGTATTACTGGCCTCGGAACTTTGAATAAACAATTGAAACTGCGATAAGGTTTAAAACTAGAATGCATTCGTATTTTCTTTGGTACATTATATACTACTATTCGTTTCACTAATGTCGTATTGAAGAAGAAAATTCAAAGTATAACAATAATATTGACCTTGAAGAGAATCGAACATATGATTCTTGATTGCGTCTATTTTAAAACTTTGACAATTCATATCTATAATGGTTACTGACGATTTCAGAAAAAAACATATTTCTGACATAATCGTCATCTTTGATGTATGTGCGAAGATTCAATACGATGATTATTATTGCATTTGCTATAATTTATTAGAATATTTAAATACGTTTACAGCGTGTTAAACCGTTGCTAACAGAAATTTTGCGTGCCCTAATTCGTGAACCTGCGTATCGCTTGGGGTATATAATTTAATGAACATTTGCATTTGTTGGTGAACAAGATTCGCTGTGAATTTTGGAATTCGCGCTGTCCCATTAAAAGTTAAACTCGCGTAAAATTGCGTTTACATATGGCATTAGGTATTCATTGGGATCTCGATTTCGTGCGGTTAATTCTTTATAAATAAATTCGTAAATAATTCTGCGTTTGGGTGTGTATCTCTTGTGTTGCTTTGATTTTCAGTGAGCCTGAAATATAAATGACTGCCGGAACGTAGTAGCTCCCAATTAGGTATTTAATGTGGAATTTCGTCAAGCAGTATAAGATACATATGCTTAAATATTTAACTGCTACGACTTGTGTAAAATCGATGCATTGTTATTAGAACAGAATTGTGCATACATTCGTATTTAAGAGAACCCCAAGTGTCTAAGTTTTTTCTGTGTCTGCGTGTTTATGTGGAGGATGGACTAATTTAGTAGTTCTTGAGTAAAATGATTTATCTACATTCAGTTTACCGAATTTCTCAAGCAAGTACTTTTATTAATTTGTGATTTACGAGCTGCAGTCTCGCACAGGTTTAAACTGTGAAAGGTTTCCAGGGATATTTAATAGTTGGCTTTAATTAAATATGAAAATTTAATATATTAATAAAGTTGCTTTACGGTATGTATTGCAACACAATGTGTATTGCAATATGTGCAGTAGTTACGAGCTTTTGTTTTATTTACTCTCTAAACTAGTTACTGTAATTAATTACACCATAAATTGTTTATTCTCTGGAGGTAGAGTGGTAGAGTGGAACCGATAAAGTGTCATTTAAAATGCAAATGGCAATATAATATTTGCACAAGTGTTTATGTGTACATGGCGAAATTCCCCCCAATAAAAGAAACAGTTTTAAAATTAAATTTCTGCTGAATTATTGCGCGTAGCAGTTTTAATTTATACGTGCATTATTTGGGGTGTTTATTTGCATGCGCTGTTTTCCCACAAATTGATTTTCTTTCATTCGCAGTAGTTTCTTGATTATTTGCAAAACCCCTCGTTTTTCTCCACCTATGCGTTTATCATTCCAAAGTAGATCTCATTCCTTCACCCCACAAAATTCGCCCCTTTTACAGTTACAATTTTGCATTAGGTGTGTACATTTCCTCTACACGCAAGGAATAGCGAATTCCATTTTTTTATTAACGTTCTTTCATTAAGTTAGATGTCGAATTTTGGAATTTAAGCGAGTTTCGTTAGCCGAAACTTTATTTCCTGCTCCAGACACAACAAACATGAGCATTGCCTACATAAATATGTATCACGTCGCAGGGAAATAAAAATTATAAAATACTACCTGAAAATGGGTCATTTCATTTACAGCTTCACGTGGAGACTAATTTCTCTTCAAGTACGCAAATCCAATTTACTCAAATCAGGTTACAGCAATCAAATTTTATAATACGAAATTTTATAAAAACCTACCTGATTTGATATAGAAATGTTGTGCTGGGTTAATGACAAGCCCGACTTTTATTACTTACTGTGTTATTATGTATTACTATTACGTATACTGCAGAATTTTAAAATACATTTTCTGTATTTACTCTACAGGGTGATCAAAATTGAGTAGACTATCTACGTGGGTACAATTCTTTTTGCTAAGTGCTGAAACTGCCATATTGCTGCCATATTGCTTTACTGCCACATCTCTCTCTCTGAAACTGCTATATTGCTGCCATATTGCTTTACTGCCACATCTCTCTCTGAAACTGCCATATTGCTGCCATATTGCTTTACTGCCACATCTCTCTCTGAAACTGCCATATTGCTGCCATATTGCTTTACTGCCACATCTCTCTCTGAAACTGCCATATTGCTGCCATATTGCTTTACTGCCACATCTCTCTCTGAAACTGCCATATTGCTGCCATATTGCTTTACTGCCACATCTCTCTCTGAAACTGCCATATTGCTGCCATATTGCTTTACTGCCACATCTCTCTCTGAAACTGCCATATTGCTGCCATATTGCTTTACTGCCACATTTCTCTCTGAAACTGCCATATTGCTGCCATATTGCTTTACTGCCACATCTCTCTCTGAAACTGCCATATTGCTGCCATATTGCTTTACTGCCACATCTCTCTCTGAAACTGCCATATTGCTGCCATATTGCGTTACTGCCACATCTCTCTCTGAAACTGCCATATTGCTGCCATATTGCTTTACTGCCACATCTCTCTCTGAAACTGCCATATTGCTGCCATATTGCTTTACTGCCACATCTCTCTCTGAAACTGCCATATTGCTGCCATATTGCTTTACTGCCACATCTCTCTCTGAAACTGCCATATTGCTGACATATTGCTTTACTGCCACATCTCTTTCTGAAACTGCCATATTGCTGCCATATTGCTTTACTGCCACATCTCTCTCTGAAACTGCCATATTGCTTTACTGCCACATCTCTCTCTGAAACTGCCATATTGCTGCCATATTGCTTTACTGCCACATCTCTCTCTGAAACTGCCATATTGCTGCCATATTGCTTTACTGCCACATCTCTTTCTGAAACTGCCATATTGCTGCTATATTGCTTTACTGCCACATTTCTCTCTGAAACTGCCATATTGCTGCCATATTGCTTTACTGCCACATCTCTCTCTGAAACTGCCATATTGCTGCCATATTGCTTTACTGCCACATCTCTCTCTGAAACTGCCATATTGCTGCCATATTGCTTTACTGCCACATCTCTCTCTGAAACTGCCATATTGCTGCCATATTGCTTTACTGCCACATCTCTCTCTGAAACTGCCATATTGCTGCCATATTGCTTTACTGCCACATCTCTCTCTGAAACTGCCATATTGCTGCCATATTTCTTTACTGCCACATCTCTCTCTGAAACTGCCATATTGCTGCCATATTGCTTTACTGCCACATCTCTCTCTGAAACTGCCATATTGCTGCCATATTGCTTTACTGCCACATCTCTCTATGTCATAGTGAATTTTATTTTGACATCATTATTAGGTGAGTTTTGATATTTTTGAAAAAAATTGAGCTTTAAGATTTTGAAAACTAAAAATCTCAGTGCTTAATTTGCTTTAATTCTCCTAGACCTTTAGACATTTCTTGAGAATCTCGAATCAATTTTTGAAGGAATTTGTAAGTTGAGATCTCGAAAATCGAAATTCCCGCGGGTTAAAATTTTTCAGAATAACTCGCGAGATGAAAAATCTGGAGCAACCTCAGACATATTTTCCGGCCAGACATCGTACTTTGCATATAATTTCAATTCAGGACTCCTGCATCCCTATTAAGATGCATTTAAAGTTTTGCATCTTTGTGTTTCGTGCAGTCTAGCACAACTTATGAGAAGTAAAAACTATTTATACATAATTCGTTTGTTGCATTTGTAGACATTTCTTGAGAATCTCGAATCAAATTTTTGAAGGAATTTGTAAGTTGAGATTTCGAAAATCAAAAATCTCGCGTGTTAACAATTTTCAGAATAACTCGCGAGATGAAAAATCTGGAGCAGCCTCAGAGCTTTTCCGGCCAGACATCGTACTTTGCATAGAATTTCAATTCAGGACTCCTGCATCCCTATTAAGATGCATTTAAAGTTTTGCATCTTTGTGTTTCGTGCAGTCTAGCACAACCCATGAGAAGTAAAAACCATTTATACATAATTCGTTTGTAGCATTTGTAGACATTTCTTGAGAATCTCGAATAAAATTTTTGAAGGATATTGTAAGTTGAGATTTCGAAAATCGAAAATCTCGCAATTTTCAGAATAACTCGCGAGATGAAAAATCTGGAGCAACCTCAGAGCTTTTCCGGCCAGACTTTGCATAGAATTTCAATTCAGGACTCCTGCATCCCTATTAAGATGCATTTAAAGTTTTGCATCTTTGTGTTTCGTGCAGTCTAGCACAACCCATGAGAAGTAAAAGCCATTTATGAATAATTCGTTTGTTGCATTCACTTTGCGCTCGGTGGAAGACAGGGGAATTTAGGATTCTCGCATTGGACGCCTTTGAAATCCGGCTATGGACTGGATTATTAAAGCGGGAGATCCTGCACGCTTAGACAAGATTGTGTAAATTGTGAATAACATCAGCGAAATGAGGACTATGTATCGCATCATTTTTCTGGGGACGACCCAGTTGCTGATAGAGCGTCCGTTATTTGTTTGCAGATTCGTCCTGTAAAGTATTAAAGCTGCGAAAATTCATTCCGCGTCAGTGAAGTGATTAACCTGTAGATGAGTGGGGCTTAGCGCTGGAGTTTGCATTTTAGTAGAGCGGTAGCCGCAGCTTAGCTGCTGTTACATATTTATGTACAATAATTCGCTTTTAGTAGTCCTCGTAATTTTCGTATTTATTTATTTTCGCTGTGGTGATTTTCTTGTAGCAATCGCTCACAAATATCGGAAATAAAAAAGCCACCTATCATTCTAATTATAATAAATATGTAATTAGTTTTTATACCAGTATTGGTGATACATTCCTGTCCTTAGAGTATATGTATATGCTCCCTGTAGTAACTTGGTCTAATTTGCCACAATAATTATTCTAATAATTATTGTTACGTAATCGAAGGACCAGGCGAGTTGTATCGCCAATGTAAATGAAAAGGTAATTAAAATTCGTAGGTTTGGAAATTACGTGGACTATAATTAATATGTAATAATAATAACTACACAACGATGTATACCGGTGAAGGTAACGAATTGAAGTCTTGTCTACTCTGCCCGCTTACAACTAATTTTTGAGTTACTGGGGTGGGGCGCAATTTGAATTATGCACCGCGAGGGGTGGCTTGAAGATGATCCCTAATTGGTGCGGCATTTCGCTTTGGTAAACCATGTTGCCACACTTGGTTCTTACAATCCTTGGGTAATTCCTCTATCTGGAATTTCTGAGGATTCCTAATGCGGTGCAATAAATATGTTTTGGATTTCCCGGTCGCTAATTATATTTACCGAAGTGGCAATCCTAGCTCAATAAACAGCTTAAGGTGCCTATTGATCTTTATGCGCACCGTAATTTACTCAAGCACTTCTCGGTGAATATAATGGGCAGCTAATAGCCACTCCAATAACTCGTCTTTTCAATCTTAATACAAATGTGTCTGCTGCAATAAAAGCCAAATACCGAGAATACACTTTAAAACAGATTTGGGGTTCGACGCTGTGGAATAGCGCCGAAACAATTATTAAGATGTAATATCAGCAACAGTAGTACTAAGTTAGGTTAGGTTAGGTTAGCTATAATTGTTACTTTTATTGGAATTTGAATTAGGATAGTTTTCTAAGTGTTGTTTAAACTATTCATTAAAATCAATAGATTATTTAAACTTAAGATATCGTTTATACTAGATATTCTTTCGATCTTTAATAGTATTGATGATACATTCCTGTCCTTATATCATTGTAAGCATTGCTGCAAGGCTTATTGGTTATTGAGTAGATTCCGCTATAAGGACTTCCTGTAAATATCATGCCACCTTTGTTAGCATACACATGCAAGCCGCATCGGATTTGTGTGGTTCATATCCGAATCAGACGCAATATAAACAGAATCTGTACCATAACTACACACAGATTGATTTGTTCGTAATCCAGGGAAGGCTCTCGCCGCCAAATTGCATCATCGCTGCACTGGTTTATATTGGATTGGTGGTGATAATGAAGCTCAATCGCATTGTGTATAAAGTAATATGATAACCGATACTCTGAGAGAATGTAACGTGCATCAGATCATTAGGGCAAACACAGTTTGATTATATTATAGTTCGCAGTTGTAGCGGATCATTTGATTATTTACATTGTAAGAGCTGTGAAGTAATCCAAACGACATAATCACAAGTTAATTACAACAATTAATGTACGTTTGTTTTATTTTGCAAAGCTAGAAGCAAGTATATCTACACCGACTATAACCTCTCAAATGCATGTACAGAATTATTCGCAGTACAATGTTAATGGTGGGCAAATTATTGGCTCACCACATGCATTGGTTAGGTTAGGTTAGGTTAAACCATAACCTCTATACGGTTTCAAACGATTATATTTTAATTTCTGTTATATATGCGCTTCGTTTAAATAGCAGAGTTTTGTGGAGCGATTATAAATTCTGAGATGAATCGTTACGATTGCTCCTAATTATTTCCCAAGGCAGATTTTCTATGATTATTTCAAAACAACGCGATATGAGGATTTCGTGGAATTGAGATCATTACGACTCGTAGCTGCTCATCAGATTTGATGCTGCTGCGGCTAATTAAAATAGATTTATTTTCGGATGGAGATTTTCGGATTATTTTAATTGGAGAGAGAGTAGGGTAACTTAATATGTTCATTATTCTACGAGCACAGCTGCAATATATAAATTAGATATGTGCTTGCATAGGGAAATACGTGCCACGTTCATTTATGTGCGCAAGCAATGTTATCGCTGCTGTGGGAGAATTAAAACTGCATTAATAACGTTTTTAAATACGGCGATTTTATCGCCGTGAAGGAAAATCAAAGTGAATTTAAAAATTATAAACATTGTGGATGTATAACGCGCTCACACTGAAAACTTTTGGCTAATCCATCATTATTCTAGTACATATTATCCCCTGACGTTGGATGCAAAGCGTCCGTTTTTGCGTCCGGTCAATCTTTATTTATTAAAAAAAAATGGAGCATACACGGAAAACTTTTATCTCCTCCAAACATCCACTTCGTTATTTGGAACATTTAGTTGTGTATTTATTCTACGCAACACTCTTTCATTATGTGTATTAATATGTAAAGTCACGAGCGCACTTTTTGATGCTTTCCCGGCTACTATATAGAAAACCTCGTTTTTACTCAATAAATATCCTGGCTATGGCGACGCATAATGACGAAATTGGGTCATCGCACCCTCTTCGTATGTGCGCGGTAATTATTTAAAAATTAGATGCTGTGAAAATTTCCCGAGCATTGTTCCGGGCCCGAAGTGGTTTTTTCCATATATTTCTATTATTATAGCACATGAACCCTGCTAGATATTATCAACTGTATACTGTTCCCCTGTCATTTAATGGGCGTGTATACTAGCGGGCGACCTTATTGTGCAACGGTTCTTTAAAATTTACTGCTTTTTAAAGTAACACGCAAATTACAAGCCCAAATACTTCATTTGCATCTCTACTCTTCACAAATATGGCACGCAATTCCACACATAACCTACAAACTTAACATTACCAACCGAACAACTAAATAATGAAAATATAACCACATATTTAAATTGAAAGATAATATGAAATTTTCATTCGAGAATCTACAACCCTTTCTTTGCATTTTCTCTTCTACCATACAATTCCAGACAAAATAATTGCACAATATCAACCTGCAATTTACAAATGGGTCAGTAAATGGTAGGAAATGTATCTCCAAAACATTTGCAAGAGAATTCCAACAATAATTTCACTAGCGACTTGAAATTTACAAATGAGTCAGTAAATGGTAGGAAATGTATCTCCAAAACATTTGCAACAATAATTTCACTACCAATAAACTATTTTGATTGAAGGTTTTCCAGAAATCTGTAACTCGATAGTCTTAAAAGACATGCAAGAGAAGTTAGTCTCTTGACATGCTTTTTTGACAGAAGCTTTTCTATAATGGTGTAAGTTGATCTTACAAAAGTCTCTTCAAAACCTTGCAAAGGCCTTCAGCAAAACTAACACTAACTTCTCTAATAATATACCTTTTTGATAGAAACTTTACCAGAATGCTGTAAATTCATCTTAGAAAAGACCTCTAGAAGACTTGCAAGAGCGTTCAGCAAGATTGACACTAACTCTCTCTTTGGCACTACCAATAAACTTTTTTCATTCAAGGTTTTCCAGAATTCTGTAACTTGATAGTCTTAAAAGACGTACCAGAGAAGTTAGTCTCTTGACATGTTTTTTTTTGACAGAAGCTTTTTTACAAAATCTTACAAAATACTCTTCAAAAACTGCAAAGGCTCTTGCCAATAGCTCTTGACATGTCTTTTTGACAGAAGCTTTTCTAGACTTCTGTAAGTTGATCTTACAAAACTCTCTTCAAAAACTTGCAAAGGCCTTCAGCTAGACTAACACTAACTTCTGTAATAATATACCTTTTTGATAGAAGCTTTACCAGAATGCTGTAAGTAAATCTTACAAAGGACCCCTAAAAGACTTGCAAGAGCGTTCAGCATGATTGACACTAGCTTCTCTGGGCAGAAGCTCTTCCAGGAGCTATTCCAGAATGAAGCTCGTCCTCTGGCAGAAGCTCTTCCAGAATGCTGCAATTCATCTTAAATTCCATGCGTATCAGACTCAAACTACCTAAAAGCATTGCGTTGTAAAGAATGCCATATGAAATGTTGACAG
Source organism: Othius punctulatus (assembly GCA_951805005.1). NCBI lineage: Eukaryota > Metazoa > Arthropoda > Insecta > Coleoptera > Staphylinidae > Othius > Othius punctulatus. The sequence continues at coordinate 35,613,334 of OX638147.1, read as the reverse complement.
AATATCCCAACATTTTTTCTAAGATATAATATGATTAACAAGACTAACACTAACTTCTCTAATCATATATTTTTTTGATAGAAGCTTTACTAGAATGCTGTAAGTTCATCTTACAAAAGATCCCTAAAAGACCTGCAAGAGCGTTCAGCAAGATTGACAGTAGCTTCTTTTGGTGGAAGCTCTTCCAGAAGTTCTTCCAGAATGAAGCTCTTTCTCTGGCAGAAGCTCTTCCTGAATGAAGCTCTTCCTCTGGCAGGAGCTTTTCCTCTGGCAGCAACTCTCCCAGAATGCTGCAATTGATCCTAAATTCCATGCTTATCAGGCCCAAACTACCTAAAAGCTTTGCATTGTATAGAATGCCATATGAAATGTTGACAGAATATGCTAGCAAGGTGTAATATGATTAAGTAATATAATTTTTGTTATATTTTTGTTATAGTTTCATCCATTTTAAATGAAAACGGATGAAATATATTTTTCATCCAATAAAGGAGGAAGAAAACAATAAACAATATTATTATTAATAATACGAAATAATACAAAAATAAAATGCACAGAATTACGAGTACATTTTAAGTTTTAGAGGAATGAAACAATTCATGTTTTAATTATAAAGTTTTATTATGTAAATATTCAATAAGTTTCAATAGTTTCTCAATGAATTAATAGCTAAATATTACTACTATATATACCTATCTATTACAATGCATTTTAAATGAAAACGGATGAACCATATTTTTCATCAAATAAAAGAGCAAGAAAACAATAAAAAATATTATATTTGATCATTTGAAATAATACAAAAATACATTGTACAGAATTACGAGTCCGTTGGTAGATTTAGGGGAATGAAACAACACATGTTTTAATCATAAACTTTAATTATATAAATATTCAACGAGTTTCAATAGTTTCTCAGTGAATTAATAGCTAAATATTACTACTATATATACCTATATTGTACAATTCACGTTTTAATTATAAACTTTAATTGCGTAAATGTTCAATAAGTTTCAATAGTTTCTGAATGAAATAATACCTAAATATTACTACTATATATACCTATATAGTACATAAGTATAGTATATATCTATGTACTATACATAGTATAGTATATACTTATGTACTATACATAGTATAGTATATACTTATGTACTATACATAGTATAGTATATACTTATGTACTATATATAGTATAGTATATACTTATGTACTATATATAGTATAGTATATACTTATGTACTATACATAGTATAGTATATAATTCAATTAAACAAGTTGGATTTTAAATATCATAAATGAATGTTGGCGAATGAACGCAAACAGGGAATACTTTTCCTGCGCGTTCCATCAAATATTTAGTACTATTTTCTCTGGCTGCTCGAGTTTCACCTTTTCCAGTAATATCGAAAAAAAATATAAATTCATATTTGAATATCCGTATAAAAAGTGTTTTAAAAGGGAATTTCAAATGTAATTAATAATAAATTTATTCCGACAACGCGAAAAAATATGTGTATTTAAATATTTTCTATCATTTAAAAAAATATGCTGAAGCAGACGCAAAATTGGGTAGTCTCAATGTGCAGGATTTTACATAACATTGATTGTTTATATGTTTAATGCAGGATTTTACATCAATTTGTTGTTTATATGTTTATAATAAAATTAGGAGTATTTGGATTGCAACGTACAATATTTATTACAAAAATTAATCGAGTAATATACAAACAAAAAATCATGACTACTTAAATTGATTGTTTATATGTTTATAACAAAATTAGGAGTATTTGGATTGCAACGTACAATATTTATTACAACATTTAATCGAGAAATATACAATAAAACATTCATGACTACTTATAAATCTTGGTTGAGTATTATATGTAGTAAAATATATACCGAAGCAGATGCAAAATGGTCGGTAGTCTCAAGGAGCAGAATTTTTCATAAATTGATTGTTTATATGTTTATTGAAGGATTTCACATAAATTGGTTGTTTATATGTTTATAACAAAATTAGGAGTATTTGGATTGCAACGTATAATATATATTATAACAATTGTTCGAGTAATATACAATAAAATATTCATGACTACTTATAAAACTTGATTGAGTATTATATGTAGTCTCATGAAAATAGATCGTATGAAATAAACGTCGTTTGAGAGGTTTTCACGTTTTGATAGACCGTTATTACGTTTCCTGGATAACCAAATAAACGAGTAACAAGAATAAACAAGATAAAACCATATTTTCTGATGTTTTTCTTGTTTATTCTTAATTATTCTGGTTTATTCTTGTTTATTTTGGATTATGCTTGTTTATTCTGGTTTATTCTTGTTTATTCTGGTTTATTCTGGTCTATTCTTGTATATTCTGGTTTATTCTTGTTTATTCTAGTCTATGCTTGTTTATTCTGGTTTATTCTTGTTTATTCTGGTTTATTCTTGTATATTCTTGTTTATTCCATATGTATACCACGTTTGAACAACACAACCACAACCATCACCACCAACACATGAAGTCTCATGACTCATGAAAATAGATCTTATGAAATAAACGTCGTTTGTGAGGTTTTCACGTTTCGAGAGACGTTTTTTACGTTTTCTGGAAAACCAACCAAACGAGAAATAAGAATAAACAAGATAAAACTATATTTTCTGATGTTTTTCTTGTTTAATCTTGTTAATTCTTATTTATTCTGATTTATTCTTGTTAATTCTGGATTATTCTTGTGTATTCTTGTTAATTCAGGTTATTATTGTATATTATTGGTTATTTATTATGTATACCACGTTTGAACAACAACACAACCACCACAATCACCACCAACACATGAAGTCTCATGTCTCGTGAAAATAGATCTTGTGAAATAAACGTCGTTTGAGAGATTTTAACGTTTTGAGAGACGTTTTTTACGTTTCCTGGAAAACCAAGTAAACGTGAAACAAGAAAAAACAAACAAAAAATACTATATATGTTGTTGTTTTTCTTCTGTATTCTTGTTTATTCTTGTTTATTCAGGTCTATTCTTGTTTATTCTGGTTTATTCTTGTTTATTCTGATTAATTCTTGTTTATTCTGGTTAATTCTTGTTTATTCTGGTTTATTCTTGTTTATTCTGATTCATTCTTGTTTATTCTGGTTAATTCTTGTTTATTCTTGTTTATTCCATATGTATACTACGTTTGAAAATCAACACAACCACCACCATCACCACCAACACCACACACCACCACGACCACCACCACAATTTGTTGTTGTTGTTATTATTGTTGTTGCTGTTGCTGCTGCTGGTGTTATGGTTAGTTGTTCCATTACTACGTAGTAATCAATACTAATCAATACTAAAACAAAGAATAAAACGCGTAACCTCAACTTTTGATGATTCAAAAGATGTATATGTAATTAATGTAAAAATAAAGTAAAATGACAATAAACTGACGTCCAATTCACAATGGTTTTCCCGCTGTAATAGACATATACAAAATGCATTTTCTCATATTCACATATAGAAAAAGGCTCCATCATTACCACAGTTAGAATACAACAAAAATTCTAGCTTGCAACACTTTCTGTCATAACAATTTAGTATTTGTTTGACTTATTTCTTATTTATACTTAATTTAACAGAAAAATGATGTTTTTGTTCAATTTGATGTTGTTGATGGAAATAAGATATATGTTTATTAATATGTTTTGCTTCGTACAGCACCCCAAGTAGATAAGCTAAGAGAGTTCTGGCTCATTTCCCCATCGTCGTTTTTTCGGTCGTAGACAGGTGTGAGACACCTGTGACACACTTTTGCATTGAATATGTACAAGGTGTGAGACATGTGTGAGATACTTGTGAGACATCTTTGAGGCACCTGTTAGACACATGTGCGACATATGTGAGACACATGTGATACATATGAGAGACATATGTGAGACAAATGTGAGACATATGTCTCACATATGTCTAATTTTTCCATATTTTATGACGACGTGTAAAATTATTTAGTTTCCAGCACAATAAATAATTCTAATCTATTCTATTCAATGATTTGTTCATTAATATGTTCAGTGATAGTTTCAAAATAAAATATCAAATACTCCTAATAATAACATTCCTTACAATGTAATTGATTATTTTTAGTTTGATACAGAACATTGAAGAAAATGATCTCAACTTTTCTAACTACTTCCAACGAAATAATGACAAATAATGACATTTGTAACAATCTGGTAAAATTATTTAATTGTAGCCTAGGGAACATTTTAGCAACAACAAAACAACAAAACATAGTTATTATACCAATTGTACGTAAATAATTTAGATTCCAGCACAATTATTAATTTTAATCTATTCTGTTCATTGATTTGTTCATGAAGTGGTAGTTTCAAAATATCGAATACTCGTAATAATACCATCTCTTAAAATGTAATTGATTTTTTTTATTTTGATTCAGAACATTCAAGAAAGTGGTGTCAACTTTTCAAACTAGTTCCAACGAAATAATGACAAATAATAACATTTGTAACAGTCAAGTTAAATTATGTGATTGTATCGTGGGGAACATTTCAGCAACAACAAAACAACAAAAAAAACAACAACAAAACAACAACAAAACATAGTTTTCGTACCAATTGTATGTGTAAAACGATTTAGATTCCAGCACAATAAATAATTGTATTCTATTCTATTCAGTGATTTGTTCATTGATTTGTTCAGTGAGAGTTTCAAAATATCAAACACTCCTAAAAATAACATCCCTTAAAATGTAATTGATATTTTTTTAGTTTGATACAGAATATTGAAGAAAATAATGTCAACTTTTCCAACTAGTTCCAACGAAAAAATGACAAATAGTGGCATTTGGAACAATCAAGTTAAATTATTAAATTGTATCCTAGGGAACATTTCAGCAACAACAAAACAACCAAAAGAGAAACAAATCAAAGTATTTGTACCAATTGTACGTGTAAAATGATTTAGATTCCAGTACAATAAACAATTATAATCTATTCTATTCATTGATTTGTTCATTAATTTGTTCATTGATTTGTTCAGTGATAGTTTCAAAATATCAAATACTCATAATAATAACATCCCTTACAATGTTATTGATTTTTTCTTTAGTTTGATACAGAACATTTAAGAAAATAGTGTCAACTTTTCCAACTAGTACCAGCGAAATAATGACAAATAATGACTTTGTAACAATCTAGTTAAATTTCAGCAACAACAAAACAACAAAAACGACAACAAAACATAGTTTTTTTTAACAATTGCATGTGTAAAATGATTTAGATTCCAGCACAACAAATAAAATATAATCTGTTCTATTTACTGATTTGTTCATTTATTGGTTCAGTGATAGTTTCAAAATATCAAATACTCAAATATTAATTGTTTTTTTTTTTAGTTTGATACAGAACATTCGAGAAAATGGGGTCAACTTTTCCAACTTGTTTCAGCGAAATAATGAGAAATTATAACAATTGTAACAATCTAGTTAAATTATTTGATTATATCCCAGTAAAAATTTCAGCAACAACTAAACAACACAAACAAACACAAAACAACAATAACAACAAAAATAACAGAACATTTGCATTCCTATTGTACATGTAATATGATTTAGATTCCAGCACAATAAAAATTCGAATCTATTCCTTTAATTGATTGCCATTGTTTTTTTGTGTTCCAATTGTACGTGTAAAATGATTTAGATTCCAGCACAATAAAATTTCTGATCTATTCCATATATTGATTGCCATCGTTTTTTGTGTTCCAATTGTACGTCTAAAATGATTTAGATTCTAGCACAATAAATAATTCTAATCTATTCCATTCATTGATTGCGACAAATGAGCTTGAATTATGTAACTACATAAGTACAACTACATCTAACTACATAACTACGTGTAACTACATAACTACATAAGTACAGACAGGTAATCCGTAAAACGTAAAACATGTCTTAGCTTGTTCGCTTCTGCAATTCATAACTTTATTACCTTTAATATTATTAATTTATTATTTCAAAAACTGGTATTGATTGATAAAGAGTGCCATTTAATTATTACACTATAGATACATGAAAGGCCATTGTAAACGTTGTGTTCCGATAAGGGTGTAGAAATAATTTGCCTTTGCTTGCTCTCGCTTGAATATAAAGCTGCACTGATTAATAATGGATGCAAGTTCAAAAGTATTTCGATCTATTATAATTTGTAAAATGATAAATTGTTTTAGTTATAATTAAGTTCATTTGTTGCATCCTGAATCACCACAAACTTTTGTACGCAAAGCTTTATATGTATATGCAACCAGTAGACTCTCATATGATTGTATCTGATCCTATATATCAGTAATAGAGGTAATAAAAAGATCTTTCGATAAAAGATCTTCGGTAATATTTCAGTAATAATAGTGTTTTGTGAAAAGGGTGTTTTTCTTTATTAATGATCCTCTATTACCGACAAACTCTTACCCAAAGCTGTATATGCATCCACTAGAGTCTAATAGTGTTCTATCTGATCCTCTCTTGCTGATGGTAAATAGCAATATAGTATTAAGTATTAATCCGTGCAATGCTTGGAATAATTGAGTTATTTGAAGTAATAAAGCGTGGCTAATTACTAACTAATCGGCTTAACGTTAGATACAGACATAATTATACCTGGGCGTACAAAGGAATTTCCTCATATATTAATATCATTGATAATGTACAGTAAGATCGATATATATATATATATATATATATATATATATATATTGTGATGGTATTTGTATTATTTATTTAGATTAATTAGAATAGATTTATTGTTATTATTATACAGGTATTAGATAGAATTATAATCTTTAGGGCACAAGCTAACAAAAATTATTGTAAATATTGTAAATGTGAATATGAACAAGTATGCACAAATATACAAAGCAATCCACGGATGGAGGTTGTTGATCGGTTACCACGGGTGACAGGTGACTTCGTGCATAGACGCTTGGGGAATTGAATAATGGAAAGTCGAAAATAATCAACAAGGAGATTGACGAGTGGGAGAGACGCGTGTGGATCGCGGGTGGAGATGTTGCGATACTAATACGAATACATTACAAAATATTAACGGGGTTTCAACGATTGGACATAGGACTGGAAGAAGACAGTCAACCAGGAGAGGAGTTCAACAAGATAGGAGCCGTGACGGAGATATTCAAAAATCAAGACTTCTAGCCGCTCAACTTCGCACACAAAAGTAGATGTTTACTTTTGTGGGAATCAACAAAGGATCAAAAGGAGAACGCAGGGACAAGAGGACGAATTAATCAAGGAACCACAAGAAGAAAACTGCAAGTAGAAAGTTTGCGTAAACTGCAAGAGTCATATTATCACATAAGTTGGCTTGTGTATATAGGATTTAGTTTGTTAATGTTGGCCATGGTTTATTATTTATTTAATAGTTTTGTTTTCTATTGTTTTCGATTTGTTTGTTTAGTTCAGTTTATATTAGACGTTTTAATATTTTTGGTTATTTTCAATTCATTAAAGTATTTTAACAAAACTCTATTTAGTTATGATTGAACCTACTATTGAACCTGAGATAAGAGAAGGAACAAAAAGTTACAAAACAAGTAAATGCTTAAATATTCAACACTAATAAAATAGGCAGAGTAAACAAAAACGTAACATTTGTAGTCCCGAACGTAGGGCAATAAAAACGTAACAATATATATATATATATATATATATATATATATATATATATATATATATATATATATATATATATATATATATATATATATTAATTTTGTACGGAGTATTATGCTTCGCGCAACGATAGTTTGTTTTTATGACATTGACTTGCAATAAAAATTATAAGGGATTGTTAAACCACTTCAAGTTAGGCATCATAAAAGTCCAGGTATTGGCCGGCCTTTTGTCACTGGCAACTCTTTGGTGCATCAACATTCAAGCCAATGCCTGGGCTGGATACCTGGACTTTTATGATAACTTGAAGTGGTTTAACAATCCCATCCTTATAATATTTATTGCAAGTCAATGTCATAAAAACAAACTATCGTTGCGCGAAGTATAGTGTCAAGTCAAATATATTTGATCAATCCGTTAATAATCGTGAGTGTGGGACATCTGTTGGTGCGAGGTATAAAAATTAAAATGTCGACGTCGTGCGTAGTGTACACAATAAATTATTACCTAGTTGATGCGACATAAGCCGCTTCCATTAATTTGGCCGATTAGCCATCGTCACCTAGACGTGGCACGTTAATAATGACAGCCATATGTCTTATCCCTTGGCATTCTTCGCAAACAAAGCGTGGCACAATGCGACAGTCATGTTCGAGCGAGCAGCAAGAGTCGCGATTCAATCGCCTTAATGAAATAGGATATGATTTTAATGTGATTGCCCGTGTATATTGGTAATCGATAGCGTATAGAATCGCATCCTTTCAATATTTAGTCCTTTATTGCATTACCAAGCACTTAACACCCACTTAGAGCAAATGGTCAGTGAGGCAAAAAAAACGCTAGAGGTAAGTTATTGATCAAAAGTAATTTCTTTGGTTTGGTTGAAAGTCATTTAAAATCAACATTCACAATGGAAGATTTTGTCATGTATGTTGTAGCAGCTTCACGTTTGCTCAGACGTGGACTGGATTAATCACGTTTGTGTTGTTGATGTTGCCGTTAATTGCGGATGCAGGATACTGACCCGAAAAAATCAAATTATAACGGCCGCCCCAATTTTGCGCTGCCGTTCATTACCGGGACGCACAGAGCCGCGAATTCCTTAGGCCCCATCAATTACGGCAAAAACTGCAGGTAATGAAATCCATTACGCACCGAAATTAATCTCATCCGCGCCGTTTTGTGCGTGTCCCGCGAATTTGCATGCATGCAATTACTCGCATGTGCCAGGATTGTTTGAAATGCCCCGGTCCCAGGAGGAAAAACATCCGCATCGCAACCATTTACCGCGATAAATGTGATTTACTAGACGTAGATGGCGCTGGTATTAAGCAGATTTATCCCCGCTAATATGCGCGAATTCGGATCCTGCATGTGTACACCATCAATTATTTCCTTTTTTACCTGCGCCTCAACAACAGCGTATAAAAATACAACGATTGTAACTATATCGAACATTTAAACCAGCTTTAATTGAATTGGCATACCCTAATAAGCTAAATTTAAAATTGATACTTTTTATACAGATACCTACTAATAATTCGTACCTACAAACACACGTATACACCCACCCATATGCACACACAAACATACAAACATACAAACATACAAACAAACATACAACCATACAAGTATACAAGTATACATATACACAAACACACAAACAAACATACAAGCGTACAAATATGCATATAAACATACAATCATACATACAAACATACAATCATACATACAAACATACAATCATACACACAAACATCCAATCATACATACAAACATACAACCGTACATACAATCATACAATCATACATGAAAACTTACAACCATACATATTAACAAACTTACACACGCACACCAACATGCAAACACACGTTTACACCCACATATGCACACACAAACAAACAAACACACGTACAAGTATACAAATATACATACAAACATACAATCATATATACAAACATAGAATCATACATACAAACATATTAACAAACTTACACATGCACATACAACATACAAACACACGTATACACCCACGTATGCACACACAAACATACAAACACACGTACAAGCATACAAATATACATACAAACATACAATCATACATACAAACATACAACCATGCATACAAACATACAAACATATTAACAAACTTACGCATCCACACAGAACATGTAAACACCCATATACACCCAGCCATATGCACACACAAACATACAAACACACGTACACACACGGAACATTTTTTTATTGTTCAGGGCATATGCTAAAATCATGCATTAATGTAAAATCATTCAATAATGAGCCCATAATGTTTACATTAATTAACGATGTTGTGCACCAAGTCGACGGAAAAGTACAATACATGGTGTTTAAAATAAAATATATCAAGTTTTTCACTTACTCAAAGAATTATTTAAATTTAAATAATGACAACATAGCATGCCACGAAGATTTAATTTTAATGACATTAAAATAATTATTAATATCATATTCTTGCTCATCCAGTTTAGTGAGTTTAGTGAGAAAAGTATGTAGCTTTTTATGAAACACCCTGTATTTGGACAATTTTAATCCGACATGCATATATACAGATATACAAACATACAAATATACAAAAAAACATACAAGCATACAAGTATACATATATTCAAACTTACAAGCGTACAAACATGCATACAAGCATACAATCATACATACAAACGTACAGTCATACACACAAACATCCAATCATACATACAAACATGCAACCGTACATACAAACATACAATCATACATGAAAACATACAACAATACATACTAACAAACTTACGCACGCATACCAACATGCAAACCCACGTATACACCCACATATGCACACACAAACATACAAACACACGTACAAGCATACAAATATACATACAAAGATACAATCATACATTCAAACATACAAATATATTAACAAACTTACACATGCATATACAACATGCAAACACACGTATACGCCCACATATGCACACACAAACATACAAACACACGTACACACACACACACGGAACATTTTTTTATTGTTCAGTGCATATGCCAAAATCATAAATTAATGTAAAATCACTCATTAATGAGCCCATAATGTTTACATTAATAAACGATGTTGTGCACCAAGTCGATGAAAAGTACAATACATGGTGTTTAAAATAAAAGCTATCAAGTTTTACACTAACTCAGAGAATCAAATTTAAATAATGGCAACATAGCATGTTACGAAGATTTAATTTTAATGACATTAAAATAATTATTAATGTCATATTCTTACTCATCTGGTTTAGTGAGTTTGGTGAGAAAAGTGTGTAGCTTTTATGAAACACCCTGTAGTTGGACGATTTTAATCCGATATGCATATATACAAACATTCAAACAAACATACAAGCATACAAGTATACAATTATACACATATGCATACATACAAACATACATACAAACATACAAGAATACAAGTATACAAGTATACATATATACAAACATGCAAACATACAAACAAACATACAAGCATACAAGTGTCAACAATTTTGGTGTGAATGTATGAATGAAAAATGTGTTGGCAAGACTGGGAGTCGAGAGAGAGATGTAGAACGTGGTGGATGACGAGCGGAGAGAACAGTGAAATATAGTTGAAGTGTTCGTGATTAGAGAGTTTTAATTAATCAGTTACACAAGTATACAAGTATACATATATACAAACATGCAAATATACAAACAAACGTGCAAGTACACAAATACAATCATACAATCATACATACATACAATCATACATTCAGTCACAAAAACATACAATCAAACATACAAACATACAACCATGCATACAAACATTCAAACATATTAACAGACTTACACACGCACACACACACATGCAAGCACACGTACACACACACATATGCACACACAAACATACAAACACACGTACAACAATTAATCCAGACACAGTAATGGTTATTATTTTATTTTAGGTAAGTTGTAAAATTCAATCAGTATATTTAATTATATTATTTAAATTAATTCTAATGTCATCTAATTTCATATGCATCCCCTAATCGCGTACCATATATTAAACAACCCTATAAAACACGTTTTATTTATTTCAAACGTTATTTATGGTCCATATTACTTTAATTTTTTCACAGGTATAGTAGATCATATAAGTTCTGATATTCTATACCCACATTTAAACACATTCATCCCCTAATTACCTTTTAGGCCATTTCCACCCCCTCAAATTACGTTAATGTATTTCTACCTTTATATGCACGTACAAACCCATTTTTATTACTTCAGATGATACGTATTACAATGTCTCTTACGCAGAAACAACCCCTAAAACGTATCATCCCTGTATCGTCATTAAAATGAGCATATTGTGTTAGTCTTCTTATTTGTGCATATACAAATTTTGGCAACTAATGCAGGACGACGCAGGTGATGCATTGCTGTACCTACAATTAATCAATTTCATCCCCTAATTTTCTTTCTGTAACGTCAAATTACGTTAATTTATTTCTACCCTTATATGTGCACGTAGAAACACAAATTTTTGGCTACATTCTCCGTCGATACATATTATTTGTATCGAAATGTAATGTCAAAATTAGAATATACATTATGAATTTATGAGTTATAGTTCACATTTTCTCATGTGGTACCATCGTCATCCATATGCTATAAGTAAACTTATACAAATTTGAAGCAAGTTGACATAAATTGTATACATGTATTGATTAGTTTGGTAACACTCGACATGTTAGCGATTATTTTTGGTGTGCTGCGGCCCTGTAAAACGCATCCGTTACAAAAACAAAATAGTAAATATAAATATAGAAACAAACGTGGATGAAATATGACTTCAATTAGATATAACGGTTGTTTAATAATAAAACGGGGCGAGTGCTTGATGTTGGGAATATTTTAGTAACATTGAAACAATATTTGATTTTGCATATATATTACGGCATACATCATTTCCGGTGCATTTGCGTTTTTAGCGTTTAATCAAACTCGTCGATTCTCAGGCGTGGATGCTTTACGCAGCGTTAGATCTAATCAATGAGTTTTGTGATGAGCAACTACTAAAAAAAAAACGAAATCTGGTGCAATCGGAAGCAATCACGTCGGTGCATCCTGTGGTTGGCACATGCCAATATTCAAGGTTTATTTTATTGCGCCCCGCTAATAAAATAAGGGTGGAATATGGATTTAATTGGTTTAAGCTCGGGGCGCCCCTGGCACTTCAATCTAATTACCAAACCAAAGATAGGTAGTTAGAGCTCAACGGGTGAATAAATTTATGATAATGGAAATGGCAGCATAAATAAATATTTAGATTTTTCGTGCCTCATGGGCGTGGCTGCACGTAAATGAAACGGACAGGTAAATATTTATAGTATTGATATACATATGGTAGTTGCATGCAGCGTAATTGGTGTGAAAAACGTGATGTGAGCAACACATGATTTTCTTTATATACGTTTATACCTCCTTGATATGTAGAATTTGAAGTGAAATGAAGTTAATTAAGTTACAACTACAAGTCTTTGTATGAATGTTCAACTTTCCAAGTTGAGCAGTATAGGTCACTGAAATTTCTGAAAATTTATCTGATGGCTATTTTGAAAATTTTATGCCAGATCTGTATACAGTATGCTAGAAAATAAATCCTCTGAAAATGTTACCACTTGTATGGCTCAAATAAGTGAGAAAATCGAGTTATTAACTTTTCGAGTTGACCAGTATAAGTTATCAGTCACTGAAATTTCTGAAAATTCATCTAATGGATATTTTGAAATTTTTATGCCAGATATGTATACAGTATGCCTGAAGATAAATCCTCTGAAAATTAGATCACTAGTATGTCTCAAATAAGTGAGAAATTTGAGTTATCAGCTTCCCGACTGAATTCCACTGAAATTTCAGAAAATTTATCTGATGGATATTGTTGCGAATTCTCGCAGCGTCCCGGTTGTGGAACGCCCTGTTGGGTCTGAATTTGTTCTGAGCCCCTGCAAACTAGTGGGTTAGGAGAATCCGGAACACCCGGAACACACGGTGTTGTCAGTATGTTTATTCTGACCTATCACTCTCAGGCCGTACAGGAGACTGTCGATTGCATGTTACATGTGACGACGGCCTTGCCGTTCGCACAAAATAAAAAGGGGGGGGGGCATGCGAATTTGGTTGCATACATTTGGGTCGAAATGGTTGCGAACAGATATTTTGAATCTTTTATGCCAGATCTATATACAGTATGCCTGATGATAAACCTTCTGAAAATTTGATAACGAGTATGTCTCAAATAAGTGAGAAAATCGAGTTATTAACTTTCCGAAGTTGAAATGATGAAACTATTGACCATTTCCTGCTATTTATGCAAATTCTGGTAAATTCCGTATTGCTGCTGCTGTGCATGACTTTTGTTGGCGTTGGAAGTTTTACCTGACCAACGTAAAGCCAATTTCGAGGTGCACAGAGTTTGAAAGCCGCAATTCCAGCCGCTAAGCCGTCGTAATGTGCATTTGTACTTGGAGAGGTGCAGATACCGATCTTAATGCCCGGCTTTGATTTCGCTTGACCGTCCCCGCATAGGCATTAAACAGCAAAACACATAACGCCCGGCGAATTATTATTTGAATCACGAACAAGAAAGGCATTTATTTCCAAACGTGGGCCGTTTAAACTTCTAACGCCCTATTACTTCCTAAAACTTGAAGGGTATATTTTATTTACATTTAAGTGCGTTCAGCGAATGGAAACTAACTGCTTATTTGTGTTTGCCAGGAAATTCGCGCGCAAGCCGATTTGGCCCGCGGGAGAATGCCAAACAAAAATCCAAGTTTCTCTAATTGGGTGCAAAAATTCCAATATTATCGCAAGATAATTATTTGCACAAACCAGCGTCCACGTTTACGCTCTCGGGGCAGGATTTATATCCAACCCGGCAATAAACTTTTCTTCATTATGTTGATCTTTCCGGGCATTTAAGACTCTAATAAAAATTAATTGAATTTGTAAGATTTAAATTAATTATTACGCTGTGCAAATAAATTAATTAAGGTAATTTTATGCATAAACACTGGCGTAGTTAATAACACGTCATAATTATGCATTTGCAATAGCCCACTTTTAATTACCCATAAAATCTCAACACTTCTGCAATTGTTGACTGAAATCCAATTAAATTCAATAACAGTTGAAATGCAGAGGATTGATTTAATCCACCTACAATTTAATTGCATTTTCATCAATTGATCAACTCACCACTTTAAAACCCACATTTTCCCGTTTTAAATACCATAAACAAATAGCACTTCCGGGATAGCTTCCATTCACCATCGATATAAATCCCAAAGCTGCTGCTGCTACTGCTGCTGCTGCTGCTGCTGCTAGATGGATCAAAATGAATTGCGCATAATCTTACTCCATTTCAACGAGAGCGGCCCTTTATCAACGTTTTTAATTATCATCGCCCAATTCTTGATTGCACTATAGCAAAACACCGCAAGAATATTTATTATTCCCGTACATTTATTTCATGAATTGCTCCCCAATGATATGGATTTTCAAGATGTTTCAATAAAACTATTTGAGGGATTTTACAATATGTGTAGTTAATCTTTAACATACATTTTGTTCTTTACTTTTTATTGGTAATATATATATATATATATATATATATATATATATATATATATATATATATATATATATATATATATATATATATATACAATATATTAGATATTATTTACATATATAAACAATTTTTATTAGGTAATCGACCCTATGGGGTCTCTCCCCCTCGATAATATATATTATTATATTATCAATATATATGCCTTTTAGCTTTCGGTGTTGGCTAATAGGCTGTAGGCTTTATTTATTTATTTATTTATTTATTTATTTTGTTACGCGTCAATAATTTCGATTTTCCTGTATCTTCCCGCTTTGCTCCAGTAACGTTTATTTACTTAACACAGCACATTCCTGTACGTCCTCGCATGAATCGAAGGGGCCTCTGTAGGAGACCGGGCGCTTATGTCATTCATTAGTACGCATTGATCTAGCAAGATAAGTAGTATATAGTGCCTGCCGCCCACAGAATTAGATAATGTAAGTACACCTTCGTAGATTGCACGGTAGAATAAGGTAGAAAAACTAACAAGTAGAGAGACTTAAATGCCATCGTCGTATATGGGATCCTGCACTCTACAATTATGAATTGCACATATGTTGCGGGATGTGTCTAGGAGGAGGTTGGGGACGCCGGTGTTATTGTCAATTATTTTCGGATAGTAAGACCCCATCTCTTACTCCTGGCCTGGCATAGGTTCCGTCCTCATGGGGTGATTTTGAGTAGTCCCTGAGGAGCATTCGTTTATGGCAATATTGCCCACCGTGCATATGGGATCCCCAACTCTACATTTATGAATCGCACCTGGTTGCGGGATGTGTTCAGGGGCATCTTAGGGTCAACGGTATTTTTACCTACTATTTATGGATAGTAGACCCTAATTTTCATAACTCCTGGCCGGGCATATGTTCCGTCCTCAGGGGTGAGTTTGAGTAGTCCCTGAGGAGCATTCGTTATATGGCAGTCTCAATAGGTATATATGATTGCAGAATGTGTTCAGGGGCATCTTAGGGTCAACGGTATTTTTACCTACTATTTATGGATAGTAGACCCTAATTTTCATAACTCCTGGCCGGGCATATGTTCCGTCCTCAGGGGTGAGTTTGAGTAGTCCCTGGGGAGCATTCGTAATATGCAGTCTGTGTACAAGTATATGTATATGTAGATATATATGTGTATGTGCATGTATATATTCATCACTTCTTCGGAAGGGTGCTTACTGAGCTTTGGCTCAGGAATATCTTCTCTTCGTTACAGAATCGTGCCGCCCCCGCCAAGCCTTGACACGTCCAAGCCCATCTATGTGCCCCAATTATATTCATATAATAATAATTAATGTATTTTAATAATAAATATGTTCTAAGAGTTCGTCTTGTGTTAAAGGCGTATTAAACTTGCTCTTAATCACGTCCCTTTTCACCACTCAAATTATCGGCCTGACAAATTTATTTATTTATTTATTTATTAACAAGCCAATACAAGTTTATATACATATAATGTTTGACATAGATATTATATATGCTGTTTGTATGTAGTCGTGGTACCTAAATGCCAGGGCATTTGTGTGTAATTAACAATTTTGCAAAAAAATATTTACAATTGTATTTCCCAAACTATTCATTAATTATTAGTAATATAAAAAAACTCAATAAAGAAATAAGGTTGAAAATTCAATTGCCGACAGCTTCAAGTTGTTAGTTTATTGTTTTTTTGCATGTGTTTGGTACAATTCATTGATGTTACTTGATGTGACCATTTATGTTTTACATTTTTTATTGTAGTTCTTCAGACCCACACTTACGTCCACAAAGAGCCACATGTAGTTCGTGAGCAGGCATAGACAATGGTTTTAAAATTGCGCGTTCCTTGCAGCAATGATTTATTTCATTTGTAAATAATGCAGTTGTACTTACGTGATATTAAATTCGAATTAATGTAATATACATGACAAAAGTCCCCTAATAGTACCTGTATTTACTTTTACATTTGTCAGTGCGGTAATATTGGCCATTCATATTCTATAACTTGTGACATAAAAAAGCGGGGCTTTATGTGGCGCCCATTGACTGTGGGAACACGTTTAAACGTGTTGGGCCCTCGAGGGGCGAAAGCTGCTGACGTCCCTTCGGCTAATATCGACTCGCAGACACCTAAGCACTCGCTGATTGGCCTGCTTTTTTTCGTCCGGCCCTGGACCGGGCCCCTAATGCGTTATCTAACCTGTTTTTAACCTGTTTCCAATGCTTATCGGAAGCAGGGCCGGAGCGAGCGCGACGGCCCGAATTATCGCCGCTAACCCTGCTGCCCGCTTAAGTGATAAAGCGCTGCCCTGATAAAAGCTGTACACGTCGGATTGTAAAATATTCAGCCGTATTGCTGCGCACGTACGCCGCATTACCAGTCTCCAAATCTCTCGCGCAAGTTGCTTTCAATGATCGAGACGATGGAATTGCAAATGGCCGCCATGATGGGAATAAAAAGCACATTGGAAAGTCTCGGTTGCTTCTAAGCACAAAAAAAGCTTACATCGATGCATACTTCTAGTACAAATTGAGGTTAAGTATACATACATGCATACAAACGTACAGACATACATATGTATGTATGATGTATGTATGTATGCAACACATTCCACTGCAATTATAACATTTGTTGGCGATGATAATACATCACATTGTATTAAACCCCGTCCAGATTTCTAGACAAAATTAATTCCCAACATTTTCAAAGCCCGAATTTTAGTGCATTGTGGGATCCAATCCAAACCATCTTATTTTTTTTTATGTCTAAAGTGTACATAAGGGTGGTTTAATTTTCTGTAACAAAACGTTTTCAATGTTGAAACACCAATAAAGATTTATTATTTTATTATTATTACTAATCTACAATATTACTATAGTAGCCTCGTTGAGAGCTGACAATGACTCATCGCTCCATACTGCTGTATTTCGACATACGTTTCATATTTCATTTTACTCTATTACATATACCTTAAGCATGCGAGCGAGCATATACAAAGCGATTCTTTGTTCGAAAGCGCATTCTAAGCAACTTTGGTCGGGTGACAATTATTTGCTTAAATATGACTTATCTTTGATATACAACTTATCAGATTAATGTAGCATACGTACTTGCAAATTGAATTGCGAAATATAATTAATCGCATCACGATTCTCTTTGCTAATTTGCACCAGTGAATTGCTGCAAGAAGCGAGTATATAAAATTTCAATATGTATGTAAAATAAGACTACATTAGACTACTGTATTAATTGTGGGATTGTGGGATTGGATGCAATTTCACGTGCTAACTCTCTCGAAACGTGATACGAATAATATTGTGCTTGAATACTACATATGTTGTGTCATATTGCAGCATGGATGAGGACGAATATGTATTTTTCAGTAAGAAAACTATTCATTTCAGCGCGAGTCATATCTACGAAATTGAATCCAATCAATCAATAATCGATTAATATGTTGGACAATAGCACAGACTTACTAGCTTGAATACAACATATGTTGCGTCATACTGCAGCAAGGACGAGGACGAATATGTACTTTTCAGCATGAAAAATATTCAATTCAGCGCGAGTCATATCTACGAAATTGAATCCAATCAATCAATAATCGATTAATCTGTCGGACAATATCACATACTTACTAGCTTGAATACAACATATGTTGTGTCATACTGCAGCATGGATGAGGACGAATATGTACTTTTCAGTAAGAAAACTATTCATTTCAGCGCGAGTCATATCTACGAAATTGAATCCAATCAATCAATAATCGATTAATCTGTCGGACAATAGCACATACTTACTAGCTTGAATACAACATATGTTGTATCATACTGCAGCACGGATGAGGACGAATATGTACTTTTCAGTAAGAAAACCTATTCTATTCATCGCAAAGTCATATCTACGAAATTGAATCCCATCAATCAATAATCGATTAATCTGTCGGACAATAGCACATACTACTATATTATAAATGAGTGACCGACCTAGTTGCAAAAACATGTGATAGGTTGTAAATTTTTCAGGAAGCATGTCTAAAAGTGGTACTTTGATTTGTATGCAAAAGAGTATATGTAGCTATTTAATAAGTAATGAGTTTATGCACTCTCAGAATGTAGCGATTTAAATTTTCACAAACGTGAACTATAAATCGCATATTTTTCAATGTGCATTTGTGAATTATTTCCTCGGACAATTGGAGACTAGTTTTAATCTTATTGTCGATAATTTAGAAATGGGATTGGTGGAATTCCAAAATTCGATAATTTCGTTAAAAAGATTTCGAGAGATTTTTAATAATTTTCACGATTTGTCAATATTAAGGCGGAAAGACTCCATGGGGTCTATAGCACAATAAAGATTGTTTATATATATGTTAATATTTTTCATACTAAGATTTCAAGGAATTTCTCAATTATTTCCAAAATTATTCAATAAGGTTCGAGATTCCTGCAGATTTGTCAATAATTGTCAAGATTTATAGAGATTTTTCAATAATACCCAAGATTTCTTAATAATTCTCGAGATTTATACAGATATCTCATTAATCCTGAAGATTTTGAGAGATATATGAGAGATTCTCTCATTGATATGAGAGAATAATTTCCATATATATATTTTTTTTCATTCTACAAATTTGTCTATGATTCATTCTTAAAATATCTAAACATTTCTAAATTTTACCAAGATTTCGACAGATTTTTCAATAATTTCTACAATTTCTCGAGATATTTTTTGAGATATCTACAGATTTTCCATTAATTAGGATGATTTCTCTACGTATTTTTTCAATAATTTCTATATAAAAAATGCAAATTGGCCTAATAGGCCTAATTGACCGAATATTTTCAATAATTCTCAAGATTTCTCAATAGATTTCGAGATTTTCACAAATTTCCTGATAAATATCAATAATTCCAGAGAATTTTTAATAACTTTAAAGATTTCCCAATTATACGAGATATTTACAAATAGCTCTACAATTCTTACAATTTCGAAAGACAATTTCGAGATTATAAAAATAAAAAATGATTGATACACAAATTAAACATTTCTCATAGAAACAGAATAATTATAGTAATACGCAGAATAGGAATCGAACCCATGATTGTTGATTAGTTGGCCCAATAAGCAAAAAGAGATTATATTTATTTTCCATAAAGCGGATACATCTTCCCTCCCTAAAACAATTTCTGAAGTCTTCACATGATGGTCCTTGATTGAAATGAGGTAAAACAAGTTAGTCAACTTTTTCCGTGTATCCTTAATAATATCAGTTATGTGCACACTTTACTTACAAAATAATTACATTTAATTATGTGTGAGTCACCCTAAGGGTACAAGAGGACCTGATTATGTATGTATGTATGTGTGTATGTATGTATGTATGTATGCATGTATGTATGTATGTATGTATGTATGTATGTATGTATGTATGTATGTATGTATGTATGTATGTATGTATGTATGTATGTATGTATGTATGTATGTATGTATGTATGTATGTATGTATTTATGTATGTATGTATGTATATATGTATGAATGTATATATGTATGTATGCATGTGTGTATGGATGTATGTATGTATGAGTACAATGCTGCAAGTAATTGAGGCATAATTAGTACAGAATGGAGTTCTAATCAATCTTTGTTGATGGGACTTTTCTAGTTTTTCTAGTATTTCTTAGTATTTTAGTAATTTTAAGGATACCAGCGAACCTGATTATGTATGTTTGTATGTTTGTTTGAGTACAATGTTGCCAATAATTGTGGCATAATTAGTACAGAATGGAGTTCTAATCAATATTTGTTGATGGGAGTAATTCTAGTATTTCTTAGTATTTTAGTATTTTTAATGGTAAAAGAGAACCTGATTATGTATGCATATGTGTATGTATGTATGTATATGTGAATACAATGTTGCAAGTAATTGTAACATAATTAGTACAGAATGGAGTTCTAATCAATATTTGTTGATGGGACTTTTCTAGTAATTTTAGTATTTCTCAGTATTATAGTATTTTTAAGGGTACAAGAGGACTTGATTATGTATGTATGTATGTATGTATGTATGTATGTATGTATGTATGTATGTGTGAGTACAATGTAGCAGGTAATTGTATTACAGAATGGAGTTCTAATCAATATTTGTTGATGGGATTTTTCTAGTAATTCTAGTGTTTCTTAGTACTTTCGTATTTTTAAGGGTACAAGAGGACCTGATTATGTATGGATGTATGTTTGTGTGTATACAATGTTGCAAGTAATTGTGGCATAATTAGTACATAATGGAGTTCTAATTAATATTTGTTGACGGGACTTTTCTAGAAATTCTAGTATTTCTTAGTATTGTAGTATTTTAGTATTTTTAAGGGTACAAGAGGACCTGATTATGCATGTATGTATGTTTGTATGTGTGAGTACAATGTTGCAAGTAATTGTGGCATAATTAGTACCGAATGGACTTCTAATCAATTTTTGTTGATGGGAGTAATTCTAGTATTTCTTAGTATTTTAGTATTTTTAAGGGTACAAGAGTACTTGATTATGTACGCATATATGTATGTATGTATGTATGTGTGAGTACAGTGTTGCAAGTAATTGTGGCATAATTAGTATAGAATTTAGTTTTAATCAATATTTGTTGATGGGACTTTTCTAGTAATTCTAGTATTTCTTAGTATTTTAGTGTTTTTAAGGGTACAAGAGGACCTGATTATGTATGTATGTAGGTTTGTATGTGTGAGTACAATGTTGCAAGTGATTGTATGTATATGTATGTATGTATGTATGTATGTATGTATGTATGTATGTATGTATGTATGCATGTATGTATGATGTATGTATGTACGTGTGAATGATGTATGTATGTAAGTGTGTATGTATGTATGGATGTGTGTATGTGTGTATGCATGTATGTGTGAGTACAATGTATAAATGTACAAAGTAATTGTGGCATAATTAGTACAGAATGGAGTTCTAATAAATATTTGTTGATGGGACTTTTCTAGTAATTCTAGTATTTTCTAGTAATTTAGTAATTAAGGACCTCTCTAGTAATATCATTGTTTTGTTTTAATTCATCTGAATATGTTTCCTCTAGAGCAAATTATAATAAATGGCCCTTGATCGAGCAGACGGCGCTCTAAATTAAATATAAAAGCCATCAAGTTCATTGAGATGTCTATTCTGTTAAATAAGTGATTTCGTTTTACTTTATTAATAGCTTTGGATGGGAGTCCATTAGGAATGTATAAATATTTATTGTATTTTCAAATATTTATACCACTAAATTTTAGGTATTTTAATTTTCATGGTTATTATTGGTTTAATTATGTAATTATGTAATGAAGAGTGAAGGAGTTCCTCGTAAAGCAAGCATTTTACTCCATAGACGAGTTCATGGAATACGATATGCGGTCTTACTAAACTTAATTTTTAACGATACTATCTATATATAGTAAATAAAGCTTATTATTATTATTAATAGGGTGAATGTTTGAGTACTTGTGTTTTGGAAGTTTTGTTTCTTAGTTATGCCATTCGAGGCTTTATTGAATAATATTTGATTATAACAAGTATATTTTAAGGCGACATTGTTATAATTAGGTAGTAATATAAAGGTAATAAGGTGAATGAGGTATAATATGCAAATAAATCGCCCATATTTCTTACTCAAATATAAATTAGTTGCTAAATGAAAACGTCCGAAAGTGCTGAATCGTGGGTTAGAGTTTAGTGTTTGTTGATATTGAATAAGTTTCCATTGGGTATTCAAGAATTTGGTAATAAATTCTTGGATATCCATAAATCTTCTTTTGGTTGTAATTCAAAGGAGAAATGTGGAAATCAATGCCCCAATATGTTTGTATGTAAGACGTGTATATAAATATATAACCTAGGGTATAAGAAAGTATATTGTTGGACTGCATGAGGTCGTTTTGTTTTTACGATTTATTCCAGACTACTACTTACGTCTTGCTTTGTCGACTGCTTTAAATGTGGCTGAAATATTATACTTCGGTTCAAATGAAATGAGCTTTTTATATCACTAAGGGGAACGCAGCTAGGGATAACGCATCTTCATTTACACGGAACTTGTTATTTCTGGATGATGTGGGAATGTGACATTCTATACACAAAGGCTTGTGCCTTTGATTAAAATGGCTCGTTTAGTTGTATTTTTAGATAAAAATCCGGACACTGGTGGTCTAACACGTCACTGATACGCATCTAATTATTTACAAGAATAACTAAATTATCGTGTCGCATGGTTGAATGATAAATAAAGTAATTAGTGCGTGTATACGTTTCCGTTGAATTACGTTTAATTATATTAAATTATATCCCGGCATAATTCCATTATAGTTCACAACTTCATTGTTGATATATTTTTTTTATAATTCACGGGCCGTATTAAACTTTCTAAAAATTAATTCGGTTTATTGTCGGACCACCCGAATTTATTATAATTAAGGACGTTTATTAAATTTTAAACCCGTTAAAACGCATTAAACTGAAAAATGTACGGTTTTGTCCGGCATTAAATAAACGATTAAAAAAATTTTGGGCCGTTTATAAAAAGCGCAATCATTTTTTAATTACGCACCGCCATAATTTCAACACTTCCGCAATCTTTCTTTCTGACCGTTTGTTTAATTTTTACCATTTATCGCACATTATTGCTCCTGGCGAAATATATGCGATTATCAAAAATGTATTTTTATATCTTAATTACCTTAATAACGCACAGAGTGGCTGCTATTGTTTTTCATCCCCGGATTGTGCAATCCGGCGCTTGGCCTGGATAAAAATAAATTAAACGCGTAACTTTTAATGTTTCAAGATTTCCTTAATTAAAGCGGCCCTTGTGTTCACTTACTTCGATTCAATTAATCCGAAATTAAAACGCCGCTTATATTGCGCCCCTGTAGCAACAGTTCCAGTCGCGATTGATCAAATGCAAATTGATAGCCTGAAAGGAAAGCTATCTATCTCAAACTGGAAAACTGCAACGCCCTAATAACTGCAATGCATCAAACGTGGCAATTTATTATTTCGTATCTGACACAAATTGTACCTTATTATGCACAGACGCCTCGAATAACATCGATATCCACAATGTGTTAATTTACACCGAGCAAATTCTAGAAATTTATACTCCAACATACACTTCCACCAATACGCCACGAAACCCTATCCAAATACGATTAATTCTTTGTTTAGTTTTATATAGACATTACCAGCGAAATATCTACATGGCTTACAAGGTTATTAGATTATGATTAATTTTCTCATTCCACTTCCAATTTAACGACATCAAACTAAAATAAATCCCCACGAAATTGAAGTTTGTTGGCAAAGTAATATTCTCGATCATATTAAATTTTTATATAATTACATATTTCATCTATATTAAAATTCAATTTTCTCAAACATTGTTTTCTGTTATTTTTAGGTTCGGAAATACGCCGTTCAGTACATATTTATAAATTTCACCTTTATTATTAATTGTTGATGTAACAACATATTCTACAACATACAATAACAATAAAATAATATAAAATTTACGGACAACCAAAACTACACAAAAAAGATTAGTCATTACATCAATAAACTCATAATTTAGCAAAATTACTAAATAACATTTTCAACCATACAATAAAATACACTGCAAAACACTATAAAAAAATAGATACAAAGTTATAAATAACATTAATGAAATAAACTTACCATCAAACTTTTAGTGTCATCATTACCATCAGTGTCATCGTCACCTTCCATACGGCCTGAGTAGTAGTTAAACTGTGACAGTTCAAAACCACCCCGAAGCCGAGATCTCGATTAAATTTATCTGCGGTTTTATTCGGCGGAGGTAATCGGCGGTCCAATCACAGCAAGCATATACAATAGGATGATTGCTGGAGGTGGTCTTGAACTGTCAGAGTCTTGATTAACGCTCGGATGCCGAGGTAATAACTCCACTGTACATGTAGAGCGTAAAGTGTACATGTAAATGAATAACGGAACAGTGTCATCATCACTTGCCATACGGCCTGAGTAGTAGCTAGACTGTAACAGTTCAAGACCACCCCGAAGCACACATCTCGATTAAATGTATCTGCGGTTTTAATCGGCGGAGATAATCGGCGGCCAATCACCGCAAGCAATTACAATAGGATGATTGCTGTAGGTGGTCTTAACTGTCAGAGTCTTGATTAACGCTCGGATGCCGAGGTTATATCTCCACTGTACATGTGGAGCGTAAAGTGTACATGTAAATGAATAACGGAACAGTGTCATCATTACTTGCCATACGGCCTGAGTAGTAGTTACACTGTGATAGTTCAAGACCACCCCGAAGCAGATATCTCGATTAAATGTATCTGCGGTTTTAATCGGCGGAGGTAATGGGCGGTTTTATCACCGCGGGCAATTACAATAGGATGATTGCTGGGGTGGTCTTGAACTGTCACAGTGTAGCTACTGGCCTGTACTGAATTTTAAACAAACATGCAGTGTAGTAGTAAATCTTGTGCATATAACCAGGAATCTCTGGATGCTTAACGCTCGGATGCCGAGGTTATAACTGTACTGTACGTGTAAAGCGTGTCGTTTGATGGTCCGCCGCTTCAATTAAACGAATATTAAAAGGTACAGCATGTAAATGATCACATACGAAATAATAATGAACGCCGTGGAAAAAGAAACACGTATTTTTTTTAATACGACTTCCGCTCGTGGAAACGCACCGGAACATAGTTGGCCGGGACGATAAGCGCAAATACGGAGCAGCCGCCGCTAATATAATGAAATACATTAGCATTGAATATAAAAAGCCCCTACGTTGTGCCCGATAACGGAAGCCGGAGGCAATTGTCAGCGAGGCGCATACGCTGCCGAACCGGTCATTTGTATTTGAAGCGCCGTAAACGCTGATCTCGCGCTAAGAGTGAATATTTTAAGGTAAATCGCGTCTTACCCGGTTCGGGAATGGCCGACTTTGCGGCCGAGCATACCTGGCTGGCCTCGTACAGCGCAATTTATTAATATTTGCAACAAATTTGAAACCTAAATCGCTGAAGGATCGCCCAGTTGAGTTTCATATTTATCGAAAAATCCTTAGCTGCTTGCACACAAATATTGTCATTTTGTACAATGACATGGATCAGCGAATAACTCATCAGGGAGCAAGTGATTTATCACTATCATGGTGCAAAAGTTGAAGCCAGGGCTGTTAGTAGGTAAGCAACACCGGTTCTGGCGCAATTTCACATAAGGATTAACATATGGGGTTCATATTTACTTTTTCACTATTTTGTTTTTGGTGACCGGTGAAATTTGTATTATGTTGAATTGCTTTTGTCGCTCACGCCTGTCTCACAGGTATCTGACACACCTGGATATATTCAATGCAACCTGTTTCACATCTGTCTCACACCTGATTCATACCTGTCTCACGCCTGTATCACATCTGTATCATACCTGTCTCACACCTGTCTCACACCTTGTAAGCAATTAGACAACACGGAGGAAAAGTGGATTTAGACCCCCTATGTTAATCGTTGTGGGAAATTGCCACAGAACCGGTTGCTTATCTACTGCTGTTATGCTAGTAGACGGAAGAATAACATAATTATGACAGTTCTGGATAATGTAACTCGTTACACACGTTGTGCAAGCAAATGTTGGAAGAGTAGTTTTTCTTAAAATACGTTATAGTATACTTCGTGATTTTTATTACTCACTGAAAATACATTAGTTTGATTCACTTATCTTAATTAATTGGAATAAGTTCTATGTGCTTAGTATAACAGTTCTCGGAATATAATAAATATCACATAAATTATAGAGCAAAGCAATAATGATAAATATTAATAATAGAGCCTAAAAGCAGATAGGAGATATAATTATAATTATTAGCTACAGAGCATGATGCATATTTAATACTACTCTACTTCCACACGCCTCGAATAATATGTATTTAGCAGACTATACGTGTGTAAGCCCCCTCGTGCCCCCATAATCGCTTCCACTGTACATACACGAACAAAGGAATAACCGCCAAGTGTTTAGACATCCTTGAGAAAGTAATACAGTAACATACCTGTATTGATCTTCGCCTGTTACGCGGAGAAGCCGCGTTTTCTGATTCGGCCGCTGATTAGGATTAAGACGGAGCGCCGTACTTAAAAATTCAGTTTCAGAGCATCAACAAACAATGAGTTATTCATGGCACGGTTTAACCTCCTAGTGATCAAAAGGATGGATAATAAGTTGGTGGCATGGGCGCGCGTGGCTCTGCTAAAAAGTGCCGTAAATAAGTAAACGCTACACATCGGAAATCGGCCGTTAGAAGCGGACGGCCCTTAATTATTCCCGTCTCGGGTAAGTCGCAGCGGAGCAAATATCGTTTGTAGAACGAATGTTTCTCTGATGCAATTAGTGTTTAGTACACGGAAAACAAGAATCGCCTTGGATGGGCATTCGCCCAGAGCAACGCTGCTGGTCATAAACATGACCACTCGTAATGTTGCCACGTCAACTGGCATATGGCTTAGTAGGTAAGCAACACCGGTTCTGCCGCAATTTCCCACAACGATTAACATAGGGAGTCTAAATTGCCTTTTCCACCATTTTATTTTTTGTTGACGCGTGAAATTTGTATTATCTTGAGTTGCCTACGTCCCTCACGCCTGTCTCACACCCCTATATATATATATATATATACATATATATATATATATATATATATATACATATATATATATATATATATATATATATATATATATATATAAATATATTTATTCAATGCAAACTGTCTAACACCTGTTTCACATCTGTCTCATACCTCTATCACATCTGTCTCATACCTCTATCACACCTGTATCACACGTATGTCACACCTTGTAAGCAATTAAACAGAATGGTCGAAACGTGGATTTAGACCGCCTATGTTAATCCTTGTGGGAAATTACGACAGAACCGGTGTTGCTTATCTACTGCTGTTAGACGGTAGAAAAACATATGTACAACAGTTCTGGATAATGCAATACCAATAACAATCAAGTGGAACGTATAATTGTACATGCAAGCAAATTACGCAAAAGAAATTCTTCTTAAAATACGTTATAGTATAGTTGGTGATTTTTATTACTCGCTGAAAATACAACATTCCTGCCATGATTGAAACCTGGTCCAGGTATTTGAACGTTAAGCACATTGTGTGAAAATGCGAAGAGTAATTTGCATTAAACTCTAGAGAATTAAATTTCAGTAAACCCATCAATTTAAAAAAATTCTCTATGTAAAATTCCAAACGGTATCTCCCTAACATAAATCAAATGAGCACCTAAATATGGCGTTGTTTTTGTGATATTGAAGTAATTGTCAGACAATTGACAACTGACATTGTGATAATGTATTGATTTCTAAATATTTGGTGGTGTGCGTTCGATTTGTTGGTTTTTCTTGTCGTGCATCTAAAGTGTAATGATGTACACAAATGAAAATGGTTGTGTAAAATCTGGCGTCGTAAAAAAGTGTGTTTTGATCCGATGATGCGGGGATGATATATGGTTGAAGGGTAAAGGAGACAGCGAGGGTGCTTTAGAGTTACACTCAAGGGGAGGGTGGGTAGTGTCGAAATAAAATCTATATCTTTATTAGTCTTCTGGTGTATGTATATGCGTGGAAAGTAAACGGTGGTGTGATAGGGGGCAGAGTGGGGCATAATCAAAACATAGCCCTTAAGTTCGGCGGAATTACCGCAACGATAGGTCACCATATGGATCGATACAAGAGGGTTGCTCGTCTTTCATAAGCTCTTTTAGCACGCCGTTTTATCCTATATAATAAATCACTTACATGCCCCTTTTAAACATTAACCTTGTCTCTGTGTGTATTCTTCAAAAAAAAAAAATAGGAGGCCCACCTGCAACAAATAAATAATGCGCGCCAGCTTAATCCGGCATAGTTGTTTGCCCGCCGAAATTACAATGAAACGAATTTGTATTTGTATTGCTCTTATTTGACTGGCGAAAAATCGGGGGCGATATTAGATGTGCGGAAATCTCTTGCGCATTTGGAGGGATACAAAATGAAAAAAAGGAGACGAGCGTTTGCGAACAAATGGGAAATTTCGAAAAGCTCAATATTTTCATTAACTTGACACAAAGATTTCAATGAAGTCGTACGGCGGCTCGTATTTTCGGGATGCTGTGATAAGATCCGAGTCGTATATGAACAGTAAACACGTAACGCGGATGTTCAGCTGTCGTCAAGACGGCGCCTCAGTGAATAGCGTCCAGAATTTTTATTTATGCCATCCACCGAAGCATTGGAGGTACAACGAAATAAATCGGCCAAAGCACATACTCATTCATAATCATCAATGCGAGATGGGAATTATACGAAGGAACAAGCTATTGCATACACACACGCTTCGGTCGTGCATACAAAATGCATGCGCCTGCCCCAGAGAAATGAAGATTAAAGATTCCACTCCGTCGAAATCTAATACTGCGTTCGAGTAAAGAGAATCGCTCTGTTCGGCTCGAAGGTGTAGAAGTATATAATAGTTAATGTACAGTAAAGCAGTGCAGACGTGAATCGAATTATTGATTGAATTAAATGCCATTTGATCTCTCGTTAAAGTTCACTATCAATAAGGCTTCAGGCCGGCTTAAACTAAGCTTAAATAAGCAAATACAGCGCGTAATGTAAATTTATACAATCAGTAATGCAGAATGTGGAAGTAAATGTATCACTAATAGCCACCCACTATAATTATAACTACACAACAATCACCGCACAGATACAGTACAAAACAAATGGATTACATCCCATTTTTATGCAATCACAAAGCACGCACACGTTTCTCATTGTTTCATGCAAACGCAATTGTGGTGGCACAATCGAATGAAAACACTTGCCCGTATTGATCGCTACTGGAAAAGTAATTTCCAGCGCAATTATTACTAAATAGCTGAATTCAATATACGATCCGACAGTAGGATAAAATTGTTAATGACGGAGCAAATTACTCAAACAATACAGCATGGACCATATTATATGGCCGCACGAAATGCGATAAGCAAGCCGATTTACATATGTAGGTGCAAGGAGTGTTTAGGCGATCGACTATGTAAATAGTCGATGAAGACGTGATCAGAGATTGGGCGAATCTAGAACGGAAGCGGAATAATGGCGGATTCCACTAGAAATTTGAGGGAGGAAATTATATTAAAATAACGTTTCCTGGTGTAAGTCGTATGTGAGGCTTTCCAAGCCCTTCCTAGATCCAAGTTTACTCTGAACATATAGGTGATTACATAAATGTAGGGAACGGAGATTTACCTAACATCCGACCATCAGCAATCACCGCCGGACTGATTGCAAGAGAGAATATTTGCAATGCACACATACTACACCGGACTAGCTGCTATCAATGTAAAATTACACAAATATTCAGCTGAAAATTCATTTACTCATCCATCGTAAGCTTATGCAATTGTTACAGTCTATGTTCAATACTTTTTAGATCAAAAAGGCAAATGCAACCGAAATATGAAATATTTGATCGATTTATGCGAAGAAAATATGATCACTACAGTTTGATGAACTGAAATGCAAGGTACATTACTAATATTAAAAGATTAATACTAAAATAAAAATTCAAAATCGAAACAAGTATCTAAATCCCACAAAATTTAGTATACAGGGATTTTCGAGGACGGTGATCTGATCGAGATCTTTACAGTGTAACGGTCCGAAAACGTCTTTGGCAGAAACTGCATTTTAATAATTAATTGGCGCATAGACCTGCACTGTAGACAACCGTGCTCGCACTTTTTTGTTGTGGTGACGCGTTTCCCATGTGTGCGATTTTTAAATTCGCCGGCGAGCAGCCGCCATCGGCAGAACTCAGCTACCTCGTGTCCAGTACGGCCGTGCCAGAAGAACCGTTGAGATAAGGTGTACCACCATCCGGTTTACGGGATAACCAACAGGGGCTCAGTTAACCACCCTTGAGGGGATTGAGGCACCAGGTACAGGGCAAGGGACTTCCAAACGCTCATAACACCTGAGTAAGTAGTTAAGCCCGATATTTCTTTTCCTTTTCGTGAAGCCACGTGTCCGGCCATTGTTACTAAGGCCATGTGCTTTGCAGGCGTTTTGTTACGGGCTAAGTAGCTCGGCCAAACCATTCTTGGCTGGAGGCCGCGATCATCTTGGCTGGAGGCCGGAATCGAGCGCTAGGCGTCCACGACGCAAACCGCCGCCCTTCCGGAGCTGTAGCCAGCGCCAGCGAAGACCACCAGGAACACAGGCCAGATATCCAGAGATATATATATAGATATTGATACATTTTTTTTGTGGTCTCAATTGAGCCAGACCTCCGTTTAATTCCTTATTGACATATCGTTTATTCTTTTGTGTAAGAGTTGCGTTTACGTGTTGCGTGCCGTACGTGCTTTGCGCTTGTGTAAGAGAAAGGTCGCTCCGTCGGCCCTTCGAATCGCGCGATCAGGAGCTTGCTATATTCGGCCGAATAGAGTGAACCCTGCGTGAAAGGGTTGCGTGCGGAGGTATTTATTTCAGGAGCGCAGACACGGTGTCCGTCGTTTGTGTGAATAAACGCCGATATTTTACACTACAAAATTCACACCTGTTATTTTTTTGTTCCCCCTACGTTTTCTCGATCGAGCATTTATTTCAGTTTCAGTTTTTTTATTCTCACTGCGAGATTTAAATCTGGTGGTGTTGGCGCCAAATGGTCAGCGTTGTGACAGTTCGTGATTTCTGAACTTCGCTGACTGTCTGCCGTCCACCCACGCAGGTAGGGTGGAGCCACCCTTTGCGACGAAGTAGCGACGAGGTTAAAATTACGTGGAGCCTTTTTTAACCCCCCACTCTCTGACACCGAGAGCCTGGCCCTCGTCACTGCTTCGAAGGGACCCTCCACTCGCTCCACGGCCTAACGCGCTGATTGCCCTTCAGGTACGTCATAACAGTCATCCTACTACTACCTTGGATTAGAGTAATACCACGAAATAAACTTATCTACTCGTATCTTCTCTTATCCAGTATAATTTGTGCAGTTGCAAATTATTATAATTATTATTATATATATATATATATATATATATATATATATATATATATAATTATTAAAACTCTTAAACCTTGTTAAGTGTCGGGTGAATTATTATTTATATAATATATAAATCCACATATTTTGTAGTATGTTTATTATTTGTTCAAGTACATCAGTTTTATAACGAAATAGTTTGTTAAAAAAAAACTGCGAAACTGGGATTTGTATTCGACACGTGTTCGATCTGTCGATTCATTTGTTAACGCTTTACTTTTAATTGACATGCGTATGAACATGCCGCCGACAATTGTGATACGATGCAATTCGAAGCGACACTTGTCTATGCTTCATTTAAAAAAAACGCTCATATGGGCAGCAGCGATCAAACTACAAACAGACGAAATAATGTATAGTAAAACACAATGCATAATGGATGAGGCTAAATTCTGTTCGAGTGAAATTCCCCAAATAGATATGTGCTTACATTTTCAATTTCTGAGTCTCTGACGTGGAAGTAGTAGCTGATTGATAACATAATTGTGCGCAGAAACGTGTAGAGTATTAATAATCACGTTATATACCGGGATATTGACATTAATTGTGCGGTACAACTTGTTAATATCGGGCGTCAAATTCGTCTTAGTTGCTACACGAAAATCGCGAACGATCGAACGGTTAATTTCTAATTACACATCAAGTGACTTGGAGCGACACGTGCTCCTAAGGTGTCTATAATTCGCGGTGCCAAGGAAATTCGGTGATAAATGATGCGATCACGGGAAGTTTTCCACTCGTGTTCCTCATACCTTTATTGCTTCTTAGTATCAAGTTTTATTTTAATCACCTTTATTGCTTTTACTATCATGTTTAATTTTAATTATATTGTATGGAATATATATGGAATGTATTGGAATACCCAAATATTTGCAGCTTAAGTTTCAGTCGTTTCTATATCATCAAGAGTAAATACCAGTTAGACTAAAAATGCTGAAATTACATGTAACTGGTCTCAAATGGTCCCGAACTCTGAAAATCTATGAATTCAACGCCACGTGCACGATGACAACATACAAGTGTACAATATCTATTAACAGATGAGTAAAAAAAGTGCAATTAAATCTAGTTGTTACGAAGTTATGAACACATTACCACGTGCAGCATGCAATCAGAATGCAAATCGATGAATTCAACGCCATGTGCATGATGACAACATACACGTGTATAATATCTATTGACAGATGAGTCAAAAATTTGTAATCAAATGTAGTTGTTGCGAAGTTATGAACACATTGCCACCTGCACAATGCATACAATGATTAAAATTTAAAAAAAAATCAAATCACGATACTTTGAAAACTCTCAGTTTACTAAATCAATATCACGTGCATAAGTTGTCATCAACACTTTAGCCAGGATACTTTAAAACTGAGGAACGTCAATGCACAAGCCCACAAGTTTGTAATATCTACCTAAAGAGTTAATGGTTGTTTTTGGTAGGATTTTCTGAATTAAATGTCAGATTTGCGTAAAAAATATCTGGCTCTATAGTAAATCCATAAGAAAGTACAAAAGTCCAAGCAATGGGTTAGCTATGATGGTCAAACACAAAAAATACAAGCTTTTCTTAGTGGACATGTGTGATTTTGCACGGACACTCCTCAAATGATCCAGAACTCTGCAAATCAATGAATTCAACGCCACGTGCACGATTATATACATGTGTACAATATCTATTAACAGATGAGTCAAAAATTTGTAATTAAATGTAGTTGTTACGAAGTTATGAAGACATTACCACGTGCAGAATGCAATCAGAATGCAAATCGATGAATTCAACGTTACGTGCATGATGACAACATACACGTGTACAATATCTATTAACAGATGAGTCAAAAATTTGCAATTAAATGTAGTTGTTACGGAGTTATGAACACATTACCACGTGCAGAATGCAATCAGAATGCAAATCGATGAACACAACGTTACGTGCATGATGGCAACATACACGTGTACAATATCTATTAACAGATGAGTCAAAAATATGTAATTAAATGTAGTTCTTACGAAGTTATGAATACATTACCATGTGCACAACGCATACAATGATTTAAATTTAAAAAAAATTCAAATCACGATACTTTGAAAACTCTCAGTTTACTAAATCAATATCACGTGCATAAATTA
The DNA here is from genome assembly GCA_951805005.1 of Othius punctulatus. NCBI lineage: Eukaryota > Metazoa > Arthropoda > Insecta > Coleoptera > Staphylinidae > Othius > Othius punctulatus. Next base: position 35,578,673 of record OX638147.1, on the reverse strand, counting down.
TCATCAATACTTTAGTCACAAGCACACAAGTTTGTAATATGTACCTAAAGAGTTAATGGTTGTTTTAAGTAGTAATATCACGTGCACAATTTACTATAAAAACGTGTCGGCTAACTAAATCAATATCACGTGCACAATTTATCATCAACACGCGCCATTACTTGAAATTGCAACTCATAAAATATCAGCATTTTATAACTACAGTGTACGTTTTATAAAATGAAGACACAATACAAAAAACGGTCTCTCTTGCGGGAGACAACCCAATGACTATTAATTAGTCAGAGCCTTGACTCTCTAAACGTACCAGGCTCGATTATTATTATTGTAATAATTAGTATTGACGTAGTAATTCGATGGACTATAGATTCGATGCAGTAGTCCATCTACTATAAAGAATCTATAGTCCATCCAAGTAAAAGTATGGTCTATAGATTCGATGGAGTAGTCCATCTACTACAGAGAATCTATAGTCCATTCAAATACAAGTATGGATTATAGATTTGATGCAGTAGTCCATCTACTACAGATAATCTTTGGTCCATCCAAATACAAGATAGAGCGCGAGTAAACGATCTTAGATGCTTGTGTTGAAGTGTTCACGTGCCGATCACGCATCTAAGATTGTTTACGCGCGCTCTATCTTGTAATTTGATGGACTATAGATTCGATGCAGTAGTCCATCTACTACAGAGAATCTATAGTCTATCCAAATACAAGTATGGACTATAGATTCGATGCAGTAGTCCTTCTACTACAGATAATCTATAGTCTATCCAAATACAAGTATGGACTATAGAGTCGATGCTGTAGTCCATCTACTACAGATAATCTATGGTCCATCCAAATACAAGATAGAGCGCGAGTAAACAATCTTAGATGCGTGATCGGCACGTGAACACGTCAACACAAGCATACGATTGGTCATCCTGCAGTTCTATGATTTATGGCGGTGACTGCTGTGATATTTCTTGCCTAATTACTGCCAATTTCTTATTTCCTTTTGTTCTTGGTATGTGTTCAGATAAATTGTAAGTTTCAGTCATCTAATATTGTTTACGTGTGCTCTATCTTGTAATTGGATGGACAATAGAGTCGATGCACCATCTACTACAGAGAATCGATATTTCCATTTGGTCTTGGTATGTGTTCAGATAAATTGTATTTTTTTATTTTGTAAATTCACGGCCAATGTGCCATTTTCTTGTAAATCAATTGTTCAGTGTGCCATTTTCTGGTAAATCATTTGTTCAAACAGTTGAATTTTATAAGTTAATAATAGAATTTGTGTATAAATCCAAGTCCAGTCCAAATCCAGTACAAATTGTGACGTACCTGAAGGGCAGTCGGCGCGTTAGGCCGTGGAGCGAGTGGAGGGTCCCTTTGAAGTAGTGACGAGGGCCAGGCTCTCGGTGTCAGAGAGTGGGGGGGTTAAAAAAAGGCTCCACGTAATTTTACCTCGTTGCTACTTCGTCGCAAGGGAGGCTCCACTCTACCTGCGTGGGTGGACGGCAGACAGTCAGCGAAGCTCAGAAATCACGAACTGTCACAACGCTGACCGCTTGACGCCAACACCGCCAGGTGTAAATCTCGCAGTGAGAATAGAAAACTGTAAAACTGTAACTGAATTGACTGGAATAGAAAACTGTAAAGAGAAAACGTGGGGGGAGCAAAAAATAACAGCTGTGAGTTTGGTATGGTAAGATGGCGTTTATTCGCACACACAAATCAAGACGGACACCGTGTCCTGCGCTCCTGAAAACAAATACCTCCGAGCGCCACCCTTTCGCGCAGGGTCTACTCCACTCGGCCGAATAAAATAAGCTCCTAATCGCGCGATTTAAAGGGCAGAGGGAGCGACCTTTCTCGTACACTAGCGCAAAACACGTACGATACAGAACACGTTTACGGAATCTACACACAAAACAATAATCGGCAAAGATGGCTCAATCGAGCACACAAAAAGAATTATATTATTGGAATTTTTATATCTGGCCTGCGTTCCGGGTGGTCGTCGCCGGTGACTGCTACAGCTCCAGAAGGGCCGACGGCTCGCGTCGTGGACCTGAAGCTCGCTTGCGACCTCCAGCCAGGAATGTTCCGGCCGAGCTGCTTACCCCGCTGCTAGACGCCTAGGAACGCACGGCCTTAATCAAAATGGCCGGACACGTGGCTTCACGAAGAGGAGAGGAGATAACTACTTACTCCGGTGTTATGAGCGTGTTCTCTGCCCTCCAGTCGATGCCTCAATCCCCCTCAAGGGTGGTTAGTTGAGAACCGTTGATTATTCCCGTAAAACGGATGGTGAAATACCTTATCTGCAACGGTTCTTCTGACACGATCTATCTCGGGCACGAGTCAATGTAGTTCTGCCCGTGGTGGCGCTTTATGCCGGTGAATTTAAAAATCGCTCACCGGGGTGACGCGTCACCACAACAAAAAAAAATGCAAGCATGGTTGCCTACCGTGTAGGTCTACACGCTAGTTAATTTATTAAAAGCCGTTTCTGCCGAACGCTATTTTTGGACCGTTACAAAATGTCTACTGAAGATGACCAGTTGAAATGTACATTTAGGGAAAAATGTCGTTGTGAAAAAGGATAATTTGTTATTTTTCTTTAAGTGTTATTATTTCACAAACTTCAACCGATCGATTATTTTAGTGTCTATAAAGCTGTTAATAATAAAATTATTTTATTTGTGATGATTAAATTATAACTACGAGTATAACAAGTATTGTAGAGGTGGGCTGTCAAAATATTAATCTTGTGAATATGGAGTGGCTGATATTCTATAAATCACTTTACAAGTAATCCTTAAAAAATCGTGAATAGATTGTCTATTTCACTGTAATTGAGGCACGAGTGACTCCTGTCAGTGTCCTGATAACTACAATTTCATTAGTAATTGATTTCGGCCGCGGGTAAACAATACAGGCGTACAGAACTGATATTTACATATTTCCCATTTTCCATTTCCATCGAAACGTTCGCATCCGAGATATTTAATATTCATTCAGACATACAAAATTGTGTGAAATTCACATCACACACTTCAGCATTTTTCAAAAATTGTTGATTACGTGTCAGTGATCCTAAAATCCGTTTGAAATATGAATTCTAATGTGCTCCGCTGTTCCACGGCGCACTGCGAAATAAGGAGGGCAACGCAAACAGCACATATAAAATATGTTTCCGCAAATATAAATACATATTTTATGCGAAAACATTTGCAGTGGTAATTATTCCACATATGCCAGATTAGAACGGTTATCTTTTAATGCTATTGTATGTATGTGCTTTATTTATTATAGCTGGATGGAAATACATTTGTGTGAAATATCAATGTATAAAATATGCAGGCGTAATTATACAGCTATAGTGTGCCGATTGATGCATAAGTAAATAGGTAAATGAAATACATTTTTTGTTAAGTAAAATAATGATTTAGTGTATTAATTGCCAGCAATATTTTGCCTAAAAACAGAAATGTAGGAGGGATATATTTAGTATTCTACTATTTAATATTCGAATGCCTCAATTTTATATAAGTAATCTTAAGGCACTATCGATTATAATCAGTTTAAATGAAATGGCGATTTCGATTAAAGCCTGTGTTTGAAAAACCTGCTGCAAACACGCCAATGCATATAGATGTGATTGATTCGGCTACGGAATTGGGTGCAGGCGAAGATCGCCATTGATATTAAAATCCAGCAGTGACAAAAGAACTGTGAAATCTGTTTCCACGTATCTGCCAGCCGCAGTATCTATACAATTAGTTTTGAAGCTTGAAAAATTTGAATGTTGAATCATGCAAATGCGGCCATTGTTTCCCGTTAATGCGCGCATGATAGATTAACACGCCGCTTTGCATAATCGCGCCCGTTTCAAAATAATTACAAGAAAACACAATCCGCACTCTTCCCGTGTGCCAATTGAATCTTGTGTTGAATTCATCGCGTGATATACATTTAACGGTATTGATAATTCCTGATATATGCCCCAGTTATTCAGGTTCTCCTGGGAAATCATTTCGCATATTTTTGTACTGCACAGCGGAGCGCAAATTCGCGCCGTAATACTCGGCGCAAAATATCAATTACCCCTTAATATCACAAGTGTAATTGCAGCCTTTAAAGCGACAATAAAAAAGGAGCAATTTTATGGAATCAATTAAGCGATAACTGAACTTCAATCATAATAAAAACAAACACATTTCCTTCAAAGGGTTCGAGGCTTCAAATATCTCTGTTGAGCAATGATATTTAAAGAGATGCAAGTTGATTATGTGGAATATCCGTGCTTTGAAAAGAAAGAGAAACTGGTTCAACTACGCGAGATTCATTACAGGGGCTGGTTTAAGAAGCAATTTCTAGTCGCCCCAGCATCTCACCCCAAGCCTCTGTATGCGCGATATATCGCAATTGTTGCCATCGTTTCATAACTTTTAATAAATGATTCCGCGCCATGTCCCCATAATTAGAAATATTTACCATTTGCATTAACGCAATAAATGGCGCCCTTGTGAAATTAAATATATTTAATGTTCATGAATGCACGTTGATGAGCATTAAATTAATTACTACTTCTCACTTCCACTCGTTCATTTCACCGGCCAATGTGTATATAACTATTGTGGCGAATAAATTAATCTTCATTTAACACCTGAACATCACACATCGCGCATAAATGCATTGGGTTTCAACAAAAATGAAACGTAATTTACAGCTGATGGATTCTCACCTACTCCATTATTACCCTTATTATCTCGCATTTCAAATGATTAAAATTAATAGCTATTCCGCAAATGGATTTATAAACGCTTGCATTAAAATATCTAAATCGTAAAACGCGATCATATTGCCAGCTGCGTCACCTTCCTGCAATTCAGTATATTACCATTTACAGGATAAAAACACCTACAGATACACCTTTTTTAAAACAATTGCTATTATATACACGAAGAAAATCTTCGCTACAACTACGCAAATATCATTCATTTACACATAATACACAATTCTATCAATCAATGAACTGCATTCTGTAAATCAAATGACCCATTGCAGGCGTACAATGAAATTATCGACACACTTGTAAAATCCTCCAAATACAGCTCACGTTAATTTATAGATGAGAGCGAATTCTGCATTCATTTAACTCAGTGACACGTGCAGGATGAAATTATGGAGCGTTCGCCAAACCTTGCAAGTGCCAAGTCACCATAAACTAAACATGGTACAGCATTCTTCAGTTCAATGAACGTATTGTTACATATGCATTGAAAGCATCAATATGTTTCCATAATTATGAGAAAGCCTGTAATCTGATTATTTCCATTACATCAGGTTTCTGTAATTAGTGGCATGATTTGCGCATCAACAACAATCATGATTTGCGCATCAACAAAAATATATATCAATCAAATCAAATAAAACAAGGAGAATAACCTTTTTCACAATACACATTTATTTATACTAAATGTACATTTCAACTGCAAGGCAGTCATCTTCAATAGACTTACAAGTGATGAATGGCGAACAATATATATGTATAAATCAAGACCATTTACGATTTTATTTTGGCAAACATAATCCTGAAATTTAACGAGCTTAATGGTATGGAATTATGAAAATAATGGTATGGTTTTCAAGAGAAAACTAAACCAGAGAACTAAACCACTCTAATATAAAGGACCGCAATAACATAGAAGACCAATGGACAAAATTGAATCTTTTATCCTTATTCAATACCAGCGTTCAACACTTAGGATACTACAAGAAAGTGGCGAAGAAACCGTGGATGACTCAGGAAATAATTAATCTGATGAATGTAAAGAACGAAGGGAAGCCGAATATAAACTAATAAACCGGAGAATAACAGCAAAAGTGAAAGAGGCTAAAGAAGCATAGATTGCTGCGAAGAAATGGAACTGCTGCAAAGGAATCATGATGAATTTAACCTACACAAACAATTAAAGTTAAATCTATGTAACAGCGCCATTACTTGAAATTGTAAGTCATAAGTTTCCCTTGCGGGAAACAACCCAATGACTATTAATTAGTCAGAGCCTTGACTCTCTCAACGTACCGGGCTCGATTATTATTACTCACATGATATTTGACCTCTGACATGACCACTGGCCTTCACATGATGCCTGCCCTCTCACATGACGTCTGACCAAGCACATGAAATTTGACTCACCACATGACCTCTGACCCCTCACATGACCTCTGACTGCTCATGACCTCTTACAAGATATTTGACCTCTGACATGACCTCTGGCCTTCACATGATGCCTGCCCTCTCACATGACCTCTGACCCCGCACATGATGTTTGAGTCCTCACATGACCTCTGACCCCTCACATGACCTCTGACTCCTCATGACCTCTTACAAGATATTTGAACTCTGGCATGACCTCTGACTTCTCACATGATATTTAGCAAGGATTTTACAAAGTTAAAATCTCTCTAAATGTCGATTTTGTCTGCAGTATCAGTCAATTGTATCGTGTAAACCATATATTGTCTCTTTATCGAATACATCTTTTTCGTTATATCCAAACCTCTCATCCCTCACATGACCTCTGACTACTCATGACCTCTTACAAGATATTTGAACTCTGACATGACCTCTGACTTCTCACATGATATTTAGCAAGGATTTTACAAAGTTAAAATCTCTCTAAATGTCGATTTTGTCTGCAGTATCACTCAATTGTATCGTGTAAACCATATTTTGTCTCTTCATCGGATACATCTTTTTCATTATATCCAAGTCATGATATTAAGAAAGGATTTTTCTAATTTTATCAACATACTTAAAAAAATCGTCTTAATTCTTCAGCATCCTTTTATAAAATTATAATTTTTAGGAGAAATTTCGTAAAATTTCATTAGAATTTTGGAGAAATATATTTCTAGTATTAAAAGTCTTAAGTCATCTCAATTTTGTCCAGAAACTTCTTAAACGCATTTTAAATCTTTAACAATTTTCTACGTACTTTTAACTTTTGGAGGAGAACTTAAATTATAATTTTTAAGAGAAATTTTGTAAAATTTCATAAGAATTTTGGAGAAATCTATTTCTAATCTTAAAAGTCTTGAGTCACTCAATTTTGTCCAGAAACTTCTTAAACGCATTTGTAATCATTAACAATTTTGTACGAAATTTTAACTTTGGAGGAGAACTTAAATTTACTATCGATTTTTCAAATTATGAAGGAATCTATTTCAATTTCTCTTAAATAATGATGATTAGCACGAATTTTTCAAATTCTCGCAAATTTTGCATTAATTATCAAGTTGTGAAATAATCTTTATAATTTGTGCTAAATCTCTGTTTTACAAATTTTACTTGAAAATTTTAATCTTTGCCAGAAACCTACCAGGGTCATTAAGCCATTATGGACATGGACATGGAAATTTGGTTGGATTAATATCAATTTGGACACCTTCCATGACCTTCTAATCAACCTCACAAGAATTGGCTTCATATTGTGATATTCGGTGTTTTCTGATACAATTTTACTGGAATACTAAACCTAAAATGGCATAACCATTTGGTTATGCCATTTATAACCATGCCATCTCATGATTATAATGGCAACCACCTATGGCATAACTTTTGTATAGTGTATAGTGTATAGAATTATTAAAGTTCCGATACAACTCATTTAAGTATTCTAGGCCAAAATGTGTACTACGTTTAATATTTCAGCTCGAACAAAATATGAATCATATAATTTAATCCACTTTATAAAGAAATCTGATGGTTTAAATCAGTGTATCTCAACCTTTTTTTTTACCCGTCGAATCGTCAAATGTGATGATTTTGAATGGAAATTTAATAAATTTTCAGTGTTTAGTTGGCAAATTTGGCAAATTTTGACAGATGACAGTAAAAAGAAAATACGACATATTTTAATTGTTAGACAATTAGACAAAGTTTTTGATGGATCTAAATAGTTTACATATTTTGACAAATGCATTTGAAAATTTGTTGAAATTGAACAATTTTAATTGGAAATCTAACATATTCGTAGTGTTCTGTCAAATTTTCATTTGCAACTGTCAAACTATGTCAAATTCTTAGCTCCAGCTCTGAAAACCTGTATTTTTTTTTGCTAAAATGTATTTATTTTTAATGTAAAATGTAAAAAGCGATCGCAAGTTGGAAACAACAGTGACAATTATTTAGTCAGAGCCTTGACTTTCTAAACGTACCGGGCTCGATTATTATTATTGTAATAATTAGTATTGACAAGTACTTTTTTTTATTTTGCAGAAATTGCTTTCAGAATTTTGTAGTCAGAATAGACAAAAACAATTATCAACGCTTAAGTTATTAAACATTGCGCTTCTAAAGTAATTATCACTTTTACGGATTTGTGGTATATTTATATATTTCCATTCATATTTAATGGGTACACAGTGCTACTTCAGCTATTATCAAGCGTAATATTTAATGATCCTCAACTCCAAATACGTTTTACCTACCAATTCTATCAGTAATTACCTTATTTCTAGTGCTTCCATATATTGTATCGAATAACTGAATATGTGTTTACTTATGACCAATTATGTATTGATGTATTCCGGGAAACCATTAAACATACTGTATTGGCACCTGTTTTCTGTGATATTATATTAATAATAGAACACGGTAAATATTAAGGAAATACATTTAAGTATTGGTATATATGTAGATATATAAAAATACTAAATATATTTAGATTTGTTTGAATGTATAGTTGACGTGATAACAGTGATTTAGTTTTTAAAACTTTAAGATTAATCTGTAAGAACATGTTTGCATTAATGTACTGTTTCAGTACTATTGAACTGTAAAAAACATTTTTAAGATTATTATGTATTCCTCTTGTGTTGTGTGGGAATCTCTAAGAACATTTTTGCAGTACTGTACTGTTTTAATACTATTGAACTGTAAAAAACATTTTTAAGATTATTATTTACTCCTCTTGTGTGTTCTAATAGCGTGAATAATGTATGAAATGATCTGTAAGATTAATCTGTAAGAACATTTTTGCAGTACTGTACTGTTTTAGTACTATTGAACTGTAAAAAACATTTTTAAGATTATTATTTATTCCTCCTGTGTGTTGTAAAAGCGTGAATAATGTACAGATAGATACAGATACTAGATACTAGATGCTAGATACTAGATACATTTTTTTAAGTATCTGTATCTGTATCTAGATACAAAAAAAATGTATCTGTTACAACACTGGAGGTTGGTAATAATTGATACGCAGTAGAGACAATATTGTAGAATAATGCTTTGACAATAGATGGTTTTTAAAACTAAGCTAAAATGCTGTAACGGTCTGGTTTTGCCACCGACAAAAACTGCCTTTTAGTAATTAATTTGGCGCACCGACCTCCACTGTAGGCGACCGTACTCACACTTTTTTGTTGTGGTGACGTGTTTCCTATATGTGTGTGATTTTTAAAACCGTCGGCGAGACGCCGCCATGAAGACAGAAACCAGTTGCCTTCCTGATAGTGCAGACGTGCCAGAGGTCCCGTTTTAATTGGTATACCACCATCCGGTTTCCGGGATAATAAACGGGAACTCATTTAACCACCCTTGAGGGGATTGAGGCACCGAGTACAAGGCAAGGTACTATCCATACGCTCACAACATCTGAGTAAGTAATTAAGCCCGACATTTTTTTTCTTTTCGTAAAGCCACGTGTCCGGCCATTGTTACTAAGGCCATGTGCTTTGCAGGCGTTTTTTTACGGGGTAAGGGCTAAGTAGCTCATATACATCAATTCTGAATTTGAAAACCATATAAGTTATTTATAGAATTATAAATTATTAACGTGCATTGCAAATGAGTGTAACATGAAATCAATAGTTTAATTAACCTGCTAATAACTTTTAAATGCAGTACTTTCAGTTGTTTAAAAATTTCACATGGTTAATTACATTGCGTTAATGGCCATTGCAGTGAGAAATGATCCCATTAATTTAATTGTAATCAAGTATTCGTTTGTTGGTTTTGGAATTGTACGTAGTACAGCTACAACTGCTCCCTGTGAATTCAAATGTCAACGATTTTATCGCGAGACTGAAGCGTCAAAGCGCGAAATTTTAATTACTCCAGCGGCGCGGTTCAATGCTGATTGGCTGTAAAAAAACGCGATTTCGTCATTCACTGCATAAATCATGTGGGAGTTTAAGGCTGTTTGTTAGTTTAATTTTAATCGTCGCATTCAGCCGGCGTTCCGGCGGTAATTTTTTAATTACTGAAAACGGAACCGACGGCGAAGTTCGCGCGAGATTTTTCGGCGGAAACTTCGCGAAGATTGTATTTAGGTCCGCAGAATAGCAAATTAGTGAATCGATTCATTTCGCCCCCTTTGAATGGGCCGCACAAATTGAACGGATTGTTCGCCGACAACGCAGCTCCAATAAAAATAATTCCCCGCAATTTTGGAGATACAGACGTTTAAATTCCATCTCGATTCCGGCATTGCATGGATATATGAGATTTAAGCGATATAAGTCTCAATGCTTCTGCGAAAAACTGGCCCGTTGTCTCCTGTCCACTACCACGTTGAGTACGTAATGTAAGTACCCAATTGCGCCTTTATTCATACTCGCTTTAACGATGTTCCTGTTTTCTCTGCTCGTCCCATTTTCAAAACCCCCTCGTTATATGGGCATTGTATCCTTTGTACTTGATACTTAACAAGAAGTTTTAATTACGTTTTAAATACCGTTCGATACGTTTATATAATCGTTTTTGTATTGTGAGCTTGTGTATGTTAAACTTCCCGCTCCACCCCCCATAAATACACTCAAGAAGTAAATAATTATAGATTGATAAGCTTCATTATCCGACCTTTGATTTTCTTTGAATTTAAAATACATTTCAGAGCGCCGAAAAGAATTCCTTTGATGTCGATATACTCTTCACTCCTCAAACTTTTAATTGAGGTTATTGAAGCTGTTTTTATTTCTGAGATTTCGCCCTCGAAGTTACAGCGTGTCATCACTGATATTTGCCATTTTAAGGTTTGCTAATTCAATTTATTATCATCAATTAATGTTGTATCAAATAATTACGTGACCTACAAATTATACCAGGTATTATACAAATTCTCATAATTTATTTGGCTCGTGATTTTGTACTAGTACGTTATGTTAGATTTTTATAATCATTATCGCGACAACTTAATTGGGTTCGTTTAATGGGTAATGTGTCTGTTAGTAATTTTTGTTAGTAAGTAAAACACAGATATATAGATTCAGTGATATTTTCAAAAATTAGGCAAGCGACAGGTAAATAAAATACAGTTTTATCATTCAAATTGGACGTATTCATTTAATTATCTTTTGTGCAAGCGACAGGTAAATTAAATTCGGTTTTATCATTCAAATTAGACGTCATTTATTTAAAGGAGAAGTATTTATGCACTCTCAGGTGTAGCGTAAATAAAACCTATGTTTTTATGAACTAGTTTCGGCTTGGTTATGGCATTTATGTGATTTGTTCCTATTCATCTATTATTGCTCAACTTCTGAGGCTTCGTCGAGCAGAGTAACGCTCTGCGATGGTGGTTACTTCTAACTCATCTGAGTATGTGCCGAATTTCTGTATTTATACTATTCTCCTTCCACGTTCTCCACCCCGGCCCTATTTTCGCTTATTTTTCTGAACTTGATCTATCTCTACACATGTGTACCACCCAAGGTCGCCATGCCGGTGGCGAACTCAGCCTCCCCGTTATTTGAAGATGTAGGTAGTTTAAAATTCGAGTTGACGTTAGCTTATGCGTTTACATTAATATATGTCAGCTTTCGCTCAATTGTGCATGAGCGAAAAATGCGGGTGGTCGCATGCCTTCTTGCGCACTTTATGCGTATGCGTTTTTGTACGTTTTAATGATAGAATAATTATATTTAATTAATATTAAATATGGACAGGGTCCTTACAATATGATTGATGCAATTTTGACCTGCAGAAATATTAATTTAGCAAATTGCCGTCAAGTTGTCGCTTCGCGCAATCAATGGTACATGTTTTCATTGTAATCTGCGCTAAAAGCAAAATTTGCAATTTTTGGCCAATTAACATGCAGCTACGCTTGGGTGCAACTCCGACGCTTTTAATGGCATGTCGAGGAACAGTATAACACAGGAACGAGCAGGAACTGAAACACCTAATACATTATTGTCTCATGACATTATTCCGGCGCTTGATTCCTAATTAAAATATACCAAATCATGTTCTTAGTTTTCCTCTGGCGTCCCATTTGTCATTCCCATTAACCGAAACTATTCGGGGTTTCGACGTGCGCTACTTATTACCACCGAAAAGGCGCCCACGCGTGAAAATATCTGGGCCCTTTTCATCGGCCAGTAATGGAATTTCCCCCTTTTGCCAAATTTGTACCGGGCCACGGCCGGGAATAAGAATAGGCAGTAGAATTCAATTTGCCAGGCGGCGTTTTTTTCCTTCTCTTACCTGACTTTAAATACTTGAACGCGGGGGCGTTAATTACATTTTGATGAGATGGCACTTACTTAGATTCCCGGCCCGTCACGCCTGGAAACACAAGATGCAGCCCTCGCGGAAACGGCCGCAGTTAAAACAACGCGGTCGCCCCAAGTAATTCAATATAACTTTTTTCCAATGTAACTTTGCGCAGAAAAATAAGTTTGCATTATGACCAACTCCCCGGGAGCCGGAATGGAATCGAAATAAATGTGCTAAATAGTTATAAACAAAAAAACAGTAAAGTTTTCTTTACAAGTACTAAAGCCTTCATCAAAAACTTTAAATGCTTGTCTTGGAATAATGCTAAAATATATGCACAATGGAAATAACACCATCATAAAGTACTGCAAAAATTCAAAACATACAAGGAATTATATCAAATGCCACTGAGTATACTTATCTTCTATTATTTGATCATTTTATGAATATTTCGTATTTTTTTACAGGAAAACTATTGATGGCATAAAACATATTATTCCGCCATCTTGTAGTTTGTACACTTGATAGTACGTATAAAACTTCTCACTGAATTTGGACGAAAATTCATAACAACATACTATTTTTGAAGTACAAGGAAACAATCTTATTAAATATATATTGATTTCATCATGTAATGAATATTTCGTATTTTTTTACAGGAAAACTAATGATAGCATAAAAAATATTACACCGCTATCTTATAATTTGTACATTTTATAGTACACATCCAAATTATTACTGAATTTTGATGAAAATTATGACTTGTAGACGATCGCCAAGAAACCATGTTTCGGTGAATTCATGCGAATTATCATCTTACCGATACAATTGTGAGCTTAATTTACATTCAACTTCTGTGAGAATTTGGATGTGAACTATCAAATGTACAAGCAATAATATAGGGGCATAATATTTTTTGTGTTATTAATAGTTTTTTTATATAAAAAAAAACTAAATATTCATAAGATGATGAAATATCTAACAGTAATTATTTTTTATTTCTAAATGTAAGTAATTGTTAGCAAATCTAATACAGCCATTCTTTAGAATGAAGTTTTGAGAAGGTGTAGAAATTTTTTGAACGGCACAGTGTGTAAAATAAAAGCTATGGAAGGGCGCTAAGTTCGGGAATTTTTGGCAAATTTGACGGATCACGTCTGCCGTATTTACATGTTATGTGCGAGAATTCAGGTGTCCCCGCGTGAGATTTGAGTTGCCAGAAGGGCACATCATATTGGGACTTGTCACCTCCTGGCAGGTTCTCTTTGTTTGGCTGAAGAGAAGTAACGTTTGCGTTTTAGCCGGCCTTCTTATACAGTGTGATTCTGAGGCGTTTGCGGGAGTAATTTCGGCTTATAAGTACACAAATCTCGTGCACGTACATATCCGCAAAAATGAGTACACTTTCCGCCCCCAGAAATGTACGCATCAACGTCTATATGTACACATTCATATGCCACAAGCCCCCGAAATTGCATGGTAATCGGCTACATATACGACGAGCTTGCCCAGTCCTAATTTAACGTGATAAATCGCTGCATTTCTATTGTTCACAACAATAGGCATTTTTTGCTCGTTCAGACCTGTCGGTATGTGAGATAAGGAAATTAGTTCTATTTTTAGATTTCGGCGCAAACTCTTAAGCTACGGCGGACATATCTCGCTTTGTCTGGAGCATGCAGCATCTTGTCGTCGTCACTCTCGAATTCCAAGGGCGATGCGCTGTGTCCCGTGCGCAGCTCAGCCAGAGTGTTTTTAGCCGAGCATGGCCACGCATCTTTTCTTAATAATTGCAAACGCGGAAGTATAATTGATGTGATTACGCGAAAGTTGAAGTGATACATATGTGATTTTGGGCCCAAGTGAAGCCTAGGATGTGCATAGGACTTGGTGCGACTTCAATTGGCCCTTGGACTTTGGACTACTCACTGAAGAGTAAATGAATACACCGGAGATTTTGCTTGGAACTATGGAAGGTAGTTGCTGGGCAAAATGGCGAGGCCGGCTGCGAGCTCATCTCTTGCAAGGTACCTTTCTGCACATTTCAATGCATGCTTTAATTATAATTAAATGTGGGTGTGTGCATGCATGTGCGTGTGTGGGTGTGTGTTTCTTTGTATGCTTGTATGCATGTATGTAATGTGAGAGCGTCACCTGCCGGAAGACTCTGCCAGAAGACTCTGCCAGAAGCCACTGCAAGAAACCACTGCCAGAAGCCTCTGCAAGAAACCACTGCCAGAAGCCTCTGCCGGAAGCCTCTGCCGGAAGCCACTGCCGGAAGATACTGCTAGAAGCCACCGCCTCTTGTGGCCTCTTCTGCCGGAAGACTCTTAGGACGGTATAATACCATTTTCCGTCCACCGAGTGTATGTGTGTATATTTGTATGATTGTATGTTGTTTGTATGTTTGTATATGTGTGTATGTTTGTATATTTGTATGTTTGGTATACATTTCTTTGTGTATGTATTTTTGTGTTTGTATGTTTGTATGTGTGTATGTTTGTATATTTGTATGTTTGGTATACATTTCTTTGTGTATGTATTTTTGTGATTGTATGTTTGTATGCTTGTCTATATCTTTGTATGTTTGTATGGTTGTATGCATGTTTGTATATTTGTGTGTTTTCACGTTTGCATAATAATTTAAATATGTGTTTATGCTTACCATAGGTGCGATTTTTTTCTTCTATATTTTATAAATTATTAATAAATGATTGAATTACAGAAATTCGTGCTCTTCTCTTTGGAGTAAACCACTGGCTCCAGTGCTGTCTTACACACGTCTCAGGTACGAAGATGTAGAGCGAGATGATCATCAATTGAGGCCTCCACAGGATGAAAGTGAGCTGCGCCAGATGTAGGAGAATGAAGACGGAATTAAACGTAAGTTTCCTTCTTATCGTTCATAATCGTTAATCTTTGCCTAATCTTTGATAACATTTGGATGTACATTTCTTTGTATGTTTGTATGATTGCATGTTTGTTTGTATGTTTGTATATTTGTATATTGTTTTATTTGTGTGTTTGTATGTGTGTGTATATTTGTATATTTGTATATTTGTATATTTATATATTTGTATATTTGTATATTTGTATATTTATATATTTGTTTGTTTGCATGTGTGTGTATGTTTGTATATTTGTATATTTGTTGTATTTTTGCTTGTTTGTATGTTCACGTGCTCACATGTTTGTATGTTGGTGTTTTTTTAAGCTATGTATGTTTGTATGCTTACATGTTCACATGTTTTTATGATTGTATATTTGTTTGTAACTTTGTATGTTTGTATGTTTTGTTTGTATGTTTGTATGGTTGCTTGTATGTTGTATGTTTTCATATTTGCATCTTTGTATATTTGTTTGTAGCTTTGTATGTCTGCATATTCTGTTTGTATGTTTGTATGGTTGTTTGTTTGTATGTTAGTAGGTTTGTTTCGATATTTGTATGTTTGTATATATTGAATTTTTTTAAATATTCTTTATATTGTCGAAAATTCTACAAAAATGAAATAATTCTAAAAAAGCTTGAAAAGTTTTTAACTACTACAATTTCAGTAAAATACTTTAAATGTGTGAAAATTCTACAATAATTTTACAAAAGGTTTTGATTCCATAACTATTTTACAACATTCATTATATTATCAAAAAAGTCCACAAAACTTTCACATTTTTAAATATTAATTAGACATTAAAAATATCAGCCATATTACCTACATCTAATTAAATTTGCATCACCTATAACTTAAAATTACTAGATAACAAAAAAGTTAAAATATATATCACCAATATGCTAAATTTTTAATTAGATTTAAGGTTTTATCCTAAATTTTTAAATTCATTTATAATATTTTTATACGTGGTAAGCATAATCTAATGATTTCATGTGTTTTTAGGCGGTTCCTGCTATGGTTGGCTTCTACGGCTTTAGGTGTAAGAGGATCACATACATTCGGTTCCGGCCATTCATAATCATGACTCTTTCTTGTATTCATTATCGGAAGCGAGCGTTTGCGATCCTCTCCCTGAAGGCGTTGAGAAGACATCATTAGCTGGACTGCAGAGAAAAGTGAGGTAAGTTTCAACTTATTAATACCATGTTGAATAAGTAGCTACTAAGTTTGAAATCCCACAAATTTGCGTTTACTGTTAAAATTGTAGTACGTCCAAATATGGCACTGATTTTTGAAACTACATCCACTCATTGCACATATTACTAACTACAAATAACCCCAATCTCATTAATTAATAGTATCCTGCAATTGATTGAATAAAATGGATGTTCATCTACGCAATGATTATGCAATTCATAACCATATTGAATGCATTTTTTTTATGTAATACAGCACATATTAGTATTATGTTTAAAGTATTCAAATTGTGTCTTAAATTTTCCAGGGCACCTAGAATTTCCCAAAAGTGAATCATGTGAGATGATCTTATGTTTCGACCACTTATGTTTCGAGTGGTGTTTCGACCACTTCTCATGTTTCGAGTGGTGTTTCTACAACATCAGGGCCAACCTGGGGTTGGTCCAAGTGTAGTGTATGTTTTGCAATGACTAACTTGTAATTTATTCCAGCAAGTGTTAAATTCGCGATTAAATTTTGGGATTACCTTCCCATTTCAAACGTATACTTTTTAGTGTTTGTTTGCAATACATAATTAGTGCAAGTATCTTGAGCAGTTCAGATTACCTTCTGACGATAAATGTTTGCCCTTGTAGAGTAGAGCCAGTGCGTAGTAGTGTCGAAAGTTCGGGTATGGTGGAGCCGGAGGATTGTTGCGTTTGTTTCGTGCTTTCCTCACCCGCGACCACACCGTCAAATTCCGAACTCCGATTTGTTTTCCGAGTTCGGGGTTGCAGGGTACTGGATCTTCGCCAATCAACTTTAAAAGTCAATTTCAAGGTAGGTCTTTTTTTGAGAAGAGCTCCAAGACGTCTCAAAGTGAGTACAATTTTTCTGCACCCCCTCCACTGTTAGGGTCCTCCTTGCGCCCATGCAACAAACTGCGCCTACAGTACTTGCTTGTTGCAAGTACATACTTTGTATACAGTACTTGTTTGTTGCAAGTACAGACTATGTATACAGTACTTGTTTGTTGAAAGTACATACTATGTATACAGTACTTGTTTATTGCAAGTACATACTATGTATACAGTACTTGTTTGTTGCAAGTACATACTATGTATACAGTACTTGTTTGTTGCAAGTACATACTATGTATACAGTACTTGTTTGTTGCAAGTACATACTATATATACAGTACTTGTTTGTTGCAAGTACATACTATGTATACAGTACTTGTTTGTTGCAAGTACATACTATGTATACAGTACTTGTTTGTTGCAAGTACATACTATGTATACAGTACTTGTTTGTTGCAAGTACATACTATGTATACAGTACTTGTTTGTTGCAAGTACATACTATGTATACAGTACTTGTTTGTTGCAAGTACATACTATGTATACTGTACTGGCTTGTTGCCAGTGCCTGCTATATATACAGTACTTGTTTGTTGCAAGTACATACTATATATACAGTACTGGCTTGTTGCCAGTGCCTGCTATATATACAGTACTTGTTGGTTGCAAGTACATACTATGTATACAGTACTGGCTTGTTGCCAGTGCCTGCTATGTATACAGTACTTGTTGGTTGCAAGTACATACTATGTATACAGTACTGGCTTGTTGCCAGTGCCTGCTATGTATACAGTACTTGTTGGTTGCAAGTACATACTATGTATTCAGTACTTGCTTGTTGCCAGTGCCTGCTATGTATACAGTACTTGTTTGTTGCAAGTACATACTATGTATACAGTACTGGCTTGTTGCCAGTGCCTGCTATGTATACAGTACTTGTTTGTTGCAAGTACATACTATGTATACAGTACTGGCTTGTTGCCAGTGCCTGCTATGTATACAGTACTTGTTTGTTGCAAGTACATACTATGTATACAGTACTGGCTTGTTGCCAGTGCCTGCTATGTATACAGTACTTGTTTGTTGCAAGTACATACTATGTATACAGTACTCGCTTGTTGCCAGTACCTACTATGTATACGGTACTTGTTTGTTGCAAGTACCTAATGTATACAATACTTGTTTGTTGCAATTACGCCCACCTACCCTTAGATGATCTTTCCTTCCCTTTTTTTTAGAATTAGTAAAAGTGCATCGCTTGAGTAAGCAGGGTTTTTTTTACAGGTGCGCTATTTATGTATTTGTGTACTGTCGACGCTATTTCTTACTCTAAGAGATGCACTATAAACGATTAGGGTTTGATTACTCCTTCATGCGCCTTAATATTGTAGTCGTGGCCGCCCGTGCATAGCACAGTTGAGGTTTTTAAACCATGATTTAGCTTCACACAGTACGCCGCCTGGGTGAGCAGGGTTTTTTTTACAGGTACGCCATTTATATTTGTGTATGTCGGCGTATATACTCGCTCTGGGCGACGTACTTATTAATCACGCACCGCATATAAATACGTTTAGGGTTTTTTTCCACAGGTCGCACACATCATTGCGTGAGTACGTTGAAACAGTTAACTTGTTCTGTAATACGTACTTACTCGATGTGCATATAATTAGAACCGCGTAGTTGCGCCCATGCATCCAACAGGGTTTACCTTTTCAGGTACAACCTTTTAGCTACTTTTAAAGTAGATGCATGTAAAACTGCGCCTTGGTGAGTACTTGTTTGTTGCAAGTACTTACTATGTATACAGTACTTGTTTGTACAAGTACGAACTATACTATTTTCTCTTTCAGATACTATACAATTTGCGCCTATATTGGGTTCCTCTAAGCAGGTTCTCTTAAATTATAACGTATAGTAGGTACTTGTGTGTTGCAAGTGCTTACTATGCATACAGTACTAGCTTGTTGCAAGTACGACAATGCCATTTTCTCTTTCACGTACTATATAAATTGCGCCTACATTGGGTTCCTCTAAACAGGTTCTCTTAAATTATAATATATAGTAGGTACTTGTTTGTTGCAAGTAGTTACTATATTTACAGTACTTGTTCTACAAGTACGAACAATACCATTATCTCTACTATATAAACTGCGCCTATATTGGGTTCCTCTAAACAGGTTCTCTTAAATTATAATGTATAGTAAGTACTTGTCACTTGCAAGTACTTACTATATATACAGTATTTGTTTTACAGTACTATATTTACAGTACTTGTTTTGCAAATGCGAACAATAGCATTTTCTCTACTCTATAAACTGCGCCTATATTGGGTTCCTCTAAAGAGGTTCTCTTAAATTATAATGTATAGTAAGTACCTGTCACTTGCAAGTACTTACTATGTATACAGTACTTGTTTTACAAGTACGAACAATCCCATTTTCTCTTTTAGCTATAGTTAATTCAAAATTATAGAGTACACTTAATTTTCTACAGTGTAAAACTATCCTAATTCAATGTCAATGTCACATTTTGCTTTTTTTATCACTTTTGATACAAAAAAAAGCCTGATCTAACAGAAAACGCGAAAGTGTCATTATTTCCAAGTTAGAAGACGCAATCAATCCGAAAGATGTCCTAAAATTATAATATTGCAAAGAGCATCGTGCAGACAATATTATGGTTTTATAAAATATCAGCGATATTTTGCGTCGTCTAACTTACCTAACCTCTATGAAAAATATGAATATATTCAAAATATAAATTAAAAAAATATGTTCAAATTTCAAAAGCATCTTTTACATGTGGAAAAACTAATCGACTTCTTGATTTTTGACGTATACTGTATAATTTTGAAATTAGCTGTACTTGATAAACTGCGCCTATATTGAGTGCCTCTAAACAGGCTCTCTTAAATTATAATGTATAGTACTTGTGAATTACAAGTTAGTACTTGTGAATTACAGGTTAGTACCTGTGAATTACAAGTTAGTACTTGTGAATTACAAGTTAGTACTTGTGAATTACAAGTTAGTACTTGTGAATTACAAGTTAGTACTTGTGAATTATAAGTTAGTAGTTGTGATTTAAAAGTTAGTACTTGTGAGTTACAAGTTAGCGCTTGTGAATTACAAGTTAGCACTTGTGAATTACAAGTTAGCACTTGTGAATGAAAAGTTGGTATTTGTGAACTACAAGTTAGTACTTGTGAATTACAAGTTAGTACTTGTGAATTACAAGTTAGCACTTGTGAATTACAAGTAAGTACTTGTGAATTACAAGTTAGTACTTGTGAATTATAGTTAGTACTTGCGAATTACAAGTTAGTACTTGTGAATTACAAGATAGCACTTGTGAATCACAAATTAGTACTTGCGAATCAAAAGTATAAACCATAGTTTTTTTTTCACAAATGGACATGAGTAAAATAGGGCTTTAGGCGAGATCTCTCATGTATAAAATAAAAAGATAACAGCATCAGTGAATTGGGTAGCTTTATTTACACCAACAGTTCAACATTAGCGCAATCATTATAAACCAAGTATTTCAATGTTCCTCAATTCAGTTGTATTGTAAATCAGGCTTTCCGTTCACAGACAGTACCTATAAATTGTGGAACTTTTCAGATATATTTATATTCTGGAAGTGCTGCAATTTAAGGTGATGCTGTAAAAATCTGTCAAATGCATATTTTATTGAGTAACATGTAATGTGCACTTCATTTTGATGGTAATGCTAATTAGTTACCAATTACTCATTAAAATATGAATCATCGAATTGCCAAGTAAGTTGCCAATATATTTTATACAAATTTGAAACGCCGCCTATTATTTTTCACTAATTTGGAAAATTTCCAAATCGCTATTCTAAAGAATGACAAAATTACTCAAAGAAAACCATCTCTATTAATACAGTAATAATTATCTGTGATGGTTATCTCTGAATGGTAAGTTGAAGATGAAATTCTTTTGACTTTTGAAGTTAATGATTTTATTATTAATAGTTGTAATGTAAAAATTCAAAGATGGCGGCTCCCGCAAAAATTGAAATGGCAAGATGGCTGCTTAATTCAAATGTTCAAAATGGCGACTCCCGCGCAGAGGTTAGGGAGCCCAACATATACATCAGTGATAAGGGACGTATTCGACGACCAGCTCGACCGGATGTAAATCGCTGATTCGGCGTCTGATAAGAGCCCATGTTAATCCTTATGGACTTCCTGGCCCCGAACTGTCATAGCTTCTCTACTGTTATGGTTGGAGTAAATAAAATCTGTTTTTACATCAAATTCATATTTCATGCAATTTATAATAGTGCAGTATATTAAGATATAAAACAATAGTTGTAATTAAGTTGTTGTCTTTAATTTTTTACAAAATATCAGAACTGCCTACAACAGTAATCATAATTAAAGCATCCCACTCGTCAGTTAATAAACACACCACATTTTCTCGACTTATACATATTTATTCAGGCGAACCAGCACATGAAAAGCGTGCATGTCACAGTGCATGAAAGTATTTCCATCCGTCCGTCGCTTATCTCTCATTTCCAATGTAATCTTAATTTTCCACTAAATCTGCAATTCATGTGGCGTGTTTTTCGTATCACAGGCGTATTTAGGAATGTGACTTCCGCGCGGCACGAGCCTCGTTTACATTATTTTATTTTTTATTAAAAATATACTGCGCGTTAATAAAGCCGTCCAGCGATTCGAGGTTAATGCGAGAGATTCTTGCCATAATCTGCACACGGGCGATTACGCCTAATTCTTGTTTTTTTTTTTAATCACGAGCGCAGCATCCAGTTTAATTTTTCAGAACTAATAACCGAGTTTAATTACTGGCATGGTTCGACCCACTGTCCCTCCAAACCGGACATTAAAAATTTAGTGGACATTCAAATATCACAGAAACGCGAACTTCATTGTGACTGTTTTTAAATATTTCCTTTTGTGCCGAGACAATTTCTGCCTGATCAGTCACGGCATTAGTGATCTGAATTTTCATCAAAACGAGGAAATAGTCGAAAATCTTTAGTTGAGAAGCATTGAGAGGTTTGTAGATAAAAATATTAGCTGCCAATGCCGTAAATTCAATCACCAATTCCTCACATCCCACATCATTCTCATGCATTTTTTTGTGATACGTGCAATTCAATTCTGATGAACTAAATTCTAATGGATAACTTCTGATCTAATGGATCCTGATGAATTAAAGGTTCTCCATTTGGATTCTGATGAACTAAATTCTAATGGATAACTTCTGATCTAATGGATCCTGATGAATTAAAGGTTCTCCATTTGGATTCTGATGAACTAAATTCTAATGGATAACTTCTGATCTAATGGATCCTGATGAATTAAAGGTTCTCCATTTGGATTCTGATGAACTAAATTCTAATGGATAACTTCTGATCTAATGGGTCCTGATGAATTAAAGGTTCTCCATTTGGATTCTGATGAACTAAAGTCTAATGGATAACTTCTGATCTAATGGATCCTGATGAATTAAAGGTTCTCCATTTGGATTCTGATGAACTAAATTCTAATGGATAACTTCTGATCTAATGGATCCTGATGAATTAAAGGTTCTCCATTTGGATTCTGATGAACTAAATTCTAGTAGATAACTTCTGATCTAATGGATCCTGATGAATTAAAGGTACTCCATTTGGATTCTGATGAACTAAATTCTAGTAGATAACTTCTGATCTAATATATCCTGATGAATTAAAGGTTCTCCATTTGGATTCTGATGAACTAAATTCTAATGGATAACTTCTGATCTAATGGATCCTGATGAATTAAAGGTTCTCCATTTGGATTCTGATGAACTAAATTCTAATGGATAACTTCTGATCTAATGGATCCTGATGAATTAAAGGTTCTCCATTTGGATTCTGATGAACTAAATTCTAATGGATAACTTCTGATCTAATGGATCCTGATGAATTAAAGGTTCTCCATTTGGATTCTGATGAACTAAATTCTAATGGATTACTTCTGATCTAATGGATCCTGATGAATTAAAGGTTCTCCATTTGGATTCTGATGAACTAAATTCTAATGGATAACTTCTGATCTAATGGATTCTGATGAATTAAAGGTTCTCCATATATCATTGTTACATTTTTTTTGTAAATATCATACTTTCAACGCAAATATCTTGAAAGCAGTCAAGGTAGCTGTACAAGGTACTACTTTAGTCAGAACAAAATCGTTAGCTAATAAATAACAATTGAACTGTTGTTAACATTTTTTTTTACATTTCGAATTATTCTTGAATCTGGAGATAAAAGAATAATTGCATTTGAACCAATTTTTTTTTTTTGTTACCATTTTTTTTACATTTCGAATTATTCTTGAGTCTGGAGATAACAGAATAATTGAATTTGAACCAATTTTAATATTGCCTTAAGGTGAATCTTTTGGAATTGGTGTAATTAGTTATTTGCATAACATTAAGTCTGCACTTTATAGGGAAACAATGTTAAGCCTAGGCAATGGAGATGCACCTGCATGTGCGAGTCAGAACCCAACAGTATGTAATGTGCACTTGCATCTAATTGCGCATCATCTTTGCATGCTGCGGTACATGGAATACGTAACACCTTTAATCGATCGAAATTTAATCCATGTAGATCAGATAGATTAGTTCTCGATAATATAAGCCCCACTGCTATAATGCAAGCGTGCAGTACATGCAAGCGTTTCAAATTCTAGGCACCGAAAGACGAGACTAATTATTTTGATAGATGGCCTACAAATATCATCGTATCTGCTTGTATATTTAGACTACTAGAAGCGCCTAGTGATAATATTTTCAAATTTAGTGCCATGGAAATGAAAAGTAAATGTATTAAGTTCGAAACTCAACTTTTGTATGAATACATTTGCCTCACTTTGTACATTTACAAAATACCACTAATATTACATCAGGCTTTTCGAAGCACAACTAACGCTAGTTCAGGATTAAATACGTAATTCCGTACTAAATATATGACCCGGAATTAAACGGACAGTACTGGACTACATATTTAGGGGTATATTCGCTTTGTATGTTAGATTGTTACTTAGTGCTTTGCAATGTATGTATTTAGTATATAAATAAATGCATTTTAAATATCGTTGAGAAGAATCGAACTAATAAATAGGAATTAAACGTCGGTAAATACTTAAGAGTTATACCAATAGGAATAGGAGGAATAGAAATTCGCCAATTTCTATTCATGGTGCTTCCTGGTGTCTATATATATAGGTTTATGCAGAGTTATAATTGTTTTATGGGTGAGTCAAAGATATAGTTTGGGTCAGTAAATAATCGCGTGGGTTTATGGTTATTATTTTTTATGGGTGAGTCAAAGATATGGGTCAGTAAATAATCGCGTGGGCTTAAGGGTCAGTGCATAACCCTTAAAATGCATTAAGTATTGCACATTTTCGTCCATTCGGTGTTTACCGCCGTGGGGAAAAGTGTGCTTAGGTGCAATCTAAACATTAAAAACGCATCACTCTGGGTTTATTGCACCTCGTGCAATATTTAATGCGGTAGTTAACATTGTGTGAAATTCTTCCGCTGCTTAGCTACATAAATGAGGATTATTGCGTCGTAATTGCGCGTTGAAAGTTTGTTGCATATCACAGTGGGCGCAATTGGGCGGCTTTTGTAACATTGTTGATCCAAAATACTTTCAGCACAAACAGGATTAATGAATGCAAATCTGGGCACATAATGTCGCAGGAGTTTTCTTGCTGGTGCGTATTGTTGCATTCATTCGGGCGTTTTCAGCGAACGAAAATAATTTATTCAATTCTTATTATTAAAGGAAAACAGTCAGATGGGAACGTTAAGGGGCGCGATTGGGGTAATTTATATGTGCGCCTGATTTATATTTGAAAAAAAAAATTAATAAAGGTTAATATTATAATGTAAGCAGTTTAATAGATTAAACGTGGCGTTAATTTGCATACGTTTTTCTGGCGTGATTTTTATTTATGCAAATTGGAAAACTGTGTGCGCGAGGGGTTCGCGTATTGAGCAGCAATTAATCTAATTCGCGCTATTGCCGGGCGCGAATACATCCTTAAATTCTTGAGCACTCCTGATTTGGAGAGTGTTTAAGCCTCTCCGCTGGAGGGCCCTCCGTATTTATTGTTGAGCCACTCCGCCGTCTAATTGACTCCCGTGAAACAAAATGGGTCCATTTTTGACGCTCATTACGCAAAACGGATATACGGCAGCGAATTTATTTGTCGATGTTAAAATATTCGGCCAGGTGCCAGATTAGCATAACGCGGAGAATGGGGAACATGCCACCTCACTTAGAGCCTTCACATGTTTACATACGAAACGGAGAAACGTCGCGAACGCACTAATAAATATTTCCGGAAGGAATTTGAATTCCGAAAAGTCATTACGCGACGCAGCAATCCTTTTTTTTGCGCTGTAGTTTTCGGCCAATCAATAGGAGGTTTAATTAAGATTCGGCCCCGAAATTAATTACTACACACATTTCATTATACCCACTTTATCTTTATGGGGCATAAAACAATTGTATGTCAAATAGACATAAAAAAACCCTTAATGCCGTGGCGTGACGGAATGGTGCTGTGACCAAACTACATTTTACAATAAGGGGATTTTTTTAGGCCTACTTATTAAAAATCTATTAAGTATTAGTAGTGGGGCAACACCGGTTCGGCGGCATTTTCCCCATAACCAACACACTACCAAAAACTTCCAGAAAACACCACAAACTGATTCAAAATTGACATACGGACGGACCTAACCAGATTCATCCACGCAAAGAAACGATGACCCTCTAGAAGAGTAGTAGGGCTATGATAGTTCGGGGCCATTTTCCCCATAAGAAATACATGGGCCGATTTTTCGCTACTTACTTCAGAAAGAACCACAAACAGATTCAAAATTGGCATTCGGACGGCCGTAACCAGATTCATATTCAAGCAAGGAAACGATGACCCTCTAGAACAGTAGTAGGGCTATGATAGTTCGGGGCCATTTTCCTAATAAGAAATACATAGGCCGATTTTTCGCTACTTACTTCAGAAAGCACCACAAACAGATTCAAAATTGACATTTGGACGGATCTAACCAGATTCATATGCACGCAAGGAAACGATGACCCTCTAGAAGAGTAGTAGGGCTATGATAGTTTGGGGCCATTTCCCCCATAAGAAATACATGGGCCGATATTTCGCTACTTACTTCAGAAAGCACCACAAACAGATTGAAAACTGACATACGGACGGACCTAACCAGATTCATCCACGTAAGGAAACGATGACCCTTTAGAAGAGTAGTAGGGCTATGATAGTTCGGGGCCATTTCCCCATAAGAAATACATGGGCCGATTTTTCGCTACTTACTTTAGAAAGCACCACAAACAGATTAAAAATTGGCATTCGGACGGACCTAACCAGATTCATAGCCACGCAAGGAAACAATGATTCTCTAGAAGAGTAGTAGGGCTATGATAGTTCGGGACCATTTTCCCCGTAAGAAATACATGGGCCAAAAACGTGTGACGTGCCTGAAGGGCTATCAGCGCGTTAGGCCGCGGAGCGAGTGGAGGATCCCTTCGAAGCAGCGACGAGGGCCAGGCTCTCGGTGTCGGAGAGTGGGGGGGTTAAAAAAAATGCTCCACGTATTTTTAACCTCGCCACTACTTCGTCACAAAGGGGGGCTCCACTCTATCTGCGTGGGTTGACGGCAGACAGTCAGCGAAGTTCAGAAATTACGAACTGTCGCAACGGCTGACCATCTGGCGCCCACACCACCCGATTTTCGCTACGTACTTCAGAAAGCACCACAAACAGATTCAAACTTGACATGCGGACGGACCTAACCAGATTCATATCCTCGCAAGGACACGATGACCCTCTAGAAAAGTAGTAGGGCTATGATAGTTCGGGGCCTATTTCCCCATAAGAAATACATGGGCCGATTTTTCGCTACGTACTTCAGAAAGCACCACAAACATGTTCAAAATTGACATTCGGACGGACCTAACCAGCTTCATATCCACGCAAGGAAACGATGATCCCCTAGAAGAGTAGTAGGGCTATGATAGTTCGGGACCATTTTCCCTATAAGAAATACATGGGCCTATCTTTTGCAAGCCGTTGCGTGTACGAGGTGTGGCAATTAAGTTCCGAGACTGTTGCTGTAACATCTGTATTTACATCTGTACATCTGGAAATTTTACAATTTTTATTTTTTCCCCTTCAATATACTCCCCTTCCGCATCCCTACACCTCTCCATGCGAATCTTACACTGTGCGAAGCAGTGCTGCAGGTCATCTTCCGACAGGCTCCGAGTACCTGCGCCGATTTTTGGTTTACGTCCTCTAATGACTCCTGGCGGGTTCCTTTTAAGCAAGATTTGATTTTTGGGAACAGGTAGAAGTTGCAGGGTGCTAAATCTGGCGAATAAGGTGGGTGCTCCATGACTGTGACCTGGTGTTTGGCCAAATAGTCCTTGACAGAGTGCGTGTTGCGAGCCAGGTCACCACAAGGTCTCTTTCCACATTTCGGGCCTGTTTTTGCGAATTTTTTCTCGGAGTCTTCGTAAAACATCTAAATAATAATATCGATTTACTGTCTGACCTTGTGGTACCCAATCCATGTGAACTACACCCCGTATATCGAAGAAAACAATCAACATCGCTTTGAATTTGGACTTGCTCATCCTCGCTTTTTTGACTCTCGGAGAGTTTGGAGTCTTCCACTGCATGGATTGCCGCTTGGTTTCAGGGTCATATTGCAAAATCCATGTTTCGTCACAAGTTATAAGTAGTTATACTATGGGGTTTCTACTTCACCCCCCGCGAAGATTTCGATTAATTTAATCCGCGTTTTCATCGAACTTTTGATTCGCGTTAATCGGCTGAATTTGCGGGTAATTACATCATTAAAGTGTCGGATTGGCGTTTTAATGGGATAATCGCAACAATCATCCGCGGTACTTAGAACACAATTACTCTAATTACGTCGGCTATTTGCGCGATTATTTCGCAGGTAATTGCGCAGGTAATTACATTGTGGTAATTTGAGAGGCACATTTCCAACATTTGTTGCAAGGAAGTGGGAAAACTACAGAAAAACCACCACAGAAATGCAGACCCAGGAATCGCACCCGGGACCTTGCGGTCTAGAAGAGAACGCGTTAACGCTCACTCCACCGCAGCCTCTAAACTTAATTGCCACACCTCGTATGTTGGACTGACTAACATCTGCGCGGGACCCTCAGCCCCTTACGATATCTTCTTGTGCCCCTCCGCCCCTCCGCCCCTCCGGCCCTCAGCCCCTTGCGATATCTTCAAGTGCCCCTCCGCCCCTCAGCCCGTCACGATATATTCTTGTGCCCCTCTGCCCCTCAGCCCTTCATGATATCTTTTTGTTCCCCTCCGCCCCTGAGCCCCTCACGATATCTTCTTTTAAACAGCTTTAAATTGCAAGGTGGTGTTGATGATGCAAAATGAGCTGTTTAAAAAAGGATATCGTTATGGGCTGAGGGGCTGTGGGGCTGAAGGGTGGAGGGGCACAAGAGGATGTGAGGGGCTGAGGGTCCCACGCTGATGCTGGGCAGCCCAACATACACGCAACGGCTTGCTGGACCGGAAGTAAGTAGCGAAAAATCGGCCCGTGTATTTCTTATGGGGAAAATGGCCCTGAACTATCATAGCCCTACTACTCTTCTAGAGGGTCATCGTTTCCTTGCGTGGATATGAATCTGGTTAGGTCCGTCCGAATGTCAATTTTGAATCTGTTTGTGGTGCTTTCTGAAGTAAGTAGCGAAAAATCGGTCCACGTATTTCTTATGGGGATAATGGCCCCGAACTATCATAGCCCTACTACTCTTGTAGAGGGTCATCGTTTCCTTGCGTGGATATGAATCTGGTTAGGTCTGTCCGAATGTCAATATGTTTGTGGTGCTTTCTGGAAGTTTTTTTTTTTGTAGTGTGTTGGTTGTGGGGAAAATGCCGCCGAACCGGTGTTGCCCTACTACTTATATTGTACGAGCGTTGGTGGGCTTAATTAATATATTTTGATCAGGAGCACAAAGCAAGGTGCACCAGGCTATTTGGGTTATGAATTGTGCGAACTTTCGCCTTTCAGCGTTCATTAGCCCTGGCAGCACACCAGTAATTCTTATATCCGTTAATCATTAAATTCCGCATTCTCAGAGGTCGTTATTACGCATTTCCATAACGGAAGCCTGACAGCGAGAGGCTGCCGGTTTGTCTCTACGCAGCACCGTGGGTGCCAGGAACTTATTTGACAGCTTTAAAACTAAACCCCTCAGCAGTTATCAATTCACATCCGTCACCAGCACGGTAATTTATTGACAATACAGGCGCGCGCATAAATACCGCACACAACAGCCCCCACGTGTAATTTAATAACCGTATTTGTTCTAAGCGGCGCAAATATTTGCCCCCGTAAGAGGTGTGTATGAGCTGTTTGGCTTCCGTGATGTACACATCCAGCGGATTTAAACCGGCGCAAATGTTATTTGAAATAAATATATTTGGAAGCGGCCGTAAGACGTTTGTAAATTTCGCCGTAAAACAAGGGAGGTCCGTAATAAAACTAGTGTATGACATACCGAGCCAGTAGCGTCGCTTGAAATATATACGAAACTTGAAGCTCCTGCATTAAAGAACTTTCCGGCGCTATATATAACATATGTTGTATACTACGAAATTTGCTACGTTACTACGCCTGCCACTACCGCGGTATTACTTAACCTGATGTTTTACCTGCCATGCGCCCGATAAACAATAATATCCGTATTACTATTACTTCATTGACCTGAATGAATCCAAGCGTATTTTTTATATGTTAAATTATACGTGATTTCGGTGGTAATAAATATAACTTGAATGGGCGTCATTATGTGGCCTTGCGACGATTAAGACATTAAGACAGAAAACAGAATTCAATGCCCGAACAATGGGCGGGCGATTTGCTTTGCGTACGCCAACAATGGCGCCCGAGCTGAATTGGATTTATAATAAAAAAATCCTATTTATAAAGCCCACTTTTAAATTTTCCACACAGCTGCGGTATATCTGGCGACGCATCGCGTTTATTATTCATTTTATTATAAATAAACGGCCGCCCCCGAAATATGGCGGCTTCGATCCCTGCTCCCTCGGGTTGCATAACAACGCTTCGCCGTATCGACTGTGGCGCCGCCGATGTGACATATCGATAAAATAAATGACAGCAATTTTCGCTTAGAGGAGCATTATGGGCCACCAAGGTGACACCACGATTTCTGCATGCCGGAACGACCAGCAGCCCTCTGACTTATACATTTACGGCCTGCGTCCGCGGTGGGTGCTTACGCGGCCGTATAAATTTTAAAATAGATGCCAGCCTCCCTGAGAGCGAAGGGCGACACCCGAAAAAGTGACAAAGGTCGGCCCCCGACTTACGCACTGATTATCGCCGACCTTTTTTATGAACCTGCGGGTCCTTCGGGTTCTAATTTTTTAAACATATCGCCGCCTTCCGACAGCCGCCTGATGGATTGGAGTTTGTATAGGCAACCGCACAGATTAAAATTCTTCTTCTTCTTTATTCTGATTATTACGTGTTATAACTTTTCTTCTATAAAATGCCGAAAGTAAAACCTTCCGTCGATGAATGGATACGTTGACATTCTGAATTAACAATAATAATAGATAACAATAACAATAAGAGAGACAAACAAGACAACGAGGAAGAACAAGAAATAGGTATAGAAGAAGTGAGAACAGCTATAGGGAAAACAAAACTTGATAAAGTTTTATATATAAGTTTATATATATATATATATATATATATATATATATATATATATATATATATATTGTGATGGTATTTGTAGTATTTATTTAGATTAATTAGAATAGATTTACTGTTATTATCATATAGGTTTTAGATAGAATTATAATCTTTAGGGCACAAGCTAACAAAAATTATTGTAAATATTGTAAATGTGAATATGAACAACTATGCACAAATATACAAAGCAATCCACGGATGGAGGTTGTTGATCGGTTACCACGGGTGACAAGTGACTTCGTGCATAGACGCTTGGGGAATTGAATAATGGAAAGTCGAAAATAATCAACAAGGAGATTGACGAGTGGGAGAGACGCGTGTGGATCGCGGGTGGAGATGTTGCGATACTAATACGAATACATTACAAAATATTAACGGGGTTTCAACGATTGGACATAGGACTGGAAGAAGACAGTCAACCAGGAGAGGAGTTCAACAAGATAGGAGCCGTGACGGAGATATTCAAAAATCAGGACTTCAAGCCGCTCAACTTCGCACACCAAAGTAGCTGTTTACTTTTGTGGGAATCAACAAAGGATCAAAAGGAGAACGCAGGGACAAGAGGACGAATTAATCAAGGAACCACAAGAAGAAAACTGCAAGTAGAAAGTTTGCGTAAAGTGCAAGAGTCATATTATAACATAAGTTGGCTTGTGTATATAGGATTTATTTTGTTAATGTTGGCCATAGTTTATTATTTATTTAATAATTTTGTTTTCTATTGTTTTTGATTTGTTTGTTTAGTTCAGTTTATATTAGACGTTTTAATATTTGGTTATTTTCAATTCATTAAAGTATTTGAACAAAACTCTATTCAGTTATGATTGAATCTACTATTGAACCTGAGATAAGAGAAAGAACAAAAAGTTACAAAACAAGTAAATGCTTAAATATTCAACACTAATAAAATGGGCAAAGCAATACAAAACGTAACATTTGTAGTCCCCAAAATGGGGCAGTAAACGCAAACGTAACAATATATATATATATATATATATATATATATATATATTACTAATTACTAATTACTCATTTCTCTTTTGTATTTTCCGGTGTGTGATTATTAATTAAAAAAGTATCTAAACTATTTATAAATACTCTGCTTTTTTTAGTATTAGTCTGGTACCTGAGCGCGTTTAGTTGTCCGGATTGGATTTAAAAGTTGTTGTTCATTAGGTGGAGTTACTTTTTCCTAGCCTAATCCCTTCGCAAGCCAAGCCGGCGTTAAATTAATTGAAAATATTTTGGCGGCACGAAAGTTCGCCTTGTTTACACCAGGATAATTGAATTTGGTATATCCTCTGTTACGTCCCACGTTCGGTATTATCGGGCCATAGCATGCACAATATTTGTATAACCTGTGCCCGTATGTAAACAATGCATAGGGTCTAAAACAAAACAGAGCCCCATCGTATCGCACCTTTTTAAGATGTGACAGTCAACTTTCCGAGATGACCAGTATAAGTTATAGAAATTTCAGAAAATTTATCTAATGTATATTTTGAAAATTTTATGCCAGTTCTGTATACAGTGTGCCTGAAGATAAATCCTCTTAAAATTTGACCATAAGTATCTCTCAAATAAGTGAGAAAATTGAGTTATTAACTTTCCGAGTTGGCCAGTATAAGTTATAGAAATTTTTGAAAATTTATGTAATACATATTTTTAAAATTTTATGCCAGATCTGTATACAGTATGTCTGAAGATAAATCCTCTGAAAATTTAACTACAAGTATGGCTTAAATAAGTGAGAAAATCGAGTTATTATCTGTCCGAGTTGGCCAGTATAAGTCATCTGTCACTGAAATTTCTGAAAATTTATCTGATGGATATTTTGAAAATCGTATGCCAGATTTGTATACAGTATGCCTGAAGGTAAATCCTCTGAAAATTTGATAACGGGTATGTGAAAATTAAGTGAGAAAATCGAGTTATTAAATTTCCGAGTTGACCAGTATAAGTCACTAAAATTTTATCTTATTGATATTTTGAAAATTTTATGCCAGCTTTGTATTCAGTATGTCCGAGGATAATTCCTTTGAAAATATGAAGGCAAGTATGTCTTAAATAAGTGAAAAAATCTTTTAGCCATTGATATGTCGTGATAACAAAAAATATCGCTGACTTCATATATTTCGTTTTGTGTAAATATTAAATTGGTATACTAATAGGTGGGATTTGCTTAAAACTAATTGACGTGTCTAAGCAGTTTTTAGACATGCCTCTGTATGTATATTTATTTGTGTAATTGGTGTGTATAAAGTGGCACGTGCATTCAATTACATGACAGGGGACAACAGCAGTCGCAAACAAAGCGGGAAGTGAATATCCAGAACGGGGCGCTTGTTTAGTATTCTAGTAATTTCCTAAGAGCAGAACTCCAGATACTTTACTAAAATATATTCCGCCCGTTGTTAAATACATATTGCCCGAGCAACTTGCTCCTGTTGTCTGGCGGCTGCATGTAGCAGCGCAAGTAATTCCACCTTTTATCCGGCCGAGGCGACGCTAATACGGTTAGCGTAAATGTGTCATCGCCGTCGCAATTAAGCTAATTCCGCGCGGGGGCGGCGGGGGCGGCGGGGGCGGCAGAGGGGGGGGCGGACGTC
Organism: Othius punctulatus; assembly: GCA_951805005.1. NCBI lineage: Eukaryota > Metazoa > Arthropoda > Insecta > Coleoptera > Staphylinidae > Othius > Othius punctulatus. Next base: position 35,544,770 of record OX638147.1, on the reverse strand, counting down.
TTGCCGGCCGCCCCCGAAGAAAGCGATAAGTTGCTGTACACGTTCGTATTCCGGGACTGATCCCGTGCTATGCGTGTGGCTTTGGCAGGCGATCACACGCTCGCGGCAACTCGAAAACTTGTCTAATTACAGACAGAGAAAACGAGAAAACTCGCCAAATCTGGGATAAAGTTTTGAACCGTGCGCTGAAGAGGTAATAATAGATTTTGCGTTCCCAAATCAAGTGGTATTCGACACAATACAACGGAGGAGGAGAAAAGAACCAACTTTCCTCGGACTGCATCCACTAGATCAAACATTAATTAATAACTTTGGCAACAGGCAAACTAAATATTAATTTTATACTTAAAACGTTACTACTACTACTACTACCCACAGTTAAATTCGAGGATTTCATATTTTTATTTTCATAAACCTGCATCAACTTATACTATTAAATTCTCTAACGCGCTACCACAGAGTGTGCGGCAAATTGACGTAAAGGGTTGTAAATCTTAAGTGAAACTCGCTCTATTGCGCGAAGCATTCTACAGGGTGTCCTAAATGAAGTATAATACTATAATTAGTATAATAATTCAAAAATTTAAACTAAAATTTTCAATAATTGCCAAAATTTCTCAATAATTTTCGAGATTTCTACACATTTCTCAACAATTCTTAGGATTTGAAATCTAATTCAGTAACAAGTTATTAAGTATACTTTTGTTTATCATGTTATATTAAATCAAAATATACCGTATATTTAGGTTCTTGGAACATTTCAACTGAACCACGGGTGCAATAAATAATAATTATTATTATAAATAATCATTCATTGTATCGCCACTAAACCAGCAATTCCCTGCATTACCTTATAAATATGTTCTTGTTAAACATCTTGTTTCTATACAATTGTATGAATAATTGTAAATGAATACTTATGTAAGCTAAATTTCTTTGTTTTAAACATTTATGTTTTGTAATATGTAATGTTGTAAACATTGTTGTAATATGTTGTAATATGTAATGTTATGTAATGTTGTAAACTGTAATAGAGCATTCAGAATTTCTATATATGAGGCTTGAATTTGTTCGTTATTATCACAATATGGGAATATTTATATCTCCGAGGGTATTTGGCTTGGTTCCCAAGTTTTTTCGAATGATATGAATGCGCTGTGATATTTATTTGTTATTATTTTTAAGCTAAACTGCACGTAACAATGGTTTGAAATACAAATGATAATTCTCTCTCTCAAGGTTAACATTTGTGCTTTGCAGACGTGTTTTACATGAATTATGCAAGATCAATTTACATACCTATACATAAATACGCAGCGCGTACGTATGCTACTGTAATAATTATGCAAATTTGTGGTGATAAAAGTATCACCGTAAAGATGGGAATTTAGACGTCGCCAGAAGGGTAGCTCGCAGCACTTTATTAATTTTTCCCCATCCTGCGTTGGAAATAAAACTGCAAAACTTCAATATTCATTTAGGCAATGTACAAACCTTGTCTAATTATTTCGCTTTGTAAACGTCCGCGATGGTAACTGAGTTAAAAACGAATTCGCCTTAACACGACAAAAGAGAAGAAAAGCGAATAGGAGAACAAAGCAGTTGCTCCTTTGACATTCTTAATTGAATTAAGTCGCAAAGATGTTTCAATACACGTGAAAAAATTGCCGCCCTTTTTCCGTGTTCGCGCGCCCCTCGAAGGAGTGCATATACACAGACGGGCTGCAATAAACGATTGAATCTCGGCTAAAAAGTTCGGCGCGAATTTAACGACAGTTGACGTGATGTGTTACAGCGTATAAAAGCCTTAGAAACTCGCGAGATAAATAAATATAAGTATCCTTTCTGCAGATGATAACGTGTCATCACTACATCCTTCACTCACGTAATTTAGTTTAATGTTATACACACAATCTTTGACACCGAACAATTTTAAACAGATTTATTATCGCATGCTCAATCACTTAACGACACGTATGACATACGTGTGCATGATAAATAGGGGCATTAATGCTTAATGCCTTTAATTAATGTTGTTTTTTTAGGTTTTGAATACATATTAATGCATAATATGGTAAATTATTAATAACAATGATTGCCAAAATGTGAGTGTTTTTATTCAATTAGTGGTAATGCACATATCAATCAATTAATCTAATTAATAAATTATGATTAGTTATATTGACGTGGGAGAGCAGAAAACAACATTGACATATAATCGATTAGTAGCAATGTTGGTTAGGTCCCCCTCCCCCCACTTTGAACTAAATTTACTAAAATTTGAAGGGCCATTGCTTTAAATGGCACACCTTATATTTTATTACTTAGTCATATTCAGTGTCTTATTTTACATCTATTTCCTCCCTTATACTTTTTCTCAAAAGTTGATTGTTTGAGAGATATTTCCGATTTTCTGAGAGGCTAACTTCACGGATCTATCTTGGTGTACATTGAAAATGCATGAACGTATAAAGTGTGTTCAACGTTAATTACGTTGATAAAATAAATTTTGTATTAATGGGGGCAAAATACAAAATACAGGAACTAAAAATAGGGTGCCTGTTTCATGAAAAATGCAAATTAGTCTCATTAGAATGAAGTGTGCTCCCTCATTTGATTAAGAGCTTATGACGTGCTGGGATTGAGGATACGAGATAGGACATGAGTGTTAGGGAGGACGAGGTCTGCTGGATATAGAGTGGTTTATACAGATAGGTGCGGGACAAATGGCTCTATATTGTTACCCTTAGGTTAATCCCCGGGCCTCCGTGTAATCCCGAATGCCGTTCGAATAAAGAAATAGCAGGTGAACATAATTTGCGGCCAGATACCTATACTGCTGTGCCTGGTGTGTGCTTAATTATTCCCATATTTTGCATCAACTGCAGCAAGTTCCGTGTGACTTAGTACTAACTCGCTGCTAAGTATAGCAAACTTATTTCCATGCATTTAATACATATATCAGCTCCAAAGTTTATATCTTAAGGTTGTCAGCGGGACGAGACGTGGTTATGTTCAGTGCCGCACATTGTGGGCCACGTAAATGTTTACATTCATAATTCCTACAAACTGGCGCTAATAATTCAGCACTAATCTTGGCAACCAATGTGGAAAGTATTTGGCCTGCATGTAATTTGGGGCGGAATGTATAAAATAAACTTTTACCCGATAGAGTTTACGGAATAAGAAGGGAGCTAATAATGGAAAACAAATTTCATTTCTGGTGACAGCGATTAAAGCAGCTGGAACGTTCGGAACGTCGACTCGTATTGGGGCCCGTGTTGCACGGCGTTTGTTTAAGATAAGAGATTCTAAATGAATAGTAGAATCTTTACGGGAATGCAATGAGGTGGAAAGAACAGGACAATGAATGGCGATGGTATCTAACTAGAAATGCTTGGGAATCTCTCAAGGAATCTGACAGAAGAGCATTTCAATTTGACTCCATAATCATCAGCGCCCATCTCGTTAGTTAATGACGCTTTTGAGAGTTTGAAGACTCCAGGCGTCATTTGTTTTCGGGCCTTTCTCCCGGATGAGGATGAATGTTAATTATTGATGTGTGGCGAGGGGCGGTTTTGAAGTTTATTTTGATCCCGGAGGAGGATAATGGGTCTCTACGATTAATTATCCCGGAATACCTGCACAGATCATTTACACATCGGTGGACCGCAGGCTTAGCAGATGCACACGCCAACTTGCGGTCCTTCCTCATTTCCAACTTCGTCGTGACCTTGCCCAAAGGCCACAGTTTCGAGTTATGATGCACTACAAATCCTCGTGGGGAAGGACGCATTAAAATGTACATACCGCTGACATAAAACTAATTTAAACTTCCTTCACGGTGCGCCCTTCACCACTATTCTCCACTTTACATCACTACACCCAATAACTGCCATTTAAATATCTGTCCTTGTGATAAAACAAAATGGCGACTTGTAATGCAAAGCACGCTACAATGGCACGTAATTCGTAAAACGTCACCTTAAGATTTGATTCCACATGTAGGGCGCAGATTTGCTGCGTCTTCGCTACGTGAATTTGTTATGTATGATTCGCATTTCGTTCTGTTATTTCGTTCGCTTCCCGAATAATGGAACTGAGTTATTGTGCTTCATGCCTCCTTTATTTTATAGCCATTTTCTTTCAATTGCACTTTACGGCAGCATCTAAATAATTTCAATCAAACAAATTTCAGAACAAATCTATCTCGAATCGAATCGCCTTCGATATACACGCACTAGACGTTCGCCCCAAATCGCAATCCTACAATCCCGAATATTTTCATTACTTTTTCATTATAACATTCGCCGATCAATACGCAAATACACAAATATAACGACCCCCAGGCATCACTATTGTTTCACAATTACTATCAGTAATCAGAATATTACCTAAAATATTGATTACATATAGCCTATATTAATAATAAACACAATATTAATGCAATGCATGCAGCTTTTAATATTGCATTTTTAATTTTATAAATAGAGCTGGGATTATATGCACTTTGTCACTTTGCTTTTATTCTATTTTATTTAATTGTATTGCATATATATATTGTACATTATTTGTTTCTGTACGAAGCGAAATAAAGATTTTATTTATAATATTCATATGCCACTTATATAATTTCGTTTCTATGCGAATTATTGCAAATTTGCAATTTTTTTATAATATTTAAAAATATCATAACATGTGTGCATCAAATTCTCACCCAATGAAACTTATGTATGTAAGTCCTAAAGGGTCTGTGAATATGCATATGCCACTTATATAATTTCGTTTCTGTACGAATTAGGACAAGACAATTGCATTTTTTTTATTATATTTAAAAATATCATAAAATATGTGCATCAAATTGTCGCCCAATAAAACTTATGTATGTAAGTCCTAAAGGGTGTGTGAAATACCCTATAAATGACACTTTCCAATTTGCCGCAGGAGAGTAGTAAATCAACCCTAAATATTATGAAAATCCGAGCAACTTGGAGAGTTAGGCATACGATTTTCTCCCTTATTTAAGACATACTCATCTTCATATTTTCAAAGGAATTATCCTCAGACATACTGTATACGAAGCTGGCATAAAATTTACAAAATATCCATTAGATAAATTTTCTGAAATTTTGCAGACTGGTATAGACAGAAATAATCGAAATTTTCAGCAATCATTGAAAGTTGGACAGAATAGTACATATTTTGACAGAAATAATAGAAATCTAGAATAGAAATAATATAATATAGAAAATAATCTAAAAATGTAAAAATCCAAAATAGAAAATAATCTAAAAATGTAAAAATCTAAAATAGAAATCTAATAGAAAATAATAGAAATAACAGCAATCATTGAAAGTTGGACAGAATACTTTATATTTAGACAAAAATAATCGAAGTTTTCAGTAGGCATTGAATATTTAACACCAATCATTAACAGTCAAATTTAAAATTCAGCAGCTCAAATTTGGCAGAAATTATTGAAATTTTCTGTAATGATTAAACATTTTACAACAATAATTGAAAGTTTGACAGAATTGTTAAAATTTTGGTAGAAGTAATCGAAACTTTCAGTTAGATAAGACAGTTAGATAAAATAACTCAGATTTGATAGAAATATTTGAAATTTTCAGAAATTATTAAACTTTTAACCGCAATCATTGAAAATTGGACGGAGTAGTTAAAATATTCACAGAAGTAACCGAAATTTTCAGTGATCATTGAATACTTGACAGCAATAATTAAAAGTTTGACAGAATGGCTCAAATTTTGGTAGAAATAATTGACATTTTCTGTAATCATTGAATATTTAACAGCAATCTTTAACAGTTTGATAAAATAACTCAAATTTGATAGAAATAATTGAAATTTACAGAAATTATTAAACTTTTAACCGCAATCATTGAAAATTGGACGGAGTAGTTCAAATATTCACAGAAGTAACCGAAATTTTCAGTAATCATGGAATACTTGACAGCAATAATTAAAAGTTTGACAGAATAGTTCAAATTTTGACAGAAATATTCGAAATATTCTGTACTCATTGAATATTTAACAGCAATATTTAATACTTTGATATAGTAGTACAAATTTTGACAGAAATAATCGAAATTTTCAAAAATCATTGAATATTTACCACCAATCATTAACAGTCTGACAGAATAGCTCAAATTTGACATAAATAATCGAAAATTTCAGTAATCATTAAATGTTGAACATCAATCATTAACATTCTGAAAGAATAGCTCAAATCTGACAGAAAATATTGAAATATTCAGTAATCATTGAACATTTGACAGCAATTATTGAAAGTTGGACACAAAAGTTTTAAGTTTTGATAGAAATAATTGACATTTTCTGTAATCATTCAATATTTAACAGCAATCTTAAACAGTTTGATAAAATAACTCAAATTTGATAAAAATAATTGAAATTTTCAGAAATTATTAAACTTTTAACAGTAATCATTGAAAATTGGACGGAATAGTTCAAATATTCACAGAAATAACCGAAATTTTCAGTAATCATTGAATACTTGACAAAAGTTTGACAGAATAGTTCAAATTTTGATAGAAATAATCAAAATGATAATCATCGATGATTGCAAACTAATTTGGTAAATACATGAAAACTTTGAAAAATTGTTTGGAATTGTACAAATACAGAAATTGTCATGTGATTCAAGCGGTTTTTATAAAAGTATACATGGGCGATATAACCCGTATGTATACTTTTATAAAATCCTCCCTGTATATGGTATAATTGAACTGCTAGGGTTAAAACTAAATTTTCTGAAATTTTAGCGACTAATAACTTATACTGGCCAACTCGGAAAGTTAATAACTCGATTTTCTCACTTATTTAAGACATACAAGTGGTAACATTTTCAGAGGATTTATGTTCAGGCATACTGTATACAAATCTGGCATGAAATTTTCAAAATATCCATCAGATAACTTTTCAGAAATTTCATTGACAGATTACTTATCCTGTCCAACTTGCAAAGTTAGTAACTCCATTTTCACACTTATTTGAGACATACTAGTGGTCAATTTTTCAGAGGAGTTATGTTCAGGCATACTGTATACAGATCTGCTATAAAATTTTCATTAGATGTTTCAGAAATCTCAGTGACAGATAACTTATACAGGCCAACTCGGAAAGTTAATAACTCGATTTTTACACTTATTTCTGACTTACAAGTGGTAAAATTTTCAGAGGATTTATCTTTAGGCATACTGTATACAAATCTGGCATGACATTTTTAAAATATCCATCAGATAAATTTTCAGAAATTTCAGTGACAGATAACTTATACTCGGACAGTTAATTACTCGATTTTCTCACTTATTTGAGACAGACAAGTGGTACAATTTTCAGAGGATTTATCTTCAGGCATACTGTATACAAATCTGGTAAAAAATCTAAATATCCATTAGATACATTTTCAGAAATTTCAGTGACTGATAACTTATTCTGGCCAACTCGGAAAGTTAATAACTCGATTTTCTCACTTAATTTATACATATTCGTTGTGAAATTTTCAGAGGATTTGTCTTCAGGCATACTGTCTACAAATTTGACATATTTTTTTTTAAATATCCATCAGATAAATTTTCAGAAATTTCAGTGACAGATAACTTATACTGGTCAAGTTGCAAAGTTAATAACTCGATTTTCTCACTTATTTCAGACACACAAGTGGTAACATTTTCAGATGTTTTAGCTTCAGGCATACTGTATACAAATCTGGCATAAAATTTACAAAATATCCATTAGATAAATTTTCTGAAATTTTAGCGAATTATACTGATCGACTAGGAAAGATAATAACTCGATTTTCTTACTTATTTGAGGCATACAAGTGGCAAAACTTTGAGAGGATTTATCTTCAGGCATACTGTATACAAATCTGGTAAAAAATCTAAATATCCATTAGATAGATTTTCAGAAATTTCAGTGACTGATAACTTATACTGGCCAACTTGGAGAGTTAATAACTCGATTTTCTCACTTAATTTACACATACCAGTTGTCAAATTTTCACAGGATTTGTCTTCAGGCATACTGTATACAAATTTGGCATAAAAAATTAAAATATCCATAAGATAAATTTTCAGAAATTTCAGTGATTTAATAGTGCTTTAAAATATATACTTAGAATTAGATATCTGAATATTTGCTTTATACGTGGTTGCTTGCTTGTGTGCTGGTGTATTCTGCATGATTAATTATAGTCAGGAAATAATCATGCACATCTGATATTGCATGCCCAGGTTTCACTTTATCCGTACAGATCCGGCCCTTTATATGCACGTGTATCAAATAGCACCAGGAGCATTGGTTTGCATTGAGCTAACTTCTGTTTCTGTAGAAATGTATCACTGAAAATTGTAATGGCAGGGCATCTAATATTCATTTACCAAGTAAATATGTTCTGCAGATGTAGAAATGTTTTTTTTACAGTAAGAAAAGTTTCTTTAATATGCAGAGTAATCCTGAAAAACGTCTTGAAGATATCAAAACAGTTGCATAGGACAATTACAGAATCTTGTAATTAATTAAGTGGCTTGATAACTTTAATACTTCGTAATAAATGCACTGCATTGGGATTTACATTATGTATGGCTTCGGTTTATATACAAGAGTTTACGGTTTGCAGTCATGCTTTCTTAGTCGGGGCATAATAGATTTACATAGCGTTGGAAACAATGCCGAATTTATAGACAATAGGCGTGGGTGTAGGCCCGATGTGATTTATCATATTCGAAACGAATGTACCGTCTGCGCCCGTCTAGCGCAGAAACCAGAAGGAAGCAAGCTTCAATCCATCAAACGCGTCGATTAACAATCGCTTCATTTATCTATGCACCAATTGAGTTCCGCTTACGCGATACTTTCCAATTCCGCCGTAATTACTGCACAAGACGCCTGAATGGGCCTTGATTTTAGTGAAATGTATCCCAGAATTTATTGCAGGAATGCCTCTTTGAGGCCGTCTTCGCATGAACTCGCAATAAAATAAAATACTTATATGGCGAAATTTTGTAATACCTATGCGTGATATCGAAGACGATGATGTATCCCGCATTGGAAATTGATTTCATACCCATCGTTATGAAAGTTTCCTGAAATTCATCAATTTTGTGTATGCGTCAAAAACAGTACTACCGTCGTAGTTGTATAAATAGTTGAAGATTATTGCAAATATTGATTTAGGGTGCATGGATGGGATGTTTAATTCAATAATCCTTAGCGCGTAATTTCGATAATTTTTATATCGACATCGAGCTACTCTATGGGCACGTGTTGACAAGTCGTAACTCAATACTAAATAATAATTAACAATAATTACGTCGTAATTGTAACACTGCGGTCTACGAGATACAGCTGCCAATATGTGCAAAATTTGCAACTATACACAACATATCAAGTTTCTTATATTCGCACATACAAACATACAACAATAGCTTTATTCAGAGTTTTCTCGTTGCTGTTTATGAATAGTTGTTATTTATGTAGTAATTTATGTCAATTTACGTGAGCGCAGTTTATCAACCAAGCGCTCCTCCGCCCAGCGTCTTGACATCTAGAGAACTATAATGGATGGACTAAAATAGCAATTGTGCTGGTTAAATCGGTCTTTTGATTTACGGGAGATAGGCCGGACTCAGGATGGGCTGTATAGTTTCAGACGTCCCGAGGCACCAGCCCGTCGACAGCTTGTTTACGACGTCAGGAGACGCCAAGCCGGAAACCGCGATATTTTAGAAGAGCCCCCCGGAAGTAGCGTTGTAATATTCATTACAGGGCTTCATCTACACCCAATTATTTTATTTACGCCCCCCGGTATATCAACACAACATATACCTGTATATCAGTCTATCAGGCGTAGCTGTTAAAAGAAAAACAACAGGAAGAACACAGAACACATGTGTAAAGTCATATCTTAAATCAACTCAAATTGAGATAAGGAAAATATAATTCATCTATAACACATCGCTATTTTCTAACACTACATCTTTACTTCATATAAAGGGTTTTCCAATAAGAGGTGTTATTTTGATATTCAAAGAAAAATGCCATTTTTTATTATAAATCATCAGATGTTTATTTCATTACAAAGAGGAAGGTATGCCGTTAATAGTGGAAAATAACATCAAGCAAATGACCACCACGGCCACGCTTACAGGACAAAATCCTTTTCATGAAATTTTCCATAACTAAATCGCAAAGTGGCTGCTGTATGTCCTCGATAGCCTCACGAATTCCATCTTTGAGGTCTTGAATCGATACTGGGCTGTTGGCGTAGACCTTCTCCTTCACGTGGCCCCAAAGAAAGAAGTCGCAAGGTGTTAAATCACAAGATCTCGGTGGCCAATTGTGATCACCTCTTCGAGAGATAACACGGTCCGGAAACTTTTCCCTTAAAAGATCAATGGTTTCGTTGCTTGTGTGGCACGTAGCGCCGTCTTGTTGAAAGTGAACGTTGTCCAGATCAATACCATCCAATTCCGGCCATAAAAAATCGTTAATCATCTCTTGATAGCGCAATCCATTCACCGTAACTGTTGCGCCAGCCTCATTTTCGAAAAAGTAAGGTCCAATGACTCCGCCGGACCATAAACCGCACCAAACAGTCACACGTTGAGGATAGAGAGGCTTTTCAACAATAACTCTTGGGTTTTCTGAGCCCCAGATGCGACAATTTTACTTGTTGACGAAGCCACCGAGGTGGAAATGGGCCTCATCACTGAAGATGATTTTTCGATGGAATTCCGGATCATTTTCATGCATTTCAACGACCCAATCAGCAAAGTCACGACGTTGTTGATGATCGGCCGGCTTGAGTTCTTGTGTTAACTGGACTTTATAAGCCTTAAGACCCAAATCTTTATGCAAAATACGGTGTAATGACGTTTGTGGAATACCTAATTCCAAAGAACGACGAGGAATGGACAAACCTGGGTTTTCTTCAACACTTTCGGCTACAGCAGCAATATTCTCGGCTGTTCTTGAGCGACGTGCACGGGTTTTATTCTTCTCATCACTAACTTGTCCCAACAGCTCGAATTTTTCCACCAATTTCTGTATTGCGGTCCGACAAGGTGCTTCACGACGACCCAAAAATGTTCGAGTTTTACGAACCGTCTCTGCCAAATTTTCACCATTTTTATAGTGAATTTTAATAATTTCAATGCGTTGTTGAAGCGTGTATCGTACCATTTTTATTAATGGCGTAGTTTCTACTTGTCAAATGCCAAGAAATACAGCTTCAAAAGTGACATCTACCGAAATAGCGGGCTATTCAAAATAACACCTCTTATTGGAAAACCCGTTATCATCAATAGTAGCATTATTTGCAGTGCACTTGTATATGTCAAATAAGTGAGTCACTGAAATTTCTGAAAATTTATCTAATGAATATTTTGAAAATTTTATGCCAGATTTGTATACAGTATGCCTAAAGATAAATCCTCTGAAAATTTGATAACGGGTAAGTCTCAAATAAGTGAGAAAATCGAGTTATTAAATTTCCCCAGTTGACCAGTATAAGTTATCAGTTACTAAAATTTCTGAAATAGCACACTTTCAGCCTCTTTAAACGGATCTCGCGATATCCCCTCTCAAATTTGGGAAATTAAAAAAAATTACGGAAATAATTAACACAGCTGTGTTTAATTGGGTCGTCAGAATGATGTTTCAATTTCAGCTTGCTACGGCTCTGGTTGCGTGTAACTTTAAGAATATCCGAATGAGAGTTCCAAAACCAAAACTAGTTGCTGATTAGGTGGAAAACCGAGCGGAGTACATGAGTATATTATAAGAAGTCAGTCGTGTGCGAAACTTTGGCGTAAGCATGTGCTGATGCAGACAACGAAGTCACTATCAATTACCCCCAACAAAGAATCAATTGCAGCTAGGAAAATTCCCAAAGTGGAACCGATAAATCAAACAACACCTGCGAGTGCGCGGTGAGAGTTTTTTTGTGTTTGCGATGTCTACTCGCATCCCCCAAAAGCGCCAGTTGACACGAATCACTTTTATTAATTCCATTACTTACGCCCTATTTATTTACGAATCGTCGATAATTTCGGATTAACAGGGGCGGATTTATCGACACGCCGATGAGCCGGCTGGCTCGATGCATGAGGGGAAGGTGTAGTCTTATGTAAATTAAAACAAAACGCCATTTCGAAAACCGCACTCAATCAGCCGGACCAAACCCAAACAGGATAGTGTAAATTATTTATAGGGAAAACGCGGGCGAAATGTTGACATTGCGGGTTGGACGTTTTATTTATTATTTTATTAAAGTTTTAATGTTTCCTCCGCGTATTATAACTTTAGTTTCCAGTACTTAGTTCTAGTTTGAAGCGTCCGGAAAACATAAACAAATATTAAATAAATCAAATTCCGGGAAAAACTTTGCCGCAGCATGGAAACATCATTAATGAAATTATGTAATGATTTAAATTGGGCGCAGCTTTTTCGGCAAAATTAAGCGAGCTCACCAGGAACAATGGTGTAATGCAGTTTGCAAATGAATCCCTCTTCTCCGGAGGGATAGAAGATGTAACCAAACATGGCACTATCATTACGCTGCGAATTGGGCATTTGCTCGGTGACCAAGTGTGATATGGGTTTAGGTGAATTTGCTAAGCGAGATATAAATTTCCTGCCCGGACGAAGTAATATGCATGTCGAAAAATATGTCACAATTAAACCATTCTCGCATAAATACCAAACCACAATTCAAAACCATGGATTTCAATGGTGTGCCGACGTTTATCTGGCTGCAGTGTGCACGGTGCACTGATTGCACAAGTGCATAATATACTTACAATTTCAGCCTCACGCCTCGGCACAATATAAAATACGTACAGAACACACGAACTCAGCTCGAATTAACCCAATCCAGCCACACCTTATTAATTCATCGACTTAAATCACAATCACAGCAGAGTGATGCATTAATTTAATTAATTCAACCAACGCTCCTATGTATTAACAACGAAAAAATAAATCTCTCGGCTGGCTGACTGGCAAAAGTTTTGCTCGGGTTTTTGTGAAGTTCAAAATAAACAAGAACTTCCTCTCTGCAGCGTCGCGATTCAATACATATCTGGGGAGTCTAGCATCAATCGGTGTAATCAACTATAGTTGCTGGGGTTATTCTAGCCGATTGCACCCTAGTGTTAATTTAATTGCCGCCTGAAATTACCAGCCTGAGAAATTTCTGGTTTAAACTGCACGCCGAACGGCAATTGCATGGAACCAAGGGAGAATTTACACGACAAAAAACTACTATAAATGCTAAGCGCGCATATAAAGTTTTTCCTTAAATACTTTAAGCACACAAGAAAAAGATACCGTTTTGTATTGGTATCGCACATTTCGACTCAGAAACTTTACTTATTGAAACTGATTCATTTGTAAAACACATTTTATACTTACCAGGACTATGCAATACACTAAATCAAAGTGCACGAGATTACATTTATTACAAACATCTTACATTAATTGATTGCACGAAAAGGGTTTCATACTTGTTTCATTCTATTCAAATATGACCACAGATAATATGTAATGTAATGTATAATGTAATGTATGATGTAATGTATAATGTAATGTTAGACAAGGTGTTAGCAAATTTGCAAATAATAAATTTTCAGAAATTTGAGTAATAACTAACCCAAACTTGTCAATGCATAAAGTTATATGTTTGATTTTATCCCTTATTTAATACTCAAACTTAGTCAAATTTTCAGGAGAATTAGTTACAGATGTACTGTACACTAATCTAATATCAAATTTGCAAATAATAAAGTTTCAGAAATTTCAGTAATAGCTAACCCATACTTGTCAATGTAGAAAGTTAAGTGTTTGATTTTCGCCCTTATTTAATACTGAAACTTTGTCAAATGTTCAGCAGAATTAGTTTCAGGTGTACTGTAGACGAATCTAATATCAAATTTGCAAATAATATATTTTCAGATACTTGAGTAAAAACTAACCCATACATCTCAATGCAGAAAGTTATATGGTTGATTTTCTCCCTTATGTAATACTGAAACATAGTCAAAATTTCAGGAGAATTAGTTTCTGGTGTACTGTACACGAATCTAATATCAAATTATCAAATAATAAATTTTCAGATATTTGAGTAATTACTAATCCATACTTGTCAATGCAGAAAGTTATATGTTTGATTTTCTCCCTTATTTTTTTTTTTTTATTTGAATCCATTAATATTTACAATCTGTATAAAATAACAATAGGTAAATTATGTGTTTTTTGGTTTGTGTCATGTAGAAAGTTATCCATTGATAACTCTCTTTCTTAGTGTTGATTAAATTGGTTATGGATACATGGATATTTAAATGATGCTAGCTGAACCTGGTGGTTAGATCTGTTGGCTTGAATCTCTTGAGTCTTCTGGTTTCACCTGTGATGTCCATCAAGTTCTGTGCAAGTCTATTTGGGTGGATGACTAGTCTGCTTCGGTAATTTTCGAGGTGTTTTTTTATTTCTTCTTTAATTGAAGGAACTCGCAGGTCTCGCTCGATGACGTAGTTGGGTACATACCAAGGTGCATCCACTATTAGGCGTAGTACTTTATTTTGAAACCTCTGCAGAATTTCAAGATTGGAGTTGCTGGCAGTTCCCCACAGCTGTATTCCGTAACACCATATAGGTTTCAGTATTGCTTTGTAGAGTAGTATCTTGCTTTCTAGTGACATTTGCGACTTTCTACCTATTAACCAATACATTCGGCTCAGTCTGATCCCCATTTGTTTTCTTTTGGTGAATATATGTTTTTGCCATGTTAGACGGCGGTCTATGTGTAGTCCGAGATATTTGGCCTCTTCTTTTTGCGGAATCTGAGTATTATTTATAGTTACTGGTGGACACGTTTCTCTTCTGGTAGTAAATGTTACATGCACTGATTTGTTCTCGTTGACTTTGATTCTCCATGTTTTAAGCCACTCTTCTATTTTGTGCAGGTTTAATTGCAGGTTCCTTGAGGCCTTTGCTGGGTCTCGATGGGATGCCAGTATAGCGGTGTCGTCTGCGAACGTTGCCACTGTAGTGATATTGGTGGTGGGTAGGTCTGCGGTGTACAATAGGTATAATATGGGGCCTAGAACACTGCCCTGTGGTACTCCGGCATTGATGTCTTTGAGATCTGTATACTCGCTTTGCTGTTTCACCAAAAAGTGTCTGTTGGATAGGTAAGATCTTATGATTTGGAAAAAGTGGTGTGGTATATTATTTTTTAACTTGTAGAGTAAACCGGCGTGCCATACTTTGTCAAATGCTTGGCTTATATCAAGAAACGCAGCCGAGCAGTATCTTTTGCATTCTATATCGTTGGAGATCTTTTTTACGATTCGGTGAATTTGTTCAGTAGTTCCATGCAGATTTCTAAATCCGAACTGGTGATTGGGAATTAAATTTCTATGTTCTAGTATTGGTTTTAATCTTTTCAATATAAGTTTTTCCAATACTTTTGAAAGTACTGGAAGCAGACTTATTGGTCTATATGATGTTATGTCCGTAGGATCTTTTCCGGGTTTTGGTAGCATTATAACTTCTGCTACCTTCCACTGGCTAGGAAAATATCCCACTCTCAGTACTGCATTGAATATATGCGTTATACATATTAGGCATTTTTTCGTGGTTTCTTGTAGAACTCTTCCTGTAATTAGATCATATCCAGGCGCCTTTTTGGTATTTATGTCTTTGTTAATGACGGCCTTTACTTCTTTTATCTTGAATGGTTCTATCGGGAAGTCTAGTTGGTAGGGGGTCGCCAGATAGTCTGCAATTCTGACATCTTCTTCTGCGTTACCTGCTGGGTGTGGAGTGAATACCTTTGCCAGATGTTGTGCAAATGCGTTAGCCTTCTCTGCGTCATTTTTACACCATTTTCCATCGTTGCCTTTTATTGGTGGTATTGCTTGCCGCGGCCTTTTAATTTTCCTTGTAGCTTTCCATAGGGAGTATTCGCTTGATTCTGTAGGTGACAAGTTACGCAGGTGCTCTTGTATACCTTGGTTTTTCAGTTCTAGAAGTAACGTTTTTAATTCTTTGATTGATTTATTGAGTTTTGTTTTGTCTTCTGCTGATCTTGTTTTTCTCCACTGTGCACGTAATTTCCGTTTGGTTATTATTTTTTCTTTCACTATTACTGGACAACTCTCTTTTAAATCTAATTCTTCCTGATAAGGTGTCGCTTGCCAAGCTGCTTTTTGTATTGCTCTATTTAAGTTGTCTATTGCATCTTCTATCTGCATTTCAGTTTTCAACGGTATGTTTACTTCAATTGAGCGATCTAGAGTTTCTTTAAACATATCCCAGTCAGTCTTTTTATTATACAGAGAAGGTTGCTTTGGTTTGTTTAAAATTTTTGAGTACATTGTCACTATTATTGGAGAGTGATCTGAAGATAAGTCTATGCATGACTCAGTTTTCACTTGTTTTTCGTTGATTCCTTTGGTGATGCAGAAGTCTATAACGTCAGGTATTTTTTTAGGATCAGAGGGCCAGTATGTAGGTTGCCCAGATGTTAGACAATGAAGGTTATTATTTTTCATACAGGCAAGTAATTCTCTGCCTTTAGTTGTTGTAAGGCGTGAGCCCCATCGTAGATGCTTAGCATTATAGTCACCACCTGCTATAAATTTATTTCCAAGTGTTTTAAAGAAATGCTCAAATTGTTCCTGTTTGTTATTGTGTTTGGGAGGACAATATACAGCTGATATTGTTAAAGGACCTGTCTTACTTTCAACTATAATACTAGTTGCCTGTATGTAGTCGTTTGTGTATTTATCTGTTTCGTGATGCTTTATGCAATTCTTTACTAGCAATGCTGTACCGCCGTGCGCTGTTCCATCTGGGTGATTTGTATTGTATAACGTATATTTTGGAATTTTCATGTAGCTTTTCTTTGTAAAATGTGTTTCAGCAATTAATAATATGTCTATGTTGTGTAGTAAGAGGAATATTTTTAATTCTTCAGTGTGTTGACATAGGCCGTTGGCGTTCCATACTGCAAGTTTTAGTATTTCTGCCATAACCATTATGTTTTGCTAGCAAGTAGTGCAGTTAAGAGGTTTAGCATAGTAGAAATTTGTTCGGTTAGTTTTTTGATCATTTCTTTTAGTTCTGACATTTCGTTATTATTAACTTGTTGTTGTTATTATCCCTTATTTAATACTGAAACATTATCAATTTTTCAGGAGAATTAGTTTTAGGTATACTGTACACCAATCTAATATCAAGTTAAAGAATAATAAATTTTCAGATATTTCAGTAATTGCTAACCCATACTTATCAATGCAGAAAGTGATATGTTTGTTTTTTTTTCCTCTTTTAATACTGAAACTTTGTCAAATTTTAAGCAGATTTAGCTTCAGGTGTACTGTACACGAAACTATTATCAAATTTGGAAATAATAAATTTTCAGAAATTTCAGTAATTGCTAACTCATACGTGTCAATGCAGAAAGTTATATGTTTGATTTTCTCCCTTATATAATACTGAAACTTTGTCAAATTTTCAGGAGAATTAGTTTAAGGTGTACTGTATACGAATCTAGCATCAAATTTGCAAATAATGAATTTTCAGAAATTTCAGTAATAACTAACCCATACTTGTAAATGCATAAAGTTATATGTTTGATTCTCTCCCTTATTTATTACTGAAACTTTGTCAAATTTTCAGGAAAATTAGTTTCAGGTATATTGTATACGAATCTATTATCAAATGTGCAAATAAGAAAATTTCAGAAATTTCATTAATAGCTAACCCATACTTGTCAATGCAGAAAGTTAAGTGTTTGATTTTCGCCCTTATTTAATACTGAAACTTTGTCAAATTTTCAGGAGAATTAGTTTCAGGTGTACTGCACATGAGTGTTATATCAAATTTGCAATTAATAATTTTTCAGTTAATTCAGTAATAGCTAACCCATACTTGTCAATGCAGAAAGTTATATGTTTGATATTCTCCCTTATTTAAAACTGAAACTTTATCAAATTTTGAGGAGAATTAGCCGTAGATGTACAGTACACGAATCTAATATCAAATTTGCAAATAATCAATTTTCACGAATTTCAGTAATTGCTAACCCATACTTATCAACGTAGAAAGTTATATATTTGATTTTCTCCCTTATTTAATACCGAAACTTTGTCAAATTTTGAGTAGAAGTAGTTTCAGGTTTACTGTATACGAATCTAATATCAAATTTGCAAATAATAAATTTTCAGGAATTTCAGTATGCCCATACTTGTCAATGCAGAAAGTAATATGTTTGATTTTCTCCCATATTTAATAGCGAAAATGTGTCAAATTTTCAGGAGAATTAGTTTCAGGTGTACTGTATACAAATGTAATATCAAATTTGCAAATATTAAATTTTCAGATATCTCAGTAATACTTAACCCATACTTGTCGATGCAGAAAGTTATATGTTTGATTATCTCCCTTATTTAATACTGAAACTGTGTCAAATTTTCAGCAGATTTAGTTTTAGGTGTACTGTATACGAATCTAATATCAAATTTGCAAATAATAAATTTTCAGAAATTTCACTAATAGGTAACCCATACTTGTGAATGCAGAAAGTTATATGTTTGATTATCTCCCTTATTTAATACTGAAACTGTGTCAAATTTTCAGCAGATTTAGTTTTAGGTGTACTGTATACGAATCTAATATCAAATTTGCAAATAATAAATTTTCAGAAATTTCACTAATAGGTAACCCATACTTGTGAATGCAGAAAGTTATATGTTTGATTTTCTCCCTTATTTAATACTGAAACTTTGTCAAATTTTCAGGAATACATGTATATATGCCAGCAACTGCGTAATTTTTATTCCAATTTTGTATTGTCTGTATTGAACACATAATGCGGCGCATCGGAAAATAATATAATTCACTTAACATCCGTTTTGACATCAAATGTATTGAAATTTGATTATAAAATTACTGTAAAATGTGGGATGGTTATTGGGAATATTTCATATTCATATTCATACATTAATGTCGGCACAATGTAATAATTTTTCCAAGATAATGTGATTAGTATTCATAAATAAAGCAGACTACCATATTCTCGATTATATTTCAAATTCTTTATGAACATTTTTAATAAAAATAAAACTCGAAACTAAGTATATTTGAATACACACCTTTTATTCTATTCAAAGGGAATAATGAATGGTGGAATCTTATTCGTATGATCAATTTTAATAAAATTTCGGCTCGCAACCGAAAAATATTTCAATACGATGAACTGTGCGGCGATGAACTGTGCAGCGATGATCTATGCAGCGATGAACTATGCAGCGATGAACTGTGCGGCGATGAACTATGCAGCGATAAACTGTACGGCGATGAACTATTCAGCGATGAACTGTGCAGCGATGAACTATGCGGCGATGATCTATGCAGCGATCAACTGTCCGGCGATGAACTATGCAGCGATAAACTGTACGGCGATGAACTATGCAGCGATCAACTGTGCGGCGATGAACTATGCAGCGATAAACTGTACGGCGATGAACTATTCATCGATGAACTGTGCGGCGATGAACTATACAGCGATGAATTATCTGAGTATGACCTGTCTTTGAACTAAATGTTCGGCGGTGAATTGTCCGGTGAGTAATTGTCTGGTGGCGAAATTTTTGACAGCACTGATAGTTTGCTGTTAAAAATTTCGCCACCAGACAATTACTCACCGGACAATTCACCGCCGAACATTTCGTTCAAAGACAGTTCATAGTCAGATAGTTCATCGCTGCATAGTAGGCATTTTTGGCACATAACCTAACCTAACCTAACCTAATAAACCATTCTCGTCTTTACAAGGATGTTAGCCCAGGACCTCTGCGTTAGTGCCGAAGTGCCATGTTGCAGTGGCTGCTATAATATCATATGTATAAAACAAATTTTTTGCAAAGTATAATTTGTAATTATGCCTGTATAAATATTCAAAATTTTAAACACATATAACGTAGTTGTATTGTACTGTATCATAATTAATGCGAATTAATTTCATGCATGGGTAATAAGATTACAAAAGCGTCTATAACACACGTTACTTGCAGACAGTTTATAATTTTTCCATGTATATTCATAAGGAATAGTCGGAGGTCGTCCTTGTTATTGTTATCAAGCTCCGATAGTTAGGTGGATGTGGGTCGTGCATTTTATCTAGGTTAGCAGCGGGAATCTCGGAAGTGGCAGGAGACACAATGCTTGGCTAAACGGGGCAAATTTGTCCATTTGAAGAAGCGACTTAACCGCGCAGCGCTGCTCGGAAAATTCCATTGCTTATTAAACATGCTAAAATTGCTTCTTTAAATTATTCCGTCGGTATTTACGTTACGCGAAGGTTAACGAGAGTAATTTGATATTCTCAAGGTGTGGAAATTTATATTAAAAAACACAATGGATGAAACGAAATTTCAATTTCATCAGTGGCAGCAATCATATCTTGAGTGATAAAAAATATAAACGGAATATTCAACACATGGGGGCTGACAGAAAACACAATCAACTCCACAAAAATACTAAATCAATTATTGAATAACGCACAATTGGCAGTTTAATTAACTTTATGATTACAATTATTGGATTAAATTATGACGTAGGAGCAATTTATTCAAACACTAAAGCACCAGCCACTTATCAACCAGCTTCCTAGAAGATGCGATCGAACAGTTTAAGACGCAGACACCTTCCATTGTTTTAAATGGGCCGCATTTGTCAACCAGTATACCATCAAACGGCTGCAGACGTTTCGCATTTAAAACCACGAAAATATGTGCCGCAAACCATTCGATTGTCGGAGTAATGAAAACCTCTGTAAGTAATTACTATGTCGTAATCTCTTGCTGTATTTGTTGATATCGGGCAAAATTGAATTCTGCCGAATCAAACGGCGTTCAACGGGATCTAAGGCCATTTGCTTCTATTCAACTACTAATTATGTTAGGTAAATTAAATTCTCGTTCATATTATTTACCCCAATTCATTATTAATTAAGTCTATCTGCGGCTACGTTGAGGCTAATTTTAACGTATTATAAATTAATCTCCGTTTGAAGGATATCAATTGAAAATCCAGCAACGATACGTTTAAGCCGAGTAATTATTTGTCTTTATTTCCAGAAACCTCAAATCCTCCATAAAGTCATTACTCACTTTATGCTTTATCTATATCAATCCAGTTTTGATATTACCTGATCAAACAAACGCAAACATTTAAAAGATTTAATTCTGGTGATTTAAATTAAAATATAACAATTTAATGCATTTTATGAAACTACTTTTGATAGATAATTGTACAAATTAAAGTACTGCAAACAACATTAAAAGTCAAACTGCTTTCTTTGGAAATATAATAATGGGAACATATGTAACACAATATTGTTATATTTGTAACAAATTAATCGCATTGGCGTCAAAATAGTATATTTTACTAGTTCAAAATAGTATATTTCCTCATGAATGATGAATACCTTATGAAGCCACTGTGTGGCAAAACAATTTTTACAGCACTACATTATAGTTTGTGAAAGTCACATAACTTGTGTTTTAATGTTACTGTTGAATGAACTGTATTTGTATATTTCACATTATAATTTGTGAAAGCCACATAACTTGTGTTTTAATGTTACTGTTGAGTAAACTGTATTTGTATATTTGGCACGATACCTAACCTAATCTAACCTAAGCTTACCTAACCTTGGGCAGATGAAGGATTTTTTGGGAATACTTCAATCAACATTGTCTCGTTCATCCGATTTTACCTGAAACAAAACAAACATACTAATTAAAATATCCAGGAGCGAGAATGAATCAGTATCCACATAATATCACAACCACAGAGTTACAATAACGTAGTATATGTATTATATAAATAATCACACGAGTGCATGAATCTGATATTCAATTTGCAAATAATAAATTTTCTGAAATTTCAGTAATAGCTGCAAGTAACCAATACTTGTCAATGCAGAAAGATATATGTTTGATTTCCTCCCTTATTTAATGCTGAAGTTTTGACATATTTTCAGGAGAATTCATTTCAGGTGTACTGTACACGAATCTAATATAAAATTTGCAAATAATAAATTTTCAGATATTTCAGTAATTGCTAACCCATACTTGTCAATGCACAAAGTTATATGTTTGATTTTCTGCCTTATTTAACACTGAAACTTTGTGAAATTTTCAGCAGAATTAGGTTCAGGTGTACTATACATGAATCTAGTATCAAATATGGCAATAATAAATTTTCAGAAATTTGAGTAATAGGTGACCCATACTTGTCAATGCAGAAAGTTAAATGTTTGATTTTCTGCCTTAGCAATTACTGAAATTATGTCAAATTTTCAGGAGAAATAGTTTCAGGTGTACTGCACACGAATCTAATATCACATATGCAAATAATAAATTTTCAGGAATTTCAGTAATAGCTAACCCTTACTTGTCAATGCAGAAAGTTAAATGTTTGATTTTCTCCCTTATTTATTACTGACACTTTGTCAAATTTTCAGGAGAATTAGTTTCAGGTGTACTTTATACGAAACTAATATCAAATTTGAAAATAATAAATTGTCAGAAATTTCGATAACAGCTAACCCATACTTGTCAATGCAGAAAGTTATATATTTGGTTTTCTCCCTTATTTATCACTGAAAGTTTGTCAAATTTTCAGCAGAATTAGTTTCAGGTGTACTGTACACGAATCTAATATCAAATTTGCTAATAATAAATTTTCAGAAATGTCAGAAATAGCTAACCCATACTTGTCAATGAAGAAAGTTAAATGTTTGATTTTCTGCCTTATTTAATGCTGAAACTTTGTCAATTTTTCAGGAGAATTAGTTTTAGGTGTACTATACACCGATCCCATATTAAATTTGCAAGTATTAAATTTTCAGAAATTTCAGAAATAGCTAACCCATACTTGTCAATGTAGAGAGTTAATTGTTTGATTTTCTGCCTTATTTAATGCTGAAACTTTGTCAATCTTTCAGGAGAATTAGTTTCAGGTGTACTGAACACAAAACTAATAACAAATTTGCAAATAATAAATTTTCAGAAATTTCAGTAATAGCTGACCCATACTTGTCAATGCAGAAAGTTATATGTATGTTTTTCGCCCTTATTTAGTACTGCAACTTTGTCAAAATTTCAGTAGAATTAGTTTCTGGTGTACTGCACACGAATCTAATATCAAATTTGCAAATAATAAATTTTCAGGAATTTCAGTAAATGCTAACCCACACTTGTCAATGTAGAAAGTTAAATGTTTGATTTTCTGCCTTAGTTAATACTGAAATTTTGTCATTTTCAGAAATTTTTGTAATAGCTAACCTATACTTGAAGAGAACAAAGAATTAAAATAAAAATCTTCCAGTTTTCATAGATTATGTTATACATTAATAAATATTGGGAAAAATCGTAAATTTTCATGCAATTTTCATACATCAATTGACTATAAGCTTTTGAAATGAATGAAAAAAACCTAGCCCTTCATACAGCACGAGCAATCCATAGTTATTCCTGAATTTTCATGAAAAGTTTCAGAAGAAATAGAATTGAAGCAAAATATTGCAATTTTCAAACATTACTTAACCACAAATTTTCTTAAATAATTAAGATACTTGAATATAGGTATAATAAAATAAGATACTTCATGCAACATAAACTTTCCATAGTTTTTCCTGAATTTTCATGACAAGGTACATTAATAAATAGCAAACTCTTAAGTAAAGAGACGTTAAAGTTCATTAATTACAATACCTGGGATATTCAATGTGCTTCAATATGAACATTTTAATGCATCCATGAATATTTTTTCTAGAATTTTAATATACAGTCCGAGAAGCAATAGTATTTCAAATGTTAGCAAAAGTCGATGCAATGTTTGCACATTAATTGACCACAAATGTTCTCAAATATAAACATTCATACTCATACAAGATGAGCCATCCATAGTTTTTCATGATTTTTTTTCACAAAAACTTAGAGACGAAGACAAGGAAAAATTAAAACAAAAATCTTCCAGTTTTCATAGATTGGTTAACCCAAAATTTGCTTATATGAATAAGAAAACCGTAATACTTCATACAACATGAACCATCTCTGAATTTTCATGAAAGAAATGGAATAATTAGAAAGATCTTACAATTTTCATACATTACTTGACCACAAATTTGCTTAAATGAATAAGATACTTGAATATAGATATAATAAAATAAGATACTTCATACAACATGAGCTATCCGCAGTTTTTCCTGAATTTTCATGACAAGTTAGTAAATAAGCAGTATTAAAAGAAAACGCTGTCAATTTTCATGCATAACTTTACCCCAAATTTTCTTAAAATGAAAATTTGATTACACCCATCATTTTTTTTTCAGAATAATAATACACAGTTCGAAAAGCAATTCAACTACAAATATTGGGAAAAGTCAAAATTTTTCTTTAAATGTTCATACACAAATGAACTAGCATTTCATTAAACATCAGCTATTCATAGTTTTTCCTGAATTTTTATGAAATTTCATAAAGAAATGGAATTAAAAGAGAGATCTTTCAATTTTCATACATTTACTTAATTGAATAAGATACTTGAATATAGATATAATAAAATAAGATACTTCATACAACATGAGTTACCCATAGTTTTTCCTGAATTTTCATGAAAAGTTAGTGAATAAATAATATTATAAGAAAACTCCTGAATTTTCATGAAAAGTTAAAGAAGAAATAGATTTAAAAGCAAAATCTCGCAATTTTTCCATTACTGAAACTCTGGTAAATTTTCAGGAGAAATAGTTTCAGGTGTACTGCACACATATTTCATATCAAATTTGCAAATTGCAAATCTTCTGAAATTTTTCAGTAATAGCTGACTCACTTGTCAATGCAGAAATTTATATGTTTGATTTTCTCCCTTATTTAATACTGAAACTTTGTCAAATTTTCAGGAGAATTAGTTTCAGGTGTACTGTACACGAATCTAATATCAACTTTGCAAGTAATAAATTTTCAGAAATTTCAGTAATAGCTAACCCATATATGTCAATGCAGTAAGGTATATCTTTGATTTTCTCCCTTAGTTGATACTGAAACTTTGTCAAATTTTGAGGAGAATTAGTTTCAGGTATACTGTATGCGAATCTAATATAAAATTTGCAAATAATAAAGTTTAAGAAATTTCAGTAATAGCTAACCCATACTTGTCAATGTTGAAAGTTAAGTGTTTGATTTTTGCCCTTATTTAATACTGAAACTTTATCAAGTTTTCAGCAGAATTAGTTTCAGGTGTACTGTACACTAATCTTATATCAAGTTTGTAAATAATAAAGTTTCAGAAATTTCAGTAACAGCTAACCCATACTTGTCAATGCAGATCGTTAAGTGTTTGATTTTCGCCCCTATTTATTACTGTAACTTTGTCAAATTTTCAGCAGAATTAGTTTCAGGTGTACTGTATACTAAACTAATATCAAATTTGCAAATAAAAGAGTTTCAGAAATTTCAGTAATAGCTAACCCATACATGTCAATGCATAAAGTTATATGTTTGATTTTCTCCCTTATTTAATACTGAAACTTTGTCAAATTTTCAGGAGAAGTAGTTTCAGGTATACTGTACATGAATATAATATCAAATTTGCAAATAATAAATTTTCAGAAATTTGAGTAAAAGCTAACCCATACTTGTCAATGCAAAAAGTTATATGTTGGATTTTCTCCCTTATTTGACACTGAAACTATGTCAAATTTTCAGGAGAATTAGCTTCAGGTGTACTGGACACTGTATATTTGAACTATACTCATATCGTGGTGATTGTTAACTGAATGTTGTAAAGGATTATATGTTTAAATACTTCATGTTCGAACTGCAGAATCTTTGGAGTACAAATGTATCTTTACTTGATCATTCAGTTATCCTCTAAATTGTAGTTTTGGTGTAATACTAGGTTTTTATATTGCAACCTGCTACTAAACGTATTTATCAATATAAATTTCGATAATGGTCATTGGTCCCTGTAATAGTGGTAGCCTTGCTTGGAATTGGGTTTGGCGCTGAGAATTGATTGTTCGTCTTTCGGCAATAATTATAATTAAGATGCAATCGGCTGACAATGGAAAATAGGAGATGGAGATCGTTGGCGGCATGTAAAGTAATGGTCGAGGTGTGAGGGGCTCGGATGCCCGCATTCTCGGATTCCAGGCGGACTAAACTGGACCGGACTTCGTTTCCGGAGCGAGTAGTAAAGGGTTAATACCGCTATTCTATCGATTGTCCGTCTTCCGGCTGACTGTCATTGGGCGCAGGCCAATAACGACGTCTCCTACCGCCATGATTTTCGGAATTGTAAAATGAATAAGAATTGGTGGTCACGTTTCTTAGCTCGCAGCGGCAATGGAGAAAAATGGTAATTAAGGTAATCGTATTAAAGCTAATTGTATGCATCAGAGACGACAGGGTGGAGCCCTGAAAGGAAGTGCACGCCAGTTTATTACTTTACTTACTGAAGAGACCTCTCAATCCCAAAGCCTCGCGTTAAGATCATCAGAGACGGCTGGTCTCCTCACCCACATTTTCACCAGGCATAGAAAACCTTGCCTGCCAAACTAATGATTCAAATGCGATTTTCCGCTCGCACAAAGGCGCCCTTCCAAGGCTCCATTCGGTGGGCGACTTTAATCACGATAAACCGGTTGCCAAGTAAGTTTTATTAATTAGTTTATTAATAATGGCACGCATCAGTATAATTAAATCAATTACTCTCTTGCTAAGTACGTTTCCGGCAACAATGCAACCTGTAGTTTTTAAGGGACATTGTGGGTCTGAAGTGCAGAAAAATTAAATGTAGGAATTGCCAGACAATGGTCACCCAAGAAAAAGGATAAAACAATGGGCACAAAGACGAACCAGAACGAGATAGTTTCGGGGATTAAACAGAGAGAATGCACTTCAAAGACGATATTGTTGAATTACTGGGAGGCAGCTAAAAAGCAATATAGACGATATATAAAGAGGGAAACAAAGAGAGGGAAAAGTTGCAAGGAACCATTGTTATTGAAAGTCCCACGAAAGGAGATTGTTATAAATTGTCCTTTCTGGCCTTTTCAATATATTTGTTGGACATATTTCGGGTCACGCTTCTCAAATTAAATCTTCGATAAACCATTTTACTGAGTTTACATTCTCTATTACATTAATTTATAAATCACGTTAACAACATTTATATATCACCTTCTGGTACAAAGTCACTTCAATAATTAATTAATTAGGTACTATAATATTTTTACACTCTCTATTATATTAATTTACAAATCACGTTAACACCATTTTTATATCACCTTCTGGTACAAAGCCACTTCAATAATAAATTAATTAGGTACTATAATTTTTATTCCTTTTCCAATACTTATAAAGCGGCAAAATTAAAATATAACTCACTTGGCAACTAGTTACAAAAGAGATTAATTAATACCTACTTTGAACGTTGCATGCATAACCCCTCAGGCAATGAGAAAATAATATTTTAAATTACAACCATTCCACGTCACGTTGATAATAATGACATCAAACATGTGTTTTCTGTATAAATTTCCTTTGTGACGTCCGTTCTTCTTTCAAATCCCACGAATAACAAGATTATGTTTTAAACATACGCATTTACAAAGAGGGAATTGGAACTTTTAATTGATACACACTGATATAAACGCGATGTGAATTATTGCACGATTCGCAGTACGCCTAAATATGCCGGGGGCATTAATTCATGATTCATGCCCGTTTTCGTTGTTGCCTCTTTGAGACCAAAAACACGCGCATTAATTTGCAAACAAAACAGACCTTATTAAATTCAGCCACCCTTCTTGCATTAAATATTACGTCAAACCGAATTTTAAAATACTTAATTACCCATGGCGCCTTCAAACTTGGGCCGGATTCTTTAATTAATCGCACAGCAAATTATTCACTTAAATCAATATAGATTTAGCAAAATTATAGTAATTAATAAATTTGCACAAATTTTTGCAAATTAACATACTAAGGTATATTAATACTGTTAGATCACTTCTATTTATATTGATATTTAGATCATTTGGAATTATTGAATTAAAAATTTAAATCTACTATGAAATTGAAGAGAACCTCTAAAACAGCCACTAATGAAAAAAGAACCCATCAGTGTTACTACAAAAAAACGACTACAGCCTATGGTGCACTCTGTGATTTAGAAAATTTTTAGTGTTTGAATAAATCATTTACAAAATAAAGTATATATATGAGCACATCCATTACTTTTGTAAAAACTGAAATGATTCACAAAAAATGGAACTGTATCAGAACAGGGAACAGAAATCAATGGCTTTAATAGCTGATAACTTTAAACTATTATTCGAAAGTTAATCATTATTGGCAAAAATCTATAAATAAAAAAAGAAATAACTTAAAATTCTCATAATCATCAAAATCACATTATATTTTTGTATAAATATGCCATAAAGATTATCTTGAAATATTATTGAATTACTTTTTTTAATTTCTTTAAGATTAACAATCAATTTCAACTCAAAATTCTCATAATCATCACAATCACACTATTTTTTTTTTGTATAAATATGCCATAAAGATTAACGTTAAGTATAATTGAAAAAATATGTAGTGTGATTGTGATGATTAAGAGAATATTGAATTAAAATTGATTGATAACCTTCAAGATATTTAAAAAAAAACAATAATATTTAAAGATTTCATAGCATATTTATTTAATCTTATATTTAATCTTTATGGCATATTTAATATTTATACAAAAATATAGTGTGATTCTGATGTTGTTTTTTGCCAATAATGATTATTTTTCGAATAATTGTTCAAAGTTATCAGCAATCCAAGTCATTGATTTCTGTTCCATATTCTGAAACAGTTTCAGTTTTTCATGAATCATTTCTGCTAACAATTAAAACTGGCTGTTTTGGCCGTTTTTAAAACATTGATTCGCTGATGTGGCATAACAGTCTTCAGACGTTAGTAAACCAATGCAAGTTAATTTTTATTAATTACATTTCTATAGCAATAAGCAATGAAATTACATCTTATTAATAAAGTTTATAAAATATATCAAAATATATCAAAATGTGATAATTTCTCAAAACCTTTAGTTAAAAATGCGTGGTTTCCATCATTTGTATACAATGCGGATAATTGTAACACAATGATTGATTACATTATGAAACTTAGAAAGGCTAAATTTCAGAAATTACAGTAGTCCAATTTTGTCTTGGAAAAACAACAATAAAACTTATGGAAATTCCATAAAAAAGAGATGTGGTCATTACAGAGTGTCATTACTGTCATTACAGTGACGCATTTTTCGTCAGTCATCAACTACTCACCACCATCACCATATGGCATCTATTGACGATCATGTTTATAATTGAATGTTCGAGTTGAAAAGGGGAAAATGATGAAAACTTCATAAAAAAGAGTTGCGGTCATTACATGATTTTTATCTATGATCATCTATGCATTTGTCATGTGTGACAGAAACATGAGCATTTTTCCTCAGTCATCAGGTAATCACCACCATCACCATATGGCATCTATTGGCGATCATCTTTATAATTGAATGTGCGAGTTGAAAAGGGGAAAATGGGGAAAATGATGAAAACTTCATAAAAAAAAGAGATGTGGTCATCACATGATTTTCATCACAAATGCATAGATGATCATAGATGAAAATCATGTAATGACCGATTTTCATCGATGATAATCTATGCATTTGTCATGTGTGATAGAAACATAAGCATTTTTTGTTAGTAGTCAGCTGATCACCACCATCACCATATGACATCTATTGATGAACATCTTTATAATTGAATGTGTGAGTTGAAAAGGGGAAATGGGAGAAAATGATGAAAACTTCATAAAAAAAAGAGATGTGGTCATTACATGATTTTCATCACAAATGCATAAATGATCATAGATGAAAATCATATAATGACCGATTTTCATCTATGATAATCTATGCATTTGTCATGTGTGACAGAAACATACGCATTTTTTGTTAGTAGTCAGCTGATCACCACCAGCACCATATGGCATCTATTGGCAATCATCTTTATAATTGAATGTGTGAGTTGAAAAGGGGAAAATGGGGAAAATGATGAAAACTTCATAAAAAAAAGAAATGTGGTCATCACATGATTTTTATCACAAATGCATAGATGATCATAGATGAAAATCATATAATGACCGATTTTCATCTATGATAATCTATGCATTTGTCATGTGTGACAGAAACATAAGCATTTTTTGTTAGTAGTCAGCTGATTACCACTATCACCATATGACATCTATTGATGAACATCTTTATAATTGAATGTGTGAGTTGAAAAGGGAAAATGGGGGAAAATGATGAAAACTTCATTAAAAAGAGAAATGTGGTCTTCGCATGATTTTCATCACAAATGCATAGATGATCATAGATGAAAATCATATAATGACCGATTTTCATCTATGATAATCTATGCATTTGTCATGTGTGACAGAAACATAAGCATTTTTCGTTAGTAGTCAGCTGATCACCACCATCACCATATGACATCTATTGATGAACATCTTTATAATTGAATGTGTGAGTTGAAAAGGGAAAATGGGGGAAAATGATGAAAACTTCATAAATAAAAGAGATGTGGTCATCACATAATTTTCATCACAAATGCATAGATGAAAATCATGTAATGACCGATTTTCATCTATGATAATCTATGCATTTGTCATGTGAGACAGAAACATATGCATTTTTCGTTAGTAGTCAGCTGATCACCACCATCACCATATGGCATCAATTGACGATCATCTTTATAACTGTATTAGTGCCTATTTATATATAATCTGCATTATCTGTATTATGACTGTATATAAATAAATAAAATATATTTAAAATATATATAAAATAAATTGGTTCAATAAACCAATATATCTATCGATCATTGAATGTGTGATTCCTCGAGAGTAATTTTGGAAAACTATTTTTGGGCAAACAGATCGTATTTTCAGAAAAGTTACAATTGATAATCTGTAGCTCTAATTGATACACACTAACTGATAAAATATACACTTTTCAATTTAACTGACAGTTAAGATTGAAATGAAAAAGGTGATTATGTTTATTTTTAACATTTTTAGAATATGTCCCATTTTCAACTCACTCATTCAATTGTCATTTTGGACAGAAGTATAACTACATATCGAAAATTATTAGCTGATCATAATGACAAGTATATCTCTGCAAAGGAACAAATGAATAACCTCCAAAAACTTTAAAGAAAATACGTTGGGCACTGCAACAACTTAAAGAAAAAACACAAGTATATCTCGGCAAATGAACATAGAAATAACCTCTCAAAAACTTAAAAACTTGTGCACTGCAACAACTTAAAAAAATACAAGGTGAAATACTGAAACAACTACATCTGTATATAAATGATGATTCGCTTGTTATTTTGGATGTAGGTTGCCTATATAATAATCATCTATCATCCTGTTTATGCACTCATTAAAGTGTATCTTGAATATCACTCTGTATATATTAAGTTTAATTAAGCATATATTAATGGTCAGAAATAAAAAATGGAAGGGGTATGGTGTTTGTTTAGTTGACTGAGTAATCACACACACACGTACACGCCCCCTCAATTTTTTGGTCCAGAACATGCTAACTCATACTACTTACATTATTAAATAATTATTCATAAAATTTATGCCCGTTTATTTATATGCAAAAGAACAAAGGAATAACCTCTCAACAACTTAACAAAAAATACGTTGTGCACTGGAACAACTTAAAAAAAAACACAAGTATATCTCTGCAAAGAAACAAGGGAATAACCTCTAACAACTTAAAAAAACACATTATGCACTGCAACAACTTAAAAAAAAACAACTTGTGCACTACAACATCTTAAAAAAAAAACTTCATCTGTATATAAAAGATTCACTCGTTGTTTTGGATGTAGGTTACCTACATAATCATCATCTATCACTCTATACATACACCCATTGTATTACTCAGTATATACACTCATTGTATCACTCTGTATATAATAAGTTTAATTTAGCATATATTAATGATCTGAAACAAAACATTGAGGGGGTATGTTGTCTATTGAGTTGACTAAGTATTCACACACACACATGTACATCCCCTCAATTTTTTTGGTCCAGAACATGCTAACTCGTACTACTTACATTATTAATTAATTATTAATAAAATTTATGCCCGTTTATTTGTGTATTTTTCTACACGAAATTTATTAATAAATATGAAGGGTTTTAATTAATAATTTTTCACAAAATGGAGGGGGCATAGTGACTGTTGAGTTGTGACAACTTAAAAAAAATGCGTTGTGCACTGCAATAAATTAAAGAAAAAAACACAAGTATGTCTCTGCAAAAGAACATAGGAATAACCTCTGAAAAACTTCAAAAAAAACACCTTGTGCACTGCAATAACTTAAAAAAAAAACAACTACATCTGTATATAATAGATTCACTCGTTGTTTTGAATGTAAGTTAACTAAATATCTATCATGTATCACCCTGTTTATACACCCATTGTATCACTCTGTACATATTAAGTTTAATTAAGTATATGTTAATGTTCTGAAACAAAACATTGAGGGGGTATGGTGTCAACCATATTGTATGGTGGACAAACATGTACACACCCCTTCAATTATTTTTGGTCCAGAACATGGTAACTCATACTACTTACATTAATAATTAATTATCAATAAAATTTATGCTCGTTTATTTGTGTATTCTTCTACACGAAGTTTATTATTAAATAAGAAGGGTTTTAATCAATAATTTTTCACAAAATGGAGGGGGCATAGTGACTGTTGAGTTGTGACAACTTAAAAAAAATGCGTTGTGCACTGCAACAACTTAAAAAAACTTCATCTGTATATAAAAGATTTACTCGTTGTTTTGGATGTAGGTTACCTATATAATCACCATATATCACCGTGTACATACACCTATTGTTTCACTCTGTATATATTAAGTTTAATTAAGCATATATTATTGTTCTGAAACAAGAAAAATGGAAATGGTGTCTGTTGAGTTGACTAAGTATTCATACACGCATGTACACACCCCTTCCATTTGTTTGGTCCAGAACATGCTAACTCATACTACTTACATTATTAATTAATTATTAATAAAATTTAGGCCCCTTTATTTGTGTTATCCGAAGTTTATTAATAAATATCAAAGGTTTTAATTAATAATTTTTCTATGTCGGTAGGAAATTACAGTAAAATACGAAAATCAAAGTTTGTGATTGCTCCAATAGCGTATTCAGCACAGTTTCTTTCTTTAATATCCGTGAGTGAAAGTGATCCCCTGTCTGCATTACACATCGCAAGATTCACTCGCTGTTTTAGACAGATGATTGATTTGGCCTATAAAATCATCATGTCTCACCGTGTACATACACCCATTGTATCACTCTGTATATATTAAGTTTGATTAAGCATATATTTATGTTTTGAAACAAAAATTTGAGGGGGTTTGGGTCTGTTGAGTTGATTAAGTATTCACACACACACACACACATGTACGCACTCCCTCACTTTTTTTGGTCCAGAACATGCTAACTCATACTACTTACATTATTAATTAATTATTAATAAAATGTATGCCCGTTTATTTGTGGAACGAAGTTTATTAATAAATATGAAGGGTTTTCATTATTTTTATGGATGATGTGTATAATTTTACTATGTCGGAAGATTCACCCGTTGTTTTGGATGCAGGTTACCTATATAATCATCATCTATCAACCTGTGTATATACCCATTGTATCACTCTGTATATATTAAGTTTAATTAAGCATATATTAACGTTCTGAAACAAAAACAAAATTGAGGGGTATGTGTTGTGTGTTGAGTAGACTTACTATTCAGACACACATGTACACACCCCCTCAATTTTTTTGGTCCAGAACATGCTAACTCATACTACTTACATTATTAATAAATTATTAATAAAATGTATGCCCATTTATTTGTGTTACCCGAAGTTTATTAATAAATATGGCGGGTTTTATTAAAAAAAATTATGTCGGAAGGAAATTACAGTAAAATACGAAAATCAAAGTTTGTGATTGCTGCAATAGCGTATTAAACACAGTTTTCTTTTTTTTAATATCTGTAAGTGAAAGTGATCCCCTGTCTGCATTACACATCGCAAGATTCACGCGTTGTTTTAGATGGATGATTGATTTGGCCTATATAATCATCATGTATCACCGTGTACATACACCCATTGTGTCACTCTGTATATATTAAGTTTAATTAAGCATAAATTAATGTTCTGAAATAAAAATTTGAAAGGGTATGGTATTTGTTGAGTTGACTAAGTATTCACACACACACATGTACACACCGCCTCGATTTTTTTGGTCCAGAACATGCTAACTCATACTACTTACATTATTAATTAATTATTTAAAAAAATTATGCCCATCTATTTTTGTTAACCGAAGTTTATTAATAAATATGGAAGCTTTTAATTAATAATATTTCTATGTCGGTAGGAAATTACAGTAAAATTCGAAAATCAAAGTTTGTGAATGCTGCAATAGCGTATTCAGCACAGTTTCTTTCTTTAATATCCGTGAGTGAAAGTGATCCCCTGTCTGCATTACACATCGCAAGATTCACTCGCTGTTTTAGACAGATGATTGATTTGGCCTATAAAATCATCATGTCTCACCGTGTACATACACCCATTGTATCACTCTGTATATATTAAGTTTGATTAAGCATATATTAATGTTCTGAAACAAAAAATTGAGGGGGGTGTGGTGTTTGTTGAGTTGACTAAGTATTCACACACACACCGCCTCCATTTTTGTGGTCCAGAACATGCTGACTAGTACTACTTACATTATTAATTGATTATTTATAAATTTTATGCCCGTTTATTTGTGTAACGAAGTATATTAATAAATATGAATTAATATTTTTTTATGTCGGAAGGAAATTACAGTATAATACAAAAATCAAAGTTTGTGATTGCTGCAATGACGTATTCGACATGGATTATTTTAATATCCGTGAGTGAAAGTGATCCCTTGTCTGCATTACACATCGCACAATTTCCTACGTAGTATCGAACCGTTTTATTTATACAAACCGCCCGGTTTACAACTTAGAGGAATTCCGGTTTTATTCCGAGCCGGCGGTTTTGCCATTTTTCATCGATTTTTGCGGGCCGCCGGCCGTAAAGCGTAAGTCCCCTATACGGCCGTCACAGGTATAAAACGGGCGGAGAGGCGGGAGATTTAATATCGCCGGTCTTTCATACCTCACACGCTAATTTCCGCCGTTTATCGCTAATTTATTTCGGTGCCGCTTTTTGCGAGTGCTCCCACACACACCCACACACACACCCACACGCCCAGATACGCATCCACCCGTTTGTTTCCCTAATTAGGTTACAGGAGAATTTCCATATGTCCCCTGTGATTCACTTTTTTGCATCCATGACCTTATTTACAAATATATATATATATATATATATATATATATATATATATATATATATATATATTTATATATATGTGTGTGTGTGGGTGTGTGTGTGGGTGAAATAAGACAGAAAGAATAAAAAAATAAGTCAAAGGATAGTAAGATAATGTTTTCCACACCATGTACCTTCTGCCGAGTTAAAATATTGAAAATAGAATCTCATTGCATTTTATAAATCACTCCTTCAACACAATGCGGTGATATCTGACGATGCTGCGGCTAGATAACCACTCGGGAGGAAGAATGGATCTGGCAATATATCGCACTTCGCCATCCAGCTTTGTGCATTGGAAGCGCTCAATTTATGAATAAAAATACCATAAATTACTGCGATATCAATGCGGCGGAATAAATGCATATTTACAACGGACTCCATTGAAAGCACGGCGTACCAGTCATTAAACGGTGATTGAAATTCCGATGGGGTCGCGATCTCCTCGGACGGGCCGGGCCAGATGGGGGGCAGATGGGGGGCGCGCACCCCCCACGGCCGGCCGCAATTGTTTTTATATTTGCCGAACGTAAACAGGCGTCCGCAAAAAGCCATTTGTTTTATTAAATTAAACCGATGATTCTGTTAGAGTGGGCAATTAGGGATGAAAATAAACAAGCCAGGCTCTGGAGGCGATTGAAAATCGGGGCTTATTATTGCGAGCGAAGCCCGGGGCTTTATGGACCGTTTACTTATGTCACGGAGACCGGCTGCAGCCCTTATTCAGGTGCACACGTGCATTTCACCCACGACTTATTGCAATCACCGTCCTGAATGACAAACACGTAATTGAGCCTCATTTGCAACCGTTCGAAACTCTAATGCTACTTTCAGGATGCTCACGGGACCAAAATATGTCCCCATTTATAATGGAATTCATTGTCTATGAAAGGGGCAGCGATTTGTTCGACTTCTAAATGAATTACAGAAACCCGAATGCGACTCTCAGCCATTAACGGAACTGAGCTATCATAAGTCATATTAGCTCTATTACAGATAAAGTAACCATGAAGGGAGGGGAGGGGGGGCATCATCAGCATCCAAATCTTTATTTAACACCGAGAATTAGAGTAAGAATTAGTATAGGTACATTGTGTAAAATTGCATAATAGAATAAATTAGTATATTAAACTTACAGTTATAGGACAAGAGCTACAGATCTAAGTGTATTTCTGGTTGACATTCTAGTAGATTGTTAGGTGATGTGCAGATGTAGAAATTATGTTAAAGTGAAATATTGAACAGTTTAAAATTATAAGCTAAAAGTAATATATTAGATAAAAACATTTACGTAAACTTGGGCGAGATGATTAAAGTTTTGTTGAAGTGTAGATTTTGCGTAGATTTATTATGAATATTGAGAGAAAGTTAAATGTTGACATTAAAATTTTTAATTAAAATTTTGTGCCATTTTACCAATTTTAAGTACCTGAAAACGCATTATTTTTATAGAAAAAAAAACTTCTGAACGGTTAGAGCGAAATGTTATATATTTTTTATGATAATCTATAGAATTTTTATAAATATTTGTGAAGTTTTAGTTTATTTCTGTAATGTAGACTTCTGGCTTCTTCGGCTTCTGGTCATTGGTGACACATTTCTTCAGCTTAAAGTTCATTGAACCCAAAGTTCTTCACCTTCTGGTCATTGGAGCCACACTTCTTCAGCTTAAAGTCCTTTTGGTCATTGTCGACACACACTTCTTGAGCTTAAAGGTTATTGACCTCCCCCAAACTATTTCACCTTCTTGGTCATTGGTGACACACTTCTTCAGCTTAAAGTTCATTGAACCCAAAGTTCTTCACCTTCTGGTCATTGGAGCCACACTTCTTCAGCTTAAAGTCATTTTGGTCATTGTCGACACACATTTCTGGAGCTTAAAGGTTATTGACATCCCCCAAACTACTTCACCTTCTGGTTGTTGGTAACACACTTCTTCAGCTTAAAATCCTTCTGAACACGAAGAACTCAATTATACGAGGGCAATCATGGTCTCTGCTGATGGACATGCCATCCGCAACAAAAAATATACGGGGGCATCTGGAAAGTGTCACGTCAGCCCGCCAGTACTACTACTACTCAATATTATAGATCCTAAGTATGAAGTAACAAGTTATTTTCAGATTATCAGATTACTTATTATTGCAATACTACAATACGAAATGTACATACATATTAATCCTTACTGCCAACTTCACTACTGCTTCAAAAATTCTATAATACTATACTGATAATAATCCTCACTGATAATTTTACTACTGCTTAAAAAATACTACAATATTATTCTGCAATAGTACAAAACTAAATGTACATACGTATTATCCTTACTGCAAACTTCAATACTGCTTCAAAAATACTATAATACTATACTGCAAAATTAATGCATATAATAATTTGTGATGCAAGACAATTCTGCAACCTAATATCTATGTGTATTCTGAGGTGCCATTATTAGCTTCGGTATAACAGATCTGCAACATGGCAGACACAATGGGGGTGTTGCCATTGATACTGTCTCCGGTCTCAGATAAGTGGTCAATTAGATCACAGATGTAGGAATTCTATCGTGCAATTCATGCGAGCGGTAATGTCGTGTTTGCAAACCTGTGAAATGATCGATTTCGGCAATAGGTTTAAATTATAGATGTATTATAGGTAATTGGAGGCCGTATTTTTTCAGAAAAAGCGGCATTCCGGGCGATTGCGTTATGTTTTGACGATTACATGTAAATTTACACTCGCATTGTCAAAAGGTAATGCATTGCAAAATCGCTTCTCATGTAAACATGTGAGTGGTATTCAGCTGACATTCAATCATAAAGTCCGAAAACAGCGGGATTAAATAATGGATAATGGAGATTTTATGCACATATTGTTAGCAGTGCGGATTGTTCGCGTGGTATTTTGTGAGCTGACGTTTGCTTGACCACTGCCTGTCCGCTTCAGACGATCTTACGATTTTGGCTCGAAATAAAACCGCAAACAATTTATGTTATCATTGCCCAGCGAAAATACATGAATATTAATGCGTGGATTGTATATTGAATGCAAGTGTGATTAATCGGATAGTAACTATTTGCAAAGTTAGTATGTTGATATTTGCGTGGGTATTTGTCGTTTGTGGTGCGAAATTTAATTTTCGGAATTAATATCTGACGAATCAGTTCCACCTTTCTACCGTTGATTCGTGTGGTAATGTAGTTGGGAACATTCTATGGGTTTAATTAATATGCAGTTTCGCACACATACTGGTAATCAATAATGTGCTAACGTAGTCATTTCGTTGCAGTGAAATTATTATTGTGTGTCTAAGTGGGATAATTTATTTAAGCTCGGTAGAAGGGGAAATTCGTGTAATAAAATTTACAATTTGTTTTTAGAATTTATAACGTAGTTGCCAGCCACTGTTAGTGGTATGATTAATTTAGCAATAAAAACGTCTGCTCCTATGGCGATTATTTTGAGAATATGGCTCGTTAGCAAATTTCATCGTATATTGGTTTTCCGCGGGCAGAGATTTATACTCACTCTTTATACCTGCCAGAGCCATAAATGCAGGGCCAGTGAATTATGCAACAGATTTACGTGCCGGCCCCTTTTCTTTGTTAATTAACAGCGTGCTGGTGTAAATATTTTTCAAGTTCAGCTTAAATCGCATCAGCAATTTGTTTAAACTTCCCTCCTAGTTTTTAGGCTTCGGAAATAGGAGCACGTTTCTGGGTTCAGTTGCTGATCAAATTAAACACATAAAGTAAGAATGGAATTCTGAAGTTCTGGTGTATGAAATTAGTTAGTGGACGTTTAAAAGGATACGTGGGGAGTTGGGTATGGAGCGGAGGAAGTGATGTAGTAAAGAGGTTGTTTTCTTGTGGTAAACTTTAAATCCTTACAGCAAGTTAATATTCATTTCGCGCGGCATCAACATAAAACTAACGGCTACCACTTGCTTCCACTACTTTAACAATCTCCATGAAAAGTTGTAATCTTATAATTGTTTTTCGCGGCGCAATCCGAACAGACGACGTCGATTCATACATAATCCAGTGGCGTGGGCGCTATTTGGCGGTTAATCATGTTTCATAATGAATGCACATAACGGAAGCGGCAATTTACCTCCGTGTTATCCCCGAATAAACTACCAGCTGCTGGAAACTTTCATTCGGGAATACGTTTAGATATCCGAATTAACCAGACTCGCATAGCAATAACATAGCCCAGATTAAGCCGAAATTGAAAACCAGATCTGATGTACGTATTTATTTCAACTAATTTATATCTTGTACTCTCTGCCGCCTTAATTATCAAGTCTAAACTACGGACCACGCCTCAGTTCCCCCGAACACAATTCAATTTTATAGATAACCCGTTATTTAACTTCCTTAACAGCTCCCTGCATACATTACCGTTTTAAGTGCGCGCTTTGCGAGTTATTCATTTCAATATTAAATGTACTAACTGCTTTCAGGTATTACATTACCTAC
The DNA here is from genome assembly GCA_951805005.1 of Othius punctulatus. NCBI lineage: Eukaryota > Metazoa > Arthropoda > Insecta > Coleoptera > Staphylinidae > Othius > Othius punctulatus. The sequence continues at coordinate 35,504,635 of OX638147.1, read as the reverse complement.
TTCCAATGATAGAAGAAACTCTAATAAAATAAAATAAACCATCGCAATGTAATGGATTTATGTAATGTATATGTCAATTGCATTTCAGTACACTATTCAAGTTGAGCAGTATAAGTTATCAGTCACTGAAATTTCTGAAAATGTATCTAATTGATATTCTGAAAATTTTATGCCAGATTTGTAAACAGTATGCCTGAAGATAAATCCTTTGTAAATTTTACCACTAGTATGTCTCAAATAAGTGAGAAAATCAAGTAATTAACTTTCCGAGTTGGCCAGTATAAGTTATATGTTAATGAAAATTCACCTAATGGTTATTTTGAAAAGTTTATGCCAGATCTGTATACAGTATGCCTGAAGATAAATCCTCCGAAAATTTGACCACTAGTGTGTCTCAAATAAGTGAGAAAATTGAGATATTAACTTTCCAAGTTGACTAGTATAAGTCATCAGACACTGAAATTCCTGAAAATTTATCTGAAAATCTTATCAGATAGATTATCAGATCTTATTTTGAAAATTTTATGCTAGATCTGTTTATAGTATACCTGAAGATAAATCCTCTGAAAATTTGACAACAGGTATGTGTAAATTAAGTAAGAAAATCGAGTTATTAACTTTCAGAGTTTACCTGTTTAAGTTTCTTGTCACTGAAATTGCTAAAAATTTATCTAATAGATATTTTGAAAATTTTATGCCATATCTGTATACAATATGCCTGAAGATAAATCCTCTGAAAATTTTACCACTTGCATGACTTAAATAACTGAGAAAATCAAGTTATTATCTTTTCGAGTTGGCCAGCAGTATAAGTTATTTGTCAATGAAATTTCTGAAAATTTATCTAATGGATATTTTGAAAATTGTATGGCAGATCTGTATACAATATGCCTGAAGATAAATCCTCTGAAAATCTAACCACTTGTATGTCTCAAATAAGTGAGAAAATTGAGTTATTAACTTTCCAATTTGACCAGGATAAGTTATCGGTCCCTGAAATTTCTGAAAATTTATCTATTGGATATTTTGTGAATTTCTTGTCTGATTTGTATACAGTATAGCCGAAGATAATTCCTCTGAAAATATGAAGACAAGTATGTCTTAAATGCATTCTTGCATTCTTAAATGCAAAATAGGATATGCATTATTTAATCCCAGTTCTACTGATAATTGTTAATTTCTTGAAATATGGCTATAGAAAGTTCATATTCCGAGCAAATTGAATAATGTTAGTATTGCGTTGAGAAGGTCGATAACTCCTTCATCAAAGCAATATGTTAAGTACAAAATCAAAAGTTTGATATTGAGAAAGTTGTTGAAGCTGTGAATTAAATTAGCATATTTATTAATAAATTGTTGTATGGATGGATGTGATTATAGAATATCTGTTTTATGAGCTCCATGCATATAACTTATATTTGCCGGGTGCTAAGGCTGAGGGTAAATATTGGTGTTATGTTCATAATTAAGTTCGAAGTTTATAAATAGATAATATTTACAGGGAAAACAAGCGATTTAATTATTAAGTAATAAGTGCGAACAAATTTTAAAGCTAATCAATTCACAGTTTGAAATGAGCGAAGTAGAATAATTAGTTTAGTTAAATCAAGCGGAATGACAAATATTTTCAGCATTCTCTCTGCATACAAGGCCCCACGTTAATTCACGGAGAAGTAATTAAAATAAATAAGAAGTTAATAAGATAAACCATTGTAGCAGCAGAAATGATGCGATTCATCCAGTCGAATTACTGAGACTCCCCGTGTCCCAGCGAAATTGAACAGTCGCCGATTTGCCTTCATATAATTTTCCCGGGAAATCGTAATTACGTAATTATACACGAAGCTGCGCTGGATGCGATTGGATGGTTGATTGGCCGGTATTGAAATTAAATTCCGCAACACCCAGAGTTGGAAGAAAATGCGGAAGTGATGAGTGAACGCATGGCCGGTATATTCTCTTTGTTGAAATTTCAAACTAAACCGGATTCTGGACTCAAATATCTAACAGAATTTATAATCGTCGAGAGTACCACTCGAAATAATTTTCGAACGGGCCCTGAAAAAGATCGAGTGCACTTCTGCCGCAGAATACATAAAAACCAGATCGAAATAATCGCGGTGATATTTCACGAAATATTTTACTTCTAATCGCCGGCTCCATTGCGGTTAATTACCTAAATAAAATAATTTCAATGGAATTGATTCGGCGATTCAACTCTTTGTGCTATAAATAGCTCTAAGTAGAATATGTTCCCCATTGTCGGCTTCATTGAATGTTAATTACCATTCCAGGCTCTCCCGGGCAGGGATTTATTTTTACCTCTTTTCCAGGGCAGGGTTTCTGGTAATGCTGTTATTGCTATTTGTGGAAGTGTTAATTTTATTCTTTTTACCCCCTCATGACCAGAATAACAATTTATTAATTAACTTCGAAAATGATATCCGCCATTTCTCCGGGTATAAGAAAGTGATGACAATGCGTTCCCAGACTTGAGATAAAAACAGTTTAACTTGGCTTTGGGGTGGAAAATCGAATGGCTGGGGAGACTCGAACGCCCGGAGAACTTTTATTACAATAAATACCGAGGGCCAAGAAGTTGCGTTAATTAATTTACTGTCGTCGCGAATGCAAATGTGCATTGCTTGTTTCGTGTCATAATGAATGCATCAGGGATATAATTTATGTACTTAAATAGGTCGCCAGTTTCGATGAGGACTGATTAGCACATCTAGCAAAGTGAACGTCTTCAAAGCTTCTAATGCGTTCAGTTTGAACACGAGCTATTGCTCTGCGAGGTGGAAGTAAGACGGGTTGAGCTGGAGACTAGGACTGCGAAGGCAGTGTCAGACTGATGCCGATGGCGTATAAGAAGTGTGAAAGGGTGACAGGACACCTATTTATGGTTTGGCCCCATTGATCTATCGGTGAAAGGGATTGGAGACTGACCTTTCTAAGAACCCTCTCGCTTCTCATCATACCTTTTCCATTCTTATATTAACGTACGTCGCCTCTTAGTGGGAAACCAATAGATGTGAGAGGGTCAATAACAGAACAACCATACCATTGCTATTTATTACACGCAGCACTGAAAAATAGGGGCGGCGGATTAAATTACACATTAGAATATAGACTAGCGGGATTTGACTTGGCTGTCTACCTTGCCGGGATCTTGATTAGGAGGTCGAGCTACAATTTAAGGGTTGTCGTGCTAACTGGCTCGAATTTGGGACCATGACTTAGTTAGGACTCGGAATATACGACCGAATAAATTTTATTTAGCCACACGGAACAATCTAGGACTGGCTCTGTTAATCCGTGTTTCCATCCACACGTGCACTATTTCAAAAGAATCTTCCTTACCCACCGAAATTGCCCAATTTACGAAAAAAGGACTGAATTATTAAAACCAACCGGCCGTAACACTGTTTATTTTTTAACGAAAATCATTTTCAGGACCCTACAGCAGTATTTCATTACATACTAAATAAATTTATAATTTTAACAGTTTGTCTGTACATGCAAAGTAACATCATAAAATGCGTATTAATATTAACTTGCGTGAAATTTGCGGAAAGCTGGAAGCAGTAACAATCAATTTAGGCTTATTTTATAGCCTTATGTTACTGCTGTTTACTGCCTTTAATCCGAAAATCAGGGGTACATCTGTATCGAAAATTACAGCGTTTTCAAAATTTTGCGCAAACTCGCATTTAGGCATTCAGGCGCAAAATTTTGAAAACGCTGTAATTTTTGTTACAGATATCCTCTGATCTTCGGATTAAAGACAGTAAACAGCACTAACATAAGGCTATAAAATAAGCCTAAATACACCATGCGGATTTTTTTCTTACCTTTAGAGTCTTCCAAAATATTTTTGCATAAATGAGTAACAAGCCGTTTACTGCCATCGCAAAAAAATCATGATCTCCAAAGATATAGAAGTTAATGTTAATAAAGAAACATAGCGGATTTTTTCATATTTTTAGATGCCTCCAAAAAAGTTGAACATACTTATAATGACAAAGAGTGAACTGAAAACATTCAGAAAATGGAAGATGTAGCTTCAAAAAGCAAGCCAACATTTCACAAATAGATAATCACATGGACCATTCAATTGTAAACTACTTTGATCCCATATCTAAGAAGTTATAAAGAATAAGCATAAAAAATACTTTATGGTGTTTCAAGCTACCACCTCAAATGGCGTTCATTATTCATAATGCCTAAACAAAAGTTGAACATTTATGACGATAAGAGTGAACTGAAAACATTCAGAAAATAGAAGATGTAGCTTCAAAAGGCAAGCTAACATTTCACAAATAGATAATCACATGGACCATTCAATTGTAAATTAATTTGATCCCATATCTAAGAAGCTATAAAGAATATGCATAAAAATTGGTGTTTCAAGCTACCACCTCAAAAGGCGTTCATAATTCATAATGCCTGAACAAAAGTTGAACATATTTATGATGATAAAGAGTATACTGAAAACATTCAGGAAATAGAAGATGTAGCTTCAAAAAGCAGGCCAACATTTCACAAATAGATAATCACATGGACCTTTCAATTCTGAACTAGTTTGATCCCATATCTAAGAAGTTAAAAAGATTAAGCATCAAAAATACTATATAGTGTTTCAAGCTACCACCTCAAATGGCGTTCTTAATTCATAATGCTTAAACAAAAGTTGAACATTTATGATGATAAAGAGTGAACTGAAAACATTCAGGAAATAGAAGATGAAGCTTCAGAAAGCAAGCCAACATTTCACAAATAGATAGTCACATGTATCTTTAAATTATAAACGGTAACTATTTTGAGATAAATAGTGAAACAATCCGTCTTCCTTACTTGCAGAAAAAAGCTACTCAAAAGGCTGATTCACGGAGTCCAAGATGGCGAATACTAGAATAATGATGAAACAAATTGATTCCGTGATATAGCTGAAGGCAAATAAAATGGAGATATAGAAGATACATACAAGTAGATTGATTACAAGTAAACATAGAAGAAGAAGATGTATAGAAGAACAGAACTGATAATGTGGCTTCTATAAAAAAGTAACAGTAAATTCCGATTTCAACCATGTATAACACATGGGTAATCTGACATTATTTACCACAAAAAATCTGGTCTTCTACTGAAACGAAGTCCGGGATATATTACAAAGTTCCTGAAGTATCGCTGAAACGAAATCTGGGATATCTTGCACATTTCCTGAAATATCGCTGAAAAACTAAAAAAGTGCACTTTTCTTTCCCTTTTATAACTTTTTTACTTTTGAAGGAACTACAAAACTTGGCACTCTTACATTTAAGTAAATTACAAGTAGATATAGAAGAAGAAGATGAATAGAAAAACAGAACTGATAATGTGGCTTCAATAAAAAAGTAACACTAAACAGTAAAAGTAAAAGTAAGTAAATAACAAGTAGATATAGAAGATGTATAAAAAACAAAACTGATAATGTGGCTTCAATCAGAAAGTAACAGTAAACAGGAAAAGTAAAAGTAAGTAAATAACAAGTAGATATAGAAGAAGAAGATGTATAGAAGAACAGAACTGATAATGTGGCTTCAATGAAATGGCACTAACACTTCAAAATCGATACAGTTATTTATGAACCAGAACAAGAACAAGAAGTTTCTTCTTTTTCTTGTTCTGGTTCTTGTTCTTGTTCAGGTTCTTGTTGTGTTTCACAAACTATTTAGGACTCACATGACACTACATAAAATCATAGAAATTATCATGTATTACTTAGAAAGTTCTGAGTATCCAGAATATTTGAAGGCATTGAAACTGAAGGAATTTAATAGCATTCAAAAGAGCGAAAAATTCCGATTTTAACCATGTATAACACATGAGTAATCTGACATTATTTACCACCAAAAATCTGGACTTCGGACAAATTTTTGTGCCTTTCAATATACTGCAACGAAATAAGGGATATCTTGCACAGTTCCTGAAATATCGCTGAAAAACTGAAAGAGTGCATTTTCATTTTCCTTTTATAACTTTTTTAATTTTGAAGGAAATTTTACAAAACGTGGCACTCTTACATTTTTCGACGTGAGCTGTCAGATGACAGTGCCAAACATTTTCTGCGCCAACTAGATGCCCAAATTTTCATAGTCAACTTTTGATTTTCTTATGGCCACAATATTAGATTTTAATAGCATTCAAAAGAGCGAAAAATTTCAACCATGTGTAGCACATGGGTAATCTGACATTACTTACCACCAAAAATCTGGCCTTCTGACAAATTTTTGGGTCCTTCAATATACTGAAACGAAATGCGGGATATCTTGCACATTTCCTGAAATATCGCTGAAAACGTGCACTTTCATTTTCCTTTTCTAACGCTTTTACTTTTGAAGGAAATTTTACAAAACTTGGTACTGTTACATTTTTCGACGTGAGCTTTCAGATAACAGTGCCAAACATTTTCTGCGCCAACTAGATACTCAAATTTTCGTAGTCAACTTTTGATTTTTTTATGGCTGAATATTTTATTTTAATAGCATTCAAAATTCCGATTTCAACCATGTATAACACATGGGTAATCTAACATTATTTACCACCAGAAATCTGGCATTCTGGCAAATTTTTGGGTCCTTCAATATACTGAAAGCAAATCCGGGATATCTTTCACATTTCCTGAAATATTGCTGAAAAAGTTCACTTTTCTTTTCCTTTTCTAACTTTTTTACTTTTAAAGGAAATTTTACAAAACTTGGCACTGTTACATTTTTTGACGTGAGCTTTCAGATGACAGTGGCAAACATTTTCTGCGCCAACTAGATGCCTAAATTTTCATAGTCAACTTTTGATTTTCTTATGGCTGAATATTGGATTTTAATAGCATTCAAAAGAGCGAAAAATTTCAACCATGTATCACACATGGGTAATCTGACATTATTTACTACCAAAAATCTGGCCTTCTGACAAATTTTTGTGCCTTTCAATATACTGAAACGAAATAAGAGATATCTTGCACATTTCCTGAAATATCGCTGAAAAAGTGCACTTTCCTTTTCCTTTTATAAAATTTGTGTCCTTCAATATACTGAAACGAAATCCAGGATATCTTGCAAAGTTCCTGAAATATCCCTGAAAAACTGAAAAAGTGCACTTTCCATTTCCTTTTATAACTTTTTTTAATTTTGAAGGAAATTTTACAAAATTTGTCACTCATACATTTTTCGACGTGAGCTTTCAGATGACAATGCCAAACATTTTCTACGCCAACCAGATGCCCAAATTTTCATAGTCAACTTTTGATTTTCTTATGGCTGAATATGGGATTTTAATAGCATTCAAAAGAGCGAAAAATTCCGATTTTAACCATGTATACATGGGTAATCTGACATTATTTACCACCAAAAATCGATAATTTAAAAAAAAAATCCTTCAAAAGTAAAAAAGTTTAAGGAAACTCAGCGATATTTCTTGAAATATGCAAGATATCGTTTCCTGATTTCTTTTCAGAATATTAAAAGGCACGAAAATAAGAAACTACTTTTCTCCAATTTGACAAACTCCGTATATATTTCGGTTTAATAGATCCTATTTACCACCAAAAATCTGGTCTTCTGGCAAATGTTTGGGTCCTTCAATATCCTGAAGTATTTATTGTTTGTATTTTATTGTTCCTGAAGTATCGCTGAAAAACTCAAAAAGTGCACTTTTCTTTTTATAACTTTTTTAGTTTTGAAGGAAATTTTACAAAACTTTTACATTTTTCGACTTTACTTACCAAAGTATTTTTGAAAAGTGTTATGTAAATACAAAAACACCTAGAAAATTATACTTATTAACTTGCTAATTTTTGGTGCTCTGGTGCTTTGCCGTTTTTTTGGTTTAGTACTTCAGTTAGTTCTTCTATTGTTATTTGTTATTCCGTTTCCTCCTGCCTTGTTGGGTTTTGTTGTGTGATTTCTGTTGTTATTTCTGTTTTTTCCAAGAGCTGTGCAAAATATTCCCTCCATATTTTCATAATTTTTCTTTCATCTGTTAACTGTTCTCGTTTATTGTTTTTTATCTGGTTTGAGCTGTATACCATTTCTTTTCTGTGTGCTTTGAGTACTTTGGAGTACTTTGTAGTACTTGTAGAGTACTTTGTAGAAACAGTTTTTTTGTTTTCTTTACTGTCTCCGTTTTTTCTCCAAATTCTGTCTATGTCGTTCGTTTTGCTGCTATTCTCCGTTTTTTCTCCAAATTCTGTCTATGTCGTTCGTTTTGCTTCTTTACTTGTTCTTTTACTCTCTTCCTATTTTCTTTGTATATTTTGTATTTGTTTTTCTGTTTTTTTTGCGTTAGGTATTGTTCCCAGGCGTTTTTCTATATTTTTGTAGCGTCTCCGATTTCTCTCGTCCACCATGCTGTTTGTTTTTTTCCACATTCCTCTTTTTGCTTGCGCCACATATTGTTCTTGTTGTTCGTAGTATGATATATTTAAGTATGTCCTACATTTCTTCTGTGCTGCTGTTTTGGAGTTTTCGTTCTTCTTTTTCAATTTGTTTTTTGATCATTTCTTCGTACTCCTTGCTTATTCCTTCGTTTCTTATTTTATATGCTTGTATCTGTTCATACTGTATGTTATCTTCTGAGTTTGTTGTAGTTATGTTATGTATTATTCATTAAAGCAAAATACCTCTCACTGACGTGTTTCATTTTATTATGAAATGCAGAGAATCAAATAAATATATAAATATATACTTGTTACTTCTTGGAATTATGCTAAACTAAAATAAAAACCTGAGTGAATTTGCTGCATGTCCTGAGGGCTCAAAACTATTTGATCTGCAAAATTACTTTGTATTTGTTAAAAAAATATATAAATTTTGAATATCTGAAACAACTAAATATTTAATGGTGGTCAAAATTGATGTTGGTAGTTATTTTTTCAATGAAGGTTGTGGTGCGTAAAGGACTAATGTAGGCCTCAAAGTTGTGATCTAATTTACTGAAAATAACAATGGAACTGGTAGGATGCTTGTAATAATATGAATCTACAATAGCAAAATTTGTGAGGTTAGATAAATACTGTTCGCAAATTACAGTGTATTGCGTTCTAATATAGTTAATTGGAAGTTGAACCTTTATCGAAAATTCGATAGTACACTATTAAACCAAGGGTAGAGCGATAATGTTATTATATTTAGGTTGGAGGACGTTGCAAAATGTTAATTAAAAAACTGTTTCTATACTTTGTTATTTACAGACGTCTTCGTTCTGTTATTGTGTGTTATTGTGTGCGGGCGCTTGAGGATTCCTGTCTGTGAAGCGGTTTGGTAAATGGGATTGTATGGAAAAAAAACGAAAGGAAAGTGTGTAGTAATCGCGATACAATCCTCAGAAACGAACCGGTGACGACAGGATTGAAGTAGAGCGCATGTGGTATTCATTTGCGCGTACGGAGCCAATACGGGCCGGGCCACTATTGATTTCCAGCCCCCTGCCCCTACGGTGTACTGCTGTACGTGTACAGATATGTCTGGATGTATTTATAAGTGAAGGTGTTTAATTGCTGCCGGTTGATTGCCTCTGTGGCAAGGAATTGTGTCGTCCGTCGACGGGATTAGGCCGCATTTATGGTGGAGGCGCCGGGATATGAGGGCACATAAGCGGGCAGCGCCTGCGACTGGAACACGTGTATTGTGCTGCACATCATATCATCGATTAGACAACAGTCTACTATCATTAATCACGATGAATTCTAGCCGTCCTCACATTTATTAACTCCTTCGTAGTGCACATTTGTTACAACAAGCAATAAAATAAATTGTCTTCCACTATTATCGCAGGGAATTCGCATCGACTTTTCATTTTCTAAACTTCCGTATATATGCAGCAGTGGGATTCAATAAAACAAAACCATTCGTTATTGAAAAGTTGTTTCTACACCTGCCGATTATACTACATATATGCATATTTGTATGGATTTCTCTTGTGTGTATAAAAACTAGTACACACAGGTGTAATGTTATGTGCACATACACAATGACCATTCCAAGTGTACGTGGTTATTTTTTGGCCGTCTATTGTGGATCACCATCCGTGGTCGCCTAATATCGCCGCAATGCAGTAACGTAAATACGAGACCGCGAGTTTTATTTAATTATCGCTTATTGTGTTTCACAAATAATTAAGGCACATTTACGTGATGACAAAATGCCTCCGTAATCATCATTCGAGGTTCGGAAGAAAACGCACGTTGCGTAAGTGGCTGTACGCACGCAATAAGTTCCAACAGGCAATTGTAAACAAGGAGCGACAATGGAGGGCGACGGCTTCGCTCGGGGGAGTGAATAGAAATTCGTCCTGGAAACGGGGAGAGAGGCTAGCTGCTGCACGGTGACGCAAAAAAACCCTGGCTAACTGTTATATCACGTTATTGGCGCTCTTCTATACGCGCTCTCGCAGTTATTCCGTCAACCCGCGGAGCCGTGTCAAGTATTCCATTAGATTTCGCGTCTAGGTCACCCCGATTGCACGATCCCCCGATACATCCCTCGAGATATAAATAAAACTCGCACCCGAGCACCTAAAGCACTTTCCATAACAAGAACACAGGACGAGCCCCGAGAATTACAAGATTTACACACCTTTATATAAAAAATGCATGCCATCAACACTTCAGCAACTTTTTTTTTTCTAAACGACGACCTAATGATTGCAATCCAAAAGCTCGCAAGGTAACAAATAGTAAATTATGACTGAGCACACTTTCAGCCTCCTAGCCCCAGCCGTTCTCGAGATATAGTAGAGAAAGTAGCACAAAAGGGCTAATAAAATAAAACTAGCCCCAGCCGTCCTCGAGATATCTGCCCTCAAAGTTGGGAAAGTTGGTGGATGCGCCAAGTAGCAAATTTTCAAAATTATTGAAAAGGATTGAAAAATCTCTCGAAATTTAACAATATTTCGTATTTATAAAGAAACATATTTTTTATGACCACACAATGAAACATTACTTCGTCTATAATGTAGCAATTGCATGCAATTAGTTGCGTAAAACTGTAATAGATATAATCAATTTTCATTATGGTGGATGCGCCGGGTAGCAAATTTTCATTATGGTGGATGCGCCGGGTAGCAAATTTTTCATTATGGTGGATGCGCCGGGTAGCAAATTTTTCATTATGGTGGATGCGCCGGGTAGCAAATTTTCATTATGGTCGATGCGCCGGGTAAAATCACGATTTTTCGAGTTGCTCCAAATGACCTTAGAGGCACATGCCTAGACCAATTGGACCCTCCTGATTCCAATGAGCACACTTTCAGCCTCCTAGCCCCAGCCGTTCTCGAGATATCTGCCCTCAAAGTTGGGAAATTAAAAAAGTAGCACAAAAGGGCTAATAAAATAAAACTTCTAAACGCATGGTCCAATCTCGATGCCGATGGTCTCATTCGATTCAAGGGGGGCCAACGGTCCATACCAGACCACACTTGATATACTTACGGAGACGTTTTAATTTTGGAAATTTTCGAAAATGACGCGTTTTTTGCCATCTCGATGAAATTCCATTTCGAAAACGCCTCAACCGATTTGGACAAAATTTAGAGGGGTCATAGAAGGCCAAAATACAAGCACAATGGGCCATAGTGGGCCCCTGTGGGCGTACGCATTTGTCCAGTGTGGCCTTAAGAAGGGAGAAATATTTTTCAAAAAAACGTACTTTTTTCATGAAAAACGCTGTAACTTGGAGAGTTGTGGGAGTACGAGAATGGACGAGCGCTCAAAATATGCGCCTTATATGGGGCTATGTCCCCATAAAATTATTTGAAAATGTTGCGCTTGGTTGAGCATCCAGTTGGCAAAACGTAAAATCGATGATTTTCCGATCAAATCGACTAAAAATAAAATCTGAAAAATCACGATTTTTCGAGTTGCTCCTAATGACCTTAGAGGCACATGCCCAGACCAATTGGACCCTCCTGATTCCAATGAGCACACTTTCAGCCTTCTAGCCCCAGCCGTTCTCGAGATATCTGCCCTCAAAGTTGGGAAAGTTGGTGGATGCGCCAAGTAGCAAATTTTCAAAATTATTGTAAAGGATTGAAAAATCTCTCGAAATTTAACAATATTTCGTATTTATAAAGAAACATATTTTTTATGACCACACAATGAAACATTACTTCGTTTATAATGTAGCAATTGCATGTAATTAAGTTGCGTAAAACTGTAATAGATATAATCAATTTTCATTATGGTGGATGCGCCGGGTAGCAAATTTTCATTATGGTGGATGCGCCGGGTAGCAAATTTTTCATTATGGTGGATGCGCCGGGTAGCAAATTTTTCATTATGGTGGATGCGCCGGGTAAAATCACGATTTTTTTAGTTGCTCCAAATGACCTTAGAGGCACATGCCCAGACCAATTGGACCCTCCTGATTCCAATGAGCACACTTTCAGCCTCCTAGCCCCTGCCGTTCTCGAGATATCTGCCCTCAAAGTTGGGAAAGTTGGTGGATGCGCCAAGTAGCAAATTTTCAAAATTATTGAAAAGGATTGAAAAATCTCTCGAAATTTAACAATATTTCGTATTTATAAAGAAACATATTTTTTATGACCACACAATGAAACATTACTTCGTCTATAATGTAGCAATTGCATGCAATTAGTTGCATAAAACTGTAATAGATATAATAATAATAATCTTTATTTCGCTGTGCCCCAGCAGATAACATACACACATAGTTAATTACACATAAAATACAAATATGACCTGACTTAAATACATTTACAGTTTTATAGCGGCTATGAAATTGGTGAGCGGACGATTTCTTCTTTCCTCACATTCTAGGAGGTGGTACCTTGAAGATGTTTTGTTGAAGAAACGGCATATGCAGTTGTCTTCTGCATTGTGAAAAATTGTAAACAGTGAATTTTTCCTAAAATAGTATTAATTGACATCGAGTTTTGGTTGCATCTGAGCATGTATGGTTGCATACAAGGCTTTGCAAGAGTTGTGATGCCGCCTATCGGCCGACCCCTATCTGGTTTCACACATCCGCATCCATAAATATGTTGTCGTTCGGTGCCAGATTGGTAGCATTTGTAAGGCCTTCCACATTCCACTTCATAATGTTGTATTTTGGATCGGTCCTCTTCTTTCTTTTTTTTCTTTGTCCTTGACTCGCGCGCCATTCTCGTCTTTCCGTCTTTCGAGGTTATGTCTATTTACGTTTGGGCGTAATAGTTTCCACTTCACCAATTGTTCAAATGCACTTAAGTCCAGTTGCACTATACTTTCGTCTAATGCCGTCAACATTTTGTTAGTATAAATTATTTTCTCATTACTTTTTACACTGTAATTTGTCGCATTGAGCTTGGCACCTGCAGCGTCCACCGCCAGCGCCATCTCCTCTCTCGTAATAGATATAATCAATTTTCATTATGGTGGATGCGCCGGGTAGCAAATTTTCATTATGGTGGATGCGCCGGGTAGCAAATTTTCATTATGGTGGATGCGCCGGGTAGCAAATTTTTCATTATGGTGGATGCGCCGGGTAGCAAATTTTTCATTATGGTGGATGCGCCGGGTAGCAAATTTTTCATTATGGTGGAGGTGCCGGGTAGCAAATTTTCATTATGGTGGATGCGCCGGGTAAAATCACGATTTTTCGAGTTGCTCCAAATGACCTTAGAGGCACATGCCTAGACCAATTGGACCCTCCTGATTCCAATGAGCACACTTTCAGCCTCCTAGCCCCAGCCGTTCTCGAGATATCTGCCCTCAAAGTTGGGAAATTAAAAAAGTAGCACAAAAGGGCTAATGAAATAAAACTTCTAAACGCATGGTCCAATCTCGATGCCGATGGTCTCATTCGATTCAGGGGGGGCCAACGGTCCATACCAGACCACACTTGATATACTTACGGAGACGTTTTAATTTTGGAAATTTTCGAAAATGACGCGTTTTTTGCCATCTCGATGAAATTCCATTTCGAAAACGCCTCAACCGATTTGGACAAAATTTATCAATTTATCAATTGATTTATCAATCAAAATAATATTTAAAAAAATATTTTGATTAGTAGTGGGGCAACACGGGTTCTGGGCCACTTTGTCCATAAGAAATACATGGGCCAATTTTTCGCTACTTACTTCCGGTCGAGCGAGCCGCTGCGTGTATGTTGGGCTACCTAACATCTGCGCTGTACCCTTAGACCCTCACGATACCCTCTTGGCCCCTCAACCCCTCAGCCCCTCCGCCCTTCAAGATATCCTCTTTTGAACAGCTTTAAACAGCAAGGTGGTTTTAATGATGCAAAATAAGCTGTTTAAAAAACGATATCGTGATGGGCTGAGGGGCGGAGGGGCACAAGAAAATATCTTACCTCACCTTGATATTTAAAGCTGTTTAAAAGAGGACCTCTTGTGAACCTCCATGTGCCTTAACTAACTACTACTTAACTATATTGTAATACAGTCACGTAGAGTGGCTGCGCAGTAGCCCAGAGTGTGGTAGAGGGCGAGCCAGTGGCGGATTTAGGATGAGAGGGGCTATGAGGGCTATAGCCCAGGGGCTATAGCCCTCCAGGGGCGGCAAATTTTCGGAAAAATACCAAAGGCACAAGTAAAATATAAATATACAAATAAATAAATGACGAACGAAAAAAGTCTAAAAAATCTAACTACATCCTTCAACTTTAAAGATAGAAACGACATTTTTGTTATTTTATACGTTATCTCGATTTAACGTATAAAGCAATAAGCTACAATGGTCTGAGATAGATCTATCAACCGTATCAGTATACAATGTATAAGAACAAAATTAAACATTAATGAAAATTGAGCACTAATGAAAGCGAAAGTAACTTAGTATGAAAATGAAATGAACAGAAATACAAACGAAAAACCAGTCAGATAAAACCAGAGCAGGAGATGTAAAATTGATTGTTAGAGAAAATTGAGCATCAATGAAAGCGAAAGTAACGTTGCATGAAGATGAAACGAACAGAAAAAAAAAAAGAAAAATCTAGTCAGATGAAACCAGAGCAGGAGATGTAGAATTGATTGGTAGAGAGTAAATTTTAGAATCAATCAAGAGTACTAAAATTCTTCAAAAGTTTAGCAGTTTGACATTGTGTGCAAAGCTTCAGTAGGTACCCTTAGAATATTTAAATTTTTCGAAAACTTTCACAAACAAAATTCAACATTTACGAAAATTACCACCCATGAAAGCGAACGTAGCTTAGTATGAAGATGAAATGAACAGAAAAACAAACAAAAAATTCAGTCAGATGAATCCAGAGCAGGAGATGTAGAATTGATTGGTAGAGAAAATTTCAAAATCAATCGAGAGTACTAAAATTCTTCAAAAGTTAAGCACTTTGACATTGTGCGTAAAGCTTCAGTAGGTACCCTTTCATTTTTCGGAAAATTTCACAAACAAAATTTAACATTTATGCAAATTGAGCACCAATGAAAGCAAACGTAACTTAGTATGAAGATGAAACGGACAAAAACCAACGAAAAATCCAGTCAGATGAAACCAGAGCAGGAGATGTAGAATTGATTAGTAGAGAAAATTTCAGTATGAATCACGAGTACTAAAATTCTTCAAAAGTTAAGCACTTTGACATTGTGTGCAAAGCTTCAGTAGGTACCCTTAGAATATTTTCCTTTTTCGGAAAATTTCACAAACAAAATTTAACATTTATGAAAATTGAGCACTAATGAAAGCAAAAGTAACTTAGTACGAAGATGAAACGGACAGAAAAACCAACGAAAAATCCAGTCAGATAAAACAAGAGCAGGAGATGTAAAATCGATTGGTAGAGAAAATGTCAGAATCAATCAAGAAAACTAAAATTCCTCAAAAGTATAGCACTTTGGGATTGTGTGCAAAGCTTTAGTAGGTACCCTTAGAATATTTTCCTTTTTCGGAAAATTTCGCAAACAAAATTTAATATTTATGTAAATTGAGCACTAATGAAAGCGCAAGTAACTTAGTATGAAGATGAAACTAACAGAGAAACGAACGAAAGAAAATCCAGTCAGATAAAACCAGAGCAGGAGATGCAGGAGGAAAATTAAGCAAAATTGTGTACAATTTTTTAAGGTGCTGGAATTTTTTTACTTAAAATTTTTAAAACCCACCAACAAAACAACCTTACTTTCAAAATCAAGTCATATTCACTAAAGCGATCTTCATTAAATTCATCAATGATATTTTTGGTATTTCATGTATATGTTTTGAAGTGTTTTTTTTTATATATTTCTGTATTTTTCAATCGTTTTCAGTTTTTGATGTTTCATAGAAGATTTATTTATGTAATCATATAGATAGTATTGATTAGTAGAGAAAATTTCAGAATCAATCAAGAGTACTAAAATTCTTCAAAAGTTAAGCACTTTGACATTGTGTGCAAAGCTTCAGTAGGTACCTTTAGAATATTTTGCTGTTTCGGAAAATTTCGCTTTAAATTCTATGAACATTTTATCTAGTATTTAATGACTAATGTATGAAATAAAGTTACGCACTTTTTAAAAAATTTCAAAATTGTTTTTTTATTGTTCACGACAATTTTTCGCCACACTGTGGCTTCTTCAGGTGAAGAAATGATACATAAACTGTGTACAATTTGCTTAAGTAGTGTATTGATGGGGGTGGGGGTAGCTATTAACAAGTTTTAAAATATTGAGGAGCGGTGAATGATTGACGTCCGTTTGGTCGTTAAGTAGGAGGCCGCTTAATTTCCTTTTGTTGATTTCCAGGCTTTGCAGGTGGTTAAGTTTCCTTCCTTTTTCTTCTTGATGGAGTATTTGGAATTTGGGGTCGAACGAATGTCCTTCTTCTCGTAGGTGGTTCGCGTACGTGGAAGAATTTTTATTATTAGTGAAACATTTTTGATGTTCCTCGATCCTTTCTGAGAAGGCACGACCTGTTTGCCCTACGTAAATCATTGGGCAGTCCCCACACGTCAACATGTAAACCCCGCTGCGGTCAGTTTTGATAATTGGACTTTTGTTATTTTTTATTATTCTACCTTGGTTGTTGTTTGTTTTGAACGAGACTTTCACATTTTTCTTTTTCAGGATGTTTGCAATTTTTAAGGATGAGGATCCTGAATACGTGATGGAGGCATACTTCATATGATTATTATCTTTTCCTCGTGGGTATATTAAGTTTGTAGTTCGTTGTTTAATTTTAGCTTTTAATATGGTATCAATGAGTATCAATGGGTATCAACTTTATTTCATACATTAGTAATTATGAATTTTCAACAAATAAAAGCCACATCGATCAACCTAGTATTTAATGGTAAATATTACTTCGAAAATTGACTTTGTCAATTGAACAAGTATCATCATACTACTGATAATGTTTTTGGACGTTTTCGCTATCTTGACGCTGTTTTGTCTCTTACTTATGATATGTTCTACTTGATATATTCTAAAGTTACTGAAGAACAGCAAGTAGGTAATTTTAATTAAGAGTTGTTAAAAATAGAGAGCTGAATTTTAATTTACAATTATCATTCCGATCTGGAGCACTCGTCCCGAAGGGATATAAAATTTATAAGGGTGCCGCAGAGATTGCAGTAAAGAGCAGTCCTCTATTTATGTATTACGGCGGGCGGCGTCTTCGACTTTATGGCTGTCCACCTTAAGAACCGTCCCCCAATAAATCCAGCCGCTTTTGTCGCCGGACAGTTGCATTATTTAATTTATATTAATGCCGACTATAAATAGTTCCAAAGAACCGCGCCGACAGCCGTGAAAATAGAATTCACCGAGGGGCCCACTGTTACCGGAACTTCTGTGCTTACTCCGCGTTTCCCCTGACAGACATGGGTGTTTACAATTGTCTTTGGGAGTAATTGCATTATCAGTCAAGCGTCCCCGGGTCGACACCGATACCATTGCCACTAACATCTTAATTCCGTTCTAACCAGCCGGCTGTATCTTCCCTGCTTCAAAA
This sequence comes from Othius punctulatus, assembly GCA_951805005.1. Lineage (NCBI taxonomy): Eukaryota > Metazoa > Arthropoda > Insecta > Coleoptera > Staphylinidae > Othius > Othius punctulatus. Next base: position 35,486,694 of record OX638147.1, on the reverse strand, counting down.
TCACCGCTCGCGGCCCACACATTGTGCCCGATTTTCCACATAAGCGAATGCCATCTTACAAACGGTAATAACGATATTATATCCATTTTAATTAGTTACTTCAGCAACTACAATTCCGACCATTTCAGAGCGCGCAACCGGAATATAACGACACTGATAAATTTAATTCAAAGTAATGCAAACACTAATCTACACAATATCTGCGGATATTGTCATTTCTAAGCATAGCAATATCATTCGCCAGAGGCCTAAACCACCAGCCGTTACCAATAAAAACAGAATATTTGTAAAAGTAGTACAGATTACCGTGTATTTGTACAATATTACAAATACAACAACCACACTACAAAGGGACTTTATTCTGAGCCGCAGAGTGTGCTGTCGTGGCCGTTTGACATTCTCGGCGAATACCCAATTAGACAGCCTCGAGAGAGATCATGCGAGAGGTCACGTACTGGCGTTCATATCATTCGGGCCAAAAATACAACCAACTGGAGTGTGCGATCACGAGTTTCTCAGGAGATCTGTTTATGCGGTATTTAGGGAAATGTCTGACCCCTTTGATTGAATAAACTATTTTTGACAAATTGATTTCTGGCAACCCTATTTACGTAATACATTATATAAATAGGTTTTACATGCACTCCACGTATATCTAAAAAGATGACGCAGAAGACCACCGGTGACTATTTTAATCAGTTATCTAGATCGCCGATCAATCAGCCTGTCAAGCCACAATACGTTACAAGCTATTCTTCTGTTGTCAAGTCCCATATCTGTAAAATGCAAAGTAAGAGAGGGGTGGAAGTCCCCTGCTTGATATATGCATCTAACCTCAGGAGGTTACTTTAAGCGTATCGTATTGATTAATATTCCTGTAATGAAAATTGGTTTTCTTGCGTATCTGTACTAGATACTTGGAGAGATAAATGGATGGAAACATATATTTCTTCCTACATGGATGTTGTTATAAGATTATCCGCCGCATTCATGAATAATTGAAATTTATTAATGTAATTCAATATATTATCATATTTTGTAAACGGCAGCTGAGTGTCGGGGGGATTGCGACGGTGTACATTCTGTTTATGGAAATCGTTAGTTATTGTGTAGGCATTTTGTTTTTTGATGAGTTAAGTGGTCGCTCGGAAATGTGCCCATAAACGGCCCCATTTTTCAATTTACCCGCGGAGTGCGGTAACTTGTCGAATGAGGTGTTTGTACCACTTCTAAGGCTTCATCTATCTCCATTATTGAGTTCTGCGAAAGTCGATACACCGCCAATACTGCGGCGAAGGTATTCGGAATATTTATCTTGGCTGTTACTTTCGGCCGGCTCGCTGCCGTTTCATATGCGTAGTCGATTTATTAGGGCTCCGGTGCGTGGGAGTGTTTATAACAGTCTCATTGTTAAGCGACGCTCGCGAGGAGAATACGATGCGTTGATTTATGGTAATGCCGACGTGGCCCGCTCGGATCAGTAATAATTAGCGGAAACTATGAAGGAGGCGAGTGATGGATTGCTATTGGCCAACTTAATTGAAAATTATTACGCATAAGAAATTTCGAGGTATCGATATCTCCTATGTAAAATAATTAAGAGGTTTCATGTGTATGTCTATGGATTTTGTTAAGTACATTTCGAACATTGGAATTGAAAAAAAACGCATCACTTTAATATTGGCCTGAAAGAGAATGAACCCACGACTTTTGATTAATCGGACCCTAACATCCTTATTATTAAATTTGCTACTTTCTATCCGTTCAGCTGTCTCATCTTGAAACTTTAATACAGCACCTTATGACAAGAGATACTGCTAAACTTGTAAACTAAATGAGAGTTCATTAAAGAGTATATCACTTAACCGATTAAAAAAACCAATAAGAAACGATAATGTCACAATATGCTTACATTGTAATATAAGTACTGCTCTGGATTTATAACGTGCTTTATAGACTTTTTATACGAGGTGTACTTGAATTGGTATTAATTTCTACAAAATTCTCATTGATTATCATGATTATCATGATCAAAATTAGTTTCAGGTGTACTGTACACTAATCTAATATCAAATTTGCAAATAATAAATTTTCAGAACTTTCAGTAATAGCTAACCCATAATTGTCAATGCAGAAAGTTAAGTGTTTGATTTTCGCCCTTATTTAAATCTGAAACTTTGTCAAATTTTCAGCAGAATTAGTTTCAGGTGTACTGTCCACTAATCTAATATCGAATTTGCAAATAATAAATTTTCAGAAATTTCAGTAATAGCTAACCCATACTTGTCAATTCAGAAAGTTTAGTGTTTGATCTTCGCCCTTATTTATTACTAAAACTTTATCAAATTTTCAGCAGAAATAGTTTCAGGTGTACTGTACACTAATCTTATATCAAATTTGCAAATTATCAAGTTTCAGAACTTTCAGTAATAGCTAACCCATACTTGTCAATGGAGAAAGTTAAGTGTTTGATTTTCGCCCTTCATTAATTCTGAAACTTTGTCAAATTTTCAGCAGAATTAGTTTCAGGTGTACTGTACACTAATCTTATATCAAATTTGCAAATAATACAGTTTCAGAAATTTCAGTAATAGCTAACCCATACTTATCAATGTAGAAAGTTAGGTGTTTGATTTGCGCCCTTATTTAATACTGAAACTTTGTCAAATTTTCAGCAGAATTAGTTTCATGTGTACTGTACACTAATCTAATATCAAATTTGCAAATTATAAACTTTCAGAACTTTCAGTAATACTAACCAATATTTGTCAATGTAGAAAGTTAAGTGTTTGATTTTGGCCCTTATTTAATACTGAAACTTTGTCAAAATTTTAGCAGAATTAGTTTCAGGTGTACTGTACACTAATCTAAAATCAAATTTGCAAATAATAAAGTTTCAGAAATTTCAGTAATAGCTAATCCATACTTGTCAATGTAGAAAGTTAAGTGTTTGATTAACGCCCTTATTTTATACTGAAACTTTGTCAAATTTTCAGCAGATTTGGTTTCAGGTGTACTGTATACGAACCTAATATCAAATTTGCAAAAAATAAATTTTCAGAAATTTCAGTAATATGTAACCCATACTTGTCAATGCAGAAAGTTATATGTTTGATTTTCGCCCTTATTTAATACTGAAACTATGTCAAATTTTCAGCAGAATTAGTTTTAGGTGTACTGTACACTAATCTTATATCAAATTTGCAAATAATAAAGTTTCAGAAATTTCAGTAATAGCTAACCCATACTTGTCGATGGTGAAAGTTAAGTGTTTGATTTTCGCCCTTATTTAATACTGAAACTTTGTCAAATTTTCAGCATACATAGTTTCAGGTGTACTGTACAGTAATCTAATATCAAATTTGCAAATAATAAAGTTTCAGAAATTTCAGTACAAGCTAACCCATACTTGTCAATGCAGAAAGTTAAGTGTTTGATTTTCGCCCTTATTTAATACTGAAACTTTGTCAAATTTTCAGCAGATTTAGTTTTATGTGTACTGTACACTAATCTAATATCAAATTTGCAAATAATAAATTTTCAGAAATTTCAGTAATAGCTAACCCATACTTGTCAATGTAGAAAGTTAAGTGTGTGATTTTCGCCCTTATTTAATACTGAAACTTTGTCAAATTTTCAGCAGAATTAGTTTCAAGTGTACTGTACACTAATCTTATATCAAATTTGCAACTAATAAAGTTTCAGAAATTTCAGTATAAGCTAACCCATACTTGTCAATGGAGAAAGTTAAGTGTTTGATTTTCGCCCTTATTTAATACTGAAACTTTGTCAAATTTTCAGCAGAATCAGTTTCAGGTATACTGTACACTACTCTAATATCAAATTTGCAAATAATAAATTTTCAGAAATTTCAGTAATAGCTAACCCATAGTTGTCAATGAAGAAAGTTAAATGTTTGATTTTCGCCCTTATTAAATACTGAAACATTGTCAAATTTTTAGCAGAATTAGTTTTACGTGTACTGTAAACTAATCTAATATCAAATTTGCAAATTATTAAGTTTCAGAACTTTCAGTAATAGCTAACCTATACTTGTCAATGTAGAAAGTTAAGTGTTTGATTTTCGCCCTTATTTAATACTGAAACTTTGTCAAATTTTCAGCAGAATTAGTTTTAGGTGTACTGTACACTAATCTTATATCAAATTTGCAAATTATCAAGTTTCAGAACTTTCAGTAATAGCTAACCCATTCTTGTCAATGTAGATAGTTAAATGTTTGATTTTCGCCCTTATTTAATACTGAAACTTTGTCAAATTTTCAGCAGAATTAGTTTTATGTGTACTGTACACTAATCTAATATCAAATTTGCATATTATGAATTTTCAGTACTTTTAGTAATAGCTAACCCGTACTTGTCAATGTAAAAAGTTAGCTGTCTGATTTTCGCCCTTATTGAATACTGAAACGTTGTCAAATTTTCAGCAGAATTAGTTTCAGGTATACTGTACACTAATCTAATATCAAATTTGCAAATTATTAATTTTCAGAACTTTCAGTAATTGCTAACCCATACTTGTCTATGCAGAAAGTGAAGTGTTAGATTTTTGCCCTTCTTTAATACTGAAACATTGTCAAATTTTCGGCAGAATTAGTTTTAGGTGTACTGTATACTAATCTAATATCAAATTTGCAAATAATAAAATTTCAGAAATTTCAGTCATAGCTAACCCATACTTGTCAATGTAGAAAGTTAAGTGTTAGATTTTTGCCCTTATTTAATACTGAAACTTTGTCAACTTTTAAGCAGAATTAGTTTCAGGTGTACTGTACACTAATTTAATATCAAATTTGCAAATAATAAAGTTTCAGAAATTTCAGTAATAGCTAAACCATGCTTGTCAATGTAGAAATATAAGTGTTTGATTTTCGCTTTTATTTAAGACTGAAACTTTGTCAAATTTTCAGCAGAATTAGTTTCAGGTGTACTGTACACTAATCTTATATCAAATTTGCAAATAATAAAGTTTCAGAAATTTCAGTAATAGCTAACCCATACTTGTCAATGAAGAAAGTTAAGTGTTAGATTTTTGCCCTTATTTAATACTGAAACTTTATCAAGTTTTCAGCAGAATTAGTTTCAGGTGTACTGTACACTAATCTTATATCAAGTTTGTAAATAATAAAGTTTCAGAAATTTCAGTAATAGCTAAACCATGCTTGTCAATGTAGAAATATAAGTGTTTGATTTTCGCTTTTATTTAAGACTGAAACTTTGTCAAATTTTCAGCAGAATTAGTTTCAGGTGTACTGTACACTAATCTTATATCAAATTTGCAAATAATAAAGTTTCAGAAATTTCAGTAATAGCTAACCCATACTTGTCAATGAAGAAAGTTAAGTGTTTGATTTTTGCACTTATTTAATACTTAAAATTTGTCAAATTTTTAGCAGAATTAGTTTCAGGTGTACTGTACACTAATCTTATATCAAGTTTGTAAATAATAAAGTTTCAGAAATTTCAGTAATAGCTAACCCATACTTGTAAATGTAGAAAGTTAAGTGTTTGATTTTCGCCCTTATTTAATACTGAAACTTTGTCAAATTTTAAGCAGAATTAGTTTTAGGTGTACTGTACACTAATCTAATATCAAATTTGCAAATAATAAAATTTCAGAAATTTCAGTCATAGCTAACCCATACTTGTCCATGTAGAAAGTTAAGTGTTAGATTTTTGCCCTTATTTAATACTGAAACTTTGTCAAATTTTCAGCAGAATTAGTTTCAGATGTACTGTACAGTAATCTAATATCAAATTTGTAAATATTAAAGTTTCAGAAATTTCAGTAAAAGCTAACCCATACTTGTCAATGTAGAAAGTTAAGTGTTTTGTTTTTGCACTTATTTAATACTGAAACTTTGTCAAATTTTCAGCAGAATTAGTTTCAGGCGTACTGACACTAATCGAAAATAAAATTTGCAAATAATAAAGTTTCAGAAATTTCAGTAATAGCTAACCCATACTTGTCAATGGAGAAAGGTAAGTGTTTGATTTTCGCCCTTATTTACTTCTGAAACTTTGTCAAATATTCAGCAGAATTAGTTTCAGGTGTACTGTACACTAATCTAATATCAAATTTGCAAATAATAAAGTTTCAGAAATTTCAGTAATAGCTAACCCATACTTGTCAATGTAAAAAGTTAAGTGTTTGATTTTCGCCTTTATTTAATACTGAAACTTATTCAAATTTTCAGCAGAATTAGTTTCAGGTGTACTGTATACTAATCTAATATCAAATTTGTAAATAATAAAGTTTCAGAGATTTCAGTAATAGCTAACCCATACTTGTCAATGTTGAAAGTTGAGTGTTTGATTTTCGCCCTTATCTAATACTAAAACATTGTCAAATTTTCAGCAGAATTAGTTTCAGGTGTACTGTACACTAATCTGATATCAAATATGCAAATAATAAATTTTTAGATTTTTCAGTAATAGCTAACCCTTCCTTATCAAGGCAGAAAGTTAAGTGTTAGATTGTTGCCCTTATTTAATACTGAAACTTCATTAAATTTACAGCAGAATTAGTTTCAGGTGTACTGTACACTAATCTAATATCAAATTGACAAATAATAAAATTTCAGAAATTTCACTCATACTTGTCAATGTAGAAAGTTAAGTGTTAGATTTTTGCCCTTATTTAATACTGAATCTTTGTCAACTTTTCAGCAGAATTAGTTTCAGGTGTACTGTACACTAATATAATATCAAATTTGCAAATAATAAAGTTTCAGAAATTTCAGTAATAGCTAACCCATACTTGTCAATGTAGAAAGTTAAGTGTTTGATTTTGGCCCTTATTCAATACAGAAACGTTGTCAAATTTTCAGCAGAATTAATTTTAGGTGTACTGTACACTAATCTAATATCAAATTTGCAAATTATTAAGTTTCAGAACTTTCAGTAATAGCTAACCCATACTTGTCAATGAAGAAAGTTAAGGGTTTGATTTTCGGCCTTATTTAATACTGAAACTTTGTCAAATTTTCAGCAGAATTAGTTTCAGGTGTACTGTATACTAATCTAATATCAAATTTGTAAATAATAAAGTTTCAGAGATTTCAGTAATAGCTAACCCATACTTGTCAATGTAGAAAGTTAAGTGTTTGATTTTCGCCCTTATCTAATACTGAAACTTTGTCAAATTTTCAGCAGAATTAGTTTCTGGTGTACTGTACACTAATCTAATACCAAATTTGCTAATAATAAAGTTTCAGAAATTTCAGTAATAGCTAACCCATACTTGTCAATGTAGAAAGTTAAGTGTTTGATTTTCGCCCTTATCTAATACTAAAACATTGTCAAATTTTCGGCAGAATAAGTTTCAGGTGTACTGTACACTAATCTAATATCAAATTTGCAAATAATAAATTTTTAGATTTTTCAGTAATAGCTAACCCTTCCTTATCATGGCAGAAAGTTAAGTGTTAAATTGTTGCCCTTATTTAATACTGAAACTTCATTAAATTTACAGCAGAATTAGTTTTAGGTGTACTGTACACTAATCTAATATCAAAATTGCAAATAATAAAAATTCAGAAATTTCAGTCATAGCTAACCCATACTTGTCAATGTAGAAAGTTAAGTGTTAGATTTTTGCCCTTATTTAATACTGAAACTTTGTCACAGTTTCAGCAGAATTAGTTTCAGGTGTACTGTACACTAATATAATATCAAATTTGCAAATTATAAAGTTTCAGAAATTTCAGTAATAGCTAACCCATACTTGTCAATGTAGAAAGTTAAGTGTTTGATTTTGGCCCTTATTCAATAGAGAAACGTTGTCAATTTTTTAGCAGAATTAGTTTCAGGTGTACTGTACACTAATCTTATATCAAATTTGCAAATAATAAAGTTTCAGAAACTTCAGTAATAGCTAACCCATACTTGTCAATGGAGAAAGTTAAGTGTTTGATTTTCGCCATTATTTAATACTGAAACTTTGTCAAATTTTCAGCAGAATTAGTTCCAGGTGTACTGTACACTAATCTTAAATCAAGTTTGCAAATAATAAAGTTTCAGAAATTTCAGTAATAGCTAACTAATACTTGTCAATGCAGAAAGTTTAGTGCTTTATTTTCGCCCTTTTTTAATACTGAAAGTTTGTCAAATTTTCAGCAGAATTAGTTTGAGGTGTATTTGCAGCAACGCAGCAACATTATTAATAGGAGTATCACTTTTAATTGTAGCAATTAATCGATATGGAATATTCTGCATGTGCCGAATATACAGAATAGCATCACTTGTGTAAGCAAGGCCGGTATTATAGTTCAATGTCTCAATCAATCACATTGCAAATTGAATATGCAATACAGGTACACATTACCGCGCTGAGGGTTAGGTTACGCACACCGGGCTATGGTGTGTGGGGGAAGTGATTCGTGTATTTGACATAGTGGGCTCACGTATGACAAGTGATCTGCAAGCATGGAACTCTGCAGATTACTGCCACGTGACAAGATTGCAGCAACGGCTGAAAACTCGGAACCGCGCCGCCCAAGCGTGGACTGGCAGTAACACGGCAGTAATTTATCTGCACGATCCGGAGGAAATTAAGTTTTTCACCGCGACATGCATCATGTGATGCGCACCGGGGGCCCTCCTGCCGCGCATGCGAGCCCTGCCCTGCTTTGAATGCGAATTAGGTGCATTAATATCGGGGCCGTATCTGTATTCAGGATAGTTACTTTTCACTAAATACTAATAGCATTCCCGCCGGTATGACGTATACGTGTGGTACATATATCTGAGTGGATACGCAACCTGGGGGTTGCACAGTATCTAAATGTAATTTTCTTCGAGATAATATACCATTGTGAAAATTATATTCGTCCTATAAATCAAGATAACACACGTCTGTGTATAAAATCTACGAAATTTAACAAGAAACAATGTATAATAACATATTACCCAATACTAGGGTTGCCTGACGTTCAGTTTTCATCTGCCTGATGAAGCGACTGTGTGGCGAAACAATTGTCGTAGAACAATATTTTGTGAAACTCACACCAATTGTGTTTTATTTATATATTATAACTTTCTTTTAAATATGAGTTGAACAGAATTTACAAAACATGCACTCGTGTCTATTGACGAACGAATTACAAATCGCCCCTTGAAATTGCAACCTCCTTTTTTTTAATGATCTCGGATATTCGCCCGGAGCAACTAAAACTCGTGACGAAAATTGTTTGGCGGCGTTTTAAAATTCAATCCGATACTCCGCTAACTTTTTGTCATCGCTTATTAATTCCCGCAGACACTTATTATGCGTCGGCTGCGTCAGGTTTCGCCGGAGTTGATTTTCCGAACGACTCCGGTGATTGCGGCATGGGACACCGCAACTAGTTTATAGTTCACCTGCGCTGGGCCTGGAACTGGATGGAGCTAAACGCGCACTTCAAATTATAACTTTGCCATTTCTCCAATGCTGTAAGTGTTGCCAGTTCCAAGGTTTGCCGAATTTCCGCGCTTAGTGTCTGTTTAGGGTGTTATTGTTTACAAACAGTTGGGTCCTGCTGAATCTTAACAACTATGCACGAGACGCAGCGTGGCTGTGAATTCAACATGAATGCAGTTATGTAAAATATTTACACTACTGACTACTTTTCAAACATAATGAAGAGGATTAACTCAGAAAACAATTAAATAATGTATTTTGAACAACACGCGTTAGATATTGATGCAATTTATACAATTATTGTCGGCGCGTAGTAAATAAAGACGAGGGATTGGTACCGCCGTACTCATATTGCGCCGGAGCGGCACTTAAATAGACACGTGTATTTGAACAACACGCGTTAGATATTGATGCAATTTAAACAATTATTGTCGGCGCGTAGTAAATAAAGACGAGGGATTGGTACCGCGGTACTCATATTGCGCCGGAGCGGCACTTAAATAGACACGTGTATTTGAACAACACGCGTTAGATATTGATGCAATTTAAACAATTATTGTCGGAGCGTAGTAAATAAAGACGAGGTATTTGTACCGCCGTGCTCATATTGCGCCAGAGCGGCATTTAAATGGACACGTGTATTTGATGCGTGATAGAAAATAAACCACTGTAAATATTTCTGGATGTCGCTGTTCAATTAACTCAGAAACCAATTAAATAATGTATTTTGTACAACACGCGTTAGATATTGATGCAATTTAAACAATCATTATCGGCGCGTAGTAAATAAAGACGAGGGATTGGTACCGCCGTACTCATATTGCGCCGGAGCGGCACTTAAATGGACACGTGTATTTGAACAACACGCGTTAGATATTGATGCAATTTAAACAATCATTATCGGCGCGTAGTAAATAAAGACGAGAGATTGGTACCGCCGTGCTCATATTGCGCCGGAGCGGCATTTAAATGGACACGTGTACTTGATCCGTGATAGAACATTAACCACTGTATATATTTCTGGATGTCGCTGTTCAATTAACTCAGAAAACAATTAAACAATGTATTTTGAACAACACGCGTTAGATATTGATGCAATTTAAACAATTATTGTCGGCGCGTAGTAAATAAAGACGAGAGATTGGTACCGCCGTACTCATATTGCGCCAAAGCGCAGCGTCGAAAACCATTCCTTTCGAATGAATCATGAGCCAGCTCTCGTGATTTCTGCTCGGTCATTCTTGATCTCGCTGTAGTACAATTATAAGCATTGAATTAATACATAGTTTTGGGGGTGAGGGTAAATATGTAGTGGGGAAGTGCTTAGGTCGAATTTCTATTAACGGGATTTTCATCGGCCCGCATCTGCATGATCAAATTTTCAAGCTATATTAAGCACGGACAGTAAGGGCCTTTCATCTAAAAGGATAACTGACTAAAATAAGGGTTTGCTCAGCTGGCGCAGGGGCAGGGGCACACATCGGGAAGACGTACGAGCGTGGAAAAACGTCACACGGCGGCGTAGTTTTCGTAGTAAATGGGTTCATTGAATCCCCTACGCGTTGATCTTAATTACTAGTTTTAAAAATTGGGTCAGTGCTGTGTAGGCCTGCAGGTGGGCATTTCGCAGCATCTGTGGGTTAATCGATTTCTGTAGAGGACGAATTAAGAAAGTCGGTTATTTAAATCTTGTTGTCATATATTACCGTAAACTGGGAAAATAAATTAACATTGAAATTGGGATTTAACAGAAGATGCGATTGGAATGTGTGATTGGGGGGATTGAAAATCGCTGGGTGACCTGTGTTTATTTAAAGTGAGTTTCTGCGGTTCTAGGACGAGAAAATCTTAACCACAATTTAAATCTTATAACAAAGTTTTAATGAAAGTTAAGTTGGCGGTGGCAGCCATTGTAAGGGCGGCGGTCTCATTTATCTCACATAGCCTCTTTCATTTCCTGCTCGAGCTCCGCGGCGCATAACTCAGCATCCTTTTCCGGAAGGAGTTGAGCTGGCGTCGGTGTCCTACTAGAGACGAGCCTATCCACTCATAGAATCGCACCTCTCACCTGCGAGAAGCGACACGTATTAACGGCCGTGGGGAATAGGAACGGCCCGAGGGTGAGCTAATAACCATAACCTAGACGGTTAGGTGGTAATATCGGCGACATCCGTCTTGCATCATCTGTCCGAGTCTGGAAATCGCCCCGTCGCTCGAATAAACTCGACTACTAGAAGAATGTGTACCACGTATCCGCTCCTCTGAATAATGCATAGTCACTGGTATTACAATCTATTAATATTACAAGATCAAAGATTTATAACTGCGAATGTGGAAAGTTTTTACATTAAATTTATTTTAGTGGATCAATTATTATGTGCGGGGAGCAGCCCGTGTGATGTATGTACACTGCGTTCGCCGAATTTTACGTGGGGCATGTGTGCCGCAAATATTTCTACAAGAGCTACAATTTTAAACAAGTTTATGCAATTATTTACGTATTCTACATACAAATTTAATATTCAAGAGGCAGCTGAGCAAGATACGTGTTCTTTATGAACTTGGAAATTGGCTCTTAAAAGCTCCGCCTGACTAACTAGCCGCTGTACTACACAACCCATACACTACCATAAGCTTTTTGTTGTGTTGGGGGTTAGGTTAGGGGTTTTGCGCGCCCCATAAACAAACCGCGCATTCACGTCCAACAATCTAATTCGTATAAACAACGACACCGGAGCCCAATAAAAAAATGCATAAAAACGGATAATTCTATTGTATATGATATACACATCCGACTGTGTAATATACCATTCAGGCCCTCGTAATATCAACTGTGCCATTAGCCCCGGTCGCAGTCCGAACTGCGCGCGGATGCATTAACGATTTCCGAAAATACCCCAATATTTCAGGCATCCCAATAATGAAAACAATCCCGCAATAATCCATGGAAAACAGGGGGAAATCGATGCCGCGTGAACGTATGTATGCGCCGGTTTGAAAAATTATAGAAAAGATATTCCCATTGTTCTGAACAACTGTAGACACATTATATCATTTTTATGTGCCGCGCGCATAATTTTTCCCCTCGCACACGTTTCATGGCTCCTCCGATTTATTAAATTGCGTGTAAACAAACTTTATAGTTTCACTCGTCTCCGCCTCGTACTACATTATGCCGGCACAACTATCACCAAATCTTAAGTGCGGCATTAACATCCCGCCATTCATTCCATTAAGAGGAATATAGCGATTCACGTCGGCAGAGGTGATTTTAAAAAAAGGATGGCATGATACCAGTACGGCCGACGAGGAGCTGCTTTCGAACTCGTGGAGCAGCTTATTGAAGCACATTAGTTTATGGTCATAATTTATGGAACTACAATAAACCAACGACGGTTACTCGCATGGATACTTGCAGGTGTAATTGAAATACATGGAAATGCAAATTGTAGGAGGTGTGGCATACAATAATAATAAAATGTATGTAAATGGGAATCACATACTCACGTTAAGAAGAAAATATCTCAAGAATCAAGCATTGGAAATTAATACAATTCAAGATATTCAGGTTTAATATATAACTGAATATGAGTGATAAAATTATTTGATATTCATACGCAAGTTTTGGAGATATCACTAATAACATCATATCAATATTTGAAAATATCAATGGAAAACACATACACACAGCAAAAAGCAAATATCTCAAGAATCACTCATTGGATATTAATAAAATTTAATGTGTTCAGTGTCTATATATTATTGAATATCATTAATAAAACACAATGATATGTATACGCTAGTTCTTGAGATATCTCTAATGGTCTCATATAAATATTTAAATATATGTAAATAGAAATCACATACTCACGGTAAGAAGAAAATATCTCAAGAATCAAGCATTGGATATTAATCCAATTCAAGATATTCAGGTTTAACATATAACTGAATATCAGTGATAAAATTATTGGATATTCATACGCAAGTTTTGAAGATATCACTAATTACGTCATATCAATATTTGAAAATATCAATGAAAAACTCATACTCACAGTAAAAAGCAAATATCTCAAGAATCACTCATTGGATATTAATAATATTCAATATGTGCAGTGTCAATATATTCTTGAATATCAGTGATTAATTACAATATTATTCATACGCTAGTTTTTGAGATATCTCTAATGGTCTCATATCAATATTTGAAAATATGTAAATGGAAATCAAATACTCAGAGTAAGAAGAAAATATCTCAAGAATCAAGCATTGGAAATTAATACAATGGAAGATATTCAGGTTAAATATATATCTGAATAACAGCGATAAAATTATTTGATATTCATACGCAAGTTTTGGAAATATCGCTAATGACGTCATATCAATATTTAAAAATATCAATGAAAAACTCATACTCACAGAAAAAAGCAAATATCTCAAGAATCACTCATTGGATATTAATAATATTCAATATGTGCTGTGTAAATATATTATTGAATATCAGTGATAAATTACAATGATATTCATACGCTAGTTCTTGAGATATCTCTAATGGTCTCATATAAATATTTAAATATATGTAAATAGAAATCACATACTCACGGTAAGAAGAAAATATCTCAAGAATCACTCATTGGATATTAATAAAATTCAATGTGTTTAGTGTCAATATGTTATTGAATATAAGTGATAAAATACAATGATAATCATACGCTAGTTCTTGAGATATCTCTAATGGTCTCATATCAATATTTGAAAATATGTAAATAGAAATCACATACTCACGGTATATAGAAAATATCTTAAGAATCAAGCATTGGATATTAATACAATGCAAGATATTCAGGTTAAATATATATCTGAATATCAGTGATAACATTATTTGATATTCATACGCAAGTTTTGAAGATATCACTAATGACGTCATATCAATATTTTAAAATATCAATGGAAAACTCATACTCACAGTAAAAAGCAAATATCTCAAGAATCACTCATTGGATATTAATAATATTCAATATGTGCAGTGCCAATATATTCTTGAATATCAGTGATTAATTACAATGTTATTTATACGCTAGTTTTTGAGATATCTCTAATGGTCTCATATCAATATTTGAAAATATGTAAATGGAAATCAAATACTCAAAGTAAGAAGAAAATATCTCAAGAATCAAGCATTGAAAATTAATACACATACACATACAATAAACACATACACACAGCAAAAAGCAAATATCTCAAGAATCACGCATTGGATATTAATAAAATTAAATGTGTGCAGTGTTAATATATTCTTGAATATCAGTGATAACATACAATGATATTTATACCCTAGTTTTTGAGATATCGCTACAGGTGTCATATCAATATTTGAAAATATGTAATTGGCAATGACATACTCACAGTAAAAAGCAAATATCTCAAGAATCACGCATTGGATATTAATAAAATTCAAGATATTCAGGTTTAAAATATCTCTGAATATCAGTGATAAAATTATTGGATATTCATACGCAAGTTTTGAAGATATCGCTAATGACGTCATATCAATATTTAAAAATATCAATGAAAAACTCATACTCACAGTAAAAAGCAAATATCTCAAGAATCACTCATTGGATATTAATAATATTCAATATGTGCAGTGTCAATATATTCTTGAATATCAGTGATTAATTACAATGTTATTCATACGCTAGTTTTTGAGATATCTCTAATGGTCTCATATCAATATTTGAAAATATGTAAATGGAAATCAAATACTCAGAGTAAGAAGAAAATATCTCAAGAATCAAGCATTGGAAATTAATACAATGCAAGATATTCAGGTTAAATATATATCTGAATATCAGTGATAAAATTATTTGATATTCATACGCAAGTTTTGGAAATATCGCTAATGACGTCATATCAATATTTAAAAATATCACTGAAAAACTCATACTCACAGTAAAAAGCAAATATCTCAAGAATAACTCAGTGGATATTAATAAAATTCAATATGTGCTGTATACATATATTATTGAATATCAGTGATAAATTACAATGATATTCATACGCTAGTTCTTGAGATATCTCTAATGGTCTCATATAAATATTTAAATATATGTAAATAGAAATCACATACTCACGGTAAGAAGATCATATCTCAAGAATCAAGCCTTGGATATTAATCCAATTCAAGATATTCAGGTTTAATATGTAACTGAATATCAGTGATAAAATTATTTGATATTTAGACGCAAGTTTTGGAGATATCACTAATGACGTCGTATCAATATTTGAAAATATCCATGAAAAACACATACACACAGCAAAAAGCAAATATCTCAAGAATCACGCATTGGATATTAATAAAATTTAATGTGTTCAGTGTCTATATATTATTGAATATCATTAATAAAACACAATGATATTTATACGCTAGTTCTTGAGATATCTCCAATGGTCTCATATAAATATTTAAATATATGTAAATAGAAATCACATACTCACGGTAAGAAGAAAATATCTCAAGAATCAAGCCTTGGAAATTAATCCAATTCAAGATATTCAGGTTTAATATATAACTGAATATCAGTGATAAAATTATTTGATATTCATACGCAAGTTTTGGAAATATCGCTAATGACGTCATATCAATATTTAAAAATATCAATGAAAAACTCATACACACAGCAAAAAGCAAATATCTCAAGAATCACTCATTGGATATTAATAAAATTCAATGTGTTTAGTGTCAATATATTATTGAATATAAGTGATAAAATACAATGATAATCATACGCTAGTTCTTGAGATATCCCTAATGGTCTCACATCAATATTTGAAAATATGTAAATAGAAATCACATACTCACGGTAAATAGAAAATATCTCAAGAATCAAGCATTGGATATTAATCCAGTTCAAGATATTCAGGTTTAATTCATAACTGAATATCAGTGATAAAATTATTTGATATTCATACGCAAGTCTTGGTCATATTAATATTTGAAAATATCAATGAAAAACACATCCTCACAGTAAAAAGCAAATATCTCAAGAATTTATTTGTACTTTTGTCACAATAAATATTACTATTATTTTCCTTAATTTAAATCATTAGATATTAATAAAATTCAATATGTGCAGTGTCAATATATTCTTGAATATCAGTGATAACATACAATGATATTTATACCCTAGTTTTTGAGATATCGCTACAGGTGTCATATCAATATTTGAAAATATGTAATTGGCAATAACATACTCACAGTAAAAAGCAAATATCTCAAGAATCACGCATTGGATATTAATAAAATTCAAGATATTCAGGTTTAATATATCTCTGAATATCAGTGATAAAATTATTTGATATTCATACGCAAGCTTTGGAGATATCACTAATGACGTCATATCAATATTTGAAAATATCAATGGAAAACACAGCAAAAAGCAAATATCTCAAAAATCCCCATTTGGATATTAATAAAATTCAATGTGTTCAGTGTCAATATATTATTGAATATCACTGATAAAGTGATAAAACTTTTCGATAAAGACTTGTAATTTCTATTGAAATCTCAACAAAAATTTCGAAATTTCCAAGGAAAATGTAAGGGGCCAAAATGTAAGATAATATTGGCTTTCAATGAATATTTGCAAAATGAGTTAAATTGTGTACGTTTCCCAAATTTAAATGAATATTCTGTGGAAGATAGTAATGGGGTATACTGTTATTTTTATATTTTGTTAAATATTGAAGCATTTTTAATAATTTTGTAAATTTTGAGCACATTAGTTGACCTAACATTGCTAGAAATTTTTACTTTGCAACAAAGATGTAAAATTTCAGTATAACATAAATTGTACTCCTATTCATTTTCCGAGTTCAAGTGTTGGTATTTATATTCTAGAAAATCTATTGATGGAGCATATTTCGATAAAGATAAAGTAAGTAAGTAAAGAAGAATGAAGTGCTATCTAAAATGTTTCAGTATCAATTACATGGAAATGCTAACTGAAATTTCCCCTAAAATCTTGTAATTTTTATTGAAAATTTCCCAGTTTTGAAGTATTAAAATTATGCATTAAGTACCTAGCATATGGAAGAATAAAGTGTTATCTGAAATGTTCGATAAAGACTTGTCATTACTGTTGAAATTTTGTAAATATGACCAAAAATTTCGCAATTTTCAATGAAAATTTGTAGTTTCTAATCCTCAGAGTACTAAAATTAGTGGAAGGGAATTATTCCGCACAAGATTCAGTATCATTTACATGAAAGCACGAAATGCTAACTGAAATTACCCCTAAAATCTTGTAATTTCTATTAAAAACATGAAATCTAATAAGAAAATTTCGGAATTTTTGGGTGAAAAGATATAATTTCCCAGTTTTGAAGTATTAAAATTATTTCTCGTAAGCATTCAGTATCTAGCATATGGAAAAATGAAGTGCTATCTGAAATGTTCGATAAAGTATTGTCATTACTGTTGAAATTTTGTAAATATCACCAAAAATTGCGCAATTTTCAATGAAAATTTGTTGTTTCTAATCCTCAGAGTACTAAAATTAGTGGAAGGGAAGTATTCCGCACATGATTCAGTATCAATTACATGGAAGCACGAAATGCTAACTGAAATTTCCCCTAAAATCTTGTAATTTTTATTGAAAACTTGAAATATAATATGAAAATTTCGGAATTTTTGGGTGAAAAGTTATAATTTCCCAGTTTTGAAGTATTAAAATTATTTCTCGTAAGCATTCAGTATCTAGCATATGGAAAAATGAAGTGTTATCTGAAATGTTCGATAAAGTATTGTCATTACTGTTGAAATTTTGTAAATATCACCTAAAATTTCGCAATTTTCAATGAAAATTTATACTTTCTAACCCTCAGAGTACTAATATTCGCGAAAGGGAATTATTCCACACAAGACTCAGTGCCAATTACATGGAAGCACGAAATGCTAACTGAATTTTCCCCTAAAATATTGTAATTTCTATTGAAAACTTGTAATATAAAATGAAAATTTCGGAATTTTTGGGCGAAGAGTTATAATTTCTCAGTTTTGAAGTATCAAAATTATTTCTCGGTAGCATTAAGTATCTAGCATATGATATCATGAAGTGTTATTTAAAATTATTGATAAAGACTTGTCATTACTGTTGAAATTTTGTAAATATCACAAAAAAATTTGCAATTTTCAATGAAAATTTGTAGTTTCTAATCCTCAGAGTACTAAAATTCGCACCGCAATTTCCACGGCACGATTCCCGTATACGTAATAAATCGCAGCAAAAAATAAATACGTGTCATAATTTTTAATTAAGCGTCGATCCGCCTTTAAACGCTTATAATGGGCCTATTCAAAGCGATGTTACAAAAACGTTGGGCATTGCAATGAAAGCACCTGGATTAATACCAACATATTCAGTGACGCATTTAATACGTCGCTGTAATTCAAAATCCAATGAATTACAGGTGCAGCAACGTTATAGTTGTATGGCAGCGTTCCTTTCAACTGATTCGAAAAGTGCATGTCTCTGTTTTACGTTCGCGCATTTCCCCGGGATTCATTTACATACACGTGCTTTTATCACACACACAACGCGCGCCTATTTGGTTTTCTCATTACACTATATTCAATGCATCACCTCTATCTTATCCAATATCTCGTTTCGATTTACTTCCTTTCGCTTTTCGCGTATCGCCGTTAAGATCTTTTCAGTTTTAGTTCCTGATCCGTCAAACGTTTTCGTTTGCGAAGATTCGTCCCAAAACTTACATAACACGTAATGCACGTCACCGCGTATTCAATCGAGTTACGTAACTCCGCTTGTAATTTAATTACTCATCATTGACACGGAACAACTCTTTCGGAACTGTCGATCACGCACATATCCTTCGATTATTTATTATCGACGGCTTCTTTTTCCCCCCGTTTCCGTGATTTTATCACCTCTTAACGTAATTAAGGAGTAATAGAAACGCACATGACAATGCCATCCAGCAATTATTTAATGAAACACCTTCGCGCCCCCTTTAATGGCTCCCTAAAATCATTAAACGCACACACCTATATGCATACACGAGCCCATATTAAGATAAAAATGATTTATCTGACAATAACAGTATAATTATATAATTACGGAATAATTGCCGGAGATGCTAATTGAGGCTTGTCGTCGATAATTTTAATTATATTTGCATAATTAATTGCGCCAAGTTTTTTGCGGCGGATAATTCCCTCTGGATGTGTGCAAAAATGGCCAGACTGGTGGCTCCTTAATTATTAGATTAAATCTATTGTAATTAGCTAAACTAGCGTGAAGTTAAGGAAAGATTTCAACTAGATAAAAGTTCAATTAATCTGGCGGATTCGCTGGAATTTACGGTAATTACATGCGCATGTTTATCAAATTACGCTCCGCATTAAAAATTTAGTCAAACGTAAATAATGCAGGCGCCTTTAATAAACCGCCGCAATTACATACAGATCTAGATAAAAATCGCACTTTTAATATAATTACATGAAATATTTACATCGCCCATTAATTATTTATAATAATATGCACATAAAATACGCACCCTTTTTTCTTTCACCATCAACAATTTTTACATAATCGTCCCTGTTTACCTGTCGTGTATAATAACCTACATTTATATTACACCAGACACTTAAAAGTTGCCTAATTTTTTAAATACATTAAACACAACCAAGCAAGGAAACAAATAATTTTACAGACTTGTTATACTTCTACTTATACATAGCTACTTGATAAACTTTATAATTAAAGGCAATAAAATCTTTACAATCAATCAATAATCTCCAAATCACATTACACGATGTAGCTATTACTAAAATTTCAGAAAATTTATTATTTGCAAATTTGATATTAGATTCGTGTACAGTACACTTAAAACGAATTCTCCTGAAAATTGTATCAAGTTTCAGTATTAAATACGGGAGAAAATCAAACATATAACTTTCTGCATTGACAAGTATGGATTAGCTATTACTGAAATTCCTGAAAATTTATTATATAAAAATTTGACATTAGATTTGTATACTTATAATTAATTCTTCTGAAAATTTGATAAATTTTCTATTAAATAAAGGAGAAAATCAAACATATAAGTTTCTGAAAGTTCTGAAATGTTCTGAAAGAACATTTACGGGCGTTCATCACATCAAGACTAATCCACATTCTCCACCCATCTACTAGATAACCAACATTCATTTACAAAAGATAGACTACTGGAGGTAATGCATTTTGCCGAAAAAGGCCCACAACTCGACCTCCTAGAATCGCTTGAAATCTATAAAGCGAAACACAATAAACAGCTTAAGCTCCTTAATGACCAGACGGATCTGTTGTATTCGCCCCTATTTAAATCTGTTATTTAGTTAATGAATTATTTGTATATGTTTTTGGCGGTACTTCCCGTGCACTAATGTCATTATAATGTGTTGACCAAAAATGTATAAATACTGCTGTTGTACGTAATTTTAAGGTATTATATGAAAATTTGATATCAGATTTCTGTACAGTACACCTAAAACTAATTCTCCTGAAAATTTGACAACGTTTCAGTAATAAATAAGGGAGAAAATCAACTAGATAACTTTCTGATTTGACAAATAAGGTTTAGCTATTACTGAAATTTCTGAAAATTTATTATTTGCAAATTTGATATTAGATTCGTGTACAGTACACCTGAAACTAATTCTCCTGAAATTTTGACAAAGTTTCAGTATTAAATAAGGGAGAAAATCAAACATATAACTTTCTGCATTGACAAGTATGGGTTAGCTATTACTGAAATTCCTGAAAATTTATTATATGAAAATTTGATATTATATTTGTGTACAATACACCTATAACTAATTCGCCTTAAAATTTGATAAAGTTTAAGTATTTAATAAGGGAGAAAATCAAACATACACCTTCTGCATTGACAAGTATGGGTCAGCTATTACTGAAATTCCTGAAAATTTATTATTTACAAATTTAATAATATATTCATGTACAGTACACCTGAAACTAATTTTCCTGAAATTTTGACAAAGTTTCAGTATTAAATAAGGCAGAAAATTAAACATATAACTTTCTGCATTGACAAGTATGGGTTAGCTATTACTGAAATTCCTGAAACTTTATTATTTGCAAATTTGATATTAGATTCGTTTACAGTACACCTGAAACTAATTCTCCTGAAAAATTGATAAAGTTTCAGGAATAAATAAGCAAGGCAATTAAAGGTATAACTTTCTGCATTGACAAGTATGGGTTAGCAATTACTGAAATTCCTGAAAATTTGTTATTTGCAAATATGATATTAGGTTCGTGTATAGTACAAAAATTTGACAAAGTTTCAGTACTAAATAAGGGAGAAAATCAAACATATAGCTTTCTTCATTGACAAGTATGGGTTAGCTTTTACTGAAATTCCTGAAAATTTATTATATGAAAGTCTGATATTAGATTCGTGTACAGTACACCTGAAACTAATTCTCCTGAAATTTTGACAAAGTTTCAGTATTAAATAAAGCAGAAAATCAAACATATAACTGTCTGCATTGACAAGTATGGGTTAGCTATTACTGAAATTCCTGAAAATTTATTAGATGCAAATTTGATATTAGATTCGTGTACAGTACACCTGAAACTAATTCTCCTGAAAAATTGATAAAGTTTCAGTAGTAAATAAGGGAGAAAATCAAACATATAACTTTCTGCATTGACAAGTATGGGTTAGCTATTATTGAAATTCCTGAAAATTTATTATTTGCAAATTTGATATTCTATTCGTGTACAGTACACCTGAAGCTAATTTTCCTGAAAAGTTGATAAAGTTTCAGTGTTGAATAAGGGAGAAAATCAAACATATAACTTTCTGCATTGACAAGTATGGGTTAGCTATTACTGAAATTCCTGAAAATTTATTAGATGCAAATTTGATATTAGATTCGTGTACAGTACACCTGAAGCTAATTCTCTTGAAAAATTGATAATGTTTCAGTAATAAATAAGGGATAAAATCAAACATATACCTTTCTGCATTGACAAGTATGGGTTACTATTACTGAAATTTCTGAAAATTCATTATTTGAAAATTTGATATTTGATTCGTGTACAGTACACCCGAAACTAATTCTCCTGAAAATTTGACAAAATTTCAGTATTAAATAACGGAGAAAATCAAACATTTAACTTTCTGCATTGACAAGTAAGGGTTTGCTATTACTGAAATTTCTGAAACTTTATTATTTGCAAATTTGATATTAGATTAGTGTACAGTACACCTGAAACTAATTCTGCCGAAAATTTGACAAAGTTTCAGTATTAAATAAGGGCAAAAATCTAACACTTAACTTTCTGCTTTGACAAGCATGGGTTAGTTATTACCCAAATTTCTGAAAATTTATTATTTGCAAATTTGATATTAGATTTGGGTACAGTACAGTACAAGTTTCAGTTTTAAATAAGGGAGAAAATCAAGCATATAACTTTCAGCATTGGCAAGTAAGGGTTAGCTATTACTGAAATTCCTGAAAATTCATTATATGGAAATATGATATTAGATTTGTGTACAGTATACCTGAAACCAATTCTACTGAAAAATTGATAAAGTTTCAGTATTAAATAAGGGAGAAAATCAAACATATAACTTTCTACATTGAGAAGTAAGCTATTACTGAAATTCCTGAAAATTCATTATATGAAAATTTGATATCAGATTTGAATATCATAATTTGGTTAAAAAAAAATTCCACTCATATAATTTTCTGGAAAACAGTCTATCTCATGGTTTGTGTATTTTTTAATATAATTTCAAAAAGAAATAGCCGTATTTTCGTAGTTATTATTTTCCGAATATTTGCGTCTCTTAAAATAGCTTGAAAATCTGTTTTGTATGTTTTCCACTTTGCGTATAAAAATCATCCGCGGGCTGTAGGTTGGTGGACAGCACTTCATCGTTATCATTCTGGTGTAATTAAACTTTATACAATTATCCTCTCGGAATTTCTATATACAATTATTTACCACTCAAAATATGAGTCTTGTCTCAGCTCAAACGAGCAGAAAGTGTAAATTTGAAAACCGTGTAATTAGCCTCAATAAATAGCACGCGATCCTAAGGGTTTGTACGGCGGTGGACAAACGGCGGCTTCCACTCATCCGCAAAAATAACACGAGAAAAACGAAACGGCGCAAACAACCGGTAGCCAATTAATCCGCGGAGGAAACGTGCGCAGTTCGTTAAAGTGCAGTCAAACTTCGTGCATCCCGTGCGCGACCACCGTCTCGTCCAATTGATATTTAATAATAAATCGATGAAGGCAATTACCCCCGTGTTGATCGAATTAACCGGAAAACTGTGCGCGATTTCAACGGAAGTGCCTGATAAATTCGTTTAATTGCACTCGTTTTTACCTGCAGGTGCGGCGCTGCTTTCAAATACATCCTGCCAATATTCTGCACGATCTTGTATTTACACAATGAACTCTGCTGCTCAATTTCACGAGAGCAATGGTTAGAAAAGTAACGACCGCAAATTGGATTCAAATAAAAAATTCCAATATTATTAAGGCATAATATAAAAAAAATAATATTTCAACACACAAAAACTTGAAATATAACCCCTCAGCCCCTCCGCCCCTCAGCCCCTCACGATATCCTTTTGTGCCCCTCAACCCCTCCGCCCCTCAGCCCCTCACGATATCCTCTTGTGCCCCTCAACCCCTCGACCCCTCAGCCCCTCACGATATCCTCTTGTGCCCCTCAACCCCTCAGCCCCTCCACCCCTCAACCCCTCCGCCCCGCAGCCCCTCACGATATCCTCTTGTGCCCCTCAACCCCTCAGCCCCTCCGCCCTTCAGCCCCTCACGATATCCTCTTGTGCCCCTCAACCCCTCAGCCCCTCCGCCCATCAGCCCCTCACGATATCCTCTTGTGCCCCTCAACCCCTCCGCCACTCACGATATCCTCTTGTGCCCCTCCACCCCTTTGCCAATCCAGCCCTCCGCCGTTCCACCCCTTCGCCTCTCAGGATAACCTCTTTTAAACAGCTTTAAATAGCAAGGTGGTGTTGATGATGTAAAATCAGCTGTTTAAAAGGATATTTTGAGGGGCGGAGGGGCTGATGGGTTGAGGGGCACAAGAGGATATCGTGAGTGGCGGAGGGGTTGAGGGGCACAAGAGGATATCGTGAGGGGCGGAGGGGCTGAGGGGTTGAGGGGCACAAGAGGATATCCTGAGGGGCTGAGCGGCGGAGGGGCTGAGGGGTTGAGAGGCACAAGAGGATATCGTGAGGGGCGGAGGGGCTGAGGGGTTGAGGGGCACAAGAGGAAATCGTGAGGGGCTGAGGGGTTGAGTGGCACAAGAGGATATCGTGAGGGGCGGAGGGGCTGAGGGGTTGAGGTGCACGAGAGGAATGGCTGAGGAACCCGCGCAGATGTTAGGCAGTCCAACATACACGCAACGGCTCGCTCGACCGGACGTAAGTAGCGAAAAATCGGCCCATGTATTTCTTATGGGGAAAATGACCCCGAACTGTCATAGCCCCACTACTGGTGTATGGACGTAAGAAGCGAAAAATCGACCCATGTATTTCTTATGGGTTAAATGACCCCGAACTGTCATAGCCCCACTACTGGTGTGCGTAAAATTCTTGCGGTTTTTGTAATTGACCCCCATTTTCGGCGATTAAAATAACCAAGCAGTCATTATTTACCCGCGTTCACCTTCGCATTCGGAATCGCCGCAAAATGTTAATTCTCTATTTGCTCTTATTACGTTTCCGCGGGGTGAAAAAGGGCCGGTGCACACACGCCGCGGTAATTAAATATAATTAATACAGGCATCATATATCACGGCTTTTTTCGCTGTTTTCGGAATGATTTAAAAAATAATTAAAATTGAATTAAACTTACGTTATCAATCACAATTAGTTGTGGATTACTGACAATGGGTGAAAAATAATCGGGCGTATTTATCATTGTCCTCATCATTATCAGTCACACATATAAAAATGTAAGGGCCGCATGTTGCCTTTATCGGAGGCTCGTAAAAAAAAGGCCCAATCTAAACTAAACGTATAACGTATGCAGTATAGTGTGCGCGCCATGAAATAAATGTTATGACTTATTTATCCTTTTTATAGTTCATGTTTCTTTTAGTATAGCAATCTCGGAAGACAACGGTAATGAATGTAATATATAAAAGAAAATTAAATTACAACCTAAATTCTAATAACAAAAAAACCCCTAACAACGCCATAACTTATCAAGGTAATAACCAATACAAAAACTGTTGATGTAAGTGATCAATAAACTTTTCCCATTAGGTCAGTACTTCCGATAGTATTGACATCATAAGCTTGCAATCTTCAAATTTAATTTGGCGCCGAATGTTTACGGCCACTAAATTTTACTCGCAGTTTGCCGATTTAATTTTTTATTAATGCGATTTCCCATCGGCGTGTCACATGTTCGTCCCACTACCTACCAAGGAGACCGTTTTACGGCAGCCGATTCCGCGTTTTACGCCCATGTTAAATGTGTTTTGGGCCAACACCATGGTGTAACGCAACATCTGATATTTTTACGCGGGATCAATATGGCCGAGATTTTTAAACATTTTACACGCTGTTTATGGGCAGTAATTTTCTCTCTAGAATGTGCCCAAATAAATTGAATCCACGCACACACACACGCAGAACACCCACACGCCGACGCCCACGCACACATGTGGCGTACGCGGCCACCGAACGAGCCATGTATACACGCACAGCGCACATAAAAAAAACTTAGGGCTTTGCGGAGTATAATAACTTTTTCAACTGTGGCCGGAATTATTTGCAGTTAAATGATTTCCAATTATATTCGAAACAGCAAGCAGCTCCACCGAGATAACTAAGATTAGGAACCAGTTACAACAGCAATTCATTTAGTCCCAAATTTTTTATTTACCTATTTACCCAATATTTAATTTCTCATTCTCACGTGTCTCACGACAAGAAATTTTTGCGAGTGGATAAATGAATCAGGTTCTTTTTACAATTATGTTTTTATATATTTTGCATGACACCATTTACTGGATTTATGTAATTATTTATGTAAACATATAGGGAATAAAGGTATCTATCTATCTATCTATCTATCTATAACTGCATAAGTCAAGGAATGTAGAAATTTGTGTGTTAAAAATTCTATATTTATATTTTTGATACTGTATTCATCTGCTTCGGATCTGAAGCGAACAAATAAACGATTGATGTATTGTAATGCTACCATTACAATCTTCGCTTTATTAACAAATGAGTAGCATTGATCCACTGATCTAAGTGCTGAGTTACACTATTGCACTACAAAAGTTTGTGAAGATCACACACTCGTATAGTAGACAGCAATGTGCTTCCCTGTTTCCAAAAAAATTTTTGGTCCTTTAGGGGGAAAGGATTATTGCACTGCAGAGGACAAGGCGTTGATGACGGCGTTGGTCACGCAGTGAGTTGCATTTGCGATCACTTTTTGCAGGTCGGGGTGCAATGAGCTGTTGCCCGCAAATCTTATAGGTCATTGCACTTCTAATGGAAGTTTGCGAACAACTGAAGTGTCGTTTTTCGTCCACCGCACGTGGGCCAGCTGTTTTAGGCGTAAATGGAATGTCTTCACTGCACAAGATTAACCGTTTATGAGGCGGTTTGTAATCACACAGTGAAAGCACTTTCGATCACATTTTCCAGTGCGCACCTTTACGGAAACACGGAAATAAAACTGTTTCTACCGAACAAAACGTATTTAACGTATTATTCTGTCAATGAATGTATGTGTGATTATTAGTTCTATATTAGCTGCAGCTTTATAAGTATATTTCCCAGTCAGGAAATCGGCGAAATGGGAGAGTTGTATTTGTGATTTATAGCAATTGTTTAGTTTTAGGTGCATTCGGATAATGCACATAAAACTAACGAGTCAAATATTATTGTTGAAAATAGTGTATATGTGAAGTTTATCACAACATTGAGAAACACTTTATAAATTCAACATCTCGGTCAGTTATTAGAATTGTAGAAATTTCATGTGGGTGATGGGCTTATTCGATCGCCTGGTATCATAACTGCTATAGGTTCGAATTGGAGCGGGTCACGTGCTACATTAATATCGCCGGATTGAGGTTTTCACAAACGACCACGTCCTTGCTCCTTAAGGAAACCTCGGCACTGTTGCAACAATAATGCCGTGTGAAGCCCAAAAGGGATACACGTTCCCTTTTCGATTGATTAACCGTGGCGTAAAATATAATATTCATTACCGATACATCGTGTTTTTCGGCGATCACGTAAACATTTTTCCGAAGCCTAATCGCGTCCACCTTCGTCGTGATTTATAACGCCAATTTTTGCAATCTAGATTAAACACGATAGACGAAGCGATTGCACGCTGTGTACGCTGTTTTCGTGTCCCAGGGTGCTCGATGACCAGTAACGGGACGTAATAACAAATAATAATAAAAACACCTGTATTTATTATGTTGTCATCGGGGTAATAATAGGGGTATTTTTATATATGCCCTCCACTACAACGGTATAGAAACACATACTCATAACTTCAATTAAGGTATCCAATTATTATTATCATATATTAATTAATAATTTGTGTGTGTGTGAGTTTTCTAAATAAAATAGTAATAAAATTTATGGTACGAAACTTAAGTGTAAACAGCGCATTTTCATGCCGTATAAAATTGACAAATAGATTGGACAGCAGGATGCTAATACCTGTTATTTACCTAAAAGCATTAATGCGATACATCAAATAAATCACATCCAATCACGGCGAAATTGCCATTTTTCCTTCGGCTGCATTACGTTCTCCCGTGTGAATTATCATTTACATGATGCGCGTATCAGCGCTGCTGCGGGGGCGGCAGGGGGGCGGCGGCGGCGCCGAAATGTAAATCCCACTAATACACCGTCCTAATAATTCATTTTTTATAAAGTAGAGTTTGTACATTTTATTCAAAACTTTCCCTTCCGCGTGATTTAGAACGGAGGGAAAGGAAAAGTGGGAAGGAAAAGATATTCATAATCATAATTAAATTCCCCGAATTTTGCTTCTTTTTTAAAAGCGACGACCACAATTCATGTCGGTTTAGGGATTAGCGCTTTTTAATACGGCGCAATTTGATTTTAATGCCGCGCGCCAATTCGCTCCTTGGGATATTTAAATTGCCACTGAATACAATTAAATATTTTTTTTGTCGACAGGACATGAATATAAAAACACTAATCCCCAAGACTTGCAGAAATGACATGCTAAACTTTGCACACTTCTTTCATAGCCCTAAATTCGTCAGTAATATACGAAAATTTCGGATAAATTCTTCATGAGATAAGCGCATAATTTCAAATGCAATATTAGACACATTACATTTTTATTTGTACACACAATATCATAACTCTAATTACTCTAACTGTGATTTTACTTGTGATTAAACTTTCCACACGTTTTTCATAATCCTAAATATATCAGTAATATACAGAAATTTCGAACAAATTCTTCATGAAATAAGCGCAAAATTTAAAAAAAAATATACACATTACATTTTTATTTCTACACACAATGACACAACTCTAATGATTTGAAAGTAAACATTTATATAAAACCTTAGAACTAGTAAACATTTACATTTATTTACATATTTTTACTAAATTTGTTGAGTAACACTTGACAGCTCTACTTTGTAATACATTGTGAAATAGGTAAAAAACACACACAGGTGTGTCAAAGGTGTGTCTTTTTCAGTTGTCGAATATAGAAGTACCCAAAAAACCTAAAAGACAAGAGTCAAGATAAAAACATTTTAAATAGGTAAACGTGAACTTCAGGAAACAATTGGAAAACTGAAATCTGAAAAAAAAAGTAGGAATGTTAAAGAAACTAGTATATAGTAAATACGTGAACTTCGGGAAATAATTGTAGTACAGAAATCTAACAAAAATACCTGAAAAAAAAAGTAGGAATGTTAAAGAAACCAGTAAATAGTAAATACGTGAACTTCAGGAAACAATTGGAAAACTGAAATCTGAAAAAATAAAACTAACTAACTGAGAACAGAATTAGACTTAGTATTTCCAAATCTTAAGAATTGTTGAGAAATCTGTAAAAATCTCGAAACTTATTGAGAACTATTGGTAATTAATGAAATTTTTTTAGAAAGCTATTGAAAAATCTATAGGAATCTCGAAATATAATGAGAAATTTCGGAAATTATTGAAAAAATTTAGGAATTATAAAGAAATTTGGAGAATAAAAAAAATGTATGTGATAACCATTATGAATTTTATGATTTTTGTGACTAAATGATTGAGACACTTCTCGAAATCTTATGAATTATTGAAAAATCGAACGGAATTTTCCTGTATGACAACAGAGATTTGTTCTCTAGTTTTTAAGTATACTTTTGTTTATCATGTAAATATGAAAACCGTATATTTAGGTTTCTGGAACACTTAAAGTAAATCATGGGCGGAATAAATAATAATAATTATAAATAATATATCCCTCAATTCCCTGCATTACGTAGATAGGAATTGTCTGCGCAATCAATTCTATTTCACTTTCAGTAGTTCACCAACGGCTGGAGGAATTTAAAAAACCCAACTGGGCTTCTTAATGGGCACAATTAAATGGTCCGGTGAAATTAATAGCGTGCAGGACTGCCGGAGTAATAATCGTACATTCAGTGCGGCAACGCCTGTGACGCGCAATAATTATAAGCTGTCGATGGTCCTGGCCAGTGGTCAGTACGTGACACAGAAAATAAAGCGCCTCGACAAATTAACTAACCGGACGCAGCAGATAAGATCGAAATCTCAGGTCCACTTTTTGCGCCCCCATTTGTTCCCGTATCAGATTGAATATTGCCGATACATAATATCGTCTTAGTACGCTGAAGGTGAGGCCGATCCCATCTCCGCGCCCCCGCAATTAAACGCCTGATATTTCCGGTTAAACCGGAAACGGCTTTTTTATTCAAATTCCGACTGGATACTTGATAGCGTGGCGCCATGGTTAACACCTTCACTGTTTGCCGCCCCTATTTTTAACCGAAGGTTAAGCCCATTTCCGATTTCAGCGGAAACTGCACGCCGTTATCTCGCGCCGTTTAAATGATACACCCCCACTAAGATATCACCTACAATCTATTAAATTCACAAAAACAACAATACCCAACGAAATATCTAATCAAAGTCTCCGTAATTCACGGCCTATTTCCACACAAACGACTAATCTTAGTCTATGCTAAATGATGACATAATATTCATCAGGCTTTGTAGGTCGAGACAACCTTATTACAAACTAAGAGTTGATAAGCGTTAAATAATTATTACGTGCAGGTACGGACTGTTTCATTTTAATGACCCGTGTGGCATTTTCCCACGTCAAAAAACCTTCTCTCCCCACCACCAATTTAAACATGCGACAATTACGTTTTCAATTATTCAATACTTGGAAGTTTATTTAGTACAAATCACTGTCTTTGCTGTTGCTTTTCCTCTAAGTTTGCATGACAATTTATTTGTGTTGATTTCGTTTAAATTGATTAATTTTTGGCTGAATATTTTGGCTATTATTGCATAAATTATTCCTAAAGCTTCCTTTTTGTATACATCATTTTGGATTTGAAGCTGCTGCTTGACATTGACACTTTGGAACGAAGAATTGCATAAGCAAATAAAAAATGAGTCCATCTGGCATTTTGTATACCTGGAGGTGGTTGAAAGCGCCATAATATGAGCCAAAACAGCACACTTGACAACAATTGCTTAGCAGCACTAGTGATGTAATGTTCCATTAACAAATGACAACCGTAAACATATGTAATACGACAGAGTATGAAGTTAAATATCATTCAGCAATGCAACTAACGAATGAGTTACGATTTGCCTTCTACGTGTACTCCGAGTAAACCATATTTTGCATCGATGCTGGATGGCCAAATGTATCTGGTCCTAACATAATTGAATAATATTTGGGTTGGTACGTCTTAAAATCAGACTGTTTTAAATGCACTGGCACTGATCGAAATAAACAAAGCACATCTTTAGGAGACATTTGTTGACGAATTTCTATTATATAAACGTCCTGAGAGGAAATCTGTAGCTGGCATGCTGCCCAAATTTACACAAGCTCGTCAGAATTTCCGAAACACGAATCTCGCATTAAGCGTTTACTTATTAATCATAGGTACAAAATCACAAGGGGCCTATTTTCCAAATTAAATTGCATCAAAAACTATTTCCGCTTCATATAAATAATTCATTTGTAACTTTCTCTGTATGATTTCAGAATTTTTTTCCTTGTAGATGATATCTAGTTGTATGAACTTATTGACTTATGACTTGTGATGTGCTTTTATTTATTTTATATCGAAATTTATGAAAAATGTCTCAAAATCATGATAATTAGTAGGAATCAGTTTTATATTTAGGATATTAAGGATATTAAAAGAGTGCTACTCGGACTTTCTCTGTACGATTTCAGAGATTTTTTCCTTGTAGATGATATCTAGTTGTATGAACTTATTGACTTATGACTTGTGATGTGCTTTTATTAATTTTACATCGAAATTTATGAAAAATGTCTCAAAATCATGATAATTAGTAGGAATCAGTTTTATATTTAGGATATTAAGGATATTAAAAGAGTGCTACTCGGACTTTCTCTGTACGATTTCAGAGATTTTTTCCTTGTAGATGATATCTAGTTGTATGAACTTATTGACTTATGACTTGTGATGTGCTTTTATTAATTTTACATCGAAATTTATGAAAAATGTCTCAAAATCATGATAATTAGTAGGAATCAGTTTTATATTTAGGATATTAAGGATATTAAAAGAGTGCTACTCGGACTTTCTCTGTACGATTTCAGAGATTTTTTCCTTGTAGATGATATCTAGTTGTATGAACTTATTGACTTATGACTTGTGATGTGCTTTTACTAATTTTACATCGAAATTAATGAAAAATGTCTCAAAATCATGATAATTAGTAGGAATCAGTTTTATATTTAGGATATTAAGGATATTAAAAGAGTGCTACTCGGACTTTCTCTGTACGATTTTAGAGATTTTTTCCTTGTGGATGCTATCTAGTTGTATGAACTTATTGACTTTTGACTTGTGATGTGCTTTTATTTATTTTATATCGAAATTTATGAAAAATGTCTCGAAATCATGATAATTAGTAGGAATGAGTTTTATATTTAGAATATTAAGGACATTGAAAGAGTGCTACTCGGACTTTCTCTGTACGATTTCAGAGATTTTTTCCTTGTGGATGATATCTAGTTGTATGAACTTATTGACTTATGACTTGTGATGTGCTTTTACTAATTTTACATCGAAATTAATGAAAAATGTCTCAAAATCATGATAATTAGTAGGAATCAGTTTTATATTTAGGATATTAAGGATATTAAAAGAGTGCTACTCGGACTTTCTCTGTACGATTTCAGAGATTTTTTCCTTGTGGATGTTATCTAGTTGTATGAACTTATTGACTTATGATTTATGATTTTCGGTGTCTTCGATGTTATTTTTAGCATTGTATTGTAGTATTGTAGAAATTTTGATTTTTTTTTATTGATTTGACGATTTGACGTATGACGACAGGCAT
Organism: Othius punctulatus; assembly: GCA_951805005.1. Classification (NCBI taxonomy): domain Eukaryota; kingdom Metazoa; phylum Arthropoda; class Insecta; order Coleoptera; family Staphylinidae; genus Othius; species Othius punctulatus. Next base: position 35,453,597 of record OX638147.1, on the reverse strand, counting down.
GAAAATATATCCGTATCTATTCTATTTTATTCTAACTTATTGACTTATGATTTATGATGCGGTGCCTTCGATGCTATTTTAAGCATTGTGCTGTAGTATTGTATTATAGAAATGACTTGTGTAAGTCGTATGACGACAGGCACGAAAATCCATTCTATTCTATAGTATCAACTAGGGGGTGGGGGGTTCTAGCCTCCCGTAACCCCTTACTGGTGACGCCACTGTGCGGGATATATAAGGAAGCGGAAATCCTAGCGAAATTATGTTTAAACACGTTTAAGAAGGAACGAATGCGGGGTGGATTAGTAGTCGATGTTTTTGCTTGAGGTGCGGCTGGATGCGAGTGTGGGGGTTGTATGGGGGGGGCTGAATGAGTTCTAAAAGGGAATTAAAGTTAAGTAGCAGGGCGGGGATTGGCAAGCATGGTGCAATTTTGCACCCGTCATTGTCGAGACGCTATGTAAAACGCTGTTTGAATGCAGCTATGTTATGGTAGCAGTGACAGTAATGCTGGTACTATCACGATGTATGCTGGCGACTGTATAAATCTGCTGCAACTTAACGCACCACTAATTTCGCCGGCAGAGTGTGTGGTGTTGTCAATTACGGGGCTACGTCAATGTTCTGCGCTTCGACGAGCACGGACTACGAATTAAAGTGATTCGACCCGTTACAATCAACGGCGGCATCGCTGATGACCGCTGACGCAAACTCATCAACACATTCTTTAACAGCCTCCAAATGGAATGCCCCTTGTTTTATAAAGTTGGAATTTTTACGGGCTATTCTACTTATACTCCGGCGCTGCTTCGTCGAGCCCCTCGAATACCAAAAGAATAGTTTCGATGTGAAATTTTCACCGGACATACAAATTGGAAATTAACGACTCCAGGAGGGATTGCGCAGAGCGATGTTTTGCATGCAATTCATCCGCATGCATTTCGAAGAATGAATGCCCAACATCGGCTAGCATTTTTGCGTAATTTAGTTTTGAAAACAAAGTAAATAGAGATTATTGAATTATTTTGTATGGTAAAATTGAAGCTAGAGTGCTCCTAAACGGCCACATTGAAATACATTTATGGAACTTTGAGCGGCACAATGCAGTTAGTGACGGGTGATACGGGCGTCGGGCCAGCAGAACGGCAGGCCAGTGACGACCACTAACAGGCCGCCCTAAGCTGACTTTGAACGCTACTTTACGTCTCTGTGTGGACTGGATGTGAGGGTCGCCTGAATGGCAAAGATTTTGGTAAATTAGCGTAGTTGACATGCTGACCCGGGCAGAGGAGGGCCACCATCACGGACAGATGTAAGGGACGTGACATCACCGACAGCAGACACCGCCGTGCTCAATGCTGTTGTGAATTCCGGTGGCTGTAAGAAACTCCGGGCCGAGTCCGGTGCCGCTGGACGTGGACATGAACGCAAACGTGTGCTTTACGCTCGTTGCCCGCCGATTTCGAGTTACAATCCTGATTGCGACTCAGAAAGGGAACACGACGGACGGGACGTATTAGCAAATGGGATGTTGATTTGTAGTTGTGCGCCATTCTGCTATTGTCACGAAGAACTTTCAGAGGACTCGATTAGTCTTAATTGTATTAAATTTCCATTCATTGATTTCGAACACTCGAATATTGAATCAATACATTTAGCTCTATTGAAAAGTGAACCATTTATTCCAGCACCGGATATTTGCGAGACAACATATTTACTCAACGAACACGTGTAATCCAAATATGTACATACAAACACACAAATTCTTTAAAAAAAATCACCATGAACATGATAGATGTAACTAATTACAGAAACACATGTATCAAAACGCAATAAATTAACAATTATGAATTAAGGATAGCGCACCGCTTTCGATGGGTAACGCTACCTTTTGTAGGTTCGTGTTTTAAATGTACTGCAACGGTCCCCAAATGATCGGGGATCTTTTTGGTTCGGGGCTTTATGTCGCGCGGGTTGGCGGCACTGCGTACATATATTCCGTTAAGCATGTGGTCGGCCCAGCGACCAGGAGAGTGTGCCCCGTCCTATTCAATTTTCATCTACAGCCAAATAGACAGCAAAATGGTGTGACACGTTATTGTTGGTATAATACCGTCATCCCATGTTCGGGATAATCGTGGGCACCCATACATACTCCACAGGAGGATAATACGCTGAGTACGAAGCTGAGAGAGAATAAACTACGCTCGCACCAACATCTGAACGAGTGAGTAATTAGAAAGAACGGTATATATTTTTTGTTGAACACGTGGATGTAGTGCCGCCTACGTTTTCCAAATCGCTGGTTTCTTTGGTGCTAATTAACGCGATGTGGAGGTTGATCCTGGCACTGTTTAGTTTGCACTCGTTACACAACTTATCACTGTCACTTATTATGGTCGCTTCCAGCACCCTGCGTTTGTGTCGGTCGGTATGTTGAGTCGTGATGTGTACTGTACACTGATGATGGAACAACTTCCTAGCTTTATTCTTCCTTTTGATCTCGGAAGGTCCTGGTTGTACTGTGTTTTCTGTATGGTGTCCTCCTCTCTGTAGCGTCCTTACATATGACGCATGTAGTGCTGCCTACGTTTTCCAAATCGCTGACTACTGTAGTATTAACTAACGCGATGCGGAGGTTGATCTTGGCACTGTTTAGTTTGCACTCGTTACCCAACTTATCACTGTCACTTATTATGGTCGCTTCCAGCGCCCTGCGTTCGTGTCGCTCGGTAGATTGAGTCGTGATGTGTACTGTACACTGATTATGAAGGAACTTCCTAGGTGACGCTCTCTAGGTTACCTCGTGATATACGCACTGTGCACTGTTCATGGACCAACTCCTCGAGTGACGCTCTCTCAGCCCCTTTTTTCAACTCGTATCGTTCGTCAAATTTTTGTTTTTTTATCCGCACTCATATCTTAGTGTCTTGGTATTTTTCGATGCGCTGGCGTGTTGTATCCATGGTGACGCTCAAATAAAGCGCTGTTACTACGCAATGAACACCTGGTTTGCATTTGTATCTGCGTGGCATTTTTAATATTATTGTCCAATGCGTTTATCCTACTTTTAGTGGGATCATTTCACTATAATTTTCTGCATGTTCTTGCGCGTACATTGCACATCGAGCGTGCATTATAAATTCATTTGGGCAAATACACTTTTATTGCTTGGCTGCGGGGGAGCCGTTTCCAGAGATATTATCTAATGCGGAGTGCGGGGGCGGGTGCATTCCTTCGGTGAGATAACATTGACATTGTGAGCGGCGAGCCGGTCGATCCGTTTAAATGAGTCGGTTAAAAGGAAAGCTACTCCTTTTCTCCCTTAAACCGTTACTATGAAACTCGATATATAAGGCCCGTTTTGGGACCTGGCTCGTAAAAACCGTCGCGATGAACAGTTGCCCGCGCACCTAAAACGGATCAAAAGGGCCGCCAGGACAAAAGGAGTGGCCGCGTTGCCCCGCAGCCGACCACATGTGTGTCGTATGTTCCAACTAGCCGAAGACTGTAAATCTGCCAAGTTTCTATATCCGAGGGTAAATATTGATAAAGTGTACAATCCGCGCGGGTGGCGGAAATACTTAAGTTTCGTAAAATATTCGATTTCTTGCATCGCCCTCTTTAAAACTTAGCGTGTCAGTTCAATTCGGCCGTTCCTTTTCCCCCTGAAACGCCTATGCTCAGCATTACAGGCCGACCTTTCAGGTGCCGCCTTTCCGGATTTGCAGATTTAATATGTGTAGACTTTATTAGATTTATTTAAGATGGCCAAACCGACTTAGGCTTACGCCGGTGTTTTATATGGATCGCTTTATACGCAAAAGAAATACCTCCTTATGTATTCCCTGCCATCCATTTTTAACTAATGCCTCCGGAGCGTAATGGGTTCTGATTTAACTTACTGCCTAAGTGGGAAACTATGATACTTCACTGTGAAACATTAGCAATCAAATGCATTCCGCTAACCACTACAGCCATACTACACGAATGGGCTTTATAATTAGGCCGCAGCGTTACTAAATTTCGGCACAGCTAATGCCGCATTAAATTTCTTTTAGGATACACCCCGCTAATTGCCAACTATCATATCCCCACCTGAAACTGAACGCGCAATTACCGGCCGAGGCGTCCGTTAAATGGACTTTTTCGCGAGGCGCGCGCCTCCAAACGAGCGCATCTACTATTAATCGCCATTATATTCGAAACGAGCTGCACGCCGCACCGGATTTTTTTAATTTCCTCCCGCAGGATAAATGGACACTCGAATTAGCCGTGCCATCGCCGACGTATTACAGGGGTTTACGTGGAAATGAACAGATGCCAAAAATACGCATGAATTTTAATACTTACTTCCCCTTACAATTTCACATTCATTTTCCGAAGCCAATTGCAATTTTATAACCCGTCGTTCTACTTAATCCGCCCTTAATCTCCTTTACATTTAGACCTAAATTACTACGCAATGCTTTCTATTGCAATTCCTAAATAATCAATCATATCGTTTCAACATATAAAATACACAGCCAAAGTTCAAAAGCAAAATCCAAAAAGACTTCAAACACTTCACTAAATCCCACTACAAATAGTCGTTTCCTAGCCTGCAAGCATCTTACGGAAAAATATCTGTATTAAAGTATTCCTGAAAAAATAATTTTTATTGCACCCTACATTAAGTTCCACAAAATGGACGATTCCAGTAATGATGACGGCCGCTATGTTACGAAAAAATATTCTTTTGTTACGAAGAAAATTGACGTGAGCTTGCGCCTAATAAGTACGCCCCCAAACGGGTGAATAAATGGGTAACGAATGCTTGCCTAGGACTACTCAAAATCACCCTGGAGGTCGGGCATAGGTCGGGAGTTAGGGAAATAGGGCCTATTACAAATAGTAGGTGAACATACCATTAACCTCAAACCGCCCCCGATCACATCCCGCATGTAATGCGATACAATTAATCGAGGGGGGTGGAGAGTGCTGTACTAGGCTAGTCTATTGGATATGTACAGCTGCGTCAAAATGTGTGGAGTAAAGTTTCGCCCGTATAATATTTATATTTGTATGTAACTTTACATACCTTACGTCTGCCAGCTGCCAAGTTCAAATACACCCTGTTTTATAAACAGCAAGATGCATACATTATGCAATCAACTGCGTCAGATATATACAGTGTGAGTACAAAGTAGGGAAAATGTTTTGTACACAGCAAGGTGCATACACTATACCAGCAATCAACTACATAGATATATACACTGTGAGTACAAAGTAAGGAAACTTTGATATCTAATTATTTGCCACAATTTTATGATGTTATTTTATTTTTTGACGAGACATTTTTTGACAGTACAGTCATCGATACTTTTTTTAACGGCAAGTTTTTTTAATCACAAATTTGACGTCACGTATTTCTCTTTGCGAATACCTAAAAATGTCATAATTGCAATATTCAAGTGAGCCATTATTATCGGTTTTGATATAATTTATGGTTTTTATTAGTTAAATAAATGCAATATCCTCAATTAGTTGAGGACACAACTTTCAATGTAATTAGTGTTTTACATATTCATACTTTAATATATTTAGTTATTTGGTTGTTTTTAAATAAAGGCTAATTAATTTGATAACAAGTTGATTCTATAAAAATATATTTTTTTTAAATTCAATAACGGCAAAACTGCAAATCATAGAGTCACAGGTAATAGAGTACCGTTTATGTTTTATGTTTTGTTTTATATATTAATGTTTTGTTTTTCCGGTGCCTCGCAAACTCTGCAATAATGCAAACACGTTCACGTATTGCGCGAACCCTTTTATATTTAATATGTATTTGGAAACGCATCTACCTTTATTTGTTCAACCATCTTCAAATTTCGTTATTGAGATATTATATTACAATTGATCGGTTACATATTATATTTTTACATATACATATATCCTCGCTTTTGAATGTGAATGTGAGATAGTAAATATAATGTGTGTATAATGTTAAAAATTTTGAATATTAAATGTTCTTCCTTCAATTGTTGTTTGAATGAATCATTACTCACTTACCTAATTATTTGATTTTTGTCCATAATAAATTTTCTTTAAATTAATCAGGAACCAAATACTAACATTAAGGTTATGATTGTATTTAAGAGATTCAGAGTGATATTTTGTTTCAGTATGGAGGTAATACATTTTGCAATTTACGTAGCTTTCGAGATCGTAAACATCTCCATTACAGTTCAAGGATTCCTGATAATCAATTCAAAATTTTACGGCGACGCTTCCTCCCCAATCCGCGTCGCGGCGCCGTTATACGTGGCAAGGTGAAACTTCTCGTTTGTGCCTGATCCTTAAATACAACAATAAAATGCCAAGATACTTCCAGTTAAACCGGAAATGACGCAAACTTTTTTATTTAAATGGGCAATGAGCATTCAAATTGGGATAGTTTGCACTCTGAGCTTATTTCCAATTTAAATAAGAAGGTCTGTCCCATTTCCATTGTAATCGGAAGCGGCGGTGATTCTGTCGTTCTTTTTTTTGGCGTGCGGATCGGCCGTTACCACCGAAACTAATACAAACACATTAAGTCGGTAATAATATATAATTGATACTGAAATTGCTTGAATCATTACGTCCCCCTTCAATATGAAGATGATTACAGATGAATAGATAATTAGGGTGCATTATTTAAAAGCACTGGCCATTAAATTCCGTAATAACATTTATTGTAATTGAGTGAAATTACCATTACATTACACATTACTGTAATTCTATCTAATATGCCACTAAAGTACTTATAATGTGGAATCATTCTTTACTGTATAAGCAAAAAATTTAATTAACGCAAAATCATGTTCGTTTCAACGAAATGTATAATATTTTTGTTTGATTTGTTGCGCAGTTTGCTATGATTACTAGCTTAGTCACCATCTTATACAATATCCTATAAGGCTTTCATATTAGCAAGCAATTTGAACAACATTTACATTGTACTGGGCGAGAATCGTACATTAATATAAAAACTAAACTCATCATGTTACATGCACTGTATAATCTCGTTACTTTATCTTTATCATAACTAAAATCGCTGAAACATCGTTATGGATAATCTGATACACATAAAATTGCAATAATGAATCAATTGATCTATACGTAATATCAGATGTTTGAACTGATACTACGTATATATTACACAAACTGATGCAAAATATGTAAGACTTTAATATTCATGTGCCATTAAAAAAAAACAAGTTGATGTAGATACAAATTAGTATCTAATGCAAGTCTACATTTTCCCTAAGATAATTTATCAATAAATACGAGTGATCAATCGTTACTATTTGTACCTCACAAATTTGTATCTACACGACAAATGCAAATCCACAGTTTCCTTAAGATAATTTATCCATAAATAAGAGTGATCAAAAGTGCAAAATATGTAAGACTTTAATATTCATGTCCAATTGAATGAAACCAATTTCAAGTAGATACAAATTTGTATCTAATGCAAGTCTACATTTTCCCTAAGATAATTCATCAATAAATAAGAGTGATCAATCGTTACTTTTTGTACCTCACAAATTTGTATCTACACGACAAATGCAAATCCACAGTTTCCTTAAGATAATTTATCCATAAACAAGAGTGATCAAAAGTTACTTTTTGTACCTCACAAATTTGTATCTACACTACAAATGCTAATCCACATCTTCCTTAAGGTAATTTATCAATAAGTAATAGTGATCAATCGTTATTTTTTGTACCTTACTTTTGTACAATTTTGCAAAACAATCTAATTCTAAAAATCATCAATAACCTAATTTTAATGCCTTATTAAAACAAGTAACTTACTACGTTGATTCAAGAGGAGCACTATATATCTTAGCCACACATGGGAAACTTTATATGGTACACTTAATTTAGAACTCGTACCTAATTAATCCATGCAGAAGGGGATGTTCACCGTTACTACTTAATTCACCTAACCCAGCAGTAAATCATACATCGTAAAATTCAGGTCACAGATGGATGTCAACTTTATTGGCAGCCAGGTGGCTTGTAAATTCGGATTCAGGGGTTTAACGTCATCTCTAATATGTTTCAGTGTATCACTTAGTTACTGTACTATACGTTCAAAAGGATCTATTACATATAATAAATGTACTGCAATATATTGCTTGAACTGATTGAAATGAGCGTTGTAATTTAAAAATCATAAATTCGAAATAAACGCAAAGCAAAACTATGTAAAAAGCGATGTAATTTAAAAATCATAAATTCGAAATATTTTTCGGAAGTGTTTATTAACATAAGTACACATTTATACATAAGTCAATACAATGTAAAAAATATAATAAATGCGAAGCAAAACTTGAAGTAGGAATAGTTTTCATTGATTCAGGTCTTATTTTAGACATTGGCTTGTTAGTAGGTGATGGTGCTTATATACACATAATCGCCTCTAATGTACATTGAATTTAAATTAGCGTTCATATTTCACGATGCAGATAATGGAGTTAAAGTTTACTGCTTATAATTCATTAGTTAAATAATAGAGCACAAGTTTAAACATGCCTGGGAGCTAAAAGTTTATTTTACAGTAAATAGAATACTAATCCAAATTGTAAATAAAAGTATTAAAAGTATTTGAATTATAAATGCAAGACACATAACATGTGCTATAGAATTGACTTATGCTGGTGGACTGTTGATAAGTTACTGATGGCGTTTCAACTTGGTCGTCAATAATTCTCCGCCGAATAGTTGCTCAATATCGATCTAATAGCATTTAAATATTTAATTTATGGTGAATTTAATAATAATCCAGGAAGTTTTGGAAGAATTTGAGAGAATTCACGATTAAACACAATATATTAATAATTTGTACTGTCGGTAAATCGTCGGTTAGCAGCTCTAAAAGTTTAATTTTAAGATGACTAGCATAGAATTGCCATACACTTTTTCCACTGACCCTTGAATAGACGGAATACTTTTGATAATTTAGTGAGAAGCTTTAATTGGGGTTGGGACATACGTCGTGCATAATACGTATATTTGGTTGGATGAGCACCTAAAAGTTTAATCTGGCTTTAATAGAACAGAAAAGTATATAAAAGAAAAGAATCAGTCTTTCAATAATTCCTATTAAACGAAACATGTTTGATAATAAAATGATAAATTGGGGATAATTCAACGAGAACTAATTGATGGCGAATATTATTGATAATAAAAACAATACTGTTTACTGTTTTTGTTACTGTTTTTTATAAAAACAATAATGAACTACAATAATCCTTTATAAAATATGGCAATATTAATTTTGTAGTATTACTTTTTTCCCAATCAAAATTAAAGCTACAACGTCTGAAAAGTTACTGCTAAAGTTGAAATCAACTTAATCGTGGATAATTTAATGGTGAATAATTTGAGCGACAATATCAATCAGCAATGAAATTTAGGGTAAATTCGAAGTAAATGGAAGTGTATGAAAATAACGTATGCTTATCATATATATTCATTACCACATTAATTGTACCACATTAAAGTTACAACGTCTGATAAGTTATTGCTAAAGTTGAAAGAAACTTAATCATGGATAATTTAATGGTGAATAATTTGGGCGACAATATCAATCAGCAATGAAATTTAGGGTAAATTCGAAGTTCAGAGAAATTCATACATGGAAGTGCATGAAAATAACGTATGCCTATCACATGCCCTTTTGGACGTAATAATTTTGATAATGTACTGATAAGGCGAAATTAGTTACATTTGTCGTGGATAATTCGCCGCCGAATACATAGTTGCTCACGATATCGATTAGCAATTAACAGTTTAATTTAGGGTAAGTAGGAATTATATGGTGAATCCGTGTCATATATATTTGCTGAGATACCCTATACTGCGTAATAATTTTGATAACTTGCAGATATACCTTAGTTGGGTCATTTATGTTGATATCTGACCGCCAAATATTAGGGTACAGTGTACTGAATTGCTTAGCCAAACTTCACGAACAAAACGGGGAAGAAAGTTACGTGTCTGAAATTAAATGGTTTTCATAATTTTCAAAATGCAAAACTTTGTTGATTTTGTCTACAAAATGGCGAAAAAAGTTCTGTGTCAGAAATAATATGTTTTTCATAACTTTGAAAACGCAAAACTTTGTTGATTTTGGCGATTTTTGGAACACATCGTCGACTAATAATTATTTTGAATCAAGTCCACATTTATACTAATCTGAGTTCAAATCAAATCAAAAGTTGCTTTACACATTAACATGAAAACATGCTACAATTTTGTGAAAATTTTGTGAAAACAGGAGAACCTAAGATAACCTATCAGAATTAAAGTATTCATTTAGAGAGTATGGCTCTATATTACACAAATGTTCATATATTTCCCTTTCGAATATTGCAAGAGAGCTCATTTTTCAAATTAGGTGGTAGATTATTAAAGATTTTCCACTATGAATACAAATAAACTCTAATACAGTAATTTTTTCTGTTATTTGATAGTTGTTATAGTAATTTTCTTTGAGTATTCTTTAGAAAATTAATAATAATAATATTAATAAAGAATATTTATTACCAGAAAAGCTACATAATATACAATTTTTTTAAGTAATTGGAAGAAAACAATTACATCTTTGTTTTGTGCTCTTTCAGATTCTGTTCGTCTTTATATAATTTCATAGAAACTCTCGAAAATTTCATAGAATTATATGTTATTTGTTTAAAATAGCTTTTTATTCAATAAAATCTCATAAAATACGATATAATTTTATATTTTATAGATATTCTATAGAGATCCATTCCTGCTTTCCAGAAAATCCTACCAGTTTCATGAAAATTTTACAGATTTTGATGCCAACTAAATTTTACAGAATCCCATCTACATCCCTTTACATTCTACATAAGCTCATCTTTATAGAACAACTCCATCAAAATTTTGCAGATTACCATCATATAATTTCATAGAAATTCTATAGAAATCCATTCTTGCTTTCCAGAAAATCCTACCTGTTTCATGAAAATTTTACAGATTTTATTGCCAACTAAATTTTACAGAATCCCATCTACATCACTTTACATTCTACATAAGCTCGTCTTTATAGAATAACTCTATCAAAATTTTGCAGATTACTATCATATTAATTATATTCCTATAAACATTTAATCTGATTCTATTCAATTTCATCTAATTATTTCAGAATTTCATCTAAATTCAGTCGAATTTAAGCAAATTTCTACATTATGTCATCGTAATTTTGTAGAATTCAACTTAAATTGTCAAAATTTCGGTGATTTTTTGGATGGTTGTAGCTTAGAATTCTAACTTTGTTAAACTCTATGGATTTTTATAGAAATGTCAGACATTCCAATTAATTTATATATAATTTTTTCATATGAAATCTCGTTTCTAATTTTATTATAATTATTCTATATTTTTATGAAATTCTGCTAAGTTTTTAGAATTCCAACTATATTCTATAGAATACAAATACAATTCTATATAATGTATGTAATGTTTAGAGTGGCAAATTTGTTAAACTCTATGGAATGTTATAAAAATGTTAAACACTACAATTAATTTATTTATAGTTATTTCATATGAAATCTCGTTTCAAATTTTATTATAATTATTCTATATTTTTATGAAATTCTGCTAATTTTTTAGAATTCCAACTATATTCTATACAACACAAATACAATTCTATATAATGTCATAGAAACTCTAGATCATTTTATCGAAATTTTGTAGAATCTTGTCTAATTTGTAGATATTCAATATAGATATTCAATGAAGCACTTTCTATTTCTAAGTTTTTATTTCAACTTAGTACATGCTTCTGATTCTATTCAATTACATCTAATTATTTCTGAATTTCATCAAAATTCAGTCGAATTTCAGCAAAATTCTACATTATGCCATCGTAATTTTGTAGAATTCAACTAAATTGTCAAAATTTCGGTAATTTTTTGGATGGTTGAGGCTTAGAATTATAACTTTGTTAAACTCCATGTATTTTTATAGAAATGTCAGACACTCCAATTAATGTATATATAATTATTTCATATGAAATCTCGTTTCAAATTTTATTATAATTATTCTTTATTTTTATGAAATTCTGCTAAGTTTTTAGAATTCAAACTATATTCTATGGAATAGAAATACAATTCTATATAATGCATATAATGCTTAGAGTTATAAGTTTGTTAAACTTTATAGATTTTATAGAAATGTTAAACACTCTAATAAATTTATATATAATTATATCATATGAAATCTGGTAATTGGTAGTTTCAGTAAGTCTCAAAATTTCTCAATAATTTTCTAGATTTACACAGATTTCCTAATTAATATCTATAAGTCCAGAGATTTTTTTTTATAATTCCCAAAATTTCTCAATAATTTTCGAGGTTTCTGCAGATATTAAAATATTTTAAATAAAAGATTTTGAGAGATCATTTCGAGATCGTAAAAATCGAAAATGATTGACATGATTATTACTTATATTTTGCATTCCCAAAATTTCTCAATAATTTTCGAGGTTTATACAGATACTTATATAATATTTAAGATTTCGAGAGATCATTTCGAGATCGTAAAAATCGAAACTGATTGACATGATTATTACTTATATTTTTCATTCTCAAAATATGTCAATAATTTCTAAATATTGTCAAATTTAGAGAGATTTTTCAATCTTTTCCCTGATCCACTTTTTCAAGGAAATTATAAGCATTTATGTATAAAAATAAAAGTAACTTTTACATCTTTACTTCACGTTTATGAAATTGGTGTCAATTTTTACACCGGATACTAATAGATTACACTGTTCAAGATACAAATTCAATATTTTGATCTATTATTCAATAATTATATAATTAGAAATAATTGATATTCTCCTGGATACTAATAGATGACACTGTTCAAGATGCAAATACAATATTTTGATCTATTATTCAATAATTATATATTTAGAAATATAATTCGAAATTAGAGGCTAAACATCAAATAAACTCCCATATTTTAATTTGTTTATGCAGTTAGGTATAAGCACCTTAAAATGGACATGGAATATTTGTTACTGGAGCGGCAAGCAACATTGACATCGGTGTCCCTGATACTGGCGCATTGGTAATTGATTTTCAAATTAATTAAAAGTTAGCCTACTGGGATTTGTAAGCCTGCCCTCGAACCTACAACGCCCGTGCATGAATGCACATATCGGTGGACAAATGTGTAATCTGCAGGGGTAAGTTTACAACTATTCCGGAGCAACACGGCTAATTACCAAATCTATTTGTATACCTTTATTGTAATGCATATTTAATTGGCGGACGTGAGTTAAATCCCACGGCATCGAAGAAGGGGCTTTAATTAAATAAAATCAGCCATGTAGCTACTATTGATCGATGCAAATCTGAAGCCTCCAATGAATAATTAACCTAATAAGCTCCGGTTCACAATGTGCATTTAGAAACTAAATTGTAGCATACATAAATGACCACTACTACAATAAATTTTAACTTAAAGTACCTTACTTAACCAGTCATCAATTTTTCTAAAATAATCTATTACATATGCATACAATATATTTAAAACCATTTAAGAGTGTGATGCATTCAATTGGAAAATATTTCTGCAAACAGATCATTTCCAGGTCCGGCAGAACTCGCGTAATTCATTTGTGGCTGATCGCTTCGAATGATTGGCAACATGCAGAATTATACGCTTTGAAAAATTTCGCGAAAACTGAACGCAACTGCATTCTTTGTTTTTATTAATTCTCGTTTTTTTCCCCATTTTGCCAAATTGTTAGTTCAACGGTGATGTGGCGATTTGTGAATTATTAGGAGGATTTTTAATTCGGGGACATTAAGTATCACAAGAAGCATTAAGCACACGAAATGGCGTCTCTGTTTTATTAATGAGAGTGCACTTTAATCACTCTGCTCCATATTCTTTAATAAGTTTAGTGTAACAGAAGCAGGGCGAATGCAAATGAGCATAATTAAATCTAACCTTTTTACTGATTGTAATACGCGACTTTAAAGCCTCTAATGGTTACGTTATTGCTCGAAGGTGTGTGAGACACTCATCAGTAATTAAGTTTCTACTTAACTCCATGCAACCATTCGCGGGATTCGAACGTGAAAAAATCCCATTGATCAGCATAATACGCTGGTGATTGCTGTCAGGTGCAAATGATTCATAATGTAAATATGCACGGATTATGTGCATATCCTAATGCCCGACTGCATCGGCGGCAAATGCATTATTTATAGCTACATTAATATTCATCGATTTCCGAATTAAAATCAGAATAGGATAAGGAGAAAGAAGTCGTGTGAGCGAGCTTAATTGAATGAATCCTGCTGCCAGCGTTATACGGCGATAATTAATTATTTGCATAAATTGATTTAATAAATATGCGACGCAATTGCTTGCTATTTACGAATTAACCGCGTCATTTCACGATCGGGATTTCCACACGCTGCTAATGTCATCACAGAAGCACAGTCTCGTCGATAGCTACACGAAAAATCGACTTTTCGATACACTGCTACTTTACAAGCATCCTAAATTGCATTACATATGAGCATACTTATCGAAATTGTCATAATCTCTGCATTTTAAATGATATTGTATAAATCTTTTAAATTTGAAATTTCTTGGGCGACGAATAAATTAGGGACAGAACCGAGCCGCTGTGGCGAAGGTGAAAGTGAAACAAATGCCGTAAATCATTTCAGGAAAGATTCTGCGAATGATATGAAAACGCAAATTGGAATGCAATAAATTATTTTCGAAAGATACCGCGACGGAGAGGACAACACACATTTATATGCAAATATAGGAAAAATATATGGCGCTGAAAATAATATATTACGACGGATCTTATTTAAATAATTCATATACAATGATTCAAGAATTTAAAAAAATGCAGCATATATGACAATTGAATGAATTATTTAGTGGAGTAACATCAAAACTCAACACTGAATTAAATGACATCCAATACGCGATTTATGAAATATTTGATACTTAATGTGATCACTTTTTTGAGATGAAGCCATTGGATTGGTTCTAGGGACATTGCTGACACTCAATTACTCATATCTCAAAAACTAGTGTATCAATATGATTTCAATTTATTACTGATCTCTACCAACATATAGGCATCTAATATATTTTATTGGAATAATATCCAATGCGCGATTCATGAGATATTTGATTTATAGTGTGATGACATTGTTTTTATGTGCTATTCTCAATCTGTGCTCGTAATTAATTAGTGATATTTCAAAAACTGGCGGATCAATACTAATACAATTTATTTCAGATTTTTAGTGATATATAGACACATGGCATATTTAATTGGGTCCATATCCAATGCGCGGTTTATGAAATATGTTATTTTTAGTGTGACCATGTGGTATTTTCATATATTGTCATTACATTATTAGAGATATATCAAAAACTAGCGCATATATTTTAGTAAAATTTAGGGATGATATTCAGAGATATATATATGCATATAACATATTTAATTGGATTAATATCCAATGCGCGATTTATGAAATATTTGACTTTTAATGTGATCACTTTTTTGAGATATATCCATTGGATTGGTTCTAGGGACATTGCTGACACTCAACTACTTATATCTCAAAAACTAGTGTATCAATACTAATGCAATTTATTACTGATCTCTACCAACATATGGGCATCTAACGTGTTTTATTGGAATAATATCCAATGTGCGATTCATGAGATATTTGATTTATAGTGTGATGACATTGTTTTTATGTGCCATTCTCAATCTGTGCTCGTACTTAATTAGTGATATTTCAAAAACTGACGGATCAATATTGATACAATTTATTACAGATTTTTAGTGATATAAAGACACATGACCTATTTAATTGGGTCCATATCCAATGCGCGGTTTATGAAATATGAGATTTTTAGTGTGATCATGTGGTATTTTCATATATTATTATTACATTATTAGAGATATATCAAAAAGTAACGCATAAATATTAATAAAATTTAGGGATGATATTTAAAGATATATACGCATATAATATATTTAATTGGATTAATATCCAATGCGCGATTTATGAAATATTTGATTTTTAATGTGATCACTTTTTTTAGATGAAGCCATTGGATTGGTTCTAGGGACATTGCCGACACTCAATTACTCATATCTCAAAAACTAGTGGATCAATATTAATGCAATTTATTACTGATCTCTACCAACATATAGGCATATAATATATTTTATTGGAATAATATCCAATGCGCAATTCATGAGATATTTGATTTATAGTGTGATGACATTGTTTTTATGTGCTATTCTCAATCTGTGCTCGTACTTAATTAGTGATATTTCAAAAACTGGCGGATCAATATTGACACAATTTATTACAGATTTTTAATGATATAAAGACACATGGCCTATTTAATTGGGTCCATATCCAATGCGCGGTTTATAAAATATGAGATTTTTAGTGTGATCATGTGGTATTTTCATATATTGTTATTACATTATTAGAGATATATCAAAAAGTAGCGCATAAATTTAAGTAAAATTTAGAGATCATATTTAGAGATATATTTTCATATAACATATTTAATTGGATTAATATCCAATGCGCGGTTTATGAAATATGTCATTTGTAGTGTGATCATGTGGTATTTTCATATAATGTTATTACATTATTAGAGATATATCACAAACTAGCGCATAAATTTTAGTAAAATTTAGGGAAGATATATAGAGATATATACGCATATAACATATTTAATTGGATTAATATCCAATACGCGATTTATGAAGTATTTGATTTTTAATGTGATCACTTTTTTGAGGTGAAGCCATTGGATTGGTTCTAGGGACATTGCTGACACTCAATTACTCATATCTCAAAAACTAGTGTATCAATATTAATGCAATTTATTACTGATCTCTACCAACATATAGGCATCTAACGTATTTTATGAGAATAATATCCAATGCGCGATTCAGGAGATATTTGATTTATAGTGTGATGACATTGTTTTTATGTGCTATTCTCAATCTGTGCTCGTACTTAATTAGTGATATTTCAAAAACTGGCGGATCAATGTTGACACAATTTATTACAGATTTTTAGTGATATAAAGACACATGGCCTATTTAATTGGGTCCATATCCAATGCGCGGTTTATGAAATATGAGATTTTTAGTGTGATCATGTGGTATTTTCATATATTGTTATTATATTATTAGAGATATAGAACTTTAGATTTTTTAAATATGATATTTTTACGGAATTTTTGAATTAGAAATGTTTGGAAATTACTGATCTGTGATTTGTAGATGTGGGTTGACAATATCTCGGAAGTTAATTAACGAAGAAATAAGTAATTAAAGTATTTCTGTGTGTGCGGACACTTCTTAATCTCTTCGGAGGTTTCTATGGAAAACTTGGATTATCATTACAAATTGCTGCACATTAAACTATGATAACTTGGTTATAAGTTGGTCGTTTGATTAATGCAGCTTTCGCAGAAATGAGTTATGCCGTATTTAAGGCTATTGCAGTATTACAGCCTTCATTATTCGCAGTAAAGGTAAACGAAGGCAATATAAATGTTGAGTAATTATTGTAGGTCATGTTTCTGCTTAATTAACCGTGGCCCATTCATTATGTGAAAATAACGTGTGCTTGCACTATTAAAAAGCGAGCAATAAACGATTTAAAAAAATGCAAACACCGCGAGATGTATTCGTTAATTCGTTTAGATAATCGGCATTCGTGTGTAGAAATGGTGGTTTTAAATGCGGCACAATTACGGATTTGCATAAGCAGTAATATGAAATACGTTGCCGAGTTTGTTAATCAGAAAGCGTTTCAAGAATCCACCGGCTTCGAAACGAGTTCTGCTAAGTTGAAATGAACACTTGCAGCGTTTAGCAAAGTATTTGAATTAAAAGAAAGTAGTATAGTGTTGGCGACATAGTTTAGGGCCGAAGTGATATTGCGCCGGGCGAATTTTAAATTGATAATTCGAAGGGTGCAAATTAAATTGATTCGCCACTACTGAAATATCCAGCCCACTTCGATAGCAATCACAATCTAAAGTTCCGCACTCAATTCTCCCGTCTACAATTTGAAGATATATTTTCCAGTTAAATTACGTCGTTGGGCCGATTTTAAAGTCGTGCGTCGAATTTCTATTTGTAATCGTTCTTAATGACATGGTAATTAAAAGTTGTGGCAACGCGTGCAGTGGGTAATTAGGTGTTACAAGTTTTAAGATTGGGCAAGATTGGCGCGAAACAAATTTCATAAAACTTGGCCCATCTCGTGGGTTATGGCGGTTATTAATTTGCCATCAACGCCGTGCAAAATATGTGAGACGCAGAAATTTTAGCCCGAATCCGATTCGCATTCAAATTATAAGCATATCCAGTTGAACGCACTTACTTATACGCGGAGTTTGCCCAGCGGTCTGAAACTTCATGTTCTTCTTGTGATTGAAATTAGTTAGAGTTTGTTGAAAATGTGTCAGTGGAGCATTAATTTAATCTCCGCATCTCTAAATAGCTTATACATAGATCTCTATCGGTTCTAGTTTATGGTCCCCGAGATCATTTAACCATCTCGGCGCGATTATCGACCGCCGGGACGGAATCCGGATTTTCTCCACTCGTTCGCAATTTCCCGAATAGTTCGGATGCATATTGTTGAACCTGCCCAACCCGCCGCGAATTCTCGAACTTATTTTCATAATTAGCCCCGACTCGCCCCCGGCTCGCCCCCGGCAGTAAATCCTAATACATTACGTAATCGTCCGCTTTTTCCTCCAGCCTAATCGATCTAATTATCTAGGATTCGAATCGCTCGCTACATCCGAATTGATTAACAAAAAGTACATCCCTTCTTTCTGATATGCCGCAGGAAAAAGCGGAGACTTCCACCGGGGAAAGAAAAGCCAGGAAGTGGATTTTAAAGGGATCCACCCCTCACCTACAATACGTAATTAACTACGCTGCAACTGCATCAATATTTAATCAAATCTACTTATTGGCAAAACTACAATACAGTCATTGTAATAGAATTCCAAAACCAAACACAAAAAATCACCAACATTATGTATATGTTCTGGCTGACACTGACACTACATTAAGTAAAGCACGATTTAAGTCCAACTTAAATCCCTTCGATAACAGAAACATTAAAACCAGCGTACTTTCATTACTTTGGTTGTCAAGTAGGTGATCGAGACAAAAAGTGGGCACCACATGTGTGGTGCCCACACATGTGGCATTGAGTACATAATGGTGCCATTACTTGTTACATTAACTTGCTCCAATTTCTGGCAGGCAACAAAAATTGCATGAAATTTGCTGATCCAATGGTTTGGCGGGAGTCTACAAGCCATTTGCAAAATTGTTAGTTCTATCTTACCAAGACTAGGGGATTTTCGAAAAAGAAGAACTTTTCGAAAGAAAAGTATGATACCGATAAGTTTTCCCACCAAGATGGTGGTTTGGGTACAGGTAAACCTTGACCATATGGTATTGGCCGAAGAGCCGGTGGAATATTCGGATATGGTCATTCGATACCACATGGTCAAGGTTTGCCTGTACTCAAACCACCATCTAAGTGGGAAAACTTACCGGATAGTAATGAAGAAGATTCTGATGGAAGGAAAACGCCAAAATGTTTGATCCTACATACACTCCTCAGATACAAGGGAAACAACATGTTGTTCAGCAACATGAACTAAATGATCTCGTGCGAGATTTCAACCTATCCAAAGAGAAAGTTGAGCTTATTCTGATAGAAGGCAAACGCCAGAATCTACAATGATCACTCCTCAGATACAATCTCAGATCTCAACCTATCCGAAGAGAAAGTTGAGCGTTTAGCATCGCCAAGAAAGACTCATTAGTCTAATGACCCGTAGAAATCATGAACTTGGGAACATGGGTATATTATACACAAGATGGAAGAGATTTAGAAGCAAACATTCATTTCATTTGGATAGGAAAAATTTTAATTAATTGGTTTATAGTACCAATACAACTCATTTGTGTACGTTTTAGGGCAGGACGGTACAATTCTTGTACCGATGGTGAGTAACGACACCACCCTATCCGAGTTGCTAGTGAGTAGAGACTGTTCAAAATTATTACTGAAAAATCACTATAACCATCAAAAAATGCCCAATTTTTAACTACAATTATCAAATTTTCCTCTACTACTGTCATTTTTTTAACTACAACGGTCAAATGCTGTTATATTAGCAGCTGCAACTGTCAATCTCTTCAATTTGAAGCTAAACTGCCAAAAACAGTCTAATTTTCAATTCCAATTGTACAATCCTTCCCAATTTACAACTTCAACTGTCTAAAACTGTTATGTTTCAATATCTGTTAAATCATGTCAAATTTGGAGCTACAAACGATCAAAAACTATCAAAACGATCAAATTTTCAACAAACGTAAAAAATCATCAAATTTTCAACTATAATTGTCATAAACGATCAAATTTTTAACTATAATTGTCATAACTTATCACATTTTCAACTATCACTGTCAAAATTTTCAGCTACAACTATGAAAAATTGCTCAATTTTTAACTGCAATTATCAAATTTTACTCTACTACTGTCAAATTTTTAACTACAACGGTGAAAGGCTGTTATATTTGCAGCTGCAACTGTCAATCTCTTAAATTTAAAGCTAAACTGCCAAAAACAGTCTAATTTTCAATTCCAATTGTACAACCCTTCCCAATTTACAACTTCAACTGTCTAAAACTGTTATGTTTCAATATTTGTTAAATCCTGTCAAATTTGGAGATACAAACCATCAAACACTATCAAAACAATCAAATTTTCAACAAACGTAACAAATCATCAAATTTTCAACTATAATTGTCATAACTTGTCACATGTTCAAGTATCACTGTCAAAATTTGTCAAATTTTCAGCTACAACTAAGAAAAACTGCCCAATTTTTAACTGCAACTATCAAGTTTTCATCTAACATCAAATTTTCAACTATAATTGTCATAACTTGTCACATTTTCAACTATCACTGCCAAAACTTGTCAAATATTCAGCTACAACTATGAAAAACTGACCAATTTTTTAACTGCAACCATCAAATTTTCATCTAACATCAAATTTTCAACTATAATTGTCATAACTTGTCACATTTTTAACTATAACTGTCAAAACTTGTTAAATTTTCAGCTACAACTATGAAAAACTGCCCAATTTTTAACTTCAACTATCAAATTTTCCTCTATTTCTGCCAAATGTTTAACTGCAACTGTCAACGGCTGTTAAATTTGCTGCTGCAACTGTCAATCTCTTAAATTTCAAGTCAAACTGTCAAAACCTGTCACTCATTTTTAAGTTATGACAGTGTTTCAGCAAATGAGAGATATAGAAAGTTTGAATTAACCTTTTTACAAAATAATCATGAGTAAAAAATTACATTTCAGGGTTATTAAAAAACCATGAAACTTCAAATGCGTTGCCTGAAAAATCACGAATTTTCAGTTATGACATTGTTGCAGCAAATGAGAGATATGTTATATTTATCGAAAGTTTTTACAAAATAATAAAGAGCAAAAATATACATTTCGGGGTGATAAAAGAACTATGAAACTTCAAATGTCCTGAAAAATTCAGGGTCATTAAAAAACTATGAAACTTCAAATGCGTTTCCTGAAAAATCACGATTTTTGAGTTATGACATTGTTGCAGCACATGAGAGATATGTTATATTTATAGAAAGTTTGACGTAACCTTTTTACAAAAAAATCATCACTACAATGTTACATTTCAGGGTTATTAAAGAACTATGAAACTTCAAATGCCCTGGAAAATTCAGGGTTATTACAAAACTATGAAACTTCCAATGCGTTTCCTGAAAAATCACGATTTTTGAATTATGACATTGTTGCAGCATATGAGAGATATATTATATTTATGGAGAGTTTTTAGAAAATAATCATCAGTAAAAAAATATATTTCAGGGTTATTAAATAACTATGACACTTCAAATGCATTGCCTGAAAAATCACGATATTTGAGTTATAACTTTATTGCAGCACTTGACAGATATGTTATATTTATAGAAAGTTTTAATTAGCCTTGTTACAAAATAATCATCAGTAAGAAATTACATTTCAGGGTTATTAAAAAACTTTGAAACTTCAAATGCGTTTCCTGAAAAATCATGATTTTTGATTTATGACATTGTTACAGCTTATGAGAGATATGTTCTATTTATAGAAAGTTTGAATTAACCCTTTTACAAAATAATCATTAGTAAAAAGTAACATTTCGGGGTAATTAAAGAACTATGAAACTCCAAATGGCCTGAAAATTTCAGGGTTATTAAAAAACTATGAAACCTCAAATGCGTTTCCTGAAAAATCACGATTTGTGAGTGATGACATTATTGCAGCATATGTTATGTTTATAGAAAGTTTGAATTAAGCTGTTACAAAATAAGTATCAGTAAAAAAATATATTTCAGGGTTGTTAAAAAACTTTGAAACTTTAAATGCGTTTCCTGAAAAATCTCAATTTTTGAGTAATGACATTGTAAACATAAACATCAGTAAAAAAATACATTTCAGGGTTATTAAAAAACTATGAAACTTCAAATACGTTCCCTGAAAATCATGATTTTTGAGTTATAACATTGTTACAGCATATGAGAGATATGTTATATTTATAGAAAGTATTTACAAAATAATCATCAGTAAAAAATTATATTTCAGGGTTAATAAAAAACTGTATAACTTCAAATGCGTTTCCTGAAAAATCACGATTTTTGAGTTATGACTTTGTTGCAGCAAATGGGAGATATGTTATATTTATACAAAGTTTGAAGTGACCTTTTTTCAAGACAAACATCTGTAAAAAATTACATTTCAGGGTTATTAAAAAACTATGAAACTTCAAATGCGTTTCCTGAAAAATCACGATTTTTGAATTATGACATTGTTGCAGCAAAAGTTTGAATTAACCGTTTTACAAAATAATTGTCAGTATATCTTATATGCTATTTTTTTAGGAATAAATATTTTTAAAACTCTATTTATCAATGCATTTTTCAGCTGTTTTGCGTATGTTAATTCTTTTTGTGAATATTCAATATGTGTTTGTTATTTTGTTAAAATGTTATATTATTTTAATTATTGTGTTTGTTATTATTAAGTTAAGATTACATAAGGTTGGTAGCTTTTACGTATTAAGAAGAACATAACTTGAAACCTGTAGTACCTCTCGACTATGGAGTGTTCGCTTAACGATCGGCCTCAATAAATATGCCCATTTCATTCCGGCGAATGATTGAAATCTATCATAGTTTGATGGCACTGCACTGGCGTGTTCTTGAGATCGCTACGAGCCGTTAAAGCCACTTCCTAAGTGATTGCTCAGTTGTATTTGTTGAAATATCAGGTGGATGCGATAAGAAAACGCGACTGACTTAATCGCTCGAGATAGTATAATACCACTTGATACGACACGACCTTCTCCTATCGATCGCGCCGTTTATGAGGCCCGGCAAGTGTTTCTTCTTGAACTTTTCAGATTTACTGCAATTACTCGAACTGTTGATGTCGACAAGCACGACTAATACGACAAGCACCAAATAATCGCCGGTTTACTGTATATGGCAACAAATTTTTAAGAAACGCTTGCTTGAAATTGTGCCGTAGATTTGTACGCAGCGAAGGGGTTTTGGGATTGTTTTACTTATTCATATGCAGCTAGTGAAATGATAGCAATCCAATTTAATTTATTAGCGTCATTTTTTTTTCTGCATGAGAACATGCGAAGGCTCTACCAAATCATGTTTTAGCACACATTCATACATTTTTATTGCTACATATACTATATTAAATATAAATACGCATGTAAGTTTCAAAGTTTTTTAATAACCCTGAAATGTATTTTTTTTACTCATAACTATTTTGTAAAAAGGTTAATTCAAATTTAAGGTAGTAAATGAGGTAGTGTAAGGGGCAGTTAAATATAAATTCGCATGTGGAGTTTCATAGTTTTTTAATAACCCTGAAATGTAATTTTTTTACTCATGACTATTTTGTAGAAAGGTTAATTCAAACTTGAGGTATTAAATGAGGTAGTTTATGAGGTGTAAGGGGCAGTGGAGTACGAGCAGTTTTTCAAGGATCTCAACCTCAAACAACGTGAGGGGGAAATATTATATCACCCTATAAATGATAAGATCGATAACTGGAGGTCGTGAGGTATCAAGTGGTATTGCACCAAGGCACGATTAATGCGATCACATTTTGTTATCGTCGTTAGGCGCCGCTCCACGGCCAAATTAAATAAAATACAGGTGCTCCATAGCACTTTCAAACTGATAAATCGACATATTATAAAGTGGAATATTATAATTCTGCAATGAAAAATCAACGGGGAAAATTGAAAATAAATGATTGCAGCATTAATTACATTGTTGTATTTGTGCTATTCCCTGTGTTTATTTGTTTAGTTCTTTGTACATTTCTATGGGAAAATAATGTTTTTAATATCGGCAAATATAGGAAGTAATGGGAGAACAAGGTATTACAAGGGCATTCTTTGAGTTCCTTTGCCTTGTGGAAGAAAACAGGAAAAATACTGTATTTTCGGGGCGAGAAAAATATTTATCAGGCTTCCCTAAGCGAGGCGTAATTCAGACCCGCAGGAACGGCAATTAATTAGCCATTTATTATTGAGCCGCTCCAAATCCAAGTTTAAATCGATATTTCATAGGTTCAATTGGTGCGGTGTATTAGTTCGCGAGTTTCGCAATTCGCCGAAGTACTTATCCGCGTGTATCCGATTCAGATTACACAAAGAGCGGAACGGCTCATGCGCGGCAAGTGATTAGCATAAGGGGGCCGTGCGGGGGTGTTAATTAATTTCGATGCTGTGCGTTTTTGTGGCGAGTTTTTTCGCCGGATTTATGAGGCGAAATAACCCGAAATCACGCGTCACGGTCATTAACCGGCGTATAATTTACGTGGGAATTATTATTAGGGGCTGGCTTATTTGTAACTGCGGGATGCGCGTTGCATTTATGCACTAAAAATGTATTTGGGTTTGAACTCGCTGGTGGCTTCGTACGTGTCGGGCATATATGATTGCGCCCCGAATGATGCGGTCTGTGTACTCGGTTTACTTATTTAGAGCGAAAAAATTAATTCAATTTCGGAATTTAAATATTTATCAGAGGCCTCATGTGGAGGAATCAATGAGATCTTATCTGTAATGCGATGCCCTCGCGTGGAAGGAATGGAATAAAATTAATTAAAGTTAGTGCGATCGGAATCGGAGTAGTATTTAATAAATTAAAGAACAATAAATAAGAGAGACAGAGGGACGTCTCTTAAATTTAATCCTTGGAAATATAAAAGAACACGGCCTTATTTTATAGACACTTGGGTAAGATATAAAATAAAATTCATTTGTTTTTATGGCATCGATCAAACTCGTAAATACAACCCAACAGTATCCGTCATACAAAGAAAAAATATCATATATAAAGCTTTGTCCCGCGATTAATCAACTGCTCGAATCGTTACGAAAAAAAACACACAAAATTGATTACTTTACAAAGATTAAGGGCAAGCTAATCCTCAAAGACTAAATTATTAATTAACCAAAATCTGCACGAGTTAAGCGTTATTGATATGATAAAAATTTATAAACGGTTTGCAACTTCACCTTCCAGTTTGCAAAAATGGGCGCAACAGGGGAGTTTGATTGAATTACTGGGCGCAGTTGAAATGGGAAAAACTTAATGAAGCGCGCCCATTGAATGCGGGAATGTGCGTCGAGAACATTAAAAGCGAATTACTTCGTAATTTTTAGCAATTAAAGAGGCGCCTGGCGCGCGTGCTTTCACTCCATTCCAGATTGTTTCACACTCCCTATGTATTTATTACTATACGCGATGTTTATATTTGGTTTTATTGCAAGTGCCCCGAGGTGGGGCTTTTTTACGATATATCGAGCATATGAGAAAAAGCTTACACCTATAAATCTGAAATCTACAATATTTTACATTTATAGTTGGAATGCTCGCGTCAATAATAAATATTTTATTTTCTGATTTATTGCATTCAGCTTCCCCGCTATATAAAGTAGTTTTCGGTCAGGATTTAACATTCTCTATAAATAATGTTAGTATTATTGCATGTTAGTTTCCCTTTTTTTTACACAGGCCCGAACTTGGGAAGAAAACAGCAGTTTTTCAAACTTTCCCGATCAACTTTCTTTGATTCATATATAACGTACACGTAACTTAAGAATAATATTAGTTTGAAACGCTTTCAAACTAAAGAAATGTATAAGAGTTTATAAAAGCGAAAATAAACTTTACAAACTTTTAATTTGGTTTTTACAATTTATAACTCTAATAAACGCTAAATACACACCGAGCGGTTAACGCTTCCACTGCGTCCATCGTTTCACTGAATACTTTGTCAATGAACAGCCACAATACAATACAATATAAATACGCACCACCTGCACAACAAACACAAACGATATCAATCAACATCCAATTAACACATAATTTTTAAAACAATCGACGTTAATCGCTCATGCGAATAATACCATGCAATTTTCTTTCCTCTAAAATTCAACAGAATAACAATATATTTCATTTGTTTTTTAAATTTATTTATTAAATATATACATACATATTATTTACATAAACAATCAACAACTAAAACCATGGGACACTACCCACTAATAAGTTCCTGTGACTACTTCCAAAAGAGCACCCCTCCTTTAGAAAGTTGCAAACTAGAATTTACTTTTTTAATCTCATTTTAACTTTAACCTAATTTTTAATCTAATAATAACAGTTGTGAATCACTCGAACGCAATATTTTTCAGAATAATCCTACTATACATTACCAGTGTTGTAACAGATACATTTTTTTGTATCTAAAAACAGATACTTTAGAAAAATACATATCTAGATACAAATTTGAAAAAGCTACAGATACAGATACATTTGAAAAGTATCTAGATACTTATAGATACATTTCAGGTACATGGAAAACCAAACTAAAAATTGTTTTCTTCTTACATACACTATTTCCATGCAAAAGAAAATACTATAAATATTTATTAAAATGTGCAAAACTAAATTTATTTTTTATCGTCTGCTTATAGTTATTGGTGTACTCGTCCCAATGCAAATCGTCATAACTCAAAACAGTTAACATTGTCATTAAGTGCACTTTGAGTTTTAATTTTAACAATAACAAAGCAAAACGTCGTAACTCAAAACACTTAAAATTGCCACGAAATGGGAGTCATATACAACGATTTTAATGTAATGCTTTTTGAAGGTTACTTTTAACCATAACAATGTAAAACATTAAAACTCAAAACCACTGAACGTTGTCATTAAGTGCACTTTGAGTTTATTTTACTTTGAGTAACTAACGCAGCTACATGCATAGAATATTGTATCAAATTAGTCAAGATAAGAACAATATTACAATAGAATTTTAACATTAATAATTTAAAATGTCATAACTCAAAACACTTAAAATAATCATTATGTGCGAGTCACATACGACATTTTATCTATAATGATTTTCGAAGTTTAGTTTTAACCGTAACAATGTAAAACATCGAAACTCAAAACACTAAATAGTGTCATTAAGTGCACTTTGAGTTTTAGTTTTAACAATAACAATGCAAATCGTCACAACTCAAAATACTTAACATTGTCATTAAGTGCACTTTGAGTTTTAGTTTTAACAATAACAATGCAAATCGTCATACCTCAAAATACTTAACATTGTCATCAAGTGCACTTTGTGTTTTAATTTTAATAATAAGAACGGAAAACATCGTAACTCAAAACACTTAAAGTTGCCATGAAGTGGGAGTCATATACAACGATTTAACTGTAAAGCTTTTTGAAATTTGGTTTTAACTATAACAATGCAAATCTTCATAACTCAAAATACTTAACATTGTCATCAAGTGCACTTTGAGTTATAATTTTAACAATAACAAAGCAAAACATCGTAACTGAAAACACTTAAAATTGCCATGAAGTGGGAGTCATATACAACGATTTAACTGTAATGCTTTTTGAAGTTTGGTTTTAACCATAACAATGTAAAACATCAAAACTAAAAACCACTGATTGTCACATTGTCATTAAGTGCACTTTGAGTTTATTTTACTTTGAGTAACTAACGCAGCTACATGCATAGAATATTGTATCAAATTAGTCAAGATAAGACCAATATTACAATACCCAAAAAACTCGTAACACAAAAAACTCAACTTTTTAGGAGAAAAAATCAAGAAATACGCGATATTTCTTGATTTTTTTCTCCTAAAAAGTTGAGTTTTGGAAAACTCAAGAAAAACAATCAAGAAATACGAGATATTTCTTGTTTTTTCTCCTAAAAAGTTGAGTTGTTTGGAAAACTGAAAAAAAAAACAGGAAATACGAGATATATCTCGATTTTTTGTTCTGAATAGCTGACTTTTTGT
The DNA here is from genome assembly GCA_951805005.1 of Othius punctulatus. Classification (NCBI taxonomy): domain Eukaryota; kingdom Metazoa; phylum Arthropoda; class Insecta; order Coleoptera; family Staphylinidae; genus Othius; species Othius punctulatus. The sequence goes on along the minus strand of OX638147.1, from coordinate 35,425,020 downwards.
ATGTCCAATTCATTCAATGCACTTTTTAGCACGGAAATAGCTCATAACCCCAAAATCGAAGAAAGTGGGTTACAACTTGCGAGGTATTAGAACTACATCTTCAATATGACAAATTTTTAGACAGTCAATTTAGTTACAGTTTTTTTTTACTTTTTACAATTATCTTGAAATCTTGAAATTTCAAAGTATATCATTTCGACACGCACAACTCAAAAAAATATTGAGGCACTCAAAATTCCACAATGCAGCAAAAATTAATACTTTACTTTCGCATACAAAAATACAAAGATACAAAATCTTGATGTTTCAGGTTACTCTAAAATTCAACATCCAATGCAATATCAGATGATTATGACAAATTTTTAGACAGTCAATTTAGTTACAGTTTTTTTTTTTTACATTTTACAATTATCTTGAAATCTTGAAATCTCTAAATTTCAAATCATACCATATCGACAGGTACAACTCAAAAAAAAAATTGAGGCACTCAAAATTCCATAATTCAGCAAAAATTAATAGTTTACTTTCGCATTATACAAAATCTTGAAATTTCAAGTTACTCTAAAATTCAACTTCCAATGCAATATCAGATGATTATCAAATGAGATGATTAGCAAGAGTACGTACAAAAATTTCCAAAATTTTCTTAATAATCGAGATGTCTAATATGTGATATACTTGCCACTTCTACGATTAGCAAAAGTACGTACAAAAATTTCCGTTTTTTTTTTAATAATTCCAGATACCCAGCATCTGATATGTTTGCCACTTCTACGAGGACTTCATCAACATGCAATTACTGAATGCGAATTACTACTTGCCACACTAAAATTGTAATTGCAACAAACGTTACTTTCCAGACTGACATTCTCTAATTCGTAGAATCAGACAACTTTCAAGGTCACCTAATATTCTCAAACATTTACAAAAACGACTTTCAAGGTCAACGACCACTTCTAAAGTCGACGGCCATTTTCAAGTTCGACGACCATTTTCAAGTTCAACGACCATTTTCAAGGTCGACGACTTCCTTCAAGGTCAACTACCATTTTCAAGGCCGACGGCTTCCCTTAAGGTCGACTACCATTTTTAAGGTCGACGAGTTCCTTCATGGTCGACTACCATTTTCAAGGCCGACGACTTCCTTAAAGGTCGACTACCATTGTCAAGGCCTACGACTTCCTTTAAGGTCGACTGCCTACCATTTTCAAGATCGACGACTTTCTTCAAGGTCGACGACTTCCCTTAAGGTCGACTACCATTTTTAAGGTCGACGAGTTCCTTCAAGGTCGACTACCATTTTCAAGGCCGACGACTTCCTTAAAGGTCGACTACCATTGTCAAGGCCGCCGACTTCCTTTAAGGTCGACTGCCTACCATTTTCAAGATCGACGACTTTCTTCAAGGTCAACCGCAAGCAAATTGTGGAACCTCCGCACTGACCTTTAAGGTCGTGAGAAGGTTCCACAATCGGCTTGCTCTTAGTAAGTTCTTATTTAATTTTTTTTGTCATAAAAAAATTATTGTTTTAAGAAAAGAGAAATATAGGAAGAAGAAGGATTTCCTGATTTGGAGATTTAAGAGAATGGTTCGGCTTCACATCCAATGAACTAACTAACCTAACCTTTTTTTTTGGTTGAGAGCAGGAATGTGTTAAGCACCGTCCTTCAATCAGGTGTGTGAGGGACTCCTATTATTCAGAATAGGCCGTACCCTCTAAACCTGCTCTCACATCTCATATCTCATTAGGTAACTAGCCTAACCTAACCTAAGCTAACCTAACCTAACCTAACCTAACTTACTATAATCATATAACTACTGTAACTATACTTCTCTAACCTACTATAATCATCATCTAATTTGATCTAGCAACAATAAAATATTATTGATTAATTATATATATATATATATATATATATATATATATATATATATATATATATATATATATATATATATCGATCCCAAAGCGATCATCTTCAATAGTTTTATTGACCGTTTTCAGGATTTCTGTTTACTTATACTGTCGAGTTTATATTCCAGACTACATCGATGAAAACTTGTAATATGGATGAAATTAAGATGGTTTGGCTTAATATCCAATGAACTAACTAACCTAACCTAACCTAACCTAACCTAACCTAACCTACTATAATCATTTAACTATTCTAACCATACTACTCTTACCTACTATAATCATCATCAATTTCATCCAGCAACAATAAAATATTATTGATTAATTATATATTTCGATCCCAAAGCGATCATCTTCAATAGTTTTATTGACCGTTTTCATGATTTCTGTTTACTTATACTGTGGATTTTTATTCCTGAGAATGGAAAATTGTAATATGGATGAAAAATTGTAATATGGATGAAAAACTGTAATAATGTTTCTCTAAATTGCTTTGCTTATAATTGAGCATTTCTAAGTATTTCGTTCCAAATTTAAACAAAATTGCCAGCGACCGAAAATATTCCGATGCGAATTCTGCTAAATATGAAGTCAACAACATCACCGCCTAAGGCTGTGTGCCTTGATTGACTTCGCGCAAAAAAATATCTCCAATCATTTGAAAATGTGTATCTCAGTGTACCTTTGCGTTACGAAAACACATTGGACATATTCGGAGCATGTTTTTAAATAATTACACTGTCTGATGAAATTAAATGAAAACAATGTACTGGTATTATGATATTTTTTATTGTATTTTGTTAGCATTTGTTATAAATATAAGCGAAACATAAGAATAAATGCGTGTGTGTAAAAGCCTATGTGCAATATTAACATTGTTTTTGGTTTAATTATTGATGAAGTTTAGCATTATTTCACACAATTACGCATTTGTCAAGATATAAGCTAATCAATATGAGTATAGTTGAAATGTTTTCTAATCATGTGAAAAGTATTGTTTTACTCGTAATTTTATTAATGATGTTAATTGTTTAATATGAGTATAGTTGAAATGTCTTCTAATCATGGGAAAAGTATTGTTTTGATCGTAATTTTATTAATGATGTTAATTGTTTGTAGATATCGCAAGGTTTTTTCGATTTACATTTCATTACCCTATTTCTCATAGTGTGTCATGATTTTAGAGTAAAATGTCGTTGATGGTTTCTATAGACAGCTGCAAACATAAGTGATTATACAGGGTGCACACAAACTCTCGTGCCAAACGGAAATTCCACATATTTTACGCCGATTTGGCCGAAATTAGTTTGTAACGTTATTTTTTTTGCTTACATGCATGATAACGGGGCGGCCTAATTAGAGCGCGATTGCATGCATGCAGTCTTCTTTTGATTGTTGTTTGCTATTAAGTTAGGTTACTAATTGTTGTTAAGTTCCAGAACTTAAAATATAGTCATATATGTTACTAACAGCTAATTTATTAAATCAAAAGTTTTGGCATGTGATGTGAGGTGAAATTTAAAATTCACCTTTGCGGGTGCATTGCCTGGAAGAACTTCAGAAGTATTTGTATTATATTCTTATGATCCATTTCCATATTGTAATCCGTACACCAGGGCAAATACTTCGCGTAGTTCACACTTAAATGCAACTTAAACTGGAAAAACTTGGGCGAAGTTGTAGTATGAGATGTTGACAGCAGCGGCACGACAAACTGGATTTAATATCGAACATAGATTACGGACTTCTTAAATAACTCGAGTCCGAGGTGGGTGTGAATAGGTGATTTCAGTTCCGAACTGTATAATAAATAACTTCGGAGTTATATCGGATCATCTAAACTATACACAATTTCCACTACATCGTGCGTCTCAATGTAATTGAATGTGCATTAAACTGCGAGTTTGCGATGGTTAATCTTCGGTTACCTGCTTTTAGATGCTCTGAAATTAGAGCTGTTGCACAGTGCAGTGCAGATTACGTGCCGTTTCTAACTTCATCAGGGCACGAATGTATGAATATTACAAGCAGTCACTATTTATGGATCAATACATTGTATTGTTATGCTATGTTTGCCGTTCGTGTAAGTAATAGGAAATAATGAGAGTAATTATTTTTATAAACAGTTTTACTTATTTTAATGAATGATATTTACGATACGTGTACTAATATACATGTAACTTAAAAACACTTTATAAATGATAAGAATATATACACAGTATGTAAATTTAAATTCGTAGTGAGGCGAATGACATGAATTTCCAATGCAAAATAATGGAAATACGTTAAAATGTTTCACCTGAAAAACAATTTCTACATCAACATATAATCTATAAAGATGGCATAACAAGGGTTGTTAAATACATATAAGTCTGTAATGATTTGAGAATTAACCCAAATTTATAGATGAATCGGAGGCTTAACTAATTTTATGGGCTGTTGTATTAATGCGAATTCTATTTGTAGTGAGTTGTATGTGCAAAATTATATATTTCGTGGGCTATTTGTTACAGTAATTATTAATTTAAAATGTTTTTTGATTAAAATTTAATTCATTTGCTAAACTAATTTCCCTATTGACGATGTGATGAATTTAATTAAATCACTTTGCATATAATTTATTATATTAAATAATAAACCCGTGTTTCCATAGGAAATAAATGCATGCAAAGCATTAATTATTATAATGCTGGAATAATTTACATATTTCATTGTAGTTTTGAATTACTTCTCCTTTTTATCATGTTTAATTGGATTTTGATAAACAATCAGATTACCACAAAAATGCGAGCTGTGCATTTGATTACACTCCGCAAATATTACAATTATTTAAACAATACACATACTGGGGTAATATTTACATTCAACAATTTTCAGTTATCCAATAAGTTATACAACTGACAAACATTAAATCAATTAAAATACGTTTCAATTATTGGTTGGTGGCGATTCTACATGTTATATGTATATTTAATGGAGTTTTGTATTAAAAAATTGTTAATAATTTTGCGTAAAAGTGGGTTATTATTTTTATGGCAAAATAGAGTAATAAATAACGAAGGCACTGGGGATTTTGTATCTGCGCTGCAATGCAGGCGCGTTATTTACGAAATCTCAGTATTTAATATAGAAGCCATTAAGCTGCTGGAAATATAAATAAACAATATCCGCCATTTTATTTTTATCTCGGGAGTAAACCGATCATAAACCATCCATTATCACATCCCTTCTGAAACAAAATGCTTAAGGCCTACATGTAGCGCATTAAACTTTATTCGCGTAATAAAGTTGCCAGTTATTCTAAGAAAAGTTATGATCTGAAAGCATCACATCGCAAGGCTTCCCCACTATCCGCGGAAATGCCGAAAATATGCAAGAAAACAGGCGAGCCGTGACTTGCAAATTTCGGAATACATTTGCAAATCGATCGCCTTTCAGGCTCACAGGCCGCAGACAGTTCAATTAAGCGTTACAATAATTAATTGCGTCCGCACTTACCATATTAAATTAATTAACCGCCCCCGCATAGTCGCTCACCTGAAACAAAAAAAAAAGAAATAGTTAGTGATTACAGTTTACATTTCATTACCCTATTTCCCATAGTGTGTCATGATTTTAGAGTAAAATGTCTCTGATGATTTCTACAGAAAGCAGCAAACATAAGCGATTATACAGGGTGCACAGAAACTCTCGTGCCAAATGGAAATTCCACATATTTTATATCGATTTGACCTAAATTAGTTTGTAACGTCATTTATTTCGCTTACATGCATTATCACGGGGCGGCCTAACTTAGTAAGTTTAAGGGCTTGTCCATTGAGGCTAGCTCTATTGATGCAATGATTGCACTTTGAAGACTATACACTTTTAAAGACCACGAAGCGGCACGTCAAGTAACTCCTCTGCATCAACGCAGAACGCTGGTGCGTCTTACGGCAACCTCACCACCATCGCTGTGCGTAAGAATTATAACGTTACAAACTCTAAATCGCTTAGGAAGCATTTCTGGATTATGGAAATTTAGGTTAAATCGACATAAAATGACGTCTAGTTTGTGGGATTTCCGTTTGGCTCTGGACACCCTGTATATCAGATCTGTGAGCAAACATGATGATCAAACATCGCTGTGCGTAAGAATTATAACGTTACAAACTCTAAATCGCTTATGAAGCATTTTTGGATTATGGAAATTTAGGTTAAATGAACATAAAATGACGTCTAGTATGTGGGATTTCCGTTTGGACACCCTGTATATCAGATCTGTGAGCAAACAATTTTTCAGAGTTTCATGGTATCCACGTCCTGTTTGTTTATTATTTATACCTTTGGAGGTGCAATATGAAAACTTGGTCATTCTATTCATTGGGATTTGAACCCAGGATATCTGCTGTAGTAAGTTTAAGTACTTGTACATCGAGGCTCTATTGAAGCAATGACTGCACTTTTAATGCAGTTTATTATTGTAGTTTGGAGGTTCGACACTAGATACGATAAGTCGCAAAAGTTTCACATGATTATTTTCTACGACACGTAATAGAAAAATGAGAAAATAGAATTATGGTCAAATGACATAATCTTCTTCGAGAGAAAAACTGAGGGAGTAATCCGCACAGTTAATCTTATATTATTTAGAGTTATTGCAAATTGGTTTCCGCAAAATAAAAATAATTAAAATTTCAAGTGGATGGCGGGCAATGGAAACAATTTCGCAAATTGTGGATATCGAATCCGGGTGGAATTATAAGGTATTTGTTTAGAAAATTGTATTAAACCGTTCAGTTTCAGGGGGAGAGCGCTTGGGAAAATAAAAAGGACTAAACTCGGACGTTTATAATTTATTTAGTTTCTAATCCATTTCAGTCGGCAGAGCCTAGGGGTTTCTACTGATTTCCTTCCTGAAAATAAAAATAAATAGAATGAAAGTGGACTCTCCTTGTATACATACGTATACGCAAGGACACGATAATTGATCTTTAAACGTTCTATGACGATATACAATAAAAACACAGTTGAGGTTTTTGTATATAGTTATTACTAAATGGATGCAAGTAAAAATGATTAGTAATCATTAATATCTGACTTGTATACATAAAAGAGGTGGTAATAATTTGCTTTAATAACTAATAAGGTGTAAAATAAATGTAATAAAAGTGGACTCTCCTTGTATACATACGTACACGGAAGGACACGATAATTGGTCTTTATATGTTCTACGGCGATATACAATAATAATATAGTTGTGGTTTTTGTATATAGTTATTACTAAATGGATGCAAGTAAAAATTATTGGTAATTATTAATATTTGACTTGTATACACAAAAAAGGTGGTAATGGTAAAGGTAAAAAAGCATGTACAAGAAAGTTATAAGTAGATAAGTAATAGTGTTTATAAGTAGTTGGAAATATAGACATGTTGGTCAATAAACTATAAAAGGTATTGTGTATCTATTAATTGTAAATAGTCGATAAGTGTGTAGTTTTCTTGTGATGTCGAGGTGTACTTAGTAGGTTTTAATTATTTAAAAAAAATCTCCGCTGAAAGGTTTCAGCAGTGGGATTAATTGGCGTCGAATTTATATTTTATTAAAACTGACAGATCTTTCAGCAGGGGCAAATTAAAGGGTGTGTCAATAGATTAGGTAAATCTGGAAGTTTTTTCTTCCGTATCCTTAATTCGGCCGTGTTCAAAGTTATATAATCGGATTGTACAAATTACCATCAATTAAACAAGAAAAAAATAAAATTCCCCCGTCTAAGAAAACTGCTGAATTGAAAGTTTTATATAAAGAAGAAAACTGCGGAAACATTTAATCTAACGAAGGTACTTTAAAGCTCATCCCACATTCAAGAAAAAACCTTATTCATGAACGTGTTGCAGCGATGAATCCGCTCTAAATTAAATCAAATTCTCCAACTACTGCGTGAATTAAAGCACGGGACGCGGCGTGGGTGTACGTGCGTGGGCGTTTTTTTGAGCATATTTATGAGGTAGTTTTTGCGGTGGTGCCCCAATGTTTGAATTAACACAGCGCATTATCTAAATGGAACTAGTTCTATGCGGCAATAAATTGGCGAAAGATAATTATGTAACTGTTAGAAATTAACATGCCGCCGCTGTACACATTTACCATAATAAGTTGTATAGTTCGGGGGCATTTATCTTTTCAGTGGTTGCTGAATTATATTAGCAACACAGACCCTGAGAGGATGATGAAAGAAAATTAAATTTATTTCAGGGCAATTCCCCATAGGCATTTTCTCATCGTAACCTATCCAAACCCAGGGAACGTGGGTGCACGCAGTTTTGTATTCCAATAACGCATGAGCTGATCGTAAATAAACACCTTTCATGTAGTTATTCGCCGTGAATTCCAACGGCTCTGGCTGACTCCGCTCCACGTCCAGGTGGCACTATCGCCTGGCACTAATGCGTGGGTGGATGCCATAACATTGAGCTGTCACCAATAGAACTAACTGTGCCACTGCAAACAAGATGGGCACAGGTTCGTTTATCAACGTCGCCGCCGGAATTCGCATGCCGACTGTTCCCCCGGTCCAGTTTGATACATTTCAAAATTGAAGTAATCCTCCGCAGACGTACTTCAACATTTATTCACGAAACACACTCCATCCACATGTAAACAGGCCATATATGTGACATCTGCAAATTCCACTCCAGCTTTGGATACTCCAATAATTTTAAGCATTAACGTAATCGCCTTGCAACAAGATTCACTCACCAGTTCAAATAACAATCTATAAATTTCTAAATCTAAGTACCACAAAAACTAAAGTTTTTGGTTTGTGTAGAAAGAGCGTAAGTCATACACAATATTGTGTAGATCACTAATTACATTCCTGATCAGTACCAACAGTACTACGAAGTTATAAACAACTGGCCCAACATCAGATGATAGCTGATACCTGAGCTCAGCGGAGATGTTATAAAATTTTCAAATAATATTTTTTCAGGAATTTCAGTAATGGCTAACCCATACTTGTTAATGCAGAAAGTTATATGTTTGATTTTCTCCCTTATTCAATACTGAAATGTTGTCAAATTTTCAGGAGAATTACTTTAAGGTATACTGTACACGAATATTATATCAAATTTGCAAATAATAAATGTTCAGGAATTTCTGCAATAGCTAACCCATACTTGTCAATGCAGAAAGTTATATCTTTGATTTTCTCCCTTATGTAGTACTGAAACTTTATCAAATTTTCAGGAGTATTAGTTTTAGGTGCACTGTATACGAATCTAATGTCAAATTTGCACAATAATAAATTTTCAGGAATTTCAGTAATAGCTAACCCATACTTGTCAATGCAGAAAGTTATATGTTTGATTTTCTCGTTTATTGAATACTAAAAATTTGTCAAATTTTAAGGAGAATGAGTTTCAAGTGTACTGTATACGAATCTTATATTAAATTTGTAAATAATTAGGTTTCAGGAATTTCAGTAATACCTAACCCATACTTGTTAATGCAGAAGGTTATTTGTTTGATTTTCTCCCTTATTTAGTACTGAAACTTTGTCAAATTTTTAGGAGACTTAGTTTCAGGTGTACTGTACACGAATTTAATATCACATTTGCAAATAATTTTTTTTCCAAAATTTCAGTATTAGCCAACTCTCACTTGTCCATGCAGAAAGTTATATGTTTGATTGTCTCCCTTATTTATAACTGAAACTTTGTCAAATTTTCAGAAGAATTAGTTTTAGGTATACTGTACACGAATCTAATACAAAATTTGTAAATATTAAATTTTCAGAAATTTCAGTAATAGCTGACCCTTACTTGTCAATGCAGAATGTTATATGTTTGATTTTCTCCCTTATTTAATATTGCAATATTGTTAAACTTTCAGGAGAATTAGTTTTAGGTGTACAGTGCACGTATCTAATAGCAAATTTGCAAATTATAAAGTTTCAGGAATTTCAGTAATTGCTAACTTACACTTGTCAATGCAAAAAGGTATATGTTTGATTTTCTCTTTTCTTTAATACTGAAACTTTGTCAAATTTTCTGGAGAATTAGTTATAGGTGTACTGTATATAAATCTGGTATCAAATTTTTATATAATACATTTTCAGGAATTTCAGTAATAGTTAACCCATAGTTGTCAATGTAGAAAGTTATATGTTTGATTTTCTCCCTTATTTAATAGTGAAAGTTTGTCAAACTTTCAGGAGAATTAGTTTTAGGTATACTGTACACGAATCTTACATCAAATTTGCAAATAATAAATTTTCAGGAATTTCAGTAATAGCTTACCTTTACTTGTCAACGCAGATAGTTATATGTTTGGTTTTCTCCCTTATTTAATACTGAAAGTTTGTCAAATTTTCAGGAGAATTAGTTTTGGTGTACTGTACACGAATCTAATCTCAAATTTGCAAATAATAAATTTTCAGGAATTTCAGTAATAGCTAACCCATACTTGTCAATGCAGAAAGTTATTTGTTTGATTTTCTCCCTTATTCAGTACTTAAACTTTGTCAAATTTTCAGGAAAATTATTTTCAGGTGTACAGTACACAAATCTAATATAAAATTTGCAAATATTAAATTGTCAGGAATTTCAGTAATTGCTAACCCATACTTGTCAATGTAGAAAGTTATATGTTTGATTTTCTCCATTATTTATTACTGAAACATTGTCAAATTTTCAGGAAAATTATTTTCAGGCGTACTGCACCCTAATCTAATATCAAATTTGTAATTAATAAATTTTCAGAAATTTCAGTAAGAGCTAACCCATACTTGTCAATGCAGAAAGTTATATGTTTGATTTTCTCCGTTATTTATTACTGAAACTTTGTCAAATTTTCAGGAGAATGAGTTTCAGGTGTAATGTACACGAATCTAATATCAAATTTTCAAGTTATAAATTTTCAGGAATATCAGTAATAGCTAACCCATACTTGTCAATGGAAAAAGTTGTATGTTTGATTTTCTCCCTTATTTAGTACTGAAACTTTGTCAAATTTTCAGGAGAATTAGTTTCAGCAATATTGTACACGAATCTAATATCAAATTTTCATATAATAAATTTTCAGGAATTTCAGAAAAGGCTAACCCATACTTGGCAATGCAGAAAGTTATATGTTTGATTTTCTCGTTTATTGAATACTGAAAGTTTGTCAAATTTTAAGGAGAGTGAGTTTCAGATGTACTGTATTCGAATCTTATATTAAATTTGTAAATAATCATTTTTCAGGAATTTCAGTAATAGCTAACCCATACTTGTTAATGCAGAAGGTTATTTGTTTGATTTTCTCCCTTATTTAGTACTGAAACTTTGTCAAATTTTTAGGAGAATTAGTTTCAGGTATACTGTACACGTATCTAATATCAAATTTGTAAATAATAAATTTTCAGGAATTTCAATAATAGCTAACCCATACTTGTCAATGCAGAAAGTTATATGTTTGTTTTTCTCCCATATTTAATACTGAAACTTTGTCAAATTTTCAGAAGAATTAGTTTAAAGTGTATTGTACTCGAATCTAATATCATACTTGCAAATAATGAATTTTCAGGAATTTCAGTAATAGTTAACCCATCCTTGTCAATGCAGAAAGTTATTTGTTTGATTTTCTCCCTTATTCGGTACTTAAACTTTGTCAAATTTTCAGGTAACATATTTTTAGGTGTACTGTATACGAATCTAATATCAAATTTGCAAATAATAAACTTTCAGAAATTTCAGTAATAGATAACACATACTTGTGAATGCAGAAAGTTATATGTTTGATTTTCTCCCTTATTTAGTACTGACACCCTGTCAAATGTTGAGGAGAATTAGTGTAGGGTGTGCTGTACACGAATCTAATATCAAATTTGCAAATAATAAATTTTCAGGAATTTCACTAATTGCACACCCATACTGGTCAATGCAGAAAGTTATATGTTTGATTTTCTCCCTTATTTAGTACTGAAACTTTGTCAATTTTTCAGGAGAATTCGTTTCAGGTGTACTGTATACGAAACTAATATCAAATTTGCAAATAATAAATTTTCAGGAATTTCAGTAATAGCTAACCCATACTTATCAATGCAGAAAGTTATATGTTTGATTTTCTCCTTTATTTATTACTGAAACTTTGTCAAATTTTTGGGAGAATTAGTTTAAGGGATACTGTACACGAATCTAATACCAAATTTGCAAATAATAAATTTTCAGGAATTTCAGTAATAGCAAATTCATACATGTTAATGCAGAAAGTTATATGTTTGATTTTCTCCCTTATTTAGTACTGAAACTTTGTCAAATTTTCAGGAGAATGAGTTGTAGGTGTACTGTGCACGAATCTTAATGTAATTTTCAGGAATTTCAGTTAACCTATACTTGTCAATGCAGAAAGTTATATGTTTGATTTTCTCCCTTATTTTGTAGTGAAACTTTATGAAATTTTCGGGAGAATTATTTTCAGGTGTACTGGAATATCAAATTTACAAATAATAAATTTTCAGGAATTTCAGTCACTTATACCTGTCAATGCAGAAAGTTATATGTTTGATTTTCTCCCTTATTTAGTACTGAAACTTTTCAAATTTTCAGGAGAATTAGTTTCACGTGTACTGTACATCATGTGGTGAATTGTTTTTTTTTTTGTTGTTTTGATGATAAAATGTTGGCTTGGGGGTTTTCTTTGGGATGTTATAACAGTGTAGATGGTCTGAGGTCGGTTCCATTTGAACGAGAGCTGGGGCACTCCAAATAGATTCGGCGTAATAGCTGCGGGAGGGAAAATTGCATTCCGTTGATGTTTGACGAAAAGAGGTCTGAGAAGAACGCGAGTGTAGAAAGTGAACGGCATAGCGTGTGCATCGCTGTCAGGTTGATGTCGGGACGCATTACAGGCGTTACAGCACGTCACAGCGAATTCATTCCCACCGCCTAGCACGGCCTCTCCCTATGAATTACAACGCTTTTACACGGTTTATGGTCTAAATAGCCCCACAATTACCCTGAAAATTATAATTAACCATTTTCCCTTCCTGTGGTTGATCTGACGCAAATTGCACAAGAGTGAGACCCTATCGATTGCGATGCCTCGCTAATTTCAAGTGGCGCGCACGAACATTGCATGCACCTCCAAACTGACTCGCAGGTATCAAACTGTAGCCATTAGACGGGATGTATTACCGCGATACTGTTTGGTTATTTAACACGTCTCTCAACACACATGGATCATACATGTACGCCGCATGTGTGTATCCGGGAGTGAGCGATTAATATTCCATCGCGCCCTGCGTAACACAGCGGAATCTCACGGGTATCATCTGTTTTAGTTTCGCCCCAGACTTATTTTTTTTTATGCTCTCATAACAATAATCTGTTTTATACCCCCAAGCATCCAGTATATTTTCTTTTTTTAAAAGGTACTTTTCATACAGGTATGTACGCGTTGCAATGCTTTCTATTTAATTGAAATCTGCATGGTATTTGTAAGCTAATTAATTATAATTGTGAGTACGCGTTTGTGACGTATTTTGTTTGCACAGTATTAACGTTTATTTATTGCAGCGGGAAATTGTGTGCAAATAATATTTGCCTAATCTACCCGGAAGAGAAATGTGCATTTTTGTACATAAACGTGACAAACGGCTTTTCGGATGTGTTTCGGCTGAGACGCTTAGAATTTATCTGGACGTAATTCATTGTCTTTTCTTTTTGGAATTCATTGTGCGCCGCGCGCGTGGAAGTAAGCCATAAGGACGGCCACTTCGTACAGAAAAAAAAAATAAGAGGGCTCTTAAAATTCGTAAACAGATGTCGGCGAATATAAACCTCAATATCGGGACGCTGTACTCTAACGTCTGTGTCAGCACTGCCGGAGAGAAGTGAAACAAGAACGCAAGAAGGAAAGCGAAATCGCAGATAGCCGGGGAAAAAAAGCCAAAGCCAACAAAACAAACTATTATTAGAGTTGGAAGTGTTGCCGTTTTTACCAGATAAATAAGATTCAAATAACTTCCAGGGCCCTTGTGGCCGAGAAGGGTCAATCTTGTGGAGAGCCACGGGGCAATTATTTATCAGATGAATTGATTAATCTGCACGCCGTAAGTGCACTGAGTCAATACTAAGGGTCGGTGAAAACATATAACGCAATAAATCATTACTGGGGAAAGAAACTATAGCCGGTCAGCGGGAATAGCCCAGGGAGTCACTCAGAACTAGTCCAAATGAGTTACGAATGTCTCTGGGAACAACGCCGGAAATCCCAGTGCAGTGATATGCAGTGATATATCTGCACCTTAGGCCTATCCTTATAGATCCAGACGAACCCTGGCTATTATCCTGTGATGTTAATGTGCACCGGCTCGGTCATTAACTGCGATGTATTTGTGCCGAGCTGCGCACGATTTATTACAGCAGCGGTATTAATTCAGGTGTTTACGTGAAATCATTAGATAAACTATTACAACATCGTCAACATATAATATGTTATCGGGTTTCACTCGGCACTAATAATCTGTTTGCGCGATATTTAATTACTACAGGATGGAGTGGCGTTTTAAAACATCCGAAGTATTCAAAATATTTCAACGCACACACGAGAAGTGCGCTCAAAGTTATTCCCAACAGCAACTCGTTGCGTACAAAGTTTGCTGCGTATGCTCAAATATTTCATGCAGGAAGACGATCTTCGATTTCACTTCAATCAGAGCCCTGCAAATACACCCATCTCACTCCGGCGAGGGCAATATCTCGCGGGCTAATCCACCATGTTACATTTCGGAGGCCAAAATGAAGGGTAGCCAGACGTGAGATCCGGAAAATCCCCTTTGCATAAAAGATTGTTTGAGGTGGACATTTCAATGAAAGAATCGCGCGCTGCTGTGGTAACTACTAAAGGTCAAGGGGTTCTTAAAATCACGGCTCAAAGCATTGTTTACATTAAAGGCACTATGTAAGGCGCAATTTCAATTTAATTGGCCGGCGGAATTTCTGGGGTCAGCCGTCTACGTGTCGGGTTTACGATCCGTTTTATCGACGACTTGTGCGAGGAAAAAATATTTCTGGCAAATTTTACGAGCGTTGCAGCGGAGTTTAAATTAAACATCGGCCGAGTGGATGATGCGTCAAAAGTATTTACGGGCCATAACTGCGGATTTGTACAACTCCGATACAACACTCGCATTAATTCGATTAGAACTTGCCGCGATAAATATTCCCACCTAGTTGCCATCGGTCTCTGCTCTCTACTTCCAGCACCGCTTACCACCGTGTTAACAGCTAATCGAACAATAACGTTACAACTGTTTAGACTCATTACAACCAAATTTAAGCAATCGCGGAGGACGCAAATTCTATAATTAGCCCCGCAGTTATGACAACTTAATCTCATGTTTCCAATACCGTGACACTTATTAAGTAATTACGTACATGAGGCATTAGGTGTGTTCGAAATTCGCGTGCCTCGCAAAATTACGATATGATTGTGGAAATTTATGCGATAAATCTAATACCCTCTGCCCTAACATAAAAACCTTGGAAGTGTGCAGGGTGCATACGCCGACCATTTAAACGCTGGAGTACTGTATTTGGTATGATTAGTGAAAAGGTCCCGCTTCGCAATGGGATTACAAGAGATTAGACCAATTACCGCTATGGATTTCGCACTTAGATATTAAATACCCCTTCTTCAATTAATACAGAACGCCAGATGTAAATTGCTATGAATTTGAATTGATGACTATAATATTAACGCGCTGTATATAATAATTTAGCCAACGCAAGAACCAGTAATTATGCAAATTACACACAAGTTAAATAATTGCCCTCCGAATACTGACTTCGGGCTCCTTTTTTGCATAAATTTTATTGATACCCACCGACGCCTTAATTAAACCAAATTTTAAATAAACTTTCCTCTCGCCGCTTACTTTGATTTCACCTGAAAAACTTTTCTGCTGCCAACTTTATCTATTCCAACCTCTTATTTTGTACCCACCAATACACCCCTTATACACCAGTATAAACCATTTCTGCCCTACATGTAAATACAAAATTACAAACTAAGAACGAAAGCCTCAAAATAATTTCTCCATAAATCGCTTACAAATATCATCAAATTATAAAGAAGAGCCGAAGACTCACTCCACCGCCTTCAGCTACATTTGAGGGCACTAAGGCGTAGCCTGCATTAGACAGTCCCCTACAAATGTCATTATTGCATTCACAAATCACCTAGGGCACCTATATGTTAGATTTTCTCCCTTAGTTAGTACTGAAACTTTGCCGAATTTTCAGGAGAATTAGTTTCAGGTGTAGTGTACACGAATCTAATATCAAATTTGCAAATATTAAATTTTCAGAAATTTCAGTAATAGCTAATTCATACTTGTCAAATGAGAAAGTTAAGTGTTTGATTTTCGCCCTTATTTCATACTGAAACTTTATCAAATTTTCAGCAGAATCAGTTTCAGGTGTACTATACACTAATCTAGTATCAAATTTGCAAATAATAAATTTTCTGAAATTTCAGTAATACTAACCCATACCAATCAATGCAGCGAGTTAAGCGTTTGGTTTTCTACCTTATTTCATACTGAAACTTTGTAAAATTTTCAGCAGAATTAGTTCCAGGTGTACTCTACGTGAATCTGATATCAAATTTGCAAATATTAAATTTTCAGAAATTTCAGTAATAGCTAACCCATACTTGTCAATGCAGAAAGTTAAGCGTTTGATTTTCGCCCTTATTTAATACTAAAACTTTATCAAATTTGCAGCAGAATTAGTTTCAGGTGTACTGTATATTAATCTAATATAAAATTTGCACATAATAAATTTTCAGAAATTTCAGTAATTGCTAACACATACTTATCAATGCAGAAAGTTAAGTGTTTGATTTTCTCCCTTATTTATTACTGAAACTTCGTCAAATTTTCAGCAGAATTAGTTTCAGGTGTACTGTACACGAATCTAATATCAAATTTGCAAATATTAAATTTTCAGAAATTTCAGTAATAGGTAATCCATACTTGTCAATGCAGAAAGTTAAGCGTTTGATTTTCGCCCTTATTTAATACTAAAACTTTATCAAATTTTCAGCAGAATTAGTTTCAGGTGTACTGTATATTAATCTAATATAAAATTTGCACATAATAAATTTTCAGAAATTTCAGTAATTGCTAACACATACTTATCAATGCAGAAAGTTAAGTGTTTGATTTTCTGCCTTATTTATTACTGAAACTTCGTCAAATTTTCAGCAGAATTAGTTTCAGGTGTACTGTACATGAATCTGATTACAAAATTGCATATGTTAAATTTCCACAAATTTTAGTACTAGTTAATCTATACTTGTCAATGAAGAAAGATATATGTTTGATTGTCTCCCTTATTTATTACTGAAACTTTCTCAAATTTTCAGGAGAATTAGTTTTAGGTGTACTGTACACGAATATAATATCAAATTTGCATGTATTGAATTTTCAGAAAATTACAGTAATAGTTAATCCATACTTGTCAATGCAGAAAGTTATATGTTTGATTTTCTCCTTTATTTAATACTGAAACTTTGTCAAATTTTAAGGCGAATAAGTTTCAGGTGTACTGTACACGAATCTAATATCAAATTTGCAAATAATAAAATTTTCAGAAATTTCAGTAATAGCTAACCCATACTTATCAATGCAGAAAGTTAAGTCTTTGATTTTCTCCCTTATTTATTACTGAAACTTTGTCAAATTTTCAGCACAATTAGTTTCAGGTATACTGTACACTAATCTAATATCAAATTTGCAAATATTAAATTTTAAGAAATTTCAGTAATAGGTAATCCATACTTGTCAATTGAGAAAGTGAAGTGTTGGATTGGCTCCCTTATTTAATACTGAAACTTTGTCAAATTTTCAGCAGAATTAGTATCAGGTGTACTGTACGTGAATATGTTATCAAAATTGCATATGTTAATTTTCAGAAATTTCAGTAATGGTTAATCTATACTTGTCAATGCAGAAAGATATATGTTTGATTGTCTCCCTTATTTATTACTGAAACTTTCTCAAATTTTGAGGAGAATTAGTTTCAGGTGTATTGTACGTGAATCTGATATCAAAATTGCATGTTAAATTTTCAGAAATTTCAGTAATAGTTCATCCATACTTGTCAATGCAGAACGTTATATGTTTGATTTTCTGCCTTATTTAACACTGAAAATTTGTCAAATTTTCAGGCGAATTGGTTTCAGGTGTACTGTTCACGAATCTAATATCAAATTTGCAAATATTAATTTTTCAGAAATTTCAGTAATAGGTAATCCCTACTTGTCAATTGAGAAAGTTAAGTGTTTGATTTTCGCCCTTATTTAATACTGAAACTTTGTCAAATTTTCAGAAGAATTAGTTTCAGATGTACTGTACGTAAATCTGATATCAAAATTGCATATGTTAAATTTTCAGAAATTTCAGTAATAGTTAATCTATACTTGTCAATGAAGAAAGATATATGTTTGATTGTCTCCCTTATTTATTACTGAAACTTTCTCAAATTTTCAGGAGAATTAGTTTTAGGTGTACTGTACACGAATCTAATATCAAATTGGCATGAATTGATTTTCAGAAATGTCAGTAATAGTTAATCCATACTTGTCAATGCAGAAAGTTATATGTTTGATTGTCTCCCTTATTTATTACTGAAACTTTGTCAAATTTTCAGGAGAATTATTTTTAGGTGTACTGTACACGAATATAATATCAAATTTGCATGTATTAAGTTTTCAGAAATTTCAGTAATAGTTAACCCATACTTATCAATGTAGAAAGTTAAGTGTTTGATTTTCTCCCTTATTTATTACTGAAACTTTCTCAAATTTTCAGGAGAATTAGTTTTAGGTGTACTGTACACGAATATAATATCAAATTTGCATGTATTAAATTTTCAGAAATTTCAGTAATAGTTAATCCATACTTGTCAATGGAGAAAGTTATATGTTTGATTTTCTGCCTTATTTAATACTGAAACTTTGTAAAATTTTCAGCAGAATTACTTTCAGGTGTACTGTACACTAATCTAATATAAAATTTGCAAATAATAAATTTTCAGAAATTTCAGTAATTGCTAACACATACTTATCAATGCAGACAGTTAAGTGTTTGAGTTCTCCCTTATTTATTACTGAAACTTTGTCAAATTTTCAGCAGAATTAGTTTCAGGTATACTGTACGTGAATCTGATATCAAAATTGCATATGTTAAATTTTCAGAAATTTCAGTAATAGCTTACCCATATTGTCAATGCAGAAAGTTATATGTTTGGTTTTCTCCCTTATTTAATACTGAAACTTCGTGAAATTTTCAGGAGAATTACTTTCAGGTGTACTGTATACTAATCTAATATCAAATTTGCAAATAATAAATTTTCATAAATTTCTGTTTTATGTGAATAGTGACATCTTATCTGGCATGAACTATATCGCAGAAGGTACCTCCTACAATTGAGTTAGGTGAACTGTCACCAGAGGGCTGCATCGGCATTAAAGGTATTAATTATTGTGAAGTTGCCGTTGAAAAGTCGGATGAAAATATCAATCAATATTGATTAACTATTTTAATTTGTGATTCAAATTATGCAAATGCACCTTAATTACATTCACTATACACATACTAATTTTCAGCAGTGTTGGAATACATGAATAATATTTTATTAACACATTTGAACTGTAGCGTGATGATTCGACAATAGCGATATTATTTCGTTCGATGTAATTCGTCCATTAGTTTAATCCCAGCCACTTACCTGTAGACTTTTTTACAGACTTCTCACCAATTTTCATTTATTTTTAATTTTATTAATAATTTAATTAATTAATTAAATTAATAATGTATTAATCAATGAATATTGATTTAGCTTTGAAATTAAAAATCGACCACATTAACATCGACAATAAAATCACATTTATACAAATATTGAACAATTTTAGTATTACCGAGATCTAGAAAGGAACCTAACTATATATATACGAGATCAGCGATGGCGAAAATTTGTTACTAGTGTAAATTGAATGGTAATGTACTTTAAAAATTTATGTTGAAATATCTTCCAAAATCTTCAAAATATTTCGTTTTTTGGAAATTTTTTTGTAAGCATGGAAAGTATTGCATTACCTATTTTCATTCTCAAATCATTACTGAATGAATGAATGAATGAATGAATGAATGAATGAATGAATGAATGAATGAATGAATGAATGAATGAATGAATGAATGAATGAATGAATGAATGAATGAATGAATGGTAATGTACTTTCCCAATTCACAAATTGATGAAATTATCGTCCAAAATCTTCAAAATATTTCTCCCAATTAAAAAATTGATGAAATTATCGTCCAAAATCTTCAAAATATTTCGTTTCTTGAAAATATTTTTGTAATCATGGAAAGTATTGCATTACCTATTTTCATTCTCAAATCATTACTGAAAATATCAAGTTTTGTCATAAACGTGTTGATATTTCCAAAGATGGTTAACAGAACTTGGACACGTGGGTCACTTGAAATACTTACGTGGGTCAGTGTGTGACCCACGGGTCATAGGTTCGACCCCCGCTGTACATAACTAGACTTGCCCTAGTTATGTGCATCTAGTATAAGCAAGTCAAGTACATTGCTTTTATCATGTTTAATTTTTATACTTTACATACGAATGTAGTAAAATAAGGAAGAAGAAGTAAGAAGAAGTCAGCATCTATGATACATGTAGACGTTGACTTATTTTCGAAACATCAATTCAATAAATATTATTAATTGCCACGTAGAATTACGAGGTAAGCCCGGCGCCTCCACCAATTTCCATATTATTTATTTATCCGCATTTGCACATACCTGCCCAAGTACACGACCCTTGTCATGCATTATGCGTTAAGTTAAACGTTCAGTTCTATATTTCAGTGTTGGTCTTACAGATTATACCCGCTTAGAGGTGTGTGTCTAGTATATAGGCATAGCCGAATATATTTTAATGTTATTATAATATTAATAAAATGTTATCACAATTCAATGGTATTTCAATAACGTAGCCATAAAGCGTGTATTTCGTATATTTTATTTCGAAACAAATGTGGAAAAATACGTCTTTAAATCTTTAATATTGGCGGACAATTTATAAACAATGAGTCAATTAAAGAAAAATAACAAATTATCCTTTTTCACAACGACATTTATATTTCTATATGTACATTTTAACCCCTTCGTGTTTATTTCAGTTGACATTTGTGTGAAGATGACCACGTAGTGGTTGAAATGTACATTTAGAAAAATAATTGTCGTTGTGAAAAAGGATAATTTGTAATTTTGCTTTAAGTGTTAATATTTCACAAGGTCCAACCGATTATTTAACCAATGAGTCAATGTTTATAAATTATGGTTTAGTTATATTGAGCTAGTTTAGTTGTAAATTATATTTAGTTATATGCCAATTTACATTGATGAGCAGGATGCTATGCTAATTGTTGTTACAGGAGAAGCTTAGTCCTAAATCGGTATCATATAAAAAGTTGATATGAATAAACATATAGGAAGCAGTCTTCATTGTAACAAACAGCCACACGTGCTTCATGGATATGTTACCAGAACGACGTGTGTACGGAATGTACATGAATTTATTACATGTTCCGAAGCTCACTTACATACTACATTGCATTCTTTATCGTCTAAGATTCATAAGGAGGACGAGTTATTGCAATAAAACGAATGCTAAAATTCATGCATATTTCATGCATATTTCCTATGTTATCGCGGTTACTTCAAATCGCAAATATGAGATTCATATTTTTTCCTTATATATCTTATTGCAAGCAGTTTTTCGAACATTTGCTGTAAACAATTGTAACCTAGACAACTAACAAATAAATATTATATTTCCTATGTTATCGCGGTTATTTCAAATCGCAAATATGAGATTCATATGTTTTTCTTATATATCTTATTGCAAGCAGTTTTTCGAACATTTGCTGTAAACAATTGTAACCTAGACAACTAACAAATAAATATTATATTTCCTATGTTATCGCGGTTATTTCAAATCGCAAATATGAGATTCATATGTTTTTCTTATATATCTTATTGCAAGCAGTTTTTCGAACATTTGCTGTAAACAATTGTAACCTAGACAACTAACATATAAATATTGTTATATTTAACTACTAAGATTATATTTTAGCTTAATGTTATGACGAAATGTTTAAATTAGGACTTGCAAAAGCGTGGTAGAAATGTAATAGCTTTACCTTGCATACAAATACATATGTAGAGAGTTGCATAAATAAATATTTGTGCGCTGGGAACCTGTGGGTTATTATTTTAAAAAGTTGTGTACTAATTTATCATAAAACGCTATAATTTAAAATAATGTGTTGCGGCATGCACTTTCGATTCCAGCAAAGCAACAACTAAACTGTAGCTTTAAAAGTTTTCCGTGAAAATTTAATTACGAAGTGAACACTTCATAACTACCTGGCAATTAGTGCACACGTAACGGTGGCAATTTAGGAGAGGAAAAAATCGATCGCCAAGGAACGGCTAAGAACGGTCTAAAAATCGGGCCCTCGTTTTAGTGCGCCATCAAAACTGCTGGCCCATGTCCGGCCTGCAATTAAAAGCGAACCCAAACTTGTGTTTTAAATATGACTGTCGGAGTTTTTGTCCTGCCGACAATTACGCCAGCAAGGTAATGGCCAAGTCGCCGTTCTGCCTGTTAGTTTTTAAGCAGTCACGTTGCATCGACGCCCCACGGTTTGATACTTAATTGAAATAAACCGGGCGAGGTGTACAGTTTCCATTCAACCGATCATTGCGGTATGCATAATGGATTGAAAATATTTGAACTCCCGTGTATAATTGTGGCGATTACCGCTCAATTGAAATGTCTGCTCGAATCCAGTCGCATAAATTAAATACCATTCAATCCTATCATCCAGATATAATGTTACATTCCCGAATTTTGTACATACTTTGATATAATTAATTACATTTATAATACTTTACAATCACTATTTTTGCTAAACCTAAAAATCATGATCAATTCAATCACTAATCAAATATATTTTATTTATACGAAAATAAACTACATTTATGCATTGAAAATATATTTCTAATCACTAATCAAATATATTTTATTTATACGAAAATAAACTACACCATTAAAAATATATTTACCCAAGCACATGAGTCTAATGTTCTAAATGCTCCACTTTCAAATTTCCACAACTTATTCCTCCTATTGAAACACATTCAACTAAATTTCATAACAAAATATCACTCGTCGAGATATCACGAGATACACTTCGATTGTTGCTAAGAATATTTTAATATTAATATTCGAATATTATATTAAAGAGCACGTATATTATACATTTCCATGTATATTATCATACACGAGTTAATTCCAACAAAACTCGTGCTTCAAATTATATATAAAAAGAAAATTAAAGCAGATATTTACCCCACATTCATTTATTTCGACAAACCTCGGGCAATTTTTGTTATTTCGACATTTTAAAGATACGTGCTGTTTTTTATATCCTAAATATTGTATATTGTTTATGGAGACTTGTAAAGAGTTGTTGTTACGTTATGAATATAAATGTGTAAATACAATTTTTAAATGAATTTCTACAAGGAGCACAAACAGGTATATTTTAACGTAATATATTATCGTAGGAATGCTGTTTTAGCTGAAATCATCTCACTAACTTTATCCCTTAAAATTTAGTAATAACGTAATAAAAGAAAGAGAAAACACTTATTTAAGATGTACTCGTGATCAAATTTTCAGAGGATTTATTTTGAGGCATACTGTATACAGATCTGGAAAAAAAATCAAAATTTCCGACAGATAATTT
Source organism: Othius punctulatus (assembly GCA_951805005.1). Classification (NCBI taxonomy): domain Eukaryota; kingdom Metazoa; phylum Arthropoda; class Insecta; order Coleoptera; family Staphylinidae; genus Othius; species Othius punctulatus. The sequence goes on along the minus strand of OX638147.1, from coordinate 35,401,241 downwards.
TTCAGAAATTTCAGTGATTGATAACTGGTCAACTCGGAAAGTTGAACATTCAGAATATTTAAAAATATCATAAAAAGTGTGCATCAAATTGTCGCTCAATGAAACTTATGTATGTTAGACCTAAAGAGTTTGTAAATATATTCTGTAAGTGACACATACCAATTTGCCGTTGGAGGGTAGTAAATTAACCCTGAATTATTGTAATATTTCGATCAACTGGGTTAAGTTAAGATCACGATTTTCTCACTTATTTAAGATGTACTCGTGGTAAAATTTTCAGAGGATTTATCTGCAGGCATACTGTATACAGATCTAGCATAAAATTTTCAAAATAACTTTTACATAAATTTTCAGAAATTTCAGTGTCACATAAGTTATACTCGTCAACTCGGAAAGTTAATAACTCGAGTTTCTCACTTAATTTATACATACCTGTTGTCAAATTTTCAGAGGATTTATCTTCAGACATACTGCATACAGATCTACCATAATATTTTCAAAATATCCTTTAGATAAATTTTCAGAAATTTCAGTGTCGGAGAAGTTATACTCGTCAACTCAGAAAGTTAATAACTCGATTTTCTCACTTAATTTACACATACCCGTTGTCAAATTTTCTGAGGATTTACCTTCAGGCATACTGTATACAAATCTGGCATAAAATTTTCAAAATATCCTTTGGATAAATATTCAGAAATTTCAGATAACTTATACTGGTCATATACAAATTTACATATTACAGATTATTGTACATATTACAAATTTAGTCGATTTTATTAAGGTTTGATTTGTAACTGTGAGTAGTTTTAATCGGCGTTGAACATTTTCGAATGCCATAGCTGACATAGTGTAGGTCGTGAAAACTAACCTTAAAGTGTGTCAGAGACTAAGACCGGATGTAAATAGCTTAGAACAATGTAAATCAATTGAAAACGGTAGATTGCGCTTCCTCGGGGTAGTACTCAATAAAATATTGATGAGGCAAGCACAGGTGGAATTTGTAAGACGTTAAGTAAACCAGGTTTGTTCATTATATTGCATTAAAGATTTTACGGTTCAGGCCGTGGGTAAATTGCGTTTGCATGAGTGTTGCAGGCATCGAACGATAGGTATGGAGTGGGCTGGGCGAATGACGGCATCATTAAGTTGAGCGTAATCCCGTGAAAATGAATGTAAAGTTGGTATAAATGTGTTTACCTCGTTGCAAATACTTAGCTACAGTAAACAGTGTAGGTGCAAGCATGTGTGTACGTCCCGCGAATACACACTATTAGCAGGCCTAGCCGTGTTGACTTAAACAGCTCTGCTAATTTAGTACTTCAACCTTACAACCCCACCCTCACGCCGCCTCTTTATCCCTAGTTTTAACCCTTTAGCTTAAGGGAGCTCCGCAACAAACTATATTTATGAATATAACATTTCTACGGCGGCTATTATTTATGTATACTTTATAATCCTTTCAATTTGCGCTAACAACCCTTCGCCTATGCTGCAACGTACGTAGAGAATTTAATTGAAACTGAGGAAATATCTTTTAAAATAAAAAATAAAAATAGTTAAAATAGTGCACTATTTAGAAATTTCAAATTTATAGGTGTAACTTGTAAGTTAGTTGGTTAGCCAGTTGGTAAGTCAGTTAGTTAGCCAGTTGGTAAGTCAATTGGTGAATGGTATAAGAGAAATAACGTATTCAATATGCATAGTTGTAATAGATATGCCATTAAACCCGTCAAAACCATTAATGAAAGAAAACTATAGGTATAACTTGTAAGTCAGTTGGTTAGCCAGTTGGTAAATCAGTTGGTTAGCCAGTTGGTAAGTCAATCGGTGAATGGTATAAGAGAAATAACGTATCCAATATGCATAGTTGTAATAGATATGCCATGAAACCCGTCAAAATCAATAATGAAAGAAAACAGCATTTTTGGTGGATGCGCCGGGCAAAAAGGGTAATATTAATTATAAAAATTAAAACCTTGAACTGTTGCCGTATTGCAACGTGAAATTCGGCATTGCAACGTGCATTACGACATTACACGTGTATAAATTAAAATAATTAATATTATAAGTTGTAAAAATTTAAATAGTTGTAGTAGTATGCTATGAATTAGTGCACTATTTAGAAATTTTAAAACTATAGGTGTTAGTCAATAGGTTAGCCAGTGGGTAAGTCAGTTGGTTGGTCAGTTGGTAAGTCAATTGGTGAATGGTATAAGACAAAAAACGTATTCAATATGCATAGATGTAATAGATATGCCATTAAACCAGTCAAAACCAACAATGAACGAAAACAGCATTTTTGGTGGATGCGCCGGGCTAAAAGGGTACAATTAATTATAAATATTTAAATCTTGGGCTGTTGCCGCATTGCAACGTGCATTACGGTATTGCATGTGTAACATTTAATGATTTTATGAATTATCTGACCATTTTTAATTAGAAATTAGGGTTATTATTATTTATATCATATAATACTTGATGCATTATTACGTTTTAACTCGCTCGTCTTTGTTACTATTTTATATTTAGTCACGATTTTGCTCTATTTAAACATAAAATTTTCTGTTAGTGAATATACATAGTATTATCACAGATAAATTAAATTTTATTATACTTTGTATAAATACAAAAGAACAAATTGATAATTTAAATATCGCTTTTTAAACTGCTTGTTCATTTAATGATTCTTTCATTGAAAAAAGCCCCAACTCATTTATTTATTTCGAAACTCTCGCAAAAATTGTTAACTGTTCTTCTTCTTATTATTTGTTTATTTACCCATTTTGCACCAATTATCACATTCGTTCTTATTTAAATTTTAAATTTCTGAATTTGTTAATTTTGAATCCATTGAGCAAGTACTACCAATTTTTTTGTTTATTTTTAATTTAGTTGTAGTTGCTTAGTACCTGCAGCCTTGTTTTTATTATCATACAGTAGCTTGAATTTGTAATCCGATTTAAAATTAAAATTATTAATATAAGTTGTAAAAATGAAATTAGTTGTAAATACTATTAGTATGCTATGAATTAGTGCACTATTTAGAATTTTCAAAACTATAGGCGTAACTAGTAAGTCAGTTAGTGAATGGTATAAGAGTAATAACGCATTCAATATGCATAGTTGTAATAGATATGCCATTAAACCCGTCGAAACCAATAATGCATGAAAACAGCATTTTTGGTGGATGCGCCGGGCTAAAAGGGTAAAATTAATTATAAATATTTAAACCTTGAGCTATTGCCGTATTGCAACGTGCATTACGACATTACACGTGTATAAATTAATATTATTAATATTATAATTTGTAAAAATTAAAATAGTTGTAGTAGTATGTTATGAATTAGTGCACTATTTAGAAATTTCAAAACTATAGGTGTTACTTGTAAGTTAGTTGATTAGCCAGTTCATAAATCAGTTGGTTAGCCAGTTGGTAAGTCAATTGGTGAATGATATAAGAGAAATAACGTATTCAATATGCATAGTTGTAATAGATATGCCATTAAACCCGTCAAAACCAATAATGCAAGAAAACAGCATTTTTGGTGGATGCGCCGGGCTAAAAGGGTAAAATTAATTATAAATATTTAAACCTTGAGCTATTGCCGTATTGCAACGTGCATTACGACATTACACGTGTATAAATTAATATTATTAATATTATAATTTGTAAAAATTAAAATAGTTGTAGTAGTATGTTATGAATTAGTGCACTATTTAGAAATTTCAAAACTATAGGTGTTACTTGTAAGTTAGTTGATTAGCCAGTTAATAAGTCAGTTGGTTAGCCAGTTGGTAAGTCAATTGGTGAATGATATAAGAGAAATAACGTATTCAATATGCATAGTTGTAATAGATATGCCAAAAAACCCATCAAAACTAATAATGCAAGAAAACAGCATTTCTGGTGGATGCGCCGGGTTAAAAGGGTAAAATTAATTATAAATATGTAAACCTTGAGCTATTGCCGTATTGCAACGTGCATTACAGCATTGCAACGTGCATTACTGCATTGCATGTGTTACATTCAATGATTTTATAAATTATCTGACCATTTTTAATTAGAAATTAGGGTTTTTATTATTTATATCATATAATACTTGATGTATTATTACGCTATAATTTGCTGGTATTTGTTACTATTTTATTTTTAGTCGCAATTTGGCCCTATTTAAAGATACGTTTACATAAAAGTTTCTGTTATTAGTGACTATACATACAGATAAATTAAATTTGCTTGAATTTATAGATTGAAAATGTATAATTTCTGTTCTAAGATCTTATTGAGTCATAATTAAAATTAGTCAATTGCTTAGTTAGCCCAATGTTGCTTTGTTATTAGTTAATATACATAGTTTTATCACACATACATTAAATTTGATTGAATTTATAGATTGAAAATGTATAATTTCTGTCCTAAGATCTTGTTGAGTCTTAATTAAAATTAGTAAATTGCTTAGTTAGCCCAATGTTGCATTGTTATTAGTGAATATACATAGTTTTATCACAGATAAATTAAATTTGATTGAAAATGTACAATTTCTGAGCTAAAATCTTGTTGAGTAATGATTAAAACTAGTAAATTGCTCAGTTAGTAAAATATTTCTTTGTTATTACTAAACATACATACGTTTATTACAGATAACTTAAATGTTATTGAATATATACATTAAAAATGTATCATTTCTGTCCTGAGCCCTTGTCGAGTCATCATTAAAACTAATAAATTGCTCAGTTAGTCCAATGTTTCTTTGTTATTAGTGAATACACACAGTTTTATCACAGATAAATTAAATTTGATTGAATTTATAGATTGAAAATGTACAATTTCTGAACTAAAGTAAAATATTTCTTTGTTATTACTGAACATACATACTTGTATCACAGATTAATTGCAATGATTATCGCTCCATTTATTGATGTACGTAATTAAAAATGAACCAATTAAATGTTAGTTGTTGGTAGTAGATGATGCATGTAAAATAAAAACGACGTATTAGCTAATTATTATTCGGTGAATCGGATCAAAACTGAAAGCGCACTGCTCGCGTTGATAAATTTGAATGAAAATAATTTGCAAATGTCAATAGCATGTTGCTGATGTTTATTGATTTCGCCTAATTTCTGCTTCCTATTAATTAATATTAATTGAACGGCCGGTAATTAAACCACGCAAAGCTGTATTCGGCGGAATGATTGCACATATTTAAAACGAAAGCGCCCTGTACTTAGGAATACGGATAGGTGGTAATAGAAATGGCTTCCTGAGTGGCGGTTGTATAACGGCCGGGCAATTAAAAGCTGGTTCGAATCTCGTTACCCTTAAAACAGAACATTTGGTTTCTTTATCATTAATTAGCGCTATTAAAAGTTATTTATGGTCCATAAAGAATTGCAGGACGTCTCTGTTGGCTCGTTTTTAATTCCGGGTTCGGCATGTGTGCGAATAAATCCGCAAGAGTCGCGTTTAAGACAGGTGCTTAACCTAACTTTTTAAAACAAAGAGGAATTTATTTCTCAGGCCGTAAAGACGCATGCATGAAGTAATTCTAAAACAATCTGGCGGTTCAAAGACGCTATCGCTGGCGCAACCGCCGCCGCCTCTGTCTTTCTCCTACGCCAACACTCGAGAGAGATATAAAATTGGTAGCGGGTGATATACTGTTCGACTTTAATTAGTTTGTCATTCACTGTTCGAGTATTTCCAGACATTTGTTTTCTAGAATAGAGCGTGTCTGGTTAACTTCAAGAGACAGCTAATTCCCGTTGTTTTCTGCTATTATTTTAGTTTAGTTATCCGATGCATGCCCACACCATACGCTCCAGCAAACTTGCGCTTAATAACTGCTTAATTACGCAAAAAGCCGGGATGTGATCCACACACTAAAATCGCCGCCGACAAATTTACGTTCATTACGTGATAACACATTTTACGGTGCAGATTATATAGGTGTGAGAATTGCAGAGTCAGCTTCAGGTTTACGGCATTTATTTGAGGCGGGAACAACAAACGAACCAAGACAACCGTGTCCAGCATCCAACCTGGAATTCCGTCAATTCCGTATTAGAGCGTGGGCGTTTCCGGTACATATTTTCCGCCAGAAATGTGTTTACATACACTGTTCGTTTCCGTTTTTCATTTTACGCTTCCAATCAGTTTTTCGATATTTCAGGGATTACCGGGGAAACATTACCGCCAAGTTTCCCCTCACGAAAGTTTTCAAAAGCCGCTGCCGTTCGCAAGTATGAATTTGGTATTACGCCCCTTTAAACCCAACGATTCACGGATTATTATTATTTTAGTCCTCACGCCACTCTAATAAAAGCACCCTCGATTCGGAATAGCTCCCCCCCACAATACACATATATATTACAATATATAATAAATACAGCATTATTGCATCCACCCTACAATTTTCATTAAACTCCCAACAAACCTGATAATTTAAAACTAATTACAACTGTTAAGCATTCTTGTAAATAGTTTCTGGCTATTATTCAAGAACAATGTAGCTCAGAATTGCGTACGCAAATATTAATTGTGGCATATTGATACCCACATTACAACAAAGCCTAGCTTAATGTAAATTATTGAAAGCTAAGCCAACTCGAAATCGCATTCGAATACCCGAAACACAAATTTATATATTATACAAACAAATATTTATTTTATACCTTTTTGATATTTATTTCATACGTTTCAACATAGATCATAATTTCCACCTGTCAGGACATTTGTAACAATAAACGCAGCTTAATTGATATTTATGAAAATGTGCGCCTATTCGTTTTTAATAAAAATAAACTATCTTATGAATAAATTATACATATATTTAGCGTATAAATTTTCTAAACAAATCATAAATATGCCCCAAAATCGGGGAATATTTAAACTATACCAAAGTTCACCTAAAATAAACTATCTTATGAATAAATTATACATATATTTGTTGTATAGTTTAACGTATAAATTTTGTAAACAAATCATAAATATCCCCCATAATCGGGGGATATTTAAACTATACCAAAGTTTACCAAAAATAAAATATCTTACGAATAAATTATACATATATTTGTTGTACAATTTAACGTATAAATTTTCTAAACAAATCATAAATATCTCCCCAAAATCACTAAATCTGTGATAACTTGCACGCGCTGTTATTAAGATACAATAATTTGCCTTGCAAATGTATGCATACTAAAACTTTGCTTAAAAATCAATACCCGATGAACTATCTATTACAAGTATTACACTACGATCCGTACAAGTGGTACATGCATAAATGAATACCCATCGCGAGTCGATAACGCGGTTTCCATAAACTAATAACTCGTTCTCAATACTAATTGAAACTAATATACGTGACATTAATTCAGGTGTAATTCCAAGTCATCAAATACCACTTAGCAATTGGCCACGCCGTCAAGAAACATTAATGCGTCCTGCACAATTGATTTCCCGTAATTACTGTTTCATATTTCCATTGTCCGCATCCCACTTGCGATACATTTATTACCACCCCCGAAACAAACAAAACTACCCCTTTGTTCGCCGAATATTATTTTTCTTGCTCTGTTTATCTACGCACGTTATCTCCAAGTAATACGTAATCAATAACACCAATCCGTACAAGAAAATTATACGTGCAGCATTACAATAATTACCACGAGGAATTCAGCAAGATTAAACTTTTTCAGAAAAAAATTTGGTTGCTTTTCTAATATTTAAGTTAGCATTACAATAATTACCATGAGGAATTCAGCAACATTAAACTTTTTCAGAAAAAAATTTAGTTGCTTTTCTAATTTTTAGGTTAGCATTACAATAATTACCATGAGGAATTAATTGAGGTCAGCAACATAAGATTGTATCAAAACTTTTTCAGAAACAAATTTTGTTGCTTTTCTATTTTTTAGGTTAGCATTACAATAATTACCATGATGAATTAATTGAGGTCAGCAACATAAGATCGTATCGAAACTTTTTCAGAAACAAATTTTGTAGCTCTTTGAATTTTTAGATCTAAAAGGCTGTCGAAAAACCATGACAAGAAAAGAAAAAACACTAATGGTACTAGGTTTATGCACTCTCAAGTGTAGGTTTAAACATAGCATCAAAATAAGTAAACTACAGTTTCAACAATGTTTATAAAACATACAAATAAGTTCAAAAGTCAAAAAGATCAAAAGTGAAAGATCAAATCTCAAGAATATAACATTTTTGGAAATCTAATGGAATGGTTATGAAACTGAAGAATGTAACAAAGAACAAGACACGTATTTTGTTTGTTTCAATATCAAAATATACAAATGAATATATGCCATGCAAATGATTTTCGTAATGATTTTATACAGCTTTTGGAACAGATCAAAAAAAGATGGAATGACAAACAATGAAAATCTAAATATAAATTTTTAAACTGTAAGTATTATTATTTGGCAAGAGCTTTAAGCTATACAGCCATGGATGAACAAAATCTCCGTAAAAACAATGATCGTCAAAATTACAGATAAGTAAACAACAGCAACAGATAAAAATTGTGAAGATGTAAGGTAATGGTTGATATGAAATGCAAAGAAGTAATGGTTGATACGAAATGCAAAGAAATAGCGATACGTATCAACGCAATAGCAATAGTTTTAACACAATTTTTCAATTGGCGTACAAAAATTTAAAAACTGTTTATGGACTCTCATGTACCGCAGATTTTAGTGAATGATGACAATAAGTGTGCAGTGATAATGGAAACAAAGTTTGAGTTTGAAGTATCCAACTATATTGTTTGCTGATGAATGAGAAGACCTGCAAGAACCACATAACAGCGATTCTAAACCTTACTAGCTGTAGCGCTATGCGCAAAGCAGTTGGCCTTGATTAGGTACTTAGACTGGTGAACGTTTTTAAACAAATATATAGGACAACTACAGACTGATTATGTTCAATTTTCAATTACCCAAAAAAAAAAACAATGCAAAAATATGCCTTGATTAGTACTGCTCTAAAAATATCTTCAAAGATTATCCATAATCTAATCTTCAATACTTTTTTTTTTAGTGAGGACATCTGCAGACTATTTAAGTTCAATTTTCAATTACAAAAAAAACACAGTGCAAAAATATAGCTTGATTAGTTAATCTAATAAGGCATGCTCTAAAAATATCTTCAAAGATTATTCATAATCGAATCTTCAATACATTTTTTTTGAGACATCTGCAGACTGTTTAAATTCAATGTTCAATTACTAAATACACACAATGCAAAATATGCCTTGATTAGTTGATCTAGTTAGCCATGCTCTAAAAATATGTTCAAAGATTAGACATAATCGAATCTTCAATACATTTTTTTATTGAGTGGGGACTTCTGCAGACCGTTTAAGTTAAATTTTCAATTACCAAAAACACACAATGCAAAAATATGCATTGATTAGTTGTCCAAATGAGCCATGCTCTAAAATATCTTCAAATATTATCCATAAGCGAATCTTCAATACATTTTGTTTTTTTGAGTGGGGACATCTGCAGACTGTTTAAATTCAATTTTCAAGTACCAAAAAAGCACAATGCAAAAATATGGCTTGATTAGTTGATCTAATGAGCCATGCTCTAAAAATATCTTCAAAGATTATCCATAATCGAATCTTCAATACACTTTTTGTGGAGGCTTTGGATCGCCTTCTATGGGCATGTATGTTTATCTTCTATAAGGGCGATGTGCAATTTTATTTCAGAAGTGGTTGGGAACTAGAGAAACATTGCATGTATCTACTGTCGTAAAGTAGAAGGTTTAAGACGTACAAAAATATTGTTTCATAGACTATAGTACATTCTAAATAGGTGACTACTTGTCAAATCAAAGGCTAATCCCATAAAGTAGTTACCTACTTAAAATGTTTACGAATTCATTCACTCTCAATGAATCAACTATTGCATGCATCTACTAAAGTAGAAGGCTTAAGACGTACAGAAATATTGTTTCATAGACTATAGTACATTCTAAATAGGTGACTACTTGTCAAATCAAAGGCTAATCCCATAAAGTAGTTACCTACTTAAAATGTTTACGAATTCATTCACTCTCAATGAATCAACTATTGCATGCATCTACTAAAGTAGAAGGCTTAAGACGTACAGAAATATTGTTTCATAGACTGTAGTACATTCTAAATAGGTGACTACTTGTCAAATCAAAGGCTAATCCCATAAAGTAGTTACCTTTTTAGAATGTTTACGAATTTATTCAATCTCAGTGAATACAGCATATATTAAGATGATTTCCATATATTGCAACAAAAAAAAACACATACCAGAGTACGCAATGACTTTTAAATCCAGTTAAAGGCTATTTTGTGGCGACATGAGTTATCAATTCTTAAATACTCGCCTTCTTTGAATGGTTGATGTCTCAATTTTAAATTTTTGTACACGTATAATTTTGTAATGAAGGTTTAATCATGTATTTTCTGGCAATTGAGCAAATAATTTTGTTGGAAAGCTGTGAATTTGAGTAATTGCAGGTGAATAACTGGAGGGAACGCAATGTGTGGCCGATCAATAATGGCTGAGTATTTCTATTGAGAAGCAATTGCACTAGTAAGCCATCATAAGTGATTTAGTGTAAGTGAGGATTTGCGCTCACAAACGACTTTTAGTAGTATAGTAAAAAAACGAGGACAAGTTTCTCGAATTTTGCAGAAAACTTATTATTTCTTTTAAAGTTGCAGATGAAAATTCCAGAAATTCTAGAAATAGGGTATATTTTGATGTTTGCATTTTTCAGTAATTTTCAATGCATTAAATTACCTTGTAGAAAATTTAAATTCATAAGCCACAATTATTGAAAAAAATATCATAAATGTTCAATATTTCCCTTTGCTCTATATTACTCCACTGATTTCCGATTCATTTTTTGGAAAATTTAGAAATTTAGAAAGTAGAGTACTGCACTCACTACAGAAAATATTAATTTTAGTTACATAATTTCATGCATTAGTGAAATATCGCAGGTAATGTCATTCTATTCTTACATAAATTACTAAAAACAGAACACTTTTGATATATTGAATAGACATACTGATATTTTTAACTATTTTGATATTTTGATTGCAAATTTTGCAAATTTTTATCAAAGCTCGTTTGCTTTATGACTGCTTCGCAATCGAAATGTAACCTCTACGTGTTTCTTTACCTATTTCACAAAGTATCACAAAGTAGAGACATCAAGTGTTGCTCATCTAAACTATTCTGTACATCAATACAGTATTTTGTTTTTATTAATATAAATTTAATGTAAATGTATCATATTCTTTATGCAAAGGATATTGTATAGGTTTTGTAGTTACAGTAATGTAGGGTTATAGTACAATTTGGTATTTGTGGTGTGTAGGGGTGAAAAATTAAAGTTAATGTCGATGGCAAGCTGATAAATTGTACGTGTATGGAATTTTAAGTAAGCATGATGTTTTAGAATTTAAAATAATCCTGAAATATCGCATTCCGCTGCAATACTTCTGAATTTATATGTAAAAAAAGGTTTTTTATGGGCGATAAATTTATTTTTATACACTGCATAAAACTATTATGCGATGAATAATTAATTTGGGTTAATGCCCCCGTCAGCATGGGAAATGTGGATTTAGGGTGTGCGCGGTGAGATTGAGATATTGAGGGATATAAGCGGAGGTTATTTTTTTAATAATGTGCCGTGGCGGAGCGTATACGTTTTGAAAGTTCTCTTTATTTCGCTCGCCTTATAAAATATCTAAAAGTTTAAGTTATTAAATTTATTAGCGCGCCCGAGGAGTTAAAGTGTGTCGGATAAGGGAGCGGCAGGGGCGTTATGTTGGGTAGCTAGTTTGAGCCGTTGTTTATTGATGGCAGTTTTGGAAATTAGAACGCTGCGGATGGGGAAAACACGTTTGTTTTCTTCCCCGCTGCTCCGCGCTGAGGAAACTTTGCGCGGAATAATTTTTACGTGTGGGAAAAGGCCATTACGAAAAATCCGCGTCGCCGTTATGAGATTTTCATTTCGCGCCCATCCCTCTAAATCAGCTTTCAGATGTTTCTTTGTTTGTTATATCCGAATATTCAATAAAGTATATAAACCAATTTTCATACGTAAAACTTCACACATAAAAGTTCCCAATTCAATTTCCAGCGGGAATTCAACTTGCATACGTCAAATATTCGAGGCGCGCATCTCGCTGCTAATGCTATTATCGGCTCTTAATTAGGGCACACTACACTCGCCACTTTGGCCGATTACGATAAATCCAGGCGAAATCTTTTTCACGCAAGCAAAATACGCGGATTAAAATCCTGCAAAAGCGGATGCAAAATCAGTGCAGCACGAACGCCTGCAGATATCCGCAACCGGCTTATCGCTTCAATTTCAATTAATACAAACATCGAAATAATTCAAAACGGTATTTTCATCGGCACGTGCAACGCGTAATTCACTTTTCAATTATTAATAACGTATTCTATAGATTAATTAAATACTTTGCTAGAAATTGTACGAAATAAATGGTGACCTCCCGTGTAAAAGATAAATTGATGGAATTGCCTTTAATTATACGTGGAATTTGTAGTGTTAAATATTTAGTGCTTAAATGCAGCAATTTTCCAGTTAATTGCAATAGTACGACACCAAGTGTAACTAATGTACTAATTAGTTTCACGTTAAATATTAATACAGCACGGCAATGTATATCCAATACATTTCTGATATATATAAACCACGTATTTTTTACTCACCACACAATATTATACGGTTGTGATTTATGGCAGTTAGATTGATAACTTATAGCAATATAGAACGTATAAGCTGCACGATTTCTTGTACTGCCGCTTTTTTTATCTTTCATCGATTCGTGTGTGTATATATAGGGAACGTTCTTAATAGTGGAGGATTATCTCCTGGGTACTGGAAATGTTCACTTTTTGATAGGCAAGAGGGAAGGCAAGAAACGTAAGAAAAACATGTCATCAGTGTCTGGTCGTTTTGTGGCGGACGCACGATTGGTTACCCTTTAGGAATCTCCCCTCATCTACTAGGTGGTTACAAAACGTTCTTAGAAATAAACGTTGCGGATTTTTGCGCAATGTGGAAACGGGCGCATTAATAATTTTAACCGCCGCGCTGCTTTAATGAGCGAATTTGAAAACCTCGGCGAAAACGTATCAGCGATAACAGGAATTAATTGCTAAATTAGCGCGCCGAACGATTTGAATGAGGTAAGTTTATGGCGGTTTTTACGGCGCCTCATTACGCTTTATAATGCTGTATTGTTCTCAAAAATTTAATAAAAACGCGAGCGCCGTCGCTCGTATGTAAACTGGAAGTTGTCTGGGGGCACCATCTGACGGCAAGGTTAAACTTCACGCCAGGATTTGATGTATAGGTGTTGAACATAAGTAATACTCCGCTTTTTGTTCATGATCCTTTATTAAAGTCTTCCATATTCCGGCTGAAGTAACGGCCCGCAACCCATAAAAACACTGTCCTGCATATAATTGATCCCATTCACGCTTACCCCGTTGCTGTCTCACTTCATACCTATTTATCACTCAATAATTTAAGAACCCAAGACAGAAACGAAAAATAGCCTCCATATACCCAATTAATATCTAAAAACTTCCCATCAAAAAATACGACCTAAAATTTAATAACGCACATACATAACAATTGCATAATAAACTTGGCGAAAACTTTAATTGCCATTCACCAACAACGCCTCATATAAATTTAATAAAGTTACAGACGCCGACGCCCAAACTGCCGTTCAGAGCAGTTTTTTGCGGGCGGAGCCAAGGTGCAGCACCTCGTAACGACTAACAAGGATACAATTCGCCAAGTGCTTCATTACACACTTGCTCCTCACACATAGACATTGTTAAGGCTAGGGGAGGCTATGCAGCAGCCTCTTTCCGTAAGCAGTTTGCAGGAGAGAGCCCCCAGCGCGCCCTGGTGAGCGATTCAATACTACAATTGGGGCGTAACACCTGAGTTAGGGATATCAAAGACCCAAAGTAATTACTATTAAGCACCTTCAGTTTCTCGCAATCACAAACTAGAACTATTATAATGATTTTGCACATTCGCACAGACTGCTTGAGGAACCATTAATGCTTTAAACTCTATTACACACTTACCACAGCAAATATCAATTATTGTTACATAATTTTATGAATTAGCAAAATACTGCATTGATGTACAGAAGTTGACATGTGTTAAATATGTTTTTTTTACTTTTCTCAGTCTCATAGTGAAACTTTAAGCTCTAAAACCTTAAGCTTTAAACTCTATCACACACTTACCACAGCAAATATCAATTATTGTTACATAATTTTATTAATTAGCAAAATACTATATTGATGTACAGAAGTTTAGATGAGTATGAAACTTGTATGTGTTAAATATGTTTTTTACTTTTCTCAGTTTCATAGTAAAACTTTAACCTCTAAAACTTTAAGCTTTAAACTTTATTAGACACTGACCACAGCAAATATCAATTATTGTTACATCATTTTATAAATTAGCAAAATACTTTTTTTTAATATTTGAATAAGCAAGTAACTTGTATGTGTTAAATATGTTTTTTTTACTCTTTTTAGTTTCATAGTGAAACTTTCTTTCTGAACATCCTAATATTTTTGATAGTTAGATTCAAATTGTAGACTCTTTCGTCCGTTTGCTATTTTAATTGCAAATAAATTTCTACCGACTGGCATTCGTAAGAAACTTAACTCAGGGTTGTAACAGATACATTTTTTTTTGTATCTAGATACAGATACAGATACTTTAGAAAAAAATGTATGTAGATACAACGTTAAATACTCAAGCAAGAATGTATCTACGAGTATGTATATAGGTATCTAGATACTTGAAATGTATCTAGATACATTATAACACTGACTTAACTAAAACTTACTTAAAATTTCGTCGTGTTTCACAAAACGTTGCCGGTAATTGTTTTAATCAATGCTGACAATTTTATAACTTTATAACGGCAATGTTTCATTTACTATCAGAAATTTCGCAATTTACAATGAAAAATTGAAATTTTCAAATGCAATTTCATAATTTTCGTAGAATGTTTTATAAAAACCAATAAAAATTTCATTTCCACTAAAAAAAATTCAACTGCCAGATAAATTTTAAATTAATACTTAAATTTCATTATTTTTACTGCAATGTTTAATTTACAAATAAAATTTCTATCAAAATTTGTTATTTTCAAGTGCAATTTCAGGTTTTTCTTTGTTTTTATAAAAATTTCTTCGTTTCCAGTATATATTTTGCAGTTTTCTATAAAAAAAATTGCAGTTACTAACAACATATTAAATTTCTGCTAGGAATTTTACAATTTTCAGTGCTGTCTTTAATTTCCAATCAAAATTTTGCCTGTTTCAATGAACATTGCTAACTTTCAATTATAATAACATAATTTTCGATTAGAAAATTTCTCTATTTCCAGTAAAAACTTTGTTATTGCCACTAAGATTTTAAATGCATGCTGAAAATTTTATAATATTCAGTGTAGTCTTTAATTTGCAATCAAAACTTTGCTGTTTCCAGTGAATATTGCTGATTTTCAATTATAACAACATCATTTTTGATCAGCACTTTTAAGAGATTTCATGAAATTTTCACTTTAACGCTTTCCAGTAAATACTTTGTTATTACCACTCAAATTTTCAATGCACGCTAAAAATGTTAATATTTTCACCGCAATGTTTAATTTATAAAAAAATTTTTGCTATTTTTTATCAAAATTTGTAAATTTCAAGTGCGATTTCAGCTTTGTCTTTGTTTTTATGAATATTTCATCATTTTCAGGAAACATTTTGCAGTTTTCAGTAAAAAAATGTGCAGTTTTAAGTTCATGCTGAGGATTTTATAATTGCTGTATTTGATTTCCAATCAAAACTTTGCCGTTTCCAACGAATATTGCTGATTTTCAATTGTAGCTACATAATTTTCGATCAGCACTTTAAGAGTTTCCATGAAAATTTAACTATTTCCAGTAAAAACTTTGTTATTACCAGTAAGATTTTAAATGCATGCTGAAAATTTTATAATTTTCAGCGCTGTCCTTAATTTCCAATCAAAATTTTATCGTTTCCAATGAATATTGCTGATTTTCAATTATAATAACATAATTTTCGATCAGCACTTTAAGAGTTTCCATGAAACTTTTCCCTATTTCCAATAAAAACTTTGTTATTACAGCTAAAATTTTAAATGCACGCTGAAAATGTAAAAATTTTCACCGCAATGTTTAATTTACAACTAAAATTTTGCAATTTTTTATCAAAATGTGTAATTTTTAAGTGCGATTTGAGGTTCATCTTTGTTTTTATGAAAATTTTTAGAGGATTTTATAATTTTCAGTGCTGTATTTGATTTTCAATCAAAATTTTGCCGTTCCCAACGAATATTGCGAATTTTCAATTATAACAACATAGTTTTCGATCGGCACTCTAAGAGTTTTCATGAAAATTTCACTATTTCTTTGTTATTGCCACTAAGATTTTAAATGCATACTGAAAATTTTATAATTTTCAGCGCTGTTTTCAAGTTTCAATCAAAATTTTGCTGTTTTCAATGAATATTGCTAATTTTCGATTGTAATAACATAATTTTCGATAAGCACTTTAAGAGTTTCCATGAAAATTTCAGTATTTCCGGTAAAAACTTTGTTATTACCACTAAAATTTTAAATGCACGCTGAAAATGTTAAATTTTTCACCGCAATGTTTAATTTACAACCATTTTTTTGCAATTTTTTATCAAAATTTGTAAATTTCAAGTGCGATTTCAGCTTTGTCTTTGTTTTTATGAAAATTTCATCATTTTCAGTAAACATTTTGCAGTTTTCAGTAAAAAAATGTGCAGTTTTAAGTTCATGCTGAGGATTTTATAATTTTCAGTGCTGTCTTTGATTTCCAATCAAAATTTTGCCTGTTCCAATAAACATTGCTAAGTTTCAAATATAATAACATAATTTTCGATCAGCACTTTAAGACTTTCCATGAAAATTTCACTACTTCCAGTAAAAACTTTGTTATGGATACGAGCGATGAGCGGACGCGAATAATAATGTCTAGGAGCAGTGGGACCGGCAAGCGCATAGCGTCAAATTTTTCCCGCCATTCAAAACGTGAACAAGACGTTTGATTTGTCGCCCTGTCGCTCACCGCAGCCGCTCACCGCTCGTATCGTACCCGAGGCTTGGGCTACCCTAATATACATATTAAGGTAGGTAATAGGATCATATTGTATAATCTGTGACTAAAAACTGTGCAATGAAATAGATTTGAATAATATTCAAAAACAAACCTTTCCCCTAAGCGTTTCAAGCAATTGATTATAATAGTAACTTTCTGCGTTTGCATATCTAATAATTGGCGAGAATCTACGGCCGACCAAATCCCGCCCTTCTTAAATTTTAACCCTTTTGTTGAATATAATTAGATGCAGCTTATCTACCCCGTGACGTGGTTTCTGTACGTTCGGGGGATTTTATTGTTGTCGAATTTAGGGGTTGCGCGCGCCCCATGGCGGGCCAGCGTGATCGCTCGTTTGATTTCACGTCTGAATGCGTTTTCTGTTTTCACCAATTTAATTCTCTTCGTTATTTTTGATAAGAACGCACCGGTGTTTCGGCATTATCAACGACAACAGCGTTGCACGCGTCCTCGGTGAAATTTTATCTCCGCAGGATATCCCCAGTTCATCCGCCAGATGGCAGTTCGTGTTTGGTCTTCCATTACGTTCGTTCCAATTGATACGCATGTACATTAGTGTCGCATCGCAACGAGCAGGAGGCGCGTATTATTACTTTCCAACAAACATCACATAAAGTTAATCTTCTAGTTTTAATAGAAACCAGGGAGGGAGAATAATAGGAAACGTTATTGAAGCATAATTTGTTACGCTACTCAGATTTAACAGCACTGCGGCTGTAGAGCCATTCGTAATTGAGTTATAACTCTTATAAGATTTCATAGTAAACCCATCATACATTTGTAGCTGAAATTACTTGTCTACCATTAAAGCTGCCTGCAGCTGCTAACTCCAGTAGAAATGTTATATACTATCTATATTGTAATACTATGCCGTGGTAATATAGTAGAACTATCTTACTGCGAACATAGCATTACTATACAGTAACTATATAGTGGTGATATTATAAAACTATAAAGTTATAACACACTTTTATTATGTTGTGGCAATATAGCAGAACTATCATACTACGAACATTGTATTACTATATCGTAGCGATATAATAACACTATATAGTAATAAGATAATTATAATATATCGTGGCTTTATTGATTGAAGTTAGTATGATTACAAATATTATTACAACAATCGACTGCTCAAATCAAACTTATAAAAAAAATCAATCGATCGATTTTATGTCAAACAAGTAAATAAATATTTCAATCAATTGTTGAAAATAAAATATTCCAAGGAATGAGGTGTAAGCAACAATAAAAGTATCAGTTTGCTTGTACCTACATGGTACATAAATACATTCGTATTGACGTTCGCAAGAATTACATCCCCTTATTTTGTTTATAAAGCACAACCGTTTACGCAAACATGAATATTTATGTTACAATAAGAGGGAACGATTTAAATGAACACGGTTAGATTTAACTTCCAGATATTTCCAAGTTCGAGTGTTCAGCAGCACAATGTCAGATCTCAGCCGAATAAAATGATACTTTGCATAGATATTACAGTAATAATAACAACTTTCCGCTCCAAAATGCAAGCATATTCTAATTCAAAAAGATTATTTTGCTCCCCGTGGGGCCAACACTGTTCAAACTTAAACGAACTTACTGCTGTAAACACTAAAATTTTAAAATAATTTACTAAACTTTTAAATAGGTAAATAGCAATTGCAAATCTTTTATTAGAATTGATGAAACTTTCATTGAAAGTTGGTAATATTCATTAAAGACAGTAAAGACAGTATTGCAAATATCAAAATTTAAAAATAATTTACTAAACTTTTAAATAGGTAAATAGCAATTGCATTTTATTTAATTAGAATTGATGAAATTTTCAATGAAAGTTAGTAATGTTCGTTAAAGACAGTATTGTAACCATTAAAATTTAAAAATAATTTATTAAACTTTTAAATTGGTAAATAGCAATTGCAAATTTTTTATTGGAATTGGTGAAATTTTCAATTAAAGTTGGTAGTATTCATTGAAAAGTTGGACATTAAACATAGCACTGAAAATGTTTACTGGAAATGATGAAATACAGTTAGCATTTCGTGCTTCCATGTAATTGATACTGAATCTTATGCGGAATAATTCCCGTCCGTGAATTTTAGTACTCTGAGGATTAGAAACAACAAATTTCCATTGAAAATTGCGAAATTTTTGGTGATATTTACAAAATTTCAACAGTAATGACAAGACTATATCGAACATTTCAGATAGCACTTCATTATTACATATGCTAGGTACTAAATGCTTACGAGAAATAATTTTAATACTTTAAAACTGGGAAATTATAACTTTTCACCCAAAATTTTCGAAATTTTCATATTATATTTCAAGTTTTCAATAGAAATTACAAGATTTTAGGGCAAATTTGAGTTAGCTTTTCAGTTTAATTGATACTGAATCGTATGCGGAATAATTCCCTTTCAAAAATTATAGTACTCTGAGGATTAGAAACTACAAATTTTCTTTGAAAATTGCGAAATTTCTGGTGATATTTAAAAAATTTCAACAGTAATGACAAGACTTTATCGAAAATTTCAGATAGCACTTCATTCTTCCATATGCTAGGTACCAAATGCTTACGAGAAATAATTTTAATACTTTAAAACTGGGAAATTAAAACTTTTCACCCAAAAATTTCGAAATTTTTATTTTATATTACAAGTTTTCAATAGAAATTACAAGATTTTAGGGGAAATTTCAGTTAGCATTTCGTGCTTCCATGTAATTGATACTGAATCTTATGCGGAATAATTCCCGTCCGTGAATTTTAGTACTCTGAGGATTAGAAAGAACAAATTTCCATTGAAAATGGCGAAATTTTTGGTGATATTTACAAAATTTCAACAGTAATGACAAGACTATATCGAACATTTCAGATAGCACTTCATTATTCCATATGCTAGGTACTGAATGCTTACGATAAATAATTTTAATAGTTCCAAACTGGAAAATTATAACTTTTTACCCAAAAGTTTCGAAATTTTCATTTTATATTTCAAGTTTTCAATGGAAATTACAAGATTTTAGGGGAAATTTCCGTTAGCATTTCGTGCTTTCATGTAAGTGATACTGAATCTTGTGCGGAATAAGTCCCTTCCGGGAATTTTAGTACTCGAGGATTATAAACTTCAAATTTTCATTGAAAATTGCGAAATTTTTGGTGATATGTACAAAATTTCAACAGTAATGACAAGACTTTATCGAACATTTCAGATAGCACTTAATTCTTTCATATGCTAAGTACTGAATGCTTACGAGAAATAATATTAATACTTCAAAACTGGGAAATTATAACTTTTCTCCTAAAAATTTCGGAATTTTCATATTAAATTTCAAGTTTTCAATAAAAATTACAAGATTTTAGGGGAAATTTTAGTTAGCATTTCGTGCTTCCATGTAATTCATACTAAATCTTGTGCGGAATAATTCCCTTCCGGGAAATTTAGTACTCGAGGATTAGAAACTTCAAATTTTCATTGAAAATTGCGAAATTTTTGGTGATATGTACAAAATTTCAACAGTAATGACAAGATTATATCGAACATTTCAGATAGCACTTCATTCTTCCATATGCTAGGTACTAAATGCTTACGAGAAATAATTTTAATACTTCAAAACTGGGACATTATAACTTTCGCCCAAAAAATCTGAAATTTTCACTTTATATTACAAGTTTTCAATAGAAATTACAAGATTTTAGGGGAAATTTCAGTTAGCATTTCGCGCTTTCATGTAATTGATACTGAATCTTGTGCTGAATAGTTCCCTTCCGGGAATTTTAGTACTCTGAGGATTAGAAACTTCAAATTTTCATTGAAAATTGCGAAATTTTTGGTGATCTGTACTAAATTTCAACAGTAATGGCAAGACTATATCGAACATTTCAGATAGCACTTCATTATTATATATGCTAGGTTCTGAATGCTTACGAGAAATAATTTTTATACTTCAATACTGGGAAACCATAACTTTTCACCGGAAAATTGCGAAATTTTCATTATAAATTACAATTCAAGATTTTCGTATAAATATGAATTAGCAGTTCATGTTTCATACTACAAACATTGAAAACTGCAAGTTTTCATAGTAAGTTGTAAAATCTTCATGGGAAATAAAACGATATTTTCATTAAATTACAAAATGTCAATGAAAATTACAAAATTTGAGTTGAAATACTCTACACCTGAGAGTGCATAAATACTTCTTCATTGTAGGTTGATGTAATTAATTAATTAATAATTCAAATAATTCGAAACTCATGCATAATTCAAAATGGCAACATGGCGGCTCCTGCAAAATGCCTATTCCCGAGCATATGTTATACTGCCTAACATACACACAATAATTCGAAACAAGATGGCGCTTATGCAAAATTCAAAATGGCTATTCCCGCACGTATGTTAGGCACCCAACATATACGCAGCGGCTTGCTCGACCGGAAGTAAGTAGCGAAAAATCGGCCCATTTATTTCTTATGGGGACAATGACCGCGAACTGTCATAGCCCCACTACTAGAATATAATAGAATAAGTAGTATCAAAGAAAATGGTTTTTATTATTGTTACAAGTAGCAAATAATAGTTGAAAAATTAGAAGTCTACAAATTGATAAGATGAAACTTGTGAATTTGTGGGGTTTTTAAGTGATTTGTTCATATGAACAAAAAGTATGTCCGGTGAGAAGGTTATCAAAAATGAAACAAAATAAAAATAGCGTGTCAAAAGCAAAAAATAGTTTGCTTTGTTTATCAAATGTATCATCGGATTTTGGAGATTGTGCCTTAAAGTAAGTGAGAAAGTTTTACTATGAGTACGTAAATGTCTACAAATTGATAAGATGAAACTTGTGAATTAACGGAGTTTTCACTTGATTTGTTCATTTGTTCAAAATTATGTCCGGTGAGAAGGTTATCAAAAATGAAACAAAATAAAAATAGCGTGTCAAAAGCAAAAAATAGTTTGCTTGATTATCAAATGTATCATGGGATTTTTGGAGATTGTGCCTTAAAGAAAGTGAGAAAGTTTTACTATGAGTACGTAAATGTCGATTTGTTAGTGTATAGAAGGGTGATGTTTTAGTTTCGTTGATTATACATGGTGTTATTATGTTTGGGCTAGCTAGGAGTAACAATGGGTGGTGCACGTAATTCCGGAGGATAAACGACGTTTGACATGTCGGCCCTAATCAGAATTTGGGGGACTATTTCAATATTGTCCGCTTTTAGTGGAAAGAGTTTTTTGCGCCCCTAATTTGAGGGCAACAGCGGCGGTGGCAAAAACCGTCCCGACAGAAAAGTACTTGTGTAAGCAATCGACGCCGCAAAAACTGTTTGCGGCCATTAAGTGGCCAAGATGGGGGTTTAATACATTTGCATGGGGGCGTATGGGGCGCGTGGGTGGACGATTTTGGGCATAGTGCTCAATATGTGATGCCTGTGGGATTCCCAGCGAAGAAATTTCTATTTTGCAGTGGGACAAATATGCTTCCAAAGTTGATAAATTAATTAGTAGAAAAACTGATGGGAAAGTTTAAACTCCGATTATAAGAATTTTCGCGTACTTATGGGTTCAAAGAACCGCCATAAACCGTAAAAAGTGTGTTCTTGCAGACGTATCGATTCAAAGTTTAGGAAGTTTTAGTAATTCGCAAATTCCGTTATTCGACTAGGTTCCGCGCGGCTTTTGTTTCTGCGATGAAATAAAAGCACGTTAATTTCTCGTTTGTAACATACATTCGTTAATGGCCATGAGTGGTTGAAACCGCGTTCAGGGATTTAAAATAAAAATGACTAAAGAAAACTCCACCGTTTTATTATAGTTTCGTATTGTTCGGTACTCTTACTGCCGGCGTTGTTTTGCGCAGAAATAGTTCACGGAGGGCACAAGAAATCCTATTAAACTATCCCATAAATACCCCTAATTGCCTCATGCCGAAATTTATTATACACTACAGAAATGCATTATTACAAAATAAAACGCTACTGCTGGTAGACGCATGGATTAGGAGTAACATGGGGAATGAAATTTTGATGAGTCCCCGTTTACCGAGGAATCAATCATCGAGAACGACTCTCTCCATAAATGCAACCGTAGGTTTACGCCGGGCGTAAATATTACAACCGGGCATAAACTAAGAGTGTCAAGTGATATTTCCAATTTTAACGCGGTTATAAATAAGTTGATTCGATGTTGGCCGGTGTAATTAAATTGCCTTAAATCTTAATATCAATGCACCGACAGGCTCGTAAAACAGCAAAATACTGCCGCGCTCAGTTATCCTCTTTTATGATCAAATATAAAATGCAGTCGGCACCGCTTAACGTGTAATTAAAATTAAGCCGCGTCGCGATCCGCAAAGAACACCCCCGCAGATGTACATAACGTGCAGATGTTTGCGCTGCGCTCCCTCCCGGAATAACGTGAGTGTTTTTCTAGGACGGAATCGAGTTTTCGAACAAAATTATTCTTCGCCTCGAAGATTCTAACCCGAATTTGCATACAACTGCGATGAGTTGTTTTTTCCACCGCGGATATCTAAATTGATTGCATTGATTTATTTCACAACCGACGCCCTTCAGGAATACGTTTAATTAACTTTAGATTAACACAATCTATTTACGCGAAGAGTCTCGATTTCACCTATAATTATATTTAAGCAAACATGTAGGTGTATTCCTACAAAACCCCCCGCGGATGTTATTCTGTAATGGTATCTGCCATAAACTTAATAATTAATACTATTGTGTAATTACTCACAAGTTAATTATAATGGTGTTAATTATAACTATATTTATTTGAATTGTCTAAAAGGCTGTAATCTATTATTATACCAAACACTTATCATACATGCGCACTATAACACATATAACGAAGAAACATAAATAGCAAACAATTCAGGAAACACATGTAGTTATCTGTGAAAATAAAGAGACAAAGTAAGTAGCGAATCAGCCCATGTATTTCTTATGGGGAAAATGACCCCGAACTGTCATAGCCCCACTACTTATTCTATTATTTCTTTGATGCTACTTATAAGTAGCAACGAAAATCCAGCATTACTAGCCTGAAAATTTACATGACGGATATTTCACAATCCCATTAACAGTTTGATTGAGTCGCAACTGATACTAAGATTGTAGTTCGAATATAGACTAATTGACAATACTGGAGTGATTTTCATGAGTGATATGGCTATGATATTCATAACCGATTACACAGTTTCGGTTTCGTGCAACTAGTCGTTCTAATTGAAAGCTGCCCTCTGACTTCCCAAAACTACCAATTATTGAATCTATATAAGGCAGTGGTAAGTACCCGTTTATAATACACGGCATTCGGATTAGCAAAGTTTCGATAGGTCATCAAGTTCACGATTCTTAGATTGCTAAACAGTGGCAAACTTTGGAATTCAATTAGTTGCTGTGGTGACGCTTTTATAGTAGTAATTTGTATTTTGTAAACTGAATACAATTCATATAATTTTTCTATTATATTATATTATAATTTATTCAAATATTTTGAAGTAGACGAATTGATTTCAACTATGCAATTATTATAGTTAAAAATATAGTTAGTACATTTAATGATTTTTAGAAAATTATTTTTAGTGAGGCGGAAAGACCCTATGGGGTCGATAGCCTAATAAAGATTGTTTATATATATATTTTTAGTAAACAATGATTTCTATTACGCACATTAATCTAACAAATGGGTTTGTATCGCAGAAAACTACGTTTAAAAATATTTATTTTACAAATTAAAGTCTAAATTAAAATATGTCAGCAAGACTCATTTATATAATATTGCATTAAATGATTACATGGTTGGAATATTGCATATTCAAATTTTGAGTGGCTCTAATTCAATGTGTGATATGTGTGCCATTTGTCGGCTTCGCCATACGTTGAACTTTTTTTTCCGTTTTCATTGATTTATGACACATTGGGAATAACATTCGTATAACACGCACAAAGCGTTAGTCAATTTAGAAGCCCTCGGGAATAGATCCTGAACACTGCTGTTGGTGGTTGGCCCGCCATTTCCGACGAAAAAGCGTTAATGGAATCATGGATGCGCAGGTTATGTGGGGATATAAATTTGTTGGGTAAAAATTTCTATTGGAATATTTTGCCATAGAGATCGATAATTTCGCAAAAGTTATTGATCTTTAATTTGCTACATAATAGCAATAACATAATACAAGTTGGGAGAAATAAATAACAGCAGAGATCATAAATGGAACAGATGCTACAAAAGTGTATTTTTCAATAATGGTTGTTTCGGAAAATACCAATATGTTGGATAAACGCAACTATAGAGGAATAGATGTGCAAGATGCGATAGCTGTTACTGAAATTTCTGAAAGTTTATTATATGCAAATTTGATATTAGATTCGTGTACAGTACACCTGAAAAATAATCTCCTGAAAACTTGATAAGGTTTCAGTATTAAATAAGGAAGAAAATCAAACATATAACTTTCTGCATTGACAAGTTTTATTTGGCTATTACTGAAATTTCTGAAAATTTATCATATGCAAGTTTGATATAAGATTTGTGTACAGTATACCTGAAACTAATTCTTCTGAAAATTTGACAAAGTGTTAGTATTAAATAAGGGAGGAAATCAAACATATAACTTTCTGCATTGACAAGTATGAGTTAACTATTACTGAAATTACTGAAAATGTATTATTTGCAATTTTCATATTTGATTCGTGTACAATACACCTGAAACTAATTCTCCTGAAAATTTGATAAAGTTTCAGTATTATATAAGGGAGAAAATCATACATATAACGTTCTGCATTCTGACAAGTATTGGTTAGCTTTTTCTGAAATTTCTGAAAATTTCTAATTTCCAAATTTGGTATTAGAATAGTGTACGGTACACCTGAAACTAGTTTTCCTGAAAGTTTGACAAAGTTTCAGTATTAAATAAGGGACAAAATCAAACATTTTACTTTCTGCATTGACAAGTATAGGTTAGCTGTTACTGAAATTTCTGAATATTTATAATTTGCAAATTTGGCATTATACCGGTGTACAGTATACCTGAAACTAGTTTTTCTGAAAGTTTGACAAAGTTTCAGTATTAAATAAGGAAGAAAATCAAACACTTTACTTAGTGCATTGACAAGTATTGGTTGGTTTTTTCTGATATTTCTGAAAATTTATAATTTGCAAATTTGGTATTAGTCTAGTATACAGTACACCTGAAACTAGTTCTCCTGAAAGTTTGACAAAGTTTCAGTATTAAATAAGGGACCAAATCAAATATTTTACTTTCTGCATTGACAAGTATTGGTTAGCTGTTACTGAAATTTATGAAAGTTCATTATTTGCAAATTTGGTATTAGACCAGTGTACAGTACACCTGAAACTAGTTCTTCTGAAAGTTTAACTAAGTTTCAGTATTAAATAAGGAAGAAAATCAAACATTTTACTTTCTGCATTGACAAGTATTGGTTAGCTGTTACTGAAATTTATGAAAGTTTATTATTTCCAAATTTGGTATTAGACCAGTGTACAGTACACCTGAAAGTAGTTCTCCTGAAAGTTTGACAAAGTTTCAGTATTAAATAAGGAAGAAAATCAAACACTTCACTTTCTGCATTGACAAGTATTGATTAGCTTTTTCTGATATTTCTGAAAATTTATAATTTGCAAATTTGGTAATAGACTAGTGTACAGTACACCTGAAACTAGTTTTCCTGAAAGTTTGACAAAGTTTCAGAATTAAATAAGGGACAAAATCAAACATTTTACTTTCTGCATTGACAAGTATTGGTTAGCTGTTACTGAAATTTATGATAGTTTATTATTTCCAAATTTGGTATTAGACCAGTGTACAGTACACCTGAAACTAGTTCTCCTGAAAGTTTGACAAAGTTTCAGTATTAAATAAGGAAGAAAATCAAACACTTCACTTTCTGCATTGACAAGTATTGGTTAGCTTTTTCTGATATTTCTGAAAATTTATAATTTGCAAATTTGGTAATAGACTAGTGTACAGTACACCTGAAACTAGTTTTCCTGAAAGTTTGACAAAGTTTCAGAATTAAATAAGGGACAAAATCAAACATTTTACTTTCTGCATTGACAAGTATTGGTTAGCTGTTACTGAAATTTATGAAAGTTTATTATTTGCAAATTTGGTATTAGACCAGTGTACAGTACACCTGAAACTATTTCTCCTGAAAGTTTAACTAAGTTTCAGTATTAAATAAGGAAGAAAATCAAACATTTTACTTTCTGCATTGACAAGTATTGGTTAGCTGTTACTGAAATTTTTGAAAGTTTATTATTTCCAAATTTGGTATTAGACCAGTGTACAGTACACCTGAAAGTAGTTCTCCTGAAAGTTTGACAAAGTTTCAGTATTAAATAAGGAAGAAAATCAAACACTTCACTTTCTGCATTGACAAGTATTGATTAGCTTTTTCTGATATTTCTGAAAATTTATAATTTGCAAATTTGGTAATAGACTAGTGTACAGTACACCTGAAACTAGTTTTCCTGAAAGTTTGACAAAGTTTCAGAATTAAATAAGGGACAAAATCAAACATTTTACTTTCTGCATTGACAAGTATTGGTTAGCTGTTACTGAAATTTATGAAAGTTTATTATTTGCAAATTTGGTATTAGACCAGTGTACAGTACACCTGAAACTATTTCTCCTGAAAGTTTGACAAAGTTTCAGTATTAAATAAGGAAGAAAATCAAACACTTCACTTTTTGCAACGGACAAGTATTGGTTAGCTTTTTCTGATATTACTAAAAATTTATAATTTGCAAATTTGGTATGAGACTAGTGTACAGTACACCTGAAACTAGTTCTCCTGAAAGTTTGACAAAGTTTCAGTATTAAATAAGGAACCAAATCAAACATTTTACTTTCGGCATTGACAAGTATTGGTTAGCTGTTACTGAAGTTTATGAAAATTTATAATTTGCAAATTTGGTATTAGACCAGTGTACAGTACACCTGAAACTAGTTCTCCTGAAAGTTTGACAAAGTTTCAGTATTAAATAAGGGACCAAATCAAACATTTTACTTTCTGCATTGACAAGTATTAGTTGGCTGTTACTGAAATTTATGAAAGTTTATTATTTGCAAATTTGGTATTAGACCAGTGTACAGTACACCTGAAACTATTTCTCCTGAAAGTTTGACAAAGTTCCAGTATTAAATAAGGACGAAAATCAAACACTTCACTTTTTGCAACGGACAAGTATTGGTTAGCTTTTTCTGATATTACTAAAAATTTATAATTTGCAAATTTGGTATGAGACTAGCGTACAGTACACCTGAAACTAGTTCTCCTGAAAGTTTGACAAAGTTTCAGTATTAAATAAGGAACCAAATCAAACATTTTACTTTCGGCATTGACAAGTATTGGTTAGCTGTTACTGAAGTTTATGAAAATTTAAAATTTGCAAATTTGGTATTAGACCAGTGTACAGTACACCTGAAACTAGTTCTCCTGAAAGTTTGACAAAGTTTCAGTATTAAATAAGGGACCAAATCAAACATTTTACTTTCTGCATTGACAAGTATTAGTTGGCTGTTACTGAAATTTATGAAAGTTTATTATTTGCAAATTTGGTATTAGACCAGTGTACAGTACACCTGAAACTATTTCTCCTGAAAGTTTGACAAAGTTTCAGTATTAAATAAGGAAGAAAATCAAACACTTCACTTTTTGCAACTGACAAGTATTGGTTAGCTTTTTCTGATATTACTAAAAATTTATAATTTGCAAATTTGGTATGAGACTAGTGTACAGTACACCTGAAACTAGTTCTCCTGAAAGTTTGACAAACTTTCAGTATTAAATAAGGAACCAAATCAAACATTTTACTTTCGGCATTGACAAGTATTGGTTAGCTGTTACTGAAGTTTATGAAAATTTATAATTTGCAAATTTGGTATTAGACCAGTGTACAGTACACCTGAAACTAGTTCTCCTGAAAGTTTGACAAAGTTTCAGTATTAAATAAGGGACCAAATCAAACATTTTACTTTCGGCATTGACAAGTATTGGTTAGCTGTTACTGAAGTTTATGAAAATTTATAATTTGCAAATTTGGTATTAGACCAGTGTACAGTACACCTGAAACTAGTTCTCCTGAAAGTTTGACAAAGTTTCAGTATTAAATAAGGGACCAAATCAAACATTTTACTTTCTGCATTGACAAGTATTAGTTGGCTGTTACTGAAATTTATGAAAGTTTATTATTTGCAAATTTGGTATTAGACCAGTGTACAGTACACCTGAAACTAGTTCTCCTGAAACTTTGACAAAGTTTCAGTATTAAATAAGGAAGAAAATTAAACACTTCACTTAGTGCATTGACAAGTATTGGTTGGTTTTTTCTGATATTTCTGAAAATTTATAATTTGCAAATTTGGTATTAGTCTAGTATACAGTACACCTGAAACTAGTTCTCCTGAAAGTTTGACAAAGTTTCAGTATTAAATAAGGGACCAAATCAAATATTTTACTTTCTGCATTGACAAGTATTGGTTAGCTGTTACTGAAATTTATGAAAGTTTATTATTTGCAAATTTGGTATTAGACCAGTGTACAGTACACCTGAAACTAGTTCTCCTGAAAGTTTGACAAAGTTTCAGTATTAAATAAGGAAGAAAATCAAACACTTCACTTTCTGCATTGACAAGTATTGGTTAGCTTTTTCTGATATTTCTGAAAATTTATAATTTACAAATTTGGTAATAGACTAGTGTACAGTACACCTGAAACTAGTTTTCCTGAAAGTTTGACAAAGTTTCAGAATTAAATAAGGGACAAAATCAAACATTTTACTTTCTGCATTGACAAGTATTGGTTAGCTGTTACTGAAATTTATGAAAGTTTATTATTTGCAAATTTGGTATTAGACTAGTGTACAGTACATCTGAAACTAGTTTTCCTGAAAGTTTGACAAAGTTTCAGACTAAAATAAGGGACCAAATCAAACATTTTACTTTCTGCATTGAGAAGTATTGGTTAGCTGTTACTGAAATTTATGAAAATTTATAATTTGCAAATTTGGTATTAGACCAGTATACAGTATACCTGAAACTAGTTCTCCTGAAAGTTTGACAAAGTTTCAGTATTAAATAAGGGACTAAATCAAACATTTTACTTTCTGAATTGACAAGTATTGGTTAGCTGTTATTAAAATTTCCGAAAATTCATTATTAGCAAATTTGATATAATATTCGTGTACAGTACACCTGAAACTTAATCTTCTGAAAATTTGATAAAGTTTTAGTATGAAATAAGGGAAAATATCAAACACTAACTTTCTGCATTGACAAGAATGGGTTAGCATTGACTGAAATTTCTGAAAAATTATTATTTGCAAATTTGATAGTAGATTCTTGTACAATACACCTGAAACTAATTCTCCTGAAAATTTGATTACGTTTCAGTATTAAATAAGGGAGAAAATAAAACATATAAGTTTCTGCATGGACAAGTATAGATTAGGTATCACTGAAATTTTTGAAAATTCATTATATCCAAATTTGATATTAGAATCGTATATAGTATACCTAAAACTAATTCTCCTAAAAATTTTATAAAGTTTCACCTTAAAATAAGGGAGAAAATCATACATATAACTTTCTGCATTGACAAGTATGGGTTAGCTATTAGTGAAATTTTTGAAAATTTATTATATGCAAATTTGATAGTAGATTCGTCTACAGTACACCTGAAGCTAATTCTGCTGAAAATGTGATAAAGTTTCAATATTAAATAAGGGAGAAAATCATACATATAACTTTCTGCATTGACAAGTATGGGTTAGCAATTACTAAAATTTCTGAAAATTTATCATTTGCAAATTTGATATAAGATTCGGATACAGTACACCTGAAACTTAATCTCCTGAAAATTTGATAAAGTTTCAGTATGAAATAAGGGAAAATATCAAACATATAACTTTCTGCATTGACAAGAATAGGTTAGCAATGACTGAAATTTCTGAAAATTCATTATATCCAAATTTGATATAAGATTCGTTTATAGTACACCTGAAACTTAATCTCCTGAAAATTTAATAAAGTTTCAGGATGAAATAAGCAAAAATATCAAACATATAACTTTCTGCTTTGACAAGAATAGGTTAACAATTACTGAAATTTCTGAAAAAAATTTATATGCAAATTTTCTCTTCTTTTTTTTCATTGTCTTCTTTTTCTTTTTCTTCTTCTTCATCCTCTTCTTTATGTGCCATCTCCAACTCGGAGGTTAGCAATTAAATACATATATCTGTGAAGTGATCTGTACCAGTGGCTTGTATTCGATAGTTTGCATAGGTGAACTACATTATTACATCTTCTTCATTGACTTTTCCTTCTTTTTCTTCTTCATTGTCTTCTTCTTCTTCCTCTTCTTTATGTGCCATCTCCAACTCGGAGGTTAGCAATTAAATACATATATCTGTGAGGTGATCTGTACCAGTGGCTTGTATTCAATAGTTCATATAGGTAAACTATTATATTTATTATATTTTCTTCGTTGTCTTCTTCTTCTTCTTCTTCCTCCTCCTCCTCCTCCTCCTCCTCCTCCTCTTCTTCTTCCTCTTCTTCTTCTTCCTCTTCTTTATGTGCCATCTCCAACTCGGAAGTTCTTCCTCCTCCTCCTCCTCTTCTTCTTCTTCTTCTTCCTTGTCTTATTCGTCCTCTTCTTCTTCCTCCTCCTCCTCCTCCTCCTCCTCCTCCTCCTCCTCCTCTTCTTCTTCTTCTTCCTCTTCTTTTTCTTCCTCTTCTTTATGTGCTATCTCCAACTCGGAGGTTAGCAATTAAAATTGCTATTTTGCACCTGGCGCTTTTAACAACCTTCATGTCAAGTACATTGGTCTTTGGTACCAAGCTTTATGACTCTCTAGCCAGTAAGTTTGGTACCTTTGTACGCTCCTACTGCCTGCAACTTGTGTTATATGTTATAAATTAACAATTGCCTCATGAATTAGCTTCAGGTTGTTGATAGATGTGTAGTGCAAATTTAATTTTTGCATTTCTGATGTAATTTCTTGTGGGAATTATTATACGGTGTACATTTTGGGAAGTACGCAGACCATTTTAGTTGTGAAAGAAGGTTAATTTTGCATGAAATTTGAATGCTGCGCTGTCCGGATGGGCTCGCGTGCGTTGTAGCGGATTTGAATTTTCAATTGTGGGTATAAATCATCGTTTGTAAGAAATTAGTTTTAAATGAATACCTGTCGGCATGATAAAAACAGCGGGGGATTGCAGGACGGCGCGCGGTTAAATTAAATATATTTCGGGCGGAAATGGCCGATTGATGTTTGTATTAACCTCCTGTTTGTAATTAATATGGATATACGTAAAAGTTATGGTTTTTGTGCGAATTCGCCGCGCTGGAATTGATTTATGGCGCTGCGGGAATTGCGTTTCTATAACATGACAAAGCGCGGGCTAATTTAGACGACACGTGGGAATCTGGAACAGTGCTCCTCGTGAAAAAGCGAAATAAAAATACGGTGTTTAATGGGTTTGGGGTGAATTAAGTGATATGTAGCCACGGGTATTAGTTGGTTTTGGAGTGGGACATATCGTGCATAGTTTATGGATGGGCTGTGTATGTATATGCAGTTGCTGGCAAAGTTATTAGCATGGCGTCGTTAACGCTTGCTTATATAAAGGATGCCACGCGTGGGTGGCCTCGGCAAGTAACGGCACGACAAAGAGGATGGATAGTTCTGAGCGGCAAGTCTATATGGCAGTGATTACATGGGTAAACGAGTGCGAGGCCAGTAAAGTATGAACTTGTGTCGGCACATTCATCTCGTTCAGGTATGCTCGCTACTCTGCCAGTGGGTTGGACCGGGTTGATAGAACTACACCCATGGGCCTCGTTATTAAAAATTGTACTCCAACTTTTCTGTGCTTAAAATTTGCCTGTATATGACGCCAGGGTTAAAATATATGCTCTCGGCTTTAAAAGGATGGGAGTATTTTTTACGACAGGCCGGTCGCGTCCCGTAATTGACAATTATATCAGCCGGATTATGCGGATATTGAGTGGGCTTCATTCACGCTAGGAGTTCAGCCAGAAAGAAGTCTCAGTCAACGCACCGAGCTAAGACCAGCTCTCCCCCAGGCACATGCATTGAATGATGCTTTTTATTATGTCGCCACCTTCCCTGTAACCCAGCTATTCGCTGCGATGTTCTAACCTTTTCATATCCGCATAAAACACGGGGCAATATTTCACCATGCCAAATAAAACTACAAAACAAAACCGCTTTACTACAAACTTCTGTGGGATAACGTGCTTTATGCAAACACAAAATGCGAAACTTTATAAAAATTTAAACGGACGCTCATTTCCCGGCATGTGTTGAATATCAGCCGTATAAAGCGTGTCTGAACCTGTTAAATGCCACTATTTACGTACAACAATGAGCCGTAAACAGGTAGAAGAGTGTGAGTTGGATGGAGTGAAAATGAATGGGGGGCGAACAGCAGGTCTAGGAAACTACAACAGCGGGAACAAGAGCCTTACAAATTAACAACAAAAACTGAACGCGAGTGGTAAGTAGTAACTCGCCGAACTGCGAGGTCGCTAGTTCTAGCCCGCAACTTCCCAACTTACGGTCATGTACGTTTACCTCCGATGCTGCTGCTGTTGGCGTTCCCGATAAACAACAGCACTGTTTATGTGTATTTTAAACTTTATAAACTCAGCTGCGGTTACCCTTTCCGGCTTAACCCATCCCTAATATATTTTATCAATTTATATACTTCTGCATATACATATATACTGGAACAGATGTAACTTTAAAGATCGGATTTGTTGGCCGAAAACCGAGTGCTTAAGTTTAGGTACAGAGGGCAGTTAACAGAAACCCCCCAACATTCAAACTAATTAATTCAGTTGCATATTACAGTTTATTAACTCGCTATGACCACATTTAATGCCGGTGGCCGATTCGCATAAGTATTTCCGAAGTTTGCCAAAGCGGACTAAATAATCCGCCACCCTCAGGTATTTGCTTTTATAAACAAACAAACAATTCGTGCCATTGCCTACTCTACTGGATGCGCATGCCCAAGGATGCTCGGAACAAATATTTGATAACTTTATAAAGGCTCAGGTTACAACCAATTTTCAGTACAAAACTTTTTAATTCCTGAAACAGTACTATGTACCGAATTTCAGCAACTTATTTTGACGACTGTCTCTCCCTTCAGTTTAAATGCACTTTTCAGAAAGTGTGTACTATGCATATGTACGACATGACAAAAAAAAGTTGTTCAAAGTTACATTTTTTATTTATCTTACAAAGTTTATTAACATAAATGTTTCATAGAATTCCCGAAATAGTAATACGTACTGAAAATCAGCAACAAATTTTCACGAATGTGTTATCCCTTCAGTTTAAATGCACTTTTCAGAAAGAATTTACTTACAACCAATTTTCAGTACACAACTTTTTAAATCCTGAAACAGTACTATGTACCGAATTTCACCAACTAATTTTGACCAATGTGCCTTCAGTTTAAATGCACTTTACAGAAAGTGTTTACTATGCATATGTACGAAATGATAATGATAAAAAAAAAGTTGTTCGAGCTCACGTTTTTTATTTATCTTACAAAGTTTCTTAACATAAATGTTTCATAGAATTCCCGAAACAGTAATATGTACTGAAAATCAGCAACAAATTTTCACGAATGTGTTATCCCTTCAGCTTAAATGCACTTTTCAGAAAGAATTTACTTACAACCAATTTTCAGTACAAAACTTTTTAAATCCTGAAACAGTACTATGTACCGAATTTCAGCAACTAATTTTGACGAATGTGCTACCCCTTCAGTTTAAATGCACTTTTCAGAAAGTGTTTACTATGCATATGTACGAAATGATAAAAAAAAGTTGTTCGAGCTCACGTTTTTTATTTATCTTACAAAGTTTCTTAACATAAATATTTCAAAGAATTCCCGAAACAGTAATATGTAGTGAAAATCAGCAACAAATTTTCACGAATGTGTTATCCCTTCAGTTTAAATGCACTTTTCAGAAAGAATTTACTTACAACCAATTTTCAGTACAAAACTTTTTAATTCCTGAAACAGTACTATGTACCGAATTTCAGCAACTAATTTTGACGAATGTACCATCCCTTCACTTTAAATGCTCTTTTCAGAAAGTGCTTACTATGCATATGTACGAAATGATAAAAAAAAGTTGTTCGAGCTCACGTTTTTTATTTATCTTACAAAGTTTCTTAACATAAATTTTTCATAGAATTCCCGAAACAGTAATGTGTACTGAAAATCAGCAACAAATGATCACGAATGTGTTAACCCTTCAGTTTAAATGCACTTTTCAGAAAGAATTTACTTACAACCAATTTTCAGTACAAAACTTTTTAAATCCTGAAACAGTACTATGTACCGAATTTCACCAACTAATTTTGACCAATGTGCCTTCAGTTTAAATGCACTTTTCAGAAAGTGTTTACTATGCATATGTACGAAATGATAAAAAAAAGTTGTTCGAGCTCACGTTTTTTATTTATCTTACAAAGTTTCTTAACACAAATGTTTAATAGAATTCCCGAAACAGTAATATGTACTGAAAATCAGCAACAAATTTTCACGAATGTGTTATCCCTTCAGTTTAAATGCACTTTTCAGAAAGAATTTAC
This sequence comes from Othius punctulatus, assembly GCA_951805005.1. NCBI lineage: Eukaryota > Metazoa > Arthropoda > Insecta > Coleoptera > Staphylinidae > Othius > Othius punctulatus. The sequence continues at coordinate 35,365,287 of OX638147.1, read as the reverse complement.
TTACAACCAATTTTCAGTACAAAACTTTTTAATTCCTGAAACAGTACTATGTACCGAATTTCAGCAACTAATTTTGACGAATGTACCATCCCTTCACTTTAAATGCTCTTTTCAGAAAGTGCTTACTATGCATATGTACGAAATGATAAAAAAAAGTTGTTCGAGCTCACGTTTTTTATTTATCTTACAAAGTTTCTTAACATAAATTTTTCATAGAATTCCCGAAACAGTAATGTGTACTGAAAATCAGCAACAAATGTTCACGAATGTGTTAACCCTTCAGTTTAAATGCACTTTTCAGAAAGAATTTACTTACAACCAATTTTCAGTACAAAACTTTTTAAATCCTGAAACAGTACTATGTACCGAATTTCACCAACTAATTTTGACCAATGTGCCTTCAGTTTAAATGCACTTTTCAGAAAGTGTTTACTATGCATATGTACGAAATGATAAAAAAAAGTTGTTCGAGCTCACGTTTTTTATTTATCTTACAAAGTTTCTTAACACAAATGTTTAATAGAATTCCCGAAACAGTAATATGTACTGAAAATCAGCAACAAATTTTCACGAATGTGTTATCCCTTCAGTTTGCACTTTTCAGAAAGAATTTACTTACAACCAATTTTCAGTACAAATGCAATAAACTTTTTAATTCCTGAAACAGTACTATATACCGAATTTCAGCAACTAATTTTGAGGAATGTGCTATCCCTTCAGTTTAAATGCACTTTTCAGAAAGTGTTTACTATGCATATGTACGAAATGATAAAAAAAAAGTTGTTCGAAGTCACGTTTTTTATTTATCTTACACAGTTTCTTAACATAAATGTTTCTTAGAATTCCCGAAACAGTAATATGTACTGAAAATCAGCAACAAATTTTCACGAAAGTGTTATCCCTTCAGTTTAAATGCACTTTTCAGAAAGAATTAACTTACAACCAATTTTCAGTACAAATGCAATAAAGTTTTTAAATCCTGAAACAGTACTATGTACCGAATTTCAGCAACTAATTTTGACGAATGTGCTATCCCTTTCGGCACTTTTCAGAAAGTGTTTGCTATGCATATGTACGAAATGATAAAAAAAGTTGTTCGAGGTCACGTTTTTTATTTATCTTACAAAGTTTCTTAGTTTCATAGAATTCCCGAAACAGTAATATGTACTGAAAATCAGCAACAAATTTTCACGAATGTGTTAGCCCTTCAGTTTAAATGCACTTTTCAGAAAGAATTTACTTACAACCAATTTTCAGTACAAAACTTTTTAATTCCTGAAACAGTACTATGTACCGAATTTCAGCAACTAATTTTGACGAATGTGCTATCCCTTCAGTTTAAATGCACTTTTCAGAAAGTGTTTACTATGCATATGTACGAAATGATAAAAAAAGTTGTTCGAGCTCACGTTTTTTATTTATCTTACAAAGTTTCTTAACATAAATGTTTCATAGAATTCCCGAAACAGTAATATGTACTGAAAATCAGCAACAAATTTTCACGAATGTGTTATCCCTTCAGCTTAAATGCACTTTTTAGAAAGAATTTACTTACAACCAATTTTCAGTACAAAACTTTTTAAATCCTGAAACAGTACTATGTACCGAATTTCACCAACTAATTTTGACCAATGTGCCTTCAGTTTAAATGCACTTTACAGAAAGTGTTTACTATGCATATGTACGAAATGATAAAAAAAAAGTTGTTCGAGCTCACGTTTTTTATTTATCTTACAAAGTTTCTTAACATAAATGTTTCATAGAATTCCCGAAACAGTAATATGTACTGAAAATCAGCAACAAATTTTCACGAATGTGTTATCCCTTCAGCTTAAATGCACTTTTCAGAAAGAATTTACTTACAACCAATTCTCAGTACAAAACTTTTTAATTCCTGAAACAGTACTATGTACTGAATTTCAGCAACTAATTTTGACGAATGTGCTATCCCCTAAGTTTAAATGCACTTTTCAGAAAGTGTTTACTATGCATATGTACGAAATGATAAAAAAAAGTTGTTCGAGGTCACGTTTTTTATTGATCTTACAAAGTTTCTTAACATTAATGTTTCATAGAATTCCCAAACAGTAATATGTACTGAAAATCAGCACCAAATTTTCACGAATGTGTATCCCTTCAGTTTAAATGCACTTTTCAGAAAGAACTTACTTACAACCAATTTTCAGTACAAATGCAATAAACTTTTTAATTCCTGAAACAGTGGTATGTACCGAATTTCAGCAACTAATTTTGACGAATGTGATATCCCTTCAGTTTAAATGCACGTTTCAAAAAGTGTTTGCTATGCATATGTACGAAATGATAAAAAAAGTTGTACGAGGTCACGTTTTTTATTTATCTTACAAAGTTTCTTAGTTTCATAGAATTCCCGAAACAGTAATATGTACTGAAAATCAGCAACAAATTTTCACGAATGTGTTATCCCTTCAGTTTAAATGCACTTTTCAGAAAGAACTTACTTACAACCAATTTTCAGTACAAATGCAATAAACTTTTTAATTCCTGAAACAGTAGTATGTACCAAATTTCAGCAACTAATTTTAACGAATGTGTTATCCCTTCAGTTTAAATGCACTTTTCAGAAAGAACTTACTTACAACCAATTTTCAGTACAAATGCAATAAACTTTTTAATTCCTGAAACAGTAGTATGTACCAAATTTCAGCAACTAATTTTGACGAATGTGTTATCCCTTCAGTTTAAATGCACTTTTCAGAAAGAACTTACTTACAACCAATTTTCAGTACAAATGCAATAAACTTTTTAATTCCTGAAACAGTAGTATGTACCAAATTTCAGCAACTAATTTTGACGAATGTGTTATCCCTTCAGTTTAAATGCACTTTTCAGACTATGCATATGTACGGAATGATAAAAACAAGTTGTTCGAGCTCACGTTTTTTATTTATCTTACAAAGTTTCTTAGTTTCATAGAATTACCGAAACAGTAATATGCACTGAAAATCAGTAACAAATTTTCACGAATGTGTTATCCCTTCAGTTTAAATGCACTTTTCAGAAAGAATTTACTTACAACCAATTTTCAGCCCAAATGCAATAAACTTTTTAATTCCTGAAACAGTACTATGTACCGAATTTCAGCAACTAATTTTGACGAATGTGCTATCCCTTCAGTTTAAATGCACTTTTCAGAAAGTGTTTACTATACATATGTTCGAAATTATAAAAAAAAAGTTGTTTGAGGTCACGTTTTTTATTTATCTTACAAAGTTTCTTAACATAGTTTCATAGAATTCCCGAAACAGTAATATGTACTGAAAATCAGCAACAAATTTTCACGAACGTGTTATCCCTTCAGTTTAAATGCACTTTTCAGAAAGAATTTACTTACAACCAATTTTCAGTACAAATGCAATAAACTTTTTAATTCCTGAAACAGTACTATGTACCGAATTTCAGCAACTAATTTTGACGAATGTGCTAACCCTTCAATTTAAATGCACTTTTCAGACTATGCATATGTACGAAATGATTAAAAAAAATTGTTCGATGTCTACAGGACTCATGGAGTGCAGTCTACAAACGATAAATTATGGTATAAGTGTTGTGCATAATCAAGTTTAATATGATTTTCTCGGGTCAATATAAGCTGCCGTAAGTATTCATTAAGAATTGGTGTACAAAATGAAATTCTTTGCAATCTACTTAATGTAAAGTAAATATAACTTTTTAGTAGAACGTGCCGTGTTTGAAGATCGTTTAGTTGGAAATAAACTGCCTTTGTAATAATAAAATGGGAAGATATGAAAGTAGTAGAAAGCACGTGTAAGAGGCTCAGAGGGTTGTGGAAGTTATAATGCTACATCTGCTTCTCCCAGCCCACAATTTGTTCCCAGAAATTTTGCTATTTGTTAAGCAGGAGCATGTAAGGTCGATACATCATTATTACCGCTCGATCGGAAATTTTACGAATACGGCCAGCTTACATGGGATCCGCTGGCTGCTTTATAACCGTTGTAAGAAATGGTTCATTCATTATTCAGCACATACTCGAATCGGACGTTTTTGAGAGACCAGTTATAATCCATCGATATCAATGGCCTGTTTCCGGTGCAGCTGCGTACACAAATTTATATTAAAAAAACCAGCAGGAACGCGCGCTGCGGCTGAAATACTGAAACAATAATAATTTGCACCCAGATCACGAAAAATCAATGCGCATACCAAAGCATCCGTGTATAAAGGAAGAATGGAACGCCCCGTTCCACATGGAGATCAGATGCACGGTGTGCGAGTTTAGGGCTATGATACTTCAGTGGCAGAACAGATCGCACTCTTATCAGTTGTCTGGAATGCGACGCCACATATTCGAAGCAATGGTCGATATCGAATTGACAATTTTAAAGTAATCGGATGCGCGTGTGCTGAGCTGGACGGGGGTGAGGAACCAGACATTGTACACGTCCACAATTAACGAATTGTACACACAGAATGGTAATTTTCAGCGAGGCACTTTCCCATTTACTCCAAACTAATTCTACAAATGCTAGCTAATCGCGTAATCAGTCCTGCTACAAATTATTATTCTACGTGGATGAAATCTAAGCCAACATAAACACAGGACATTGTACATCAGGAAATATCCCATCCAACTTATAATCATTATCCTAACAACATTACAAAAGCATTAGAACCATACAGCTTTCATCAATCAATGGCGCTTCAAATGAAGATGCTGCTACTGAAGATGGGCCGCGTTTCACGACTCCAAGATCCAGAAACCAATATATCATTTTCATTCTCGATTCTGCTGTATAAAAAAATCGGGTCCGCAGGAAACGTGTGCCGCAGACATACATCATCATATGTCAATTTTTTAATGAGTAATTCCGCGTTAATTATGAGCGATGATGACAGAAAAATGCGACGATCTTGACCGATGAAATAATTTGAAAGCGCCACGTCAGGTATCACACCCGTGGCGCTTTTTTTTGCTATCAAAGTCAATGTTAGCGAAAGTTTGGTAACCAACTTTTTTTTGAGCTGTGTCAGAATTGAACGAGTGAATTCCTCGATGATTTATAATTATGTGGCATGTTTGTTAAAAGTTGAACATTTGAGATAAATGTAAAAATACCAATTGGGAGGTTATAAGATAATTATTTGCTTACTCCACTTACTTATTATTATTAAAAATGATAATGCATGTACCTGTTTTAAAAATGGTTCGACAATATTTCGATTGAATGGATGTAAAATTTAAATTATAACGTTTGCACAGTTTCGTACTTATACATACTGAAAATGTTGATGTTGTATATGTATATAGCTTCATTAGAATATTGAGGTGTGTATTCTAGTCTAGTACAATGTAGTTTTGTTTGTAAACTATGATACACAATGCATGTTGTAAACTTTGCAGCAACCGATTTAATAGCAAACGTGCGTCTCAATAATTATCGATTTGGGAATTTCGCTTATTTGGGAAAGAAAAAGTTACGGAGATAAATATAAAAATGTATTCTTTCTTGTGAGTTTGGACATATATTAGGTGGCGATGGAAAGATATTACCCCGTCGCAGTCATATGATGCTTTAAAGTACAAAAGTTTAATATTGATCGATCACGGCAGCATTATTGAGGGATGAAAGTCCGCGCATATTTTTTTCGCCCCCTTGGTGAATTTTTACAGGCAACTTTGCAGTGGGCCGTTAAAAGAAAGTGCGTATTAAAAATAATGAGACAGCTTATATTTCTATGGCATTTCATATTTTACAAAAATACATAACAACAACCGAAGAATAATGGTTCAGTTTATTTTCCATTTATACAAAATTACTCGACATTATTCTACCTTTAAATATATACATAAAATTGAGCTACTTGGGAAGCAATAAACTACACATTGCATTATATATTTCAAGCGATACTCGCATTTTATTTAAATACATATAAAATCGAAATTTATATATGAAAAACAATGAAAACTTGTTTAATTGTTGTTCCAGTAAGTAATATATGTAAAATAAAAATTCAGTAGCAAATTATAAAAAAATCCAGTAATCATGATGATTAACGCCTAAAATCAGGCACAGAAGCATTTGTTTAATTAAGCGTTATTTATCAAGCGATACTCGTATTTAATTAAAATACATATAAAATCGAAATTTGTATATGAAAAACAATGAAAACTTGCAACGTTTAATTGTTGTTCCAGTAGGTAATCTATGTAAAATAAAAATTCAGTAGCAAATTATAAAAAAATCCAGTAATCACATGATTAACGCCTAAAATCAGGCACAGAAGCAATCTTTTAATTATAGTCTGTTAAAGGTTTGTGTAACGGATTTTAGGCGATAATTAAGTATAGCGTAGACGCTTCAAATACAGTAACATGTAACCCAGCCTCCTTTTGTTTGTGTTTTAATTTTTCATCTTCCCCCTTTCTCTCGGTGGACGCATAGTTAGACAAATCAATAGTCTGATGTGGGTCTTCACCATATGTAGAAGCAAGAATGCGTTAAAGCGCAGAACCGCGTATTTATTTACAAATTATGTATAATTAGCGGTTTTTGCATAATATTCGTGTCCCTAATCAACAGCAATAATATATTTTATGTATGCTATAAAAGTGCGTTTGTTAATTATTAAATAGCGTACAGCATAATTATATAATTTTCGATGCAATAATATGGTATAATTTTATTTTCGTTAAATACAAATAAACAATTTACGGTTTTGTATCGACAAATTTGAAGTTAATTAAAACACGCAAGATATTACGCAGTTAAAATATGCAATAATTTCAGTAGAGTTTGCGTCGATTGCTGCAGATATAAAGTATTAAAGTGGGGCGTCTACATAAACACGCACGGATTAAATATTAAGATGGATGTGTGTTTTTATTGACAGGTTATTAAGTGCAGTGCGAGTCAATTTCTTGTCCAATATAAATTTCTATGTCAGATTACTTTATCTTTCCGTGATAGAAATTTACACCGTATCTATTTGTGTACAGCCTAATATATACGAGGAAAAAGTGGTGAAATATGAACGTCTGAAAAACTTTCCTGAAGGAAGTAATCGGAGCGCAAGTAACACGTCAAAGGGTTCACAACTATGCTAAGTTTTATTAAGGCAAACTATTTCCCAATTGGGAAAACTTCCTTGGGCAATCTTCAGTGCTAACATGTTATGCGCGCGAAGTAAAAACGACATAAGTATAAATACGAATATCCACATTAAACCACCCTTTGGATATTCGCCATTAATTGTTGGCGTGTTTACTCGTTTTAATTAATATAAAACTGGCCCGGATTCCCGGCAGAAACTTGCCCATTTAATATTTGTCAGGATCTTGGAGGCAAAAACTTTTAAATTGATTGCGTTTGATTTAGTGCTTAATAATCCTAATTGTGATGGCAACAAAAACGAAACACCCACCCTTACACCCTCGGCTTGCCCACAATGAGGGTACTGTCGACAGGAATTCGTAAATGGATTATGGATGCATAAATTATGTACGTTGCGGACGATTTTTTGCATCACTGACGTTTTGAGCCGATTGTTCTGCAAATTTATATCTGATTGGCAAGACGGTATTTAATTTAATGGGTTAATTTTAACTAATGAAGTGTGAACGTCCATCCAATTCGACTTCATTTTGCACCCTGATTCACCCCTAGAAAGTTTTCGGTCGACTTCCCTAACACCCTGTATATTGGCAACTACAGTTTCCTTCAGTAGATACCCTGTGTAAAGTAATGCAGGTAACATGCTAAATTAAAAAAAAACAATTCATTATCTAGATTTATTTAGCAGTTCCAAACATAGCGGTACCAATTTTAACACGGATTTAAGGGGAAACTATGCATCTGGGGCAAAAGTGGCAAAGGAATATTCCACTTAATTTTGCACCCTGATAAAATTATAACAAAATATTAATTATAACAAATGAGGTGTGATCGTCCATCCAATTCGACTTCATTTTGCACCCTGATTCACGCCTATAAAGTTTTCGGTCAACTTCCCTAACACCCTGTACATTGGCAACTACAATTTTCTTCAATAGATACCCTTTGTATGATTGATTTTGTTTATGACTATTAGTACACAGAAATTTTGCACATTTTGCTATTAGAAACATTTGTTTTGTATTGAAATCAGGAATTTTGTTATTCAACACACTCAATGTACGCTAATATGAACTAAGTTGACCTATAGCCTTAATCAAAAAGTGGAAACTAACGTAACTAAAAATCTAAAACAATGTAAGCTTCAAATCTCAAAATCTGCGAATTATGTGATTATCAGAATCTGTTAAAATTTGTTAATTTTTGATACCTTAGTGTTAGGTTGACCTATAGCCTTAATCAAAAAATGGTAAATTAACGTAACAGAATCTGTTAAAATTTGTTAAATTTTGAAACTTTAATGTTAGGTTGACGCCTTAATAAAAAAAATGTAAATTAACGTAACTAAAAATCTAAAACATTCTACGCTTCAACTGTGACAATCTGCCTATTTTTCAATTAGCAAATCTGCTAAAATTTGTTAATTTTTGATACCTTAGTGTTAGGTTGACCTATAACCTTAATCAAAAAATGGTAAATTAACGTAACAGAATCTGTTAAAATTTGTTAAATTTTGATACCTTAATGTTAGATTGACCTATAGCCTTAATAAAAAAATTATAAATTAACGTAACTAAAAATCTAAAATATTCTGCGCTTCAACTGTAACAATCTGCCTATTTTTCAATAAGCAAATCTGCTAAAATTTGTTAATTTTTGATACCTTAATGTTAGGTTGACCTATAGCCTTAATCAAAAAAATGGTAAACTAACGTAACTAAAAATCTAAAAATGTCTACACTTCAACTGTGAAAATATACCAATTTTTCAATTAGCAAATCTGCTCAAATTTGACAATTTTTTATACTTTAGTATGAAATGTAAACAACTGTCATATTTTACATAAGTGAAATGTTCAATTAAAACCATCGAAATCTGCCTAATTTTCAAATGCAACTGTAAAAATTTGACAAATTCTAACCTTAAGCTATCAATTTTTCAATACATACTGGATTTTTTAAACCTTGGTGTTAAATGTAAACAAGTATCAGATTTTTTAATGCAACTGTGCACATATGTTAAATTTTCAATTAAAACCGTCGAAATCCGCCAAATTTTCAAATGCAACTGTAAAAATTTGACAAAGTCTAACCTTTAGCTATCAATTTTTTAATATATACTGGATTTTTGATACCTTGGTGGTAAATGTAAACAAGTATCAGATTTTGTAGTGCAATTGTCCACTTATGTTAAATTTTCAATTAAAACCGTCGAAATCTGCCAAATTTTCAAATGCAACTGTAAAAATTTGACAAATTCTAACCTTTAGCTATCATTTTTTTAATATATACTGGATTTTTGATACCTTGGTGTTAATTGTAAATAAGTATCATATTTTTTAGTGCAACTGTCTACATATGTTAAATTTTCAATTAAAACCGTCGAAATTCGCCAAATTTTCAAATACAGCTGTAAAAATTTGACAAATTCTAACCTTTAGCTATCATTTTTTTAATATATACTGGATTTTTGAAACCTTGGTATTAAATATAAACAACGGTTATATTTTTTAGTGCCACTGTCTACATACGTGAAATTTTCAATTAAAACCGTCGTAATCTGCCAAATTTTCGGATGCAACTGTAAAAATTTGACAAATTCTAACCTTTAGCTATCATTTTTTTAATATATACTGGATTTTTGATACCTTGGTATTAAATGTACACAACGGTCTTATTTTTTGGTGCAACTGTCTACATACGTGAAATTTTCAATTAAAACCGTCGAAATCTGCCAAATTTTCGAATGCAACTGTAAAAATTTGTCAAATTGTAACCTTCAGCTATAACTTTTTCAATATATACTGCCAAAAATGTTCAAGTTTGGACCATCCAGTATTTACAGCCGAGGTAATGACGAGAGGTTATGACAAATATTCAGGTATTTCTTTGCCAAGAAGAATCAAGATCAACTAATGAAGAAGTACTGGCCAGACTAAACATCCTAACCTAATCTAACCTAACCTAATCTAACCTGACGAAAAAAACATCCGCTAGATGTGATGTTTTTTTCGTTAGCCATGAAAATAACCTAAACTAACCTAACCTAACCTAACCTAATGAACCTTGGTGTTAAATGTAAACAACTATAAGATTTTTTAATGCAACTGTGCACATATGTTAAATTTTCAATTAAAACCATCGAAATCCGCCAAATTTTCAAATGCAACTTGGCTATCAAGCAATTTGACAAATTCTAACCTTCAGCTATCATTTTTTCAATATATACTGCCAAAAATGTTTAAGTTTGGACCATCCAGTATTTACAGCCGAGCTAATGACGAGAGGTTATGACAAATATTCAAGTTTTTTCTTGCCACGAAGAATCAAGATCAACAAATGAAGACATACTAGCCAGACTAAACAGTCTAACATAACCTAAGCTAACCAAATAAAACCTCACGAAAAACACATCCGCTAGATGTGATGTTTTTTTCGTTAGCCATGAAAGTAACCTAAACTAACCTAACCTAATGAATCTTGTGTGATAGTAATAATGAGTGTGATAATAATGATTGTTTTTATAAGTTTCTAATTATAATTGGCCTTGACGATCAACTGGTGGAGCTTTTAGCCTGTTTATATCAGCCTGTTTATATCAGCCTGTTTATATCAGCCTGTTTATATCAGCCTGTTTATATCAACCTGTTTATAACAGCCTGTTCATATCACCCTGTCTATATCAGCCTGTTTATCACCCTTCGCCCCACGTAGGCAACACATCGTGCACAGATCATTCAAGGTCAGCCCTAGTGGCCCCATACTTACTTATATTATCGCTTATCGGCATCATTAGTATAAAATTTAAGTCATTAAAATTGTGAGACTGCTACTTCAAGCTGCTTATGAAAGGATTAATGTAGCGACATCGTTTGCTAAAAGTGTTTCCGTGTAACTGTTAATTGTGCAATTGAAATAATTGTATGTAGCATTTATCAAATATTAATGGTTAACCGATGACGCAGTAATAGCTAAATTATTAGTGGCGGCCAAAAAGTTGTTGACTATGTTTTGAAGCGTTTTGTATGCATGTAACTGCGTTGCATGCAGTTTTGGTAGGTAGCAAACATAAAGTTTTAAATTTAAATTAGCTAGGCACTATTTATGCATATGCGGGCTTTATTGGGTATCACATCGTGATTGCAACGGAAGTGGTACGCACGTTGATGTGATTATTCGAAAATTATTTTCGTTTCGCGTGTCATAGCGTTCTGGTCCGCGTCAATACCGACAACAATGGGTTTGGATGTAGACTCCAGGATGATTGCAAGTTAAGCTGCATTTAATTATTAGTAATACCGTTGGTGATTATATGAATGTGCGCGGGGGTGGTTTCGCATTTGTACATGCTTCCTGTATGCTGGCTTTCCGGCGGGGGTGGTTATATATTTTATAATAAACGTGTGGTTGTGGTGGTGAGCAGTGGACGTCGAAATTCTCGTAATCGGACAAGCGGAGAAAATGTTATTCGATTAATTCCTCACTAATACTTAAACGCTGCCGTTTTTCGCCTCAGTTGGTCTCTCGATGCGTAGACATCATACTCCTCCTTATGTGACGGGAGAGCGTAAAAACATGTGAATATGGGGGTGGAGGGGGTGGAAATTCAATTTTTTTTCTCTCACCGCATCCCGTACTCTTGATGATAAAAAAGGCGCCGCCTTCATGAGAGAGCGAGGGTGATGAACAGGTCCAAAGAGAAAATGTCATCAATAGACAAACACTATAAAGCGACGAGGGGTGCTATATCATAAGCGTTGACGGGCTGTACGCTCAAAACACATAAATTATACGAAGGACGCGTTTTAATTTCTATATAATTCATATACGGCGCATATTTACAGCTCGTTCCAATTACGTTCAATATTTATACATGCAATTTTAACAAATTACGTGCTTCGTGGATTACAATTACATACAAATCATATAAATATGATTGCAACACAAGCTTCAAACTGCACTTTAATGCGTGATGTATTTGAGCGAAAAACGCGAGGATTTGCATTAGATCAATTTTATTTGTTTATTAAATACCCCGCCATCAATACAACCTGCACTTGCTATAACATGGTTGCTATAACATATTAAATCAAAATCTAATGATAGTTAAACACGGCACGATAAACTAAAATGTCACAGCCTCTACTTATTTACAATGTTGCGGTTGCAAGCCATTAAGTTAGCTGTACACCATCCTATTAATCAAATTTACACTATATTTTACAAAAGCATTTGCAGGATGAGGGGTTTTTGCTGCCCGCAGATCAACTAGCGTAAACAATACTCCCAACCGCGTCCAGCACTAATCTAGACCAAATATAAGAAGTTCCGTCCGCTGGAAATGTGTAAACAACGCAACATAAATATTGTAACAAGGTCGACGGTCCTCGGAGCATTCGCCCTACGCCCTACGCGTTTCTCCCTTTTTATTATTGCTTCTTCACATGCATGCGAGTAATTACTCCCCACGTCCGGTCGCCGAATGCTCGCAAAATATAAAGATGCTATCGCCGCAGCCGAAAATAGTTTCCTCTCCGAACTCCCCAGGTCCGATGGGTCAAGGTGATCGAGTAATCCTCCAGCGGCCCAATGGTATCAACCCCAAATGAAACAAGAGTAATTGCTTCAAGTAACGCACATTTTTAACGCACAAACTGTGCACTTTCTACCACAATAACTTCATTACTAAGGTCTTTTTTTTTTTTTTTTTTTTTTTTAATGTATTATGCAAAGCTATTAATCGTATTTTATTATAATTATTACAATTTGATCAAAGATCGATCAATGAGTAAGTTATGCCAACTTAAATTACTAAATGAAGGTTCAAAATTGAGGATATTTTCATTGCATACACTCTAATTATCTTAATCAGTTAACAGTTAATCAGTTCACATACCAACAGAACACACAGAATGGAGCAGTTATGCTATAACCGAAGAAGTCTGTACCATTTTAATGTGTACGATCTCGATATTTATGTTTGTACATATTCACACATTCTTTTGTTTGATGTGTTGTATGTAAAGATTTGAATTACACTATCATAACAGAATTGCAAATGCGCGTAAAAATGTTTGCAGATAAGTTGTTGGAAATGGCTATTTAAAGCGACCAACAATAACTATAGAAACGAGGTCAATTCTATTGATAATATCAAGATATCTGCTTCTGCATGGAGCGTATTTTCCAGCTTAGACCGCAAAAATTGCACTGCGAGGCCCCGGTTAAATACGGGCTATTACATATAATTCCCTCCCCCGGCCGGGCAGCCACATTAATTGGATCATATATTTTATATAAATTAAAGCGTATAATATGGCTAGTCATTGCAGCAGTGTTTAAAATGATATAAAATCTAGTAAATGAGCCGGGAACACGAGAGGGCTCTATTAAATGTCACAATTAAAACTCTAGACCGGCTACTCGGCTGCGCCACTCATAATTGAAACATTTGACACGGATCCATAATTACCAAACAAGGGCGGTAAACCACCGAGACGATCAAAGGCCCATATCCTTTCATTGGGCAATTAATTCGCAGTTTCCGGTAGATTACAGTACTTAAAATGCTGAATTCATAAACCATTAAGGACATTTTACATACTCTCTAATATCGGGAAAAACCCCTACGCAAATTATGTTGGTAGCACTCCAAAGATTGCAATCACAGTTGTCAACACTGACGTTTTGGCAGTTTGGCTGTCAATGTGACAGAATTCACAACAGAATCATACCAGAATCCGAAATTCTCAAAAAACAATAATAAAATTACATCAAAAAACTGTTTACAAGCACTCAAGCACGCGAGGTTGAAATTAAAAAAACTGCTAGAAACGTCAGAAATTATGTTGAAAGAAGAAATAACCAAAACAGCTAAGAATTGTAAACCTGGAAAAAGTCCTGGATCAGATGTTGTCAACACTGACGTTTTGGAATAAAAGTCAAATTTCAGAATTTCAAAAACAGAAGAAAATATACGAGAACTGCCATTTAAGTTGGTAGACGATTTCGAGAGCTGTTAGGTACGATAGAAGCATTTTTTGGTATACATGTCAAATTCCAAAATTTCAAAAACAGAAGAAAATATACAAAAACTGCCAAGAGTTGGGAGTTGGTTGTTGGTAGAATATTTTCCGTGTACTTGATTTGGCACCCCTGCACCAGTGGCAACAAGTAGGCCATAGAACATCATCCCTGCCCTACTTTTAGTTCAACTTTCAAAATATTTCGTCATTTAGAACGTCATTTAGTAAGTTAATAGGCAATCTTTTAAAGCAATTTTGTGCCCATTGTAAAACAATCGTTATAGATTTAATACAGCAGGGAACGAGATCATTTTTTTTTGTAAACTTGAAGAAAATCGGAAAAGAAGATCCTGAATATTTTGAATTTAGAACTTTAAACTGCTTTAGAGCTTTTTAACCTGCTACAATTTTCAAGTCGGCAAAGATATTCCAAAAACAAAAATCTGTTGAAGATGATACCAGAGAAGAAAACCGCATTTCAACGGGAGGCAAAGAAAATGAGAGACCTTCTATCAGCAGTTCAATCAAGTCGTGACTCGAGTAGATTCATAGGCGAACAGTTATAAATCCCAAAACAGAAGAAAATATACGAGATCAACCAACTGGTTGTTGGTAGAATATTTTTTGTGTACTTGATTTGGCACCCCTGCACCAGCGGCAATAAATGGTCCATGGAACAGCATCCCTGCCCTACTTTTAGTTCAACTTTCAAAACAATTCGTCATCTAGAACGTCATTTAGTAAGTTAATAGGCATTTTTCGGAGCACGGAGAACGGGATTATTTTTTTCGTAAACTTGAAGAAATTCGGCTCAGCGATCGTGAAGCTTTTGAATTTATAACTTTAAACTGCTTTAGAGCTTTTGAACCTGCTTCAATTTTCAAGTCGGCAAAGATGTTCCAAAAACAAAAATCTGTTGAAGATGATTTCAGAGGAGGAAACCCCATTTCAACGGGAGGCAAAGAAAATGAGGGAAGAGTTTGGATTTCGAAAGCCGTTGGGTTGATAGAAGCATTATTTGGTATAAATGTCAAATTCCAAAATTTCAAAGAACAACAGAAGAAATAATACGAGAACTGCCAATTAAGTTGGTAGAAGATTTCGCTTAGGTACGAGAGAAGCATTATTTGGTATAAATGTCAAATTCCAAAATTCCAAAAACAGAAGAAACTGACCTATCAGTAGTTGAATCAAGTCGTGTCTCGAGCAGATTCATAGCCGAACAGTTAGAAATTGCTTGTTGTTACAAATTTTGATATACAAAATTAGAGGAAAATATGAAAAAATTATAATGGAAGGAAACGTTAAGAGCAGGTGTGGCAAGAAGAAGCACTCCTGGCTTAAGAATATTCGAGATTGAATTGGTTTAGATATGAGCATCTAGTGAGTTGGTCACCAAACTAATCTAAGCTGATGTCATTTATTTCGATTGTTTAAATTGATGTCTATTACTGACTTTTTCATATTCCTTGTTTTTCAAAATTCAAGATATGAGCATCTAAACCAATCCAATATTTGAGGTTGGATTAGTTTAGATATAAGCATCTGGTGAGTTGGTCACCAAACTAATCTAAGCTGATGATATTTATTTCGATTGTTTAAATTGATGTCTATTGCTGACTTCTTCATATTCCTTGTTTTTCAAAATCCAAGATATGAGCAATAAACCAATCCAATCCCGAATAATCTTAAACCAGGAGTGTCTATTGCTGACTACTTCATGTTCCTTGTTTTTCAAAATCCAAGATATGAGCATCTCAAGCAATCCAATCACGAATAATCTTAAGGCAGGTGTGCTTCTTCTCGCCAAAGTTGGTCTCATTGTTTCCTTCCATTATAAACTTTAGAAGGTCGTATCTGTCGTATCGTATCATTGTTTCGAGCAACGCAAGGTTGTGAAAAATTTGCTGAAATAGTATCCAACCTTGGGTAGAGATGGAGTGCAGATGTAGTAAAAGTTTTAGATATCCATTTATAACCGGAAATCTTCGAATGCCTATTTCCATTAGTAATTAGTGCGCTAAACTAGGATATAGGTGCTAGGAATAATTAGAGATTTGGAGGTTAATCTTCCAATTTCCCAATGAAGCAATTTGAAGAGATTATTTAACCTGCCCATTGGATTCGCTCAACATACAAAACGTATTGAAAGATACAAAAAAGGAGTTTAATTAAAACTAAAAATGCTGAACCATAACTTCACTTCGCCTCGTGGATTAGTTTAATTTTTTTTGTTAGACTTGCCGGAGAAGTAATCAATGTTGAACAACGAGCCCATCTAGTCGTCTGTCTAAAAGGATGCACACACAGATAGATCGACACTCACACGTACACAGGAAACAAGGCGTTCTTCCGGGCTGCTCCTGGGACGGAGAATATCTGAGCTCCCCACCGAACAATTAATTTCCCTGATTAACGACATCGAAATGCCCACTTTGCCGGAGCATTTCCCGGAGAGTCCAGAGGAGGACACGCGGAAATTCATCTACAAGGCCCCGGCGAAATTATCTCCGTAGGCATGGGGCACGGCGCCGAATTAATTGGCAATAAGTCGCGCCCCTTTGGCCTCCGCGACTCGTCTTGTAGTTCGGCGTAATTGGGGCCGATTTGATTTAGGATTTTTGCCGAGCGCCTCCATACGCGCGCCAGGAAGCCGCAACGTATTGCGTAACCACGGCAGCTCCTCAACAGGCTAATTGTCTAGTTGATTAATGCGCCTGTAATATGAAGCAGGGAAGTGCTATATATCATGCATTAACCCTTTAGTGGTCAGTGTTGCTTTCGGGCAATATGCAAGCACGACATATATCCACGGCAGGTACAACCGGAGATGCAGCAACAAAGCCGAACCTGCAGGAGAAAGAAATCACTTTAAAGCAGTCACAATTGCCTCCAGAGACAAGTTGAAAACTACAGCTCGTAACATTTACCACTATCCTTCATAACTTTTACCGTTACAAATATCATAGAAAACTGATAATAACAGTAGTTACGCTGTGAGAGTTCTGGGTCACCCCCCGCAGAGATTTTGTTTAATTAGCGCTTTTAATTCGCAGATGTAATCGATCGCCGCGAGCAGCTACAATGACATGATGACGGAAATTGCGAGTAATTTAATTAATCGAAATCTCTGCGGCGGGTGATCCAGAACTCTCACAGCTTAACTACTAATACGTTTTTCAAACCTACGTTCGTAACAAATATTCATAAGTGGAAGACGGCAATGACTGCATTTGTTATGGTTCAAGATTTATTTTTAGGCATAAACGTTCCTATAGATATTATACGTATGCACTCTCATTTAGCTCATTAGCTCATTTTAGCTCTCATAATATCGGGTGTCTGCAAACTACCATATGCCAATTATGTTGGTATCTTGGATTTTATTTTTCTTCAGTTAGTACTGTTCATAACCAATAAATATTCGGAATCAAATAAAAACAGAATGTCAAACAGATGATATGTTGGGGTTTTGAGTTGCACTACTAATATGGGCCATTAGGATATACGCATCTTGTTTTGGTGCAAACATTTTGGGATAGTCAAGAAGACTAGGACTGGGATAGTCAAGAAGTTTTCAATAATGCTATCGGCACGCTGCTGCAAGCTGTCACAGTGACAGCCAAGCAGCCAAAACGTCAGTGTTGACAACTGTAATCGGAAACTTTGGTAACCCGTCAGTATTGACAACTGTAATTGGAAACTTTGGAAAAACGTCAGTGTTGACAACTTTAATTGGAAACTTTGGAAAAACGTCAGTGTTGACAACTGTAATTGGAAAATTTGGAGTGCTACCAACACAATTTACGTACGGGTTTTTCCAGACACCAGACATAAGTAATCCAAATATAATGAAATATTTAATTAAATAAATAATTATACGCTGCTGCAAGCTATCACAGTGACAGCCCAACTGCCAAAACGTCAGTGTTGACAACTGTAATTGGAAACTTTGGAGTGCTACCAACATAATTTGCATACGAATTTTTCCAGACACCTGATATAAGAACTCCAAATATAATGAAATATTTATTTAAATAAATAATTATACACTGCTGCAAGCTGTAATAGTGACAGCCAAACTGCCAAAACGTCAGTGTTGACAACTGTAATTGGAAACTTTGGAAAAGCGTCAGTGTTGACAACTGTAATTGGAAATTTTGGAGTGCTACCAACACAATTTGCGTACGGGTTTTTCCAGACACCAGATATAAGTAATTCAAATATAATGAAATATTTAATTAAATAAATAATTATACGCTGCTGCAAGCTATCACAGTGACAGCTAAACTGCCAAAAACGTCAGTGTTGACAACTGTAATTGGAAACTTTGGAAAAACGTCAGTGTTGACAACTGTAATTGGAAACTTTGGAAAAACGTCAGTGTTGACAACTGTGATTGGAAATTTTGGAGTGCTACCAACACAATTTGCGTACGGGTTTTTCCAGACACCAGATATAAGTAATCCAAATAAAATGAAATATTTAATTAAATAAATAATTATACGCTGCTGCAAGCTATCACAGTGACAGCCAAACTGCCAAAACGTCAGTGTTGACAACTGTAATTGGAAACTTTGGAGTGCTACCAACATAATTTGCATACGAATTTTTCCAGACACCTGATATAAGAACTCCAAATATAATGAAATATTTATTTAAATAAATAATTATACACTGCTGCAAGCTGTCATAGTGACAGCCAAACTGCCAAAACGTCAGTGTTGACAACTGTAATTGGAAACTATGGAAAAACGTCAGTGTTGACAACTGTAATTGGAAACTTTGAAAAAACGTCAGTGTTGACAACTGTAATTGGAAACTTTGGAAAAGCGTCTGTGTTGACAACTGTAATTGGAAATTTTGGAGTGCTACCAACACAATTTGCGCACGGGTTTTTCCAGCCACCAGATATAAGTAATTCAAATATAATGAAATATTTAATTAAATAAATAATTATACGCTGCTGCAAGCTATCACAGTGACAGCTAAACTGCCAAAAACGTCAGTGCTGACAACTGTAATTGGAAACTTTGAAAAAACGTCAGTGTTTACAACTGTAATTGGAAACTTTGGAAAAACGTCAGTGTTGACAACTGTAATTGGAAACTTTGAAAAAACGTCAGTGTTGACAACTGTAATTGGAAACTTTGGAGTGCTACCAACACAATTTGCGTACGGGTTTTTCCAGACACCAGATATAAGTAATAAAATATATAATGAAATATTTAAATAAATAATTATACGCAGCTACAAGCTGTCACAGTGACAGCCCAACTGCCAAAACGTCAGTGCTGACAACTGAAATCGGAAACTTCGGAAAAACGTCAGTGTTGACAACTGTAATTGGAAACTTTGGAAAAATGTCAGTGTTGACAACTGCAATTGGAAACTTTGGATGGCTACCAACACCATTTATTTTCAGATGCCCAGCATATTATGTCAAAATTTGACTGTATGTATTACAAGTACAACATGTGGGCAATAAAAATGTATTAATGAGAAGGTCATAGAAATTTTGATCTATTCATCTGATTCAGGACTTTTTACATGTTTACAATCCTTAGCAGTTTTGGTTATTTCTTCTTTTAAGATGATTTATGGCGTTTCTAGCACTCTCTTAATTTCACCCTCACGCGCTTCTGTGCTTATAAACAGTTTTTGGATGTAATTTTCTAATTGTTGTTTGAGAATTTCGGAATCTAGTATGATTCTGTTGTGAATTCTGTCACATTGCGAGCCAAACTGCCAAAACGTCAGTGTTGACAACTGTAATCGGAAACTTTGGAAAAACGTCAGTGTTGACAACTGTAATTGGAAACTTTGGAGTGCTACCAACACCATTTATTTTCAGATGTCCAGCATATTATGTCAAAATTTGACTATATGTATTACAAGTACAACATGTGGGCAATACAAATGTATTAATGAGAAGGCCTTAGAAATTTTGATCTATCCATCTGATTCAGGACTTTTTACATGTTTACAAATCGTAGCAGTTTTTGAATGTAATTTTCTCATTTTTGTTTGATAATTTCGGAATCTACTATGATTCTGTTGTGAATTCTGTCACATTGACAGCCAAACTGTCAAAACGTCAGTGTTGACTACTGTATTCTGAAACTTTGAAAAAACGTCAGTGTTGACAACTGTAATTGGAAACTTTAGAAAAACGTCAGTGTTGACAACTGTAATTGGAAACTTTGGAGTGCTACCAACACCATTTATTTTCAGATGTCCAGCATATTATTTCGAAATTTGACTATATGTATTACAAGTACAACATGAGGGCAATAAACATGTATTAATGAGAAGGCCTTAGAAATTTTGATCTATCCATCTGATTCAGGACTTTTTACATGTTTACAAATCGTAGCAGTTTTTGAATATAATTTTCTCATTTTTGTTTGATAATTTCGGAATCTAGTATGATTCTGTTGTGAATTCTGTCACATTGACAGCCAAACTGTCAAAACGTCAGTGTTGACAACTGTAATTGGAAACTTTGGAAAAACGTCAGTGTTGACAACTGTAATTGGAGTGCTACCAACACAATTTGCATAAGGGTTTTTCCTGACACCCGATATAAGTACTACAAATATAATGAAATATTTTTCCACATCCAAATGCATGCAAATATTTATTAAGTTTTTACAGATATACACGAATTGCACACATTTTATGTATGCATCACGTCTGCTTATCTCATTCCCAGATTAGACTGAATCCCAGTTACAATCCTATATTCACCCGAATAGCGCTGGCATTCGATCTACTATCCTACAGCTCATTGGCGTTAAGAAAACATTGTGGAACGTTTAAGTGCTCCGTTTGCTTGAGAGACAGTATAAGTAATGTATAAATACACTTTCCCCAGAAGAAAGGGAAACTGATACTGAATGGTTTCGCAAAGCCGAACAAAACACAGAACCTTATCATTTATATGCCTCATATTTTAAATCAAATTCAGGACAATGTTTACTTATTTCTAATAAATAGATTACCATTACATGGGATTGACGCGTATTTCTAGTAGACATTAAATGGCAAAAGCTTTACGTGCTAATTTAACGGAATGGCAAAACGTGCACTAGCATATATATTGGAATTGCAATTACTGCGGTTTTAGCAACACTAGTAGTTTACAAGCACCATTTAAGAACAAGTAAATTAACCATGCAAACAGTTCCCATCAAAATCTATAAATATTAATGAAGCGAAAATAAGGTCATGAAAATTATTGATTCTATTATAAAATTATTACAATATTATAGTTGGTAGTGATGACTGAAGATACAGTCAGAAAACTTTATTGATTCTCCTATAAATATATTAAAATATCATGAAACAAAATTAGGTCACAAATATTATTAAATTTTATTGATTACAGTGTACAAATATGATGCTTCAGTGCTCACCTACTGAAAAACTGAAGACGTTTGTAGTATTCAGTCCTCACCTACTGAAAAACTAAAGACGTTTGTTGCAAGCAGAATAAATGGAGTGCTCAGTGAAAAATTACCTGGAAAGGAATTTAATTTTGGAGCGCATGATTTATAACGTTTTTCTGTTTTAATGCATACGCAATCAAAATAACCAAATGGGAGGCAAAAATTAGTATCTGTAAGGTGTAGGCAGGTTATATAAAAATCAACAATTTTATTACCATTTGTCGCTAGTAAATTGATTACAGCATAACGTGTCGTCTAAAAACGACGTTATAATGAATAATGTCTGGTTAAAATAAAAGGAAGTATAAAATTGGTCGCTGAGCGGATAACAAATGATATGCAATTTACATTGGAAGGCGCATACTTTTATAAAATTAATATAACGTTGTATTTTTTTAAGCACGGATGAAAGGTCTGAAGTGATGCGAATAAACATTAGAAATATCAATATTTTTATCTCCCGGCGAAATCCACTCGTAGTCCATTTATATTCGAAGCGTTTAAAAAAAGGCCATGCTGTAGAGGCTGTGCTCTAAAATATTTTCACAAGGTATTCACTTATCAAAATGGAGCGAAGATTACATCAGTTATCCTTAGGTTGACACCGGAGTAAGCTCCCTATTTAAGCCAGAGACGAGAGTGGTATAAATATGCCGAAGCTAGGACAGCTATATTAATGGTTAGAAATTAACCATTACTTATTCAACAACTGTAGCTACGAGTAACTTAATGGCACACACGTAATCATTACTTTTCTACAACTGCAGTAATAATTATTTTTTGCACCTGTAATTATTTCAATGATACATAACATCTAAATCAATCAATTGATCATGCACGTTGTACCAGAAAATTAATAATCTCGTATAATAAAAAAATAATTGCAACGACTAAGAACCATAGTTGTGGTAATACTTGCATGCATAATAATCACCACTTCTCTAATGCTTCTGAGTTTTGTCATTGTATTATTCTCAAGTATACATATCTTAGAATGAAGCTAACCCTTGAGCCGGAAATAAATGTCAATTTTTAACCATTAACATAGACGTCCACGCTATTGAATATTTAAACCATTGTGGAATATGTAGGAGAAAGGTCTTGAGGGATATTTGCAACCATCCACTTGTGACCATTAATTAGGTCCGGTCCAACCTCTGTCCAAAATTCATCAAATATTTAAAAAGCAGGCGACCTGGATAAATGGCCTACTAAAGTCTGGACGATATCGAGTTGTGTAATTCACAGCATACATATGTAATGGCATCTATTATACTCCCAGCTTTCTTAATAATAGAAACTATCGTTCTTAAAAGGGTTAAATGTATCTGCACTCCCATAGCAAATACAGTTTTTATATTCTTAATTAATTGCAACATTGTATTAATGTAGTGAACTTATATACAATCAGTCATTAAGAATGTAATTAAATTATTGATAAATAAGCACGGCGCCCTGTATTAATGTATTCTCCAATAACATTTCGACAATGTTTACTCTCTCGGTAATTAATATCATCCCAGCTTTGCTCAAGTCAACAATATTAATTATTAATCAATATAGGAGGATATTTACCGTCTATTTGCTTGTTATTTATGAATGGAACTTAACGCTCGAGATTACGCTGTAATTGAAATATTGAAGCCTACAAAGCATCAAAGAATCAAGCTGAAATAAAGACCGAAAACATCACTGAATGACAGCACAAAGTATAGTAAACACACCTTACAGTCAAGACGACTGCAAACCAGAAGCTAAGAAAGAAGTAAAAGTGTACGTACAGCTCTGATTCATTGCAAAATGTAAGTTAGTAGTATAGCAACAGGAGTTCTACCGCATTTTCCCATAGGGATTAATATAAAGATCATCCATTATAGATATGAATTGTCAAAGTGCCATTGGGCCAAATTAATATGATTAGTCATTGAGTTCTCATAACCTCAACACACATGCTGACATCAATGACATGATTTTACTAGATTTTTACAAGTACACTGTCAAAATTATTATACAATGTGACATTTTGGCTTAACCTTGAATTTGACAAATCATATCTATAATGGATTATCTGTAGGAGGTCGAAAAGTACCTTTCCGCCATTTTGTTTTTTCCAGCCGTCCAGTTCGAAGAGTCTTATTTGTACGTATATGTTGCCGGTGGCAGGGGGGCTCTTTTTTACTGGGGCAGCATACGAATCCCGCATCCCTTGGCAACCCGTTGTACAAATAAGGCTCTTCGAACTGGACGACTGGAAAAAACAAAATGGTGGAAAAGTACTTTTCGACCCCCTGTGTTAATCCTTATGGGAAAATGCGCCAGAGCTCTTGTTGCTATACTACTTAAGTTTTATGTAAAAACGTTGTCAGTGGCTGAACTTTTTGGAGTATCTGATATATGCATGGGTAATGATGCCACAAAAATATGAGTTAAATTATAATTATTATAATAATAATAATTACCATTAGATTATTTTATTGCCATTTGGGTTATATACTTGCACAAAATCAGAATTTTCGAACTGGACGGCTTGAATAAACAAAATGGCGGAAAAGTACTTTCTTTTCGATCCCCTGTGTTAATCCTTATGGGAAAATGCGCCAGAACTGTTGTTGCTATACTACTTAAGTTTTATGTAAAAACGTTGTCAGTGGCTGTACTTTTTGGAGTATCTGATATATGCATGGGTAATGATGCCACTTAAATAGAATTTTAATTATAATTACTATAATAATAATAATTAACATTAGATTATTTTATTGCCATTTGGGTTATATACTTGCACAAAATCAGAATTTTCGAACTGGACGGCTGGAATAAAGAAAATGGCGGAAAAGTACTTTTCGGCCCCTTATTTTAATCCTTATGGGAAAATGCTGCAGAACTCTTGTTGCTATACTACTTAAGTTTAATGTAAAAACGTTGTCAGTGGCTGTACTTTTTGGAGTATCTGATATATGCATGGGTAATGGTGCCACAAAAAAGGATTTAAATTATAATCACTATAATAACAATAATTAACATTAGATTATTTTATCATCTTTTGGGTTATATACTTGCACAATGTCAGAATTTTCGAACTGGACGGCTGGAATAATAAAAATGGCGAAAAAGTACTTTTCGACCCCCTATGTTAATCCTTAGGGGAAAATGCGGCAGAACTCTTGTTGCTATACTACTTAGGTTTTATGTAAAAACGTTGTCAGTGGCTGTATTTTTTGGAGTATCTGATATATGCATGGGTAATGATGCCACAAAAAAGGATTTAAATTATAATTACTATAATATTAATAATTAACATTAGATTATTTAATCACCATTTGGGTTATATACTTGCACAAAGTCAGAATTTTCGAACTGGACGGCTGGAATAAAGAAAATAGCGGAAAAGTACTTTTCGCCCCCCTATGTTAATCCTTATGGGAAAATGCGCCAGAACTGTTGTTGCTATACTACTTAAGTTTTATGTAAAAAAGTTGTCAGTGGCTGTACTTTTTTGGGTATCTCCTCTATTCTGACATATGCATGGGTAATGATGCCACAAAAAAAAGATTTAAATTATAATTACTATAATAATAATAATTAACATTAGATTATTTCATCACTATTTGGGTTATATACTTGCACAAAGTCAGAATTAGTATAGTTACCAAATTATAAGGCGCGGTTTTCTGCTTCGCTGTTAAAGTTCCAAATTGTTATCTCATAGTTAAAGATTTCCATAAGTTGATTAGAGATGCATTGTGTTGCTACGTTCTAACCGCGCCGTATGAGATGATTATCTGGTAGTTAACATATCTCCAAGTTTGCAAAGACCGCTCCTAAGTGGTTTTTAAACATTTCTTCGCGCTGAAAAACACCAGTTCTCGCAGGAAACACGTTTGTACCTGAAACAAAACAAAAATCATTTAGTATTGTGTATAGTATAATAATTTTTGTTATTTATTAATCCAATATAGCATTTTTGTAGTATATTTGAATTGCAAATTTCGAAGTGGGCTCATCTTGGGGAGGACTCAAAATGGTTATTTGCTCTTTTTTCATGTACACATATAGACCGTTATTTTGTGAGCATTTGAATTGCAAAATTTCGAAGAGGGCTTATCTCGGGGAGGATGCAAAATGCACTTTTTTGCTCTTTTTACATGTACACATATAGACCGATATTTTGTTAGCATTTTTGTAGTATATTTGAATTGCAAATTTCGAAAAGGGCTTAACTTGGGGAGGATTCAAAATGGTTTTTTGCTCTTTTTTCATGTATACATATAGACCGATATTTTGTGAGCATTTTTGTAGTATATATAAATTGCCAATATCAAAAAGGACTAATCTCTGGGAGGATTCAAAATGACGTTTTGCTCTTTTTTCATATACACATATAGACCGATATTTTGTGAGCATTTGTGTAGTATATTTGTATTGCCAATTTCCAAAAGGGCTTAATAAAACTCTGAAAGTTTGAAAATAGTCAAAAGTTTGAAAATACTCGAGGAGGATTCAAAATAGACTTGTTTGCTTTTTTTTCATGTACACATATAGACCCATGTCTTGTGAGCAAAATAGGCTCATATTTCATTTTCATTGTGATGAAAGAGTAGTTT
The DNA here is from genome assembly GCA_951805005.1 of Othius punctulatus. Lineage (NCBI taxonomy): Eukaryota > Metazoa > Arthropoda > Insecta > Coleoptera > Staphylinidae > Othius > Othius punctulatus. Next base: position 35,339,096 of record OX638147.1, on the reverse strand, counting down.
TAGACAAAAAACTACTCAAATAAGTCAAATGGATCAACAGAAAAACAGTTTTTTATGTCTTCTGAAAAATTTTATTTTTTGGAGATAAGCTCATTTGTATTAGAAATATTTTTTGTAATAGACCCAATGTGGTGTTAACTTGGATTTTTCCACAAGCTAATAATACTAAATTTTCCGTCAGGCCAGTGGCTAAAATAAACTCGCTTTAAGTAAGTGGTTCCTAACTTTTTATTTTCTTGTACACATTTTGGCATTTTACATGACCAAACACCTAATAACTATGATTGCGTTTCAGGTACTAAAATGAAGAGCTTTTATTTCCCCTCAGATCTAGTTTACTAGTTCTAAGGGACTAGATCTAGTGACTTTAATTATTTAAGTTTCGCGCCTAGATACTTCCCTGTTGTCTAACATAACCTAACGTAACCTAACTTTTTATTTTCTTGTACACATTTTGGCATTTTACATGATCAAACACCTCATAACTATGATTGTGTTATCAATTGTGTATAACATATAGGGTTTGGGAAATTCTAGTCATAGCTATTATTATTTGCAAGTAATCCGTAAAAAAAACATTGATACATATTTTATTAGGTTAATAAAGAAAACACTTGTAAAGTTTCACAAGTTTTTAATTCACACACAATGCTATAAAACTTGTAAAATGTTACACATATTTTATTGCTTATAAGTTACTTTGTACCCAATTGTTACAATTCAAAATAATATTTTATTGCCTATGTACGTTCGAAAAATAAGATTTTATTTTTTGTGCTTTCGTTACTGTTTCATTACGAAGATGCGTTTCTGTAGTAAAACGGATGAAAATTAAGATTATCTGAAGGATGAAAATGTGGAGCTTTACATTCTGTTTAACGGAATTAAAAAGGGACTTGTGCGTATGATATTGCAGATCCATTAAATTTATGGCTTCATCAGATATTACTGGTTAAATCCAATTTTCATGTCAAAAGGCAAAGTTATTAAATGCTACAAAATTGAATTGTCAGTATCAGATTTTGCATGGCCTTTCCGAATTATAAAAACACGCAATCATATGCATGTATTTTTTATTGTATTACATTACACAATAAACACAACCGGATAATAAATAATAATTATAATCAACGCTTCGGTCATAACTAGTTTAATGTGATCGCGTTATATGCCAGACCTTTAACGATGTGCTTTTGATATTCTGTTTTCAGAAAAAATTTATACACAACTTTATTGTAGTAATCAGCACATTGTAGGCATAATTAGTTCAGCGTCAGGTAATAATTTGAAAAATGAAATTCTGTAATCGCGGAATTCTGCGCGGGGCTGTAAAAGAAATTAAAATTAAAATATGTATCAGGGAGCGTCCGAAGTGGGGGAGTGCAGGAAAAGTTCCCAGGTTATAGAGTTCGCTCCTTTGGGAGACCTATTTCTGATTTATCGCTTCTTTATTGAGGTCTGGTGCTTGCACTGCAAAAGCTCGGATTCAAATTTAAAATCACGCTAGAGTTATAGTTAAACGTAATAAATTATATTCTACGTTTCGAGACGTTTTTAATAAAAAAAATTATTAGACGGTGAAAACTTTTAATTATTGGGTACAATACTTATGCATGGTACATTACTAATGTAATGTAAATAAATACGTATTTGTATGTGTTAGTGTGTGTGTTGTTAATCATTTATTTTGGTGTTCATATAGTTTATAAGTAATTATAATTTTTGTGGGTGTATGCGTGTAGGGGGTTTTAATTTAAGCAGCGTTTATAGCATGGCAGCGTTTTGTTGATGTTTGTAAACAAACAGCGGCGTAAATGTAGTTTGATTGATTAAAAGTTTTTGTACTGAATTTATTGTCAGCGGCGGTTGCCATATTTGATCAGGCAGCGCTGGTAGTCGTGAATAAGCGTAAAACTGTAACTTTCTTGATGCGAAAGCTCAAATAGACATAAACCGGAACAAATTAGCATGAAGTTAATTCTTAGTTCAATTTATTCTCGGAGTGGTCTCAAATAGTACTCTAAAAATCCGCATACCTAGCTCGCTGCTGGCATTTAATTTCCATATTTTTCAAATAATCTTCAGTATAGTTTTTTCGCGCAAAGGGAACAAACAAATATAAAAATTGAGTTATGCGATCTCGCACGGTGATACGCGGCAATAAAACTAAGCGCAGGACAAGCAATAAATTTGAATAATTGACATAAATAGGGAAATCAGCTGTGTCTGCCACACATCCCACTTCTGGATTAAATTTTAATGGCATAAATATTTACGAGTTGCAAACAGGACATAATTACACCAGCGTAAAAGTTGTGTGTCCCTCATTCATAAGGGATGTTATATAGTTACACTATTTATCTACCAGTTTGTGTGTGTCCTCTTATCCAAGCCACCACAGAGGATGAGGACTTTTAATGCTAACGGCTGCATGATAATTTGTTTCCGGTTGGTCCCATATTAACTCTAATTCCACGGGAATATTAATATTAATATGAAATATAAGGGATCCGGCAAATTCATAACACAAGGACGTACACATTTCGCACGCACTTGGCCAACGCCTAATGACATAGAACCGGAATCGTAATTCTCGGCGACTAAAAATATAATATTGGCGCGGCCATTCACTGTGGATTTTTATTTTCCCCGAATTAATAATGTACAATTGTAAATTGCAAATTAAATTGGAAGGAAGTGCATCAATAAATTAAACCGGCTGGGAAAATGTAGATGGTCGGAAGCGGGCGGATATAGGAGATTAATTTGGATCATTAAAAATGGAGCTTTCTGCAATTTAATTCTATTATTGATACACGAATCTCATTAAGTCTTCGCGCTTTTATCAGGAATTTAATTTAATAAAACGTCACTGAAGCGAGCACTTAAATAAACAGGCGGAGAAATTACCGTTGTTATTTTTATTGAAAAATGTAATGCGGCGGTAACAATGAGAAACGCCTTTAGGAAAATCATGAGGTCAAAATGTGTGACAATGATGCGACGTAATTGACGTTTTTAATTATGTGAATTAACTCGTACGCCATGTAGATTATATTTACCGTAACGTAATGTTGCAGCAATTACATGAGGGATTAATCACTTCCAGTTTGGGTAGTTCACCGAAAAGTGCATTCGGGGGTGGCGCAGGATGTAAGTTTGTTTGCACAGCCAGGGAACTAAGCCAGGCGGTGGTGGTTAAATTCGAGTGCACTACAGGAGCATAATTTGTCGCAGTAACGACGCCAAATTTATTTACATAAACACTAATTGAGGCCCGTAATATGAAAAAATAGGCGCCCCGTTTCAGCCACAATTAATACCAACGCACAATTTTCGATGTTTTTGCACGACGGGTGTATTTCTAGCCGCGCAATCAAAGCGACATAATAGTCGAATGTTATGAAATTTAAATTGCTTCCAACATTTTCGTCTTTTTTTTAAACGCACGGAAGCTGAATGTTAAATGTCTATAACGATTCCATCGTTGTCGCACTCGGAAACGCCTGGTGCCTGAAAGAATACTATATATTCTACACTATCACATCGTTACACTTAAAATTTATGTCCCATTACTTCACTAGTGGCAGTAAATTCACCAAAAAGTACGCACAAGTATTACCACACTCATTCCACCCGAAACGCAATTACCTACTTACAGTAGAAGGAAGGGAGAATAAGTGATGGCAGAAACGATTTTTCTCAACAAAAAATAAGCACTCGCTAAAATATCACCGCCTTAATCACTTGCACGAGTACAAAACATTCTCGCATTCTTGCAAATTTTGCATTATTTTTAGAGTGCAATATTATTTTTATCCAAAAATACTAAAATCACGTTAAACAAGATCACAAGAGCACAAGAGCAGATGAATATTGAAAAAGGTTTAACTACCGAAACAATTGAAGGGTTAATTCTACAAAAAAAAAAAATGGCGAGACTTTTACTTAATACTTTCTTGCTTTAAACTTATACCAAATGTTTTTATTTTTATCCAAAAATACTAGAAAATCACGTTAAACAAGAGCACAAGAGCAGATAAATATTGAAAATGGTTTAACTACCGAAACAATGAAAGAGTTATTTGTACAACAACAAAAAATTGGCGAGACTTTTACTTAATACTTACTTGCTTTAACCTTATACCAAGTGTTTTTATTTTTATCCAAATATACTACAAAATCACGTTAAACAAGAGCACAAGAGCAGATGAATATTGAAAATGGTTTAACTACCGAAACAATTAAAGAGTTATTTGTACAAAAAAAAAAAGGTGAGACTTTTACTTAATACTTGCTGTAAACTTAAACTAAGTGTTTTTTTTAAATCTTCTTAATATTAATATTTAATAATAGACGTAGTAACAATATTTAATGGCTATCGACCTGCGGTCTTTCCGCCTCATTTAATATTATTATTATTAATATTTAATATGTTGCACACAATTTTCCACATATCATCTAAATTTCATACTAATTCATATGATCTTATCAATATTTTATATAATTTCATGAATACGTTACATGATACGAAAAAATCAATAAATTATTGATGAAAATTTCATGAAAAGCCCAAAAATTTCATTAGGTTAGGTTAGGTCTGAAGTATTCATAAAAAGATACATTAACGTATGAATTTTATATTTCCCATGAAATGTTACACCATTTCCTTAACTAGTTTGCACAATACCATCAAAATTTCATACAAATCATTTTTTTTTACATAAAATCAAAATTTCATACAATTTCATATGATTTCATCAATTTTTCACACGGTATCATCAAATTTCAAACATTTCCATGCAGCTTCGTCAATTTTCATACCAAAACTTAAAAATTCTAAAACATTTGCATACAATTTTATCAATTTTCAAATAAAACATCAAAATTTTATAAAATTTCATTAATTTTCAAACTATGTTTTTAAAATTTCATACAATTTTTTACACTATATTTTAAAAACGGCATACAATTTTTCACAAATCATCTAATTTTCATACTTATTCACATGATATTATCAACATTTTATATAATTTCCTGAATACGTTACATGATACGAATAAATCAATAAACTATTGATGAAAATTTCATGAAAAGCACAAAAATTTCATGGTTTGGTCTGAAATAATCATAAAAAGACACACTGATGTATGAATTTTATATTTCCCATGAAATGTTATACCAATTCCGTAACTAGTGCACACAATACCATCAAAATTTCAAACAAATCATCAATTTTTCACACAAATCAAAATTTCATTTAAGTTCATATAATTTCATCAATTTTTCACACGGTATCATCAAATTTCAAACATTTCCATGCAGCTTCGCCAATTTTCATACCTTAACTTAAAAATTCTAAAACATTTGCATACAATTTTATAAATTTTCAAATAAAACATCAAAATTTTATAAAATTTCATTAATTTTCAAACTATGTTTTTAAAATTTCATACAATTTTTTACACTATATTTTAAAAACGGCATACAATTTTTCACAAATCATCTAAATTTCATACTTATTCACATGATATTATCAACATTTTATATAATTTCCTGAATACGTTACATGATACGAATAAATCAATAAACTATTGATGAAAATTTCATGAAAAGTACAAAAATTTCATGGTTTGGTCTGAAATAATCATAAAAAGTCACACTGATGTATGAATTTTACATTTCCCATGAAATTTTATACCAATTCCGTAACTAGTTCACACAATACCGTCAAAATTTCAAACAAATCATCAATTTTTCACACAAATCAAAATTTCATTCACGTTCATATAATGTCATCAATTTCTCACACGGTATCATTAAATTTCAAACATTTCCATGCAGCTTCGTCAATTTTCATACCAAAACTTAAAAATTCTAAAACATTTGCATACAATTTTATCAATTTTCAAATAAAACATCAAATTTTTATAAAATTTCATTAATTTTCAAACTATGTTTTTAAAATTACATACAATTTTTTACACTATATTTTAAAAACTGCATACAATTTTTCACAAATCATCTAAATTTCATACTTATTCACATGATATTATCAACATTTTATATAATTTCCTGAATACGTTACATGAACGAATAAATCAATAAACTATTGATGAAAATTTCATGAAAAGCACAAAAATTTCATGGTTTGGTCTGAAATAATCATAAAAAGACACACTGATGTATGAATTTTATATTTCCCATGAAATTTTATACCAATTCCGTAACTAGTTCACACAATACCATCAAAATTTCAAACAAATCATCAATTTTTCACACAAATCAAAATTTCATTCAAGTTCATATAATTTCATCAATTTTTCACACGGTATCATCAAATTTCAAACATTTCCATGCAGCTTCATCAATTTTCATACCTAAACTTATAAATTCTAAAACATTTGCATACAATTTTATCATTTTTCAAATAAAACATCAAAATTTTATAAAATTTCATTAATTTTCAAACTATGTTTTTAAAATTTCATACAATTTTTTACACTATATTTTAAAAACGGCATACAATTTTTCACAAATCATCTAATTTTCATACTTATTCACATGATATTATCAACATTTTATATAATTTCCTGAATACTTTACATGATACGAATAAATCAATAAACTATTGATGAAAATTTCATGAAAAGCACAAACATTTCATGGTTTGGTCTGAAATAATCATAAAAAGTCACACTGATGTATGAATTTTATATTTCCCATGAAATTTTATACCAATTCCGTAACTAGTTCACACAATACCATCAAAATTTCAAACAAATCATCGATTTTTCACACAAATCAAAATTTCATTTAAGTTCATATAATTTCATCAATTTTTCACACGGTATCATCAAATTTCAAACATTTCCATGCAGCTTCGTCAATTTTCATACCAAAACTTAAAAATTCTAAAACATTTGCATACAATTTTACCAATTTTCAAATAAAACATCAAAATTTTATAAAATTTCATTAATTTTCAAACTATGTTTTTAAAATTCCATACAATTTTTTACACTATATTTTAAAAACTGCATACAATTTTTCACAAATCATCTAAATTTCATACTTATTCACATGATATTATCAACATTTTATATAATTTCCTGAATACGTTACATGATACGAATAAATCAATAAACTATTGATGAAAATTTTATGAAAAGCACAAAAATTTCATGGTTTGGTCTGAAATAATTACAAAAAGACACACTGATGTATGAATTTTATATTTCCCATGAAATGTTATACCAATTCCGTAACTAGTTCACACAATACCATCAAAATTTCAAACAAATCATCAATTTTTCACACAAATCAAAATTTCATTCAAGTTCATATAATTTCATCAATTTTTCACACTGTATCATCAAATATCAAACATTTCCATGCAGCTTCGTCAATTTTCATACCAAAACTTAAAAATTCTAAAACATTTGCATACAATTTTATAAATTTTCAAATAAAACATCAAAATTTTATAAAATTTCATTAATTTTCAAACTATGTTTTTAAGATTTCATACAATTTTTACACTATATTTTAAAAACTGCATACAATTTTTCACAAATCATCTAAATTTCATACTTATTCGCATGATATTATCAACATTTTATATAATTTCCTGAATACGTTACATGATACAAATAAATCAATAAACTATTGATGAAAATTTCATGAAAAGCACAAAAATTTCATGGTTTGGTCTGAAATAATCATAAAAAGACACACTGATGTATGAATTTTATATTTCCCATGAAATGTTATACCAATTCCGTAACTAGTTCACACAATACCATCAAAATTTCAAACAAATCATCAATTTTTCACACAAATCAAAATTTCATTCAAGTTCATATAATTTCATCAATTTTTCACACGGTATCATCAAATTTCAAACATTTCCATGCAGCTTCGTCAATTTTCATACCAAAACTTAATAATTCTAAAACATTTGCATACAATTTTATAAATTTTCAAATAAAACATCAAAATTTTATAAAATTTCATTAATTTTCAAACTATGTTTTTAAAATTTCATACAATTATTTACACTATATTTTAAAAACTGCTAACAATTTTTCACAAATCATCTAAATTTCATACTTATTCACATGATATTATCAACATTTTACATAATTTCCTGAATACGTTACATGATACGAATAAATCAATAAACTATTGATGAAAATCTCATGAAAAGCACAAAAATTTCATGGTTTGGTCTGAAATAATTACAAAAAGACACACTGATGTATGAATTTTATATTTCCCATGAAATGTTATACCAATTCCGTAACTAGTTCACACAATACCATCAAAATTTCAAACAAATCATCAATTTTTCACACAAATCAAAATTTCATTCAAGTTCATATAATTTCATCAATTTTTCACACGGTATCATCAAATTTCAAACATTTCCATGCAGCTTCGTCAATGTTCATACTAAAACTTAAAAATTCTAAAACATTTGCATACAATTTTATCAATTTTCAAATAAAACATCAAAATTTTATAAAATATCATTAATTTTCAAACTATGTTTTTAAAATTTCATACAATTATTTACACTATATTTTAAAACCTGCATACAATTTTTCACAAATCATCTAAATTTCATACTTATTCACATGATATTATCAACATTTTATATAATTTCCTGAATACGTTACATGATACGAATAAATCAATAAACTATTGATGAAAATTTCATGAAAAGTACAAAAATTTCATGGTTTGGTCTGAAATAATCATAAAAAGTCACACTGATGTATGAATTTTATATTTCCCATGAAATTTTATACCAATTCCGTAACTAGTGCACACAATACCATCAAAATTTCAAACAAATCATCGATTTTTCACACAAATCAAAATTTTATTTAAGTTCATATAATTTCATCAATTTTTCACACGGTATCATCAAATATCAAACATTTCCATGCAGCTTCGTCAATTTTCATACCAAAACTTAAAAATTCTAAAACATTTGCATACAATTTTATAAATTTTCAAATAAAACATCAAAATTTTATAAAATTTCATTAATTTTCAAACTATGTTTTTAAAATTTCATACAATTTTTTACACTGTATTTTAAAACCTGCATACAATTTTTCACAAATCATCTAAATTTCATACTTATTCACATGATATTATCAACATTTTACATAATTTCCTGAATACGTTACATGATACGAATAAATCAATAAACTATTGATGAAAATTTCATGAAAAGCACAAAAATTTCATGGTTTGGTCTGAAATAATTACAAAAAGACACACTGATGTATGAATTTTATATTTCCCATGAAATGTTATACCAATTCCGTAACTAGTTCACACAATACCATCAAAATTTCAAACAAATCATCAATTTTTCACACAAATCTAAATTTCATTTAAGTTCATATAATGTCATCAATTTCTCACACGGTATCATTAAATTTCAAACATTTCCATGCAGCTTCGTCAATTTTCATACCAAAACTTAAAAATTCTAAAACATTTGCATACAATTTTAAAAATTTTCAAATAAAACATCAAAATTTTATAAAATTTCATTAATTTTACTATATTTTAAAAACTGCATACAATTTTTCACAAATCATCTAAATTTCATACTTATTCACATGATATTATCAACATTTTATATAATTTCCTGAATACGTTACATGATACGAATAAATCAATAAACTATTGATGAAAATTTCATGAAAAGCACAAAAATTTCATGGTTTGGTCTGAAATAATCATAAAAAGTCACACTGATGTATGAATTTTATATTTCCCATGAAATGTTATACCAATTCAGTAACTAGTTCACACAATACCATCAAAATTTCAAACAAATCATCAATTTTTCACACAAATCAAAATTTCATTCAAGTTCATATAATTTCATCAATTTTTCACACAGTGTCATCAAAACTTCAAACGTTTGAATACAATATCATCAATTTTCATAAAGTATTTGAAAAGTTGCAAACATTTAAATACAATTTTATCAATTTTCACCCAATAGTATCAAAATTATATACAATTTCATAATTTTTTTACACGATATCTTTAAAATTTCATACAATTTTTGAGACAGTAAAACAGTAACATGAAAACAGCAAACATATGCATACAATTTCATCAATTTTCAAACTATCTCATTTTTTTACACATCATAAAAACTGCGTACACGTTTTTACAAATCGTCGATATTTTATACAAATCTTGACTTAGTGTGCAAAATGAATTAGAACTTAAAAATATGTCACTAGTACTTAATTTATAATTGAAAATACTTGAGACTTTCTTTTACTATAATATATGCATAAAGTTGCATTTTATGTACGATATAAATTTTTTATTACACTTTCACCCAAGATTATAATCCATTTTAATAACTAGATTTTCTAAATAGCTGGTTTATAATAAAATAAATAACGATTTTTAGTGGTATATGTAAAATAAATTTATGTGTATTTAACAAGATAAAGATATAAGTTTATTTTTTATAGTTATAGTTTATAGTTTATAATATAAGCATGGTGTACTAAAAAGTAATGTTTCGTAAATATATGTCATATAAAGTTGTATATAAATTAATTAAATTTTGAAAATTGAATTGTAACAATTGTGTACAAAGTAAATTGTTTTATTTATAAGCAATAAAATATGTATCAATGTTTTGATGATAAAACAGACATCTTTCAAAATTTATATAAAACTCAAAAAATTTAAGATGTGGTGAATTAAGGTACATTCGAAAATAATTTTAAAAAGTAGAACATCAAGTGTCCAATAACTTCCAATCAGATTTTGTTCTGAAGTTTCATTAGTCTAGCAGTAATGGTCTGAGCAAAGATAGGTGGGCCACCCTGTATATATGAAAGAATAATTACGATTTTCGAATGTTCCGCAACATTGTATAGGAAGTTTAATTTACTGTAATTACAAACTGTGTGGTGCAATAGCCGTCACACATCACGCGCTATTTTCTATTTAACAACCTCATCACTAGCGCACAATTGAATTGTACGCTTTTTATAAGGCCGTTCAATGGCAGCAATTCCGATTCAAAAAAGTATTGTATAGTGCGATACACTTTAATTGCCGCCGTATAAGTTTTATGTAACGGCCGCTTCGGTCTGCATGATAGAAATGTTGTTCGCGTAAAGTTTTGATTTTATCTGCGGAAGATTTACTATCCGGCCGCGCTCTCGCAAAACTGTAAATTTCGTCAGTAGGTACGGAAAAACTTTTCCCCGGCGGCGTGTAAACCCTGTATTAACACCTACGGGGCATGTAGATATGGAGATTATTAAATTTGCAGATAATTAGCCGCCATTTTGTAAACAATAGCTTCGAGGGAATAATGGAGAGCCAGAGTTGACGGCCTGTTCCTTATTATACCTAAGAATTCCTCGGGATAAACATTTTCAAGGGGATTTCATATATTCGCGAATATTAAAATGGAAATTTCCAAAAAGCGCCTACAAACTTCCGCCAATTAAGTAGGCAATTGTGCCAAACTTTGTAATTATTTAATTACTTACAATAGTCGCTTAGTTCTCTTTACATTTTAATATTACTGCAATAAACATGTACATATCTTAATTATTCCTTACAGTTAATAATTTAGAAGAAAATTACCTCTTATTTACAATACACTAATTCCTACACAACCACATTAGACAACACTCATTTATAATACAGCAAATAGTTGCTTAGTACTTTTTACATTTTAATATTACTACAGTAAACATGTACATATCTTAATTATTCCTTACAGTTAATAATATAGATAGAAAAATACAATAGATACAATAGAATATATACAATAGAAATTAGAATAGCATGAAGATAACTTTTATTGCCATATTCATGTCTAATGAGTGTAAACGAAGTTGCCTATGTTAAAAATAGAACTATTTTTACTGGAGTGGAACAAAAATATTTTGCATGGTGACGTAATTACAAGCATTTAGATACACCTTGTAGTAAGTATTGGCAATGTTCGTCGGTTAAACTGCGCCTCTCGTCTCAAGTCTTCCAAATAAATGGGGGTACTCGTATTACCATTTTCAATTACAAAGTGCCTACATTATATTCATCTCCTATGACTAGACCGGAGTGAATCACGGCCGGCTGCCTTCAATTTATATAAAACTGGCATCTTCGACAACGTAGTTAGCTCTTGGAGCTCCTCGGGAGGAAATTTAGATCATATTTTCTGCTCAAGTCCCCCGCGTGCGCGAGGGTGCCTTTAAATCTCTGGGAACTATCGCAGATTTAGTTCGATAACGACCGCATAAAATTCCACCGTGTAATCCTTAATAATACGTAATTCGAATTTGTCCTCGCTTTCCACATATCATTTTAACACTGGGATTTTCGCTGGGCTGTTCGCGGCGATTTATTGCGCCACACGCTAAATCAATTACGGATATAAGAAACAATTCCGTCCATAAAAAGAAACGAGCCGCTGGATGTTTAGATGGTGGCTGATTTTATTTATACGGTTGTTTTGTGCTCGCAAGTATACACGAGTATTTATGCATGGAAGAAAAACAAAACATATAGCAACGTTTAAATATCACTTTTTTTTACTTTCAGTGCGAGCTTTCGCCTATACATAAAAAAAATCATATTTACGATAAAACTATTTTTTAGAGCTATTACTTCAGTACCTCATAATATATAAGCCATTAAAAAGTCCAATAAGTCCTGAAATATACACAAGACAACTTTTTTTTTAAATTTATTAATGTGTAATGTAATAATCGATGCCAAACAAAAAGTCAAATAATGGTTGAATATTAAGCCGAAACTAATAGGGAAAAAATACTAAAAGATACCAGGAATGTCTTTAACAAATAACAATTAATAATCAAAAATATCTGGTAGAATGGATAAAATACTAACAAAAAATATAAATATAGTTATTAAATGCTTTAAGGTCGTTCTTATTATTTGATTGTATTTCTGCAAAACAGTGTGCATTTCATCAGCGCTCATGTGCCTATTGAAATAAGAATCGAGCCCCCCAATGTTTGACTCAAATACACAAAATATGCTGTGTAATATGAGCATTCCGGTGTAGTTGAGCGCAATATTGTCTCATTACTTATTTCGTATGTGCAGTTCCTGTTTGTGTCAGATATATTGAAACATTATTATATATGCAATATCCAGGAATTTACGTGCAGACTATGGATAACTAGTTTCTGCATAACAACTTCATATATATATATATATATATATATATATATATATATATATATATATATATATATATATATATATATATATATATATATATATATATATATATATATATAAATATATATGTATATACATATATAGCAAATTATTCATAATGCATGCCTGTAAACGTAATAAATATGTAATGATTGAATAGACTTTCAATGTTGCAAAATTAATCACTTTCTCGGAGCAACATTTCAATTTTTATTAGTGACGTATTTAATATATTTTTTTAAGTATGCATTATTATTGCGCCCCTCAATTTTAAAGGTAGTATTTAATATGCGCTTAAATATGCAATCTAAATGATGTTATGTAATGTATAAGTATGTGTATTATTGCTTTCCCTTCTATGTGTGTAAAGTTATATAATCAGCTGTTGGTCTAACTGGCGTGCCGTCTGAGAAGCGCGTGCTTTCTGCTATTGCCGTGGGTTAGGTTCGTAAGTTAGATCCTTTCAAGGACATAACAAACACAAAATTATTGCTCTTGATTACGCTGGTGTGCCAGTTTCATTTGGGGGACGCATGCACGCACGCATAACCCTTGCGCCCGGCGCCTCCACCATCAGGAAATAAAATAAAATTTCAGTATATGGGAGAAAATCATACATATAACTTTCTGCATTGACAAGTATGGGTTAGCTATTACTGTAATTTCTGAAAATTTCGTATTTGCAAATTTTATATTAGATTCGTATACAGTACACCTTAAGCTAATTCTCCTGAAAAATTGACAAAGTTTCAGTACTAAATAAGGGAAAAAATGAAACATATAACTTTCGGCATTGACAACTATGGGTAAACTATTACTGACTTTTCTGAAAACTTATTAATTGATAATTTGATATAAGATTCGTGTACAGTACACCTGAAACTAATTCTCCTGAAAATTTGACAAAGTTTCAGAACTAAATTAGGAAGATAATCAAACATATAACTTTCTGCATGGACAAGTATGGGTTAGCTATTACTGAAATTTATAAAAATTTATTGTTTGCAAAGTTGATATTAGATTCGTGTAAACTAAATTTCCTGTAAATTTGATAAAGTTTCAGTACTAAATACGGGACAAAATCAAACATATAACTTTCTGTATTGACAAGTATGAGGTAGATATTACTGAAATTTCTGAAAATTTATGATTTGCAAATTTGATATTAGATTCGTGTAGAGTACACCTGAAACTAAATCTCCTAAACATTTGACAAAATTTCAGTAGTACGTAAGGCAGAAAATGAAACATATAACTTTCTAGATTGAGAAGTAAGGGTTAGCTATTACTGAAATTTCTGAAAATTTATTATGCGGAAATTTAATATTGGATTTGTATTTAATACACCTGAAACTAATTCTCCTGAAACTTTGACAAAGTTTCAGTGTTAAATAAGGGAGAAAATCAAACATATAACTTTCTGCATTGACAAATATGGGTTAGCTATTACTGAAATTTCTGAAAATTTATTATTTGCAAATTTAATATTAGATTCGTGTACAATACACATGAAACTAAATCTCCTGAAAATTTGACAAAGTTTCAGTAGTAAATAAGGCAGAAAATGAAACATATAACTTTCTGCATTGACAAGTATGGGTTAGCTAATACGGAAATTTCTGAAAATATATTATATTGCAAATTTGTTTATAAATTCATGTACAGTACACATGAAACTAAATCTTCTGAAAATTTGAAAAAGTTTCAGTATTAAATAAGGGAGAAAATCAAACATAACTTTTTGCATTGACAAGTATGAGTTAGCTATAACTGACATTTTTGAAAATTTATGATTTGCAAATTTGATATTAGATTCGTGCACAGTACATCTGAAACTAGATCTTCTGAAAATTTGATAAAGTTTCAGTATAAAATAATGGAGAAAATCACACATATAAATTTTTGCATTGTCAAGTATGGGTTAGCTATTATTGAAATTTCTGAAAAATTATTACATGCAAATTTGATATTAGATTCGTGTATAGTACACCTGAAACTAATTCTCCTGAAAATTTGACAAAGTTTCAGTACTAAATAAGGGAGTAAATCGAACATATAACTTTCTGCATTGACAAGTATGGGTTTGCTATTACTGAAATTTCTGAAAATTTATTATTTGCAAATTTGTTATTAGATTCGTGTACAGTATACCTAAAACTAAATCTCCTGAAAATTTGACAAAATTTCAGTAGTACATAAGGCAGAAATTGAAACATATAAGTTTCTGCATTGGAATGCATGGGTTAGCTTTCACTGAAATTTCTGAAAAATTATTACATGCAAATTTCATATTAGATTCATGTACAGTACACTTGAAACTAATTCTCCTGAAAATTTGATAAAGTTTCAGTACTAAATAAGGGAGAAAATCAAACATATAACTTTCTGCATTGACAAGTATGGGTTAGCTATTACTGAAATTTCTGAAATTTTTTGCAAATTTGATATTACAATACCGTACAGTACACCTGAAACTAATTCTCCTAAAATGTTGATAAAGTTTCAGTATTAAATAAAAGAGAAAATCAAACATATAACTTTCTGCATTGACAAGTATGGATTAGTTATTACTGAAATTCCTGAAAGCGTATTATTTGCAAATTTAATATTAGATTCATGTATAGTACACCTTAAATGAATTCTCCAGAAAATTTAACAAAGTTTCAGTATTTAATAAGGAATAAAATCAGTCATACAAGTTTCTGCATTGAAAAGCATGAATTATCAATTATCGGTATTGAAATTTCTGAAAACTTATTATATACAAATTTGATATTAGATTCGTATACAATATACCTTAAACTAATACTCCTGAAAATTTGATAAAATTTCAGTATTAAATAAGAGAGTAAATCGAACACATAACTTTCAGCATTGACAAGTATGTATCAGCAATTACTGAAATTTCTGAAAATTTATTATTTGCAAATTTGATATTAGATTCGTGTACAATACACCTAAAACTAATTTTGCTAAAAATTTGACAAAGTTTCAGTAGTACATAAGGCAGAAAATGAAACATATAACTTTTTGCATTGACAAATATGGGTTAGCTATTACTGAAATTTCTGAAAATTTATTATGTGCAAATTTGATATAAGATTTGTGCACTCTAACCTGAAACTAATTCTTCTGAAAATTTAACAAAGTTTCAGTAGTGCATAAGGCAGAAAATGAAACATATAACTGTCTGCATTGACAAGTATGGGTTAGCTATTACTGAAATTTCTAAAAATTTATCATATGCAAATTTGATACTAGATTCGTGTACAGTACATCTGAAACTATTTCTTCTGAAAATTTGACAAAGTTTCGGCATTAAATAAGGTAGAAAATCAAACAAATAACTTTCTGCAATGACAAATATGGGTTAGCTATTACTGAAATATCTGAAATTTTATTATTTGCAAATTTGATATTAGATTCGTATACAGTACACCTGAAACTAAATCTATATACTACTATATTTTTGTAGTAGAAAATATGTTAGTATAAAAGAATAATCGATTTCAAAACTGTTTGTTAACTTTTAAACACATTTTCTAATGTTTGCCTAGTCTCCGCTTCGAAAGATTATTCGACAAATCTTATTAATTCGTTCACGAGTACATGTTATAGTGGTGTATCTCCACATAATTGCGATGTCTTATTAAAGTCGGTTGACCTAATACTTGGCCAAGTGTCAGCCTCATCTTTCTCATCCGCTGGACTTGTCCTGAAAGACTAATCTCTTCAAGTGAAAAGTTTATCTAACTAAATCGAGGTCCGTGTTTATCGACCATCTGAATGCATTTACTTGAAATGCCGTTCCGATTAGTTTGCATGGATATTAACTACTAGCAGTAGTTTGCAATTACTCTGCATGGAATGGGCTACACTGTGTGGACCATGGAGTAATTGAGCTTCAGTGCAATTGTAGACGTGTGCAACCTAAACAGTGACTGCCACAAAATACATGCGATAATGAAATCCCGATAAGTATTTGTGACTTGGATGAAACATATTTAACTTGCATAAGCAAATCGTGGAAATTGAATGCAGACATTTTGAGTATTGTAGTTGTGTTTAGTAGTAGTAATAAGATGGTGCATAGAAGTGTGATGTAAGATGTTTTATAAATATTAATTTGCTGAATAGTTTAGTAATATGATGGTGCATAGAAGTGTGATGTAAGATGTTTTATAAACATTAATTGACTGAATAGTATCAGTAATATGATGGTGCATAGAAGTGTGATGTAAGATGTTTTATAAATATTAATTTGCTGAATAGTTTAGTAATATGATGGTGCATAGAAGTGTGATGTAAGATGTTTTATAAACATTAATTGACTGAATAGTATCAGTAATATGATGGTGCATAGAAGTGTGATGTGAGACGTTTTTGAACGGGAATTTGCTATATAGTATTAGTAATATGATGGTGCATAGAAGTGTGATGTAAGATGTTTTTGAACGTTAATTTGCTGAATTTTCATGTGTTTGGGTGGTGGTAGAAAAATGTGTACGGGAATATGGTGAGATATGTTTTAATTTAAGAAAGTTGATAAAGTAATATGAAGCAAATGTGAGCTTATAAAGCGGGTTGCTTCCCATAAAAACTGTTACGGTGCAAGTTTTCTCTTCTCGATTTCATTTTGGGCGTAAAACTAACAGTTCCATTACTGCGGAAGGCTTGAAGTTGTATATTAAATTTATTGGCCGACGCCTGTTTGCCCGGACTAAAGCATTACTGCGGCTGCGATGTGGAGGCAGCCTCATACTAGCCATCGCAATGGATATTTACTTTAGGATCTCCTTATTTTCGTACCGCAGCGTAGTAGTTGTCTGGTCACTAAAGACGACGAGCGTGATTAATTCCCTCAAACTCCTCGCACGGTTCTTTTATCTGAACGTGGAATAATCCGCGTTTTACGTGGAAGTTTAAACGTAAACATATATTACCTCCTAGATTACAACAGGCCGCCGAATTCCAGAAATCGCTGCGACCTTATACCTACAAAACCATGGCACGGCAAATTTATCTCCCTTTTTCACAAACATGTCTACCGTGGCACGCACACGTAACATCACATTAAAATAGTTTATTATTGTGCACACTACATTACTACACTCTAAACCTGGCTTTTAGTTTCCCCTTGTTTTCCACACATTCGTGTTTTCCACCAGCGAATGTCTTCTTTATTTAAGAAAAACCAACGCCATGTGCTTCAAAGAAGTATAAACCTTTTTATATTTATGTTTAAGTTGGATAAACGCCATGGAATTACTCATTAAAGCAAGGAAAGCAACATTTCCCTTTTTGCACTTTTATTTACAGGCGGCTTTTGCGAACTACCTCCAGCGGTGCAGAGGCAGTACACATCCTAAATATATTGTGAGTTTATAAACGTACACTGTGGATTTAAACTCACTCTAGTTTTAGTTAAAGTACCTTTTTACGACCCATTTCCACACCGAACTATCATTAATTTGGCTAAAAATTAATCGCGGCAATAAAGCAATATCGCCTTCGTGACCGTGGCATGCGTCAGTAATTCCACTCGTAGCCATTTATCGATTTTGTTTAGATGTCCGCTCGAATTAAAATTTATTGCAGTTGACGTTAGGCATAAAGGGAATGAGCATGCCTATAGATATCCCCCCCTTACACTAAGTTTGGGTTAATACACCCGAAACAAGTTGAAAGAAACTACCCAAAACTCACATTCTGCCCAACTACATTCTTTTCTCATCAGTAGTAAAAGAAAAAAAACTTAGGTCCTTAGTCGCACCGCACCGACTTGGCTCGAATCTGCTAAGCTTTATTTACAAACTGGCCTATTCGATCCTCCCCAAAATCTATGAAAAAAACCCATTTTAATCCAATATTTCCTAATCTGCAATAACGTTTCCCCGATAGCATATATTATCAGAACTACAGTTTTATAGGACATCCACAACACCAAACCACATTATTACCACAATCCATTAAAATACCGACCCTCACGTATCCACGTTACCACATATATTAATTACAACAAAGGCATAATTAAATAATTAAATCACAAACATTACGATACACTTTTAATATGAATTAATTATAAAACAAATTTGCATTCAAATACGGAATTAAATGAAAACAAACTGCCCAAATATAATTACATCAATTAAACATGTGATATCCAAACACTGGAATGATAATTGTCGCATAATTCGGTTACTTGACCCGTAAAGGCCGTACGAAAACGTGCCGCCCTCATTAAAGAAACTACGACATGAATATCATTTTCCAGCACCGATTCATGTAATCACCGTTCAATTAATTCGCCTGTTTTCAGTTTTTCGGCGCGCCATCGTAAAAACCTGCCGTTATTCTTCACCGTCAATTAAAACTCAAGTGTTCAATTAAACTGATAATTGATTGAAATAATATTCGCCGAATACAGCGAGGCGCGGATCTGCGCTTCGCGGCCCAAATAAATTCAGATATAAAATTCCTAAATCGATACGCATGCAAATTGCAGCACGGTTATTTATATATTTATGCGCCATATTTTATATCTTTCGTGTGAGCACAAATGTATAAATGGTAACGCTTTTTAAAAATAAATAGATTCGTAAAATACGGCGAATTGCGGGGAAACAATAAAATGGGTTTCATAAAAAAACGCGCAGAAATGTACCACAAGTATGATGATGTGGATGAGGATATTGAAGTTGAAGACTTGAGGATGAGGATGAAGATGTGTGAGGAGTAATTGCAGTTTCACACATATTAAAAAACGGATATAGTTTTTAAAATTTAATATTTTCACTAAAACTTTTGATAAACTATAAAAATTTTGTTTAAAAATAATAAAAACCCCTTAATAAGCAACTTGTATTAATTGTTTAGTATTAATGCAGTAAATTTCATAGAAAAAAATCAAGTCATTAATAATTAACATTTTTCCGTTAGCCTTGGTATGTAGTACTAATGCAGTAAAATTTATAGAAAAAACTCAAGTCGTGAATAATCAACATTTTTGATTAGCTTTGGTATGTATTATTAATGCAGTAAAATTTATAGAAAAAAATGAAGTCGTGAATAATTAACATTTTTGCGTAAGCTTTGGTATGTAGTATTAATGCAGTAAACTTCATAAAAAAAACAAGTCGTGAATAATCAACATTTTTGATTAGTTTTGGTATGTAGTATTAATGCAGTAAAGTTCATAGAAAAAAATAAAGTCGTGAATTATAAACATTTGTGCGTTCGTCTTGGTATGCATTTGGCTTAAAGTATTTAATATTGAGTAAGTTCGATGATCAGCTTTCAAATATTAAAGGGAATATCTGACCCTTGGGAGCCCACAGTTTGATAAATACTGGTGGGTCGAATCAAGGTTGTTCAAACGCCTCGAAATGGTCGTGTTACTCCGTGGTGGATACAGAGATCTTTATAAGATTTATGTTTTCTCGACACGACGGATTTTCTCACATTATTGGAAAATGTGTACTCCTTTACGTTTATACACAAATAGTTTGAATTTTCGCAGATATAATTTATTATATTTTTGACAAAAGTGATAATAATTATACAAATAAAAATAAAACATATTATTAGGCTACTGCTTTTAATAATCTCACAATAAATGTCCTCCACATGCATTTACATTTATGGGAAATTTTCTAAATGACTAAATGAAACTTTATCAAATTTTCAGGAGAATTAGTTTCAGGTGTACTGTGCACGAATCTAATATCAAATTTGCAAATAATAAATTTTCAGAAATTTCAGTAATAGCTAACCCATACTTGTCAAGCAGAAAGTTGTATGTTTAATTTTCTCTCTTATTTAATACTGAAACTTTATAAAATTTTCAGGAGAATTAGTTTTCGGTGTACTGTATACGAATCTGATATCAAATTTGCAAATAATAAATTTTCAGAAATTTCAGTAATAGCTAACCCATACTTGTCAATGCAGAAAGTTATATGTTTGATTTTCTCCCTTATTTAATACTGAAACTTTATTAAATTTTCAGGAGAATTAGTTTCAGGTATGCTGTACACGATATAACAACGACATAACCTCAAATTGAATTTTCACCTGTCATCTTTGTGATACCAACCTAAAAATTCGCAAAATTTTCCCGAATTTTACCTGTTACCTGAAGTTATGTTATGTTGCTTCGTTAATTAATTATGTGTGAAATTAAATATTAATTGATTTTTACATTACAGAAACCATCAGAGTATACGTTGATACGTACGTTTGTAGTTAATACGTTTAGTTTCCTATTTATAATATGTGTTCTATTCTGCTTCACATTATTACAGAGTGCAGAAGTACGCATGCCACTTATGACATTGCACGCGGGAGACTGAACATTTAGTTCCGACCACAATTACAAACTTCGTCCACACAATCCCGACCAATTGCTCTAGGAATAACTAGATACTTTTAAGTTTCATTTATAAAATTACATTTTCTGCGGGCAAGCTCGGATCTCGCTCGCTCTGTTTTAAAGCGGAAACACTTTTACATTAGATTTGCCGTGACACAGTAAATATTCTACAACTCGCGTGATTTATTGCCGTTTCAGCAAAATATACGTTTGTTTTCACACTCTGTCAATAATTCAGCTTGCAACACCCGAGTATAAAGAAACATTTATTCCCCTGCAAAATATTAAGCCCGGAATTTACGGATTGCGCAAATGTGCCCCGGGTATTGAAACTTCACGTTCGAATTTCATTATGCTTTATTTATAAAGATTAAATTCTCTGCCGTGATACCCGATGTGGAAAAAATCCCTCAAGTTTTATACACATTTCGCGTGGCAATATTAAAGTTGTAATTTATAGTGCCCGCCGTCGTAATTCATTTATTCTAAGATTCTAGAGAAATTTAACACGCCTAGCGTAATAAAATATGGATATAACGGATCTTAAATATTGCAAAAGATTATTCTTTTCAAGGCGACACTCACGATATTTATAACGTCATCATTTTAGATTATACATTTTGTCACATTCTATTATTACGATGTAAGAGCTATGTTATATAAAAGCATAAACGCATAATGGCTTATTATTACGTGAGATTTACTTCCTCAACGCTTAATATTCTAATATAATTTACGGCGGACGTAGATAGTTTCTCTATCAATGCACGACATCCTCGCAACTTTACACCTCTCAGAAGTAATCGAAAATTTTATCGCTTATATTACTTTAGTTACTATTCTTGCAAACGCTGCACTACGTATTTATTGCACAAAGTTCTTACCAAGAACCGGCTAATAAAACCTAGACGTTAATATCGCTCGAAGTATAAATTATATATTGTTAAGCATAGAGTGTGCAAGATTCAAAATTTTAATAGTATCTTTACTAGTATAATATTAAGTATATATAATTTAGTATAATACTAATAATAGCAGTAGAAAGAATATGTATTCTATATAGCTTTGTATATTGTTTGTTACATCACAGGTATGGTGATAATGAAGTCTATGATATGCTATATGGAATGGGCTATCGACTATTAATAATATATATATATATATATATATATATATATATATATATATATAAACAATCTTTATTAGGCTATCGACCCCATAGGGTCTTTCCGCCTCATTAATAATAATATTGTGGCTTTGATTTTTAAACACAGAATCTGTGAACTAATTTTCGCACAGCACATCTACGTAAATGGAACACATAAATAATCAATAAAGTAACTTTGGTGCTTCCAATGTCCATAATTTAATTAATTAGTGGCTGCTGTTTCGAATAACGCTAAATAAGAGATATTAAAATTGGAATAATTATATGTATTAATTACCATAAACTCGACAAACATGGCACGTTCCTGCATCAGTCTGATGGTTTAATAATTAAATACCACTGAAATTTGATGCTCTACATATACGCTTATTAGGCTTTATGTATTGGCTTTTATGCCCCTTTTCGCATTGTAAGGGCTTACCAGCATGTATTGGCCTAATTAAATTTCTGTGATTACGTTAGCTGTATTCAATCTATTTTTTAGTATGTCCATGTTTTTAATATCCGCATGCGACGTACAGCCACTGACTCTAAGATTGACGCGTCCGTCCGTTTGAGCAGTCTGCTATTCTTGACTGGTCCTGCACGGTATGGGCACGGTGGACAAGGATATAAGACACGGACTCTAAGAAAGACGCGTCCGTCCGTTTGAGCAGTCTGCTATCCTTGTCTGGTCCTGCACGGTAGGGGCACGGTGGACAAGGATAGAAGATTTCTCTGACAGATGGACGCGTCATTCTTAGAGCCTGTGGCTGTACCTGGAGGACTATCGGCATATAGGCCGTGCAGCAATTGGACGTCCCTGTGTGGGCCTGGCTTTCTATGTCGGAGAGTGGGGTGGGTGATTATTTTTTTGTCTGGTCCTGCACGATATGGGCACGGTGGACAAGGATAGAAGATTTCTCTGACAGATGGACGCGTCATTCTTAGAGCCTGTGGCTGTACCTGGAGGACTATCGGCATATAGGCCGTGCAGCAATTGGACGTCCCTGTGTGGGCCTGGCTTTCTATGTCGGAGAGTGGGGTGGGTGATTATTTTTTTGTCTGGTCCTGCACGATATGGGCACGGTGGACAAGGATAGAAGATTTCTCTGACAGACGGACGCGTCATTCTTAGAGTCCGTGGCTGTGCTTGGAGGGCTATCGACATATAGGCCGTGCAGCAACTGTATGTTCCTGTGTGGGCCTGGCTTTCTATGTCGGAGAGTGGGGTGGGTGATTATTTTTTTGTCTGGTCCTCCACGATATGGGCACGGTGGACAAGGATATAAGATTTCTCTGACAGACGGACGCGTCATTCTTAAAGTCCGTGGCTGTACCTGGAGGACTATCGGCATATAGGCCGTGCAGCAATTGGATGTCCCTGTGTGGGCCTGGCTTTCTATGTTGGAGAGTGGGGTGGGCGATTATTATTTTTTACATTTTGAAAATAATTTAATGCAATATTGTGGTATTGGGCATGGGAGTGAGTGCTCGAGATAAACAAGGGAAGACGAACTCCAGTATGATACACCTTTTATTGGAATTCGCAAAAGAAGCAAGTGGAATGACGACATCAAGCCGTTTCAATTTTCTGGTCTGTGCACTCAATTTATGGGTACACGGAGCAAATTCATTGTCATAGAAGTACACTGCTAAATAAGTTTAAGTCTGGAGCGAAGTATACTGGCGATGGTGGATAAGTTGGGATTAAACAGCAGCGCGCCAATTATTGAGGGCGATCAATCAATTTCGTTTGAATCGAAGCCGCGGAGGCACGTAAAAAATTTGCGCTGTTTCATAGATAAGAGTCCGGATGTAGACAGTAACATTAGCATGTGAGTACACATTACGGCGCTTGAATTTATGAATTTTATAAAATGCTCGGCAATCTTTTAATGGTGCATATAAATTTAGCACTAGCAACTTGCGCGATATGAGCCGCAAGGCAAGTTTTAAAATAAACATCGTTGCACGTAGTTAGCATATATCTTTATTTGATGCACTGCATACGTACTGGAATGATCTTCTTTTATTGGTTTAATGTATAGTTCAGTTACTCAAAGCACTTTACAGCCCTTGAGGCTAAATCGCATGTGATATCATCGGTGCAGCAGCGTCTTATTCTGCGTCGTAAAATTCCAAACTATTTTTACACACCTTTGCACCCGCGGAGTAATTAGTTTACGATCTAATTACGCCCCATTTTTTGGGGTGTCAGTTGTAATTAAAGGCCTGGGGAGCATAAAGGAGTTGAAGCCAAGTATAAATACACGGCCTTCTGTCCGTTCATTACCTAAAAGATCATGAATTTAAATTTTGGATAACCTTTCGCAAACAGGGGGCCAAGGGTTTTCTAAACATTATATGTGTACGGCGAAGTTATTTTCGGCAGTGCGAATTAAACGTGCATGCAAATTAGTTCCGAAGTGCGAGTAAATCGCCCAAAAGTGTACGAAAGCGGCACAGTATATCAGCGAACTCCGCCGAAAGGAATTGATAAACTTCGCCCGATTCGTCTCCGCATTATGCAATCCGGCTTCACCGTATATTCTCTATAAAATAAAGATATATTATAAGTTTACCTTTTTACGAACGATTGGTTATGTCTGGGGCAATTTCGCGATCAAACCGCCGACGATAATGCCCGAAACATTGCCTCTTCATGGCGCTTCCCAAATGCGAGGCATTTTTCAAACCAATTTTCGAGCTAATATGCGTTTTATTAGTATGCAGCCACTTTAACAGTAAATATGAATATTGCCCGGTTATTTACACGCAAATACACCGGCAGTAATAATTTGTGAAATGAATAAATAAAAGTAGCGATTTTACATTGGAAAATTGTGGTTTTTAAAAACACTGAGCTTACAAAAAAGCAATAGCATTGCAGGGGCTATTATTTTACGGCTCCTTTCTGTATTTTCACGCAATATTTAAATGATTTTATTAAATAGAATAATTTGAATTGCTGCGATATTTAAATTTCCTCGCTATCTGCCCAACTTATCCCTGCTGTCTTCATCTGAAACACGAACAACCCTCTCTTATCACTTATTATATTCGTAGTTGGAATAAATTTACTTTTCATTATTATTAAAAAGCAGGCAATACAAAAACGCACATACCTCGTAAAAACAACATTAAGAACGGAATTTAGGTATTTAATACTAACCCCGCTAATATTACTACACATAATTTTGCATTAGTCCGTACTATTACCTTGTTATTAATACTTTCAAATTTACTCCACGGCAAAGCGCTACTACTCTTTAATAACTCCTCCACGTTTAATATTTATGAATTTACACGCACTCTAAACTTTATTAAATTTATTTTTGGATGGGATATTATATCTTGAATCCGTACTCGTGTCAGCAGTTTCCTTGCGAAATCCATATTTGTTTGTTGGAAAGGTGAATTGAAGTTTGAGGGCACTCCTTTTCCCGTGAAATCTCAGCGTACTATGCACTCCACTGTGCCTGCATATATTTACGCACGGTGCTCCATTCATTTAACCTCACGTCAGAGTTTGAAATACATTCCGAAAAAATAGACCGAAATGCATTATCTCGGAAACCGTACATATGTAAATCCAGTTGAATTTCATCCCGGTATAAGAAGACAACGTTCCACGAAATTCTCACACTATTTTTAACATAAGTTCTCTTCAAAATACTACCTGGAATTCATTCTAAATTGTACGACAAATAGAACGTAAGTATAATAATCATAACACACGACATACTTCTGCTGCTTTGGCTAATTACCGTACCTTAAAACGTTTAGACTTACTTTTGCGGCTTTGACTAATTACCATCCCTTAAAACGTTTAGACTTACTTCTGCGGGTTGGGCTAAATACCGTCCCTTAAAACGTCTACACCTACTTCTACGGCTTTGGCTAATTACCGTCCCTTAAAACGATTACTACGTTAAACTGCGGCTTAAATTTTTATAAATAACACTGCTAATGTCCAATATCTCATAAACATACAAATACATTTCTCGCTTACTTGGCACTTTTGGCACGAAACGTTTTCTGCCTTCATAAAAAACAGAAATATTTGTGTAATCTTATTATAAAAAAAAACTATTTACATCATAGAACAGATAATTTAATATTGCTGTGTAAAGAAAAGTTGGATGAATCTGCTACTTTCAAATTTGTAAAGGAAGTCGTATAAATGCAAGATTACGTTGAACTTACATCGCAAATTGAAAGAAGCCAACAACTTTTGAAAACACGATCGGATCTTGATACTGAACTACGTGGAAAAGTAAACTCTCTGTCTCTATTTCAAGATTTCGTTGAGTTAATTTACTTCCACAATTACATTATTCTGGTTACGTTATGAGGATTCATCTCGTGCACGAGTTTGTTTAATTATTGAATAATGATTAATGTGGAGGTACGATCAATCCCGCAATTAGTAGTAAGTTTAATTAAATAGAGAATGCTGACAACCCGAAAATTACAGTGATCGTGAATTGAAAACTTTAGCGCACGTATCTGTGATTTATGGCACATGTAGCTCATTGACTGAAAAGAAATGTGTTGTCCTTGAAGAATAAGTGTGCACCTGCATTTGATTAATCTTGCACGTGGCGTTCAGTTCATTGAATTATAAAATACTGATTCATTTTCAATTTTTCAAAGAAATGGGTTGTCCTTGAAGGATAAGTGTGCACCTGTCATTGATTAATCTTGCACGTGGCGTTAAGTACATTCAATTATAAAATACTGAATCATTTTGAATGTTTCAAGGTTTGTATTTCAAATAAATTGCACGCTTATTTAGTATTTGGTTCATACCCTACATGTACATGACTTTGTAGACACTCTTATTTGAATTGACACCAAAATATTTATTATTATATTATAAGTATTATTATTATTATTGTATAGACGTGGAGAATGCTGACAATGTTGATAATGTTAAGATGAAAAAATATTTAATCGCGTGTCAATTCATTTATAGCACGTGGAACTCTCAATCGATTGAATTGCTAAATGGTCAAGTATCGGAAAATTATCAAAACGTGCCTTGGAATTGATTTACACGTGTGGTTGATTCATTGTACATTACAGATGAAGAGTGTACACGTCTTAATTGTCCCAGTTTTCTGTACGTGTCAATGATTCAACATGTGTCGTTGATTCATTGTACATTAGCAGACAAGAGTGTACACGTCCTAATTGTTCCAATTTATGCACGTGTCATGATTCATTTTGCATAGTCGATGGTTATAATGAATATTAAAATGTTGATTTATTACAAAAGTGTATTTGTTTACAAATTCCAAAAATGTACATTAGCAATGAAAAGGGAACACGTCTTAATTCTAGTTTTCTGCACGTGTCAATGATTTTACGTGTGTCGTTGATACATTGTACATTAGCGACGAAGTGTGTACACGTCTTAATTGTCCCAGTTTCATTCACGTGTAATGATTCAACATGTGTCGTTGAATCATTGTACATTAGCGATGAAGAGTGAACACGTCTTAATTGTCCTACCTTTCTGCACGTGTCAATGATTCAACATATGTCGTAGATTCATTGTACATTAACAATGAAGAGTGTACACGTCTTAATTGTCCCAGTTTTCTGCACGTGTCAATAAATCAACATGAGTCATAGATTCATTGTACATTGGCGATGAAGAGTGTATACATCTAAATTGTGCCAGTTTGCTGCACGTATTAATGATTAATTATGCATATTATACTATATTTATGATGGATATCAAAATGTTACTTCATTAGAAAAGTGTATCTGCATGAAAATTCAATATTTTTGTTTATTTACCTATTTGATGCTGATTTTGTTGAATTGCAGAATTTTATGTGAAAATTATTTGCATTTTTAAAATATTAAGACGTGTAAATGTTTTCAAAGTTTGCCTAAAATTGAAATACACAAAATTTTGTTCTCTGAAATATCGTTACTTGATTGATTTAAAAATTTTGAGCCTCGCCAAGATTCCACGTGCATCTGAGAATCAGTTAGTTCCATTGCAGTATCCACACTAATCTGAAAATTGTCGATGCTTTCATAGTCCACATAAAATTGAAAATTCTCAATATAATGCACGTGTCTATGATTCTTGGTGCATTAATCATTGCATTCATTGCATTGCAAAATTCTGTCTTCGTGAAATTAATTAATAATTATCGTGAGTACGATTTTTGAAATTGAAACACATCGATACAGTTATAACGCACGTGAAGCTGAATATTTGCAATCTAGTGCACGTGACTATGATAATGATATAGTATCATAGTATAATATATAGTATAGTATATAGTATAATGATTATAGTAACCAGTAGTTTGAGCACGTGTAAATACTTGCATAGCGCACATACAATTGAATAATTGCAATATTTCACACGTGTCTATGATTCCATTGATGCATTAAGCGTTAAGTCCATTGAAATGCAAAATTTTGTGTTAGAAGTTATTGTGGCAACGATTTTTAAAATTAGAAACACGTCGATACTCTCATGGCGTACGTGACAATTAATACTTGCAAAATATTGCACGTGACTATGATTCTTATTACATGTAGTATTGAGTTTGTTACATTTTAAAATATGATTCTTATTACATGTAGTATTGAGTTTGTTACATTTTAAAATCTAACTCAACTAAATATTACAGTAACCAGAAGTTTAAGCACGTGTAAATACTTTCAAAGCGTTTGAAATTGAATTATCGCAATGTTGCACGTGTGTCTATGATTCTATTGATGTATTAAGCATTGAGTTTATTACATTGCAAAATTCTGCCTTAGAAGTTATTGTGGTTATGATTTTTAAAATTTGAAATACTTCGATACTTTCATGGCGTACGTGACAATGAATTTGCAATATGTTGCACGTGACTATGATTCTTATTGCATGTAGCATTGAGTTTGTTGCATTTGAAATCTAACTCAACTAAACATTACAGCAACCAGAAGTTTAAGCACGTGTAAAGACTTGTATGGTGCACATTAAATTAAGTAATCGCAGTATTCCACACGTGTCTATGATTCTATTGACGCATTGCAAAATTCTGTCTTACATAAGAGTTATTGTGGCTACGATTTTTACAACGACGATACTCATATAGCGCACGTAACATTGAATATTTGCAAGATCTTGCACGTGATTATGATTCGTATTGCATGTAGCATTGAGTTTGTTACATTTTAGAAGCGAACTTCACTTTACTTGCCTAGCGCATATACAATTGAATATTTGCAATATTTCACACGTGTCTATGACTCGTCTGTGATGCATTAAGCGTTGAGTTAATTGCATTGCAAAATTCTGTCTCACATAAAAGTTATCGTGACTCCGATTTTTAAAATTTGAAATACATCGATACCCTCATAGCGGACGTGACATTGAATATTTGCAATATCTTGCACGTGATTATGATTCGTATTGCATGTAGCTTTGAGTTTGTTGCATTTTAGAATCGAACTTATCTAAACAGTATAGTAACCAGAAGTTTAGGCACGTGTAAATACTTGGATAGCCCACATACAATTGAATAATCGCAATATTTCACACGTGTCTATGATTCTATTAATGCATTAAGCGTTGAGTTCGTTACATTGCAAACTTCTGCCTCACATAAAAGTTATCGTGACTACTATTTTTGAAATTTGAAACACATTGATACTCTCATAGCGCACGTGACATTGAATTTTTGCAATATCTTGCACGTGATTATGATTCGTATTGCTTGTAGCATTGAGTTTGTTGCATTTTAAAACCTAACCTATCTAAACAGTACAGTAACCAGAAGTTTAGGCATATGTAAATACTTGCATAGCGCACATACAATTCAATAATCGTAATATGCCGCACGTGTCTATGATTCTATTGATGAATTAAGCGTTGAGTTTATTGCATTGCAAAATTCTGTCTAACATAAAAGTTATTGTGGCTACGATTTTTAAAATTTGAAATACGAACACCTTGAGAGTATCGATCTCTCAAGGTGTTTGTGACATTGAATAATTGCACGTGACTATGATTCTTTAAGTGGTCATTATGAGTGATCTATGACCATTAAGTGATTTAAGTTGCATTTCAACATTTAAATCATCTCTACAGTATAGTAACCAGATGTTTAAGAACGTGTAAATACTTTAATAGCGCACGTGGCATTGAATAACAGCAAAATTCTGTACGAATATATGATTCTTATTGCATCTGAGAAGAAATTGGGTTATCTTAGGTTAGTTTAGACTACAGCAGTAGTGCTTTTTCGATTTTTTTGGGAGTACAGCAGGAATACCTGTCAACAGAGTTAAATGAAGTATCAGTCATGTATTGTACAATTAGCTTGCGTCAATTAGAAAGCAGCAACATGCAGCGTTGACAAAACACTCTTATGACATAACACGCACATCATTAATCTAATTCGATTGATGCCACATGTTTGCCCTGGCTGTTTAACTTTTAATGGACGCTAAAATGTTGACACTGACACACACACGACAATTCGTGTAACGTAATATTTTCCGTGTGTGCTTACTAAAATAAAGACATTGGACTGTAACTGGGCTGATATTTGTTTTATTTGGTAATCTACAGTAAATTGCTCGTCCATTACACGCGGGTACTCACGTATGTAGAAACGATGATATTTCCATCGAGTTAACCAAAAGTGTCTGAATCAATTGAACAAACACTTTCGTGATTGAAAAGTGTGGCGACTCGATTGGTTTGTTGAATAAATATTGGTATACTAGGACATTATTCATTTTTTGACTGGAGTTTCCTTATTGGGCAGATAATTGTCTTTGTTATTGATTATGTAGGTGTACTCAAAGGTGAATTCCTATGTAAGCATATGTCAATTTGTTTGTAGGGAATTATTCTTAATGTTTGTTTGAAGAGTAAATGCTGTAATTTTTTTAATGTTTAGTTATTATTGATTTGAGTAGTGATAAAAGTAGTTGCTGATGATTGTATATTTTCATTATTGATTGCTCCAAGGGTGCTTTAAAATGTGTATGATAGTTATGTATATCAGGGAGCTTTTGAAAGGTGGAAAGGTTACTATATTTTTAATGTGAAGTTTATGAAAATTCCATACTTCATTAATATTAATAGTAGTGTATGTACATCTGAAGTGATTATGAATGTTTTAATTAAAATCAAAATTGTAGATGCGCTGTTCGTGTCGACGGATGAAAAACTTTAATATTAATGAGCACATCGGAACAATTACAGTGAAATATCTGCACGAAACGTGGGTAAGTGTTGGTATGTGCATGTCAAAATTGCAAAAACAAAAACTGCATCGCCTACGAATGTAAATGTTTGAGGAAATCAAGCAAACAGTTAAGCGTTTCATCGCCTGACTAATTTTATTTATTTATTTACCCCCCTGTCAGCCGGTCTTTAGGGCGATGGGCAATTACATAGTTATGCAGGATAAATTGTGAATCTGCAGGAAAATAATTACCGCCATTTGCGCGGCAAGAGGCGAGACAAATTTACGGTGTTTGTCCGGCGAATTTTTCGGAGTTTCGGCCGGATCTGAATAATACACGTACGCGTACACATTTTTACGGTGTATCACGTTTGATTAAAAAATCAATACCGGTTTTTCATGCGGCATAAAAAAAGGGCAATAAACATTTAACGAGCGCGTCAAATGCGATTCGGAATAAATACAAATTGGGAAAATTAATAAAATACCATAACTATTTTATTATGCCGGCCGCTCGATAACCATAAATACCAGAATCGCGAAACGAGCTTTCAATTGGAAGACACCGCCAATGGATTTTAATTTATTGAAGGGCACAGTGCGTGTAATTAACGTGAAAATCGATGGCTGCAATCAACTAACTACACACTCAAATATTGCACTCAAAAATAATCCACAGAAAGTGGAACTGCTGCAGACACAAAATGCTTTATTCGTCATAATTAATGCAAATATCGTTAAATTTCAAGAGAATAGTGGAATAAGCGGGAATATTTGTCACCGCTGAAACTATGTTATCTCAATTATTATACCCGCATAAACCGAGCTTCGCGCATCAAGCTTCGCCTTCGATTTTCTCCCTGTTCAAGAAATCCTTGTTTACTTTAGGGGCATCCGGTGTACATTACGGAAATAAAGGTGAACTCCAAATGATAACCGAAGTTAAGAAAATATTTGTAAAATAAACACGGCGCTACATGAGTGCAAACACAATTAATCAAGAAGGCTGACGCTAACGACTTACGCAGGATACATTGCGGCTCTCATCCCCTCCAATACTTTAGCTCCACAAATAATTCACGCACGTTTAGCTCGCGATGTGTTACGCATTAACCTTACGGCAAACTCCGCCTTGTCTGCACACAAACGACGCTGCATTCGAAATACATTCAACATTACGTAAATAGCACTAGTCTGTGGAGAAAAAAAATCAAGCGAGCTTTACTGAATCGCCTGTTATTCCGGACAAAGCACCAAAGCCAATTACTGAAGCCAACTTACTGCTGTAATTACCGTCTTACACTTGTAATCTGTGGAACGGTTTGAATTATTTAATACATACAAGTGTATTGCATTTTACATACTGATATAGTCGGGCAAAGATAAATTTGGGTCAGCGCCCTCAAATAATACGATTAAGCATTACAAATAGTTTTCCATATTGGTATGATGTTCATTCCCGTTTAGTTAAACTTTCTCATTAATTCAACCGAATCAACCGAATTTGGCCAAATTCCGTAGACACGTATCGCGTAATGTGAAAAATGCGATGAACTTTAAGCGTTAATCGTCGGGCCAAGATAATTTTCAGGTGTACTGTACACGAATCTAATATAAAATTTGCATATAAAACATTTTCAAAAATTTTAGTAATAGCTAACTCATACTTGTCAATTCAGAAAGTGATTTGTTTGATTTTCTCCCTTATTTAATACTGAAACTTTGTCAAATTTTCAGGAGAATTCCTATCAGGTGTACTGTATACGATTCTAATATCAAATTTGCATATAATAAATTTTCAGAAATTTCAGTACTAGGTAACCCATACTTGTCAATGTACAAAGTTATATGTTTGATTTTATACCTTATTTAATACAAAAACTTTGTCAAATTTTCAGGAGACTTTGTATCAGGTGTACTGTGCACGAATCTAATATCATATTTGCATATAATAAATTTTAAGAAGTTTCAGTAGTAACTAACCCATACTTGTCAATGCAGAAAGTTATATGTTTGATTTTCTCCCTTATTTGATACTGAAACTTTGTTAAATTTTCAGGAGAATTAGTTTCGGGTGTACTGTATATGAATTAAATATCTAATTTGCAAATAATATTTTTTTAGAAATTTCAGTAATAGCTAACCCATACTTATCAATGCTGAAAGTTATATGTTTGATTTTCTCTCTTACTTAATACTGACACTTTATCAAATTTTCAGGAGAATTCGTATCAGGTGTACTGTACACGAATCAAATATCAAATTTGCGTACAATAAATTTTCAGAAGTTTCAGTAATAGCTAACCCATATTTGTCAATGCAGAAAGTAATATGTTTGATTTTCTCCCTTATTTATTACTCAAATTGTGTCAAATTTTTAGGAGAATTAGTTTCAGGTGTACTGTATATGAATCAAATATCTAATTTGCAAATCATTTTTTTTTTAATTTCAGTAATAGCTGACCCATACTTGTCAATGCAGAAAGTTAAGTGTTTGATGTTCTCCCTTATTTAGTATTGAAACTCTGTCAAATTACACAGATGACAGATGACACTGTTCAAGATGCAATTTTGCAACGCACAAGCAAATAATTAAACTAGATTTTTTTAAACGTCATCATTTGTCATTATTTCGTGGAAAAGTTGACACCACTTTCTTGACAGCTCTGTATAGAAAGAAAAAACGTATGTACAATAACAAATTTATTTTGGAACATTACTGAATCTTTCTGGGTATATTATATGTTGTAGTACAGTTTAAATTATTAATATAACTTTACATTATATAAATATTGACTCAATTGGATAGGAACCAAATTAATTTAAACATTACTGAATTGTTCTGAGTATATTACATGTTGATGTGCAATTTAAATTATTAATATAACTTTACATTATTTAAATATTTAGTCAAGTGGATAGGAACCAAATTAATTTAAACATTACTAAATCTTTCTGGGTATATTACATGTTGCTGTGCAATTTAAATTATTAATATAACATTACATTATATTAATATCCAGTCAACTGGATAGGTAATCTAAAAATTTAAAAAAAAGTCAGTAAATTGTGTAAAGAAAATTTATAGATGGACTTACGTGTTCTGAAATTTTATCTTTGAAGAAGAATTTTTGGCCTTTAGTAAATTTCTTTATCATTCCTAACTTGAATTTAATTGCATTGTTCCATTAGATTCAGCTGCACTAAAAGAATTAAATCAAGCATTAGATTGAATCTACGCATACATATAAATTTACTTACGTAAATAATGTATGAAATGTATCAAAACTTGTTGAGCAGAAAAACAATAAATATTCTGCATTATTAATTATAACTATAAGAGGTAGATCTTCCTTGAAAACCTTATGGGGAAATGACTCAGAACTGTCATAGCCTATCTACTATAAGAAAAAAACAATTTGAACGCCTATATTGCAGGATCTGGAAATGCAACAAATGATTCAGCTGCATTATTAAATACAAATATGTACATTTACTTACATATTCTAAAATTATATCTCTAACAAAACAAAAAGGGTGAAATTAAAGGTACAGTTCGGTTCATTCTTCACGAAGAACATCAAGGATTCCCTTGATCAAAGCATATGTCATCAAGAGAATAACGAACACTAACATAACCAAGACTGGATAATCGTGGGATATATAATAGCATAATGGTATAGGATAGTCTTCTATATTAATACCCAGGGCGACATTTTGCAGTACATAATACACCAGCGCCATTAAACCTAAAAATTAAACACAGTAAATATGTTACACTTTCAGTTTTAATTAATAATAATTACCAACGAATGCGATCTTGAGGGTGAAATAGAGGCACTCAGAAAAGGTTAAACCCATTTTGATGTTTAATCAAAATGAAAAGGATCTAGAATGAAAGCGATTGGTATTAGGACAACTTATACAGGGTGGCCCACCTATCCTCGCTCGGACCATTGCTGCTAGACTAATGTAAATTAAGGAAAACATCTGATTGGAAGTTATTGGACACTTGATGATCTACTTTTCAAAATTATTTTCGAATATATCATAATTCACCACATCTTAAATTTTTTGAGTTTTATTTGAATTTTGAAAGATGTCTGTTTTATCATCAAAACATTGATACATATTTTATTGCTTATAAATAAAACAAGTTACTTTGTACACAATTGTTACAATTCAATTTTCAAAATTCAAATAAAATTCAAAATATTTCAGATGAAATCGAATCAAGATAAATACTTGATGTGCTGGTTTATGGTACACTCTACCATAAATCCGGGACACAAAATTTTGTATTTTTTTAAATGGATCACCCTGTATATTCTTTCATATTTTGAATCTGCTTTATGTGGGCTTCACAAATCATTATTTTTTTGAGATCAGTTGCAACGTTGCCAAGTTATTCACATTTTAATCAAATTTAACGAAAAATCATGGACGTGGAAACAAATGCAACAAAACCTTATTGAAAAATGAGACTAAATACTGTGTCCTGGATTTAAGGTACACTCTGTACACTCGAAAATTATTTCAAAAAGTAGCATATCAAGTGTCCAATAACTTTCAATGAGATGTTTTCCTCAATTTTCATTAGTCTAGCAGCAATGGTCTGAGCGAGGATAGGTGGGCCACCCTGTATATGAGCCGTTGAAAACGAGAGTGGTGTAAGTACATTTTTTTATATTATTAAATATACAATTGTCCCTTGTATATTTCTGGACTTATATCAACTTATATGTATGTATTTTATATATACGTTATACTTATTTGATTAAAAAAAATGACTTACACCACTCTAGTTTCCATCAGCTCATATATTGCATAACATAAGGAAATGAAACGATTCTATATTTGGCCGTATCTGTCGCGTACTATTTAATTTCAGCGAGCTAATTAATAGAGGCATTTTCAGCCTGCACATGCGCGGTGTAAATTCTGCGCGTGAAAATATAATATGGCGGATATCTCTATATCTACCCTTGAACCAACAATGGATTCGTCCAGGTGCAATATTGCGATGTGCGCAGGTGACGTCATTTGCACCCAACTCAAATGAATCCCACTCTACAAGCGTACAAGGTTTTGCACCTGTGATACCTATCTCAAATGAATCCCACTCTATAAGCGTATAATGTTACAGAATCTACAACGGTCAGCTGGCAACTGAGAAACGGCACAAGTTGATGCGCAAATGACGTCACTACGACCGCAACATGGCTGCGAGAAAATTACCGGTTGCTATCAGATTCAGAACCTCAATTAACACATATTGTATATTCATATTTCGCTGCGAATTGAGCACGACGTAATGTATTTCCGCCGTCTTTTTGGCAACGAATTCATTATTGATAGGTATTCGGATTTATTGAGGTTAGAATCGGGCTTCCTAACCGTCGCGCAGCCACCCGCGCAATTTTCATGCGCGCGGCCATATTATATGACCGCAACGACAAACGTGAACCTAATATTACACCACAACTACAAATTTAACTTACCTGTTCAGATTTAGCAGCAGAAACACTGATTTATATTAATAAACGGCAAGACGCTGCACTGGCAGTTAGATACTTTCTTTTAAACAAGATACGATCAACTGTTTACCATAGCATTTGTGTATGCAGAACAGTTGCAGTAGTTATGGCGCCAAATTTGAATTAACACACAAATTAAGTGTTTTCATTAATTTGATTGCCGATTATATCAACTCAAGGCAAAATAGAAATAATAATAATAATGAGATGTATACCTATGTCCATATGATTTTTTGTATTACATTTCTCCGTGACTCACCAAATATAATATTTCAATATTATAATCATAAAATTAAGATTTGTGGCTGTTAAAATATTTGTAACTAAGCCACTATATAGTGGTGCAATTAAATTTGCAAATCTAGTATCAACAGACAGGTGCTGAATTATAGTTCATTTATACAGAGGCATTTTTATTACCGGATTACAGTTAAAGCATGAGAAAAAATCATAAATTCCATTTACGTTTGCTTTATAAAACAAGTAATAATATTGCAATCAATATTAAGTTCTCCGTAAAGACAATAATATAAGATGAGATAAAGAAACATAAATATTGCTCAGTTACACTTTGAACATAAATTTTCTATAGTTGCAAGATCAATATTAAGTTCTCGCTAGGGACAATAATATAAGATGAGATAAGATAAAGAAACATAACTATTGCTCAGCTATTCTTTGCACATAAATTTTCTATAGTTGCAAGAAACCAAAATATAGTTCCAAATTCTCGCAAAACCTGGCTTGGTATTCACTATTTATTTGGATTTGGGATTATGGATATTGGATTTTACACGATGTATCATCTGGAACGGATATCATTAATATGCCTCTCTTGTCATTAATGATGACAATAAACATAAATATTGGTCAGTTATACTTTGAACATAAATTTTCTATAGTTGCAAGATCAATATTAAGTTCTCGCTAAGGACAATAATATAAGATGAGATAAGATAAAGAAACATAAATATTGCTCAGTTATACTTTGAACATACATTTTCTGTAGTTGCAGGAAACCAAAATATAGTTCCAAATTCTCACAAAACCTGGCTTGGTATTCACTATTTACTTGGATTTTGGATTTTGGATTTTGGATTTTGGATTTTACACGATGTATCGTCTGGAACGGATATCGTTAATACGCCTCTCTTGTCATTGATGACTCTTAAAACAGGGACTGGGACAATCTGCTACATTACATAACGTTGAAGAAAGTGGTGTCACCTCATAAGCTGAATACTAACAGATGACACTGTTCAAGATGCAATGTTGCAACGCACAAGCAAATAATTAAACTAGATTTTTTAAACGTCATCATTTGTCATCATTTCGTGGAAAAGTTGACACCACTTTCTTGACAGCTCTATATAGAAATAAAAAACGTATGTACAATAACAAATTTATTTTGGAACATTACTGAATCTTTCTGGGTATATTATATGTTGTAGTACAGTTTAAATTATTAATATAACTTTACATTATATAAATATTGACTCAATTGGATAGGAACCAAATTAATTTAAACATTACTGAATTGTTCTGAGTATATTACATGTTGATGTGCAATTTAAATTATTAATATAACTTTACATTATTTAAATATTTAGTCAAGTGGATAGGAACCAAATTAATTTAAACATTACTAAATCTTTCTGGGTATATTACATGTTGCTGCGCAATTTAAATTATTAATATAACATTACATTATATTAATATCCAGTCAACTGGATAGGTAATCTAAAAATTTAAAAAAAAGTCAGTAAATTGTGTAAAGAAAATTTATAGATGGACTTACGTGTTCTGAAATTTTATCTTTGAAGAAGATTTTTTGGCCTTTAGTAAATTTCTTTATAATTCCTAACTTGAATTTAATTGCATTGTTCCATTAGATTCAGCTGCACTAAAAGAATTAAATCAAGCATTAGATTGAATCTACGCATACATATAAATTTACTTACGTAAATAATGTATGAAATGTATAAAAACTTGTTGAGCAGAAAAACAATAAATATTCTGCATTATTAATTATAACTATAAGAAGTAGATTCCCCTTGAAAACCTTATGGGGAAATGACTCAGAAGTGTCATAGCCTATCTACTATAAGAAAATAACAATTTGAACGACTATATTACAGGATCTGGAAATGAAACAAATGATTCAGCTGCATTATTAAATACAAATATGTACATTTACTTACATATTCTAAAATTATATCTCTAACAAAACAAAAAGGGTGAAATTAAAGGTACAGATAGGTTCATTCTTAACGAAGTACATGATGGATTGCATTGATTATAATACATGTCAACAAGAGAATAACGAACACGAACATGAGGAAGAGATGATAATCATAATAAAGACAAAAGCCCAATGGTATTATATAGTCTTCTGGATGAATACCCAGATTGACATTTCGCACCACATAATACACCAGCGCCATTAAACCTTAAAATTAAACACAGTAAATATGTTATACTTTCAGTCTTAATTAATAAAAATTACCAACGAATGCGATCTTGAGGGTGAGAAAGAGGCACTGACTAAAGGTTAAACACATTTTGAAGTCAAGGATCTAAAATGAAAGGGATTGGTTTTAGGACAACTTATACAGGGTCGCCCAGCATCCTCGCTCGGACTATTGCTGCTAGACTAATGAAAATTGAGGAAAACATTGAAAAACAAACTGGAAAACAAGGAAAACTGATTGGAAGTTATTGGACACTTGATGTGTTACTTTTTAAAATTATTTTCGAGTATACAGAGTGTACCATAAATCCGGGACACAAAATGTTGTCTCTTTTTTTAATGGATCACCCTATATATTCTTTCATTTTTGGAATCTGCTTCATGTGGGCTTTATAATTTTTTTTTTTGAGATCAGATGCAACGTTGCCAAATTATTCACATTTTAATCAAATTTAACGAAAAATCATGGACGTGGAAACAAATTCAACAAAACTTTATAAGAGATCAATAAAGGAATCTGCGTATGCAACTAAGTACCCAAGCAATGTGGCTATATACACACAATATTTTGAATCACGTAGAATACACAATATATTGATCTCTTAGCATAAGGTTTTGTTGAATTTTTTCCACATCTATGATTTTTCGTTAAATTTGATTTAAATGTGAATAACTTGGCAAGGTTGCATCTGATCCCTAAAAATAAAAATGATTTGTGACGCCCATATGAAGCAGATTCCAAGAATTTAATAATATGGAAATAGATTTGGCAGATACTTGTTTAAACTGCATTATTATGACTTGGTAAATAACGCACGTTTTGAGTTTAAAAAAATTATTGTATTGTCTGCACCAGTGTCTTCATGATGAAACATGTCGCAGACGATACAATATTTTTTTTAAACTCAAAACGTGCGTTATTTACCCAGTCATAATTAAATAATATACAGGGTGATCCATTTAAAAATGAGACTAAATATTGTGTCCCGGATTTATGGTACACTATGTACACTCAAAAATAATTTCAAAAAGTGTCCAATAACATTCAATGGCAGATTTTCTTCAATTTTCATTAGTCTAGCAGCAATTGTCTGAGCGAGGATAGGTGGGCCCATGTATATGAGCCGTTGTAAACGAGAGTGGTGTAAGTACATTTTTTTATATTATTAAATATACAATTGTCCCTTGTATATTTCTGGACTATATCGACTTATATGTATGTATTTTATATATACTTTATACTTATTTGATTTAAAGAAAATGACTTACAGCACTCTAGTTTCCATCAGCTCATATATTGCATAACATAAGGAAATGAAACGATTCTATATTTGGCCGTATCTGTCGCGTACCATTTAATTTTAGCGAGCTAATTAATAGAGGCATTTTCAGCCTGCACATGCGCGGTGTAAATTCTGCGCGTGAAAATATAATATGGCGGATATCTCTATATCTACCCTTGAACCAACAATGGATTCGTCCAGGTGCAATATTGCGATGTGCGCAGGTGACGTCATTTTCACCCATCTCAAATGAATCCCACTCTACAAGCGTACAAGGTTTTGCACGTGTGATACCTATCTCAAATGAATCCCACTCTATAAGCGTATAATGTTACGAATCTATAACGGTCAGCTGACAACTGAGAAACGGCACAAGGTGATGCGGAAATGACGTCACTACGACCGCAACATGGCTGCGAGAAAATTACCGGTTGCTATCAGATTCAGAACCTGAATTAACACATATTGTATATTCATATTTCGCTGCGAATTGAGCACGACGTAATGTATTTCCGCCGTGTTTTTGGCAACGAATTCATTATTGATAGGTATTCGGATTTATTGAGGTTAGAATCGGGCTTCCTAACCGTCGCGCAGCCACCCGCGCAATTTTCATGCGCGCGGCCATATAAGATGACCGCCATGACAAACGTGAACCTAATATTACACCACAACTACAAATTTAACTTACCTGTTCAGATTTAGCAGCAGAAACACTGATTTATATTAAATAACGGCAAGACGCTTCACTGGCAGTTAGATACTTTGTTTTAAACAAGATGCGATCAATTGTTTACCGTAGCTTTGTGTATGCAGAACAGTTGCAGTAGTTTTGGCGCCAAATTTGAATTAACATACAAATTAAGTGTTTTCATTATTTTGATTGCCGATTATATCAACTCAAGGCAAAATAGAAATAATAATAATAATGAGATGTATACCTATGTTCATATGATTTTTTGTATTACATTTCTCCGTGACTCACCAAATATAATATTTTAATATTATAATCATAAAATTAAGATTAGTGGTGCAATTAAATTTGCAAATCTAGTATCAACAGACAGGTGCTGAATTATATTGTTTATTTATACAGAGGCATTTTTATTACCGGATTACAGTTAAAGCATGAGAAAAAATCATAAATTCCATTTACGTTTGCTTTATAAAACAATTAATAATATTAATTGAATGTAAAAATGTCACCGTAGCATGGAGGTTCCCCCGAAACGCTTGTAGGAAAATCAATTTTCCGTTTGATTAAATGTACTGAATTCATTTTTTTTGTCCGATGCCAGCGAAGCTTACGTGTTTGGCTTTGTGTAATGCGTTTCGCGTGAGCTGATAGGCATCGGTAACACACCGCTTCATATTTTATTTTTAATAACGATCATTATTTATTTATTTATTGAGACCGTTCAGATTTACATCTGTAGTTTTAATCGTTCGCAAGCGGCGCCTCTGTGCACACAAACTAACCTGAACTGATTGAATTTCTACAGAAAACGCAATTACCGCGACATAATCTGCTTTTTATCTATGGTCATGGCGTGTTTTTCTAATGGTTGGGGTGACCAATATCCGTACACAGCGTTGTTTCGGAGTATAAATATGAATATGTTTTTAAGGGGCTGCGGATATTAGTCTGTCTGCTTCAGGGGGAAGGTAAATATTAATATTGATATTTTTATTTGCAGAGAAACTGGCTGCCTATTTCCGTGCAGTCATTGGTTTCGGTTAATAAATACTTTCATATAGATGAGATGGCAACGTTTTCTTGTAATTGTTTTTTTAGGCTCGATCCCCCACTCGAGCAAACAAATAAATAATAAAACGGGACACATTAGTAAATACAATGCCGGAATATTTTACCTGATGAACGTCATATACAGTCCACGGCAAAATTGTACATTCTTTGTTGTTGCGTATGTTGCGAGATTACCTCGTATATTATTTTCAATTAAAGGCTTTTTCATATCTAATTATTTCATTTGATGTTTGCTCGTGGAAATTTTCAATTCTGCACGAGCTTGTATTCTCCCGTCTGGAGTGGTGTATCATGTTTTAACGTATTTATTCTTCTCTGAGTTGCCTAGTTTTCCTTGTGAAACGA
Organism: Othius punctulatus; assembly: GCA_951805005.1. Taxonomy (NCBI): domain Eukaryota; kingdom Metazoa; phylum Arthropoda; class Insecta; order Coleoptera; family Staphylinidae; genus Othius; species Othius punctulatus. Next base: position 35,295,691 of record OX638147.1, on the reverse strand, counting down.
TCTATTGTATTTTCAACCTGTTTATATAGATTAAATATGTTTACTCAAGAACCAGCAACAAATACAACGATGCGCACGAAATTTGTAGACAATGATAATTGTGTGGCAACGAAACATGTCGCTGCAGACCCTTCAACAAACACTGTCAAACACATGACATTTCTCTGAGAATACTTCAACAACTCGCAAAAATATAGACAATACTAAGACAATAGGGAATGGAAACTGTAGTCAAACAACGCATAAGAATTTTGTACACAGTAATATCCATTTAGGATTGCAACATTTCAACAAAGCACAGATGATTTCCTAGACAAGTATGGGTTAGCTATTACTAAAACTTCTGAAAATTTATTATATAAAATTTTTATATTAGATTCGTATAAAGTACACCTAAAACTAATTCTCCTGAAAATTTGACATAGTTTCAGTATTAAATAAGGGAGAAAATCAAACATATAACTTTCTGCATTGACAAGTACGGGTTAGCTATTACTGAAATTTCTGAAAATTTATTATTTGCCAATTTGATATTAGATTCGTATACAGTACACCTTAAACTAATTCTCCTGAAAATTTAATAAAGTTTCAGTATTAAATAAGGGAGAAAATCAAATATATAACTTTATGCATTGACAAGTATGGGTTAGCTATTACTGAAATTGCTGAAAATTTATTATATGCAAATTTGATATTAAATTCGTGTACAGTACATCCGAAACTAATTCTCCTGAAAATTTGACAAAGTTTCAGTATTAAATAAGGTAGAAAATCAAACATATAACTTTCTGCATTGACAAGTATGGGTTAGCTATTACTGAAATTTCAGAAAATTAATTATTTGCAAATTTGATATTACTTTTGTGTACAGTACACCTAAAACAAATTCTCCTGAAAATTTGACAAAGTTTCAGCATTAAATTAGGGAGAAAATCAGACATTAAATTTTCAGCATTGACAAGTATGAGTTAGCTATTACTGAAATTTCTGAAAATTCAATACATGCAAATTTGATATTAGATTCATATACAGTACACCTGAAACTAATTCTTCTGCAAATTTGACAAAGTTTCAGTATTAAATAAGGGAGAAAATCAAACATATTACTTTCTGCATTGACAAGTATGGATTAGCTATTACTGAAATTTCTGAAAATTCATTACATGCAAATTTGATATAAGATTCGTGTACAGTATACTTAAAACTAATTCTCCTGAAAATGTGACAAAGTTTCAGTATTAAATAAGGGATAAAATCAAACATATAACTTTCTGCATTGACAAGTATGGATTAGTTATGACTGAAACTTCTGAAAATTTATTATTTGCAAGTTTGATATTACTTTTGTGTACAATGCACCTGAAACTAATTCTCCTGAAACTTTTACATAGTTTCAGTATTAAATAAGGGAGAAAATCAAACATATTACTTTATGAATTGACAAGTATGGGTTAGCTATGACTGAAATTTCTGAAGACATTAAAAGTCAACAGGGCATGAATTATGGGTAATTCAACGCAGATAAAGTCATTGCAGTCAATAAAGTCAATCAGTCAATAAAGTCAATCACTCAATACAGTCAATGAGTCTACAAATTTGTAGACAATAATAGTCAACAGGACATCAATTATGGATAATTCAACGCAGATAAAGTCATTTCAGTCAATAAAGTCAAGCAGTCAATAAAATCGATCAGTCAATAAAGCCAATCAGTCAATATAGTCAATCAGTCAATAAATTCAATCAGTCTACAAGTTTGTAGACAATAATAGTCAACAGGGCATGAATTATGGATAATTGAACGCAGATAAAGTCATTGCAGTCAATAAAGTCAATCAGTCATAAAAGTCAATGAGTCTACAAACTTGTAGACAATAATAGTCAACGAGGCATGAATTATGGATAATTCAACGCCAATAAAGTCATTTCAGTCAATAAAGTCAATCAGTCCATAAAGTCAATCAGTCAATAAAATAAATCAGTCAATAAAATCAATCAGGCAATAAAGACAATCAGTCAACAAAGTCAATCAGTCAATAAAGATTCAGTCAATTCATCGCTGATAATTCATCGCAGAAAATCCATCTTAAGATATACATCGCGGAAAAACATCATCACAGAGAAAACTCATCGCTGGAAAATAGACCGCCTAGAAATTAATCACCGAATAAACTAAAGAAAATCCATCTTCAAATATACTTTGCGGAAAAACAACATCACAGAGAAAACTCATCGCTGGGAAATAAACACCGAATGAACTACTATCTGATAGCAATTGAACACTTTGTCGATATTAAAAATCAACAGGATTACAGACAATTCATCGTGGAGAGTTCATTGCAGGAACTAACTCCTAAGAAACTACATCGCTGAAAAATTCATCGCAGGATAATTCATCGCAAAAAAAATGTATCACCTGTGTAAAGATTGATGTGAAATTGTGTCATTTTTTGGCCATCGAAATGAATATTAAATGTAAATTGTCAAGAAGCCTAAAGGAATAAAATTATTCAACTTGAAAGAATCTAATATGAAGGTACACAGAGAGGTGTAAGACTTTATTGCAAATTGAATAGCGATGAAGTTTCCTTGTGATGAAATTTGCGTTGAATTTCCCTTGCGATGAAACTTGCTATGATGAATTTTCGTTGCGATGAAATTTGCGCTGATGAATTTCCCGCGATGAAACTTTCTGTGATGAATTTTCCTTGCAATGAGATTTGTAGTGATGAATTTTCCTGGTGATGAATTTTGTGCTGATCAATTTTCTGCAATGGATTTTCCCTACGATGAAATTTGCTGTGATGAATTTTCCTTGCAAGGAAACTTGCTGCGATAAATTTTCCTTGAAATTTGCGTTGAATTTTCTTTGCGACGAAACTTTCTGTGATGCATTCTCCTTACTATAAAATTTGCGTTGATGAAGTTCCTGCGATGAATTTTCTGTGATGAATTTTCCTTGCAATGAGATTTATAGTGATCAATTTTCCTGGTGATGAATTTTGTGCTGATCAATTTTCTGCAATGGATTTTCCCTACGATGAAATTTGCTGTGATGAATTTTCCTTGCGAGGAAACTTGCTGCGATAAATTTTCCTTGAAATTTGCGTTGAATTTTCGTTGCGACGAAACTTTCTGTGATGCATTCTCCTTGCTATAAAATTTGCGCTGATGAAGTTCCTGCGATGAATTTTCTGTGATGAATTTTTCTTGCGATTAATTTTGCGCTGAGGAATTTCCTGCTATTAATTTTCTTTTCGGTGAAATTTACCTGGATAAAGTTTCCTAGCAATAAAATTTGCTGTGATGAATTTTCCTTGCGATGAAATGGGTGCTGATGAATTTCCTGCAATGGATTTTCCTTCTGATTAAATTTGCTGTGATGTATTTGCTTTGCGATGAAATTTGCACAGAGGACTTTTCTGCGATTAGTTTTCTTTGCGATGAAATTTAGCTTGATGAAATTTCCTTGCAATAAAGTTTGCAGTGATGAATTTTCTTTGGGATTAATTTCCTGTGAAGGACTTTCCTTGCGATGAAGCTTCCTGTGATGGATATTCCATGCAATGAAATTTGTGCTGATGAATTTTCTTTGCAATAAAGCTTGCTGTGATGAATTTGCTTGCAATGAGATTTGCAATGATGAATTTTCCTTGTGATGAATTTCCAGCTATGAATTTTTCAATGAAGCTTGCTGTGATGCATTTTCGTTGCGATGAAATTTGTGCTGATGAATTTCCAGCAATGGATTTTCCTTGTGATTAAATTTGCTGTGATGTATTTGCCTTGCGATGAAATTTGACCAGAGGACTTTCCTGCGACTAATTTTCTTTGCGATGAAATTTAGCTTGATGAAATTTCCTTGCAAATGGAAAACTTTCCTTGCGATGAAGCTTCCTGCGATGAATATTCCTTCGTTGAAATTAGTGCTTATGAATTTTCTTTGCGATGAAGCTTGCTGTGATGAATTTTCCTTGCAATGAGATTTGCAATGATGAATTTTCCTTGTGATAAATTTCCTGCGAAGAATTTTTCAATGAAGCTTGCTGTGATAAATTTTCATTGCGATGACATTTGCTGTAATGAATTTTCCTTGCGATGAAACTTGCTGTGATGAATTTTCCTTCATCGCAAGGATGAATTTTCCTTGTGATGAATTTCCTGCGATGAATTTTTCTTGCGATGAATCTTGCTAAGATGCTTTTTCCTAGCAATGAAATTTGTGCCGATACATTTTCTTCAATGGGTGAAATTTACTGTGAGTAATTTTCCTTGCAATGCAATTTGAAGAGCTGAACTTTCTTTGGGATGAAATTTGCTGTGATAAATTTTCTGCGATGGATATTCGTTGCGTTGAAATTTGCTGAGATGAATATTCTGAGATGAATTTTCTGCAATGAATTTTTTCGCGATGAATTTTCCGTACACTTTTTTAAAACATTTACTGAGCATAATTTGCTGATATAAATCATGATGTGAGATGTTCCTGGAATATCATCTACTCTTCATTTTAACATAACAAAAAAATGCAATACTACGAAAACTATGGAATATTACGTGTTTCTGATAATTTTGGAATGTAGCATCAAAATATTACTTCCGATAACTATTTGTTAACATTGTTATGACGACTTATTTCGTCATCAATAAAGACATATTTAATAATCTAATGTAAATAGTAATAATAATCAATAATGATACAAATGTTATTGTATTAATCCATTCACACATCCATGCAGAAAGAGTATTCAAAAATTTCTGTTCAAATCTGGAACTTCACGAATGCAATACTTTTCCTATATTACGTTTAATAATATGCAGAAAGAGAAATATATATTTTCTAGCAGCGCACCACTGATTATTGGTTATTGAATAAGTTTATAATATACCTACTATCAACCGCAAACACGAACGTGAAATTGATTAAATTATCAGTAATAACCTCGCCACGCTAACCCTCTTTCATTATGTACTTCCGTAATTTCCTTATAACTAAAGAATAATGCGATTATGTAAAAGCATATTCCCGACTCTAGCAACATAAAATCAAATCTGACATTTATATAATAACACACTTCTTGGATAATGAAATTGTACACTTCTACAGCTACGATTTTTAAATCATTTTGGACAAAACTAAAACTAAAATATTGTATACTGCAAAAAACTAAAGTCCGAACTTAAGCATGAGTTCGACTCAAGTCGTATATTTTGTTGCATTCGGTGCATAAACGTTTATAGAAAACACGCAATCAAATATACGACTTGAGTCGAACTCATGCTTAAGTACTGACTATAGATACAGGTCTAAGGTCCGTACTTGAGCTCGAGTTCGACTCAAGTTATATATTTGGTTGCATTTGGTGCATAAAGGTAAAGGTTTCAGGTTTAAAAATGATTTTAATATTTTTTTAAATTTGTAAATTTTTCTGACTCACTATTTACTCAAATTTAATATTTATATATGAATGCTGTTCTGTAAAATATATTATGGAATTAATTCTGTACAATGTTTACAAAACATAAAAAAGCTTATCTCCCGAGATTCTGATTTAGCACGAGTTGCCTAATGGATTCCTATTCCAGAGAAACATTATTAATTCAATAACTTATAGCACGTTACTTGGGATAAATACTGTCAGGCTTGGAATTTCTCAAGCAAGAAAATACATACATACCTTGTAATCATAATTACATGAAGCTAGAAATAAGCGCTATTAATTACACTGGCGAGCAAAAAATAGAGGTCACTTTACAATTATGACTTATTTTTAGATTTATTTGTTTTAACTTTGTTTGCAAATTAAATTATGTTTGCCGGTGTATATTAATTACAAAATTTTATTACCAATACTGCTGCGGTGGATCAAGCGGATATTATTATTATTTTATCAATTACTAACATAAAACAGTTTTAATTGTAGTAAACTGTTCTTGATGAGTTTATCGAAATATTGATATTATTGTAATCAGATTAATGATACAATATATTTTCCATACATTAATGCATTCGATAAGTGTGGTTGCACTAATGCATATAAAAAAATGCGATTAGTATGTATATGAATACGTGACCTAGTAGCATACTCTGAATTCGTCATAGACGATACCATTATAAATGACAATATGGAAATATATTTGGCGGATACTTGTTTAAAATCCATTATGACTGTCATAAATGACAATAAATTATCGCACAAATGGCAGTGACTCCTCCGCTTATTATGACTGTCATAAATGACAATAAATTATCGCACAAATAGCAGTGACTCCTCCGCTCATTATGACTGTCATAAATGGCAATAAATTATGGCACAAATGGCAGTGACTCCTCCGCTTATTATGACTGTCATAAATGACAATAAATTATCGCACAAATGGCAGTGACTCCTCCGCTAATTATGACTAATGTGACGTAATGTATTGTTGCTACTTTGTTTAACAATTTGAATACTTAATTTAGTTGTTTCAGCATTTTTTATTCCTATAAAGTGGCCACAGTTTCTTTGCTTTGCTACTGATTTCATAATTTTATGTGGGTTTCTTTGCATAAAAAACGAGTTCATTCCTCCAGCTCAATAATTTTACAGCATTTAAATATTGATTTATTAAGTGTATTAATAAAACATATGGAGATATTGATGATAACTAATGGCTCCCAGGCCAATAAAAAGTTCATTCTGGAGGCGATATATTTAAAAGGATTTTTTTAGGTAATTAACAATTAATCGATAATGTAGCAATATGGAATCATTTTTATTGCACCTTTTATAAGAGCTAATAGAAATTACACAATATGTTTGTGATATTACAAGTTTCATATGAAACTTTTTATAGTTTATGTATACCGTGACATTTTTTTAACTCTGAACATGGTCAATACAACGTTCAATTTTAAAAATGTCAACAACAACATTTTGCAACATTAAATGCAACATACACTGTAATTCACAATCAAAATAATAAAATTTCAATGAGAATTTTGTGGTTTTATGAACTTTCAGTTTATAATAAAATTTCGTAAATTGCAAAGAAAATTTGAATATAAAATCATTTTCAAAGAAAATTTTATAATTTCTATTTAAATTTCTAATTTAGGTGGAATAAAAAAAATAGTTTTTATGTTCAGACTTAAAAAAATGTCACGGTATACAGAGCGCTTCTGAAAAAGGTTCTAATTTGTACAATTTTTGTAATTTGTGCAATTTTAGTTTAATTCATTGCAATTCATGTACAATTTTCAATTCATTTGAATGGTAGAATACGGTTCTAAGGTGTGGCCAAATATTTTATTTGCGTCCTTCGTATAGTAGAATGGGTCTTGCTGGGTTTTCTAAACAAAGCAGTGAAGAACAGGGGATAAACCTGGCTAGAATCAGATTAAATGTAAATTATTACACGCCATCAATCTATACTGGCATGTATATCGGTGTAACTACGCGGCATATATAATTTATATATGATGTACGTAGGTTAAATTTAATTCAAAATCGAATTAATTCAAAATATGTACTTTAAGGTTTAGGATGCTGCTTATGTAATTAATTTAATGTTTTTACATATTAATCGAGTGGGGAATTTTAATAAATCTAATTTCATGGCACGACACGATTTGAATACCAAAATGCTGCTCGCCGCAACGTGCATGGTTAACTAAAACATCGGTAATTATGTGAGGTGCGTTTTGGTATATAATAAACTTGCATCCTCCGTAATGACATTAAGTCAAATATCTATAGTCAGTACTTAAGCATGAGTTTGACTCAAGTCGTATATTTGGTTGCATATTTTCTATAAACGTTTTTGCACGAAACGCAACCAAATATACGCAAATGTACGACTTGAGTGGAACTCATGCTTAAGTACTGACTATAGATATGGGTCTAAGGTCGGTATCTATAGTCCGTACTTGAGCTCAAGTTCGACTCAAGTGGTATATTTGGTTGCGTTTGGTGCATAAACATTTATAGAAAGTACGCAACGAAATATACGACTTGAGTCGAACTCATGCTTTAGTACTGACTATAGATACAGGTCTAATGTCCGTATCTATAGTCCGTACTTGAGCATGAGTTCGACTCAAGTCGTATATTTGCGTATATTTGGTTGCGTTTCGTATATTTGGTTGCGTACTTACTATAAACGTTTATGCACCAAACGCAACCAAATATACGACTTGAGTCGAACTCGAGCTCAAGTACGGACTATAGATACGGACCTTAGACCCGTGTCTATAATCAGTACTTAAGCATGAGTTCGACTCAAGTCGTATATTTGGTTGCGTACTTTCTATAAACATTTATGCAACCAAATATACGACTTGAGGCGAACTCAAGCTCAAGTATGGGCTATAGATACGGGCCTAAGGCGTCTATTGTTGGTAACGTGTCGCCGCCTATCTGTGGTTTGTGTATGTAATTATGTGATGATTATAACACGAAAGACTAATTCCCGTATATGTCAGTATTGGTATTGGTAGTGAAGGCATGAAATGCACCTGGCATTGTGAGCGACTGTATCGTTGAGAAGCAGATGTAATTAAGTAATTAAATTTCCAGCGAATTTGATAATTATTGGAATTGAAGGAGGCATGTAATCACGCGCCCCAAAGCGTGCCCTAGGGAGATATTTTATCTTTACATGCGACAGCCTGAGCGTAAAAACTGCACACTGTAGACAGATTTTTGATGGGGGCGGATGGGGGACATCATAAAAATACTTTCCATTTTCTTGGCTACGCGATAAAATCGAGCTGAGCTTCCCTTCCGAAAATAGTGATAGTGGTTCCTAATTTCGGTATTCCGCAGCCATATTTCATGGAATCTCATATGTGACCTGGTTTACAAAGCGCCATTAAAATTGCGAACATATGCGACACCTGCGTTTTTAAGGGAAGAGCCCCTATTGATTTTACTGATGCCCCTGATTAACTCGGTGTATCATAACTCTACTTATTCCCTGAATACTTGCGGTACCTTAACAAACGCACGGCATTTTCATGGTGTCCTAAGGGACTGTAGCTATATATTAATATACCTATGTGAATTCCTGTTACCCGAATACATCATAAGGGATCGATATGAGATAATTACGAGGTTTCTTACACACTTCAAATCCGACGGAAATCTTTTATAACTGCCGATAGTTGGTTAATAGATTACAAATAAATACATAAAATACACTATAACTTCCCATTAATTGTGGAAATGATTTATAGCTAGGGGGTAACGGCACATAATAAATTATTGGAAACATAGTAGATCTTGATACTAATGAAAAACTTATTTTATCACCAAGCGATGATCTCGTAGATTAATATATTTTTACCCGAAAATACGTGTTTATCATCAAGATGATGCAGACAATATATTCCCCTTAAATCGATGCGCAAAAAAGGTTTCCTTTAGCCTCAAACGCTGATATTTTTTCCATCACACATCCAACAATGAGCAATAAACCAAGCAGTATTTGATCCATTATCAATGCGTATGCATTATTAAACCCATTGAATATGCGCGCATACACAGAGGCACAACCCGCGTTACTACATATATATGTTTATGGTGATAAGTATCGCCGTCCTATCTGATTTATAGAGGCTACACACTAAACCCCCTTAACAACATGCAATTGAGGCGAGTGCAGTAAATATCCTCAACCCCTCCGAGTGCGAATTTACGGAGTGCGCCATGGCCAGAACACTGCGTACCTGTGACTCATTGATCCGGACCTATGGGGCCCCGTTTTTCATGCTAAAAATGTGTCCCCGTAAAAAATGATTGCATCAATGTGCAGCTATTGTGCCCTTTGTGGCGGGAATCGCTCCGTCGAGGGCGTTATTTGTTATTTTAACGGTGCATTTATAATGCTGAAGCCCGGAGTGTATCATGAGCGTACGTAGTGTGCACCTTAGGCCCCCACAAGTTCTGCTGTACGATGACAAATGGGCGCCTATCAGGTGATCACGTTAACAATAAATCTTGTCCAGGACTTTCACGAAATTAATGTCAAGGGTATCATTTCTTATATGCAAATACAGCCGGTAATCAACTGCGGCAAGGAAACAATTTGGATCAGTTGTCGTAATACGAGGCATGCTTTTTAAGTAAGTACCGTTTTGATATTCCGCCGATTCAGTGCTGCGGTGGGTATTCCGCGCATGCACCCTATGTACCTGCATCTATTGGCAACAATCGTCCGTAATTAAAATACTAAGTTGTAACACTAAATAATGGCACTTAGAACTCATTGAAACAAACAACTTTTCTCAGTTAAAATTTTTGAATTGGAGCCCAAGTTCATAGTTATTGGCGTTCTTTTGTTTTTCGAAAAATCGTCATTACTCCCTTATTTTAAGGAATATTTAAAATTTACAAAAACGCTCAACATGCGCTTTCGGTTCTCTAAAACATTTGTATTTACAAATATTTTCTATTTTATCAAATAACAAAATGGCGACCGAACAAAAATTTCGAAACAAGATATTTTAAAAATCACTCGATTGATTTTTGAAAATAAAACATTTATGAAATCCTTAAACTATATTATAACATTTGTCTGAAACATTTTTTTCGATCTGTCCAAATAAGTTATTATTCAAATTGAATTACAAGATAAATTTTAACAAACTGCAACAATCATTTAAAACAAAGTTGGCTGACCTTCAGTTAGGCCATTAAACAAGTTGAGGCACGTGTTTTCTAGTTTGTACGTTCAAGTTTAAATACTTTTTTATCTTGTTCTTCAGAAATTTCTGCTTCATCTTGAAAAGTTTCTGTCACGTTTATCATTTGTGTGCGTATTTTGCATAATTTGTGTACGAAAATGCATAATTATCAAAACAGACAAATGTTATAAGATAGTTCAAGGATTTTATAAATGTTTTATTTTCAAAAATCGATCGATTGGTTTTCAAAATATCTTGCTTAGAAATTTTTGATCGGTCGCCATTTTATTATTTGATAAAATAGAAAATAATTGTAAATACAAATGTTTTACAGAACCGAAGGCGCATGTTGAGCGTTTCTGTATTTTTTAAAAATTCCTTAAAATAAGGGAGTAATGACGATTTTTCAAAAAACAAAAGAACGCCAATAACTATGAACTTGGGCTCCAATTCAAAAATTTGAACTAAGAAAAGTTGTTTGTTTCAATTAGTTCTAACTGCCATTTTCGGGTATTACAACTTAGTATTAACACCCTGTATATAGACATGTGTCACGTAGTCTAAAATTTTCTACTTAGTAGTATTCTTACATTCTCAACATGAACACTTATATAATTAATAAATCACGAGTAAATAGCTATTTACATGTATAATCGATATTATATATTATATGTGTCACGTTTTCTAAAATTACATGTGTCACTTTTCTAAAATTTTCTACTAAGCAATATTCTTACATTCTGAACACCGTCTTATGTAATTAATAAATCATGAGTAATTAGCTATTTACATGTATAATCGATAATATATATTATGTGTCACGTTTTCTAAAATTACATGTGTCACATTTTCTAAAATTTTCTACTTAGCAATATTCTTACATTCTAAACTCCGTCTAATGTAATTAATAAATCATGAGTAAATAGCTATTTACATGTATAATCGAGATTATATATAGACATGTGTCACCAATTCAGTAAATATAAACACATATTAGTCAGTGTATGCACATACTAATTTGTAAAGCAAATGTATTCGCATCCAATCAAATCTAAACTTCGACTGGTAAATGCATACATTTTCACATCTGATTTACTACAATTACGCACAAAATTAAACGTGAGATGGGAAATGAATACTATTACTAGTAGATGTGTGAAAATAGACCACACAGAAGTATTATTAATTAGGATGGGTCAAATAAAACACACACTTTTCTTTGTTTATATCACACTTGAAATTTTGATGTTATCGAAAGGACGAAAAAATGGTGTGTTTCTATTACTTCTATTCAAAAGTAATACTAACGAGTAGTTTTCATCTATCGTCAACATTATGAACTATGATATTAATCACTATGGAACCATTTGTACCATTGTATTTGATAGATATTTGATGTTATCGAAAGGACATGTAGAAAAAGTGGTGTGTTTTTATTACTTCTATTCAAAAGTAATACTAACGAGTAGTTTTCATCTATCGTCAACATTATGAACTATGTTAAGAATCACTGTGGAACCATTTGTACCATTGTATTTGATGGATACCCTAAGGATGCTAAAAAAACAAAAGCATCAAGTCAGCAGAACTCGCCCGAAAAACTCATAACATGCCATCAGCGTCTGTTTTATTTGATGACTCTATAGCAGTAACAATGCCAACAGACCTGTAGTAATCAGCAGAACTCGCCAGTAGACCTAAGAGCACTTGAGCGTACTATTTCTCTCCATAAGGTATAACACGGGAGCTTCCCCCTCTACTTTCCCTAGCCAGCCCCTTCCAGCCCCTTCACCCCTCCCGATGCCTCCCGACCCCACCCGAATCAGCCTGTTTAACAAGAGATCTAATAGAAAACATGCTGTTCAAAAAGAGACCTGTTTACGTCAGCCTGTTTAAAAGAGATATGTTTAAACAGGCTGATTCTGGAGGGGCGGGAGGGGCAGGAGGGGCTGGAAGGGGCAGGAGTGGCGGGAGGGGCAGGAGTGGCGGGAGGGGCTGGAGTGGCGGGAGGGGCGGGAGGGGCAGGAGGGGCTGGAAGGGGCTGGCTGGGGAAAGTCTGAGTTTCCAGTAACAGTTAAAAAGTTAGCGATATGTGAATTGGAAAGAAAGAAAATGGAAGTGGAACTTGAAATACAGAAGACAAGAGAGTTAAAAATGTTGGAAGGAGAAAAATATCTGGAGGCTATAAAGATCAAGAAAGAAAATATGGAGATAGAAATTTTAGCAATGAGGAAAGACAGGAGAAATGTATGATTGAATTGGAACATGAATGGATAATGATAAGAATTGAAAAGGAGAAGATGGACTTGGAAATATATCAAATGGAGATTGAAATGATGAAGCAAAGGATTTAGATGCAATCTAAATTGATACAAAGTTTCTGAAATATGTTTGCCTGATGCACAATAGAAACAACAACAATAGTTTATATGTATCAACTGCCATTTACATGATATTAATGTTATTTTAATACTTTAGAGTAGTTATACTAGGACAGTTCCACTTCACCCCACGCGAAGTTTTCGATTAATTTAATCCGCCGCTTTAATGCTCTAATTACCCCCAAATTGCTCTACTTACGCGAATCAAAAGTTCGATTAAACCGCGGATTAAATTAATCGAAAACTTCGCGGGGGGTGAAGTGGAACTGTCCTAGTATAACTACTCTTTAGAATTATTATAATTACAAAAATAAAAGTGGAGGGGGAAGCTTCCATGCTATTTTTTATGCAGAAATAGTACGCTCAAGTGCTCCTAGGTCTGCTGACATTGAAGAGATCACTACTGGACCATCCTCTGTCAAGAGATGTATATGTAAATGAAATATTGCTTAAATTTAATCGATGTATGTACATTTCTTGCTAGATTGCATTTTCCTTAAGAATTGCTTGTAAGTAATTTTTCATACGTATTAAATGAAACGTGTTTCTCCTAATATGACTTTTCCCCATTATGACCCCTAATTCCTCTTAATATGGCCCTTAAGTATTAATTTCACGATCAACCGGTACTTGATTTGTCCAAAAAATTACCCATTGCAGAAACATTCGGACTAAATATGGATTCGTAAAAACAAAAACTTTATGTTTCAATTGATTATTTTTGACTGCCGATTCTGAACAAACCGTTGAATAAAAGGCCTTTAGACGCAGAATTTAATGCTTTTTTAATTTTGATACGAGTAGAGGTTCTGTAGGAGGCACTCTTCGGATGTTATAAGCAAAAAACTGAAAAAAGTGCAAAAACTTCGCTGTTTAGATCAACTCAAAAACCATCGCAAACTTATATTACTACTATTTGAAGTACCGTTACAACCGTTATTTGAATACCGTTTGAAGTTTAGTATTCTAAATCATACAATTTAGGTGTTCACTTAATTTAAAAAAAAAAATGCTGTATCATTTAAGTCAATTAGGTTTAATAATAAGAATTTTAGCTTTAGGGGAATATAAATTTGCTTTTTTTGGATGCCCAAAGTGAAAAATTGCTTAAATTAAATCGATATTAATACATTTCTTGCTACATTACATTTTCCTTGTATTGTTTGTAAGTAATTTTTTCTACGTGTGAAATGAAACGATTTTTCTCCTAATATGGCTTACTTGTTTTGTCAACCAATTCTCTATTAATTTCACGACCAATAAGTAGTTGCATTTGCCAGAAAAATTACCCTTTGCAGAATCATTCGGACTAAATATGGTTACGTAAAAACAAAAAATTCACTTATTCTACCTCCACTTTTCAATTGACTATTTTTGACTGCCAATTCCAAACACATCGCTGAATCAAATTTGATTTTTAAGGCCATTAGACCTAGATCCTAAATCCACCAAAGTAGCATATTAAATCATTCGTCACATTAACATTAGAATATTTGAAAAGCTATGCATTCAATATTAACTCAATTTAATAAAATAAATAACATCATCTCGCAGAATATTTGTGGTAAGTTGTATTAACATTGATAGGCTAGTTTTTAAGATATCATTGTATGAGTATCAACCTTGTAAATTCATAAGGGTCACATTAAAATCTGTATATCTCTAAAATTACACATTCGATTTTAACTCAATTTAACAAAATAAATTACAACATCCTGTAAAATATCTGTGATAAGTTCCATTAATATTGATATGTTAGTTTTTGAGATATCATTGTAAAAGTATCAAACATTTAGAAAATCCACCAAAGTAACATATTAAATCATTGGTCAAATTAGAATTGGAACATTAGAAATTCTTCATCTTGAAATCCAAAAACTATGCATTCAGTATTAACTCAATGTCACAAATTAAATAACAAGATCTCACAGAATATTTGTGATAAGTTGCATTAATATTGATTTGCTAGTTTTTAAGATATCATTGTATGAGTATCAAGCTTGTAAATTTATAAAAATGACATTGGAATTTAAGGCTCTTTAATTTTGACAAGAGTAAAGTTGAAATTATGCGTGGATACGAATTGGTGAAACATGATAATTAAGACTGATAATTACAATTGTTTGATTTACCTTAATAAGAGTAAACGTTCGGCAGCCTTTAGATGTTATAAGCCAAAAACTGAAACAAAAGTGCAAAAACTTCGCGGTTCTTAGCCTTTTCTGTTTAGTTCAACTCAAAAACCGTCGCAAACTTATATTACTTCTATTTGGGATGCCCAAAGTGGATGAAAGTCATTTCCATCTTTGTCTGAATTAATGGCACGGCATTTTTTTGGTCTAATCTGACGACTAATTTGATGCTAATTTGACGACTGAAAACGTTGGCAGCACTTCAGCAGAAGATTGTCCGTGAATATTGTCAATGCCAGGCAGTGTCCAGCGCTTCTGGCTATTTGCCATGCATCCAGTTAATTTTAACGTATTAAATTAGTAAGGTTGTTTAAATTAGTTAATTATTTAATTTGCCTGTTCATTTACTATTATAAATAGTTAAATTGTTTTGTTTAAAAATATGCGACGAGATTGAATTACATAGTCAAAATACACCGCAATCGTTTGACCGTTGGCTAGTGCAACTAAACACGCGTACAAAAGAGTCATCAGTGGACGCCAATTTTTTTTCCGGGTATTATGGAGCATGGTGACATATTTGACATATTTGCATGCTCTTTCATCGCTCTCTCATTATATCTGCTGTAAACCGCAGCAGGAACTTATCTGTGTGTGTGTGCGTTTGCGTTTGTCGGGACGTAACAAAACAATTATTTCGACTGCAATCTGATTTGCCGAAAAAATTCCAAAACAAATCTGTATTATCATCATTATTTTCACCCGTTCTAAATTCACTGTCAGCCGTAAGCTCCTTAGTGCCCCACTGGCTCGGATTCATTAGCATTCCTTCACGGGTCTGTTTTTTTCCCTCGGCAGTTTATTCACGCCCCCGCACCCTTGGGGGGCGCCCGGATCGGCAACTATCGAATTATTTTGAGGAGGTGAAAGTTCGCCGGCCGATCTGCCCCAGTTCCGGCGAGAAAAAATTCACTTAAATTCACCAACGGAATAATTTGATTAATCATCGCCCGGCTATGTATTATTTCCGTAAACATTCCCGTTTTTCTGTTCGAACTTAAGCTCCTTTATTGTCAATTTTAACTGCCACTCTTACTGGGTGTAATTTATACGGTGCAAATGATCGTGCAATTCTCTGGGCTGATAGCGTAAAGTAGGTCGACAAACATTATTCTGTATACTAAATTGATTGAAATTGAATAAATTGTTAGGGACGTGTCGTTCGTGCCTCATTTTCTTACCAGTATGTGCGCAATATGAAATTTTGTTCCCCAACCAAGTTCACCACACCATTCATCTAAATGTTTATGTGACCATCTGCATTAATATTCACTTTCCTGAAGTTTGGATAATTGTTTCTTGTAAAAATGTAAATTCAATAAAATCAATAAATTTAATGAAATGCTGAACATAATATCACAATATTAATGCATCATGTAATTGGATATATATTATGAAAATGTACGGCACTTCTAGTAGATTTTGCATGTGTTTACTGCCATACATCGATCGCCTGCGTTACGTGTCAAAACAATTAAAAATTTATTATTCCATATTTCACCATAAGCACCGCAAATATGACGAACAGAAAATTATCCACTTGATTGCATTGATTAAAAAATTATTACGGCGATAACGTAGCAGTAAAACTTAATTTCCACGCTGCTACGAGATCGAACGGCTTGGACTCCACCCACGTACACAACTGCACCTCAACAGAACGGACAGGGATAATGGACAAGCCGTTAACTTGATGCGGAAGATATTTGAGTGAATGTAATAAATTGCTCCCTTTATGTTCTATATTTTATACACAAGATGCGCGAATGAAAGATCTGTAAATTCAATTTTTCAAACAAAACCATCTTACTGGACACTATTGGTGAATAATCTGATGCGTCCATCTCCCATTCTGAGGGAATTTCATGTTTGTACTACCCTACGTTTATGTGTTGCTTTCCGTGTGTCAATATAATCAAAAGAAACACGCTTGCAGAAACTGAGGTATATCTCGTATTTTTATTTCTAAATATTTGTTTAAATCATTACATACAAATACTTTCAATATTATATAATACTACCTCTGTTCCATAATAACTGAGCCATTTGAGTTTTTTTTCAAACTTATTGATACTTAGTTATTTTTTTAATTTCTATTTTGATATTCTTAATATACGCCAAATTCTTAATCATATGTGCCATGGACGTCAAAATATTTGATAGTTTAATTTGTCAAAAGCAACAAATATATGTTAATGCATATACCCTTTGATGGACGATTTGTGTATGAACTTGTTTCGGGTCTTTGAACTTCCGTGTATTGTTTTGTGTGTCCTGAAACGGTCCATTTTCACAACGTTTCGGCAAAATAGCATTTGCCATCTTCTGGTGAATTATTCTCAAATGTTAGGAGAAAACTGACGGAGAACTCAGTACTATGGTTATATTGTGAAATTTTTGCAAAAAATATGAAAAATTGATTTGAGCTAGTATGCTGTTCAATCCCAAATTCTCGAATTCTCGAATTTGGGATTGAACAGACTACTACCTCAAATAAATTTTTCATATTTTTTGCAAAATCAAAGGTCTCCTCGTTAGGTCAAACTGTAAGATACTTATCTGCAACTTTATCATTCACGAGGACAAGAAAGGTACTGATAAAGTAGCGGATAATTATCTTAAAGTTTGGAACGCCCCTAACGTGGACAAGAAAGGTACACTTCAAGTAGTTTACAACAATGTAGGTATATTTAACCAACAGATAACTAATTGGCACTCCTTGTAAAGTGTTCAAAAAACCTTCAAATCCCCACAAAATGTTTCAAATTTTAAGAATAGAGAAAACCTGTCGAATTTTCAGCAGTTACTACCAGAATCCCTCATTTGTTTTATATCAAATGTGAAAATGAGAAAATCTGTCAAATTTCGGTCTGAAACAGAAAATGTTCTTTTGCAAACATCCAAATCTATCATTTTTTTAGTTGCAACTGTCATATTTTGTAAAATGTTCAATTGCAACTATCAAAATCTGTTACATATTTAATTAAAACTGCCCAAATCTATCAAACTTTCATTTGCAACTACCAAAATCTGTCATATTTTCCCTTTAAATATTCAAATCTGTCAAATGTTTAATTGCAAATATCTCAAATTTTCAATTGGCACCCTCAGAATCATTTTTTGAATTGCAGCTGTTATATTTTGTGAAATGTTCAATGGCAACTGTCAAAATCTGTTAAATGCTTAATTACAAGTGCCCAAATCTATCAAACTTTCAATGCAATTATCAAAATCTGCCATATTTTCAAATTTAAATATTTAAATCTGTCAAATGTTTAATTGCAACTATACAAATATCTCAAATTTTCAATTGGCACCGTCACAAAATGCTTTAAATTTCATAAATAAACGTCGAAATCTGTCAAGACCCAATGGGGTCGATAGCCTAATAAAGATTGTTTATATATATCAAAGCTACAACTAAGAAAACCTGTCAAATTTTCAGCAGTTACTACCTGAATCCCCATTTGTTTGATATCAAATGTGAAAATGGGAAATTCTGTCAAATTTCGGTCTGCAGCAGAAAATTTTCTTTTGCAAACATCCAAATCTATAATTTTTTGAATCGCAGCTGTCATATTTTGTGAAATGTTCAATTGCAACTGTCAAAATCTGTTACAACTGCCCAAATCTATCAAACTTTTAATTGCAACTATCAAAATCTGTTATATTTTCAATTTTAAATATTGAAATCTGTCAAATGTTTAATTGTAACTATACAAACATCTCAAATTTTCAATTGGCACCGTCAGAATCATTTTTTGAATTGCAGCTGTCATATTTTGCGAAACGTTCAATTGCAACTGTCAAAGTCTGTTAAATATTTAATTATATCTGCCAAAATCTATCAAACTTTCAAATGCAACTATCAAAATCTGTCATATTTTCAATTTTAAATATTCAAATCTGTCAAATGTTTAATTGCAACTATACAAATATCTCAAATTTTCTAGTTTGAAACGTCGAAAACTTCGAAATCTGTCAAATTCAAAGTTACAACTAAGAAAACCTATCAAATTTTCATCAGTTACTACACGAATTCCTCATTTGTTTTATATCAAATGTGAAAATGGGAAAATCTGTCGAATTTCTGTCTGAAACAAATAGAATCTGTTAAATTTTTAACTTCAACTATCCAACTCTGTCAAACTTACTATTTCAGTTAAAAATTTGACAGATTCTATTTGTTTCAGACAGAAAATCTGTCAAATTTTTAATTGCAACGATCTGTTTTTGTTAAATTTTCTAGTACATATGTCTAAGTCCATCAACTGATGATAAAGTCTTCATAGATTTTTCAATTACAGCTGAAAATAGATGAAATATTGACAGCCACAGTTCAAAATATGACAACTTCTAATAGTCAGAATTGAAAATATGACAAATTTTGACAATTACAGTTGAAAATATGTGAAATATTGGCAGTTACAGATATTATTGACATATATTAAAATCTGTCAAATTTCTGTCTGAAATAAATTGAATCTGTCGAATGTTTTACTTTAAATGTCCAAATCTATCAAACTTCCAAGTGAAATAGTCCAAATCTGTCAAATTTTTTATTGCAACGATCTGTTTTTGTTAAATTTTCTAGTACATCTGTCTAAATCTATCAACTGATGATAAAATCTCCACAGATTTTTACAATTACAGCTAAAAATAGAAGAAATATTAACAGCCACATTTCAAAATATGACAACTTCTAACAGTCACAGTTGAAAATATGACAAATTTTTATAATTACAGTTGAACATATGTGAAATATTGGCTGCAGATATTATTGACAGATATTAAAATCTGTCAAATTTCTATCTGAAATAAATAGAATCTATCGATTTTTTTACTTTAACTGTCTAAATCTGTCGAACTTTCAACTGAAATAGTCCAAATCTGTCAATTTTTTAATTGCAACGATCTGTTGTTAAATTTTCTAGTACATCTGTCTAAATCCATCAAGTGATGATAAAGTCTCCATATATTTTTACAATTACAGCTGAAAATAGAAGAAATATTGACAGCCACAGTTCAAAATATGGCAACTTTTAACAGTCACAGTTTCAAATATGTCAAATTTTGACAATTACAGTTGAAAATATGTGAAATATTGACAGTGTTACAGTTCAAAACATGAGAAAAATTGAGCCACGTTGAAAATATGAAAAAATTTGACAGTTACAGATGAAAATATAACTAATTTTGACAGTTACAGATGAAAATATAACTAATTTTGACAGTTATAAGTATTTATTTGTCGAAGTAAGTAATAATTGTCATAAAGTCATTTTTTTAGATGGCAGTTATAGTTGGCTGTGACATTTTAAAAAAGGACATTTTTTCTCTTTATAACGATATAAAGTTTGCTATACTTACTTTCATTAATAAATGAGATGCAGGAATTTTTGTAGTGTAATTAGAATAGAAAAATTAATAGAATTCGCGTAGTAGAAAGAAACAAATCCTGGCAATCTCTGTTTTTGCTACTCTGTATGATACAAATCGTGTATCCTCTGTCGCGTTTATTTGTCTAAGTAAGTTATAGTTGTCATAAAGTTATTTTTCGAAGATGGGCTTTATTTATCAAAGTAAGTATAACAAACTGTGTATCCCTATAAAGAGAAACAATTTTCCTTATTAAAAATATCAAAGCCAACTATGACTGCCATTAAAAAAATAAAGTTTCTATTATAACTGAAAAACTGTGGTCTTTTTCAAAAAACCAAAGCATATCTTACATAAGCTCTACCTCTATCCTCATTTAACCGAATCTCTATATCTTTTTTCAAAAAACAAAATCATATCTTACATAAGCTCTAACTCTATCCTCATTTAACCGAATCTCTATATGGTTTCCGAGATTCCAATGCTTTTAAGCATTGGAAAAAAAACTCACCCGGTTTATATATACAGGGTGACTGGATAAATAACGCACGTTTTGAGTTCATACATACAGTGTCGTCATCGGGCAGATTAATAATGATGAATTGTCGAAACATGTTACAGACAATAAAATAATTTTTCAAACTCAAAATGTGCATTATTTACCCGGTCATAATAATGGAGTTTAAACAAGTATCTGCCAAATCTATTTCCATGTTATACAGGGTGGTCTATAATGTCCGTGACAAACTTTGGCAGTTGAAAGGTGACGTTTGAAAGGCAGTTGAAGACAGTTAAAAGGTGATGAAATTCTGAGCCCTTAAATCGTGGGGTGTAAAGTTAGTTCGCCTCCTCGTGGTGCACCCTGGTTAACGCTAAATGAACTAACACTGGAAATACATGGGATCGAATTTAGGCTAGCGTAATAATTTTTAATTTAATTAATTAATGAATAATTCAAATAATTCGAAACAAGATGGCGCTGATGCAAAATTCAAAATGGCTATTCCCGCGCGTATGTTAGGCAGCCCAACATATACGCAACGGCTCGCTCGACCGGAATAAGTAGCGAAAAATCGGCCCATGTATTTCTTATGGGGAAAATGACCCTAAACTGTCATAGCCCCACTACTTATTCTATTATTTCTTTGATGCTTCTTATAAGTAGCAACAAAAATCAAAATCAATCATTTATCTTACCAAGTAAGTAGCGAAAAATCGGCCCTTGTATTTCTTATGGGAAAATGACCCCGAACTCTTGTTGCCACACTACTGTCAGGTAATCTTAGGATCTCTCACAGCCAGGAGATATATAAACATGTGAATTGTTTCTTTTTTTCTCAAACAGGCTTCTCGTATTCATATTATTTTCGGGGCCCATGTATTTTTTATGGGGAAAATGACCCCGAACTCTTGTTGCCACACTACTGTCAGGTAATCTTAGGATCTCTCACAGCCAGGAGAGATATAAACATGTGATTTTTTTCTTTTTTTCTCAAACAGGCTTCTCGTATTCATATTATTTTCGGGGCCCATGTACTTCTTATGGGCAAATGACCCAGAACTCTTGTTGCCACACTACTGTCAGGTAATCTTAGGATATCCTGGCTGTGAAATATAAACATATGAATTGTTTATATTTTTCTCAAACAGGCTTCTCGTATTCATATTATTTTCGGGGCCGATGTATTTCTTATGGGGAAAATGACTCCGAACTCTTGTTGCCACACTACTGTCAGGCAATCTTAGGATATCCGGGCTGTGAAATATAAACATGTGAATTGTTTCTATTTTTCTCAAACAGGCTTCTGGTATTCATATTATTTTCGGTTGTCAATGTGTCGTGCAGTTTGTTAAAAGGCGTTTACTTATTTTTCCTGAGGTATATTTATAATCATGGCATGAATGCCGACAGATGGATCAAGATCGGTATTAAATAATTCAATACAATCCTCATCACCAGTAAGAGGGGATTATTACCATCGCTAATAGACGTGCATCCGAATCTCGCCGTAATCCCGGAATCAAGATCCCCACAAGTAAGTATGTAAATTTGTGAAGACACAACGCTTCGAAGAGTGACAGTGATGAAGAGGAAGGGCGCTCCCGCATCGATTAGGCACAATATGATAACCCGCGCATAGCCTTAAACTATATGCAGTGGGCGTCGGGGCGACGTGTAGCCGTTTCTGGCGCTTAACGCGGCGACTTTAATAACGTGACCTTAAATCATTTTAAGTTTCTATAGATATTATTTTCGTGATTAATAATCGCGGCGCAATAATTTCCAGCTCGGATCGTTATAAGTGCTCGACGGGGAGGTTGGGTTCTATTCACGACGGGAATTAAAACGGCGCGATTTTTTTTCCCGGGAAGTTGTTAGTTGCGCACAAAGGAACTAGATTTTCGGCATAATTAATAACACATCAGAGTCCTGGTGTCGTAAGTTTAATAATGCGGAATCCGCAGAATGGTGGGCAGGTGTGCGAGTGTGTATGGCGCCTGCATTCGGGAAATCCAAGGAAAAGGCGCCCCCCCCCGCGCCGCCCCCACGCCGCCCCCGCGCCGCCCCCCGCGCATCAATCACGGCTCGTCTCCCGGTGTCCGTATATTACGACTTCCCTTTTTAGAAACCTAAATTTACATTTTATATTGCACGGCGCAGGCGACGTGTACATGTTTACATTATCTGTTGACAGAATAAAACCGTTTGTGTCTTGAAAAAGTGGTAATCGAAATGGTGGCGAAGGCGCGCCCGGATTAGCCGCGCTTTAAGACCTGCAAATTTATTAACCGCCGCAATCGATTTCCGGACTAATTGAACGGTCTGGTGCGACAAAACGACGTCGTACTGTTTTCAATTTCAGCTGACGCACTGCTGCAGTGATACATAAAGTTAAACAATTCATTAGGGGCGCGATTGGGCGACGTTTAATAGCATGTTTCGAATTAATTACTCATAAGTCTGTTGGAAAAAATAGTGCGCCTCCGCCCACGCAGGTGGATAGCGGAATTCCGCTCACGCCAGTGTGTGGCCGTTTGTCGGGTTTTTAATTATTTTAATGCCCGCAGGTTTTAAAACAAAACTCCGGGTCCATTTAATTCTAATTTCGGGCACCGGGGGCGCGCATCCCTCGCACCTTGGGGCGCATTTGCGCGGCGGGCTTAACTTCCGCCGGAAGGAGGAAGCGTATTTAAGAAAATTACGGGGGAAATATAAAATCGCTTCTGGTGAGTTATCGCCTACGCAGGGTAATCTCTGCAGAAGCGCGTGCATTAGAAGATATGCAGCGCCCCCTGCAGTCACGCCCGGCTATCTGTCGACGGCCGTTTCGTCCTCGCAGGACTCATAATGACCGCCATGCCTAATGTGGCCACCGTGATTTAGTGCTCCGCTAGGCCTCCAGCACCACACAAATGGCACCCCGCTCCTTCAACCGCCAGCTACAAACCATTCCTATTTTAGACCAGCAAAAACCACTACCTGCAGCAATAACTAATACAAATGACTTTCTAACAAAACACTTTTTAAGCATAATAATAACCAATTTGTTACTGAAAGATAACCACCAAACGAATGTTTTTTTTTTTATTTCATTTGCACTACACACTTTTTTTGTATTTGTAACAAATCATAACAGTATTAGATTTATTGTCTATGTGTACATGGAAGGAAGCGCTTTATAAATAGCATAAAAATAAAATATGATAAAATCATAAAAAGTTATTATCAACTTATTATTGATCCACAATTAATAATACTCAGTGTTTTTCACCAAGTTTATAAAACGATTATGGAATAATGCATGGTAATCAGGATTTAAAACTGATATATCTGACGTATTAATATGCCCCTGGTGACAGGTAACTGGGGGGTGCGGGGGGACTAACATCATGGCGAATCGTTTTTGCATTAAGCGCAGAACATATTGTAACGATTTTTTGTAACTTTGTGTGTTAATGATTGAGTATGTTTATGTATGTACTTCCTTCATGAAAAACGCGAAAACACTATAATTCGGGGAGTAGTGGGAATACGAGAATAGACGAGCGCTCTAAACATGCGCCTTATATTGGGCTATGTCCCCATAGAATGATTTTTTTTATAACACACTACTATCCTCTAGTTATACCCTGTACAGAATATATGAATCTATGATTTTGTAAGAATAAAAAAATTATAACAATAAGTGTAGGGTTAAATTAGAGGATAGTTGTCTTATGCCCATCCCCCCCCCCCCCCCTCCCTCCTAATCGAACTGGTATGTAATATAACTCATGATTGAGTATGTTTATGTATGTACTTTCTTCATGAAAAACACTATAATTCGGGGAGTAGTGGGAATACGAGAATAGACGAGCGCTCAAAACATGCGCCTTATATTGGGCGATGTCTCCATAGAATGATTTTTTTTATAACACACTACTATCCTCTAGTTATACCCTGTACAGAATATATGAATCTATGATTTTGTACCAATAAAAATATTATAACTATAGGGGTAGGGTTAAATTAGAGGATTGTTGTCTTATGCCTTATGTCTTATATATTTTTATAACACCCTAACTACTATCCTCTGGTTATACCCAGTACAGAATATATGAATCTTTGATTTTGTACCAATAAAAAAATTATAACTATAGGTATAGGGTTAAATTAGAGGATAGCTGTCTTATGCCCTCCCCCGACCCTCCAATCGAACTGATGTGTAATATAACTCATTCAACCTCCAATATCTTATTACAGTTATTACAGCAATAATAACTACATTCTCAAAATACAAACACAAAAGTTTGTAATGATTATTCAACTGATGTAACAAGGAATTTCGCATTTTGAACTGATGTAAAGTTTGTTTTACTTCAAGTATCTAGCTTTCATCACAATACACTTCTTGGTTTACAATCATCACAATAACAGTTCTTAGATTTAAATTTTCTCACATATCTCTCTACATAACACCCTGTAATGATGAAAATACAACGCATCAAGCGATTGTTCAAAATTATTGAGAAATCTAGGGAATGATTAAAAAATGTGCATTTTTTATCTCGAAATTCATGAAAAATCTCCAGAAATTATGGTAATTATAAGGAAATCTGTAGAAATCACGGAAAATAATGAGAAACGTGGTAATTACTGGAAAATTTCTCACATATCTCTCTACATAACACCCTGTAATGACGAAAACTCATGAATGTGTGCTGAAAAAATATTTATTCTGATATGTCAGTTGTAACATTGTTCAAATTTGATTTTATTACTCGTGTCGTGGCATAACATTACTCATTAATCCATCTTTGATCAGATTGTAATAATTATAGTAAAATACCATTTAGTGTTTGGATTTAGAAACTTGTAATGCACAAATGTGAACTCAATACACTGGAATTGTTAACCTTATCTTGGTTTTTGACACGGCTTATTTACCGTTTCCAAAATCCAAGATTAGGTTAACGAAGAAGGTTAACAATCGCAATTACAGTGAATTGAATTTTAAACACATTTGTGCATTACAAGTTTCTAAATTATTTATTCGCATGTAATTTGAATTGATTCTGCCGCTGCTGTAGTAAATCATTCAGGTGAATATGGACCTCCAAAGTGTACAAATGCATTGCTGCATTACTGTATTATTGTTTGGATTAATTAACAATAAATTAGCGAATTATGCATTGAGTAGCTACACTAATTTATAGTGAAACCAGTGTACATCCCTTTAATTGCACTGTGATGCTCCACATTTTATGAACACAACGCCCAACGTTTTGCCGTGTAATTCACCCAATTCACGATTGCAATCGTCAATTATATATGACATAATCCATACACCGGCATTACATCAGCGCTCAAGTTGGCCATAACTGTCGACGCACGTAATTGAAATTGCATTCGCAGAATTAGGTCTCGCACAGATTGCGTGAACGCACAAAGGACCAAAAGGCTTGACCGAAGGTCAAGTGTAGTGCTGAAATAACGAAACTGCTACACGAGTCATAACAGGGTTTAAGTCAGGTCCGTACTCAGGGAAATATTTATAGCGTTTTGCTTTTTTCTCTTTTGCTTCGTGATATAGATTGTATAAAGAAGAGGTACGTCCTCGTGATTGTATAAACAAGAGGTATGTCCTTGTGTTCTTTATAATCACAGTGATTTTTGAAGGAGGGGTTTGTCCTTACGTCCTTTATAAATACAGTAAATTCACAAAAAGGAGGGGTATGTCCTTACGTCCTTTATAAATACGGTACTCGTATTGGGGAGTAAGAGGTGTGTGTCCTTGCTTTACACATGGAGGTGAATTACAATACTCGTAGAGAATAAGGGACCATAGAATAGTGAGATCGACCAACATATTTCGTTTTTCGTCCTTACAACATAAAATACTATTAGGTGAAGAAAACAGTTATTGTCTATAATGTATACATATATATATTCTAAGAAACCTTTATAAGGTTAACGACTGTAGGTCTTTTTGGCGTATAACTCTGTTATTATAGGGGTTTATTTGTTATGTAATTCTAGACAAGTGGCTAGTCCGTGCCTGGCGAGGATGTAAAAATCTGTCATGCGTGGGCACACATAAAAAAGCGGCGAAACGGGAAAAGGTGACACCTTGTTTGAATAACTTATTGGCCACTATAACCTTTGTACATGCAGAATCTTCGTCGACACGAGGAGAACGTCGATTACTCCCACGCGGAATTAATGAAGGCGGTTTGTGGGCCTAATTAATATAGAAGCTTTGATTCACACGTCGGCCGGATTCTATTTGGTGTTTATTAAGAAGTTCGCGCTTATGAATCGAATTTAAAATGAAAGTTATTTACAAGCCGACGCGAGTAAAGTCGCTGAAAAGTTTTCGGCGGAAACTTCCCTAATTAGAGTTAAAAAAGAGAAAACAATGATGCAACAGTATTACATTACTGTATACGCTGGCGGGGAATACGTTTGTATTAATTTCTGCGGGGGCGCGAATAGATTACTTTCATTTCATTAGTAATAATAAATTAGTAATAACGCGTTGACCGAGGCACGTATGATTTCATAAATAACGGGGGGAGAAACTCAATCAGTTTTTCTTGTGTCGTTACTGAACTTAGATTCTACTACGTTTCATCTTGCCTTTGGCAAATCGATTTTACTTTCATCTTCCTATCTGAAGTCAATTGACCTTTTTATTGAATAGGTTATAGTGTTAAAGCGGCGCAGGCGCAGCCCCGAGGCCGTGTAGAAAAATCTGCACGAGCATTTCCGTAATCATCGCTGTTTTCTGATGTATTGATTGATGTTAATTTATTCATAACGCGCTGAAATTTTACTATAATCAGGCAGGCGCTACACCAGTCATGAAAAATTCAGCGCCACCTATATCCCGCACTCAACGCTTCATAAAGGACATAAATAAAGCGTGTGAACGTGTGATAATCTGGGACATCGAATAAATAACGCTTTGCATTTTTATTAATATCAACATTTTGATGAGATTTAATGCCCATCATAGAGTAAACGAGCACGCAATTTTCATGTCTACTATATTACAAGAGCCCAGTAAAACAGCCCCTACATATAACGCAAAAACGCGACACAACAATACGTAGTGGATAATAATAATATCATCAATTGAAATAGAGTGATTTATTTCGATGTACTTAACTAATAGTTATTACTGGTGGTAATAACACCCCACGTACAGCTTCGTAATTCTCCCTTCTAATTATACGTCGTCTTCAATGGGAATCAGATAAAAATAAATGAACGCCTTTGTTATATAAATAAAGCGTTAGCGACACCGTCATGATAATCCCAGCATCGGAATTGCGGACGTCGCATGATATTTCACTAATGATCGCTGATATCATCGAAGTGCGCGCCTTAAAAATAGGCCTGACTTCCGCTTCCGGCTTCCGGATTCTTTTGAATCCTGCGTGCGCCCGGCGAATTAATATAAGTAGCCGAATTTCATGTGGACTTGTCCTTTCTGTTTCGTAACAATGAATTAATGGACGGTTTCGCCTGAAAAATAAGCTTCCTGAATACAGTCCCATTCTTGACTATTCAACGGCGCTAATTCAATTACACATTCAGACTGCCAAACCGAAGCTGATAACGCTAACGGGTTGGAGTTGTTTATGTGCGATTAAAATTAGGCTATAGGCCACCTGGTGCCTGTCTCACTTTTCGTAAAGCATTACTTTACATACAAAAATCTAATGACAGCAATTTATATTGTTCATATTTTAAAAACAGTTGTACTCAGAAGAAATCAAACATATAACTTTCTGCATCGATAAGTATGGGTTAGATATTACTGAAATTTCTGAAAATTTATTATATGCCAATTTGATATAAGATTCGTGTACAGTACACCTTAAACTAATTCTCCTGAAAATTTGACAGGGTTTCAGTATTAAATAACGGAGAAAATCAAACTTATAACTTTCAGCATTGACAAGTATGGGATAGCTATTACTGAAATTTCTGAAAATTTATTATATGCAAATTTGATATTAGATTCGTGTACAGTACACCTGAAACTACTTGTCCTGAAAATTTGACAAAGTTTCAGTATTAAATAAGGGAAGAAATCAAACTTATATATTTCAGCATTGACAAGTATGGGTTAGCTTTTACTGAAATTTCTGCAAATTTCTTACATACAAATTTGATATTAGATTCGTGTACAGTGCACCTGAAACTAATTGTCCTGAAAATTTGACAAAGTTTCAGTATTAAATAAGGGAGAAAATCAAACATATAACTTTGTGCATTGAAAAGTATGGGTTAGCTATTACTGAAATTTCTGAAAATTTATTACATGCATATTTGATATTAGATATGTGTACAGTACACCTGAAGTTAACTCTCCTGAAAATGTGACAAAGTTTCAGTATTAAATAAGGGATAAATCAAACACTTAACTTTCTACATTGACAAGTATAGGTTAGCTATTACTGAAATTTCTGAAAAATTATTATATGCAAGTTTAATATAACATTCGTGTACCGTACACCTTAAACTAATTCTCATGAAAATTTGACAAAGTTTCAGTAATAAATAAGGGAGAAAATCAAACATATAACTTTGTGCATTGAAAAGTATGGGTTAGCTATTACTGAAATTTCTGAAAATGTATTATATGCAAATTTGATATCAGATTCGTGTACAATACACCTGAAACTAATTTTGCTGCAAATTTGACAAAGTTTCAGTATTAATTAAGGGAGATAATCAAACATATAACTTTCTGTATTGACAAATTTTACTGAAATTTCTGAAAATTCATTATATGAAAATTTGATACCAGATTCATGTACAGTACACCTGAAACCAATTCTTCTGAAAATTTGACAAAGTTTCAGTATAAAATAAGGGAGAAAATCATACATATAACTGTCTGCATTGACAAGTATGGGTTACCCATTACTGAAATTTCTGAAAATTTATTATATACAAATTTGATATTAGATTTGTGTACAGTACACCTGAAACTAATTCTGCTGAGAATTTGACAACGTTTCAGTATTAAATAAGGGAATAAAACAAACGTATAACTTTCTGCATTGACAAGTATGGGTTAGCTATTACTGAAATTTCTGAAAATTTATTATATGCAAATTTGATATTAGATTCGTGTACAGTACACCTGAAACTACTTGTCCTGAAAATTTGACAAAGTTTCAGTATTAAATAAGGAAGAAAATCAAACATATAACTTTCAGCATTGACAAGTATTGGTTACCTATTACTGAAATTTCTGAAAATTTATTATATACAAATTTGATACTTGATTCGTGTACAGTACACCTAAAACTAATTCTCCTGAAAATTTGACAAAGTTTCGGTACTGAATAAGGGAGGAAATCAAACTTATATATTTCAGCATTGACAAGTATGGGTTAGCTATTATTGAAATTTCTGCAAATTTCTTACATACAAATTTGATATTAGATTCGTGTACAGTACACCTAAAACTAATTCTCCTGAAAATTTGACAAAGTTTCACTACTGAATAATGGAGAAAATCAAACATATAACTTTCTGCATTGACAAGTGTGGGTTAGCTATTACTGAAATTTCTGAAAATTTATTAATTGCATGTTTGATATTACTTTCGAGTACAGTACACCTGAAACTAATTCTCCTGAAAATTTGACAAAGTTTCAGTATTAAATAGGGGAAAAAATTAAAAATATAATTTTCTGCATTGATAAGTATGGGTTAGCAATTACTTAAATTTCTGAAAATTTATTATATGCAAATTTGATATAAGATTCATGTACAGTACACCTGAAACTAATTGTCCTGAAAATTTGACAGGGTTTCAGTATTAAATAACGGAGAAAATCAAACTTATAACTTTCAGCATTGACAAGTATGGGATA
This sequence comes from Othius punctulatus, assembly GCA_951805005.1. Taxonomy (NCBI): domain Eukaryota; kingdom Metazoa; phylum Arthropoda; class Insecta; order Coleoptera; family Staphylinidae; genus Othius; species Othius punctulatus. Next base: position 35,264,693 of record OX638147.1, on the reverse strand, counting down.
GCTATTACTGAAATTTCTGAAATTTTATTATATGCAAATTTGATATTAGATTCGTGTATAGTACACCTGAAACTACTTGTCCTGAAAATTTGACAAAGTTTCAGTATTAAATAAGGGAGAAAATTAAACATATAATTTTCTGCATTGACAAGTATGGGTTGGCTGTTACTGAAATTTCTGAAAATTTATTATATGCAAATTTGATATTAGATTCGAATACAGAACATCTGAAACTAATTCTCCTGAAAATTTGACAAGAATTCAGTATTAAATAAGGTAGAAAATCAAACATATAACTTTCAGCATTGACAAGTATGGGATAGCTATTACTGAAATTTCACAAAATTTATTATATGCAGATTTAATATAAGATTTGTATATAGTACACCTGAAACTGAGTCTCCTGAAAATTTGACAATGTTTCAGTATTAAATAACGGAGAAAATCAAACATATAACTTTCTGAATTGACGATTATGGGTTGCTATTACTGAAATTTCTGAAACTTTATTATTTGCAAATTTGATATTAGATTCGTGTACAGTACACCTGAAAGTAGTTCTCCTGAAAATTTTCCAATGTTTTAGTATTAAATAAGGGAGAAAATCAAACATATAACTTTCTGCATTGACAAGTATGTGTTTGCTATTACTGAAATTTCTGACAATATATTATATGCAAACTTCATATTAGATTCGTGTACAGTACACCTGAAACTAATTGTCCTAAAAATTTGACAAACTTTCAATACTAAATAAGGTAGAAAATCAAACATATAACTTTCTGCATTGACAAGTATGGGTTAGCTATTACTGAAATTTCAGAAAATTTATTATTTGCAAATTTTGCTATCAGATTCGTGTACAGTACACCTGAAGCTAATTCTCCTGAAAATTTGGCAAAGTGTCAGTATGAAATAAGGTAGAAAATCAAACATATAACTTTCAGCATTGACAAGTATGCGTTAGCTATTACTGAAATTTCTGAAAATTTATTATTTTCAAGTTTGATACTACTCTTGTGTACAGTACTTCTGAAACTGATTCTCCTGAAAATTTGACAAAGTTTCAGTATTAAATAAATGAGAAAATCAAACATATAACTTTCTGCATTAAGAAGTATGGGTTAGCTATTACTGAAATTTCTGAAAAATTATTATATGCAAATTTGATATTAGATTCGTGTACAGTACACCTGAAACTAATTCTCCTGAAAGTTTGACAAAATTTCAGTAATGAATAAGGGAGAAAATTAAACAATACTGAAACTTTGGCAAATTTTCATGAGAATTAGTTTCAGTTGTACTGTATAGGAATCTAATATCAAATTTGCATATACTACATTTTCAGAAATTTCAGTAATAGCTAACCCATACTTGTCAATGCAGAAAGTTATATGTTTGATTTTCTCCTTTAATTAATACTGAAACTTTTTCAAATTTTTAGGAGAATTAGTTTCAGGTGTACTGTACACGAATCTAATATCATATTTAAAAATAATAAATTTTCAAAAATTTCAGTAATAGGTAACCCATACTTGTTAATGCAGAAAGTTATATGTTTTATTTTCTCATTTATTTAATTCTGAAAGTTTGTCAAATTTTGAGAAAAAATAGTTTCAGTTGTACTGTATACGAATCTAATATCAAATTTGCATATACTACATTTTCAGAAATTTCAGTAATAGCTAACCCATACTTGTCAATGCAGAAAGTTATATGTTTGATTTTCTCCCTTATTTAATACTGAAACTTTGGCAAATTTTTAGGAGAATTAGTTTCAGGTGCACTGTACACGAATCTAATATAAAATTTGCAAATATAAAATTTTCAGAAATTTCAGTAATAGCTAACCAGTAGGGGTTTATTGTTGCGAGTACTTAAAGATTTAAAGTTTCATTAATTACTGTAAGTTTGTGGAAATACTTTCGTAATTAATAAGTATTAAAAGATAAACACGAATTTTCTTTTCAACTGCAACTGTGGAGTGGCCTATATAATTTAAAATACAAAACTGTGTGCTAAGCTAAGGGGGAAGTTTATTAGAAAAACTGAAAAAGTTCCGTAACTAACTTGTTAAATGATAAAAGGGGATATTTCAAAGAATTACCTGTAAAGTTGTGTAACTGTTTGTACGAAGGAGCGGCAATAATCGCTGCGGCAAAAAGTCAGCGACGTTCGGGCAGTAAAGTTCGGCATAATCCGCTGAATTTTTAATTCAAGTGCGATAATTTGTCGCGGGATAATCTGCAGGGAGGCACGCGATTGCAAACAATGCACGCGTATGCAGGGCTTAACTACGCCGCCGCAGACTTCCCTGCAAAAATTGATAGCGAATGAATCGGTTTTTATCACACAACAGTGCGGCTTACAAATCCGACATGTCGCGCCTTGCAAAAACCTCGCATGTCCGCCGTCGCGATAAAACATTCAGGCAAAAAACGGCGTCCTTTGATATGCGCCAGTGTGTAGGAAATTAAAGCCTTCATATTTTGGCCAATGGCATCTTCGGCGGAAAAACGGACGAGGTCAAAAACCGTGCGATAACGTGATAAAACCTCGTCACCACTGAAACATGAAAACTGAAACTACACCATTGGAACCACGAAGCAATCGATACTAGAATTAAAACTCGCTGCTGCGGATTAATAATTGTGATGAATTCAAATGCTTAAGATTAGGACGAAAGTATTATATCACGCAATTACTGCAAATACGCTTTCGTCTGGCGCAGCACAAAATCCTCGTGTGTCACGAAACTGCAGGCGAACGACAGCCATAAGTCGTAAATGACCCGAATTTTTAATAGTTCCAATAGAGCAAGCTGTGCATTATTTTTAAGAACGTGAAGACCTACCGAAGATTCGCGTGCAAAACCTGCTCATAAAAATCTATTATTACTTTAACGGTCACCTCGTTTTTATTAAACATTTCCATTAGTGTTTAAGCTTCTCGTGGCATTTCAAGTGGAAGCGTATAATGTATTCCTGAGGTTCTCAAACCACGAGCAACTTATATTAGAAAACACGATCCCAACTTATATGGAATACGATATTCGGAAGCTGTGACGTCTGCTGGTTGATTAGATCGGGGGAGGCGCTGAATCTCACGTTGTGAATGTTTCGGTCGCAATTCAATGCCTGAGATCTGATGTGCATTCAGAGCATCAACTTGCAGGATTGCGCACCGATCGGTTCTGCAGGGCTTATATAAACCATTGAAATGATATGTTTAATAATTTGTAAACGCAGGTTTATAACTGTATTCATGTACATGAATCATATATCAAACTTGCAAATAATAAATTTTCAGAAATTTCAGTAATAGCTAACCCATACTTGTCAATGCAGAAAATTATATGTTTGATTTTCTCCCTTATTAAATACTGAAACTTTGTCAAATTTTCAGGAGAATTAGGTGCAGGTGTACTGTATACGAATCTAATATAAAATTTGCATATATTAAATTTTCAGAAATTTCAGTAATAGGTAACCCATATTTGTCAATGCAGAAAATTATATGTTTGATTTTCTACCTTATTTAACACTTGCTGAAACTAATTCTCCTGAAAAATTGACAAAATTTCAGTCGTTGAATATCAAACGGTGTGATACTTGACGCTTTAATCGCCTTTCAACTAAACCCACGGACTAATAGCGGTGCAATCAGATCTAAATTGAAAGATGCGGAAGTACACTCAGCACACCTGCTTACAGAGTGAGCATCAAGTGCTGTAGGATGCGAATATCGTAGAGAGTATTGGATAGTTTCGTTCTTGCGGAAATTGAGCACAAAACATTGTTTGTCTTCGTTTACAAATGTTTAATTATTTCGAACTGAATAGTGATAAATTGAACAAGCAAAATATTTTCTTATCATTTAAAGGAAATGTAATTTAAATGTTTAATTATTTCGAACTGAATAGATTTTTTCTGATACATTCAATAAGTAAAATATTTTCTGATTATTTAAAAGAAATGTAATTTAAATGTTTAATTATTTCTAACTGAATAGAGTTTTTCTGATACATTCAATGAGCAAAATGAGTATTTTCTGATTATTAAAAAAATAACGTGATTTCATATTATTTGATTAAAATATGATTTTATACAAGAGTACCAAACTCCTTTATGCATACCTATTTTTTTTATTAACATATAAATACATATAATATATATATATATATATATATATATATATATATATATATATTCTGTGATGGTATTTGTATTATTTATTTAGATTAATTAGAATAGATTTATTGTTATTATTATATAGGTTTTAGATAGAATTATAATATTTAGGGCACAAGCTAACAAAAATTATTGTAAATATTGTAAATGTGAATATGAACAAGTATGCACAAATATACAAAGCAATCCACGGATGGAGGTTGTTGATCGGTTACCACGGGTGACAGGTGACTTCGTGCATAGACGCTTGGGGAATTGAATAATGGAAAGTCGAAAATAATCAACAAGGAGATTGACGAGTGGGAGAGACGCGTGTGGATCGCGGGTGGAGATGTTGCGATACTAATACGAATACATTACAAAATATTAACGGGGTTTCAACGATTGGACATAGGACTGTAAGAAGACAGTCAACCAGGAGAGGAGTTCAACAAGATAGGAGCCGTGACGGAGATATTCAAAAATCAGGACTTCAAGACGATCAACTTCGCACACAAAAGTAGCTGGTTACTTTTGTGGGAATCAACAACGGATCAGAAGGGAAAGCAGGGACAAGAGGACGACGTAATCAAGGAACCACAAGAAGAAAACTGCAAGTAAAAAGTTTGCGTAAAGTGCAAGAGTCATATTATCACATAAGTTGGCTTGTGTATATAGGATTTATTTTGTTAATGTTGGCCATAGTTTATTATTTATTTAATAATTTTGTTTTCTATTGTTTTTGATTTGTTTGTTTAGTTCAGTTTATATTAGACGTTTTAATATTTGGTTATTTTCAATTCATTAAAGTATTTGAACAAAACTCTATTTAGTTATGATTGAACCTACTATTGAACCTGAGATAAGAGAAAGAACAAAAAGTTACAAAACAAGTAAATGCTTAAATATTCAACACTAATAAAATAGGCAGAGCAATACAAAACGTAACATTTGTAGTCCCCAAAATGGAGAGTAAACACAAACGTAACATTTGGAGCCCAAAATGGGGCAATAAACAAAAACGTAACAATATATATGGCTATATATATATATATGGCTATTTTAATAATTTATAACATTGTAGGACTTATGCATATAAAATATAAATTAAAATAAATGCAAATTGCGTTGCTAGTAAATTCTTAGTAAATAAAGTACATACAAACGATACAAAATATTTAAATACTTAATGCTATCATTGCTTGTACCTATTAAACTAATGTTTATATTACCTGCATATTTTATTATGTAGCGAAGTAATTCATTGTATTACCTGTAACAAAAAGGTGTGCATAAGTATTAATTAATTAGATTAATAGTAGTAGTAAATTAATTAATAGTAAGGTATTAGCGTAAAAGTAATTAACAATAACAATAACAAAAATACGTATAAATTAAGAATGCATGATATTAAAGTCATCCATCATATTTTACAGTCGTAAAAAGTGGAATTAATATTGGCATTATTTTCTGTATCCCTTAACAGGTGTAAATTTTTTAATCCATATATTTTCACGCAACGCCGTTTAATATAATTAAAGTATTAATTTCGCAGTATAGAAATTAATAATTAGTGCGTTCATATTTTACTGAAATTGCTGTTAAAACTTCTGCCCGTATTAATTATTCTGTGTAAATTGTAGCTAGTTATAATCTCGTGGCTTTTAAACAAATCATGTACCCATATTAATTACCTGCCGTTACACAATAAACCTGCATATTGGCAGGTCATCAATCACACTATATTTACGGATTAATTAAGCGTTCTAAAAATAAAACGATTTCCTCTTATGTTAATATGGGGATTTGGAGGTAGAAATTTCTATTTTTAATTATTTTAAGTGTTAAATATATTTCAAATACAGAGAGTATAGAAATTGGTTATTTTACTTCGTTTTTCACCAATAAAACAAGTATAATAAACATTTTAACAGATAATTTTTTCCTCCTATTGGTCGAATTTTATGATTATTTTTGTTTTGTAGGGAAAAATAGTCCCTACAACTTTTGTTTGAAATTTTTTCAAAAGCTGTCAAGGAAAGCAAATTTGAGTAAAAAAAATCTTATTAAAAAGGGTTAGGAAGAATTAGAAATAAAAATTTGAAAAACAAAATCGAGAATTGTTTTTGTATTAATTAGAACTAGTTTAGTGGGCGTAAATTTTCACAAATAAGCTATATTAAGGACCATCCTAATATACATATATACAGTGTTGTAACAGATACTTATTTTTTTGGTATCTAGATACAGATACAGATACTTAAGAAAAAATGTATACATATCTAGATACAAATTTGAAAATGTATCTAGCTACAGATACAGATACATTTGAAAAGTATCTAGATACTTCTAGATACATTTCAGATACATGGAAAACCAAAGCAAAAATTGTTATCTAGGTATGTATCTAGATACATGTTTTCTGAAGTATCTGTATGTGTATCTAGATTTTAAAAAATGTATTTGTCACAACACTGCATTGCGCTTATTAAAATACATTATCTCATAGATAAAAGTACATTTTGATTGCTAACTTAATAATTCATATCTGTATCTGTATCTAGATAACAAAAATGTATTTGTCACAACACTGCATTGCGCTTATTAAAATACATTATCTCATAGATAAAAGTACATTTTGATTGCTAACTTAATATTTCATATCTGTATCTGTATCTAGATAAAAAAAATGTATTTGTCACAACACTGCTTTGCGTTTATTAAAATACATTATCTCATATATAGAAGTACATTTTGATTACTAACTTAATTATTCAAAGGAATAATATTATCAATAGTCGCTAGACACACACATATGCGAATTACCTGAAAAAATACGGCGTTGGGTAAACTGGAACTTGGCTCGTTTAAGTTACAAATGATCGGTTAATTGCGTAAAATAGGTCGTCTCAAATATTTATTAATGTCTCAATAATTGCGCTGATTTACGCCTTCAAGGGCCTAATTAATTAAAGTGTGATTGTTCAAATATTGACGCGCTTAACTGACAATGACACAGATAACGAGTCAACAAACAAATTATCTTTTAGTTTTGTAAATACGACGGGGAAAAGGGACATCCTGAAAACGCGTGTACGCTTATCAATCCGAACTTTAAATTGCGTTTCAGATTTGCATTGTACGCACTTAAATAACGAGCAACAAAGAAGTTATTTTAATTAAACGGGAAAAAATAATGCCATGAAATAGTAATTTATCACGAGACATGCAATGACGTTTTATTCAATGTTTAATTATATTTTTATATATAGTAAAACTTCAACCAAGTGTTTGTTTTACCTTAATTATCATGTTTCACCAAGTGGTATGCACACATACTTTCAACTTAATATTTTGGTCAATATTAATAATTGTAATTCTTTGGTGGAGCTCATTTAGTTGAAGATACATGATTAATGCAAGTTAAATTCACACAATTGTATGTTTTACATACTTAAAATTGTATTATTAATCAATCGCAAAGTACATTATTATGCACGTAGTATTATGAATACAAACATATATAACATAATTGTTTATATGTATATCGTTATACAGGGTGTCTCTAAATTATGTGGACATGGCTTAACCACAGATTACTGGGATCAAAAGAAGACGATTTATCAAAACTTATCTATATACAAATGCGTTTGGTTTAGCCAGTATTTAGCTTCAAAGTTAATTTTAAAAAAGCAAGGTGCAAGATGTAGATTATAAATTATAAAAAAATTACCAGAAACTATGAAATTTTCTTCTTTTCATTACAAATTACAAAATTTACTCGAAAACCTTATAAATAGTGAGAGTTAATGTTGATGATGGATTTCAATATTTCGGTAGAAATCGTGGATTATTAATTGCAAATTACAAAATTTCTGTGGAATTTGTAAAATATTGAATATAAATTAGAAAATTGTACTGAAAATGGCAAAAATTTCATTATAAATACTGTAAGGTGGATATTGCTAAATGTTGATGATGGATTTCAATAGTTCGATAGAAATCATGGAATATTAATTGTAAATTACAAAATTTCTGCGGAATTTGCATAATGATAAATATAAATTAGAAAATTGTAGTGAAAATTGCAAAATTTTCATTTTATATACAATATTTGAATGAAAATAAAAAAAAACAATGATTAATAAATAGTTCTAAATAATAATAAGTTATAAATAAGTAATAAAAAGTAGGTAATAAATAAGTAATATTGTAATTATGTAATTTTCGTTGTGACTTGCCAAAAATTCAATTATTATTGCCAAATTTGTATATTAAATTACAAAATTTCAATAGCTTTATGAGAATTTTATAGTAAATTCATAAATTTGACGATAAAATGTAAAATATCATTCGCAATTACAATATTCGTTTTGTAAATTTCAATATTTGCTTATAAAAAGAGAACGTTTACATTGATTTGGATGTTGTTTGGTATGACACTCTATACGGGTATAACTCATATTTTGACAAAATATTGTTATTATCAGTATTATCAATTTAGACACACCCTGTATATAAGCAAATTAATAAGTTTTGAACTAATTAAATTGCACACTTTGTGTAATTGTATCGTTTATTTCAGAAACTGGTCAAGTAGACCTTCTCAAATTGTTGGGAAACAAAGAAAAACATTATATCCTTGATATTTAAACAGATTTTCGCCTGAAAATTCGCCTGAAATTGTAGTGAAAATTTCAAAAATTTCTTTTTAAATACAATATTTGAATGATAATTAAAAACACAATGATTAGGTAATAAATAAGTTATATTGTAATTATGTAATTTTCGTTGTGACTTACCAAAAATTCAATTATTATTGCCAAATTTGTATTCTAAATTACAAAATGTCAATAGCTTTATAAGAATTTTATTGTAAATACATAAATTTGACGATAAAATGTAAAATATCATTCGCAATTACAATATTCGTTTTGTAAATTTCAATATTTGCTTATAAAAAGAGAACGTTTACATTGATTTCGATGTTGTTTGGTATGACACTATATACGGGTATAACTCATATTTTGACAAAATATTGTTATTATCAGTATTATCAATTTAGAGACACCCTGTATATAAGCAAATTGATAAGTTTTAAACTAATTAAATTGCACATTTTGTGTATATGAATCGTTGATTTCAGAAACTGGTCAAGTGCACTTTCTCAAATTGTTGGGAAACAAAGAAAAACATTATATCCTTGATATTTAAACAGATTTTTGCCTGAAAATTTGCCTGAAATTGTAGTGAAAATTGCAAAATTTTCATTTTAAATACAATATTAGAATGAAAATTTAAAAAAACAATGATTAGGTAATAAATAAGTTATATTGTAATTATGTAATTTTCGTTGTGACTTGCCAAAAATTCTATTATTATTGCCAAATTTGTATTCTAAATTACAAAATGTCAATAGCTTTATGAGAATTTTATTGTAAATTCATAAATTTGGCCATAACATGTAAAATATCATTCGCAATTACAAAATTCGTTTTGTAAATTTCAATATTTGCTTGTAAAAAGAGAACGTTTACGTTGATTTGGATGTTGTTTGGTATGACACTCTATACGGGTATAACTCATATTTTGACAAAATATTGTTATTATCAGTATTATCAATTTAGACCCTGTATATAAGCAAATTAATAAGTTTGAACAAATTAAATTGCACATTTTGTGTAATTGAATCGTTGATTTCAGAAACTGGTCAAGTGCACCTTCTCAAATTGTTGGGAAACAAAGAAAAACATTATATCCTTGACATTTAAACAGATTTTCGCCTGAAAATTCGCCTGAAACTGTAGTGAAAATTTCAAAATTTTCATTTTAAATACAATATTTGAATGAAAATAAAAAAACAATGATTAGGTAATAAATAAGTTCTGTTGTAATTATGTAATTTTCGTTGTGCTTGCCAAAAATTCAATTATTATTGCCTAATTTGTATTCTAAATTACAAAATTTCAATAGCTTTATGAGAATTTTATTGTAAATTCATAAATTTGACGATAAAATGTAAAATATCATTCGCAATTACAATATTCGTTTTGTAAATTTCAATATTTGCTTATAAAAAGAGAACGTTTACATTTATTTGGATGTTGTTTGGTATGACAGTCTATACGGGTATAACTCATATTTTGACAAAATATTGTTATTATCAGTATTATCAATTTAGAGACACCCTGTATATAAGCAAATTAATAAGTTTTGAACTAATTAAATTGCACACTTTGTGTAATTGTATCGTTTATTTCAGAAACTGGTCAAGTGCACCTTCTCAAATTGTTGGGAAACAAAGAAAAACATTATATCCTTGATATTTAAACAGATTTTCGCCTGAAAATTCGCCTGAAATTGTAGTGAAAATTTCAAAAATTTCTTTTTAAATACAATATTTGAATGAAAATTAAAAACACAATGATTAGGTAATAAATAAGTTATATTGTAATTATGTAATTTTTGTTGTGACTTGCCAAATATTCAATTATTATTGCCAAATTTGTATTCTAAATTACAAAATGTCAATAGCTTTATGAGAATTTTATTGTAAATTCATAAATTTGACGATAAAATGTCAAATATCATTCGCAATTATAATATTCGTTTTGTAAATTTCAATATTTGCTTGTAAAAAGAGAACGTTTACATTGATTTGGATGTTGTTTGGTATAACACTCTATATAACTCATATTTTGACAAAATATTGTTATTATCAGTATTATCAATTTAGAGACACCCTGTATATAAGCAAATTGATAAGTTTTAAACTAATTAAATTGCACATTTTGTGTATATGAATCGTTTATTTCAGAAACTGGTCAAGTTCACCTTCTCAAATTGTTGGGAAACAAAGAAAATATTGTATCCTTGATATTTAAACAGATTTTCGCCTGAAAATTCGCCTGAAATTGAAGTGAAAATAGCAAAATTTTCATTTTAAATACAATATTTGAATGAAAATTAAAGAAACAATGATTAGGTAATAAATAAGTTCTATTGTAATTATGTAATTTTCGTTGTGCTTGCCAAAAATTCAATTATTATTGCCAAATTTGTATTCTAAATTACAAAATGTCAATAGCTTTATAAGAATTTTATTGTAAATTCATAAATTTGACGATAAAATGTAAAATATCATTCGCAATTACAATATTCGTATTGTAAATTTCAATATTTGCTTATAAAAAGAGGACGTTTACATTGATTTGGATGTTGTTTGGTAGTAATCACTAATTTTAATAAACAGTGTATTATAAACAACGAAAAGTGTTTGTTTTATTTAATTTCATCATGTATCACGAAGTAGTTTCCTACAACAATGATCAATTACAATAAAGTCAATTGATTAATATTGAAGTCATATTATAATGTGTATTGTAGATGTTTGTAAATAATGGATGCCTCCAACATTGACCAATTACAATAAAGTTAATTGTAGATGTTTGTAAGCTCCAACATTAACCGATTACAATAAAGTTAATTGATTAATCTTGAAGTCATGTTATAATGTGTATTGTAGATGTTTTCTATTGTAGATATTTGTAAATAATGGATGCCTCCAACATTGACCAATTACAATAAAGTTAATTGATTAATCTTGAAGTAATGTTATAATGTGTATTGTAGATGTTTGTAAATAATAAAGAGTTTGTGATTGATGCGGTATATATTTTCGTGCAAATACTCGGATTAATTTCGTCTGAAATTTGAGGGACCTGAGGCTGAGGGATGGTTGAGATTTTTCCAGGCAAATATTAAAATTAATTTCCGAAATTAATAAATTAAAAGCTGCGCGCGCAAGCAGGAGGCGCTCGCCCCGGAGGGTAAATAAGAGTTTAAGGTCGGACATAATTAAAATCCGAAAACACAATTAATCATTAATACTTGTGTAATTTGATGTATTTGATTATTCCGGAGGCAAAGATTTCGATCCTCGCCGGGGGCGATTTCAATTTGTTTGCCGTGGATGCGGTGCAGAATTTGTACTTTATTGTGTCCTAAATAATTAGATTTCAATTCATTAATCATTCACTCCATTATGGCCGCTTTGATTAACGCTGAATGGTGGAAGTGATTGTCGTAAACGGGCATAATAAAACTTTCGGGATAAATAAATAACAGCCGGGAGGACGTATCGATTCGGACGTCAAATTACGGCATCAACCAAATGCAAGACTCTCCCATGCTGAGATGAAATTACTCAAAACTGCGCCGGCTCAGCCACTAACAATATTGATCACCCAGTAATTAACAGCGTAATTAATTCAGGCGTGATTTATTAAAGCCCGAAATGCGCCGATTTTTCCGGGATTTCCTCTTGCATTGATGTATGGCTGTGTGCATGGTTTGGGACGAAGAAAAGAGCGCCGGAGTCAATCAAAATTTAAATTAAACGAATCAATTTGGGGGGCAATGCGAAGTCATATCGTGGAAATTGGGGGGATATCGGAGTTCGTATTTTGATTACGCACGATGTGGGATCTCATTTAAGCCACCGTTTTGTTTCTGGCGTTCGTTTCAATCTCGCAGGACTTACACTTAGAGAAATACTTCGCGATTAGAATGGAAATTGCACCTGCATGCTTGCTTCATTTGATTTTATGCCCGGTTAAATATGCGAATGGGGTCCAAGCAATTTCACCTTCGATTACTTTGGATGAATATTATCTGCGCCATATTTCTAGTGCCATGTATCAAATATGTGGGGAGCATATTTTCAGGTGACCACACATTGTTATATTGTACAAGATATTCCATCATCCTTTGATTTGTGATTATAGAGTGGCGATATTTGTGTGGCATATTTGGGGGGAGCGTGGGATATGAAACGCTGCAGGTTGTGCATTTATGATGTTGTTCCTAAATTTTCTTTATAAATTTGCACATTTTCCAATATGCCCGTTTTATTCCCTTTTTATGCCTCTTTTATTATTTGCATGATCTGCCGTATAGGGCCCGTTTCATGTCTATTTTTTATTAGGTATTCGACGCAGTGGGAATCTTCTTTGAGGTTTCTGTATGAATTCAGGTGTTTCCTGTATCCCCCCCTGTAAACTCCACCTGCTCACCCCCCGTTTTTATTTTTAGTGTTGCATTTTGTTTTATGCGCGAATCGCCGTATTTATGGTGTCTTCTAGTCTTTCTTTTGTCTGTAACGTATTGTTTCGAGGGTGAGATTTGGGTTTATTTTCTGCTGTTTTATTCAGTCAGTTTGCCTGCTCATATATTGCAAAGTGCGTATTCTAAAACCGACCCAAAATCTGCAAGACAAATAGTCAAATTTCTTACATGCGATCATCATATTTTACCCCTCCGAAAATCTAACATTCACGTATTAACAGAAAAATGCGCGCAGTTATTAAATGTGACATTCAATAACTATCACTTTGTGGAATCTATTATAATCATAGGTCATAAACTTAATGTGCGTGAAGGCTCCACCCTCGCACAACACAATATTAATTTCTGACCTTTCAGCTAACAACACTCTTCGTAATTTCTTTATTTGCCATCCGCCTAACTCACTCGGGGATTAATTGAAAATGTTATCTACTGAAGTAGCACCTTATCAAAACTTCCGCATTATCAAAACGTGTACAAGGAACTTTAAAGCAAGTCATTAGCATTTTCAATACTAGCCGTCGGAGCTCAAGCTCCTTGTAGTTTGAATAACAAAATTTTCCACCTAGCACAGTTGTGTGAATGTAAGGGATTAACCGCCCCCCAAACCTACGCCGTTCATGTTGCAGCATGGTCAGTAAGGGTTCGAAAGTTATTCGCTACTATCTCCCGTGGCAGAGGGAGCGTGGGGTCGTGCAGCGGCATCATTAGGGCGTTAATCAATATTGTAGTGGATTCGGGATTAGGCGGTGAAATTTGGCCCTTGACGCAGTTTTTAAAGGCATCAGAAGTACCTTAACGCTAGGGTCGCGTTACCGCAAGGCCAGTCGACACGACTCTATTGCCAAAGTCACAAACCCCAAAAAATGTGTCACAGAAGAGAACTAATTATGGCACAATCACATACAAAGTATTAACAGATTAAAATCACATCAACACACAATGTTACACTAAATAAATTTTGTCACAAATCAATGCTTAGACAAAGTTAAGTTGTTTGACGTTCTTCATTTTAAAAATATGGTCATATAAAGTTCATTGACCTCCCGCGCTTTGGGTCATAGCGTCGAACACCGTGAGAATTTTTGCAACAAAGTGCCATGCCTTTGAAAGGGAACTGAAGCAGGTGATCTTGTGTACGGTTTAATGTTGCTACTTCCGTATAGTCAACATAGTGAACTGCTCCTTGGCGATGGTAATTAGCCACAGCAGTAGAAAATACGACGTTAGATAAACTGCACAATTACGTATAATTGAAGATTATACGTAATAGTTAATATCAATCTTCTATTAATAATTGAAGATCATAACTTTAAACTTATCTTAGTGCTAAAAATTTTGAATTTTTGGCCCCAACAATACACGTTTGTGAAACTCTGAACGTGCGTTTAGTTATTACATTTATCAGTGTTTGAAGTAATTACATACAATAGTGCAAACATTCGCTTTTCGTGTAATCCTGGAATAATGCCACTTATGCTAGATAATCCTATAATCTGTCATTACCAGTTGTAACGGTCCAGAAATGTCTTTGGCAGAAACTGCATTTTAATAATTAATTGGCGTATAGACCTGCACTGTAGACAACCGTACTCGCACCTTTTTTTGTTGTGGTGACGCGTTTCCCATGTGTGCGATTTTTAAATTCGCCGGCGAGACGCCGCCATAGAGGCAGAATTCAGCTACCTCGCGTACAGTACGGAAGTGCCAGAAGAACCGTTGAAATAGGTGTACCACCATCCGGTTTCCGGGATAATCAACGGGGACTCAGTTAACCACCCTTGAGGGGATTGAGGCACCAGGTACAGGGCAAGGAACTATCCATACGCTCATAACATCTGAGTAAGTAATTAAGCCCGATATTTTTTTCCTTTTCGTGAAGCCACGTGTCCGGCCATTGTTACTAAGGCCATGTGCTTTGCAGGCGTTTTGTTACGGGGTAAGGGCTAAGTAGCTCAGCCAACCAGTTCTTGGCTGGAGGCAGCGATCATCCTGCCTGAGGCCGGAATCGAGTGATCGGCGTCTCCGACGCATACCGCCGCCATCCCGGAGCTGAACCCAGCCGCCAGCGAAGACATACCAGGAACACAGGCCAGATATAGATATAGATATTGATACATATTTTTTTGTGTTCTCAATTGAGCCAGACCTTTATTTAATTCCATATTGACATATCGTTTATTCTTTTGTGTAAAAGTTGCGTTACGTGTTTTGTGCCGTACGTGTTTTGCGCTTGTGTAAGAGAAAGGTCGCTCCGTCGGCCCTTTGAATCGCGCGATCAGGAGCTCGCAATATTCGGCCGAATAGGGTGAACCCTGCGCGAAAGGGTTGCGTACGGAGGTATTTATTTCAGGAGCGCAGACACGGTGTCCGTCGTTTGTGTGAATAAACGCCGATATTTTACACTACAAAATTCACACCTGTTATTTTTTGTTCCCCCCACGTTTTCTCGATCGGGCATTTATTTCAGTTTCAGTTTTTTTATTCTCACTGCGAGATTTAAATCTGGTGGTGTTGGCGCCAAATGGTCAGCGTTGTGACAGTTCGTGATTTCTGAACTTCGCTGACTGTCTGCTGTCCACCCACGCAGGTAGGGTAGAGCCACCCTTGGCGACGAAGTAGCGACGAGGTTAAAATTACGTGGAGCCTTTTTTAACCCCCCCACTCTCTGACACCGAGAGCCTGGCCCTCGTCACTGCTTCGAAGGGACCCTCCACTCGCTCCACGGCCTAACGCGCTGATTGCCCTTCAGGTACGTCACACTCTGAACGTGCGTTAAGTTATTACATTTATCAGTGTTTGAAGTAATTACATACAATAGTGCAAACATTCGCTTTTCGTGTAATCCTGGAATAATGCCACTTATGCTATATAATCCGATAATCTGTCATTACCAGTAACTAGATACAAGGTGCATACAGCTTAAAGTTTGCACTCTTCCTTTCAGGTATTAATGTGTTCCTCTTATTTTCGCTAGGGAGACATTTTAATCCCCACTGATAAATTTTAAGTTGTGAGGAACTTGCAGAACTGTTTTATCGTAAATACGTAATTATAAAACTACTTGAATCCGGTGATTATGAAAAACGTGAGGGCGTATTGGAAATTCAGATGTCTTTGCAAACATCCTGAAAAAGAAAAATGTGAAAGTCTCGTTTAAAACAAACAACAACCTAGGTAGGATAATAAAAAATAACAAAAGTCCAATTATCAAAACTGACCGCAGCGGGGTTTACATGTTGACGTGTGGGGACTGCCCAATGATTTACGTAGGGCAAACAGGTCGTGCCTTCTCAGAAAGGATCGAGGAACATCAAAAATGTTTCACTAATAAAAATTCTTCCACGTACGCGAACCACCTACGAGAGGAAGGACATTCGTTCGACCCCAAATTCCAAATACTCCATCAAGACGAAAAAGGAAGGAAACTTAACCACCTGGAAAGCCTGGAAATCAACAAAAGGAAATTAAGCGGCCTCCTACTTAACTACCAAACGGACGTCAATCATTCACCGCTCCTCAATATTTTTAAAACTTGTTAATAGCTACCCCCACCCCCATCAATACACTACTTAAGCAAATTGTACACAGTTTATGTATCATTTCTTCACCTGAAGAAGCCACAGTGTGGCGAAACAATTGTCGTGAACAATAAAAAACAATTTTGAAAATTTAAAAAGTGCGTAACTTTATTTGATACATCAGATGTCTTTTTTGGCCCGTGTGGAAATTCTAATCAGGATGGAATGAAATAGGATTAGTTCGCGTCCCCATTAGCTGAAAATTTCGTGCGGTACCTTCCGTTCATTAGACTTGTTAAATATTTTTTGCCCGAGGGGATAAAAGAGCGCGCAATTTTTTGCTTTTGTTTGCGATCGAGTCCGCTCTCTCTTTCGCTTTGAATTACGCACCGTACTATGTGATTGCCACCTAATTCTGAATGCTGTTAATTTTTAATATGGTTATTTAACGGCCGCTTGAACGCAAACACAATTAAAACGTTATTGAATAGAGTTATTGGAAGTAGGTGAGATATAATTGTGGGCAATTACGTGCACACTAGTGTAGCTAGGGTTGCATGATGATATGAATTAAGTAATTACGTCGGGCAAAAGCAGAGCCCTTTTCCCTGTCGCTTATCCGCGTATTGTTCCCCCATTTTTTTCCCACGGCAAATCGATTTTCATCTTACATTCGGAGCCGTTTAATATATAAAGATAAGTCAGTACATAAACGAAATAGCCCATAATTCCCGCTAATATACATTCAACTTTCCCGAGTAATTTCAGGACGAGCCGGGACAAAAAAACCGTAAAATCCTGCACCTTTCCGTGTCTCGGAAGTCATTACTTACATTAAAAACTAGTTAGGAGTTCGTGGAGATAGAACGACGCCAAATTATCTAAGGGTCAGATGGGAAATTGCAATCCGAAATAACCGGCTGAACATGTCTTTAGTCCGACTAAAATCTCCACGTTTCAGCATTCGATAATATATATATATATATATATAGCGTCTGGAATTTTTCACAGCCCTCCGCAGGAAATACGCGTTTTTTTTTTCTAACGAAACGCTCGATTAATAGAATCCGCCAATTCTGCGGAAATAAAAAGTATATAATGTATTTACCCGGGCGTAAATATGCAGGAGGAAGTTAATTTATTTAAATTGCTTTATTATTCACAAAAAGCATCTTTTAATCATCGCACATAAATCGCTCCCGGGCTTTAGACCGTGAATTATAAACCAGAAACACCTTAATGTCAGGGCTTATATAAAAAATCAAAACCATGTCACGTGTAGCGGCCTTAAATGTGCCGCAAATTATTAAACATGGAAAAACCATTGTGCGGGCGCTATAACTCATATCTAACCCTATAATTAATTAATTGATCGTCGTAATTACTAGCTCGGCCTGACGGCCGGCGGTCAACCAGGCTCGTCCCTACAAAACCGTCCCACTAAAACCGTAGATTAATCATTTTTACCTGTAAGACCTGATGATATCCGTTAATCCTGCTTAAATACGCTAAACCAAAGTATTCCAGATTATTCCCACCGCATTGTTTATTTATTCCGCTCTGCCGCGGGATATATCGCACATTTAATTAATTATAAAACCGAATTAAGCGACGCCATAGGCAAATCTCTCGCCTTTAATCGCGTCGGGACGCCGCAAAACACATATTTGCCTAGGAAACATTTTAAAAATCGTTATGGCTCGGATATTATTTTAGTCACGTCCCGACTCGAGTTACTAAAAAATTTTCGGTAAATTGAAGGCGGCCTCCTTGAAATTCTCCTCGATATTCTCATCGCCTCCCCCGGCTCTGTCCACCCCTCTGGACACGCCGCCCCTGTTCTCTTGCCCGTAATTCTCGTCCTTGCGAGCAAATAATGCCCCACGGAGTCGAAAATTTATATTATCCGATCGTTTATTCTCCCGGCGATATTTTTATAATTGCTTTTCTTCTGTTTGCACACTTCTGCAGTAATGACCTCCGAGAAATTAATGATCAAAGTGTTCCAGCTGAAAATTCCGGTTTTACTACCACTACAAACAAACAATTACAACGCATTTTCAATAATCAAATATATATTACGAATATTTCCGCTCAAATCTACTCTAGGTATAAGCATGTGCACAATGTTAATGTTTTTTGCTCATACTACTACAGCGACCTATATTCGCTACAAAAAAACGGTCTTTCCATATTCCAATAAAGCTCCTATTAACATTTATCTGGTAAATAAGAAATTTAATATCTTTTAATAATTTATTACAGATACTTTATGATATGCTCGTATTATACTGGTATCATAAAATTTATATCAAATGAGCATTTCTGGAGATATATAAAATTTACTGCAAACAATGAAATGCATGTTCCTTTTTTCATACTTAAATACTGATAGGTCAAGAACTAGCCTATAAAAATGAATCCAATTTATTGCTAATATCAAGTGATATAGTGATATACCATGTGTGTAATGAAATTAAAATTCAATGGATAATTCTTAAGATATTTCAATTTTCGTGTAAAATTCGATATTTTGGAGCTATTTTGAAGCCCTAATAGTATCATATTTTAATTTAATAACGATATATCAAAAACCACTGTATCAATATAAATATAATTTATTGCAGATATTGTATGATATACTGATATTATAGTGGTATCATAAAATTTATATCCAATGAGCGATTTTAGAGATACATCAAATTTACTGCAAGCAATGAAATTTATCTTCATTTTTTCATACTTAAAAACTGATATGTCAAGAACTAACCTATCAAAATAAATCCAATTTATTGCTAATATCAAGTGATACACTGATATACAATGTGTGTAATGAAATTAAAATTCAATAAGTGATTCTTAAGATATTTCAATTTTCGTGTGAAACTCCATATTTTGAAGCTATTTTGAAGCCCTAATAGTCTCATATTTTAATTTAATATCGATATATCAAAAACCACTGTATCAATATAAATATAATTTATTACAGATATTGTATGATATACTGGTATTATACTGGTATTATTAAATTTATATCCAATGAGCCATTCTCGAGATATTGTAATTATAGGGAAAACATCAAATTTTCTCACACATAAGTACTGATATTTTTAGAACTAGCGTATCAAAATTAATGTTATTTATTTCTGATAGTAAGTGATATACTAGTATATCATATGTGCAATTAAAATAATATGCAATGAGCGATTCTCAAGATATTTCAATTTTCATTTGAAAACCTATATTTTTGCACTATATTAAATGTTTCTCTAATCAGCCTCATATTTAAATAACGATATCTCGAAAACCACCGCATCAATATAAATATAATTTATTGTAGATATTGTATGATATACTGGTATTATACTGTTATTATAAAATTTATATCTAATGAGCATTTGTATAGATATATAAAATTTACTGCAAACAATGAAATGTATCTTCATTTTTTCATACTTAAATACTGACATGTCAAGAACTAGCCTATCAAAATGAATCCAATTAATTGCTAATATCAGGTGATATAGTGATATACAATTTGTGTAATGAAATTAAAATTCAATGAGTGATTCTTAAGATATTTAAATTTTCGTGTGAAATTCGATATTTTCAAGCTATTTTGAAGCCCTAATAGTCTCATATTTTAATTTAATATCGATATATCAAAAACCACCGTATCAATATAAACATAATTTATTACAGATATTGTATGATATAGTGGTATTATACTGGTATTATTAAATTTATATCCAATGAGCGATTCTACAGATATCGTAATTATAGGGAAAACATCTAATTTTCTCACACATAAGTACTGATATCTCTCGAACTAGCGTATCAAAATTAATGTTATTTATTTCTGATATTAAGTGATATACTAGTATATCATACGTGCA
Organism: Othius punctulatus; assembly: GCA_951805005.1. Lineage (NCBI taxonomy): Eukaryota > Metazoa > Arthropoda > Insecta > Coleoptera > Staphylinidae > Othius > Othius punctulatus. The sequence continues at coordinate 35,243,981 of OX638147.1, read as the reverse complement.
ATTAAAACAATATGCAATGAGCGATTCTCAAGATATTTCAATTTTCATTTGAAAACCTATATTTTGGCACTATTTTAAATGTTTCTCCAATCAGCCTCATATTTAAATAACGATATCTCGAAAACCACCGCATCAATATAAATATAATTTATTGCAGATATTGTATGATATACTGGTATTATACTGGTATCATAAAATTTATATCCAATGAGCATTTCTACATATATAAAAAATTTACTGCAAACAATGAAAAGAATCTTCATTTTTTCATACTTAAATACTGACATATCAAGAACTAGCCTATCAAAATGAATCCAATTTATTGCTAATATCAGGTGATATAGTGATATACAATTTGTGTAATGAAATTAAAATTCAACGAGTGATTCTTATGATATTTCAATTTTCTTGTGAAATTTGATATTTAGGAGCTATTTTGAAGCCCTAATATTCTCATATTTTAATTTAATATCGATATATCAAAAACCACCGTATAAATATAAATATAATTTATTACAGATATTGTATGATATACTGGTATTATATTGGTGTTATTAAATTTATATCCAATAAGCGATTCTAGAGATATTGTAATTATAGGGAAAACATCTAATTTTCTCACACATAAGTACTGATATCTCTAGAACTAACGTATCAAAATTAATGTTATTTATTTCTGATATTAAGTGATATACTAGTATATCATATGTGCAATTAAAATAATATGCAATGAGCGATTCTCAAGATATTTCAATTTTCATTTGAAAACCTATATTTTGGCACTATTTTAAATGTTTCTCCAATCAGCCTCATATTTAAATAACGATATCTCAAAAACCACCGTATCAATATAAAAGTAATTTATTACAGATATTGTATGATATGCTGGTATTATAGTGGTATCGTAAAATTTATATCCAATGAGCGATTTTAGAGATATATCAAATTTACTGCAAGCAATGCATCATCATGTTTTCATTGTAAATGTTTGAAATTATATTTAATTTTTTTATATACAATTTTGTATATTCTCGTGTATATGAATAATTTCGAAAATGTGGCAGATGTATGAGGTTTTATTTGTATTTTGTTTTATTTTACCATGAAAATAGACTATCAATTGTATTGGAGCCGGAGAAACGTAAACGAAATCTAGGTGAATACTTGAATCACAATATGAATTTATTATTAGCCGCAACGCGTATTCCGTTTTTGCGGAATATCACCGCCTGTATTTAGATGCACGGCCGCATTTAAAACGTGATGGATGCATTGCAAGGACATAGCCTGAATGCGGTGCTAAAAATAACGGCCGACTGATTTCGCATTTCTGCGACCATTTAATTTATGCGCTCTATTTACATACATGCGCGATATTTTGCGTCAGATAATTAGTTCCATCGCAATATCTAATTGCTATTTGGGGAGCGAAATGTTTGGTATAATTGAAGCAGGCACTTCCTTAAAAACGGCGTGGCGATTTTTTTGGGGGCGGTTTTTACGCACGAGAAGGGTAGTTCCTCTTGAATGCTATGATGAATGAACAATGCCGGTCGATGTCCAAAGGTTTGGTAGGCGCAAGGACTGCAGTAACATTTTCATATTCCTCCCCCGCCTTGCGTTATATAAAAAAAATCGGGGAAGGTCGGAGGGAGGCCGTGTTTTATTGCATTTTTAAGAGGTTATACAAAATATTAAATATTGCCCCTGCAATTCACCGGTGAACCCCGAATGTATATGCGCGTGTCTTGGCGAGAAGAATCTCGATAATTGAATTGCATACGTGTTCATGGAGTTAATTAATGCAAGTGAACAGCTATTGTCGGTTGTGTTTACGGAAATCTATGTAGAGCGGTTATGATTTCAAGTGGGTTACTATTGTACAGCTTTGTTTGCGCCAATATTACTAATATGCATTCACATTTTTGCAAGCATAGATTCGTTATAACTTTAATAGTTTTGACATGTAGTTTATCAATAGTGGTTTATTTATTAATAGTGGTTTTGCAAGCATAGATTCGTTATAACTTTAATAGTTTTAACATGTACTTTATCTGTGGTTTATAAAATATTTTTATTCAATAGAAAATTGTTACCAAATCGGTTCTGCTTTAGAATTAAGTGGTTTGACATATGAATGATATATGAGTAAAATGTTTTTATGTGTACGTTTTGTTTGATTTATTTCACGTGCGGTTAGGTAAGGTATTGTGGTCTGTATTCGGAGTAAAAGTGGCTAAAATATATAGTAATTCGATTGCATTATCTCTTTGATATTCCCGGCGAGGAATCAGAAATAATACGAAACATTTCTCACCTCCCTTTTCTGCCCAATTGCACACATAAAATCAATACTGAGTTATTTGCCAATATTTTAAAGGCGAGCAATAACCCAATATTGAAGCAACATAAAAAATGTAGCTTGAATAAATAATTTATTTAGTTCCCGGGTCGTAATATTTATTAGGCCAAATGTCGGGCCGTAGTTTCCATAACTTTCGTGACTGATGGCGTCAATAAAGTAATTCCGCCGTAATTACACCAACTTTAAATAGGGGCCACTTAATAATTTGAAAATTTTTGTTTGCCGAAAGTTTTAATGATTACGGGAAAAAATAATCGAAGATCCTGAGGTTGGGCGGCTGACGGTGGGAGGGCGCTGCGGACGTTAAGCGATAAAGACGCCTGCCTGCCGGACGCAATTAGTAAAATATTTCACGCTTTGTTTCACACATAAATAATTAAATACACGAGTTGGGGAATGGCTGCACGGAACGTTCACGCGATGGTGTCTCGCTGGGAACTTATAAAAGATTGAATTAGAGCCTCTCGTTTACTCACGCACATGTCGATAAATGATCGCTGATCTGGGAGCAATGTCGTGCACACTTTACAGATCGGCAATGTTTTCGTGCTCATGCTGTGTTATAATTCGTCCCTCGCACGCAATTAGCGACTGCAGCTGACTATCTCGGGGAAGCGTGGGTTTATGTATTCCTTACAAATACAATTCTAAATATACTTCACTAACTAACTGACAACTAATTAACTAGCTCAATATTTGTTGTTCTCCTGACGATATTTTTGTGTGCAGCAAACCACAAGCAGCGCAAACTCTGCGAGAACTTCCACGAAAAATTCCTAATATGTTGTATTTACCAAGCCATCTGGGATATTATCGAGATCACTCACCACCCACGCTTTTAACCATTCATCACGAAGTTTAGATTATACGTGAGGCTACGCTGAAAGATATATTACTTTTATTTTCACTTCATTGTGGCGGAACTTTCTGTTGTTATCCAATCCTCCTGGAGCATATCATCTTTACTATGTATTAATGTAGTGTTTCTAACAGCACTCGCATGTCAGAACATGAAATACAACTAAACTTTCTTCTAATAGCATCCACTCACACATACTCGCTTTGCTGCGCTATTAAAAACACATTTACACAAGATATATTAATGGACCAGATTAGATTTCGTTTCCAACAGACCGCAGTTACATTCGCCGCAGAAAAAAATCAATGAAATCGCAAAGCAAAAAAATACTCCCATAGACACATAATTTACAATACACGAAAAATGTTTCGTATAATTAAATATATACAAACTTTTACTCCTTATATTTATATATTTTTTCTCGTTCAGCGATAGAATATAAAGCATTAGCAAGTTACCGTACAAAATGATAAAATACCAGATGGTAATATGCCCATGGCTCCATGTAATTTCCTCTCATATAGAAAATATTACTGTAATAATCTATTCAGATAATAATTGGAAAAACTTACAGGGGATAGGAGACATCGGCTGTCCAAATCAGAACTTTAAGGCGTCCAAATTCTAGCATAAAATCCCAATTCTAGCATAAAATATGACTGCATATGCTATCTCACAAAATTCAAATTTTGAATCCAAGCATCATTCATTACTGCTTGTTTGAGAGACTGTAGAGTTGTAGACGAGGAAGCAGTCTACTTATGTTAGTAAACTTAATAGTAAATAAAGCTGTGAGTAAACCGAAATTTAGGAGCCCATTTACGAATACAACGTTATGCAGGAAAATTAAAACGGGGCCACAAGCTTCAATTTTTCAATAAAGCATTTTCAAGCAACTTTTCAAGCATTTCAATAAATCGAACAAGAGAAACCAACCATTCTTTGAAAGAAAACATTCTACGCACAACTCCCAAATTTTCCAAATGAATCTCCAGAAATCAAAAGTCATTGTTTCACAATTAATGAAGTGCAAGGACCATTAGGTGATATGTACAAGATATGGAAACCACAACCTTGACGGATATAGTTTCACAACAACATTGATAATGGAGCAGAAGGGGTCGAAATCAATCTTGTCGATCATGCAGTTTTACAAAATTTGAATGAATATGATAGAATGTTGGAAACTGATAAATCCTATGCATATCCTTTGAATTTCAGAATTTGAAGCCTGACCTCATCTAAAAGGCTATTTTTTCACAACAATTTACTGATTGAGCACATGGTTGTCTCAAGAAAACGACTTCCGAATTTGAAGCCTAACCTAACCCAATCTAACCTAACCTAAAAGGCTATAGTTTTACAACAATTTACTGATTGAGCACATGGTTCTCTCAAGAAAACGACTTCAGAATTTGAAGCCTAACCTAACCTAATCTAACCTAACCTAAAAGGCTTTAGTTTTACAACAATTTACTGATTGAGCACATGGTTGTCTCAAGAAAACGACTTCAGAATTTGAAGCCTAACTTCACCTAAAAGGCTATAGTTTTACAACAATTTACTGATTGAGCACATGGTTGTCTCAAAAAAACGACTTCCGAATTTGCAGCCTAACCTAACCTAATCTAACCTAACCTAAGAGGCTATAGTTTTACAACAATTTAGTGATTGAGCACATGGTTGTCTCAAGAAAAAGACTTCAGAATTTTAAGGGGTCCAAACCTACCTATTAGATTGGTTTCACGACAATATGAAAAACATGGTTAAGAGGCCCTGAAAACAAAACCGTCATGCATGCATGCATGCATAAGGTCATGCATCCATAAGGTTATGCATGCATGACATGCATGCATAAGGCATTTCACATCAGTGAAAATTCAGTCAAAACCATCGATTCGTATCAAAACCATAACCAATGAGCAGAAGCTTCTCCCCAATATTTACATCTACGATCATAAAATTGATTATAAGTTATAATTTGTTAGCAATGAAATACTGTGACTCTCTTGAATCCTCTGATCTAATCTACAACGTATTTAATGATTGCTGGTTGCTGGATAAGTAAAATGACCAAAATTTTGCAAATTTTAGACTCCCAATCAACACGATCGTTATCATGCCAAAATTAGAGAGGGGCAGATAGTATACCAAAATCATTAACACAAACCTAAAAATTAAAAAGAAAATAGAAAATTGGGTCAATACTTATAACAACAAAATTAGAGAGGGGCAGATAGTATACCAAAATCATTAATACAAACCTAAAAATTAAAAAACAATAGAAAATTGGGTCAATACCTACGACAACAAAATTAGAGAGGGGCAGATAGTATACCAAAATCATTAATACAAACCTAAAAATTAACAACAAAAATAGAAAATTGGGTCAATACTTATGACAACAGTCATTTGAATTTTAGACCCCAGCCCGTAAAGACATCACAGGGTAGAGCAAAAGAGACCCAAAATCAATACTATGGTTCATATCGGATTTCACAAATATGAAAATTTGATGAAAGTAATAATTCGTTAAAAAGATTTGATAAAGTCGTTTGACTGCGTCCTCCAAATTGTTGGGATCCCAACCTATAACGTCGTAGTTTGACAACAGATTAAGATACAGGTGTACAGGTGTAAGATACAGGTGATTAAGATCAGATGTAAGCCGGAGGGGGATCGATACACTGGAGCAGAAAGCATTTCACAAAATGGAAAAGCTTATGAAGATTTTACGAAATTTAGAACTCTCAATCAGAAAATCCCAAAATCCCAAAACCCCAAAATGTGCCAAATCCTCAGAATTTTTGCACCCTCAAACTACAAGGAAATGAACTACAGGGACTACAAGGAAGGAAACTACAGGGCCCACAAGGAAGGGAATTACAGGGGAACTAATGGAGGAGGAATCAATACTCTAGATGACAAACCATTTCACAAAATTGAACATCTTTATGAAGATTCTCCAAATTTTAGAACTTTCAATCGATAGATAATATCCCAAAATCATCCCAAATTACAGACTACATTTGAACTACAGCTACATTTGGGTAAGAAGCAAACAGGTCTAAGTGACATTATTGTCGAAAAATTAACGTTAATGCAATTATTACAAATTATGTATTCTTAATCAGAAAATATCCCAAAATCCCAAAACGTGCCTTCACTGCCAAATCCTCAGAATTTTTGCACCAAGGAAAGGAACTACAGGGACAACAAGGAAGGAAACTACAGGGACCACAAGGAAGGGAATTACAGGGGAACTAATGGAGGGGGAATCAATACTCTGGATCACAAGGCATTTCACAAAATTAAACATCTTTATGAATATTTTCCAAATTTTAGAACTTTCAATCGATAGATAATATCCCAAAATCATCCCAAATTACAGACTACATTTGAACTACAACTACATTTGGGTAAGAAGCAAATCGGTCTAAGTAACATTATTGTCGAAAAATAAACGTTAATGCAATTACTACCAATTATGTATTCCCAATCAGAAAATATCCCAAAATCCCAAAATGTGCCTTCACTGCCAAATCCTCAGAATTTTTGCACCCTCAAACTACAAGGAAAGGAACTACAGGGACTACAAGGAAGGAAACTACAGGGACCACAAGGAAGGGAATTACAGGGGAACTAATGGAGGAGGAAGCAATACTCTGGATCACAAGGCATTTCACAAAATTGAACATCTTTATGAAGATTCTCCAAATTTAAGAACTTTCAATCGATAGATAATATCCCAAAATCATCCCAAATTGCAGACTACATTTGAACTACAACTACATTTGGGTAAGAAGCAAATCGGTCTAAGTAACATTATTGTCGAAAAATAAACGTTAATGCAATTACTACCAATTATGTATTCCCAATCAGAAAATATCCCAAAATCCCAAAATGTGCCTTCACTGCCAAATCCTCAGAATTTTTGCACCCTCAAACTACAAGGAAATGAACTACAGGGACTACAAGGAAGGAAACTACAGGGCCCACAAGGAAGGGAATTACAGGGGAACTAATGGAGGGGGAGTCAATACTCTGGATCACAAGGCATTTCACAAAATTAAACATCTTTATGAATATTTTCCAAATTTTAGAACTTTCAATCGATAGATAATATCCCAAAATCATCCCAAATTACAGACTACATTTGAACTACAACTACATTTGGGTAAGAAGCAAACAGGTCTAAGTGACATTTTTGTCGAAAAATAAATGCAATTACTACAAATTATGTATTCACAATAAGAAATTATCGCAAAATCCCAAAACGTGCCTTCACTGCCAAATCCTTAGAATTTTTGCACCCTCAAACTACAAGGAAAGTAACTACAGGGACTACAAGACTTTAGACCAATTTGCTTCTTACCGCTTTATTAACACTATTGCAATTTTTCTTTTGACACTGAAATTGCTCTTTGTTTTATTTTACGTTGTTCCAATTTTTATAGATGATTGGTACCAAAGTTATCAATTAAGGCTGATAGATTTCTTCTGAACAGCATTCAATATGCGTTGAAAATGCCCATAGCGATAGCATTCTCACAGAACATATCAATGAATCAGCCTGTACACTAGGGAACACAACTTTTGCATGAACTTACATCTTACATCCATTTCATGCAATCCAATTGCATGACTTGTTCCATAGTAAATTTGGGGTGCTGAATTCAAATAAGTTTTTGCCTAGTTTCCTCGTTTCCTCTACATCCATACGTATGGCATATTTGATAAATTATAATATAAAATCCTACACCAGAAATGTATATATAGGTATAATTGTTTTATAAAAATATTGCTGTTAAATATGTATATTATGCAATTATTATGCAAAAAGCAATCACTAAAGATGTCGACCATATATTAATTGAATGTATTGGGGGACCTGTATAAGGTAAGATATATTGTTCGAAAATAAAATACAATACATCGTTATTCAAGACCATTACAAGGACAAAAAAAAAGTGTTCGTAAGTGCTGATGTAATAATGGGATTGAATAAAACAAACAACTCGAGCCCGAAATGAACTGACAGGAAATCAATTGCCATTTATCATGAATAAGTCCATACGGAGTATCTTTACATCGGCCGTAATAATATGTGCTAGCGTAACCAATGTAGTAATGATCCAATTGGAATATTAAAAAAAAAAAATTAAGTATGACCAATTAGGCACAAAAAACGATTTTGTCAAAAATATTTTTAGGCGATAGTCGATAGCCCATTCCATATACCAGGTGAGCCATTTAGGACGAGACCTAACCTAACCTATTTAGCAATTGCCCAATTGTATATTGTTTAAAAAAAAAAGTATAGGTAACCAATTGGTCAAAAAAAAACGATTTTGTTAAAAATACTTTTAGGCGATAGTCGATAGCCCATTCCATAAACTAGGTGAACCATTTAGGACGAGACCTAACCTTACCTATTTAGCAATTGCCCAATTGTATATTGTTTAAAAAATATAAGTATAACCAATTGGTCAAAAAATACGATTTTGTCAGCAATATATTTAGACGATAGTCGATACCCCATTCCATATACCAGGTGATCCTTTTAGGGTGAGACCTAACCTAACCTAACCTACCCTAACACTGGGGTAACACGGACCAAACACGTGGAAGTCGCAGGGCGACATGTGTAGGGCGGATGCTTAGGCTGCTTTCACTTCAACTTGGCTATTACACTGTGTGTGAGCTTGGAGACGTGTGGACGCGCGATATCGTGAAGCAGAATCACTCTCTCCGTGAGCAGCCTAAATGGACGGAACACAAGTACATTCTATAGTTCAAAAAACATATTCTAGGGAAGGTACAAAATATGACTATAATTTAACAAGTTCCAAACTGCAGTATCAGGATTATACATTCAAACGTTTGTACTCCAAACTGCAGTATCAGGATTATACATTCAAACGTTTGTACTCCAAACTGCAGTATCAGGATTATACATTCAAACGTTTGTACTCCAAACTGCAGTATCAGGATTATACATTCAAACGTTTGAATGTATAATCTTGATACTACAGTTTAGAACTTGTTAAATTGTAGTCATCTTTTGTACTTTTGTGTTCCGTCGATTTGGGTTGCTCACGGATGGTGGAGGGAGCGATTCTGCACCACGACCGATCTTTTGTACCTTCTCTAGTATATGTTTTTTGATTTATATAATGTACTTGTATTGATCTATGAATTTGTGGATGTTGATAAAGGATCAATCTGTAAGTAATTATTGGGCTGTACACGTTTTCGAAAAATCCAATGCTCCGGAAACGGGCAAAAAAGAAGTTAACGGGCCGTGGAGCAATCCGCCGATGCACGACGTGTTTTTCAGCGATTGCATTCTGCAGCCGAGTGAAACCGCCATATCTCAATCCACGCTCCCCGATCCTGGCACAGAGGAACAATTCGGGAGCGATTGAAATATATGCAGATGGTTAGAAAACATGATGGAAATTCGTGCGCCTTCTTTGCGGGGAACAGCAGTGGAACATAGCGCGGATTCCTGCTCCCCCGACGAAGCCGGATCTAGCATCCTGGGATTATCGAATGCTGATACAAATATCCAGGGTGTACGTTAAAACGGCGCGCATTTATTTCGAAAACGTATATTGAAGGAAATGCAATTGCGACATGATAAATTCGAGTAATCGTAGACACATCAGGATCAACTACAACTACTTCTTCAATGAATTTCAGCTTTTGTACATTATTTTTGTAGAAGGCTGATGGTATGTAAAGGATTTGTAAAATGTCTTGTTTGTATAATTTTGTGTATGTGTTAAAATAATATTTGTGTTATACATGTTTAGTGATTTTTTAATTTGTTGGTAAGTTGATTTTTTTGTTTAGTTTATTGATCTAATAATCTCTAATAACATTTATTTCTTGAGTTTTCTCATTGTAGTTTAGTGGTGTTGTAATTATTCTATTGAAGTGTCTGTATGCGTTAGCATATATATGGGTGCAAACTATTATCTTGTATTTTTGAATTATATAAATATTATCCAATATTGTATATTGGTCTACGATTAGTTATAAACTTTACGATGGTGTTCGTATTGCTGAGTATGTTCGTTTATAACCTGAAGTACTCAAAGTACAGTAAATACAAGTTGTAGAAAAATACTCTTGCACCCCTTGCTGCCATTATATTATGATAGCCTCGTGGGAATGTTCTCATGTCTGAACTGCAGAGCACTCTAACAATAATAGTTACATACTCCACAAGTAAACATCGCAATTTATTACATTGTGAAATAGTTGTCCGCACTTTTATGTAATTGCTTGAATTGATCGCATACCACTTTTAATACTAGAAATATGCACACAAACATACAGCAGTAATTTTATTGATTGTTTTATCATCAGTATTAAAACTAATATAGTACTTTGCCTGAATCCAAATTACTACCTTAATATAAAAGTAAATTTAGTTGTGGTACATAACAATAGCATAAACTGACAACATTATTTTTGGTATAAATTAAATTTGACTCAATAGTCAAATTATTGCCTCTAAAGCAAATTAAAATAGCCATTTGTTACTTTCAGCGTTAGTAATAAACTCCCTGCGATCTCAAAGAGCTTAATTTTCCAAAAAAAGAGTTCCGACTGTAACTGAGCAAACGAGCCGCAAACACCACAAACGTCCAACTTTATTATTGCAAACACAAAACAGGAGTTGTTTCAATAATTCGCTAACGAATACCTGGTACGTACATATGGTCAATAATTTTCACAATAATATCGCGAAAAAGCCCAAATAGCGAGCGTGTATTAAAAACAAATTCTCTATCATGTCAAAATTGTTTTCATCATAAAACACTAATTTGAAAAATGCGCAGTTGATGTGTAAATGATGGAATTGGATTGGTAGTAATTAATTTGCTAATTGGGGGCACACAAAAATACATTGATGTATCAGGTTATTTTGTGTTTCAACATTGTATAATAGAAAAATAGGTTCAGCGTATTTACTACAGATTTTTCATTTGACATAAAATTTCGTTTGATGCTGAGATGTTTACTTTCCAGGGCTTGGTGGTCAAGCGGATGAGTGATCGCTCTGGGGTGCGCCTGTCTCAGGTTCGTGCCCGGTGAAGAGTGTTGTTGCTGTATTTATGATATTGTTCGCTTAGAAATTTACGGGTCAAGCCTCGGTGGTCGAGCGGCTGAGTGCTCGCCCTATAGCTCATATTTCACGAGTCTTAACGAAGACATATTTATAATATTTACCTTGATGGTCAGAGAATTGTCCGGCATTTCAATCGAAGAAATTTGGGTGTCCGGCTTTCAAGGACTTGCACACTACCCAGAAAATCGGGGCTCAATTAATAGTTTAGTGGTTAGTAGTTAGGCTGTGACAGTTCTAACTCACACCCCGACGAGACGTGACAATGACTCATGCTTTTTCGAATGACTCATGTTTTTCAACAGTTAACGATTTATTATGTAGAATCATTTTACATAATAAATCGTTAACTGTTGAAAAACATGAGTCATTCGAAAAAATCAGTATAAATTATGTTAATTTTGTTCCAATGCAATCTAACAGAAGCATTTCCAATTTACAGAACAATATAATAATTTAAAAAATGTGGCACACATTGAAAGTTTTAATTAACGTACAAAAAGTCTCTTCTAAAATTGTATAGGATACTGTTGCACTCGAACATCTAATTTTGACATTTTTGCACTGGGACATCAAAAATACACCAATTGTTGTAGATTTTGCCAGTAGCTATTGAAGAATTAACAGCTGAAGCTTAGAATTTGATAAATTTTGACATATGAAATTGAAACTTTGGCATATTTCGACGGCTTTAATTGAAAATTTAACAGCTGCACTTAAAAATCTGATAAGATGTATCTTAACACTATCAAAAATAGACAAATTTGAACAGATTCTGGAAGTATTGATTGAAAAATTAACAAATTTTTAGAGCTGAAGCTTAGAAATTTATAGATTCTGGCAGTATATATTGAAAAATTCACACATTTTCATAGATGAATGTTAGAATTTTATAGATTTTGGCAGTATCTATTGAAAAATTGACAGCTACACACAGTGAGGCTTAGAATTTGACAAATTTTTAAAGTTGCAATTAAAATTTAGACAGATTTCGACGTTCTTAATTGAAAGTTTGGCGAAGGTATAGACAGTTACACCTAAAATTCTGATAGATGTATTTTAACACCGAGGTATTCAGAATTGTCAAATTTTAACAGACTCTGGCAGTATCTGTTAGAATTTTATAGATTTTGGTAGTATCTATTGAAAAATTAACACATTTTTATAGCTGAATGTTGGAATTTTATATATTCTGGCAGTATCTATTGAAAAATTGACAACTACACACAGCTGAAGCTTGGAATCTGACAAATTTTGAAAGTTGCAATTGAAACATTGATAGATTTCGACGTTCTTAATTGAAAATTTGAAGGCATGTGGACAGTTGCACCTAAAATTCTGATAGATGTATTTTAACACTGGGGTATCAAAAATTGGCAAATTTGAATAGACTCTGGCAGTATATATTGCAAAATTAACACATTTTCATAGCTGAATATTATAATTTTATAGATATTGGTAGTATCTATTGAAAAATTGACAGCTACACACATCTGAAGCTTAGAATTTGACAAATTTTGACAGTTGCAATTGAAATTTTGATAGATTTTGACGTTCTTAATTAAAAATTTCAAGGTATGGGGACAGTTGCACATAAAATTCTGATAGATGTATTTTAACATTGAGGTATCAAAAATTGGCAAATGTTATCAAATTATTGCAGTATCTATTCAAAAATTGTCAGATTTTCGAAGCTGAAGCTTAGAATTTTATAGATTTTGCACATTTTGGAAGTATCTATTGAACCATTAACAGCTGAAACTTATAATTTGACAAATTTTGACAGTTGCAATTGAAACTCGTGATATTTTTCGACGGTTATGATTGAAAATTTGACATATCTGAACAGTTACACTTAAAAATTTGATAAAATATTTTATAATAACACTGGGATATCAAAAATTACAACTTTTAACAGACTGCAAGTATCTATTGAAAAACTGACAGATTTTTAAAGCTGAAGCTTAGAAATTTATAGATTTTGACAATATCTATTGAAAACTTGACAGCTTCACATGGCTGAAACTTTGAATTTGACAAATTTAGGCAGTTGCAATTGACACTTATAATAATAATAATAATATAATTATAATAATATTCATTTATTGATGCTTCTGACACTAGTATGTTGTTTTTTTCTCCTGTCTAGGTTCCCTAAAGCCCCTTAGCTCTTTGGCCTCTGTAGTCCTTTTGTGCTTTCCCTTGTGGACTCAGCTTTTATCCATGAGTCCTGTTCCTTTAAAAAGGTCCAGAATCACTGTAGTCCTTTTGTGCTTTCCCCTGTGGACTCAGCTTTCATCAATGAGTCCTGTTCCTTTAAAAAATCCCAGAATCACTGTAGTCCTTTTGTGCTTTCCCCTGTGGACTCAGCTTTCATCCATGATTCCTGTTCCTTTAAAAAAAGTCCATAATCGCTTTGGGTGTAAAGCTGCTGACTGTCCTTGGTACCACGAAAGGGTTTCCAATGTACCTCTGCCTCCCTAGTATGTCTTACACAGGTCAAATTAAATTACACATCAAAAACAAATCCAAACGGTCATACAAGTAATAGCATACATCATAGAAAAAAAATACAATAAAACCTATAATCTAGTTTAGCTGGTTCCAGTGCATATATTTCAAGCTTGCGCCATGTATAGAATGCTAGCAATAGAGTGAGTTTCACTTGAGATTTAAAACCTTTTACGTCAAGTTGCCGCACACTCTGTGGTAGCGCGTTAAAGAATTTAATTGCATACAAAGTTGTTCCTGTTTGTGTGCGTAGTGGCAACCTTTTACGTCAACTTGCCGCACACTCTGTGGTAGCGCGTTAAAAAATTTAATTGCATAGAAAGTTGTTCCTGTTTGTGTGCGTAGTGACAACCTTTTACGTCAACTTGCCGCACACTCTGTGGTAGCGCGTTAAAGAATTTAATTGCATATAAAGATGTTTGTGTTTGTGTGCGTAGTGACTTCGGATTTCATTGAAAACATGACTTGAGAACCCTTTGCGCGGTGAATTAACATTCCAGACGATTCATCGCTGATAATTCGCTGTGAGAAATCCGCGGTGAATTTTCATCGCTAACAATTTCTCGCGACATTGTTTGCGGTGATTTGTTCTGAAACTGATGTCTGTACTTTGATTTTCGATAATGTATGGTTCTACTTTGTGCATTGGGCTGAATCGGTGATACTTCGCTGGGGGAAATCCGCGGTGAATATTCATCGCTGACAATTTCTCGCGGCATTGTTTGCGGTGATTTGTTCTGAAACTGATGTCTGTACTTTGATTTTCGAAAATGTATGGTTCTACTTTATGCATTGAGCTGCATCACTGATAATTGGCTGTGGGAAATCCGCGGTGAATATTCATCGCTAACAATTTCTCGCGGCATTGTTTGCGGTGATTTGTTCTGAAACTGATGTCTGTACTTTGATTTTCGATAATGTATGGTTCTACTTTGTGCATTGGGCTGAATCGGTGATACTTCGCTGGGGGAAATCCGCGGTGAATATTCATCGCTGACAATTTGTCGCGGCATTGGTTTATGATTTGTTCTGAAACTGACGTCTGCACATCGATTTTCGAAAATGTATGGTTCTACTTTATGCATTGAGCTGCATCACTGATAATTGGCTGTGGGAAATCCGCGGTGAATATTCATCGCTAACAATTTCTCGCGGCATTGTTTGCGGTGATTTGTTCTGAAACTGATGTCTGTACTTTGATTTTCGATAATGTATGGTTCTACTTTGTGCATTGGGCTGAATCGCTGATAATTCGCTGTGGGAAATCCGCGGTTAATATTCATCGCTAACAATTTGTCGCAGCATTGTTTACGGTGATTTGTTCTGAAACTGACGTCTGCACTTCGATTTTCGATAATGTATGGTTCTACTTTGTGTATTGATCTGCATCGCTGATAATTCGCTGTGGGAAATCCGCGGTGAATATTCATCGCTAACAATTTGTTATGCGGTGATTTGTTTTGAAACTGATGTCTGCACTTCGATTTTCGATAATGTATGGTTCTACTTTGTGCATTGGGCTGGCATTCAAGCTGTAAAGTAATGGCAACATTGGGAAATCTATGAATATTAAAAATTCACGGGCGTGTTTGTGTGCTTTGTAGGACTTATATATGATTATTAAAATGTATATGCAATCATGCGAGTAGTCTCGAGGGGAAGGAGAAGGCGTGGTGGAAAAAATATCGAAAACGGAGGCCGGAATGAATGCTCAATTGAGTGTAATGTATGTGTGAAATGTTTTACATATAGCCGGAGCAAATTGGAGGAGAGTTACTAAACGATATCGACCATTACTTCGCGATAATTCGTTTTGAATTGATATCCGCCAATGAAGTAATTTAATCGCGCTTCCATGTAGACTTTTTAATCGCTATTGATAACAACGCGGTGATGTATGCATCCTCGGCGATTTGTCTCCACCGGGCATGCATTTCCAGGTATAATTAGCAGTTGTGGTGTTAATGAACGTGCGCTTGGTTTGCAGTGTAAACTCTAGTCCGGGACTAATTAAATTTCAGAGAAATAATTAGGCCACCTGCGTAAAAACTCTACATGCATTCCTAAATCGGGTGACAATGACTTTTGTGGTGCATAAATATAATTACCGGTTAAATGCGAGGCATAAAATTCTGATTAGTGCCTTTCACGGTTGCAGTTGCATGAATAAATCGGTTGATTTTCATTATAACGGGTGAACGACCGTGTTGGGAAAATAGCAGAGATGCCCGCTTGCATTGGAATTGGAACACCATTCCAAGGTTTCCGCATTAGCATTAACTACTACACTTCTTGTAACGAGTTCTAGATTTATACAAATGCAAAATACTTGAAAAAAAAATGCTTGCCACGACGGAATAAGGAATTAATATGCCCGGATGTTGATTAAAAAGCGTATCTGCTGGGAAGCAACAACGATGACGTATCGATGTGCTGAATAAATTAGTAACAATATAGATCAAAACAAAGCAATTTGCTGTCATTGGAGCGACAGTTGAAATATAAGTTGTGCTCGTATTTTACACTTTTTTTTATTATTAAGCGTGGGAATATATAGATTGTGCCATCAATCATCGTTGTGGCACGCTAATTTGAGATAACTTTTATATAGTAGGGAGATAGTACGGAATTAATCCATTTAAGATAGCATATTTCCTGCCTATTTCCAGCAGCTGCCTACATAGCGAGCTAATCTAAACTCTGGCAAACATATTGTCACGTAAATTATTTCATAAAAAATACATTCCGGAAAGTGCGTTAACGCTTTTACAGTTGCTAATAATTTAAGCGACAATAAAAACGTCCGAGGAGTTGTAAAAGCGATCCGTTTAAAAAAACGGAATAGAATATAATTTAACGGCGGCAATTAATTGAGCTTGAAGTGTTTGCCCGATGGAAAGTTTTTTGTCATGACCAATGGTCCGACCTCAACATACTACAAGAACGTTTCAAATTTTATGAGGCAGAAAATGTAATTTTCTTCAGCAACTTTCCATGGGGAAATACCTTTATAGCGTAAGTATTTACAGCACCGCAGACCGATGTTATTTCAGTGAAATCCGTAACTCTGGCCCGATTGTGTCGTGCTCCTTTTTCGCCCCCGTTATTTTAGAGCACTATAATGTTATGCAAATTAAAAATTTCAGTCTGCAAACTCATTAATGGGAAAACGTCGCCGTGGCTACAGCTTACTTGCCACGACATTCCGTTCGGTTTGCTTAATTTTTATTTCGATTTCACCCCATGACAGGGGTGGACTCCGGTGCAGCCAGCCATGCTATCTCTGATAACGGCAACTGACCGTAGTCCCCGTTGATAATCGGGTGACGCAGGGCGACTAATCGGACAGGCATGCCAATATATAACCAAATTCCCCGAGCTGACCAGTAAGATCAAATACCTTTTGGCTGTTTTAAGTTCGGACCTCAACTGTGTAATTTATGTCGCACAAAGGCCACTGCGCATAAAAACTCAATTCATTTCACAAACGAACAGCCGAAACGTGTATGTGTTTGTGTACCTGCAGTCGCGAAAAAATAAATAACATAAATCCAGGTAAATTATTTGCAAATCGCACTTGACGTGCAATGCACGATGAACGCGTTTCACTGAAAAGCTGCCCCGAAACTGCTGTGTTAATTTATTCCCGTTATGAAATCTGAATTAACGTGGAATCCGTCCTTTTTCCAATGCGCACAAATGAACAAACATAGCGCGAAAATTTTAACACCGAGGCAAGCAGAACCTATTAGTTTCCATTAATTTCAATCACACAGTACGAACCCGAGCCAAATCCGCGCTTTTAACACAGATAAATACCACCATTAAACTATTGGCACTGCCGAAAAAATATGACCACATATTACCGTTTTTGAAATATTCAACACGTTTTTAATCACCCTACTAATTGAAATCTAAAAACGGATCCACGCCACAAACCGACCCATCCCTTGTTAAATTTCCGATTAACAATTATTTTCGAACTGCTACACTTTACATATTATTGCATATTATGAAAACTGCAGTTAATTTAAATCGAAATATCAAATTATTTATTATTATGGTTCTTTGGGGACTAATGTATGCCCGTGTGGGAACGGCGAAGAATATTCCCACCGCATGATCTTGCGTGTCGTAAAAGGCGACTAATAGATCCGCGCCTTATATATTTACCCTCATCAAGTAAAATTATTTTCAATCCTCGTTTTTTTACTGTGTCATAATTTTTCATATATATCACATCAAAACTGGCAAAAACTGATCATAAATATAAAAAACCATTGATTTTTTATTTTTTTTTAATCATGATTTATTCCCACCCTGCCTAGTAGCAATTAAAGCATTGAGTCATTACGCTGTGTGGAACTAAAAGTATGTTATTAAAATGCAAAATCATCAATTCCTGTTCAAATTTAAGAATTTATTTTTTAAAAATCATACGATTTAAATCGTAATGTAAATCAATTGATATACACTGTGTATCAGCCAAATGGAATAAATTCGATAATAAATAAATGGGGACGTGTTCGAAAAAACGCTCGGACACGTCGATTGTTATTTTTAGTTGCGCATTTTTTTCAACAAAAACTTTTTATACAGGGTGTGTCATGTGACCGTGGCCAATACCAACTTTCTTATTTTAAATGCAACACCTGGTATATTATTCAATTTTTGGATTCTTCAGAAAATTCTAGACATATTTCATGTACAATGTCCTATACCTATCTTCAACTGTTTCGGAAATATTAAGTGTTTTCAGATTTATTGCAAAAATTAACATTAAAAAAAGAAAATTATTTGATTACAGAAATTCGTTACAACACACTCAAAAACTAATAAGTAATACTGTTTATTTCTTGATAATGTAAAAAAACAAAAAAAAAACAATAAATTTCAGTGGAGGAGATGTTCAAAATGCTCGCCGTGAACGTCTTGGCAACATCCTAATCTTAAATAGAAATTTCTTCTAACGTTACTCAACATCTCAGGCGTGACCGATCTAATCGCAAGCATTATTCGTCTTCTTAAGTCAGCTAAGTCGAGGGGTTTAGTTTTGTATACAATACTTTTGACATATCCCCATAAGAAGAAGTCTAATGACGTCAGATCAGGGGATCGTGCTGGCCATTCCATCGATCCTCGCCTCCCTATCCACTGATTTGTTATATTGATTATATTGATATGATATTTTAATATTTCCGAAACAGTTGAAGATAGGTATAGGACATTGTACATGAAATATGTCTAGAATTTTCTGAAGTCTTCTCTAAAAATAACAATAGACGTGTCCGAGCGTTTTTTCGAACACGCCTCCCTTTATTTATTACTGAATTTATTCCATTTGGCTGATACACCCTGTATATATCACATCAAAACTGGCAAAAACTGATTGATTTGATTTGAATTGATTTAAATTATGATGTATTCCAACCCTGGCTAGAAGCAATTAAAGCATTGAGTCATTACGCTGCGTGGAACTAAAAATATGTTATTAAAATCCAAAACTAAACGCAATATTAAGCAATCCAAAACGGCATTAATATTTAATGCGTGGTATTAATAAGGGCTGTACTTTGCGTATACTGTACTGATGTAAACGAGTTCAAACATTGACGGTGCTTGCAAAATAAAACGAAAAAACATATGAATTATTAATTCTGTACATAACAAATGTTTAATTCCGGTGGCTTCCTTTGTTTACAAACAAGACACAAATAATCAGCTCCGCTTTTGCTTGGCAATAATTTTGTTTACTACTTACAATTCAGAAACGCATTAGATAATTTTGCCTCGCATGTTTGCAAAATAAACGTTTAATTTTTGACTGATTGTGTATTTGCGAAGATGTTTTTGAAGTTAAACAGCTTTAATAATAATAATAATAATACTTTTGTTAAACAGAAGTATTTTGAGCTGGATGTACAATAAAATATGTTCATTCAATTAGAAATGTATTATTCGGGGAGTTATTTCAAATTAAACGAGAGCAAACGTAAATAATTGAGATAAAGGGCGTATTTTCAATATTTCAGACGGTAAATAGTTACGCCGGCTCAATTGGAGTGGCGGTTTTTCGGAGGGTAGAAATGTCTAATAAATATAGCCGCTGAAAAGGTCCAGTAAATATTTTCCGTCCCTTCTTGAAAAATAAACATTGGACTACAGTAACAAATAGCGTAAAAATGCATTACTCTTTAAAGGGTGTATTGACTGTTTGCGCAAACATTAATTTAGGTGCACGCTGTATTTTTGTTTCGCAAATAAAATTTTTCGTAGTTACATTCGGATTATTGAATCTGCACATGCTTTTTTTAGTAAATAATGAAAATGGTGCATTAGTGTTGATTATATTTTGTAAACATTGCGTAGGCGAAATTTACGAAGCCATTAGTGTCTGAGTGTATTTACATTTTACACGTGAAATGGATTTTTGGTGGATTAACTTATTGTTTACACTGTGATTATGTGAAGCAATTGGCTTCAAGTATGTGGGTTTACTGCAAGATTTGTGACAATTGAGCGAACAGAGTCCCGATTGTATCCTATTATGTATTTTTCTCACACCGTCGAGTCGGTGAGACAAATTTAGTTTATTCCATATTCCGAAACAAATTCAGTCAAACGTGCCTTTATTTTTCGTACTGGAAAGGGAGTCTGGAGTTCATTTATAATCCGAGTAGTTCTTGATAACGAAAATACTTGGAATTGCCTCAGTATATTGGAAGTAATTAGCAAATGTTTTAAGAAAGAAAAAAAGTCGTAGCTATAAATCTGCTGGAAGCGTCACGGTCGTATATTTAGTGAAACTTATTCGAAAAGTGCGAGGATTTTGAACCTCATCCAATCAATCAGTGGGAAAGAACAATTTTCACACCCGGAAAGGCTCTGCCCCTGTTTCCCGGTGTTTATTTAGAGAAAATTTACTTTAATTGAATCGTCGCTTGGTTTGATAAAAGCATCCATCGTTTCGGAATATTCGCCGACATTCACGTCCCTATATTGATTTCTTCGAAACGGTGTTTACTTATCGGGCATTTATCGGGTTATTGGTCCGCTCCGTCCTCGCATTTCGGCGGGAATAAAATCGGGATCCCGAAAAGAATCTTAATTACACGCCGCCAGAATCATAATGGAATCCCGATAATTGTCGCGTCGGTGAAAATAAATATCACTTACTTTAAAATTGCTATTAAACGGAATTAATGAAACTAATTACGCGACCCTTCCAAGTTGCCCCCCATTAGAAGTACTTATATCTTTCCTAGTTGGCCGAATGACGAAGAAACTTATACAACTAGTAGTGTAATTTGAGGTTATGCTAGGCACCGCGTTCCAGAATTTATATTAACTCGACTGTTTTACTACGCAATTTCATCAGGTCTGTTTCAATTCCGAGGGGTCCAAAATAATCTCTGCTCCCTGTGAATGGCGAAACAAAAAACGTCTTAACGGTTTTATTTGAATACACACCCCCGCAGCACCTACTTCCCCGCGCTGAACGCACGGATTATCATTCCACATTCAGTGCCGGACTGGCTCAGCGGGACCGGCAAAATTTCCCGGCGGACCAACCGTAAAATAGTTGAAAACAGTTCGGAATACTGATTTTTCTGTCTTCGCGCGCGCGCGAGGGGTGTGAGGGGGCGAAAATTAACGGCCGTAAATATTCATAATGGGGCCCGGAATCAACTGAGCAAGCACATCGTGAAGGCCCTAAACCATGAGGGTGGTTATCTAACACGATTATAATATAATGAGGTCGAAGCAGTAGTAAAATTTGAAGTTGGAGTGAATTATTTCGGTCCTGAAGTATTTAATTGAAAAGTTATGACCAACTCAACCTTCTACACATAATATTCGAATATTGCAGGTTCAAATTTAAGAAAACCATTTCTCTACATAGCTACTTCAAATATTTCGCAACTTGCCACAGTAATTACCCCTCCAATGGTTTCTACATACGTTCATGGAATTAATGGTAAAAACTTCAGAAAAACAGAAAATTCATGAAAATGCAATGACTACAGTTTCTACAGCTACATGTCTACAAATCAACAGCGTCGAAATGCGCTCGCAAAAATTCAATATGCTCGGTCCTAGTAATTAATGTAATTACGAGTTATTCGCGTAATTACATTTACACGCTGATCCGGTGAGATTCTCTCGAGCGCACTTTGGAGCAACCAAAATTTTTGGTGAGCCAACAGCAATTTTGCAATATTCATTGATTCATTCATTTTCAAGTTACAATAAAAATTCAGCTATAGTTATGGATGTAAAATTTACATGGATAACTAGAACTAACATTTAAATGATCACACGGTATTTATAACGAAAATTTTTATATCTTGTGTCCTTCTTTTATGTTCCATTTTTTTTTCAACAATTTCCACAAAAATTTTGCATTTTACAATTAATATTCCATAATTTCTCTGGAAATATTCAAATCCACCATCCAAATTTCACAATATCCATGATAATATTATTGCCATTTATGGGATTTTCGAAGTCATTTTGTAACCAAAGGTTACTTTTGGTTACAGGAGCAACCAAAAATTAGTGAGAAATTTTGCAATATTCATTGATTCATTCATTTGCAAGTTACAATGAAAATTCAGCTATAGTTAGCCATGTAATACTTCCCTGGATAACTAGAGCTGACATTTAAATGATCACTCGGTATTTGTAATGAAAATTTTGCAACGTTCCGTTTTTTTTCAAAATTTTACAAATTCCACAGTAATTTTGTATTTTACAGTTGATATTTCATAATTTCTATCGAAATATTGCAATCCAAAAGCAGCCAAAGAATACAGGAGCAACCAAAATTTTTGGTGAGCCAAAAATTGATGAGCAATTTTGCAATATTCATTGATTCATTCATTTGCACGTTACAATGAAAAATGCAGCTATAGTTAGCCATGTAAAATTTTCATGGATAACTAGAGCTGACATTTTAATAATCACTCGGTATTAATAATGAAAACTCTGCAATGTTCCATTTTTTCAATAATTTCCACACAAATTTTGCATTTTACAATTAATATTCCATCATTTCTATCGAAATATTGAAATCCACCATCCAAATTTCACTATATCCATGATAATATTATCGCTATTTATGGGATTTTCGAAGTCATTTTGTAATTTGTAATGAAAACGACGATACTTTCATAATTTTCGTCTTGAAAAATGAAAATTTTGTTGTTTGCATTTGTATTTGTATTTTACTTTGTATTTTACAGTTAATATTCCATAATTTCTATCGAAATATTGAAATCCAAAAGCAACCAAAGATTACAGGAGCAACCAACATTTTTGGTGAGCCAAAAATTTGTGAGCAATTTTGCAATATGCATTGATTCATTCATTTGCACGTTACAATGAAAAATGCAGCTATAGTTAGCCATGTAAAACTTCCCTGGATAACTGGAGCTGACATTTTAATGATCACTCGGTATTAATAATGAAAATTCTGCAGTGTTCCATTTTTTTCAACAATTTCCACAAAAATTTTGCATTTTACAATTAATATTCCATAATTTCTATCGAAATATTGAAATCCACCATCCAAATTTCACTATATCCATGATAATATTATCGCTTTTTATGGTATTTTCGAAGTCATTTTGTAATTTGTATTGAAAACGACGAAAATTTCATAATTTTTGTCTTGAAAAATGAAAATTTTGTTCTTTGCATTTGTATTTGTATTTTACTTTGTATTTTACAGTTAACATTCCATAATTTCTGTCGAAATATTGCAATCCAAAAGCAGCCAAAGATTACAGGAGCAACCAACATTTTTGGTGAGCCAAAAATTGGTGAGCAATTTTGCAATATTCATTGATTCATTCATTTGCACGTTACAATGAAAATTCAGCTATAGTTAGCCATGTAAAACTTCCCTGGATAACAGGAGCTGACATTTTAATGATCACTCGGTATTAATAATGAAAACTCTGCAATGTTCCATTTTTTTTTTTCAATAATTTCCACAAAAATTTTGCATTTTACAATTAATTTTCCATAATTTCTATCGAAATATTGAAATCCACCATCCAAAGTTCACAATATCCATGATAAAACTATCACTATTTATGGGATTTTCGAAGTCAATTTGCAATTTGTAATGAAAACGACAAAAATTTCATAGTTTCTATTAATATTTTGCATTTTACAATTAATATTCCATAATTTCTATCGAAATATTGAAATCCACCATCCAAAGTTCACAATATCCATGATAAAACTATCACTATTTATGGGATTTTCGAAGTCAATTTGCAATTTGTAATGAAAACGACAAAAATTTCATAGTTTCTATTAATATTTTGCATTTTACAATTAATATTCCATAATTTCTATCGAAATATTGAAATCCACCATCCAAATTTCACAATATCCATAATAATATTATCGCTATTTATGGGATTTTCAAAGTCATTTTGTAATTTGTAATGAAAACGACGAAAATTTCATAGTTTCTATTAAAATTTTGCATTTTACAATTAATATTCCCAAATTTCTATCGAAATATTGAAATCCACCATCCAAATTTCACAATATTCATGATAATATTATCGCTATTTATGGGATTTTCGAAGTCATTTTGTAATTAGTAAAGAAAACGACAAAAATTTCATAGTTTCTATTAAAATTTTGCATTTTACAGTTAATATTCCATAATTTCTATCGAAATATCGAAATCCACCAACCAAATTTCACAATATTCATGATAATATTATTGCTATTTATGGAATTTTCGAAGCCATTTTGTAATTTGTAATGAAAACGACGAAAATTTCATAGTTCATATTGATTTTTTAAAATATATAATCAAAATTTTACACCTTCCATTATATATATATATATATATATATATATATATATATATATATATATATATATATATATATATTGCAAATTTCAATGAAATCTTTAATAACTTTCCAATGAATATCACTTTCGGGGAAAGCCGTTATAATTTCCAACTAAATACTTGCAGGTTCCATCAATCTTGACAATTTTGGTATTTCGTATAAAAAATTGTACAGAAAATTTTGTAATTTTCAATAAAATTTTGTAATTTTTAATAAACTTTCAACATTCACAGTAATTTACAATCTAAATGATATAATTCCAATGAAAATTTTGTTTTTAGATGAACTTTTTGCAATGTTCCATTTTTTCCAATAATTTCCACAAAAATTTTGCATTTTACATTTAATATTCCATAATTTCTATCGAAATATTAAAATCCACCATCCAAATTTCACAATATCCATGATAATATTTTCGCTATTATGGGATTTTCGAAGTCCTTTTGTAATTTGTAATGAAAATAACGAAAATGTCATAGTTTCTATTGATTTTTTTAAATTTATAATCAAAATTTTGCACCTTCCATTATATATTTTGCAAATTTCGATGAAACCTTTAATAACTTTCGAAGGAATATCACTTTTGGGGAAAGCCGTTATAATTTCGAACTAAATACTTCCATCAATCTTGACAATTTTGGTATTTCGTAATAAAAAATTGCACAGAAAATTTTGTAATTTTCAATAAAATTTCAGCAGTCACAGTAATTTACAATCTAAATGATATCATTTCAAAGAAAATTTTGTCATTTCCAACAAAATTGCAATATTAAGAGTAATTTACAATCCAAATGATATAATTTCAATGAAAATTTTGTAACTTCCAACAAAATTGCAACATTCACCGTAATTTACAATCTAAATGATATAATTTCAATGAAAATTTTCTTGTTGGATGAACTTTCTGCAATGTGTAATAAAATTTCGTAATTTATATCGCTATTTAGGGCGATTTCGAAGTCATTTTGTAATTTGTAATGAAAAAGACGAAAATTTCATAGTTTCTATTGATTTGGTTTAAATTTATAATCAAAATTTTACACCTTCCATTATATATTTTGCAAATTTCGATGAAATCTTCAATAACTTTCCAAGGAATATCACTTTTGGGAAAAGCCGTTATAATTTCCAACTAAATACTCGCAGGTTCCATCAATCTTGACAATTTTGGTAAATCGTAATAAAAAATTGCACTAAAAATTTTGTAATTTCCCATAAAATTTCAACATTCACAGTAATTTACAGTCTAAATGATATAATTCCAATGAAAATTTTGTTTTTAATGAACTTTTTGCAATGTTCCATTTTTTCCAATAATTTCCAGAAAAATTTTGCATTTTACATTTAATATTCCATAATTTGTATCGAAATATTGAAATCCACCAACCAAATTTCACAATATCCATGATAATATTTTCGCTATTATGGGATTTTCGAAGTCCTTTTGTAATTTGTAATGAAAACGACGAAAATTTCATAGTTTCTATTGTTTTGTTTTAAATTCATAATCAAAATTTTGCACCTTCCATTATATATTTTGCAAATTTCGATGAAATCTTTAATAACTTTGTAAGGAATATGTTTTCTGGGAAAAGCCGTTATAATTTCCAACTAAAACTTGCAGGTTCCATTAATCTTGACAATTTTGGTATTTCGTAATAAAAAATTCTAATGGAAATTTTGTAATTTCCAATAAAATTTCAACATTCGCAGTAATTTACAATTTAAATGATATAATTCCAATGAAAATTTTGTTGATCGATGAACTTTTTGCAGTGTGTAATCAAATTTCGTAATTTGTAACGTAAATATAGAAAATTTGCATACAAAACTGTCACAATTTCTATTTAAATGTTTAATTTCAAATCAAAATTGTGTATTTTCAATTTAATGTAATGCAAATTTCTATTAAAATATTAATAAGTTAGGAAGTGATATGCTTTATGGATAAATTTATTATAATTTCTACTAAAAATTTAAGGTGAATTAAAATTTTGGAATTGAAAATACGAATATCAAAATTTCTAATGAGAATTTTCTAATTTCTAATGAAAATTTTCGTAATTTCCCATTAAATTCTGTAATTTATCATTACAACTTAGTCAATTCCTTTGAGTTTTGTAATTTACAATACAAATTTTGTATTGTATATACAATACAAAATATACTAGTATAAGTTATCTGTCACTGAAATTTCTGAAATTTTACCTAATGGATATTTTAAAAACTTTATGCTAGATCTGTATACAGTATGCCTGAAGATAAATCCTCTGAAAATTTGACCACTAGTATGTCTCAAATAAGTGAGAAAATCCAGTTATTAACTTTCCGAGTTGACCAGTATAAGTTATCTGTCACCGAAATTTCTGAAAATTTGTCTAATGAATATTTTGAAAATGTTATGCTATATTTGTATACAGTATACCTGAAGATAAATTCTCTGAAAATTTGACAACGGGTGTAAATTAAGTGAGAATATCGAGTTATTAACTTTGGCCAGTATAAGTTATTAGTCACTGAAATATCAAATTGTGTTCAAATGTGCATCGATATGCAATATTTAACGAAATATGCTCGAAACCCGAAAATATGCAAAATAAAAGTGGAAAATTTACAATTGTCTTATGCAAATTCGCGTAGAAACGTAATTATATAAATGGCATATGCATATTATAGTATATGATTTTGCATATAATCTCAGCTCTAGTGATGAGGACTTTTGGGAATCCTAGAAAACTCCATCGATTGACGCGCTCATCTAATCACCACATTTCATTAAATCAAAGCCATCTTCAGTACAGCTATAGGTGAAACGTGTGAAGCCCACATGGAGCTGCTAACCATTCATTTCTTCGGTATCTGCGTTCTTTAGTTCAGTTTCGAGAATCGTAAAGTGTGGTTATAAATAATGCAGCAGCCTCTTGTGGATATTCGGAGGCATATTAATATTTCAGATGTTTATTTATATTACTAAATATGTAATTCAATTTTTTTAAGAAGCAGACGGGACACGATTGTGTTCCCCAAGAAGTAAACCTTGAGAGTAAACAGTAATTTTTTAAGCAAATATATTATTATTTCATCCTCTGCTGTGATCGTTATCATGGTAAATTTCTATAAATATGCTATAGAGATTGACAGTGTTAATATTACATTTTGTGACAGTCAAACCAACGACTATTGATTAGTTCATTAGTTAGTAACGCCGCACATACTATATATCAAATTGAGAAGGCTCTAAATCTCATGCTGTTAATTATTGGTTGGTTTAGTATTACGTTGATAATGAGAAAAATTTCGTGTATGGATTCGAATTTTCCGACATTGTAGGCAATTGAAATAAATTTGTAGGTTCTTCCATTTTATAGTTTTGTATGAATATATGTAATAACAGTATACAGCAGTTGTGATCAATTTTAATGTTTCGAATAATTTCTGGTGTGTACTGTGTGTGTAGGTAACGTAAAAACGCATTTTAATGGTCAATCGGACAGCTACGGTTTTATTTATCTGAAGTAAAAAATGGAAATTTATATATCAAATGATTGCAGATTATCCTCCATTGTGCGCTATCGGGGCGCATTGGGTGAAAAATTATTATGTCAGTTGGGTGGTTTTTCGGCCGTCCCAAAAATATCGAAATTAGTTTTATTGAAATATCGCTCGCAAACTGAGCCATGGTCCATTGATTACAATCAGTGAGTCTGTGCATCGGCTGTTCAAAGCCAGGGTTTTATTTCGTCGTTTGGAACGTGATTAGCGACAGTTAAGGACGCGATTGCATGGAAATTGAATAATACGTTATTCATATCAGACGGGGATGAGCGGTTTAAGGGCTGCCGGTGCAAAGGCCGGTCCGAAGCAGCCCTTACGTAACACCTAGTGTGTAGATGTTGATTAAGATATCAAGTAATAGTCGGACCCAAAGAGAATCCATTATGACGTCGAGGCGGAGTGACCACAGCAGGGTAAACGCTGTTACAGTGAGATTAGACGGGCGGGATTAAAACTTATTATTTCTGAAAGCGATTCGCATTTCACATTTTAATCCGTGACTGATGCCCGGGCGGCAGTTTTTAATACTTCCCTCTTATTTTCATAGCTAACAAAAATTCGGAGCAAACAAAGGGGAAATATTTAGCTTTATGACATCCATCAAGCGCTTTTCAGTAGTTGCTTTAACGCTTCGGATAACACCAAACTATAATAATAAATTACAACACAAAGTAGCAGGCATGCATTAGCATCGTGCATCTGCACCATTATCTTCCATCAGAATTACACTTACACCAAATTTGTACACAGTACAATCAATAAAACACAACAATCAATAAAACACAACAATCAATCAACACAATCAACATAAACAATCAATGAAATTACATTGTCGTGTGTTTCATCAAAGGCGGCAGATTCTACTGTTCTATTAGACTACTAATAATAATAAACTGTTTAATTTTACAAGCAATTTATGTTTTCTGTCTAATTATGGCTAATTAGATAACTTCTTGTAAATTGTGTCTCTATGGATTTCGCTTCATCCATATCAGGTTCTTTTCACAGCCAGGCGAACCGCCAACTTCAGTTCCACTCGGAATAAATTCTACTTACTTCTGGAGTCAATAGGGTTCGAATCTAGGACCAGTTTCAGTTCCTCTCAGAAAAAACATGAATTGATATTGCGATATACTATGTTCCCACGTAGTACCTTTGACGTGACCTATTATACAAGGCACCTAATTTAATTTATAACTTGAAATGAAAGAAAACATACTAAATATTTATTCACGCTATCGCTATACTGAAACAAAAACCTTGTTCTTTATATCTTAAGAAACTCTTTTCATATTCTTGAAAGTTACTGTGGTTTACAATTTTATCATTGTCGACTGATGTCATCAAAGACAAACAAGGTTGTAGGTACTAAGCAACTACAACTAAATTAAAACCAAACAAACAAGTTGGTAGTACTTGCTTAATGGATTAAAAATTAACGGATTTAGAAATTTCAAATTTAAATAAGACCGAATTTGAAAATGGTGCAAAATGTCTAATTGAACAAATAATAAGAAGAAGAACAGTTAACAATTTTTGCGAACGCGAACGATAGTTTCAAAATAAATAAATGAGTTATTATAAATTATATAGTATATAGTTATTATTATAAATGAGCTATGTTCAATGCAAGAATAATTAAATGAACAAGCAATTTAAAAAAGCGAAATTTAAAATATCAATTTGTTCTTTTGTATTTATACAAAGTGATGAGTACTGGGAAGTGATTGAACCCCTTTTAGGTATATACGAGGTGATTCAAAAGGTATGGTAAAAACTCAAGGGTGTGACCTATGACTTATTTCCAATCTAATTACAGAGGATTTCTTTGTTTTTATCATGTTCTATTAAATCAATTCATAATAAAAAATAAGTCAAACAAATGCTAATTTGTGATAATGGAATTGGCATTTTAATTTCACCAATTGCACCTAAATATTTGGATCCCACCTTTTGAATCACCCTGTATGTTAAATTCAATTAAAAACTGTCGAAATCTGCCAAATTTACAATTATAGTTGTCAAAATTTGTTAAATTTTTAACAACTTTCTAATTGGGTACATGAGGCATTCAAAATCTATAAAATTCAAAGCTTCTTCTGTGAAAATCTGTAAATTTTTCATAGATACTGCCTGAATCTATTAAATTTTGTCAATATTTGATATCCCAGTTTTAAAATGTAAACATCTACAAGATTTTTGAGTGCAACAGTTCGCATACGTCAAATTCTCAAATAAAACCGTCGAAATCTGTCAAATTTTTAATTGCAACTGTCAAAATATGTCAAATTCTAAGCTTCAGCTGTGAAAACCTGTACATTTTTTAATAGATCTGCTAAATTGTGTCTATTTTTAATGTCCCAGTGCAAAAATGTAAAAAGCTATAAGTTCGCACGTTGAAAATAACAGCGATACTACACAAAAATTAACATTTCACTGCCCGAACCTGTTAAATTTTGTCAATTTTTGATATCCCAGTTTTAAAATGTAAATATCTCTCAGATTTTTAAGTGCAGCAGTTCGCATACGTCAAGTTCTCAATTAAAACCGTCGAATTCTGTCAGTTTTTTAATTGCAACTATCAAAATATGTCACATTCTTAGCTTCAGCTGTGAAAACCTGTCAATTTTTTAATGGATACTGCCAAAATTTGTCAATTTTTGATGTCCCTGTGCAAAAATGTAAAAAGCTATAAGTTCGCACGTTGAAAATAACAGCGATGCTACACAAAAATTAACATTTCACTGCCTGAACCTGTTAAATTTTGTCAATTTTTGATATCCCAGTTTTAAAATGTAAATATCTTTCAGATTTTTAAGTGCAGCAGTTCGCATACGTCAAGTTCTCAATTAAAACCGTCGAATTCTGTCAGTTTTTTTAATTGTAACTATCAAAATATGTCACATTCTTAGCTTCAGCTGTGAAAACCTGTCAATTTTTTAATGGATACTGCCAAAATTTGTCTATTTTTGATGTCCCTGTGCAAAAATGTAAAAAGCTATAAGTTCGCACGTTGAAAATAGCAGCGATACTAACTTATTTTAACAATAACTCTTGTATAGTGTCACTTTGTCAAATCATTTTTTATCTTCTGTTCATACATTCGGTTTTTCTGTTGTGTATAATAATATTAGAATACTAGAGATCATATCCTGTACTTATTTGAATTGTTATTTGAAATCTATATCTTTCAAATTTCAAATTACAATTCAAATAAGTTCAGGATATATACACATTAAATACATATGCATCTAAAGATGTTTTTTATAACCGAAACTAGTTAGGCACACATTAAATACATATGCGTCTGAAGATGTTTTGTTATAACCGAAACTAGGCGATAAGAATAAATAATAAAGTATATAAATAAAAAGCAGTAAGTACTTATTAAAACAATCATAAATTATTACAATTGTTATAATTTATTAGTCATACTTTTATTACAGAAAAACCCTGAAAAGCCCAGAAAAATCCGCAAAAACCCGGAAAAACCCGCAAAATACCAAGTGCACAGTCTTTTTCCAAAGTGTCCCGTCTTTTTGTCAACCCTGACCGTGTATAACATCCGAAATCGTTATGTTCTAATGTTTACACCAGGAAAACCAAAGAAAACAGTGTTTCTATTACTAAATCTGTTTGTCGAGGTAACAGAAATAGAGATTGGTTCTTGCGAAAGCAGAAATAACAAAAAATCATTAATGTTGACATGGATTGTGATCAATTTTAACTCAACCAGACCTCAACCTCAAATCTTAGCAAGTTTAAAAGCTCCAGAACAAAATTGATTAGTTTCAGCTGCAAGTGACAAAAAGTACAAATTTCTCCGATGATTAATTTTAATCTTTTTCATGTAGTATTTTTTATATCTTTTTTATTCTTATAAGTAGGGTCCGGATAAATAAGCACTAAAAAATTCAAAACAAGCGCTTGACAAAGCAGGCGAATTAAGAAAAATAAGCATGAAAACACTGTAAAAAAATTCAATACAGCAAAACAAGCAAAAAAAGGATGTATTTTCAAATAAAAATTAAAAACCATCTTCAGAGGCATATGTATTTAATATGCATATATCCTGAACTTATTTGAATTGTAATTTTAAATTTGAAAGATATAGATTTCAAATTACAATTAAAATAATTTCCAGATTAAATACATATGCCTTTGAAAATGTTTTTTTTAAGCGAAACTAGTGAGGCGATAAACATAAATAATAAAGGAATAATAAAACACTTGGTTGACGTTTCACAGTATATATAGAATAGAAAGTTTCGGCCTCTCAGCCATTCTCAAGAGTATAAACTCTATACTGTTATTTAAGTTTCTAATTTAATAAATAAGAAAATAAATGAACAAATACCAGTAAGTACTTATTAAAACAACCTTAAATTATTACAATTGTTATAATTTATTAGTAGTATTAGTAAGTTTAGTATTAGTAATATGATAATAGATAAATAGTAAGTTTGATTTTTAAAAGTGGTGTTGTGTGAATGTATTAGAAATGTGTAATTTTCCGTTTCTGAAAATGAAATAGAGGAACGAAACGAGTGTCCTCTGGCGCTTTTGATAATACTTATGGTCTTATTGCGGAACTAATATTTTTTTCTGCATTGAATGAAAAACTTTTTCACTTAGGGTAACAAATATATACTCTTACAACTTTCATATTTTATGTCTTGGACGAGTCTGATGCCAGGCTGTAAAAAGCAGTGAAAAGTAGGATGGAAGTTTTGAAATTTTTTTCGCCTAGTTAATAAAACAGGGCCGGCTTCATAACACTGACGTCGGCGTCTTTATAACTAAATTAAATGTATATTAAAAATAATTACTTGGCTGCGCTGTCATGGTTTGTGTTGTAGTATAAATTCAATGCGGATATATATATATATATATATATATATATATATATATATATATATATATATATATATATATATATATATAAAATGGCCGGGGAGAACGGTTGCGATAAATTGGAGCGCAAGGAAGATATATGAGTGATATTACAAATAGAATACACACTACTAAAACGGTTTACTCGTTGAAATTATTTCCTGGGGAAGCATATTCACGCACGAGAGGAAATAAATGGATGAACTTATTATATCGCCGGATTATTTCAGTAAAAAGCATCTCCGGGTAGGTATTATATGAAATCGACACATAAACTCATCATAAAGGACGCAGTTATAGCAGAGAATTCCGGAATTGTGTTAGACCGCACTGGGAAGTACAAGGCTGTGCAAAAAAATTGCAAGCTCTACTAATACGATACGTGCAGAATTCAATATTCTGCGTGGAAGTAGTTGAGAACAATATCAAAATAATAAAAAGGAGGAAGGAAATCTGAAGAGACCGTGGCAATTCGTTCCAGTCGTCGATGGGTTTTTGAAGTAAGTGTACAGTAAGTCAATAATCTGAGCCGTGCAAATCACGTGAATTGTAAAACTGGTAGTAATATTTATTTGCGAGATGTACAAGGCATGCAACATCTGGTGATACGTGGAAACTGGAAACTTGGATGCAAACGCCCTCTGCGAATATAACTTCATCGCGTTTTGTAAATTGAATTATTGTGGAAATAAAATAGAAGAGTGGGTTTCCGGGCCTACGAGAGCCGGGGTACTTAGGGCTCTATCCAATATTTACAAATGATATTTATTTTCCTTGCGCGCGCTGATATTGTTTCAGTGAATTATATGTCATCGTTCCCGCAGTGTGTAACGCACACCTCCCAAAGTATTTCCGATGCGACGAAATGTATCACACATTTTTCTGGAAGTTTAATGCGCAACTTACAGTCCGTAACCCATTCTTACACCCGGTGGCACCTACATATGAGATACATGTCCGACCTGACGGGCAGTAATGTAAAACCAGTGGAACTTCATAAACATCTGCGGGGTAAAATTCAGAAATTGTGTAACGGATTCAACCCTGAGATGACAGATTGTATTAACAGTCCGCCACAGTAAAATAAGGCACCGGGTGACCCAATTTAGACTTTTATGACATCTAGGATAATGTCTGCTGCTGTTTACATTCCTTATTATATTCTACCCCAATGTTATTTGAACAACTATATTCACCTACCCTTAACCCTACATAATCACAAAAACAACAGCAATTAATTTGTATGTGCACTTTGCAATTACATTAAATAACACTCAAAATTTTAATTAAACCCACAAGTATTGGGTTTCATCAAGTATCAGATCAATTCAATTTGCAACTCTTGATACGAGTTATAAGATTACATTAAATCGTTTCCTTAAGTTAAATTGGCATTACATGCTGCGGCGATTATAGAGTTTATTATTTCAGTCGTATTTCATCCGACACAGACGGAAAGCCATGGAAATCTCATAACGCGGAAGTT
Organism: Othius punctulatus; assembly: GCA_951805005.1. NCBI lineage: Eukaryota > Metazoa > Arthropoda > Insecta > Coleoptera > Staphylinidae > Othius > Othius punctulatus. The sequence goes on along the minus strand of OX638147.1, from coordinate 35,209,289 downwards.
AAGGTTAAATCTGGAAAATCTCCCCTTCCTCAAGTATGTCCTCGTCGGTGATGTCGAGTACGCATGAATGCTAAATAGGATTTAATCGCACACTCTCACGTCTAAGTTGGATCAGAGTACTCTAAACAGTTCAACCATCAAATCGGATTAGAGGGGTAAAAAAGAGCGGCTGGCGTCCGTCTTAATAACACAATTGCGAATTAAAAGTTATAATAATTCGGGCCCAACTAATCACGGGTATAATTTAAAGTCCTTAGAACAGTCTGCGTTCCAATTAAGGGCGCGATCGCTCTTAGCCAAATTGCCGGATACACAATTAATACAATAATAAATTTTGACGTATTATTTCGTAAATTAATACCCGGGAAATTTTACGAAAACCCCCAATTAACAAACGCAAATAATTTTCGCCGACTCCAACAGAATTTCATACGTAATTACGTCGTTACACAACAACGTTTGCTGCCGGAATATTAAAATAGTTCCCCGACAAAGAACTGCATGCGTTATTAGATCACAATTTCGCGCCCGTGTGTGGAAAGGTGAATCACATTTCGAATTAATAAAATTTATGTTGTGCACACTCACCGCGCGTTAACCAGCAGAACGATTAAAAGGATTATTATCTATTACATGTTCCCACACACTAGTTTGCACCACATTATTACCAGCTTCAGTTTTATTATTTTCTAATTTATGTATCGTGTGTTATATCAATAAACTGCTTCCCTGTAGGCACGATTAAAGGCATTAGTCGCCATGGTTAACATGCACCAACAATCTTATTAGTGCCCTACTCATATTATTATTTATTATTATTTTAATTCTGAGCTACTCCAGAACCTAGAACTTAATGAATGAGATATAATCTCATCATTTACAAAAACATGGGGTTTAATACAAATCTCAATGCATACAGAAATAATTCAAAATAATAAGATTTGATTTGAGCCATATAACAAATAAAAAAATATTCGTACAACAAACATAAGCTGATAGAACTTAATGAATGAGATATCATCCCATCATTTACAAGCTCACATACTATGCTCAATGCTCTATGCATACAGAAATAATTCAAAAAAATAAGCATGTTTTTACCACAGTTTTTTTATTGATATATGGTGGCGTTTTTTACCATATGAGAATCGCGAATTGCATATTGTTTTAATTGCACATACGATATACTAGTATATCACTTAATATCAGAAATAAATAACATTAATTTTGATACGTTAGTTCTAGAGATATCAGTACTTGTGTGAGAAGATTAGATGTTTTTCCTATAATTACAATATCTCTAGAATCGCTCATTGGATATAAATTTAATGATATCAGTATAATGCAAGTATATCATACAATATCTGTAATTATTTATATTTTTATTGATACGGTGGCTTTTGATATATTGATATTAAATTAAAATATGAGACTATTAAGGCTGCAAAATAGCAAAACGAAAATTGAAATATCTTAAGAATCACTCATTCAATTTTAATTTCATTACACACATTGTATATCACTATATCACCTGCTATTAGCAATAAATTGGATTCATTTTGATAGGTTAGTTCTTGACATATCAGTATTTAAGTATGAAAAAATGAAGATACATTTCATTGTTTGCAGTAAATTTTATATATCTCTAGAAATGCTCATTAGATATAAATTTTATGATACCCGTATAATACTAGCATATCACATAATATCTGTATAAAATTATATTTATATTGATACGGTGGTTTTCGAGATATCGTCATTTAAATATGAGGCTGATTGGAGAAACATTTAAAATAGTGCAAAAATATAGGTTTTCAAATGAAAATTGCAATATCGTTAGAATAGCTCATTGCATATTGTTTCAATTGCACTTATGATATACTAGTGTATCACTTAATATCAGAAATAAATAACATTAACTTTGATACGCTAGTTCTAGAGATATTAGTACTTGTGTGTGAGAAAATTAGATGATTTCCCTATAATTACAATATCTCTAGAATCACTCATTGAATATAAATTTAATAATACCAGTATAATACCAGTATATCATAAAATATCTGCAATAAATTATATTTATATTGATACGGTGGTTTATCAAATATCGTTATTAGATTAAAATATGAGCCTATTAGGGCTTCAAAATATAGAATTTTACACGAAAATTGAAATATCTTAAGAATCACTCATTGAATTTTAATTTCGTTATACACATTATATATCACTACATCACCTGATATCATCAATAAATTGGATTCATTTTGATAGGCTAGTTCTTGACATATCAGTATTTAAGTATGAAAAAATAAAGATCCATTTCATTGTTTGCAGCAAATTTTATATATCTCTAGAAATGCTCATTGGATATAAATTTTATGATACCAGTATAATACCAGTATATCATACAATATCTGTAATAAATTATATTTATATTGATACGGTGGTTCTCGAGATATCGTTATTTAAATATGAGACTGATTAGAGAAACATTTAAAATAGTGCCAAAATATAGGTTTTCAAATGAAAATTGCAATATTTTGAGAATCGTTCATTGCATATTGTTTCAATTGCACATATGATATACTGGTATATCACTTAATATCAGAAATAAATAACATTAATTTTGATACGCTAGTTCTAGAAATATCAGTACTTATGTGTGAGAAAATTAGATGTTTTCCCTATAATTACAATATCTCTAGAATCGCTCATTGGATATAAATTTAATAATACCAGTATAATACCAGTATATCATACAATATCTGTAATAAATTATATTCATATTGATGCGGTGGCTTTTGATATATCGTTATTAAAATAAAAAATAAGGATATTAGGGCTCCACAATAGCTTCAAAATATAGAATTTCACACGAAAATTTAAATATCTTAAGAATCACTCATTAAATTTTAATTTCATTACCCACGTTGTATATCACTATATCGCCTAATATTAGCAATAAATTTGATTCATTTTGATAGGCTAGTTTTTGACATATCAGTAATTAAGTGTGAAAAAATGAAGATACATTTCATTGTTTGCAGATAATTTTAAATATCTTTAGAATCGCTCATTGGATATAAATTTTATGATACCACTATAATACCAGTATATCATACAATATCTGTAATAAATTATATTAATATTGATACGGTGGTTTTCGAGATATCGTTATTTAAATATGAGACTGATTAGAGAACATTTAAAATAGTGCCAAAATATAGGTTTGCAATTGAAAATTGCAATATCTTGAGAATCGCTCGCTCATTGCATATTGTTGTAATTGCACATATAATATACTGGTATATCACTGAATATCAGAAATAAATAACATTAATTTTAATACGCTAGATCTAGAAATATCAGTACTTATGTGTGAGAAAATTAGATGTTTTCTCTATAATTACAATATCTCTAGAATCACTCATTGGATATGAATTTAATGATACCAGTATAATACCGATATATCATATAATATCTGTAATAAATTATATTTATATTGATACGGTGGTTTTTGATATATCATTATTAAATTAAATTATGAGGCTATTAGGGCTTCAAAATATCGAATTTCACACGAAAATTGAAATATCATAAGAATCACTCATGGAATTTTAATTTCATTACACAAATTATATATCACAATATCGCTTGATATTCACAAGAAATGGGATTCATTTTGATAGGCTAGTTCTTGACATATCAGTATTTAAGTATGAAAAAATGAAGATACATTTCATTGTTTGTAGTAAATTTTATATATCTCTAGAAATGCTCATTGGATATAAATTTTATGATACCAGTATAATACCAGTATATCATATAATATCTGCAATAAATTATATTTATATTGATAGGGTGGTTTTCGAGATATCGTTGTTAAAATATGAGGTTAATTTGAGAAACATTTAAAATAGTGCAAAAATATAGGTTTTCAAATGAAAATTGAAATACCTTGAGAATCGCTTATTGCATAATGTTTTAATTACACATATGATATATTAGTATATCACTTAATTTCAGAAATAAATAACATTAATTTTGATACGCTAGTTCTAGAGATGTCAGTACGTATGTGTGAGAAAATTAGATGCTTTCCATATAATTACAATATCTCCAGGAACGCTCATTGGATATAAATTTTATGACACCAGTATAATACCAGTATATCATACAATATCTGTAATAAATTATATTCATATTGATACGGTGGTTTTTGATATATCGATATTAAATTAAAATATGAGACTATTAGGGCTTCAAAATTGCTCAAAAATATCGAATTTCACACGAAAATTCAAATATCTTAAGTATCACTTATTGAATTTCAATTTCATTACACACATTATATATCACTACATCACTTGATATCATCAATAAATTGGATTCATTTTGATAGGCTAGTTCTTGACATATCAGTATTTAAGTATGAAAAAATGAAGATACATTTCATTGTTTGCAGTAAATTTTAAATAACTCTAGAAATGCTTATTGGATATTAATTTTGTGATACCAGTATAATACCAGTATATCACACAATATCTGCAATAAATTATATTTATATTGATACAGTGGTTTTCGAGATATCGTTATTTAAATATGAGACTGATTAAAGAACATTTAAAATAGTGCCAAAATATAAGTTTTCAATTGAAAATTGCAATATCTTGAGAATAGCTCATTGCATATTGTTTTAATTACACGTATGATATACTAGTATATCACTTTATGTCAGAAATAAATAACATTAATTTTGATACGCTAGTTCTAGAGATATCAGTAATTATGTGTGATAAAATTAGATGCTTTCCATATAATTACAATATCTCTAGAATCGCTCATTGGATATAAATTTAATAATATGAATATAATGCCAGTATATCATACAATATCTGCAATAAATTATATTAATATTGATACGTTGGTTTATGATATATCGTTATTAAATTAAAATATGAGACTATAGGGCTTCAAAATAGCTCCAAAATATCGAATTTCACACGAATATTGAAATATCATAAGAATTATCTAATAAATTTTAATTTTATTACACAAATTATATATCACAATATTACTTGATATTCGCAATAAATTAGTTTTATTTTGATAAGCTACTTTTCGACATATCAGTATTTAAGTATGAAAACATGAAGATACATTTCATTGTTTGCAGCAAATTTTGTATATCTCTAGAAATGCTCATTGGATATAAATTTTATGATACCAGTATAATACAAGTATATCATACAATATCTGTAATAAATTATATTTATATTGATAGGGTGGTTTTCGAGATATCGTTATTTAAATATGAGGCTAATTGGAGAAACATTTAAAATAGTGCCAAAATATAGGTTTTCAAATGAAAATAGCAATATCTTGAGAATCGTTCATTGCATATTGTTTCAATTGCACATATGATATACTGGTATATCACTTCATATCAGAAATAAATAACATTAAGTTTGATACGCTAGTTCTGGAGATATCAGTACGTATGTGTGAGAAAAATATGTTTATATGTGTTAAATATAGCTGGTGAATGTTGTTTGGAATGATTATTTTTTTAATATTAATTTTAACAATTGGGCCAGTAATCCCAATATAAATCCCTGAGACAAATAACTGCGCAAGACAATGATGGAATGTTTAGGGAATTCCAGCAATGAGTGAGATATCAGCTAAGAACTATTCCACATTATGCGATAAACATCTCGAATTATTTCATCGCTTGATTTATTTGGGCGGAATTTCTTTCTGTTGGGTTAGAATGTGGAAATGTACAATAATTATATATGAGGGCGCACCCTGAACGTTTAATATACAGGTTTATTGACTTCGTATATAAGTTCAGCGGGCCGTATTAATGGTGATTGATATATTTTTAGAGGAACGGCAGTGGGCCAGGGAGTTATTTTTAATACAGAAAATGGTGGATGCGCCGGGAATTTAACTCCGGTGGCTCGTTAAAGCGAAATAAATACTCGCACTTATACGTGCAGTGTGCATTTATGCTCTGTATATCTGGAGAGTAGTATTTCAAAACTCTGATGTGTAATAAATCGTGTTTGAAATTGTGTTGGTTGTAGTACTTAAGGATACTCGGTATACATAAATAATGACGAAAGTTTTATCTCCGCTAGATTCCCTAGGTTCGTATAGAAATATTTTATTCAGGCTTATTCTGTGTTACGCACACCCATTGTAATTATTTGTTAGAGCTTCTGTTAACATGATTTGGAGTCTGTATAATTCGCAACTGGGGATATTGATTTTTTTATTAAGGCGTTTGTAAAAGCAGCCAAAGAAATATTGCAATAGTTCCGAAGGACATTAATATTTCAGGGGATATTGTGAGCCCCTTGGCCATATGTGCCCGTCGAAGGACAGCATCGCACATGTTGTAAATGTTTATGTGTTCTTTCGGAACAGAAGAATTTCGGGTCGTCAACACTAAACATTAGTTTTAATAGTGTTAACGTTTGCGTCCATAACTACCGAAATTTGTGTAGGCCAATGGGTGCATAAGGAGGTATCACGAGGGCGAATGCGAGTTCAACCTTCTCTGCACTACTTCAGCGATTTCAGCGCGAACGAGATAATTTACTTAATTATATCGCCACCTTTCGCGAAATATGATTCACCCCAGGAATAAACGAGACAGCCTTTTGTCCAGGCGTGCAACCAGGGGAGCAAGAAAAGGGATCCTCCCGGGTTTATATCAGAGCTCCGCGATAATTCATTTTTTATAGCTGGATGATAAAATGGCTTTGCAATTGCAGGGCAATTTTTTGTATTACAATTTTAGATTTTTAGATTTTTTATGTCGCGTTTTTCGCACCCCAAATAAAATTACTAATTACGACTGAGGGTTCCCTTTGTGGTGAGCAAAAGTTAAAAATGAACAAACCAGTCTCAAAGCTAAACCCTTTCCTCATCGTTTGTTTTTAGCAAGCACAATTATGTACCTTCTGCACCACCAAATTGCTAGTTGTGTTTTAATGCTTACACATTTATTTAAGCGATTATGAAATATAACACATCGTATAATAAAAATCGCTTTTATAGAATTTGATAAGCATCAAAATTATGTCCGTGCATGTTAAGCCTGAACATGCGATCCTTTAATTCTCTACACTCTTAAAGGCTTTATTACTTTCATTCGGCGCGCTTATGTGAATTTATACTCAGCTATTAGTATAATTTAGATTATTGCACCAGTTACTGAGGTAAGGGCTTGTTCCCCAGTAACTGATGCAATTATTCGTGCAATAACTTCGCCTAGATTTTATCCGACAGTTACTCAATTACGGAAATGCAAAATCCCTCTCATTTACGTTATCGTTACATTTAATTCGGCGCGAATTAAGTAATTAACGGGGGTGTAAAAATATGCGACCAAAGGGAGCAGCACAAAACATATATACAATTTGCATTCGCATCCCTATTTATGCATAGCGCACATATGCGAACTGTTTGACATTTGCCTCGTAAATATGCAACTTTATGTATAGAATAATTAAGACTCACATTTCATACAATCGAGGATGCTACTAATTATTCCAATAAAGCACATACAAAAATAGCGCATACATGCCCTGTGGAAATATGATGACGTTATTAAATGCAAATTATAGATTTTATTTACGATATCTGCAGATTCACGTTTATTTACTACATTTATGTTCAGTTAATAACCGAAATAAATAAGCATTGTTTTATTCTGAATTTAATTATCAAACAATAGTTAAATATCGAATTATGTTCTTCATTTATCACAATGAAATATTGGTGCTTGTAAATGTGTTTAATAACAATTACCACAACAGACATATTAATTAACAGTATATCATTTCAATGATTTGCAAAATGTACAAATGCATTTTAATATTATTACCAGTACAGATATTATTATTATTTATGAATACGCGAATTTTTCGTCCACTCAATATTCAAACTCATATTCACAACATTTTCGACCATACACTACATAAAAACTAGATACAAACTTATAAATAACATTAATAAAATAAACTTTACGTAATAAGTAATTATCTCTAAAAACCGATACAATTAGCATACTTATAAATGTATTACATTATATTCATTTGTTTCTTGTATCGTTACCGATCTGTCTTTCGGCCTTCGTAAGTTAATTATGCTTCCATGTATACCTTTTAATATCTACATATAAATATATGAACACCAAACTCCGTAATGTGCCACATTTCGTTGTTTCGTGAGGCCTAATACAATTTTAATGTGAAACTGAGTACAAATGCCATAGAGCAAAAGTAATTGTATTAACCAAATCGACGTTATTACATCGTGATAATTTATCATAACGATAAATAAAACATTTTTTTATTGTGTCCATTGTCACTTTCTATTACTCATAATTCGACTCTAGTTTTAACAATGAACCTGGAATTCACAAGTAAATCAAGTTAATTTACGAAACTGTGTAATTTTTTGGCCAATTCATTTTCAAAAAATATGTTAGATAATACGCCAAGGTTGTATAGAATTGACGAATCTTGGTTTTATAAATTGTATTTATTTTGCAACCGGTATTTGAAAATTGAATATTATCAGTAGTTATACTGTGACAGTTCCAACTCACCCCCAGCAGAGATTTCGATTAATTTAATTGACGCTTTTGATTCGCGGTTTTATTCAATCACCGCGAGCAGTAACAATGGGTTGATTGCGGAAATTGCGAGTAATTTAATTAATCGAAATCTCTGCTGGGGGTGAGTTGGAACTGTCACAGTATAACTACTATTATGTTCAGGCAAATACTGCAGTAGTGCATATTATATGCACAGTAAGTGTGTATATTTTATATTTTATGTTTATATCCTGTTTATATCCTGTAATTGGGCTGTAAGATCTGCTGGACAATAAATTATTATTATTATTACTATTTTTTTCCTTTGATTCTGTCTTCATTTATGTGACTGTAACATGGTTTATTGTTAAGAATATTAGTAGTATATCATATTCTTAACATTAAACCATGGTACAGTCACATTAATGAAGACAGAATCAAACGAATATATATATATATATATATATATATATATATATATTGTTACGTTTTTATTGCCCTACGTTCGGGACTACAAATGTTACGTTTTTGTTTACTCTGCCTATTTTATTAGTGTTGAATATTTAAGCATTTACTTGTTTTATAACTTTTTGTTCTTTCTCTTATCTCAGGTTCAATAGTAGGTACAATCATAACTAAATAGAGTTTTGTTCAAATACTTTAATGAATTGAAAATAACCAAAAATATTAAAACGTCTAATATAAACTGAACTAAACAAACAAATCAAAAACAATAGAAAACAAAACTATTAAATAAATAATAAACTATGGCCAACATTAACAAACTAAATCCTATATACACAAGCCAACTTATGTGATAATATGACTCTTACACTTTACGCAAACTTTCTACTTGCAGTTTTCTTCTTGTGGTTCCTTGATTAATTCGTCCTCTTGTCCCTGCGTTCTCCTTTTGATCCTTTGTTGATTCCCACAAAAGTAAACATCTACTTTTGTGTGCGAAGTTGAGCGGCTTGAAGTCCTGATTTTTGAATATCTCCGTCACGGCTCCTATCTTGTTGTACTCCTCTCCTGGTTGACTGTCTTCTTCCAGTCCTATGTCCAATCGTTGAAACCCCGTTAATATTTTGTAATGTATTCGTATTAGTATCGCAACATCTCCACCCGCGATCCACACGCGTCTCTCCCACTCGTCAATCCCTTTGTTGATTATTTTCGACTTTCCATTATTCAATTCCCCAAGCGTCTATGCACGAAGTCACCTATCACCCGTGGTAACCGATCAACAACCTCCATCCGTGGATTGCTTTGTATATTTGTGCATACTTGTTCATATTCACATTTACAATATTTACAATAATTTTTGTTAGCTTGTGCCCTAAAGATTATAATTCTATCTAATACCTGTATAATAATAACAATAAATCTATTCTAATTAATCTAAATAAATAATACAAATACCATCACAATATATATATTTCAAAAGATCATTACAAAGATAACAATAAGTTGAAACATGTCAAAAATATAATAATGATTATTATTATCAATCGGCCCTTTACCTATCGATGTGGGCTATTATTATTATTATTAGTTAATGTTTTAAACAAGGGTTGAAATATTTAAAATGCTCCAATTCTAATAGACCTTTTAAATTCGGTGAACACAAAGTGTTCGGTATTCCCCACCATATTGTGAGAACAATCATCTCTGTATGTGGGCTCTGCGAGATTGGATCGCCTTTACATTTTGCTGACCATTACAAGCCGCCTCTTCACGATAACAGCACATCGATCTGACCGATTGTGCCCTATCTAAGGCATTTGTAACGGCTGCGCCTGTAACTTTAGACGATTAAAGAATAAACAGTCTTAAACGATCGAGGATCGTATAGATATTAATTAAGTTAGTGCACACGATTTAAAAATAGTATATATTTGTTAATATAGGACTGATGAAGCTGATACATGATGAAACTCCATGTAATTATATAAATATAACACAATATATATATATATATATATATATATATATATATATATATATATATATATATATATATATATATAAATTTCGTAGTACTCGTTTACACATTATCCACTAACAGTGGAACAATGATAAAAGAATTACTACTGTTTTTTTTTTTTTTTTTTTTTTATATATATATATATATTTGTTATGGAAAATTTGAGGAGATTTATAAAGAAAGAATTTTTAATAGGCTATTGGTTCTCAGCGTTTCAGCTTTTTGAGATTTATAGTAGTAGTATATATAATTTATTGAAGCATTTTGTTTTTACAAAAATATTGTTTTATTACAAGTGTATGATGGTGACGGGGGTGCTTCAATTGGCCATCAGCCGGAGCCTTTCAGCCTTGAGATTTATATTTTTCCCATTATTGACATATTTGAGGAATTATACATATTTTTCCATATTTTCACCAACACAATATTCCTGTTTGGTTAGGAAATAATCTAATTAGATTTAATATTAAAGTCTGCATATGATCCATATCATTAATGACCATCAGTTCAAAAAACTGTCAAGTTCTAATATATATATATAGCTATAGGTATTAGTTTTTTTATATACTCCCAAACTATAGCAATATGAACTTCTGACTAGTATGAATTTCTCGGCAGGATTCATGCTTATCTTCTACACTTATTTTTAATTAAACTTAAATTAAAAATGTGCAAAAGAAACTTGACAACAACTTCAAACTTCAAAGTGAGTTTTAAAATTCACATCCGTGTACCAACCATCACAGGATCCCTTAAATTATGAGACTAGTTATTTCGAAAGGGCATCAAATGCTGAAATTTCATTGACAGATAACTTATACTGGTCAACTCGGAAAATTAATAACTCGATTTTCTCACTTAATTTACACATACCCGTTATTAAATTTTTAGAGGATTTATCTTCAGGCATACTACATACAGATTTGGCATAAAATTTTCAAAATATCCATTAGTACAAATTTTTCATACTAATAAAAATATAGGAAATATAATGTGCTTGTTACCGAAGTAAATATGTTGTATTTTGTAAATATCAAATTATATTTTTCCTGAAGAGTTTTCATGAATCGTGAGATATATTCATATTTTCACACGTGTTGTAAGCGAGGTGCTTGGTTAGTGTTAACTACGTGTATTACCAACGATATACGAGACACATAGTTTGTTATAGCCATATTTAAACTTAATTGTTGGTTGTAGTCTGTGTCATGGGGGCGATTATCGATCCTTTGCATACGTAATTGAATGGGAATTTACAAAATCCAGATACACGTAGCGCAGAGTAATACATGTATTCGGCATCACCGATTTGGTTATTACGGTAATCCGTTCATAAAAGGTCCAATTATTCCATGGGGATTTGATCAGACTGAAGCTGAATGATTTAATTGTTAATAGTATATCATAACACGGTTGAGTTTCTAAATTCTTGGCAGTTTGAGTTATGTGGTGTGAAATGTTTGGTGTGGAGTTGTAAACGGACTGTCAGCGGTCTAATATTTCTAAGTTTTTGGGGTGACAACGTACGTGATAATATTATAGATGATGTTTTTAAATTTAGACCAAGGTTGTGTACGTAACCTAATTTTAATGCCCATGCAGATGTGTGTGATGTGAGTAAACGTAGCGGTTTAATCGTATTTAAAATGTTTACTTTAATTCCAAAAACTGTAAATAATTAATGACTGTAACGTGTGAGCTGGAAAATACATATTGTGCATGAAAGTTAATTTGACCGGACGTCTATGTAACGTTTTTGATGGAAAAAAGGAAATTCGCATAGAAAAACAGAAATTTAATAAATCTGATGTTTTGTATCCGCATGATAAATGGACGTCGTGACTTCCAGTGCTCCTCATCTCGTCGTATGGCTTTGATACTTTTTTTGGCTTAGAAATCCCGCCTCTATGACAAATAACGTAACCCAATTAATTAAACGGGCAGCGAATTTGTGTTCGCGATATCCGCGGACGGATAAGAGAATACATTCGCACGTGTCGAAAGTAATTACAAAAATCTGGTGATTTGCCGTACGATTAAATCCCGAAAACCCGATACAGGCGATTAGCAACAAATTCGGCTCATTCGAATACATGACGCATACGCCCAATGTAAATATCATAACGCATTACTGAAGTGTGAAATTAAAAACGTAAACGGGCTGTATTTCATTGCGGATTTGCAAAAATACACGAGGGAAACGTGCTATTACGAGGGTCATTTCTTCAAGATGATTGGAGCAGCGAGTAGTTCCGATAAAGACGTCCGTTTGTGGGGAAACTGAACCGCACGCACTCAATCGCTTCGCTTTGTTTATAGCTTGGAGGAGATTTAAATTGTATAAGGCAACAAACATTGCGGTTTAAATATTGGAAACAATTATTGCACAAAACGTAGCTTCCCTACATCCAGTTGAATTATATACGCCTTATTGCATGTTTGTGGACCGAAATTGGCCCAGTTTGGAATTAAATTAAGACAATAGATTTACGCTATTTTACATAATTCACTAAACTGTCGCAAGGAAGGATAGATTCATACTCAATGCCGTAGCGAAAAACTTCGCGAAATATGTAGTTATAATGCAATGTGAGCTCTTTCTCCGGCGCTGTATTGATTTAACCTTGTTGTGATGTTAGGAGATTTGTAGGTCTAAAAAAATCGGATGCTTATTGCAAAATTCCGATTGTTTATGCGGAAGTTCGACTGTATTACCATACCGTTCCGGAAGCAATCGCGTCCGCTTTCAAGTTACTTTTTTGTCCTCCTTTTATATTCTGCAATTGTATCAATCATTTTTTGACGTTAAAAACGTTCGTTGATTCATTTTTATGCGTGATACCTTTTCACACTGTCACTCATTAATCCCCGCGAATATTAAAAACGGTCGTCATTCAAAACTTACGCCCAGTTTTTCATTCAGCACTTTAAATTTATAACCTGTCTATTGCTTATTATTGCCTGATGAATTTCAGCCCATTCAGGCCCTCGAGAGGTGATGTGAACTATGAAATTGTTTGATAAAAGTAACCGGCACAATGTACCAAATTATTTTCCAGGAGCTTGTTTTTCACTTTCGCTTCCATTTTACTACACACAATAAACTTTTTAGAAATTATTATTTCATGTACGAACAATATTAATGTCCCAATTTATTTTACAACTAGCCGCCACTTAGTAAGAAATATTACTAGATTTTCTTAAATACAATTCACTAATAAAACACAAGCGACCCAAAATATAGCATAATGTTATTTAGAGTTATTTGTCATATTCAAAGAACTTTGCAATCCATTAAATTGGATGTGTGAGTGGTTACCACTTGGTCCTTACTTCTTATTCCACTTATTCCTATACTTTGCAATTCACTTAAAACAATATTGAAACATAATAATTATGTTATTTCACAATTCAATTACAGATATTGATTTAAAAGTTCTGCAGAACATTTGTAGTATTTGTATAAGTTATAAGTAGGGTCCGGATTTTTGGCAAATTTACTAATAATTTTATATGTGAACGGATCACAAAAAACTGAGTTTCTTGACACCTATATTGTGTTGCTTTTTCTGCTTACTTTTGACCTTTTAGGTTTATCATATTTCTTTGCAAAATCTGCTTTGCTTATTTGGCAATTTTTACCCTTGACTAGAAACTCCAATGGTTACTAATTAGTGGACTAGTAAGTCGCTTTTGTGTATAAGGTGGCATAACAATGCAGTTCTTGATGATTTGTTGGGGTAAATAAATCGAATCGAGTATAATATATTAAATAATGTTGTATAGTGATTGGTATATTGATTGTTCCTTATTGTCAATAATAGTAAAACGATATTCGAAGAAATTTGTACAATTTAAAACGTTTTAGAAGAAATAATCGATGCAATGATTATTAATTAGAGGAGCCGTAAGTCATGTGTGTGAGGTGGAATAAAAATGTTGTTGTTGGTGATTTGTTGGGGTAAATAAATTGAATGGATTTAACTTATTAAATAATGTTGTGAGGAAAAACAGATGACGGATGAAAAACAGTGTATAATTATTTGCTGATGGGAATTTCGCTGTGGGAGGTGAAAGTTGATAAAAGTAAGTAATTATTCATACGCGGTGCAACGGAATGGAAATACGCCTATGGGGCTGAAATTCATATGTCTGTGTACAGGTTAGAACTAATAACGGCATTTCCAAGCGTTAAAACAGATTTGCAGGGCCTGTTTCATTGCGGTGGATTAGGGAATCTCGTACTGTAATATGTGTAAGCGTGGCGACAAAATGTAAATTTTCAGTGCGGTGTGAATGCCCAGTGCGGAGCATCACTAATTGTCAGGACACATTTCAGGGATATCAATTAGTATCAAAGCTGAAGGCAAACAGGTTTAATCATCTTAAAGCCAAAATGTATTGCCTGAAAACTTCCCGATGTTTTAATATTAATTAGTAATTGCTTTAAAAGCCCAAGTTCGAGCGGTTGCAAAGATATTCCCCCACCGATAAAAGTTCTGTTCCAATATTAGTGATCGGAATCTGTACTATTTATACAATGGAAATCGCTGTTGGGCACCATCAAACGAAATTTCTCGGCACGTCACATGTGAACAAAACCACGGAACTAATTATATCTGCGAGAATCCTTTTGAATTCGTAATCAAATGTAACACGGTGTATAATTAAAAACGCTAAATTATGCACATCAATTTGGTATGGTAATTTAGGAAAGTGTAGCAAATTGAATTAAAATATAATGCATAATTTTTCGTTATCAGGCGGCGAGCGTCACGGGGAGTTAGAAGATAGCATCGCCCTTTATTTTCGCAATGTATCCGTAGAATTCATATCTAATTAGGGTGCAAAAAGCGCGAAAAGCTCCATCCCAATCAGGGGTATGGCACACAAATCCACATGGGTCAAATAAAAGTCACTTATCAAGATAAATAAGGTGCCGGCGCTTGTGCCTATGGACGCTCAACCATTGCTGCAGTAATTTCACAGTCGTTTATTTCGCAACACACTCCCATGCCATCGCAACACCCCCGCACACATATATAACACAGTTATATTTAGTTAAGTTTCAGGTAAACCTTAGTCCCCAGTAGCTAGAAAATCGCGATTTCGTTGCCGCGTTTTTATTATTCATTCACACCACTCCGCGGATGCATGTTAAGGAATAACGTCCCCCTATGCTGTAAAATGGAGGAGCTTTTAATTTTACGGCGGAAAAAGTTAAGGCGGTGTTATTTATTGTAAGTATTAAAACGCATATTATGAGTGGCGACATTGTCTCTGGGGTACTGTAATTTTAAATATATCTTACTGGAAATGAATCTGGCGTTGGACAATTTGCCTCTTTGTCTTCCTGTCGAGTTTAGAAGAACATGGCACCAAATGTTCGCATATAAATCATGCGGCTGCTGAGTAGCTGAGCATTACTGCAATCCCGCCGTTCCGGACCTATGGCGTTAACTTGAGTACTACCAAAGCACCAAGTACTATCCAGTGCCGAACAACGACCCTGGTCCGGACACTTCGCGATCCGCTAATTACTTTTTCCAATCTGCCGCCGGATTAATTAAAATGTAGTGGTGCCGAGTTTAAGAGACAGGCTAGCTAGTTCCCGGACAAGTAGTCTAGATTAATATAAAGGATTTATCTTTTAATACTCCTGCGTCTTCAGTTGGCTGGACCACGCATTAACTGAAATCCACCTAGCAGGAACGATAAGTTACTGCCGGTCGCGTTTATTGGTGGTTATTTATCACGGGGCGCTTGATATGTGTTCCATTTAAATTCAATTCACCAAATTTCCACATTGTATTGCACGGCGCACTCAAATCAGTTTCAAATTAGAATTTTTAAATTAGCGCCTGTTCGCATCGAGTTGACACACTCGACCGCGGCACAATGTAAGCAATCAATTACCAGAAACCCCCAATCTAATTAAACTCTATGACTTTTGAAAGCGCACAAAACATAAAATCAATCCCCGCAGCCGCTACGTGATTACTAATAAAAGAAACGAGGATACACACAGCAAACTTCTAATGATTTGTGAACCGCGGAGGGCTTACATACGCACGTCTGATAATTACAACGCAGCACGCCAACAGCAATTTAGTAATTGTAGCTAAATGACTAATTACACCAGCTTATTGCGATAATTAAGTGAGTGTTTATGTATGATTTCCGTCACGACATATTATTAACACCGAAATTTTAATTACGTATTCGTCCCCCGAATATTCGCCGCCCGAAATTGATAATTAATTGCGTAATTGGGGACGCGCCCGGAAAAATTCTAGGAGGTGCGCCGCGCTATAAGTTCCCCTAAGCTCGAGATTGCCAAGTTAAAAAGTTCGAGTGAAACGATTTTATGTAATAGGATTTAAAATATTACCGGGAAATGTGCGGAAAAAGTTAAATAATCTATGCCAAAAAATTATACAAACAAAGTATTCGCTGCTTCGCATACTGGGAAACCCCTTTTAATTGCGCCATTTTTGCAGGCCACTGAAAAACAATTTCCTCATCAGGACAAGGCACCGCTCTGTGTTTATCCCGCATCGTGGATGAGGTTATACGTTAGTATGCTATCAGCCTGTGTAAGAGCACTTAGCGTTCACATTAATTGTTACCCCTCCGGAAGACGCGAGAGAAGCATCTTATTATAATGAAATGCTTAATCGGGAAAGCTAACCGATATTGACTGCAAAGACGGTTATGCTAATGCAGAGTGATATTTGAACAAGCTTACATCGGCCCAAATTAACAGGAAAGAGCTACACGAATACCGTTAGTTTTAATTACTCATACGGCATTCAAATCCAAACTCCTCTCAAGTGCACTTCCAACCAGTGCAACAATACTTACTACCTCATCTGGGAACACAAAACTACATATTCATCTTGTACCTTACTGTAGTACAAATCTCTCATGACTTCAGATAGTTTGCAAGATTTCATTTTGAAGTGATATTTCTATAATACATATTGTATACTGGTAGCCGTTACTTTGTGGAACAAAAAAATAATAGTTTGATAATGTCACTAAATATTTTTTCAAAAATAAAAGGGTCCCTGGAAATAAAAAAGTTGTTTTATTTAATTTACTTATTTTTATAATATTAGTAGAGAAGCTAAGAGAGCTCGGGACCAAGGACGAGAGACCAGGGACCTTAGTCGAAACTGCAGTCACTAAATATTTTTTCAAAAATAAAAGTGTCCGTGGAAGTAACAAAGTTGTATTATGTAATTTACTTAATTCTATAATATTAGTAGAGAAGCTAAGACAGTTCGGGACTAAGGACCAGGGAAACCTTATTCAAAATTATAGTCACTAAATATTTCTTCAAAAATAAAAGTGTCCGTGGAAATAACAAAGTTGTATTATTTAATTTACTTAATTCTATAATATTAGTAGAGAAGCTATAACAGTTCGGGACCAGGGACGAGAGACCAGGGACCTTAATCAAAACTGCAGTCACTAAATATTTTTTCATAAATAAAAGTGTGAGTGAAAATAACAAGTAGTTTTATTTATTTACTTAATTCTATAATATTAGTAGAGAAGCTAAGACAGTTCTTAACCATTTGTGGAATGGTATAACACTCGAATTGCATGTCTGGTGACATTATTTGTTCAATCTAGCTTCGTAATAGCGTAATAACACACTATTCAGTGTAATAGATCTATAACGAGCGAAATTGAAGAATCAACATTGGTATGGAATGCAATGGGAATGAAATGTAAGCTGTGGAATAATGAGCCTGAAAGGCAGATGTTTACAGACAATACCGATTTTCACTCAAAGCTTGTGTCTTAATGTCCCATTCCAAAAACGTTGATCGATTTCTTGAGCCAACCGGACTTAGAAGCGCTGTAAGTCGGAGACTATTGCGTGAGCACATGCAGCATGCAACAATCACATGATTCAAACGGGGTTTCATAGATTTTTTCGAGTTCTAAAACTTTTATTTTTGCGATGATTCAAAAATAGAGAAAATGCAGAAAATTTTCTATGGAAAAAAATAGGGAAAAACTGTTTTTTTAATAACTTTGACGACCTCTGCCGTTCAAATAACAACTATACAGTAACTCTATCTATCTTATATCTATAATCTATAATCTATATCTACAATTATAATCTATATCCATAATCTATAATCTATATCTATAATCTAAAATCTGAAATCTATAATCTAATATCTATCTAGTATCTATTTAATGATAATAAATGTGTAAAATTTGATGTGCAATATTGCTTGTCTAAAAAGTTTTGGTCTGCAACTCATAGAAAACGAGATGAATCCAGTTCTACAATATTTCAAAATGGGGGTACCTTCCGATGGTAGTGGGAATACACCTTTTTGGTGCATCCAAAAAGGATACCTAAAAGGTTTTATATTTGTCCCTCAATACTACTCAAAAAGAAAATCTTAAGTACTATTTTTTGAACAAAAACTACAATTATACTGTACTAATATTAGAAATACGCTTACACCAATGCTAAGAGACAGATGTTATCAATAATATTTTACTACCATACCGTATTAAAGGTATCATCTCCGTGAAAATCTTCGAATTTAAAAATCTATAATCTATCTAGTATCTATCTAATGATAATAAATGTGTAAAATTTGATGTGCACTATTTCTTGTCTAAAAAGTTTTTGGCTACAACCTATTGAAAACGAGATAAATCCACTTTTACAATGTATCAAAATAGCGGTAGCTTCCGACGGAAGTGGGGATACGCCTTTTTGGTTTTAGCCTTGTCCCTCAACACTTCTCAAAAAACAATCTGAAGTACAATTTGTTCCGAGGTAAAACTACAATTTTACTTTACAAATCTTGAAAATTGACTTACACCATTGCTAAGAGACAGAATTTTCTAATAATTTTTTTTTCCATACCATATCAAAAGTATAATCTCCGTGAAAATCTTCGAATTCAACATGTCAGCTGTAATAACCGTTTTTTAGATTTTTCGAGCCTGCTGAGACCATTTTTTTATTGTCTGTTGTGTATAACAACTTGTTGGTTAACCTATACGATAAATCAGAAACTACTCAAGGTTAATCAATAAAAGTTTCAAGTTAGTATGTGAATATAGATTTGAAACGGTTTTGGAAATAAATCGACAGTTCGAAAATCAAATCTTTGAGAACAAAATAAAAGGTATACATAAACTTCACATTTTTTTTGTTAGAAACACAATTTCACAACAATTTTGATTTTCCGTTTTTAGATTTTCCGTGTCTGTTAAGACCATTTTTTTATTGTCTATTGTGTATAACAACTTATTAGAAGATACGATAAATCAGAAAGTTCTCAAGTTCAATCAATAAAAGTTTCAAGTTAGTATGAATATAGATTTGAAACGGTTTTGGAAATAAATCGACAGTTCGAAAATCAAATCTTTGAGAACAAAATAAAAGGTATACATAAACTTCACATTTTTTTGTTAGAAACACAATTTCACAACAATTTTGATTTTCCGTTTTTAGATTTTCCGTGTCTGTTAAAACTATTTTTTTATTGTCTATTGTGTATAACAACTTATTAGTAGATACGATAAATCAGAAACTACTCAAGTTCAATCAATAAAAGTTTCAAGTTAGTATGTGAATATAGATTTGAAACGGTTTTGGAAATAAATCGACAGTTCGAAAATCAAATCTTTGAGAACAAAATAAAAGGTATACATAAACTTCACATTTTTTTGTTAGAAACACAATTTCGTAACAATTTTGATTTTCCGTTTTTAGATTTTCCGAGTCAGTTAAGACCATTTTTTTATTGTCTGTTGTGTATAACAACTTATTGGTTGATACGATAAATCAGAAAGTTCTCAAATTCAATCAATAAAAGTTTCAAGTTAGTATGTGAATATAGATTTGAAACGGTTTTGGAAATAAATCAACAGTTCGAAAATCAAATCTTTGAAAACAAATTAAAAGGTGTATATAAACTTTTTTTTGTTAGAAACACAATTTCATAACAATTTGGTTTACCTTATATCGATGTTTGTCTATATATCTTATAAATTAATAATTATATCAATCAGGTGTAATTAAATAAAATTAAAACCGTCTTTCATAAAAAAAAATATTAAATTTAAATGGACTTAGCATTTCAACTTCTATGCAGCTGTCCACAGTAAGAGATCAATTAATTCTGAAGCATTATAAAGTATTAACGGAATTCTTACTGCAGTTGAAACGTGCATTTAAATTTAATAAAAGTTTATTTGTGGAAAATAGTTTCAATTTTCTTTATTTGCGTGGGCACTATTCAAAGAATATTTAATCAGCTTAACGCAAACTTAATTTAGTTCATATAGAAAATTGTAATTTAAATTAGTGTCAATATTAATTTTCCATATAATTGTATGTATGGAGATCAGAATTTAGCATAATGTGATGAAAAGTGTACAGTTTTCACAGCAGATCAGTTTTCATCTGCCTGATGAAGACACTATGGTGAAACAATTATCGCAGTACAACATTAAATATTTTGTGAAACACACACCAATTGTGTTTTATTTATACAGGGTGATTCGGGAGGAAATGGAAGTATTTTTATAATCTCGTAAAACAACTACAACTGTCAGTGACAACGTTGTCAAATTTAACGTGAATTAAAGCTACTTGTCTTTTTGTTTGGTTTATAAGTTCAGTAATACATTTTCCTTTCATTTTGTGAATTGTTCAAAATATCTCTGAAACAAATGAAAATGGGCCTTGATAATATGAGCTTCTTTTGCTTCCTGGACATGTTTTTAAAATATTTTCATTTCCTTCCGAATTACCCTGTATATTAGCAAAATATATTACTTGTTCTACAGTAAAATCAATCTGTGAACTATGTAATACACGTATATTATATAATAATATTCACATATATAATATTGCAGATAATATATTCACTGCTAAACGCTTTCTCGTAGTAAATGTGGTGTGTGTATAATTATTAATATTTGTTTTAGAAAAGAAACACTTTTTTATGTGAATCGCGGTGAAATATACCCAAAATGTGGCATTATCTGAAACACTCTGTATAAAATAAATATTTGACACCTTGTGAACAGTTCAAAATGGTCAACTATTGGTTATATTAATAGTCGCTGAAAAAAATACCCGGCGCCTCCACCATTTTTATAATAAATGTTATTAATTGTTTCGGCTAAAGCCGCTACAATATATGTGATTTATCGTTAGTAAAATACAATTATTGATACGTGATACAGTGGAACATGTGTGCATAATAAAGTTTTAATGCCTTGTGAGTGGTCTGTAGCAGTATTAATATTTAACTTTTAATTAGTGTGTATATTTGGTTCTCAAACTATTGCACTGTACCGGCAGTATTTATACGCAATATTCTCGTGTACTGTGTATAGGCATAATACATTTAATTTCAGCAGTACATTATTAATTACAGTGGTATACAAGGTTTTGAACTGGAGCAACCAAATAGTGTTTTTAAGGTAATTTGGTGCGCTGAATTCGAATCTGTAACTTTTTTTTTCTATCAGGTCAGGTTTGCGATATATCATCAAAATCGTTAATTTATTCAAAAAATCTATTGGTAAATTTAAATTCTGCGCACCCAAATTACTTGGAAAACATGCTAATCTTTTCCAGTCAATTTTTTTATTTAATTTGTAGACCAGTGTTATTGTACTAAAAATTTGTAACTGTTTTGAATTTTTGTTTGACGGAATAAATTTTATTCGTTGGCTTATGTTAAGAATAAGTAGGCTGTAATTATTGTGGGGGTGTTGTATTTTCTGGAGGCTGTTTATATGCCAGCTGTTCTCTGCAAAAACAGACTTTTGTGTTTGAGTGTCGCGCCGAGTTAACGGTAATAATTTTGGATTATTAATTAAATCTCGACGAATTAATTTCTACGTGTACACGTACAAATTGCCAGTCGCTTTTAATTAAAGATTCTCTGCTGTAGTGAAATGAGACCAGGAATCGATGTCTTTCCTTTAAAAATCCCCAGCATTTATGCAGATAAAGGCACGAACTCGTGAAACAAGAACGGGGATCATCGGATGAGGCAGAGATGTTGAACGGGGCTCAGATAGGGCACGGTGTAGGTAACGGGTGTGGTGCTGGTGGTTAGCGAATATGGCGATATAACGTGTACTCGTGTTGGCGAAGCGGTTAAACAGGCGGACAAAGTTGAACCGCGGCATGAATTGAACTTTGGATTGACGCTGGAGAAGAGATGCTGGAATATACAGCAAGCCAAGACAGGATATTGCGATTGAATATGAATGAGAGACGTCCTAGTTCTGCATGAGTCTCAACAACCGAACCTGCCTGCGTAACACAATTCATCTCCGGCCTATAGAAGGCAGCGATGACTCCCATCGCTGGATGTGTTTATTAAATCTGCACCACAACCGTGCTGCTAGATAAACATCTACTTACTGCTGCAACATTCACAAAACGCCCTGACCTTATACCCCAGACGCGCTCCTCCCTCAGCGGGACAAATAAAAACACCGATTGCAAATCAGACGGCATTGTGCTAGACACAACAGAGATACATTCGAATAAATTATGACGCTCCGATGTGAAGCGGCGCAATTTAAAAAAGTTAATGGAAATAGGGAACGCGAAATATACGAGCCTTTTATAGACAGGACATGACGCGCGGAAAGGCTTGTAGTCTGTTAAAGCGCTCGGAATGGAATGCAAGTACATAAATTAGGGTAACTGATTTTTCAGTGGGAAGACATTGTTGACAGAAGGGCGCGAGTCGATTCGGCGATAACTACATATCGAACCTCTCCAAATTCACGGGGTGAATATATTAATTCATGACAGTACTGTGACGGAAACGGGACGCAAACCGAGCGCCTCGCGCAGGACAAAGCCAACTTACATAAATTACATCTCACCGGGGATCTCAACAAAAAATAAGAAAACTCCGCAACCAATACCGCCCCACCTTAATTAAGAATCATTTCATTCCTCCAGACTTCTTCAATTTATATGAAAATAAATTTATCCAATTACCTACTTTGATATTGATGATGAGACATTCTATACCAGAAAGACTCTTTTCAACTGTAATTACGTTTCAACGCCGATATGAAATTAAAGTCTATTTAAATGAAATTGTATACGCAGTTTAAATACAGTTAACACACTACAGAGGCTTCTAATAATACGCAAACACTTGAATACAGGCTATCGAATTGTTCAAACTTAAATTACACAAATAACGAAACTAATAAATGACATAATAAGCAGCGGGAAAACACCAAGAGAATGGAATAAAGGAATAATTCTACCAATACATAAAAAAGGGGATAAAAGAATGTGCGAAAATTACACACTAACAAGTATACCAAGTAAGATAATGAACAGGGTGCTAGAAAAAAGGATGCGAGACAAACTAGAAACAACAATATAGGACAGCCACTGCGGATTCAGAAGAGGAAGAAGTACGAAAGATCAAATCGTCATACTTAGACAACTAAGCGAGAAACTTGATGTTGTACATTATCCTTAAGTACGATTCAAATCCTGGATGCGATCCTGGAATGATCCAGGATTTGAATCGTACTAAAGGATAATTATGTTGTACATTATCCTTAAGTACGATTCAAATCCTGAATACTCCAGGATCGCATCCAGGATTTGAATCGTACTTAAGGATAATGTACAAAATCACTTCTTAATTACTTTCTCGCTTAGTTGTCGGAGTATGAAGATTTGGTCTTGCGTACTTCTTACTCCTGGATCCTGGAATAATCCAGGATTTGAAACATAATGAAGGATAATGATGTTGTACATTATCCTTCAGTACCATTCAAATCCTAGATATGATCCTGGAATGATCCAGGATTTGAATCGTACTGAAGGATAATGTACAACATCATTGTCCTTCAGTACGATTCAAATCCTGGATGTGATTCTGGAATGATCCAAGATTTGAATCGTACTGAAGGATAATGTTGTTGTACATTATCCTTCACTACGATTCAAATCCTGGATGTGATCCTGGAATAATCCAGGATTTGAATCGTACTGAAGGATAATGATGTTGTACATTATACTTCAGTACGATTCAAATCCTGGATGTGATTCTCCTGAACAGAGAAATGCACATATGCTTCGTAGATCTCGAAAAGGCATTCGACAGGATAAGGAGAGAGGACATATGGAACTAACTAGCAGAAAGAGGAATAGAGGAGGAAATAATAAATGTAATAAAATACTACTACTAATGGTCAAATTTTCAGAGGATATATCTTCAGATATACTGCTTACAAATTTGGCATAATATTTTTAAAGTATCCTTTAGATAATTTTCAGAAATTTCAGTACAGTATGCATGTGATCCTGGAATAATCCAGGATTTGAATCGTACTGAAGGATAATGATGTTGTACATTATACTTCAGTACGATTCAAATCCTGGATGTGATTCTCTTGAACAGAGAAATGCACATATGCTTCGTAGATCTCGAAAAGGCATTCGAAAGAATAAAGAGAGAGGACATATGGAACTAACTAGCAGAAAGAGGAATAGAGGAGGAAATAATAAATGTCATAAAATACTACTACTAATGGTCAAATTTTCAGAGGATATATCTTCAGATATACTGCTTACAAATTTGGCATAATATTTTCAAAATATCCTTTAGATAAATTTTCAGAAATTTCAGTGACTGATAACTAAAGGCTGGGATTATATGCAAAATGCATATCCTATAACATGCATATGGCACTTATATCATCTCGTTTCTATGCGAATTAGGACAATACAATTGTAAATCTTCTACTTTTATTTTGCATATTTTAGGGTTTCTAAGCATATTTCATAAAATGCGTATTTTCGTTCGATGTATATTTGAACACTCTTCGCTTTTTAACGTAATATTTAATTTTCAGAAATTTCAATGTCTGAAACTTATATTCGGAAAGTCAATAACTTGATTTTCTCACTTATTTGAGACATACGATTTTCTCACTTATTTGAGACATACTAGTGGTCAAATTTTCAGAGGATTTATCTACAGACATACTGCATACAAATTTGGCATAATATTTTCAAAATATCCTTTAGATAAATTTTCAGAAGTTTCAGTAAGTAATAACTACAGCTAGGATTATATGCAAAATGCATATACTATAACATACATATGCCACTTACATCATCTCGTTTCTATGCAAATTAGGACAAGACAATTATAAATTTTCCACATTTATTTAGCATATTTTCGAGTCTCGGGCATATTTCGTTAAATGTTGCATATCGATGCACATTTGAACACTTTAATTGTTAATTTTTGATTTCAAGTCATAAAGAAAATCAAATAGTACAGCATTTAGAATTTTTAGTTATAAATTTCGTTTCTACGCGAATTAGGACAAAAGAATTGAAAAGTTTCCACTTTTATTTTGCATATTTTCGGGTTTCTAAGCATATTTCATTAAATGCATATTTTGGTTCGATGCATATTTGAACACTTTTCAATTTGTAACGTAATTTTCAAATTTCACAAATTTCAATGTCTGATAACTTATACTGTCCAACTCGTAAAGTTAATAACACGATTTTCTCACTTATTTAAGACATACTAGTGGTCAAATTTTCAGAGGATTTATGTTCAGGCATACTGCATACAAATTTGGCATAAAATTTTCAAGAAAGATAAATTTTCAGAAATTTCAGTGACTGATAAGTTATACTGTCCAATTCGGAAAGTTATTAACTCGATTTTCTCACTTATTTCAGACATACTAGTGGTAAAATTTTCAGAGGATTTATGTTTACGCATACTGCATACAGATTTGGAATAAAATTTTCAAGAAAGACAAATTTTCAGAAATTTCAGTGACTGAAAACTAGAGCTGACATTAAATGCAACATTCATATCCTATAACATGCATATGCCACTTATATCATCTCGTTTCTATGTGAATTAGGAGACAATTGTAAATTTTGCACTTATATTTTGCATATTTTGCATATTTTCGGGTTCCTGAGCATATTTCATAAAATGCATATTTTCGATTGATGCATATTTGACAATTTCAACACTTTTCAATTTGTAACGTAATATTTAATTTTCGGACAATTGGCCAATTCGGAAAGTTAATAATTCGATTTTCTCACTTATTTAAGACATATCAGTGGTCAAATTTTCAGAGCATTTATCTTCAGGCATACTGTACAGGGATATGGTATAAAATTTTCAAAATATCCTTTAGATAAATTTTCAGAAATTTCAGTGACAGATAACTTATACTGTCCAATTCGGAAAGTTAATAACTCGATTTTATCACTTATATGAGACATACTAGTGGTCAAATTTTCGGAGGATTTATCTTCAAGCATACTGTATACAGATCTGGCATATATTTTTCAAAAATATTAGTGACAGATTAAAAAAAATAGTATAGTATTTAGACACCCTTTTGCATAAAACTTATTCAATAATAAAGTTTAAAAATCAGTATATCAGTAATCAGAATGCATATTTTAACCATGAAATAACTTTGAACAAACATATAGAAATATATACAATATACACATTTAGATCTTATTATGCTGCTATTGCCCTTGAAATTCTGAATAACCATATAGAGAGAAAATTTTTGCCAATTTACTCTGTTCAATGTTTTTGCCATTATAAAAATTCAACTATTAACATTTTGTATAAGCTGTGATTATTCTATTATATGTAATAAACTTTTAGCAACTATACATAATTATAAAAAATACGCCTACAGTACAAGCAAAATATTTTAAAGTCAAATTTCGTTAGCCTACTTTAAGTTACATCAAGATTAAGCTATTGGGTTACGTTTGATGTAAAGTTATTTTTCAATTCTACTCTTCGATATTTTTGCGGATGGTAATCCACTACTAAATACTAAAAATACTAAATATACTTAAAATATAATACGTTATAAACTTTTGGCAACTACACATATTTATCAAAAATACGCCTACAGTATAAGCAAAAGATTTTAAAGTCAAAATTCCTTAGCCTACTTAAGATACATCAAGATTAAGCTATTGGGTTACTTTTGATGTTAAAGTTATTTTCCAATTCCATTCTTCGATATTTTTGCTGATAGTATCAGGGAATTTATGAATAATGCTCATTAATATTGCTGTGATTTTTTTCAATATGATTACTTTTGTGTTTAGTTTAGTCAGATAATAATCATATTAAAAATAATAATTGAAAATAATTGAAAAGGGACTAAAAATGTATCTTTTATCTTAAGTTTATATCTTAACTGTCAGTTATATCAAGAAATGTATATTTCATCGGTGAGTGTATATCAACTGTTGATCATTTTTTAATTATTTCAATATTTTCAATTATCAACTGTTTTCAATTATAATTTTTAATATAATTACTATCTGACTAAACTAAACACAAAACAAATCATATTGAAAAAAATCACAGCAATATTAAATGATCATTGTTTCATGCCCTGATACCATCAGCAAAAATAACGAAGAATGGAATTGGAAAATAACTTTAACATCAAACGTAAGCCAATAGCTTAATCTTGATGTAATTGAATGTAGGCTAACGAAATATTAAATGAGCATTATTCATAAATTCACCGATATTATCAGCAAAAATATCGAAGAATGGAATTGGAAAATAACTTTAAGTTATAGCTAAAGTTACTATAGCTACAAATTATCAATTGCAACTTTTCTTGTAATACAATCTGTTTGCTGAAAAACCGTTTTGTTTTTAGTTTCTCAAAATCTTACTCTGGAGAAATATGTCTGTTTTTCCACTGATACATTAAATTCCTCTTTAATACATATTATTTGCCCAGAGGATAGCTCATGTATAAAAACATGTGCAAAGTCCCTAGTTTATGTTTTTGAAATTGTGTAATTCAATCTATTGTATGTAAATCTTTAACAGGTAAAATACTTCTAATTATTAATTAGATCACCAATTTATATAGTATAAATGTAAATATGTATCAAATTGTAAGTCTCGGTGGTTACCCTTTGGTGAAACATATTTGTATTAGATGAAAAATAAAACACTTTGTTGTGTTTCACTGATTTTTCAGTTTTCAGTTTTCGTGTAACTCTTGAAAATGGTCGTGAGGCCGAAACAATTGTATCTATAAAAATCAGTGAAACTAAACCAAGTGTTTTATTTTTCGTTTAAATAAATATGTATGTACTTACATACTTCATTTACTCAATTTGATTAAAATTATTATATTAAAAATAATAATTTTACAGGGACATATTCTAAAAATATTAAAATATACTTCATCACTTGTTTTAATTTATATCGTAACTGTCAGTTATATTACAACATATATGTCTTATTAGTGAGTGTATGTGTCTTTGATAATAATATGTGTAACAAAAGGCAGAACTTATTTAGTAATAATATTATCAATTACATAGGTGTTATATGTGCAACCCAATTTGCACACAATCTTGGGTCGTGCCTAGAGCTCTTGCCACCAGTTTAAAACGCGTTAACACGTTAAAAAAAATTGAATTCATCAATTAATATCAACTCCACATACAATTAATCAATTAATATGTATGACCTGTGTAAAACTATATATTCTAAGCACCAATAAACCATTATTATTATTAAACAACTGTCTCCCACATAACGTACAAAAATTTTCCACATACCACCTCTGTTAAACTGTCTCATACAACAACAAAATTAAGTATTGAAAACATATGTAAAAAATTATTTCCAGTAGCTAAAGTTTACAAGGCGAATATTTACACCTGAATTCATCAGCTGTCTCCCACATAACGTACAAAACTTCTCCACATACAATCTCCGTTAAACTGTTTCTAACAATAAAAAAATAAGTATTGAATCAACGCACCTTAAAAGTTATCACCGATCCCACAAAACATATTTAAAAATTTATTTCCTGAAGCGAAAGTTTACAAGACGAATGTTTACACCTGAATTCATCAACTGTCTCCTACATACATTTGCTTGCGTATATAAATGTTCCCACGAATTCGCCGAAGTTAAAAAAAAGTTGTTTAATATCAACTGTATAATAACAAATTTCTCTAGATTCAATAAATTTTCCCTAAATTTTCTTAGGGGTAAATGTGTACCCCTGATTCATAAATTATGTGCCCATACCGTGACATAAAGTGTCAACAAAACATTATACCAAATGATGTGCCAAATGCGGGCGAATTATACGAGTTAGAAAAACAACACAAAACCAGCTGTGCTGAAACGAACGTTAAGTATACCCGGAACAAATTAGAATCAAATATTCAGCATTGTGTGCAGACATTGTAGCAAACATGTTTACGTGCTATCAATAAATATATTAACTATTTTGTTATATAAATCTCCCAAATGCTGATTTATTCGTCTAAAAATTGTTATAATGCTTCTATATTTGTACACATTTATCAACACCAAAAGCATAGTAAATGCCTCTATAACACGAAAATTTTCATTTTGTGGGTGCTTATTTCTGTTGCTATGGCTAATTGGAGCCGCCAAAGAGCCATCTCTATAACATATGGAAATTTGTATTTCGCTTCACTATATCTCGTTTTTTTAACGTGAACGCAAAACGTTCCCAGCTTCAGTGCCCATCCAAAGTAGAAAAATCAATCGCACTAAAATTACCGAGCCAAGCCTTTCTAACGACTCATGCAGAGTCTAGACTGGACTAGTGTGCATCAAAATAGAAGTCAAATACAAATATATCCATGTTCCATGATCATCATGAAAAATATTTACATGATCATGATTGTTAATCAATTCATCTTGTTTTAATGATTACAGGAATGAAAAATACTATACATTATAACCTTTTTATATATTATTACATACCAATTATAAATTAGATTCTGTGATTATAATTTTTCATAATATCATCATTCCATAATATATTAGAGGTGTGTAATAATGCACAAACAATTTTTTCAAACTGGGAATCAAAATTATAACCTTTGTTATACTAATGGAGCATTTAAACGCTCAGCCGTGGAAAAATAGCAGGTATATTAATAGGGTTAGTATATAAGCAAATGGGGGAAAGTCCAAAAGGCTGCTTTATTAATTAGCTTTAATAAATATTGATTTGCTTATTATTAACTTATTACAAATAACTAAATAGATAGTAAATTTACTAAAATTAAATATATTATTTTCAAAATTATTATTTCCATATTGCTCATAAAACCACGTACTTAATTTGATCTTAGAATAATGTGGCTATTGTAATGATAGATTTAAGGCATCAATTACCGTTAACCTTATTAAGGTCAAGTTTATGACCGTCAATTTTGTCAATTATTACTATCAAATCAGATTTCATCTGTCAAATTTCAAAGATTATTGTCATATTTTTAGTGCTTACTAATAATTGTTATCTAATTTTATTTATTTTTAATAACCTGACACTGACATCCACTCATAATACTGTGAAATATACTACTACTACTTTATTACCTCTGACATGTTTCAATTTATTGTTATTTTGTAATAATCTCTTGAAATGATTTTTATATCAATTTTCGAACTATGATTCTGTTTGACAAAATTTCGAATTAGGATTCTGTACTGACAAATTTTTTAACTAGCAACTGTTCTAACAAAATTGGATACTCCAATTCTGTTACGACGAAAGACACTAAATATATAGCCATGCAAGAAAGTCAACACAATAATACAGACAAGGAGAAACCGAATAATTTTCATATTGGATAAATGATTGAATTCTTGGATGAAATCAAATCCACGACAATTGGAACGTCGCATGGTTTTTGTTCTATTGACTATTTTGTTATCAATTTTCACTTGATAACACATTTTATTCTATTGCACAAATAATTGATTTGGTATCTATGAAATACGTTGTAGAAAAACAATCAAGGAGAAACTGAACAATTTTAAAATTAGATGAATAATTGAATTCCTGGATGAAATCGAACCCACGACAATTGATACGTCGAAGGGCACAGAGCTACAGAAAATATGTTTTTAAATATGTTTTGTAGGTTCAGTGATAGCAATTTAAGGGTTGGTTCAATACTTATTTTTCATTGTGTGAAACAGTTTAATAGAGATAGAAACCCGAAAATATGCAAACTGTGCAAAATTAAAGTGGAAAATTTACAATTGTCTTGTCCAAATTCGCGTAGAAACGAAATTATATACGTGGCATATGCATGTTATAGGATATGAATGTTTAATAGAGGTAGGTGGAGAAATTTTGTACGTTATGTTGATGAAATAAGGTGTAAATATTTGTCTTGTAAACTTTAGCTACAGAAAATATTTTTTTTAAATACGTTTTGTAGGTTCAATGATAGCATTTTAAGGGTTGATTCAATACTTATTTTTCATTGTGTGAAACAGTTTAACACAGATGGTATGTGGAGAAATTTTGTACGTTATGTTGATGAATTCAGGTGTAAATATTTGTCTTGTAAACTTTAGCTACAGAAAATATTTTTTTAAATATGTTTTGTAGGTTCAGTGATAGCAATCTAAGGGTTAATTTAAGGGAATAAGTATATTCAATCCTTATTTTTCATTGTGTGAAACAGTTTAACAGAAAGGAGAAAGCAGAAAGGAGAAGGAGAAAGTTTGTACGTTATGTTGATGAATTCAGGTGTAAATATTCGTTTTGTAAACTCTAGCTACAGAAAATATTTTTTTAAATATGTTTTGTAGGTTTAGTGATAGCAATTTAAGGGCTGATTCAATACTTATTTTTTTATTGTTAGACACAGTTTAACAGATATGTGGAGAAATTTCGTACGTTATGTGGAAGACAGTTGATGAATTCAGGTGTAAATATTCAACTTGTAAACTTTAGTTACAGGAAATATGTTTTTAAATATGTTTTGTAGGTTCCTTGATAACAATTTAAGGTGAGTTGATTCGATACTTAATTTTTCATTGTATGAAACAGTTTAACAGAGGTGGTATGTGGAGAATTTTTGTACGTTACGTTGATGAATTCAGGTGTAAATATCTTGTAAACTTTAGCTTCAGGAAATATTTTTTTAAATATGTTTTGTAGGTTTGGTGGTAACTTTTAAGGTGTGCTACTTAAATACTTATTTTTTTATTGTTAGACACAGTTTAACAGATATGTGGAGAAATTTCGTAAGTTATGTGGGAGACATTTGATGAATTCAGGTGTAAATATTCGTCTTGTAAACGTTAGCTACAGGAAATATGTTTTTAAATATGTATTCTAGGTTCCTTAATAACAATTTAAGGTGCGTTGATTCAATACTTAATATTACATTGTGTGAAACAGTTTAGCAGAAATGCTATGTGGAGAAATTTTGTATGTTATGTTGATGAATTCAAGTGTAAATATTTATCTTCTAAACTTTAGCTACAGGAAATATTTTTTTAAATGTGTTTTGTAGGTTCAGTGATAGCAATTTAAGGGCCGATTCAATACTTATTTTTTAATTGTTAGACACAGTTTAATAGATATGTGGAGAAATTTCGTACGTTATGTGGAAGACAGTTGATGAATTCAGGTGTAAATATGCATCTTGTAAACTTTAGTTACAGAAAATATGATTTTAAATATGTTTTGTAGGTTCCATGATAACAATTTAAGGTGCGTTGATTCGATACTTAATTTTTCATTGTATGAAACAGTTTAACAGAGATGGTATGTGGAGAAATTTTGTACGTTATTTTGATGAATTCAAGTGTAAATATTCATCTTCTAAACTTCAGCTACAGGAAATATTTTTTTATGTATGTTTTGTAGGCTCACTGATAGCAATTTAAGGGTTGATTCAATACTTATTTTTTATTGTGTGAAACAGTTTAACAGAGCTACAGGAAATATTTTTTTGGAGAAATTTTGTACGTTATATTGATGAATTCAAGTGTAAATATTCGTCTTGTAAACTCTAGCTACAGCAAATATTGTTTTAAATGTTTTGTAGGTTCAATGATAGTAATTTAAGGTGCCTTGATTCGATACTTATTTTTCATTGTGTGAAACAGTTTAACAGATATGGTATGTGGAGAATTTTTGTACGTTACGTTGATGAATTCAGGTGTAAATATCTTGTAAACTTTAGCTTCAGGAAATATTTTTTTAAATATGTTTTGTAGGTTCGGTGGTAACTTTTAAGGTGTGCTACTTAAATACTTATTTTTTTATTGTTAGACACAGTTTAACAGATATGTGGAGATATTTCGTAAGTTATGTGGGAGACATTTGATGAATTCAGGTGTAAATATTCGTCTTGTAAACGTTAGCTACAGCAAATATTGTTTTAAATATGTTTTTTAGGTTCGGTGATAGTAATTTAAGGTGCCTTGATTCGATACTTATTTTTCATTGTGTGAAACAGTTTAACAGAGATGGTATGTGGAGAAATTTTGTACGTTATGTTGATGAATTCAGGTGTAAATAGTCGTCTTGTAAACTTTAGCTACAGGAAATATTTTTTTAAATATGTTTTGTAGGATCAGTGATAGCAATTTAAGGGTTGATTCAATACTTATTTTTCATTGTGTGAAACAGTTTAACAGAGCAACAGGAAATATTTTTTAGGAGAAATTTTGTACGTTATAATGATGAATTCAGGTGTCAATATTCGTCTTGTAATCTTTAGGTTTCGAGGTTTTGTAGGTTCGGTGATAGTAATTTAAGGTGCGTTGATTCGATACTTATTTTTCATTGTGTGAAACAGTTTAACAGAGGTGGTATGTGGGGAACGCTAGTTGTTGCCATTCGTCGTAGCGACGTCTCGTAATTAATTTTTAATGTGAAAATTCCTGTATGAGCACAGCAATGCGAGATGGGTGAGAGATGTACGTTCCGGTGTATAGGATTACAGGAGAGGGCTGCGGTTTTGATGATCAGTTAACAGTTACGTCACGGAATCGAATAATGGATTTGTCAGAATAATAATTGATGTCAACGCTGTTTTTCTCTATTTCCTTGTTGAGAAGCGCCTATACAAATGGCACCTACTTTCCGATAAAAATCGATTTGACAGTCATTTATTGCCGACACTTAAATTGCGTCTAAAAGGTCTTTACTCGACCAAACAATTTATCAGTGCCGGTGTAACGTGTTTACCAGATGTACTGCCAATCTCTCATCGACAAATATCAATATTCCTTATATTGATCAACAATGTGTGTATATAAATATAGCATCCAATCTAATACGGGTTTGCTTATTCATTATTCAATTGCGCTAACATATATCTGAGTTGCAGATACATTTGATACCGCTGATCTAACTGATGCATATGTAATTTGCAGATGGAATAAAGAGTGATGGCGTTGTTCGATTCGCACGCGCTTAATTTATTAATAGTAATATCCCTGTGAAAATAAAGCCAAGGGAATAAAATTCTCGGGAGTGCTTTAGAAAATAAAAATACCTTTATTGCAAGTGCGTGCTCCGCTCTGTTAAGAACGGAATTAATTGAGTGAAACGTAAAAAGGCGAACGATCCACTAGCGTATTGTTTTTTTAATATGTATTTTGGTACGTTTTCGTCGTGAGTAATAATTGTGTGCTAGTAGAGTAGTGAAACTCACCTGTGCAAAGCTCCAGTAGAATCAAAATCCAGGACGTCAACACGATGAGGCCTGAAGAGGTCCTCGGCGATGGTGTAAGTGTCTTCATGGCTGATATATGTTAACGAAGAAACACTCAACTGAACCTTCACTGCACTACACTCGGATGTAAAGATCTTGACTCGTGCATTCTGACATATTCCATACGATTAACCAAGTACATACCACCAATAATCCGAAATGACCGCGCACTTATAAATCCGCGAAAGTGTATCTATAAACTTCAGTATCTAGGGCATTAGACTTATATATCCAGATACGTTTAGAAGTATAGATATTAGTGTCCACTTGAAACAATATTTAACGTATCAACCGGTGGATTTCTAAGGTTCGAATAGGCAGAGATGGGAGTCACAACAATAACAAAAGTAACCTTCGCTGCTGAAGCTAGAGTTAGAGAATGGAATTGAGCTGCGCAAAACTTGTTCACTTTCAATTAGACACTGTCGATGAAATGTTCGCAGTCCGTAACTTAGAATCCTCTGATCACTGGCGTGCACAGACTTCTGATCCTGTAACAAATCCAAAGGTAGTTCGATACACCACTGAATGTAGCGTGAGGAAAGCGTGTACGTAATTTTTTTCGGCTAACTAATTAGCTGGTGTGTTTGTATCCAAACTTCAATGGGGATCGAGGTGTAGCGAGGAAGGCGTGCGACGGACGAATACCTTCACCTACGGTAATTTCATCTGGTGCACAATGTCGTGGAGAGCAGTCGCATTCAGTGAGGAAAAAGCGTGCTGCAGTAGGGCGCTTAAAACGGCGCGCGGAAGCCTCCAGAAACCGCTGACCGCCGTACTCGCTGCATCCCGTTCCACTGAACCACAAACCGTGCACCTATGAGCTTTTAATTGTTCCCCATCATAGACGTCACTTTGTGTAATTAGTTGCGCCGTTTTAATTAAATTTTATCACTATCTGCTGGACTGCAGTGTGAATAACAAATGCCAAATACACGAGGCCGGTGCAAAGCACAAATTAAGATGAAGATTAAGATGATTTACCTTTAGGAATTGTCTAAAACAGCGGAATATTTTAATGTCAATACTTTAATTCACTGCAAATGCGAGTCAAATATGAGGTGTATCCGAGTGACACTATTTGCGATCGCTTAATACTACGTACAAGTAACAATGATATCGCGTCAACGTCACATTGCCTGAGCGCGCTGATATAACGTAACACGCTACCGGTATGTTACGATGAGTACTTGAAGACTGGCCGGGCTTGAATCTAAACCGCGACGCGCAGTCGTATTATAAGTGGCGCTTGCGTCGCGACGCCGACGTCACACAGCCTCTCACTCATTATTTTAATACGATTGCAGAGGATGTTAAATACTCACCAATAACTTGATTATATTAAATTAATACCGCAACAGTCCCCCACAAGCTGATTAGGCTAATTACCGTCCATGCCCAGCGTGCGCGTTTCAACAATAAACACACGGCGCTATCGGCCCTGCGTCGCCGCAAAAATCACATCTACACAGGAATATTAAATGCGCTACAAGGATAACGCTAAACGTTCCAGGATTAAAAATTAAACATGCCATACGGCAACCCGCGCTGAATAATAATCAGGTTTATATTTAATCTCGCGCGTTCCATCAGGAACACATCCTGATCATTTCGAGTGGCCGATTTGACGCGAAACAGGTCCTGGCTAGTGCATAATAGGATAGTTATATGACTGGATAAGGCAGCGTCTTCGGTGTTCCGCAGCATCCATCAGCCAGCATTTGTTGCGTGCCTGATGTATAATTCAGCCGCGATATTCTTCAAACCGCACTCACAATGCCGACTATTAATAATTTTAATTATTCCTCGCAACAAGTTAAATCCCGCAGTCTCGCCGCCATCGCCACCGTGTAATCGACTTTGCTCACCCAGGTCGCCTGGTGACAGCATAAAATTTTTAAGAAACCCGCAGGCGATAACTCCTATTACTTACGTCACTGATTATACATATATATTACTACCGCTTTCACCCCGAGTTATCGTCCTTTTTTATACCCCCGTTTTATTGGGGCCACCCCAGATATTACCGCTATATTACAGCGCAGCCCCCCTACGAATATGCTTTATTTAGAAACTGCCTCTTCTTGAATCGCAACCGATGGCTCAAATTGCTTTTAATATCTACATCCACCAATATTGACCATCATTTTTAAACTCCACTTATTTTATACACACACACCCGTGCCATGTTTACCCCTTTTTTGTCCTCGACCTCCTACTTACACCACCGTACCAACACTAGCGCAATTAATATCCGCGAACCCCTTTGGGCCCAATGTAAGTATGTTTGAATTATGGCCGCTTCGACAACCAACGCCATTCCCGTTCAGGGCCATGCCACGTGTGCTTTATGCCAATTTAATTCCATTTTATACCGTGCCAACGCCCCATCGGTTACAATGTAGCGGCCCGCGTTGTATAAATGAACTTATATTAACAAAAAATACAGTACTTCTTTGTACTTACAGGAATGACAGAAAAAATGTATGCAAACAATAATTTAATATGCATAAAAAGTGAATACACTCAAAAAGTAACAACTAGTAATCAGTATTACCTAACGTTACTTTAAAAAAAGTGAAAAGGATAGGAACTTATTACCAAGAACAGTAAGAACACCCACCTCCTTTAAAACAAATCATCTCTACGAATGTACGTAATTGAGAGGGAATTTAAATCTAGAACAAATCTTTGCTCCTACGGTTCAGGTGCAGTTAACGGGTAATTGAAAGGGAAAGGTAAATTAATAACGTCAGAAGATAATCCGAACGCACACTCGCGATTACTTATTAATTGAAGGCATGAACGCAGTAAAAAGTATACGTTTGACTTGGGAAGGTAACCCCAAAGTATTATCGCGAATTGAACACTTTCTAGAAGAAATTACAAGTTAGTTATTAAAAAGTACAATAAGTACATCTGTAACCTCGCATATTTGTACAACACACAATCTAAATACAAAAATTAATATAAAATGTAAGACACTGTGGTTACCCATTGATGATACATTTTTAATCAAATGAAATAATAATAAAAACACTTGGTTTATTATTATTATTATTTATTTAATTCTATCATCAAATGCATTAATAGTGAATTGTTGTTTCTTAATCTAATATCTACTTCTAATAATTCAATTACCTAAGCGTACATTATTTGTACTTTATAAGGTAAGAAGGCTAATTAATTTAGCAAATTATTGATTACATATTTTCATCTCTGCTACATATTGAGTTACAGGTTGAGTTTCACCTGTTTCTAATAGATTTCTTTACAATTGTTTCGGTTTTATTTTACAATTGTTTTTAGTTGTATAGATTAATAGTTGTTCTGTAGAGATAGAGGTACAACTACAAAACTTTTACTAAAGGATCAATTAATTCGGCTGAAACATCTGGAAGATTCCCAAGAACCAAAGAATCCTTATACAACAATTTAAATTTAACAAAACTAGCCAAGAAAAAGTTGTCAGATACTTTATTGGTGGTTTTACGGTCTCAACATTTAACTTAAAAAGTTATCAGTTGGACTGATAAGTATTTAACAAATCAGACAATTAGTTTACAATTTATCCACAGTTGAACAGTTGATCGGGAAACATTTATCATCAGTTCATTGATGAATGTTTAACAAATCAGACAATTAGTTTTTTAGTTTACACTTTATCAACAGTTGAACACTTTATCGGTGGTTTAAAGTTCTCAACATTTAACTCAAGAAAGTTGAAAGACAATTTTGAACAGTTTCCATCAGTTGAGTGATGAATGTTTGACAAATCAGACAAATAGTTTACATTTCAATAGTTGAACAGTTGAACAGGTAACAGTTACCATCAGTTGACTGATGAATGTTCAACAAATCACACATTCAGTTTACATTTTGTCAACAGTTGAACAGTTAAACAGGTAACAGTTACTATCAGTTGAATGATTCATGTTTAACAAGTCAGACAATTAGTTTACATTTTTTCAACAGCTTGACAGTTGAATAGTTGATCAGGTAACAGTTACCATCAGTTGACTGATGAATTTTTAACAAATCAGACAATTAGTTAACATTTTTTTAACAGTTGAACAGTTGAACAGGTAACAGTTAAGATCAGTTCACAGATGAATGTTTAACAAGTCAGACAATTAGTTTACATTTTTTCAACAGCTTGACAGTTGAACGGTTGAACAGATAACAGTTACTATCAGTTGACTGATGAATGTTTAACAAAT
This sequence comes from Othius punctulatus, assembly GCA_951805005.1. Taxonomy (NCBI): domain Eukaryota; kingdom Metazoa; phylum Arthropoda; class Insecta; order Coleoptera; family Staphylinidae; genus Othius; species Othius punctulatus. The sequence goes on along the minus strand of OX638147.1, from coordinate 35,169,843 downwards.
CAGGTAATTCGTTTGCATTTTTTCAATAGTTGAACACTTTATTGGTGGTTTTACGTTCTCAACATTTAACTCAAGAAAGTTGAAACACGATTTTGAACAGTTACCATCAGTTGACTGATGAATGTTTAACAAATCAGACAATTTGTTTACATTTTTTCAACAGTTCAACAGGTAACAGTTACCATCAGGCAACTGATGAATGTTTAACAAATCAGATCATTAGTTTACATTTTAAGTTGAACAGTTGAACAGGTAACAATTACCATCAGCTGAATGATGAATGTTCAACAAATCACAAATTCAGTTTACATTTTTGCAACAGTTGAACAGTAAAACAGGTAACAGTTACTATTAGTGGAATGATGAATGTTTAACAAATTGGACTAATAGTTTACATGTTTTCAACAGTTGATCAGTTGAACAGTTAATCAGGTAACAATTGCCATCAGTTGACTGATGAATGTTTAACAAATCAGACAATTAGTTTACATTTTTTCAACAGTTGAACAGGTAACAGTTGCCATCAGGCAACTGATGAATGTTTAACAAATCAAACAATTAGTTTAAAGTTTTTCAACAGTTGATCAGGTAACAATTATTATCAGTTGACTGATAAATATTAAACAAATCAGACAATTAGTTATCATTTGTTTGTTTTAAATCAAAACCCCACAATAAAATTAGGATATTAACATTACAAATGTACTTTTCTACAATAAAAATGTATGTCATAGCAGAAACCTTTTCAACAGTTGAGTAGTTGAACAGTTGTACAAGTAATAGTTACCATCAGTCGACTGATAAATCTTTAACAAATCAGACAATTAGTTTACATTTTACAGTTGAACAGGTAACAATTACCATCAGTTGACTGATGAATGTTGAACAAATCACACATTCAGTTTACATTTTTTTAACAGTTGAACAGTTAAACAGGTAACAGTTACTATCAGTTGAAAGATGAATGTTTAACAAATTGGACTATTAGTTTACATGTTTTCAACAATTGAACAGTTGAACACTCTGTCGGGTAACAATTATCATCAGTTGACTGATGAATGTTTAACAAATCACACATTCAGTTTACATTTTGTCAATAGTTGAACACTTGAACAGGTAATAGTTACTATCAGTTGAATGACCAAGGTTTAACAAATTGGACAATTAGTTGACATAGTTTCAACAGTTGAACAGCTAACAGTTACCAGCAGTTGACTGATGAATGTTTAACAAATCAGAACCATTTGTTTACATTTTAAAGTTGAACAGTTGAACAGGTAACAATTACCATCAGTTGACTGATGAATGTTCGACAAATCTCACATTCAGTTTACAGTGTTTCAACAGTTGACCAGTTAAACAGGTAACAGTTACTATCAGTTGAATGATGAATGTTTAACAAATTGGACATGTTTCCAACAGTTGAACAGTTGAACAGTTGATCGAGTAACAATTACCATCAGTTAACTAATGAATGTTTAACAAATCAGACATATTAATAGATAGTTTACATTTTTTCAACCGGTAACAGTTGCTATCAGTTGACTAATGAATGTTTATCATATCAGACAATTAGTTTACATTTTTTCATTAGTTGTACAGTTAAACAGGTAATAGTTACTATCAGTCGAATGACGATAGTTTAACAAATTGGACTATTAGTTTACATGTTTTCATCAGTTGAACAGCTAACAGTTACTAGCAGTTGACTGATGAATATTTAACAAATCAGAGCATTAGTTTACATTTTACAGTAGAAGAGTTGAATAGGTAACAATTACCATCAGTTGACAGATGATTGTTTAACACATCAGACAATTAGTTTACATTTTTTCAACAGTTGAACAGGTAACAGTTACCATGAGTTGACTGATGAATGTTTAACAAATCAGACAATTAGTTTACATTTTTGCAACAGTTTCACAGTTTAACAGTTGACCAGGTAACAATTACCATCAGTTGACTGATGAATGTTTAACAAATCAGACATATCAACAGATAGATTACATTTTTTCAACAGTTGAACACTTTATTGGTGGTTTTATGTTCTCAATATTTAACTCAAAAAAGTTGAAAGACGATTTTAAACAGTTAAAAGGTAACAGTTACCATCAAATGACTGATGAATGTTTAACAAAACATTAGTTTAGATTTTTTCAACAGTTGAACAGGTAACAGTTGCCATCAGTTGACTGATGAATGTTTAACAAATCAGACAATCAGTTTACATTTCTTCATGAGTTGAGCAGTTGAACAGATGAACAAGTAACAGTTACCATCAGTTAACTGATAAATGTTTAACAAATCAGACAATTAGTTAACATTTTTTCAACAGTTGAATAGTTGAACAAGTAACACTTACTATCAGTTGACTGATGAATGTTTAACAAATCAGTAACAGTTACCATCAGTTGATTGATGAAACAAATCAGACTATTAGTTTACATTACAAAAAAGGAAAAACTCATAGTTTAGTGTATCATTTTGTGTTCTAAGTTAAAAAAATATAGTTAATAACATTGTTTTTTTTGTTATACATCAAAATACCCCAAAAAAATTGGAATATTAACATTACAAATATATCTTTCTACAGTAAAAACGTATTTAAATGCAGAAACCAGCTAATTGTAATTTCTTTGATTAATAATTGCCCATAATAAGTAAGGGATAAATATTATAATTCAATTACAGGCAACATCCACTTTGAAAATATGATAACTAATGCTCGAAATAAATTTGTTCAAACCAAAATCTATATTAATATTAAAGATATCATGTTTTTCTTTATTTCACGAACATTTGAAAAACTACATTTAGCGAGTCTCTGAAATAAACGATTTAAATATGAAGGATTATATGAATGAAAAATAAATATGATATCCTGTTATATGTTATACATACCAATCGTGGATTGAATTCCATGACGAAATAGACCAAATGGCGTAAATTCCACACTATTCCACTGCACCATTCAATAATATATTATCGGTTTGTATTAATGTATAAACAGTTTTCTTGAACTGGGAATTGAACCTAATACCTTTATGCATTTAAATGCATTGTTATGTAATTGCTATACATTGTTAAGTTATGAAGTTATTATTGTGGTGTTTATGTATTGTTGCATTTTAAATACGATGTTTAAAGTTCGATAGTTTCAATGAACTACAAATAAATAACAATTATTGCACAAGTACTTAAAACAATAATAAACAAATAGATGTAAATAAATGCAAAAATTACATGTTAAAATAGTAATCATTAATTTAATTATCCATATATAAAACAACTGACGAGCGTCACAATTGTATATTCATAAATTTATATTATTATTTATGGTAGTATTAGTTTAATTAATGTGCACAACTGCACATATTCAGTATTTTAATTTCATGAATTGGATTTCAAAGAATTTATTTATAAGTGAAAGTTTTCACATCCATCCAATCAAATCAAATCCAATTCAAAATGTAGGTTAGTGATTACTTTTTGTAGACACGAGAAGTTGAAAATTGATGAGGTTAATGTTTAAATTAAACGTTAATGTAAGACAGGTTCGATTACGTACAATATAGTTCAATATACTTAATAGTTAGGTACAATATTTAATAGTTCTTTGCATCCTATTTGTGATCTTAAATATTATTTTAATTGTTTTTCTATAGCAAATTATTTGGAAGAGGTTTTCATTTGAAAATTGATAAATGTAATTAAACAAAAGTTTCAGGTCAATGTTTAAATTAAACGTTAATGTAAGACAGGTTAGATTACTGTTAAGTACAATATTGTTCAATATACTTAATAGTTTGGTACAATATTTAATAGTTCATTGCATAACATTTGTGATCCTAAAAATTATTTTAATCCTTTTTCTGTAGCAAATTATTTGGAAGAGGTTTTCATTTGAAAATTCATAAAAGTAATTAAACAAAATTTTCAGATTAATGTTTAAATTAAACGTTAATGTAAGACAGGTTAGATTACTGTTAGGTACAATATAGTTCAATATACTTAATAGTTAGGTACAATATTTAATAGTTCTTTGCATACCATTTGTGATCTTAACAATTATTTTAGTCGTTTTTCTGTAGCAAATTATTTGGAAGAGTTAGTCACGAAATCCATTTTAATGTATAGTACTATAATTTTTGTGCTTTCTTATTATACATGAATAAATCAGTTTCCATATGCAGAAGTTCTGTCTCGTGTTTTTCGTGATATCATTCTTTAAGTCAATAAATCTGTAAATCTATTTCTTTGTACAACTAAGCAAGACAAACATGTCTTGGTAGAATCACATTTCGCATGTCAACAAATCCGATTCTCAGCAATCCTAAACCAGCAAATAAATTTTCTGCAAAAAATGTGTGCTGGAGGTTTATGAGATAATAAATGCATCTCCGTCAGCGAATGACATAAAGATTTAATACATAGTGAAATACAAAACTCTAAAGTACCAGCTGTGTGGTCTGCTAAAATAAGTCTGTAACATAATTATTAGCACTGGAATATGAAAATAAGTTATACCTACTCGGCGAATTTTAGTACGTGCATTCAATAACTAAGCTAGCTTCGCTGGTCGAATTCAAAACGCTCGTTGAATGGCGCAGAAGTGCATATTAGAGAGTATTCATAATATTGCTCCCATTTAATTTTAAATGGGAAACACCACCTTTTGGGTCATTCGTCATTTCAAGTAAAACTCGTGCATTGATGTTAATTTGCGTTTTAATTTTATACTATTAGTCATAAAATTGTTTCATTATTTGTTTTGTGTAGCTTCAATTTATAATTCAATAAATCCATTCATTTATGCAGTAGATAACTTTTAACACGGGTTCAATCTATTGACATTAATAAATGTGTACACCAGTACGATAATTTTTAAGGCCAATAAATCCGAGATAATATTTTTGTTTAATGTAGATATATAAAATTGATAAACAACGTACATCTTCCAGGAATATCAAAAGTTATAAACATGTGTAAACATCTGAAATATAATTGTGATTTTAAAGTCTTGGTAATTATGTAATATATTTCCAAACACACCAACAATATTTTTTTATTAAACTTGCGTTCCGTTTTTTAAATATTTTTACATTTTATTAATTTTCGGGATATGTAATTTTTCGGCAGGAATTAATTAGTATTCCCTCGGGCTACAGTTACCAAAATATCATTAATTTCATAATCAATGACATCATGTTGACATAACAGAATTACCCGATTCATTGATGCAATTAAAGCGAAAACGCGAATCGATGCAACGCGACACAAAGACACAAGCCTCTATTATTGAAGAACGCAAACGTGGCGCATTCAATTTGCAATTAATGCCCTTTTCAGGGGCGCACGCCGCTCGCTGGGGGAGCTGCCTAAATTTTCAGAACGTCTGAAATATTAACGCGCAAATTATATCACAAATCAATAGCCAAATTCATTACTTAGATACGAATGAGCACGGCAAACTTTCTCGACTTTGTGCGAAGCTGCAGGATTATTAATGTTCCGTCAGGTAATGTGAACTGGTTTGTTTAATAAAATAGACTAATTTGACATTTAATATGGCTGTCATTTCTCGGGCTGAATACGCTTAGTATTTGAAGCGAACCGCAAAATCGATTCAATACCGTTTTATTAATTTCAGCACACCAGTTTTAATTAGAAGCATGTCAACTGATGAAAGTTGCATTTGTATCCTACGCCACATACAAATACTACGCAAAATTGATATTTCTATTATTTGGCGTGGATTAATTTCATGATTTCGGCCTCAACAATATACTAATAATAAATAGTTCCCTAAACATATAAACAATATCAATACAGTAATAATAATTTGAAATTTAGTTTAGTTATCGAACGTAGTTTTTTTTTGTTACCTGTGTAGCTTACCTAATATTTTTAGGCAGTAAGTTCTTACGAGATAAAATAATTATTCCCATTGAACGCAACGGTCTTCATTCATAATGAATTTCTTCTTCTTCGCAGATGATTATCAGATGAAAACAAAAGGAAGACGTTAATACAGGGGATACTCTTGGAAATTGTGGGCGTTACAAGTTAGGGGATCAATGGCAATTGGAGATAATGGGGCCATTTTACTCTTCATGTCTAAGCGGTAAATTTATGGTAATCAAATTTTAGAAGGGACTAGGAGGTGTACATAAATTTGGTGACTAGTATCTTAATGCAACGCGTCTGAATTAATAAGAAGTAATGGCCTTGTACAAAGACACACGAAAGAATTACGAATAAAATTTTACTAACAGGTAAATGATACCTAAATTGCGGATTTGGTATTTTCTACATGGAAAATAAGAGTAAAGATTATCGATTATAGATATAAATTGTCATTGATTGGGTTGGCATTACTGATAAAGTTACTAGGAACGCCAATGGGTATTTTAACTATTTCATTTTGGCAGCAATGTCAATATGATTATTCATTGAGGTCTCATAACCTCAAAATACATGATGACATCAATGACATATTTGTTACTAGTTTTTTAGACACTGCCTAAATTCATCCAAATTGCACTATAACACTAATAAAATTAGAGATCATGAAAATTTGATTCATCTATGTGAAGAATTTTAAAACTGCCACACAAAAGAACACATAATAAAGTACTATGGGGTGTAAAGTTAGTTCGCCTCCCCGTGGTGCACCCTGGATAACGCCAAATGAACTAACACATACTGGCAGTCAGATAACCTTAGGATCTACTGACCAAGACCTTTAAAAAAACAAACTCTTGTTAAAAATCTTAATTGTTATTGAAAAAACTATAAAAATCTCGAAAAATACTGAGAAATTTTGAAAATTATTGGAAAATGTCTACAATTTTAGTAATTATAAAGAAATTTGGCGAATGAAAAAATGTATGTGATAACCAACAGAATTAAACTTAGTATTTCCAAATCTGAAGAATTGTTGAAAAATCTGTAGAAATCTCGAAATATATTAAGAAATTTTGGCAATTATCAGTTACAAATCTTAATAGTTATTGAAAAATCTATAGAAATCTTGAAAAATACTGAGAAATTTTGGAAATTATTGGAAAATGTCTACAATTTTAGGAATTATAAAGACATTTGGAGAATGAAAAAATGTATGTGATAACCATCTTATGATTTTAGTGATCTATAAATGATTGAGAAATTTTTCGAAATCTTATGAATGATTGAGAAATCTAAAGAAATTTTCCTATGTGACTACAAAGATTTTTTCAGTACATATATTGACTATTCACGGAATTGTCTTATAATTCCTTGCTTGTTACCATGACACTCATTACCAACAATTTGTATTCTATTAACTTTCTATTATTTGCTACCAAAATTCATACAGATTACATTATAACATAACATAATAACTTATTATTGAGAACAGAATTAAACTTGGTATTTCCAAATCTGAAGAATTGTTGAGAAATCTCTAGATATCTCGAAAATTATTAAGAAATTTTGGCAATTATTGAAAATTTGTTACAAATCTTAATAGTTATTCAAAAATCTATAAAAATCTTGAAAAATAATGAGAAATTTTTGAAATTATTGGAAAAATTCATCCAAATTGCGCTATAACATAACATAATAACAAATTATTGAGAACAGAATTAAACTTAGTATTTCCAAATCTGAAGAATTGTTGAGAAATCTGTAGAAATCTTGAAAATTATTAAGAAATTTTGGCAATTATTAAAAATTTGTTACAAATGTTAATAGTAATTGAAAAATCTATAGAAATCTCGAAAACTGATGAGAAGTTTTGGAAATTATTGGAAAATGTCTAGAATTTTAGGAAATATAAAGAAATTTGGAGAATGAAAAAAATGTATGTGATAACCATTCTGAATTTTATGATTTTAGTGATGTATAAATGATTGAGAAATTTCTCGAAATCTCATGAATTAATGAGAAATCTGAAGAAATTTTCCTATGTGACTACAAGATTTTTTTCAGTACAGATATTGACTATTCACGCAATGGTCTTATAATTCATTGCTTGTTACTATGACACTCATCACCAACAATATGTAATCTATTAACTTTCTACTATTTGTTGCTAAAATTCGTCCAAATTACACTATAACATAACATAATAACTTGTTATTGAGAACAGAATTAAACTTAGTATTTCCAAATCTGAAGAATTGTTGAGAAATCTATAGAAATGTCGAAAATTATTAAGAAATTTTGGCAATTATTGAAAATTTGTTACAAATCTTAATAGTTATTGAAAAATCTATAGATATTTCGATAAATACTGCGAAATTTGGAAATTATTGGAAAATGTCTACAATTTCAGGAATTATAAAGAAATTTGGAGAATGAAAAAGATTGTGTGATAACCATTATGAATTTTATGTTTTTAGTGATCTATAAATGATTAAGAAATTTCTCGAAATCTCATGATTGATATTGATTGAGAATGAGTGAGATATCAGAAGAAATTTTCCTGTGTGGCTATAAGGATTTTTTGAGTACAGATATTGATTATGGCCATTATGAATCTTATGATTTTAGTGGTCTATAAATAATTGACAAATTTCTCGAAATCTTATGAACGATTGAGAAATCTGAAGAAATTTTCCTATGTGACTACAAAGATATTTTCGGTAAAGATATTGACTATTCACGGAATTGTGTTATAATTCCTTGCTTGTTACCATAACACTCATTTCCAACAATATATATTCTATTAACTTTCTACTATTTGCTGCCAAAATTCATCCAAATTGCACTATAACATCAAAATTTTAATACCTTAGGGTAATTTTCCATTAATGCTTCCTAATATTATCAAAATATAATATTTTTTTCAAAAAATTAACAGTAATTTTCGAGCAATTAATCTTAAAATCGAAATCTTATTGTATACCAATTAGCGATTGATACCCAATTTAGCGACCAATAAATTAGTGAGAATTAGAAACAATATTTTGGTTTCTTGTAACTATAGAAAATGTTGATACAAAAAGGAAACTACGTTTTCTTACTTTATTTTCTTGTATTCTAGTATTTTGAATCACATGAGAATAACCTAATTATGGTCGAAACTGCAGTCGTATTTAACGAAAAAGTGATAAAAACGTAGTAACGTGTTTCATTTTTGTATCATCATGATTAATTTTCACATAGTAACAGCTCATCAATCATCCATCAACTTTAATATAGAAAATGTATTTCGAAGTTGAACTGAGCAATATTTGTATTATCCTTGGCGAGAAAAGAGAATTGATCGGAGCCTTGACTCACTCCATATACCAGTTTGCGTGATGCACATCCCAAAATATGGTTCCAGAATTGAAAATTGGGTCACAATCTCGATTTTTGAAATATAGCCCGGCGCCTCCACCATTTACCTTCAGGATTTGAAAAATTAATAATAATTCGTACAAAATTTAAAAGCTAAAAAATTCAAGCTATTCCTTACGAGGATCATTATAGTTGCCATGTGTGTGTCAAATCTTATAATAAACTGTTTAACTAGACGGAAAAAACTTGATTTTTGCAATTTTGATGTTATAGTGCAATTTGGATGAATTTTGCCAGCAAATAGTAGACATTTATTAGAATACATATTGTTGGCAATGAGTGTCATGGTAACAAGCAAGGAATTATAAGACAATTCCGTGAATAGTCAATAGCTGTACTGAAAAATCCTTGTAGTCACATAGGAAAATTTCTTCAGATTTCTCAATCATTTATAGATCACTAAAATCATAAGATTCATAATGGTTATCACGTACATTATTTCATTCTCCAAATTTCTTTATAATTACTAAAATTGTAGACATTTTCCAATAATTTCCAAAATTTCTCAGTATTTTTCAAGATTTATATAGATTTTTGCAACTTGTAATTCTTGTATTAATAATCATGTGAATTTTTAGGTGGCTATTTAAAGAGTATTGAAGTGTAATGAAGAAGTGTTAAGCAATTCTTGAGGAGGATCATTATAGTATATATTTTCTATGTTTATGCCTATTTAACTAATTTAATATAATCTGATACCAAAATAATTAATATTTTATGATATGGTAAACATATTAGGTGGTTTCAAGATTTTTAATATTTCTTTAGTAATGATGCATGTGGTAATAATTACATGGTACTGTTTGTAGTGATAATAGTACAGATGAATGTGGTAATTAAATTGAACAAATATTTTTATATGGAAAATCAGTCATGAGAAAAACAAACTAATCCACTTGATGGATAATGAAATGCGGTACTTTTGTATTTTTCATGTGATTACTGGCGGAATTAATATCGTGTATGTTTGAATTGTTTATTGGTTTTTGCAGTGCTTTCAGAACATATTAATATCGTATTACGTATTTGCTTTTAATCGTGACTGAGTGAAAAAAATAAAATACTGTTTGAGCATGATGTTATTAATATTTGGATGCATTAATAATGGAATATATGAGCGTAACTGGTTGAAATTATCCGGATTTCATAACGTCAATTCTGGCCGGCGTTTAGTGTCCTGCCACATGTGGCGTCCTCTATAATTAATAAATTATCTATAACAGGGAAAGAAATTTGACAGAGAGCGATCATTAAACGACGGGCAGCAGTAATTCACACGAGATTAATTTTGACAGATTATGCATTGAAGTTTGGCATCTCTTGAGATTTGACATTGAGTGTTCAACAAAGCTTACATAAGACGATTATAAAGTTTGGGTAGAGCAGAGGGTGAAGCGGTTATAAATAAAATGTAAACACATTTCATATGGCTCCGTATTAATCATGCCAAGACCATTGTGAATGAAATAATAAGGCGAGCTTCTTAGATTTCACAGTAGAGATCACAAACAGGGGAGTTACTTTGTTTCCAAATATTTACTACCTTGAATGCCAGAAGCAGTGTAGCCGTTGGCGTTCTGTAGTCGCCCGATACGTTATATCTGCCTCCATCTAGCGGCATTCCCTTTATCTACACTCCTGCACACAAAACAATCCGAAACCTCATATTTTAAGTTCCATTTAAAAGCCTTTGCAAACTTACACGAAAAGCTTAATGTATCGAAAAAGAGATACGCATGAATTAACGTTCAACAGTTGGTAAATATAGTGCACATTTTTATCGGTTCCAGATTAGACAAAATCCAGGCAAAGTTCTGAGTCCTGCGTGCCGCGTTTCCATCTTATCTGCCGAGGAACTTCTTATATTTTTATTTGATTCGAGCGTTTTGCCGTTGATGTTTAGGAGTTTCTAAAGATACTAACTGTCCATAGATTCTGAAGTTACTTTACATTGGCTACGTCTGAAATCTTGATAGCAGGAGAAGAAATGAAGCTTGAATTTTATTTCCACCACTCACATCGAATTTTACCGATTTTATTGTGTTGTAGTAATTCTGCCACTTAAATGGTTCTATGGAATACGTTTAAGCGTTCGCCGCTTTGGAGTTAACGCGAATCTATGATTTTACTTTAAAATGACCACCAACTTCCGCCATAAACGATGCAAATCCGTTTATTCATGCGCCACATGTACAGGTAATTGGCGTCATATTTCGCGCGTTAATCGAACATTCGCGACAACTGAAATAATTGTAATTGAAATTATAAATGTATTATATGCCGAATCGCATTGTAATTCACAAATAATTGCGCTTTGAAAAGTAATACAACACTTGTAAATTATAGGCTCCATTATGGGTTACAAAGTACAGCATAATATATAATTTACTGTTATTTCTGGCTCACTTTTGGAAGTATTCCAATGATATAATTTGCCGAACAACCTGTGATTTTATTTAAATACAAATATTGCCGTGCCGTGTATGTATTCCGCGTAATTGAAATACGAATTGAGATAAATCAATACATTTTTGTACGCCTGTATTAAGACAAATTGACAGTAATTTCACGTGTGGAATAAATTATGAACACGCATTATAAATCTTGATATACTCTAATCAAAAACAGATTATGCGATATTTTTATTTCAATTTTACTTACACATACTAAAAATCAATACCTTCGGCGATAAAATGCGGAAATAATGAAGTGAAAGAGCGCCCGGCCCGCTGAAAACATTGTCAAAATTATAATTTCAGGCGATAAATTTCAATAAATTTACACCTAAAAGTAATTAAGCCGACCCCCGTGAGCCAATAAAAATACATTATTGGCTTGCAATTTCTCAAGCCACTAATTACTAGCTTAAACGTGTGCTATTAAATAATAGCCCGTAATTACGTATGGCTAATTAATACATATTTGTAGCGTCTGGACTGTAATTTCTATTCTACGGCATCTATTGTGCGGGAAAATTAATAGCAGACCAACAATAAACAATTACTATCACAATCGATATTTATGTTACCCGCCGTAACCAAGCCTTACTTATATTTCAATCAAAGACTGCCAGGAATATATTATTATTATATTTATTTATTTAAATCTTGAACAATTCTTCAGAAAAAAAGTTGTAGATACTGCAAATGTTTTTTTATATACTTATTATCATATGCTGTATGATATATGTACTTAATATGTGATGCTATGAATGTCATTGTTAATGTTATTTTAAAATTGTATGTATAATGTATTTCCAATTTATATGTTCTGATCGTTATGTAGATATACAATTACATCTGTATTTCATTCCGTATTCTGAAAGATTCTGAAAGGTTGACGAGACGTGGCTGCATTTATTGGGTTTCCTGGGTATAAATCGGAAGCGCGATATTATTTAATCGATTGGATCCGTGCTGAAAAAGAGTATTCATGGAATTTAGGCGCGATAGAGCGCGCCGGAGCCGATTTTACGTCGGTTTGATTTTTGAGAAAATGGTACGTTTGACGCGTGTATCGCAATATTTTACAGGAGTCCGGGCGCGATATATGACACGTACACGTATATCGATTTTACACTCCACAAATCGCTCTGCATGAGGCGCTGCCTTGGAAGTGGCACTCAAACGGTTAACAATTGTGTCGCGATGCTTAGTTTTCCTAATGAATCAAGCGACACCTACGCTGAAATTAGCGATAATCTCGTTTCGGAGCGTGAAAGCGGCCACACGTCACGAGATGCGATATAGGTTTCTTGGTTGCTTCGCAAAACCGCACCTCTGAAGCGCGCAGTAATTGCGCCCAAAGTAATTTTTGAAAACCACCCCCGCCAGGCGAATTCCCGGAATGCATATTGATTGTGCAGAGCTGCGGTTTTGCGTATCTTTTTGAGTTTTCAATGACGCAATATATCAGTATAATGTTCGCCCGTTCTATTATGCAATGATGTAGTCCTCGGTAGCAAATCCAGCAATATATCTGGGAAACTAGCTGTGGTTACTCAAGTGGCTATCTAGTGGCTCATATATTATTTGTAAATAAGATGTTTTCTTTAAGAACGTTAGGTTCCGGGCGAATTTGGAATGAGGATTCAATTAAAGGTGATATTGATTATCCCTGAATTTATGGTTGTGATTCTTATGAACGTGATCCAGGTAGCCAGCAACCCTACCTCCGCCCCAATCTAATCCACATGGGAAACATTACATATACGTTTAAAAACTATCTATACGTACTTACAAAAATTACTGCTTCCACCTCAATTATCTGCTCAACACATTTACCGTATGCACATTTCATACGGTTAAATTGTTTCATCTCATATTATATTTAATTCTTACGTATGCCGCTGCAATGAGGAATTTTTGCTGTTAACATACCAAAGTACTTCTTTCATTAAATACGCTATAACTAGGAGAGTTGTGGGAATACGAGAATAGACGAGCGCTCAAAATATGCGCCTTATATGGGGTTATATCCCCATAGAATTATATGAAAATGAGCCGCTCAGTTAAGCGCCCATTTGGCAAAACGTAAAATCGATGATTTTCCGGAAAAATCAACCTATACGAAAAATCGCGTTTTTTCGAATTGCTCCAATTAACCTTAGAGGCACATGCCTAGACCAGTTGGACACTCCTCATTCCAATGAGCATACTTTCAGCCTCCCAGCCCCAGCCGTTCTCGAGATATCCGCCTTCAAAGTTGGGAAATTAAAAAACATAGCAATAAATGGCTGATAAAATCAAACTTCTGAACGGATGGTCCAATCTCGATGCCGATGGTCTCATTCGATTCAGGACACTCCAACGGTCCATACCAGACTACACTTGATATACTTCAGAAGACGTTTTAATTTTCGAAATATTCGAAAATGTTGCGTTTTTTGCAATCTCGATGAAATTCCATTTTGAGAACGCCTCAATCGATTCGGACGAAATTTATAGGGGTCATAGAGGCCCCAAATACAAGCACAATGAGCAATAGTGGGGCCCCGTAGGCGTTCGCGTTTGTGCAGGGGGGCCTTGAGAAGAGAGAAATATTTTGAAAAAAAACGTACTTTTTTCATGAAAAACGCTATAACTCGGGGAGTTGTGGGAATACAAGAATCGACGAGCGCTCAAAATATGCGCCTTATATGAAGTTATGTCCCCATAAAATTATATGAAAATGTGCCGCTCAGTTGAGCGCCCAGTTGGCAAAACGTAAAATCGATGATTTTCCGATCAAATCGACTAAAAAAAAAAACCGAAAAATCGCGATTTTTCGAGTTGCTACAATTGACCTTAGAGGCACATGCGTAGACCAATTGGACCCTCCCGAATCCAATGAGCACACTTTCAGCCTCCCAGCCCCAGCCGTTCTCGAGATATCGGCCCTCAAAGTTGGGAAATTAAAAAAAATAGCATTAAAGGGCTAATAAAATCAAACTTCTGAACGGATGGTCCAATCTCGATGCCGATGGTCTCATTCGATTCAGGACACTCCAACGGTCCATACCAGACCACACTTGATATACTTCAGAAGACGTTTTAATTTTCGAAATATTCGAAAATGTTGCGTTTTTTGCAATCTCGATGAAATTCCATTTTGAGAACGCCTCAACCGATTCGGACGAAATTTATAGGGGTCATAGAGGGCCCAAATACAAGCACAATGAGCTATAGTGGGGCCCCGTAGGCGTTCGCGTTTGTGCAGGGGGGCCTTGAGAAGAGAGAAATATTTTGAAAAAAAACGTACTTTTTTCATGAAAAACGCTATAACTCGGGGAGTTGTGGGAATACAAGAATCGAGGAGCGCTCAAAATATGCGCCTTATATGGGGTTATGTCCCCATAAAATTATATGAAAATGTGCCGCTCAGTTGAGCGCCCAGTTGGCAAAATGTAAAATTGATGATTTTCCGATCAAATCGACTAAAAAAAAAATCCGAAAAATCGCGATTTTTCGAGTTGCTCCAATTGACCTTAGAGGCACATGCCTAGACCAATTGGACCCTCCCGAATCCAATGAGCACACTTTCAGCCTCCCAGCCCCAGCCGTTCTCGAGATATCGGCCCTCAAAGTTGGGAAATTAAAAAAAATAGCATTAAAGGGCTAATAAAATCAAACTTCTGAACGGATGGTCCAATCTCGATGCCGATGGTCTCATTCGATTCAGGACACTCCAACGGTCCATACCAGACCACACTTGATATACTTCAGAAGACGTTTTAATTTTCGAAATATTCGAAAATGTTGCGTTTTTTGCAATCTCGATGAAATTCCATTTTGAGAACGCCTCAACCGATTCGGACGAAATTTATAGGGGTCATAGAGGGCCCAAATACAAGCACAATGAGCTATAGTGGGGCCCCGTAGGCGTTCGCGTTTGTGCCGGGGGGCCTTGAGAAGAGATAAATATTTTTAAAAAAAACGTACTTTTTTCATGAAAAACGCTATAACTCGGGGAGTTGTGGGAATACAAGAATCGACGAGCGCTCAAAATATGCGCCTTATATGGGGTTATATCCCCATAAAATTATATGAAAATGTGCCGCTCAGTTGAGCGCCCAGTTGGCAAAACGTAAAATCGATGATTTTCCGATCAAATCGACTAAAAAAAAAATCCGAAAAATCGCGATTTTTCGAGTTGCTCCAATTGACCTTAGAGGCACATGCCGAGACCAATTGGACCCTCCCGAATCCAATGAGCACACTTTCAGCCTCCCAGCCCCAGCCGTTCTCGAGATATCCGCCCTCAAAGTTGGGAAATTAAAAAAAATAGCATTAAAGGGCTAATAAAATCAAACTTCTGAACGGATGGTCCAATCTCGATGCCGATGGTCTCATTCGATTCAGGACACTCCAACGGTCCATACCAGACCACACTTGATATACTTCAGAAGACGTTTTAATTTTCGAAATATTCGAAAATGTTGCGTTTTTTGCAATCTCGATGAAATTCCATTTTGAGAACGCCTCAACCGATTCGGACGAAATTTATAGGGGTCATAGAGGGCCCAAAGACAAGCACAATGAGCAATAGTGGGACCCCGTAGGCGTTCGCGTTTGTGCAGGGGGGCCTTGAGAAGAGAGAAATATTTTGACAAAAAACGTACTTTTTTCATGAAAAACGCTATAACTCGGGGAGTTGTGGGAATACAAGAATCGACGAGCGCTCAAAATATGCGCCTTATATGGGGTTATATCCCCATAAAATTATATGAAAATGTGCGGCTCAGTTGAGCGCCCAGTTGGCAAAACGTAAAATCGATGATTTTCCGATCAAATCGACTAAAAAAAAAATCCGAAAAATCGCGATTTTTCGAGTTGCTCCAATTGACCTTAGAGGCACATGCCGAGACCAATTGGACCCTCCCGAATCCAATGAGCACACTTTCAGCCTCCCAGCCCCAGCCGTTCTCGAGATATCCGCCCTCAAAGTTGGGAAATTAAAAAAAATAGCATTAAAGGGCTAATAAAATCAAACTTCTGAACGGATGGTCCAATCTCGATGCCGATGGTCTCATTCGATTCAGGACACTCCAACGGTCCATACCAGACCTCACTTGATATACTTCAGAAGACGTTTTAATTTTCGAAATATTCGAAAATGTTGCGTTTTTTGCAATCTCGATGAAATTCCATTTTGAGAACGCCTCAACCGATTCGGACGAAATTTATAGGGGTCATAGACGGCCCAAATACAAGCACAATGAGCTATAGTGGGGCACCGTAGGCGTTCGCGTATGTGCAGGGGGGCCTTGAGAAGAGAGAAATATTTTGAAAAAAAACGTACTTTTTTCATGAAAAACGCTATAACTCGGGGAGTTGTGGGAATACAAGAATCGACGAGCGCTAAAAATATGCGCCTTATATGGGGTTATGTCCCCATAAAATTATATGAAAATGTGCCGCTCAGTTGAGCGCCCAGTTGGCAAAACGTAAAATCGATGATTTTCCGATCAAATCGACTAAAAAAAAATCCGAAAAATCGCGATTTTTCGAGTTGCTCCAATTGACCTTAGAGGCACATGCCGAGACCAATTGGACCCTCCCGAATCCAATGAGCACACTTTCAGCCTCCCAGCCCCAGCCGTTCTCGAGATATCCGCCCTCAAAGTTGGGAAATTAAAAAAAATAGCATTAAAGGGCTAATAAAATCAAACTTCTGAACGGATGGTCCAATCTCGATGCCGATGGTCTCATTCGATTCAGGACACTCCATCGGTCCATACCAGACCACACTTGATATACTTCAGAAGACGTTTTAATTTTCGAAATATTCGAAAATGTTGCGTTTTTTGCAATCTCGATGAAATTCCATTTTGAGAACGCCTCAACCGATTCGGACGAAATTTATAGGGGTCATAGAGGGCCCAAAGACAAGCACAATGAGCAATAGTGGGACCCCGTAGGCGTTCGCGTTTGTGCAGCGGGGCCTTGAGAAGAGAGAAATATTTTGAAAAAAAACGTACTTTTTTCATGAAAAACGCTATAACTCGGGGAGTTGTGGGAATACAAGAATCGACGAGCGCTCAAAATATGCGCCTTATATGGGGTTATGTCCCCATAAAATTATATGAAAATGTGCCGATCAGTTGAGCGCCCAGTTGGCAAAACGTAAAATCGATGATTTTCCGATCAAATAGACTAAAAAAAAAATCCGAAAAATCACGATTTTTCGAGTTGCTCCAATTGACCTTAGAGGCACATGCGTAGACCAATTGGACCCTCCGGAATCCAATGAGCACACTTTCAGCCTCCCAGCCCCAGCCGTTCTCGAGATATCCGCCCTCAAAGTTGGGAAATTAAAAAAAATAGCATTAAAGGGCTAATAAAATCAAACTTCTGAACGGATGGTCCAATTTCGATGCCGATGGTCTCATTCGATTCAGGACACTCCAACGGTCCATACCAGACCACACTTGATATACTTCAGAAGACGTTTTAATTTTCGAAATATTCGAAAATGTTGCGTTTTTTGCAATCTCGATGAAATTCCATTTTGAGAACGCCTCAACCGATTCGGACGAAATTTATAGGGGTCATAGAGGGCCCAAAGACAAGCACAATGAGCAATAGTGGGACCCCGTAGGCATTCGCGTTTGTGCAGGGGGGCCTTGAGAAGAGAGAAATATTATGACAAAAAACGTACTTTTTTCATGAAAAACGCTATAACTCGGGGAGTTGTGGGAATACAAGAATCGACGAGCGCTGAAAATATGCGCCTTATATGGGGTTATGTCCCCATAAAATTATATGAAAATGTGCCGCTCAGTTGAGCGCCCAGTTGGCAAAACGTAAAATCGATGATTTTCCGATCAAATCGACTAAAAAAAAAATCCGAAAAATCGCGATTTTTCGAGTTGCTCCAATTGACCTTAGAGGCACATGCGTAGACCAATTGGACCCTCCCGAATCCAATGAGCACACTTTCAGCCTCCCAGCCCCAGCCGTTCTCGAGATATCCGCCCTCAAAGTTAGGAAATTAAAAAAAATAGCATTAAAGGGCTAATAAAATCAAACTTCTGAACGGATGGTCCAATCTCGATGCCGATGGTCTCATTCGATTCAGGACACTCCAACGGTCCATACCAGACCACACTTGATATACTTCAGAAGACGTTTTAATTTTCGAAATATTCGAAAATGTTGCGTTTTTTGTAATCTCGATGAAATTCCATTTTGAGAACGCCTCAACCGATTCGGACGAAATTTATAGGGGTCATAGAGGGTCCAAATACAAGCACAATGAGCAATAGTGGGGCCCCGTAGGCGTTCGCGTTTGTGCAGGGGGGCCTTCAGAAGAGAGAAATATTTTGAAAAAAAACGTACTTTTTTCATGAAAAACGCTATAACTCGGGGAGTTGTGGGAATACAAGAATCGACGAGCGCTCAAAATATGCGCCTTATATGGGGTTATGTCCCCATAAAATTATATGAAAATGTGCCGCTCAGTTGAGCGCCCAGTTGGCAAAATGTAAAATCGATGATTTTCCGATCAAATCGACTAAAAAAAAAATCCGAAAAATCGCGATTTTTCGAGTTACTCCAATTGACCTTAGAGGCACATGCCTAGACCAATTGGACCCTCCCGAATCCAATGAGCACACTTTCAGCCTCCCAGCCCCAGCCGTTCTCGAGATATCCGCCCTCAAAGTAGGGAAATTAAAAAAAATAGCATTAAAGGGCTAATAAAATCAAACTTCTGAACGGATGGTCCAATCTCGATGCCGATGGTCTCATTCGATTCAGGACACTCCAACGGTCCATACCAGACCACACTTGATATACTTACGAAGACGTTTTAATTTTCGAAATTTTCAATAAATGTTGCTATTTTACTTCTGTCAACTCGGTGATGTTAGAGTTGTTATTATACTGTGTAGCAAAGGTTAATGAGATATTCTGGGGATTGTTGTGTTAAAGTTCACTTTGAATGGAAACACGAGGATGCGAAACATGGAAAAATATATATAATGTTATAAAATTTCCTCCGCAGAATTATTTTAAAAAATACAGGAGGAAAGTTTTCCATCAAAATTATAAAATCCCTTTATACGTACATTGTACATTATTTTTAAACGCGGGCATAAATAATGTGCACACATCAAAGGGAAACAACTTTAAATATAGAGATACAAACGTTGCAACTGATTCGAAAAGAGTATCGGATGGCGTTTGAGTTCTAGGTGTGTTTTGCTCGGGGAGCGTTCGCGGGTCCTTTGACGCCATTAAATTGTTTCTGAGGGCTTCGAGGCGAAAGTAATAATTCGCGCAGCAACAATATTATGTGTACACACGGGGGCGGCGCGCTGGCGGCTGGATGCACGTGTACACGTACACTGGCAGCAGCGCGGGGCGCGCGATTGCGGTGTGCATAGGTAAATATCGTGCATTTTCGCCGCCTTTGTGCGCCCTGAATAATAACTTACTGGAAATGAAACGTGTTTTGCGGCCTTTCCGCACGGAAAGAAGCACGGAACTCTTAAACTTTAAAATTCCGACAAATTTATACCCGCCTGCATCCCCCGGTCACGTTCGGCATTTTTCGAAAACCAACCCTTTCCATCGTAAATAACTTACTTTGGGGTTAACAATTTGCGATTGCATAAAACGTTAGTTACACGGGGGCTGTGTTTAGGTGAATAATTAACGAGAGAAGCTCGCTTGCTTTGACATTTTGGCATGCCATATTCCAAGGTATTACAAATGCGAATGTAATCATCACTAAATTACTTCACACATTAGCTCTAATTAGCCGGAATTGGTACCATTAAGTTCCCACGGAATACGCTAAAATATGGATACAACGTTATGTGAGTTATGTGCTTTGCGTCGTTACTGACATATGCTGCTGTCGTACGCTGATAGATAGCCTACAAATTTTGCAACAAAAGTTAACAAAACAAAATCACAATAGAACATGCACAATAGAATATTAAAATTCGTCCTAAGTTTACATATTCATATAATTGCAGCATCTATAGATACATGCTGAACCAACTTTCATCTGTGAAATGATCTTCTGGACACCCTTGACTGTCCAAGATGTATAATTGATAGGGCATATTCTTATCATACATTCATACAATCTATAATTTATAATATCAAGTAATTTGGTCCATACTTTCCAGTTTTACGTCTGTAGCAACGTAGTTTGTACGTAATTAGAGTCAAACGATGTACTAGGCCAAGGTCACGTTTAAAATTTCGCCCAACAATTTCAAGGTCATTAAAGGTTACAAAAATATCACCACTAAATAGATTTTTCAAGCCCTACAACGTTTGTCTGAAACATATTTCACAAAGGCATTTTCATGGTGTTTACATCTTTTTTCAACACCCTGTATATTAGATTGATAAGGCGAATACATGTGAAAACTCAGTATTTTCAGTGAATATATGTTTACATTCTAATTATATAGTAAATCAGCAAAGTAATCACCTTTTGCAAAACTACTCATTTATCACTTGTTCAAAATTGGAGTTTTCTTGTTTCAACCGATGCGTGTGAACTTTATGATATTTGAAATTGAAACGTTCACTTGCCGAGCCGTTAGTTCAATATTGCAGGATGTTTTCGCACTTATTACCTTGAATTTATTTGTATAGGCGCCGCTTGCGCATGGAGACTTTTCTGCTCGTGTGGCAGATTTCGATTTAAAAGCCGATGATTGTACTGAATATATTTTCATACTTTCCTCGCTGCATGGGGAGGGTAGTTTTTAAATCACCCCATTTTTCGCGTAATAATCTTTACACTCAACTGCTATAATGGAAATAAAGCGTATTTTTACACATAATTACTATTATAATATAAATAGAATAGAATAGAATATAAATAAATAGAACACTTCTCTAATATATGAGTCAAATTTTATTATCAAATTTAGGACCAAATTTCCATACCTAATAAACTTATGTTTTTGCATTAGAGTCAAACGATGTACTAGGTGAAGGTCAAAGTCATTCAAGGTCACAAAAATATCACCACTAAATAGATTTTTCAAGCCCTACGTTTGTCTGAAACATTTTTCACGAAACCCTTTTTCTGGTGCATATACATTTATAATATATAATCACAACATTTCATTAATATATGACCAAATTTAGGACCAAAATTCCATACTTACTAAACTCATTTTTTTATTTAGAGTCAAACGATGTACTAAGTGAAGGTCAAAGTCATTCAAGGTCACAAAAATATCACCACTAAATGGATTTTTCAAGCCCTACAACGTTTGTCTCAAAAAGTTTTTTCTTCACATAATTTCTTAGTAAGTTAATCATTCATAACATTTTTTCCAAGTAAATTACGAGTTTCAAGGAATAGGTTTCCATAGATGTAATAGATTTCCTCCGCTTGAAGTCTTCAACTCTTCAAGTCTTCAAGAAATTTCAGTGACAAATAGCGATACCTGTCGACTGGGAAAGTTATATGTTCGATTCTCTCACTTATTTATTTCATAACCTTCATGAAATTTTCAGAGGATATATCTTCAGGCATACTCGATGCAAATCAGGCACAAAATTTTCAAAATATGCACTAGACAAATTTTCAGAAGATTCAGTCACAAATATAGGGCTACCTGTCAACTGGCAAAGTTATATGTTCGATTTTCTCACTTATTTATTTCATTACATTCGTCAATTTTTTAGAGGATATATATTCAGGCATACTGTATCCAAATCTGGCATAAAATTTTCAAAATATATACCAGACAAATTTTCAGAAGATTCAGTCACAGATATAGCGATACCTGTCAACTGGGAAAGTTATAAGTTCGATTTTCTCACTTATTTTTTTCATTACATTCGTCAAATTTTTAGAGGATATATATTCAGGCATACTGTATCCAAATTTGGTATAAAATTTTCTAAATATCCCAGACAAATTTTCAGAAATTTCAGTGACAGATATACCTGTCAACTAGGAAAGTTATATGTTTGATTACCTCATTTATTAACTTGATTACATTCGTCACATTTTCAGCGGATATATCTTCAGGCATACTGTATCAAAATTTACGTCTCAATAAAAGTAAATGTTATTTTATTGATTAATAATTCAATGCTGCAATAAAATAATTCATTAGTTTGAGGTAGCAAATATGGACAATTTTTTTAATATTAATATGTAACGTTATTCATAATTAGTTTACTACATTCATTTCACATATCCTTTATCAATATCATTAAATTATTTTAATTGAGTTGGTTTTTATTAATAGTACTCGTTTTAATTAGCTCATTCATAGAACCGCATATATGCGCAAATTTGAATATTTCCTAACTATATAAATGATTTATTGCATAACTGGTATAACTTCTATATCTCATAATCCGATATATATATATATATATATATATATATATATATATATATATATATTATTGGAGAGCAGCGTTATAATTTTATTTGCACAAATATTTTAGTAGGTATTCGCAATGTAATGAACCAACTAATTATAACTAAATATTTAATGATGATTTCACAAATTGACCAGTATTAATTTATTTACCTAAATATTATTCAAGGTGTCATAGCTGATTAAGCCTGACGCATTTGCATCCCCAAAATTATACATTCAAAGACTAACAAAGCTAAACATTATCTTGCCAGGAAGATTTTTATCGAGTAGATCGAAAGGCACGAAAATCTCAATGTTGGTTAAGATACTAATTCTTTCGAAATCAGTAGAAGAAATCAGAGAATCAGTACGAAAATCTCAATTTTGGTTAAGATACTAATTCTTTCCACTTTCCATTCACACTATATACACAAAACTTTGCTATTATGTATAACCTATCAGTAAGGCACGAAAATCTCAATTTTGGTTAAGATACTAATTCTTTCCACTTTCCATTCATACAATATACTCATAACTTTGCTATTATGTATAACCTATCAGTACAACGCTAGTCATGGAAATTAAACGGAGATGGGTATATTTATGAATATGATGTTTGATGTGAGACAATATTTCTATGATATGTTCGTGCTAATTGCTTGTATAACATGAGTTTTCGCGAGAAGCATATTCTCTAAAATAAAATATCACGTATTCTCATGAAAAAGTTTCGTCGCACCTTGACGTAAAAATCTGTAAAACAAAGCAAGCTGGTAGTCAGTATGTAGTATGGATTCCGCGGGATAAGGTTGGAGTTTACATTTTCCACAATTTGTCGCGGCGTGTCGTGCCACATCCTTTCAACTAATGCATAATAAAATAAATAAATAAATTGGCGATGCACACAGGAAATACAAGCGGGAATAGATATTCGATATGTCGCCCTGTTTGTGGAATAACGCGGCGAAATCGAATATTGAAATTCAGGCTGCAAAGTTTCCACGCAGATTGAAAACACCTCTTGCTACTTTGCCTCTTTCAAATCAACTGTGCAAGAATTAATGATACCGAATATTATATCTTTGAGGCGCCTGTAGAAAACGAAATCCTAGATTTGGCTTCAATTTTGCAGTGGTTAAAAAGAAACGTGCTTTATACGACAACAACCTACATTTATAATTTTCCTGAATTCTGCGCTGAAAATCAATTAAATATTCTCACGCATTAATATGACGTTTTATATTAAACTACGGTAACCTGCTGCAATCAATCACCCACACATTTGGTATCGTAAAGTAATTACTAAATAATATATTTTGTTTTCCTATCACGTACGAGTGTGAATAATTAATTGTAATAACTATATTTTCCAATGAATAAATATTTATAGTGCTATTCTACAATAGATTCCTCATATCTTGTATATTATTTAAACCTCGTATCGATTTATTTTTCGAAATTATACCGAACGTTCGATCTTAAAATTCCAAGCGTGTAGTTTTATTTTATAATATATGAGCACATACGGTGATGCATGGCCTGCGATGCCTGGGCCAAAAAAACATAAATAAATAAACGTATCGGCTACACATGAAACGGTATTGTACACTGCCATGGCCTGATATGAAAATAACAGTTTTAATGGCGGAAATAGTTCTACGATCGGGGCTACATCAAATATCTCTTTGTGGGAGGCTGACATTCAAAACTGTTTAAAATATTTTCATCGGCCTTGTTCCGCCTTTATCACATGTTTTTGTTCCCACATACGTAGGTGCGCTAGAATTCTCCCTTTTATAGGATGGAATGTCCTGTAATGGATCGCTTTGTCGCTATAAATTTTAAACCATATTAAACCCAACCGATGCCATTAAAACGCATTAATTTTCTTGCATTCATAACGCTATTATTAGAGCGTCCATGCAATAATAATAATACGTATTAACGTAAATTAATAACAATCTTAACGTTTACAATTTATAAACATTTTTATCGCATATCTAAACCCGTCACTGCACATAAAATAAATTGCATCAGGCAGATCTATCGTTCCTTTGATTTACTTTTTAGCCGTAGTATCTACCTCTCAACGGTCTTGTAAAGCCAACCCGTATTATCGGACGGCTGGGGGCCGAAATGAGATAAAACAATAGCATAATTTATTAATGTTAATGCATGCAATATATTTTCGCACGTAGTGCATATATAAAAATTAAAATTGCAGGCAAGATACGCAACATAATAAATTCGCGTTAACTCCAGGCGCACTTGAATTATAAATCGCGCGGCATGCTCATTCCTTTTTACAATCCTGTATGGATATGTGCAATTACCAGATTAATCCAATTGATATGTTTAATTAAAAATAATGACCGCTTGCCTACTACATCCGTTTTAACCTTTAAATGGCCATGCAGCTTTACTCATTTACATTCACATTAAGCTTGCATAAGTTCCAATCTGCCACGTTTAAAACCAATCAATTGATTCCATCTAGAACCAATTACAGTACTACAAAACAAAACGGATTCGTAATTAATACGTAAAATCGATCAAATCGACTAAAAATAAAATCTGAAAAATCGCGTTTTTTTGAGTTGCTCCAATTGACCTTAGAGGCACATGCCTAAACCAATTGGACCCTCCCGATTCCAATGAGCACACTTTCAGCCTCCCAGCCCTAGCCGTTCTCGAGATATCCGCCCTCAAAGTTGGGAAATGAAAAAAAATAGCAATAAAGGGCTGATAAAATCAAACTTCTGAACGGATGGTCCAATCTCGATGCCGATGGTCTCATTCGATTCAGGAGACTCCAACGGTCCATACCAGACCACACTTGATATACTTACGAAGACGTTTAATTTTCGAAATTTTCGAAAATGTCGCGTTTTTTGCAATCTCGATGAAATTCCATTTTGAGAACGCCTCAACCGATTCAGACGAAATTTATAGGGGTCATAGAGGGCTCAAATACAAGCACAATGAGCTATAGTGGGCTCCCGTAGGCGATCGCGTTTGTGCAGGGGGGGATTGAGAAGAGAGAAATATTTAAAAAAAAAACGTACTTTTTTCTTGAAAAACGCTATAACTCGGGGAGTTGTGGGAATACAAGAATCAACGAGCGCTCAAAATATGCGCCTTATATGGGGTTATGTCCCCATAGAATTATATGAAAATGTGCCGCTCAGTTCAGCGCCCAGTCAACCAAACGTAAAATCGATGATTTTCCGATCAAATCGTCTAAAAATAAAATCGGAAAAATCGTGATTTTTCGAGTTGCTCCAATTGACCTTAGAGGCACATGCCTAGACCAATTGGACCCTCCCGAATCCAATGAGCACACTTTCAGCCTCCCAGCCCTAGCCGTTCTCGAGATATCCGCCCTCAAAGTTGGGAAATTAAAAAAAAAGCATAAAAGGGCTGATAAAATCAAACTTCTGAATGGATGGTCCAATCTCGATGCCGATGGTCTCATTCGATTCAGGAGACTCTAACGGTCCATACCAGACCACACTTGATATACTTACGAAGACGTTTTAATTTTCGAAATTTTCGAAAATGTCGCGTTTTTTGCCATGTTGATGAAATTCCATTTTGAGAACGCCTCAACCGATTCGGACGAAATTTATAGGGGTCATAGAGGGCCCAAATACAAGCATAATGAGTATTAGTGGGCCCCCATAGGCGATCGCGTTTGTGCAGGGGGGGCTTGAGAAGAGAGAAATATTTTAAGAAAAAACGTACTTTTTTCATGAAAAACGCTATAACTCGGGGAGTTGTGGGAATACAAGAATCGCCGAGCGCTCAAAATATGCGCCTTATATGGGGTTATGTCCCCATAAAATTATATGAAAATGTGCCGCTCAGTTAAGCGCCCGGTTGGCAAAACATGAAATCGATGATTTTCCGATCAAATCGACTAAAAATAAAATCCGAAAAATTGCGTTTTTTTGAGTTGCTCCAATTGACCTTAGAGGCACATGCCTAAACCAATTGGACTATCCCAAATCCAATGAGCACACTTTCAGCCTCCCAGCCCTAGCCGTTCTCGAGATATCCGCCCTCAAAGTTGGGAAATTAAAAAAAAAGCATAAAAGGGCTGATAAAATCAAACTTCTGAAAGGATGGTCCAATCTCGATGCCGATGGTCTCATTCGATTCAGGAGACTCTAACGGTCCATACCAGACCACACTTGATATACTTACGAAGACGTTTTAATTTTTGAAATTTTCGAAAATATCGCGTTTTTTGCCATCTCGATGAAATTCGAGTTTGAGAACCCCTCAACCGATTCGGACGAAATTTATAGGGGTCATAGAGGGCCTAAATACAAGCACAATGAGCAATAGTGGGCCCATGTAGGCAATCGCGTTTGTGCAGGGGGGCCTTGAGAAGAGAGAAATATTTTAAGAAAAAACGTACTTTTTTCATGAAAAACGCTATAACTCGGGGAGTTGTGGGAATACAAGAATCTACGAGCGCTCAAAATATGCGCCTTATATGGGGTTATGTCCTCATAGAATTATATGAAAATGTGCCGCCCAGTTAAGCGCCCATTTGGCAAAACGTAAAATCGATGATTTTCCGATCAAATCGTCTAAAAATAAAATCGGAAAAATCGTGATTTTTCGAGTTGCTCCAATTGACCTTAGAGGCGCATGCCTAAACTAATTGGACCCTCCCGATTCCAATGAGCACACTTTCAGCCTCCCAGCCCGAGCCGTTCTCGAGATATCCGCCCTCAAAGTTGGGAAATTAAAAAAATAGCAATAAAGGGCTAATAAAATCAAACTTCTGAACGGATGGTCCAATCTCGATGCCGATGGTCTCATTCGATTCAGGAGACTGCAACGGTCCATACCAGACCACACTTGATATACTTCAGAAGACGTTTTAATTTTCGAAATTTTCGAAAATGTTGCGTTTTTTGCAATCTCGATGAAATTCCATTTTGAGAACGCCTCAACCGATTTGGACGAAATTTATAGGGGTCATAGAGGGCCCAAATACAAGCCCAATGAGCAATAGTGGGCCCCCGTAGGCGTTCGCGTTTGTGCAGGGGGGCCTTGAGAAGAGAGAAATATTTTGAAAAAAAACGTACTTTTTTCATGAAAAACGCTATAACTCGGGGAGTTGTGGGAATACAAGAATCGACGAGCGCTCAAAATATGCGCCTTATATGGGGTTATGTCCGCATAAAATTATATGAAAATGTGCCGCTCAGTTGAGCGCCCAGTTGGCAAAACGTAAAATCGATGATTTTCCGATCAAATCGACTAAAAAAAAAATCCGAAAAATCGCGATTTTTCGAGTTGCTCCAATTGACCTTAGAGGCACATGCCTAGACCAATTGGACCCTCCCGAATCCAATGAGCACACTTTCAGCCTCCCAGCCCCAGCCGTTCTCGAGATATCCGCCCTCAAAGTTGGGAAATTAAAAAAAATAGCATTAAAGGGCTAATAAAATCAAACTTCTGAACGGATGGTCCAATCTCGATGCCGATGGTCTCATTCGATTCAGGAGACTCCAACGGTCCATACCAGACCACACTTGATATACTTACGAAGACGTTTTAATTTTTGAAATTTTCGAAAATATCGCGTTTTTTGCCATCTCGATGAAATTCGAGTTTGAGAACCCCTCAACCGATTCGGACGAAATTTATAGGGGTCATAGAGGGCCTAAATACAAGCACAATGAGCAATAGTGGGCCCATGTAGGCAATCGCGTTTGTGCAGGGGGGCCTTGAGAAGAGAGAAATATTTTAAGAAAAAACGTACTTTTTTCATGAAAAACGCTATAACTCGGGGAGTTGTGGGAATACAAGAATCTACGAGCGCTCAAAATATGCGCCTTATATGGGGTTATGTCCTCATAGAATTATATGAAAATGTGCCGCCCAGTTAAGCGCCCATTTGGCAAAACGTAAAATCGATGATTTTCCGATCAAATCGTCTAAAAATAAAATCGGAAAAATCGTGATTTTTCGAGTTGCTCCAATTGACCTTAGAGGCACATGCCTAAACTAATTGGACCCTCCCGATTCCAATGAGCACACTTTCAGTCTCCCAGCCCCAGCCGTTCTCGAGATATCCGCCCTCAAAGTTGGGAAATTAAAAAAATAGCAATAAAGGGCTGATAAAATCAAACTTCTGAACGGATGGTCCAATCTCGATGCCGATGGTCTCATTCGATTCAGGAGACTCCAACGGTCCATACCAGACCACACTTGATATACTTACGAAGACGTTTTAATTTTTGAAATTTTCGAAAATATCGCGTTTTTTGCCATCTCGATGAAATTCGAGTTGGAGAACCCCTCAACCGATTCGGACGAAATTTATAGGGGTCATAGAGGGCCTAAATACAAGCACAATGAGCAATAGTGGGCCCATGTAGGCAATCGCGTTTGTGCAGGGGGGCCTTGAGAAGAGGGAAATATTTTAAGAAAAAACGTACTTTTTTCATGAAAAACGCTATAACTCGGGGAGTTGTGGGAATACAAGAATCTACGAGCGCTCAAAATATGCGCCTTATATGGGGTTATGTCCTCATAGAATTATATGAAAATGTGCCGCCCAGTTAAGCGCCCATTTGGCAAAACGTAAAATCGATGATTTTCCGATCAAATCGTCTAAAAATAAAATCGGAAAAATCGTGATTTTTCGAGTTGCTCCAATTGACCTTAGAGGCACATGCCTAAACTAATTGGACCCTCCCGATTCCAATGAGCACACTTTCAGTCTCCCAGCCCCAGCCGTTCTCGAGATATCCGCCCTCAAAGTTGGGAAATTAAAAAAATAGCAATAAAGGGCTGATAAAATCAAACTTCTGAACGGATGGTCCAATCTCGATGCCGATGGTCTCATTCGATTCAGGAGACTCCAACGGTCCATACCAGACCACACTTGATATACTTACGAAGACGTTTTAATTTTTGAAATTTTCGAAAATATCGCGTTTTTTGCCATCTCGATGAAATTCGAGTTTGAGAACCCCTCAACCGATTCGGACGAAATTTATAGGGGTCATAGAGGGCCTAAATACAAGCACAATGAGCAATAGTGGGCCCATGTAGGCAATCGCGTTTGTGCAGGGGGGCCTTGAGAAGAGGGAAATATTTTAAGAAAAAACGTACTTTTTTCATGAAAAACGCTATAACTCGGGGAGTTGTGGGAATACAAGAATCTACGAGCGCTCAAAATATGCGCCTTATATGGGGTTATGTCCTCATAGAATTATATGAAAATGTGCCGCCCAGTTAAGCGCCCATTTGGCAAAACGTAAAATCGATGATTTTCCGATCAAATCGTCTAAAAATAAAATCGGAAAAATCGTGATTTTTCGAGTTGCTCCAATTGACCTTAGAGGCACATGCCTAAACTAATTGGACCCTCCCGATTCCAATGAGCACACTTTCAGTCTCCCAGCCCCAGCCGTTCTCGAGATATCCGCCCTCAAAGTTGGGAAATTAAAAAAATAGCAATAAAGGGCTGATAAAATCAAACTTCTGAACGGATGGTCCAATCTCGATGCCGATGGTCTCATTCGATTCAGGAGACTGCAACGGTCCATACCAGACCACACTTGATATACTTCAGAAGACGTTTTAATTTTCGAAATTTTCGAAAATGTTGCGTTTTTTGCAATCTCGATGAAATTCCATTTTGAGAACGCCTCAACCGATTTGGACGAAATTTTTAGGGGTCATAGAAGGCCCAAATACAAGCCCAATGAGCAATAGTGGGCCCCCGTAGGCGTTCGCGTTTGTGCAGGGGGGCCTTGAGAAGAGAGAAATATTTTGAAAAAAAACGTACTTTTTTCATGAAAAACGCTATAACTCGGGGAGTTGTGGGAATACAAGAATCGACGAGCGCTCAAAATATGCGCCTTATATGGGGTTATGTCCGCATAAAATTATATGAAAATGTGCCGCTCAGTTGAGCGCCCAGTTGGCAAAACGTAAAATCGATGATTTTCCGATCAAATCGACTAAAAAAAAAATCCAAAAAATCGCGATTTTTCGAGTTGCTCCAATTGACCTTAGTGGCACATGCCTAGACCAATTGGACCCTCCCGAATCCAATGAGCACACTTTCAGCCTCCCAGCCCCAGCCGTTCTCGAGATATCCGTCCTCAAAGTTGGGAAATTAAAAAAAATAGCATTAAAGGGCTAATAAAATCAAACTTCTGAACGGATGGTCCAATCTCGATGCCGATGGTCTCATTCGACTCAGGATACTCCAACGGTCCATACCAGACCACACTTGATATACTTCAGAAGACGTTTTAATTTTCGAAATTTTCGAAAATGTTGCGTTTTTTGCAATCTCGATGAAATTCCATTTTGAGAACGCCTCAACCGATTTGGACGAAATTTATAGGGGTCATAGAGGTCCCAAATACAAGCACAATGAGCAATAGTGGGCCCCTGTAGGCGATCGCGTTTGTACAGGGGGGCCTTGAGAAGAGATAAATATTTTAAGAAAAAACGTACTTTTTTCATGAAAAACGCTATAACTCGGGGAGTTGTGGGAATACAAGAATCTACGAGCGCTCAAAATATGCGCCTTATATGGAGTTATGTCCCCATAGAATTATATGAAAATGTACCGCTCAGTTGAGCGCCCAGTTGGCAAAACGTAAAATCGATGATTTTCTGATCAAATCGACTAAAAAAAAAATCCGAAAAATCGCGTTTTTTCGAGTTGCTCCAATTGAGTTTAGAGGCACATGCCTAGACCAATTGGACCCTCCCGATTCCAATGAGCATACTTTCAGCCTCCCAGCCCCAGCCGTTCTCAAGATATCCGCCCTCAAAGTTGGGAAATTAAAAAAATAGCAATAAAGGGCTGATAAAATCAAACTTCTGAACGGATGGTCCAATCTCGATGCCGATAGTCTCATTCGATTGAGGAGACTCCAACGGTCCATACCAGACCACACTTGATATACTTACGAAGGCGTTTTAATTTTCGAAATTGTCGAAAATGTCGCGTTTTTTGCCATCTCGATGAATTTCCATTTCGAGAACGCCTCAAGCGATACGGACAAAATTGAGAGGGGTAGAGATAAATATTCGTGGTGGATGAATTGCATTCTTGTTAGTACATAGGAGGTTTAATTCAAACGTGAGAAGGGGTAATGAAGCCCAGGAGATTTTTTCCTGGGGGTGAATGGAAGTGAGTTAAGTAATATATAAAACATGTAGCGTCCAAATATCATGGGAGTGGGAATTAACAATTAAGAAATTGTATTATGGCTAATGTGGAGTAAATAGAATTATCAATTACAGTACTCAGTATTCGAGTCGTGTTTAGCCAGTGGAAGTCTTGCGGAATTATAGCCAGCACTCCCTCACCGCCTCACCGCTCCGCCGCTCCTCTCGCCGCCGCCGCGTCGTGTACTTTGTACGGAAAATAAAATACTGGACATTGTTTTCACCCTTCCTATTGCATTTATATGTGCGGCACGGATTTTTGGGTCAGGAGGATAAAAAGAGAGAGGATTGAGCAAAACGCTTTTCTATTTTTGTTATACCGTGCACTTTTTATAGGGCTCTTCAACTGACTACTTTGCATTTCAGGGGTTTTTACTGTGCACCCTCCTCGAAAGTCGCGTTATTGTGTTATTTTGCGTTTCTATAATCATTCTTCACATTTCCGAGGGAAAACTATACGAGAATTGTATGCATGCTATTTCCCATTTAAGTCCGACTACTGTCCATAAAAGAAACCAACTGTTTAGAACCCACCCCTTTACGAACTAGTTTAAATCAAAGGAATGTCTTAAATATTGAAATAGAAAATCCACCCCATCACCATACACAGCCTCGACCTTACATCCCAAGCAGTATTGATTTATAAATTAATACATTCGTTCATATCCAAGTTTGGAGTAGAAGTGACCTAGACATTAGTACCGTTGGTAAACAAGGCTGATTGCCGTGCGAACAATACTTTTCTCGTTTACGCTTTCACCGCCATATCACATTTCAGGCGTCTGCTGAAATACATGTATGTTCATGCACATGTCTATAGTACGTCTCAAAACATGTAAATATTTAAGGTGTTAGATATAGCAATTGTACAGGTACGCTTCAGGCTCGCATCTAATTCCAGCACTTCTTCTGATATTTCAGTTCATAAACCAGCTGAAATTAAGCACGCCCGAATTTATGAAATTCTTGAAAAGTAACAATGCGCAATTGACTGGCGGCAGTTAATAAACTCGCGCTCTTCTTGTTGCTTTATACGTTAGATTAGGTTTAACACTTCAAACAGGCGGGTTAATAGAAGCTGGGGGTGATAAGGATCATTCATTCCTAAAAATATATATGCGTCCGTGGAATTTCATCTGCAACGTCTGCGGGAAGCGAAGATCGAAGCCTGATATCGGAGTTCCAAAGATCAGCGCTTCACAAATTATGAAACGCGCCCGGCCATTATCATTGATTAAATATACCGCGGCCAGAAACTTTGCCCGAGCTGCGCTAATATCGGAAATTGCCGTTTTTTCCTCTTTATTTTTAAACTTCAGGCACCTCTGCGCTCGCCCATTCTCTTTGAGATTTTTTATATGCAGCCGTTTGCATGGATTTTTATATGTAGTTTAAGCGCTGTGAAATGAGACGCTAAACGCCGCTGCAAAAATGTAATAAAACGTGTGTACAAAGCGATATTTGCTCATGTATACATACACATCCAATATGTCACATGTTAAATTACAATGGGTACACCCCATTCTTTAAATTACATATTACACAAGAAGATCAACCAGATAAACAACTCCCAATATTAATTAACTAACGCAATTTAATCAGGAACATTTATATTAACTCATAACTCCCAATTTTACGTATCCTTCATTACTATATCGTACTATATGATACACATTAAATACAACCGCCGCATAAAACCATGCCTTCAGCTACAATTTTCCTTAACAATCGACCCTTTAGTTCGGAGCTTTCCCACTAGAGACCAACGCTTACACATAACACATTACAAGCCCTATCCAGAAAGCGCTTTTGTCTCCATTCTGTTTATACGTAAAAAAAACAATGCAATTGCTTTAGCCAGGTGATCGACAAGCGATTAGCGTTTGTGATCGTTATTTTTTTCAGGAAAAAAAGCTTTGTTCCGCCCCAGCAGCACCACTGTCGACATCTGCCTCCACGCGGTGCAACTTCCGGTCGATTTTACAGGCCGGGCTTGAAACCGGAAGCAAATTCGATAAATAATGGCATAATTGCGCCCCATTCACGCAATTAGATGGCGGCGTTAAAATAATAAAACCACACTAGAACCACCATTTGCGCAATTGCGTAACGCCGGCTTTAATACTTTTCAGCGAAACAATTTTTACTCTAATCTAAGTTGCATACTGCTTTTAATATTTAAAAGTATATAAAACTTTGGATTATGTCTCCGAGCTCCTTTACATTATGGACCGAAAAGTTATTATATTATGCATACCTAAGGAAAGCCTTGTGTCAATTTATGTGCTAATTTTATTTCAAACGCGAAACGACCATTCGTAATTACATTAGAATTTATTTAGGCCTACAATTGGGCCTACAATTGGACTGTCTGCTCGCGGTGAGATGACAATTGTTTTTTACTATTTAATGCGAATTAATTGCCAAGTAATGGAATCTAAACGTAATCCAACTCACCTCTGCACGCCCTTAATGGAATTGCTTCGTAATTTATCTTATTAATTAAATCAGCAGGTGCAGAAACTGGGATCTTTATAGTTAGATAATATTATTACACTCTAAATAAACTTCATATCCGCTGTACATTTGATACACTACATGGTCTGTTTTCTGACGCTATTTGAGCTCTCTACTCGTAAACAAACCTTTAAGTACTCCACCATATATAGCACAGTTATGTATTAATACCTGTAGTACAAATATTTGAGCAAATAAGACATCATTTTTAGTTAGAAAACTAGATATCATTTTCAGGATGTAGAAAGATTGAGAAATTTTATCAATATATCGTCATTGTCGGACTAACATTTTAAAATAAATTCAATGTATTCAATGTTCATACATCTTGAATTCAGTTGAAATGTAATTTTAAAATTTGATAGATGTCTGATCGAATGAATAATACCTTAAACTTAATTTGTTCAATTGTTACTATTTATTATATATAATTCTCTAACAATTATATTTTCTTGTGTATGCTATTAACATTGCTACAGTATGCTTTCACCGGTACATAAAATGGTCAAGCACTACAATAGTATTGTACTTTATTTTGATAAATTGATTGGATCAGTATTAATAGAATCGATATTTGTCAGCTCACTGAATCAACTATTAAATTTTCCCATTCAAAATTCATACTATTGCGTTGAAACTAATTGGGATGGCTTTAAAATTATTCGCGGATTACTCGGATTCATAATAGCCTTTACGAATCAATTTGTTGATAAAATCATTAAATTATCTCATTTATTAATCATCCTATTCACATACGAGTGAATAGATAGTATATTTCGATATTGGTGCTTTTTATTGATGAATTGCTTTGTTCTAAACGCAAATAATCAATTTCCAACTTCTACTGCAAAGTAATATTATCTACTGGTTTGCTTGCAAACCACAAACGCTCCAATTCTAGAACTCCTTGACGTTGCATACCACTTCAAGTCAGTAACTATTTTCCGTATCTAAGCCCTTCTTGTAAATAATATGGACACAGAATTGGTATAAAGTATTACTTGTAAAGTCCGAAAAATATTTTTTATTTATATTTTGCAGAATGTGGCAATGTGTAAATTTTGATTAAGCTTTATTGGTGTATACAAAATTCGCATGTTTTCCCATGGTAAATATATCAAATTTAATGATATATAATGAGATTTTATTATCTTGAAACTTATAAGAAAGCTGTCTATCATAAATAATTTAGTTTATAGTGACATGTAGTGTTAGTTAATTGAATAGGATTAAAGAGAGTAGTCATATAACTGAAAACCTAAAATAACATATGTCCAGCATAATTGGTGGATGCGCCGGGCTTTGCATAACCCTACAAAGTGATTAATAAGAAATCGTCATTGGTGATGATTTGGAAATGAAAATCTCTTCTTACCGATGAGTCAATAGTCAGAGGGGACAGTACAAGTGAAGCACAACACGTGTTGTCGACCCCTCATACCGATGATTCGGTTTCAACGTAACCCAATACCATTGTATTATTTCAAGTGTGATATTCAGTTCCTGCGTGGTGGAACCCTTTAATAACACGATATCGTGCTTCTCGCCCAGAGATTTGTTCGGATAATAACTCTCGCCTGGTGTGCGGACATTCGGATGATATTCCCATTAATGTGCTCTCACATATTCCCACGAAGTAGATACAGTTACACCACCTATACTTGCAAAACTTTTCTAATATACTAAAACAAAACATATCGCTGCTTTTTTTAGAAACAATAACTATACTATTGTTTATTTGTTTGGTTCTTTAAAGAGTTTATATTTCTGCCAAATTTGCTCAGGAAAAATGAAAATACATATTTTGAAACCCATAATGAGAAATATTATGGCGCAAACTATGCATTATTATAGCAATGCTCGTGCTACTTGTACACATGCCATTATCGCAAGTCTGCACAAATTTTTATTTTCACCTCAATGAAGCGCTGCACGAAAACACTCTCCAAACAATTACAAGCAGCTGGCCAGATAATAGATCTAAATGTACACTTGGTATGCGATCAGGCGGAAGCTCTTCCGATATATATGTAGGAAAACAGGAAGCATCTTTATAAGCGAGCACGAGCAGCACATAGTAATGAACTCTATAAATAGAACACTGAACGAACTATTGCAAATGGTACATTTAATGATTTCTGATGGGAATGGAAACACTGCAATCTAATGTATATATGACAGTGATGAATTTCAACGCTCCTCACAATAATTTATTTTCATGCTTATAATTATTATGTTCTAATTATAATTTAAACAAAACATTTATTTGAAAGCAATGCATTGGAAACTCAATTAAGTAATTATACGAATAAAAATATATTTATTGATTAAAAAACATGTATGTATTCAAATATACAGGGTGCTTATTAAACGTGTTTGGATATCGAGTGGAAATCAAACAAAAAAGTTCATACAAAGACGTTGGACAAAGTACTCACGATTACTCATTACTCGAAAGTACTAATGATTGAAATGCACATTTTTTATATCAATTTTCGACCATCATTTATTTTCGAGTAATGTGTAATCATGAGTATTTTCGAGTAACGAGTTATCATGAGTATTTTCGAGTAATGAGTAATCATGAGTATTTTCGAGTAACGAGTAATCATGAGTATTTTCGAGTAATGAGTAATCATGAGTATTTTTAGTAACGACATCAAAATTCGATTTTTTAGCCGAAAATACTCGTCATTACACATTACTCGAAAAAAAATATGGTCGTAAATTGACATTGATATAAAAATTAAAAGTCAAATGTCAATTTTCGACAGTCAATTGTTTTCCAGTAATGACGTCACTCACATATTTTTTAAATGGCCCCAATTTTTTTATAATTTTGACATTTCTATTAGATGTCAAAATAACACCTTAGATAAGAACGTTTTTGAGTAGAAGACAATGGAAAACTATTGATACAAAATATATTAGTACCAAACAAAATCGACACAAATGCTAAAATTTTGAGCATATCTTTTGAATCCATTATCTGGCAAACATAAAAAAGGGAGGAGATAAATCTCAAAATGAGCTGAGATCTGTATGAAGTGAAAGCCTCTATTATGTACTTAAATGGTAATTTAAAAATAAAAAACACAAAAAATGTATATCAAATGAGATAGTATACATTATTTTTTGACCAAATGAAAGCCAAACGGAAAGTCTTAGAGCATTTGAATTTTGGCTTCGGGAAGAATAAAAAAAAACAGAAAATACTTAGCATAGCATTATTATTATTATTAACATTATAATTAGGGGGCATTAGGGGTTATAATATGTACTTCATAAGAAATTTAAAAAAAAATCGAAAAAATGAGATAGTTTCATAATGTATACTATCTCATACTAATTCATACTTGTCATTGCATAAAGTTATAGTGTTGATTTTCTCACTTATATAATACTGAAACTTTGTCAAATTTTCAGTAGAATTAGCTTCAGGAATACTGAACAGATATCTGTTAATTAATATGCAATAAATAATTTTTCAGAAATTTCAGTATTCACTAATTCATACTTGTCATTGCATAAAGTTATGTGTCAATTTTCTCACTTATTTAATACTGAAACTTTGTCAAATTTTCAGTAGAATTAGCTTCAAGAAAGCTGAACAGGTATCTGTTAATTAATATGCAATAAATAAATATTCAGAAATTTCAGTATTCACTAATTCATACTTGTCATTGCATAAAGTTATAGTGTTGATTTTCTCACTTATTTAATACTGAAACTTTGTCAAATTTTCAGTAGAATTAGCTTCAGGAATACTGAACAGATATCTGTTAATTAATACGCAATAAATAATTTTTCAGAAATTTCAGTATTCACTAATTCATACTTGTCATTGCATAAAGTTATGTGTCAATTTTCTCACTTATTTAATACTGAAAGTTTGTCAAATTTTCAGTAGAATTAGCTTCAGGAATACTGAACAGATATCTGTTAATTAATATGCAATAAATAAATTTTCAGAAATTTCAGTATTCACTAATTCATACTTGTCATTGCATAAAGTTATAGTGTTGATTTTCTCACTTATTTAATACTGAAACTTTGTCAAATTTCAGTGGAATTAGCTTCAGGAATACTTAACAGATATCTGTTAATTAATATGCAATAAATAATTTTTCAGAAATATCAGTATTGACTAATTCATACTTGTCATTGCATAAAGTTATGTGTCAATTTTCTCACTTATTTAATACTGAAACTTTGTCAAATTTTCTGTAGAATTAGCTTCAGGAATACTGAACAGATATCTGTTAATTAATATGCAATAAATAAATTTTCAGAAATTTCAGTATTGACTAATTCATACTTGTCATTGCATAAAGTTATGTGTCAATTTTCTCACTTATTTAATACTGAAACTTTGTCAAATTTTCAGTAGAATTA
Organism: Othius punctulatus; assembly: GCA_951805005.1. NCBI lineage: Eukaryota > Metazoa > Arthropoda > Insecta > Coleoptera > Staphylinidae > Othius > Othius punctulatus. The sequence continues at coordinate 35,130,545 of OX638147.1, read as the reverse complement.
GCTTCAGGAATACTGAACATATATCTGTTAATTAATATGCAATAAATAATTTTTCAGAAATTTCAGTATTGACTAATTCATACGTGTCATTGCATAAAGTTATGTGTCAATTTTCTCACTTACTTAATACTGAAACTTTGTCAAATTTTGTCAAAAAAAATATCGAAAAAATGAGATAGTTACATAATGTATACTATCTCATTTTTTCGTTTTTTTTAAAATTTCTTATGAAGTACATATTATAACCCCTAATGCCCCCTAATTATAATGCTAATAATAATAATAATGCTATGCTAAGTAATTTCTGTTTTTTTTGTGATCAAATAAAAGGCAACCGGAAAGTCATAAAGCTTTTGAATTTTGCATAGCAGTAGAAGATGTAATTGGCTTCGGGAAGAATAAAAAAAATATCAGAAATTACTTAGCATAGCATTATTATTATTATTAGCATTATAATTAGAGGGCATTAGGGGTTATAATATGTACTTCATAAGAAATTTTAAAAAAAACGAAAAAAATTAGATAGTATACATTATGTTGTGATCAAATAAAAGGCAAACGGAAAGTCATAAAGCTTTTGAATTTTGCATAACAGTAGAAGATGTAATTGGCTTCGGGAAGAATAAAACAGAAATTACTTAATTAATATAAGATTTAGTGTTTTTTTCTTTATTGCTGTTACAAATATCTACTATAAGTAAGCTTAAAATGGCAAGAAAAAATGAATGAGTGAAAATTAGATACCTATAAATTACAAAATCGAGCGAGCCAGCATTAGGCTTTCAAAGTTCGTATAATGTGTTGCATATGATATTACTTTACATTATGTAATTCAAAATCCAAGCTACTGTTATCATTAATAGATGCTTTCCTTTAACACAAAATCTCAGCTCATTTTGAGATTTATCCACTCCCTTTTTTTATGTGTGCGATAGATAGATAGATAGCATTTTATTGCTAATAAGTATGACACACAAATTTGGTTACAAACGAAATAGAAACGCGTCACATAAACATAAATACATACATCTTTCACATATAAGGATCTACACTAAATATTCAGTTATAATGGTTTATGGTATAATTGATATAATGGTTTCAAGAGATATGCTCAATAAGTTATGTGGGAAAAGATCTACACTAAATATTCAGTTATAATGGATTATGGTATAATTGATATAGTGGTTTCAAGAGATATGCTCAAAAAGTTATGTGGGAAAATATCTACCCTAAATATTCACTTATAATGGTTTATGGTATAATGGATATGATGGTTTCAAGAGATATGCTCAAAAAGTTATGTGGGAAAAGATCTACCCTAAATATTCACTTATAATGGTTTATGGTATAATGGATATAATGGTTTCAAGAGATATACTCAAAAAGTTATGTGGGAAATTTGAAACCATTGTAAGGTAAAAGTAGTTATACAACAAGAGTTCCAACCCACCCCCCGCAAATTCCGCCGATTAACGCGAATCAAACCGCGAATTAAATTAATCGAAATCTTCGCGGGGGGTGGGTTGGAACTCTTGTTGTATAACTACTGGTAAATATTGTATAACTAACTGGTAACCGTTACTGTGGAACATTGTAAATAAGTAAATTAAATAAAACAACTTAGATATTTCCACTCACACTTTTATTTATTTTTTAATATTTAGTGACTGTAGTTTCGGCTAAGGTTAAGTTTGTTGATTATTTGATAATGACGTTACTAAATATTTTTCAAAAATAAAAGTGTCAGTAGCAATAACAAAGTTGTTTTATTTGATTCACTCATTGTAAGGTAATTTTATTGTTAAAAGGTTTCTAATTTCCACATAAGAAGCAATGCCAATTTGAATTAGACAGTTTTCACTCACTTCATACTCAGTTAACTTGTGAAAGGAAAGCACCTAATATTTCAGAAGATACTTGAGTATTGTTATGCTGTGCAGAAATTTGAAATCTAGCAGCAGATAGCCCAATAATAGTAACTGAATCTTGCACAAGTTTAAATTTAATACTTGTCATGTAGTTCTCCCAGTTGATAGTAGGTAGTAGGTAAACGAGTTTACCTTAAACCATGGAAATGGTTCAGCCATCATCTTATTAAAACTGACGTATTATTCATGGATTTTGAGCTATTGAGAAAAACTTTCTTAATATAAATGCAAGTAATATTATAAAAAGCGCGAAAATTTAAACATAGATGCCCAACCCACCCATTGAGCCCGAATAGACTCAGCCCAGCAATCTTTTCTGTATTCATCAGGCTTGAGGTAAACGAGTTTACCTTAAACCATGGAAATGGTTTAGCCATTATCTTATTAAAACTGACGTATTATTTATGGATTTTGAGCTATTGACACAAACTTTTTTAATATACCAACCCACCCTTTGAGCCCAAATAGACTCAGCCCAGCGGTCTTTTCTGTATTCATCAAGTTTGGGGTAAACGGGTTTACCTTAAACCATGGGAATGGTTTAGCCATTATCTTATTAAAACTGACGTATAATTCATGGATTTCGAGCTACTGACACAAACTTTTTTTAAATAAATGCAAGTTATATTTTAAACGGCGCGAAAATTTAAACACAGAGGAAACCACCCACCCACATGAGTCACCTCAACGGTCTTTTCTGTGTTTGTCGCTCTGAGGTACAAACGTTTATATTAAACCATGGATAGATTGATGTTCCTAATAACGTATGGGGTTACCCCTGAGGTCGATAAGAAGCTCGTAGTTTATATCCCACGAGGATATGATAGACTAGCCACAGTGGACCCAATGTCCTACCAAATCCTAGTAAGTATAATTTTGAGGTTAAATATCTACTCTAATGTACTTAATACTTGGTTATTTTATTAATAATCACACGTTATGAATAGCAATCGGTAATAAATGTAACATGCACTTGTGTTATACTTTGGGGTCATTAGCCAAGTCAGTGTCGGTGGCAATGGTAGCGATCATTCGCTGTTCAAATTGGTTTGATGTATTGAAACTATAGTATTTTGGTTTTGTCTCTTTGCTTCGATTAATTGTATATAATCATGCCTTCATTTGTATTAAGCTTGCTATACTTTGCATAGTACGAGGCGCATGCCATAATTCTTGTTCAAGAACTTCCTGGATAGAGGAAGAAATTCTTGGATAGATGCGTGAATAAATTGAAAATGTGAAGGCATATTACACGGTCAAATTGCCAACTGTAAACTTGGAACTACTGCACTGTCAATGTGTTGCCAACTTTCAGTGATACTTTTTTCTCATCATGTCTCTATTTGTGTGTTAAAAATAAAAGTAGGAAAAGTAACAAAAAAACATTGTGTATTGTGTAACATGGTGTAACATGGTGTATTACACCATAATTACACCATGTTAGATACACCATGTGTCACTTTCCAGTAGGTTGGTATTAATTAAAAACCGAAATGTAACTAGAATTACCCAAAAAATTGCCGAAAACTTAGAGCACGTACGATTGTGGCAATTTATTCATGAATTTATTGTCGTCAATTTACTCCCGACAATTATGTGCATTACACGCAACAATATCTTCAAGGTTACAAAATTTATGATTTTCTTTGACCGTGTAAAGCAGGCATAAGCCTAGAAAATATCATGCACATGTTAATGAATGTGCAGATATGTAGCTCATTGTAATATTATTTGTGTATTGCCTGTACTTCATCATTCATGAATAAATATTGATTTGATTTGATCATGGCACACAAATATATTAAATGGCATAAACAAACCTGGGTGCTTAGGGGTGGGGGGAGGCTAGGTGTATATACTTTACCGCAATGTATGATGTGTGCATTTATATTTTCAGATTTACACAAAGATTAATCCTGGCTTAGAGGCAAAGCTAAATATTAAACATCCCAAATGGAAGTTTTTCCTAATCTACCCGAAAGTGATATCTCCGACAGTACCTTGCCATTGCCCGATTTATGCCCTAGAAAACATACTCCAGGTAAGTGTATTTTATAAACCTCACCTCAAAAATTATTATGCTACATTTTAGATGGAAACAGATCTGGATGCCGGATATAATAGATATGAGAAGAGTAGAATTTGGGCTTATAAATCCATGCTGATATGTCTCAAGCGAGCTGCGTTCCTCACATAGTAAGTTTATTACTTTGTTTACTTGTTTTGCTTTTATTTATGTCTATGCACTCTATCTTCAGAAAATTGCCTGTCACAATACATGTCCAAATAAATAATTTGCATCTACTGGATGTCAATTCGGTACAAGTGCTTGAAGCAGCTGTTTCGGGCGAACCACTATGTTTTAGAAAACAATTTTGTACAGGATTTATGAACCATTGTCTCAGGTGGACCATTTTAATGGGATCCATAAGGTGTTTGAACATATTATGTTCTAAAACAACTTTGTTATTTCCACTCACACTTTTATTATTGAAAATATTTAGTGACAGCAGTTTCGACTAAGATCTAGTACTAAGTACAGTAAATAAGAATAACAGTAGAACAGTAAAAGGTCAGTCAGGTCATTAAACAAACTGCTGTCCTTTGATGATGTAGCTTTGAAAATCTCTAATGATTCTAGCAAATTCAGCTTAAGTACCTTATCCCCTAGGTGTAGGTTCTTAATGGGATCATTAGGAGGTTTGTGTCCCGAATCAATAAGATGTTCTCCGAAAGTTGAATCAACTTTTCTGAGGTGGAATGACCGCAGATGTTATTTGTATGTAATATTAAAAGTAAAAACTGTCCAATATGACCAATACAAAATCCTTGGAATCCTTGTAAGGACCCTGATTTACTTCTGTGTGGAATAGTTGACCAACACTCATACTGGTCCAATTACAAATGTGGCACAACCATGTTAAGGTATTTTGTCTTCAATGGGTCCTTCCATAGTTAGTCTTAGGATGCAATATTTTTCCGAGATAAGTCTTTCTGGGTCTACTAATGAGCAGCAATTGTCTTTCTTGATTTATTTATTTTTCGGAACACAGTTTCATTTGTGCCTTTCTTGGTTCAAGAAATGTTTCGCAAACGTCTACACAGCCTTGTATTTTATTCATGATAAATAATAATAGTATAGTATATATATATATAGTTACTTTACTTGTTCCCGTTATAAAGTACAAAATGTTGAATACGATTGCTATTAATAATCTTCAGTTGGGGCTTGGCGGAGAACATAGATGTATCTATTGATAGATATTCAAAAGGAATATCGCCGTTCGTGAGATGGTTCTACGTCTGGAGGGTACGCCGTCAAATGACACGACTAGTCAGAGATATGTGTATAAGGAGAGATGTGGCCGAAGTTTTAGAGGAGGTATGTTGAAATGTAGCTGTCTACATGCAAATCCATTACTTGCTATTCTTTCTGTTTTCAGGCTGTCCGTGAAGCAAAGTATCAATTATACGACTACATGTGTATGGTCGATGACAAGCCATATGTAATGGGGGACTATCCCTGTTCGTTAGATGTATTTGTGTGCAGCCTTGTGTATCCTTTGATACACATGAATTTTCCAGAAAACATAATGCATCATTCCTTGACGCATATAGCCGATGGAGCTCTTAAAGATTATGTTGACAGATTCATGTTGGAATTCGGCTCCTTACAAGAGGTGGAGGCCGATGTAGTTGAAGCTGATCGTGCTCCAACTTATGTACTTATTGGAGCAGGTGCATGCGTTGTACTCACCATGGCAGGTTTTGCCTACATGTATGGTTTGCTCAAATAACGCTATCCTATTGTTACGTTAGAAATTAGTTTATGACCAAAGAGTACTGTGATGACTTGATGCCACAAAGATAATTGTTCTGTTTGTTTGTTCCCGACACATGGGTTTTATATAATATAGTTATATATAGGGTTTTATATGCAGCTTTTTTATAAAAAATAAACTTGTATTTTGTAAGTATTGTTTTTATTATTGTTGTTTTATATATTTAAACAGAATATTAATGGATCAGTTTACACTTATACTGATAGACAATAAGTTGCTCTGTTAAAATTGTAGGTGTTTTTAAATAGTACCTACTTTTTACTAGCATTACTCTACAACATTAACAAAGAAATTACCACATCAATACTGGTGTCAAGTATCATAAAATAGTAGCTAACATCATTGCTTATAAATTTAATATATTTATATGTATATATATATATGTATACATATATATCTTGCAGTTTATGCTATATTGCACTTTAACCTATACATTTTAACAATCTTGTAATTACAAATCTAAAGATAGATCTTTTCATTATTGTTGCAAAATGTTTAAAGTACTAATATTACATATAAACGACTCTATTTCTATTGTAGTTAAACAATATCAAAACATTTCGAGATAATATATTTTTTTATTTACGATATGTACACTAATTTGAAAACATCACATATTGGATTACTATGTAGACAAATGTCAGACATAAAACAATGCAGCTTAATTCACAAAGCGACGGGTGCTCAAGTAGGTAGAAAAGCATAACATTAAACATCAAATTAAACTGTAGTTACTGATAAAAGTCCAATCATCTTGCTACTCTGGTTGGAATTTGCTTTATTTCCGTGTGCCAAAACTTCTTGCACTGCCGAGAAATTTTCATACACCTCCTTCTTTTTGTTGCTTTTATGCTTCTTTGCGGTATTATCTATGTTGTTCACTACTTTTTTGTTTAATAGACAATGGCTTTTATCTGTTTTTTGATAGATTATGTCATTCTCTTCTATGTTCCTTGATGCTAACAGTATCTCTTGCCTTTGCTTCCTTTCTTTTGACTTCTCAAGATGTTTCTTACGCTCCTCTTTAGTCCAGTATCTGCCAATCTAATACAAAACAACGTAAATAAGTGATAACCCTAAACTTTTTTTTATTCTTACTTTTAACTCGGAAATTGTGTCGTCTTCGGTAGTAAGACCTGCTCGCTCTTCCGAAATGCGGATTTCTCGGTTCCTTAGGATCCTATTCCTAACTGGGCGCCTAGCAATGTATCTCGTTCCATCAGGCCTTCTCTTAACCTTCCATTCCATAGCGGTATCCATTGTGGTGCTTTCTGTACGACTAGAATAATTCTACAAGAAAAAATACATTGAAGATTTTGAAGGAAGTTTGTAAAATTTAAGCATTTGCCCAATATTTGAAACAGTTCCTGTTACGAAGTTTCGAGTTTATTTACAAAACAAGCGATGGGTCATTTTGTAACAACTGAAGCTGCCGATATAGTTTTTAAAATTGCAATATTTTTTGTGGTGGCGATGTTCTCGTAAGTGTTTTAAAAGCATGAGAGTACAATGTGCTGCATACAATGTTGCCACAAAATAATTTCTTTTGCTAGTATTCAAAAAACGTACAGATTTGAAGAAATAGTAACTATTGATTTGGTTCCCAAGTGCAGCATTCATTTCATTATTTTAGATTAAATGGAATCGCAAGTATCACCTTCCCACATAACCTTTATTTTTAACAAATTCAACTGGAAAAAACTTTCTACTGCTGACGAGGAATGCCTATCATTTCACAATTTTTTTAACCACTAAACCAAAGTTTTTCAGACGTTTTCTTATAATGTCTCCGCAATCCTTCGGAAATTAGTGGTCATTCGGTGATGGGTTAGCAATTACTGAAAATTTATTATTTGCAAATTTGATATTAGATTCCTGTACAGTATATCTGAATCTAATTCTCCTGAAAAATTGATAACGTTTCAGTATTAAATAAGGGAGAAAATCAAACATATAACTTTCTGCATTGACAAGTATGGGTTAGCTATTACTGAAATTTATGAAAATTTATTATATGCAGATTTGGTATTAGATTCATATACAGTACACCTGAAACTAATAGTCCTGAAAATTTGACAAAGTTTCAGTATTAAATAAAGGAGAATATTAAACACATAACTTTCTGCATCGAGAAGTATGTTTTAGCTATTACTGAAATATCTGACAAAATATTATTTGCACATTTGAAATTATATTCGTGTACAGTACACCTGAAACCAATTCTGCTGAAAAGTTGACAAAGTTTCAGTATTAAATAAGGGAGAAATCAAACATATAACTTTCTGCATTGACAAGTATGGGTTAGCTATTACTGAAATTTCTGAAAATTTATTATTTGCAAATTTGATATTAGATTCGTATATAGTACACCTGAAACTAATTTTCCTGAAAAATTGACAAAGTTTCAGTATTTAATAAGGGAGAAAATCAAACACTTAACTTTCTGCATTGACAAGTGTGGGTTAGCTATTACTGAAACTTCTGAAAATTTATTATTTGCAAATTTGATATTAGATTTGTGTACAGTACACCTAAAACTAATTCTCCTGAAAATTTTACAAAGTTTCAGAATTAAATAAGGGAGAAAATCAAACACTTAACTTTCTGCATTGACAAGTATGGGTTAGCTATTACTGAAAGTTCTGAAAATTTATTATTTGCAAATTTGATATTATATTTGCGTACAGTACACCTGAAACTAATTTTCCTGAAAATTTGAGAAACTTTCAGTATTTAATAAGGGAGAAAATCAAACACTTAACTTTCTACATTGACAAGTATGGGTTAGCTATTACTGAAACTTCTGAAAATTTATTATTTGCCAATTTGATATTAGATTAGTGTACAGTACACCTAAAACTAATTCTCCTGAAGATTTGACAAAGTTTCAGTATGAAGTAAGGGAGAAAATCAAACACTTAACTTTCTGCATTGACAAGTATGGGTTAGCTATTACTGAAACTTCTGAAAATTTATTATTTGCAAATTTGATATTAAATTTGTATACAGTATACCTAAAACTAATTCTCTTGAAAATTTGACAAAGTTTCAGTATTTAATAAGGAAGAAAATTAAACACTAAGCTTTCTGCATTGACAAGTATAGGTTAGCTATTACTGAAACTTCTGAAAATTTATTATTTGCAAATTTGAGATTAGATTTGTGTACAGTACACATAAAACTAATTCTCCTGAAAATTTGACAAAGTTTCAGCATTAAATAAGGGAGAAAATCAAACACTTAACTTTCTGCATTGACAAGTATAGGTTAGCTATTACTGAAACTTCTGAAAATTTATTATTTGCAAATTTGATATTAGATTTGTGTACAGTGCACCTAAAACTAATTCTCCTGAAAATTTGACAAAGTTTCAGCATTAAATAAGGGAGAAAATCAAACACTTAACTTTCTGCATTGACAAGTATAGGTTAGCTATTACTGAAACTTCTGAAAATTTATTATTTGCAAATTTGAGATTAGATTTGTGTACAGTACACATAAAACTAATTCTCCTGAAAATTTGACAAAGTTTCAGTATTTAATAAGGGAGACAATTAAACACTTAACTTTCTGCATTGACAAGTATAGGTTAGCTATTCCTGAAATTTCTGAAACTTTATTATTTTCAAATTTGATATCAGATTCGTGTACAGTACACCTGAAACTAATTTTCCTGAAAATTTGACAAAGTTTCAGTATTAAATAAGGGCGAAAATGAAACCCTTAACTTCCTGCATTGACAAGTATGGGTTAGCTATTACTGAAACTTCTGAAAATTTATTATTTGCAAATTTGATATCAGATTTGTGTACAGTACACCTAAAACTAATTCTCCTGAAAATTTGACAAAGTTTCAGTATTAAATAAAGGAGCAAATCAAACATATAACTTTCAGCATTGGCGAGTATGGGTTAGCTATTACTGAAACTTCTGAAAATTTATTATTTGCAAATTTGATATTAGTTTTCTGTACAGTACACCTAAAACTAATTCTCCTGAAAATTTGACAAAGTTTCAGTGTGAAGTAAGGGAGAAAATCAAACACTTAACTTTCTGCATTGACAAGTATGGGTTAGCTATTACTGAAACTTCTGAAAATTTATTATTTGCAAATTTGATTTTAGATTCGTGTACAGTACACCTGAAACTAATTCTGCTGAAAATTTGACAAAGTTTCAGTATTAAATAAGGGAGAAAATCAAACACTTAACTTTCTGCATTGACAAGTATGGGTTAGCTGTTACTGAAACTTCTGAAAATTTATTATTTGCAAATTTGATATTAGATTTGTATACAGTACACCCAAAACTAATTCTCCTGAAAATTTGACAAAGTTTCAGTATTAAATAATGGAGAAAATCAAACATATAACTTTCAGCATTAGCGAGTATGGGTTAGCTATTACTGAAACTTCTGAAAATTTATTATTTGAAAATTTGACATTAGATTTCTGTACAGTACACCTGAAACTAATTCTCCTGAAAATTTGACAAAGTTTCAGTATTTAATAAGGGAGAAAATTAAACACTTAACTTTCTGCATTGACAAGTATAGGTTAGCTATTCCTGAAATTTCTGAAACTTTATTATTTGCAAGTTTGATATCAGATTCGTGTACAGTACACCTGAAGCTAATTCTCCTGAAAATTTGACAAAGTTTCAGTATTAAATAAGGGAGAAAATCAAACACTTAACTTTCTGCATTGACAAAAATGGGTTAGCTATTACTGAAACTTCTGAAAATTTACTATTTGCAAATTTGATATTAGATTTGTGTACAGTACACCTAAAACTCGTTTTCCTGAAAACTTGACAAAGTTTCAGTATTAAATAAGGGAGAAAATCAAACACTTAACTTTATGCATTGACAAGTATGGGTTAGCTATTACTGAAACTTCTGAAAATTTATTATTTGAAAATTTGATATTAGATTTGTGTAGAGTACACCTAAAACAAATTCTCCTGAAATTTTGATCAAGTTTCAGCATTAAACAAGGGAGAAAATCATACATATAACTTTCTGCAATGACGAGTATGGGCTAGCTATTACTGAAACTTCTGAAAATTTATTATTTGCAAATTTGATATTAGATTCATGTACAGTACACCTGAAACTAATTCTCCTGAAAATTTGACAAAGTTTCAGTATTAAATAAGGGAGAAAATCAAACACTTAACTTTCTGCATTGACAAGTATGGGTTAGCTGTTACTGAAACTTCTGAAAATTTATTATTTGCAAATTTGATATTAGATTTGTATACAGTACACCCAAAACTAATTCTCCTGAAAATTTGACAAAGTTTCAGTATTATATAAGGGAGAAAATCAAACACTTAACTTTCTACATTGACAAGTATGGGTTGCTTTTACTGAAATTTCTGAACCTTTATTATTTGCAAATTTGATATCAGATTCGTGTACAGTACACCTGAAACTAAATCTCCTGAATATTTGATAAAGTTTTAGCATTAAATAAAGGAGAAAATCAAACATATAACTTTCTGCATTGGCGAATATGGGTTAGCTATTACTGAAATTTCTGAAAATTTATTATATGCAAATTTGTTATTAGATTCGTGTACAGTACACCTGAAACAAATTATCCTGAAAATTAGATAAAATTTCAGTAGTAACTAAGGGAGAAAATCAAACATATAACTTTCTGCATTGACGAATATGGGTAAGCTATTACTGAAATTTCTGAAAAATTATTATTAGCAAATTTTATATTAGATTCATGTATAGTACATCTGAAAGTAATTCTCCTGAAAATTTGATATAAAGTTTCAGTATTAAATTAAACATATAACTTTCTGCATTGACGAGTATGGGTTAGCTATTACAGAAATTTTTGGAAATTTATTATTTGCAAATTAGATATTCGATTCGTGTACAGTACACCTGAAACTAATTCTCCTGAAAATTTGACAGAGTTTCAGTATTAAATAAGGTAGAAAATCAAACATATAACTTTCTTCATTGACGAGTGCATTTAAGATGTTAATATAGACCTACCTGTGGAGTTCCACTGATGAATTGATATTGGCTAAGACTTGGGGTGGTGAAGCTTGTGGTGGGTTTGCTGGCAACGTCGGTAGTTGTCTGTCCAAGAGCCTGTCGGAACAATTGCTGTTGCAGCAGGATGGTTTGCTGCAAGTTAGCGACGTTGGTGTACATGGTGTCTGAAAGTATGTGGGGTGCAGTCAAGACGGGTCGGGTGGTTGGGGAGGAGGGGCTGTTGGCTTTGGAACTAGATGCTTTGGTTTTAGACTTTGGTTTAGCGATTGGTGGCTTGTTTGTGTCACAAGAGGGGGGCTCTGGATTTTGGCCTGGATTTGGTGTGTCTGTAGGCTGGCAGAGGATTAGCGTGGACCGGTAGGTGTCCTTCTGTTTGGTGTCCATGCTGCAGGCAAGCTCGAACGTTAGAGGGTTGCTGTTGCAGGAGCCTCCTGTGTTGTACGCGCTTGAGCTGTTTTCGTGCTCCTCGCCGCTGCTGTTGCTTTTGGACGACTTGCTCCTGGTCTTCTCTTTTGTTTTTTCTTTGGTGGTTGCGTCCTTGGCCTGGGCGTTCCAGTCGCCATCTTGAGCTTTGAGCCATTGCTCTACAATGTTTTCATCCCCCGCTTCGTATGGGCAGGAGTAGATGGGCTCTAGCTCAGAATCCACGGATTCGGGGATGGTTTCGTAGATGTGCTCGGTGTCGGACTCCAATGGCGCAGGTACATGCGGCAATTGGGGCGGCTTCCTCTTATCAATTTTCACTAGCTGTATGTTTTGCATGCGGTGGTTCAGCTCGGATATCTCGTGATTTATCGAATCCAATTTTGAACGCACAAGGGAGTTCGTGAGGTTTAATTTGTCCTGCATGAAATGCGGAGGAACGCGTGGTGGAACGTCGTTCTTGGGGGAATGATGTGTTTCTGTCTGTTGCTGCACTAGCTGCTCGATTATGCTGTTTTGGTACGCAGCGCTTTTGCTTGTGGGCGACACGTCGCCTACGGCGTCGGCGTCCAAATATTCTTCGCTCTGCAAATGATTGTGGGAAATGGGTTTGCTGTTGATTGGTGTATTGTGGTGGTGCTTACTCTATTGTAGCAGCGACTAACCAGGAGCGTGACGGCTTTTCTGTTCTCCGCGAAGAGGGATTCAGTTTCTTCTCTGTTGGCGACATCCTTCCCGTTAACCTAGAGGAACGCGATGAGCATTAAGTGTTGCAAACAGTTGATTTGATATAAAGACGTACTTGTAGGATTTGATCCCCTTGACGGAGACGCCCGTCTCTGTCAGCGACGCTCTGCGGCGCTATGTCTCTGATGTACACCTCGGTGCAAGTGTCCACTTCCGAGCCAGAGCTGTAGCAAACGGTCAGGCCCAGCTTTTCGTCGCTGCTGCACTTTCTCAGTGTCACCTCCTGAGAAGGAAAAATGCCGCGGTTATTTTAAATTTCCGATGTCTTATTAAAAACTTCCCATGCAAATAATAGGGAAACTTTGCAGACAACTTTTACGTACATGAATTTTAAATAAGGGGAACTTTATATATATACATATATAATATAAACAAAACCACACACACCACAAAGCATAAACTAGAAAAACAACTAAACACCACCACTATAAACAATCTAGAGGAACTTTCTCTAACAATGCAGGCAATAATCCTTGAATACCAAACGGAAACAAAAATCAAAAGACAAGAAAATAAACCCTGGATAACAAAGGAAGTAATAACAAATATCGAAATAAGAGACAAACTACACAGAGCACACAGAAAAACCATAAACGACGCCCGTATAGAAAATAGATATCGCAACCAGAAGGAAACAGTAAATAAACTCCTGAAGAAAACCAAAAAGAAAACAAATTAAAAGAACTCAAAACAAACCCGGGGAAAACATGAAAACTCATAAAAGCGCTAGTAGTTATACTGTGACAGTTCTATTGCACTCCCAGCAGAGATTTCGATCAATTTAATTGGCGCTTTTAATTCGCGGATTTAATCAACCACCATGAGCAGCTACAATGGGACGATTGCAAAAATTGCAAGTAATTGTAATTAATGCACCTATAATTGTTGTAAATATCCTTTTGTTATCCTGCAATTGTAATCATTCCTACATAAGAACACCTAAATAAGACAATATTCCACTCGCTATTCAGCGCAAATACAAACTACCTGATGAACATATGGAGTAATACCACGCAGAGACAACTAAACAAAGTACAAAGACAACAAAACAAAATCCTCAAAATCCCATATAAACTCCCACACCTAACACCTACCGCACAAGGTAGAGTTGTAGAGTTGTGCTGAAAAATATGTCAGATTTCGTCAGTTGGAGCTGAAAATGTTTACAGATTTCGAGAGAAGAAGTTTAGATTTCAATTGCTAGAGTTGTAAATATGACAAAATTTAAGAGGTGGAGCTGAAAAAGTAATGGATTTTGACAGATGCATTTGAAAATTTGATAAATTTTAACAATTTCAATTGGAAATATAACATATTTGCAGATTTCCATTGAAAATATGTCAAATTTCGACAGTTGGAGATGAAAATTTTACAGATTTCGGCAGTTTTAGTTGTAATTTTGATAAAATTTAACAGGTGGAGATAAAAAAACTAATGGATTTTGAGAAATGTATTTGAAAATTCGATAATGTTTAACAATTTCAATTGGAAATGTAACATATTTGCAACGTGAAAGAGTTACGCTGAAAAATTTGTCAGATTTCGACAGTTGGAGCTGTAAATTTTACAGACTTCGACAGTTGGAGCTGTAAATTTTACAGATTTCGACAGTTATAGAGTTGTAAATTTGACAAAATTTAATTGTGATTATGATTACAGTGATATATTGTACATAGGGTTCATGAAAGTGTTGGCAGTAATTGGAAAAGTGTACACCACTTTCTTGAACGCTCTGTACATAAAGTAGATTATGTAACAATCAAAATATGTCCTATTATCAACTGTGACTGTCAAAAACTGTGAAGTTTCTAGATAAATTTTAACAATTTCAATTGGAAATATAACATATTTGCAGATTTCCATTGAAAATATGTCAAATTTCGACAGTTGGAGGTGAAAATTTTACAGATTTCGGCAGTTTTAGTTGTAAATTTCATAAAATTTAACAGGTAAAGCTAAAATAACTAATGGATTTTGACAAATGTATTTGAAAATTTGATAATTTTTAACAATTTCAATTGGAAATGTAACGTGACAGAGTTATGCTGAAAAATATGTCAGATTTCGACAGTTGGAGCTGTAAATTTTACAGATTTCGGCAGTTTTAGTTGTAAATTTGACAACATTTAACAGGTGCACCTAAAAAAACTAATGGATTTTGACAAATGTATTTGAAAATTTGATAATTTTTAACAAGTTCAATTGGAAATGTAACATATTTGCAACGTGAAAGAGTTATGCTGAAAAATATGTCAGATTTCGATAGTTGGAGCTGTAAAATTTACAGATTTCGACAGTTGGAGCTGTAAATTTTACAGATTTCGACAGTTATAGAGTTGTAAATTTGACAAAAATTAATTGTGATTATGATTACAGTGATGTATTGTGTAGAGGGTTCATGAAAGTGTTGGCAGTAATTGGAAAAGTGTACACCACTTTCTTGAACGCTCTGTACATAAAGTAGATTATGTAACAATCAAAATATGTCCTATTATCAACTGTAACTGTGAAAATCTGTGAAGTTTGTAGTACCAGATGTAAAAATTTGTAAACTTTTTAGCTTCAATTGTCGAAATCTGCCATGTACATAAAGTAGATTATGTAACAATCAAAATATATCCTATTATCAACTGTGACTGTCAAAATCTGTGAAGTTTCTAGTACCAGATGTAAAAATTTGTAAACTTTTTAGCTCCAATTGCCGATGTTTTCCGACTTTTTTTTTCAAATTTTGTAGAACTAATAATATATTACATTTACAATTAAAATTGTTAGAATTCATCAAATTTTAAATGCAAATCCAATAACAATAACTCTAATAATTGAAATTTAAACTCTAACTGTCGAAATCTGTAAAATTTTCAGCTCCAACTGTCGAAATCTGTAAAATTTTCAGCTTCAAAGTTGAAATCTGACATATTTTCAGGAAAAAATCTGAAAATATGTTATATTTCCAATTAAAATTGTTAAAAATTGGCAATGTTTCAAATGCATCTGTTAAAATCCATTAATTTTTCAGCTTCAGAGCTAGGACTGGTTCAAACTTTTATTGCTATTGTATAATTATAACTCCTCAAATTTATTATCAAATTTTCAAATACATTTGTGAAAATCCATTAGTTTTTTAGCTCCACCTGTTAAATTTTATTAAATTTACAACTAAAACTGCCGAAGTCTGTAAAATATTCAGCTCCAACTATTGAAATCTGACATATTTTCAGGAAAAATCTGAAAATATCTTTCATTTCCAGCTAAAATTGTTAAAAATTGTCAATTTTTCAAATGCATTTGTCGAAATCTCTTAATTTTTCAGCTTCAGAGCTAGAAGTTGTTCAAACTTTTATTGTTATTGTATAACTATAACTGAAATAATTAAAATCTAAGCTCCAACTGTCGAAATCTGTAAAATTTTCAGCTGCAACTGTTGAAATCTGACATATTTTCAGGAAAAACCTGAAAATATATTACATTTCCAATTAAAATTGTTAAAAATTATCAATTTTTCGATGCATCTGTCAAAATCCATTAACTTTTCAACTTCAGAGCTAGGACTTGTTCAAACTTTTATTGCTATTGTATAACTATAACTCTAATAATTGAAATCTAAGCTCCAACTGTCGAAATCTGTAAAATTTTCAGCAGCAACTGTTGAAATCTGACATATTTTCAGGAAACATCTGAAAATATGTTACATTTCCAATTAAAATTGTTAAAAATTGTCAATTTTTCAAATGCATTTGTCGAAATCCATTAATTTTTCAGCTTCAGAGCTAGGACTTGTTGAAACTTTTATTGCTATTGTATAACTATAACTCTAATAATTGAAATCTAAGCTGCAACTGTCGAAATCTGTAAAATTTTCAGCAGCAACTGTTGAAATGTGACATATTTTCAGGAAAAATCTGATAATATGTTACATTTCCAATTACAATAGTTAAAAATTGTCAATTTTTCAAATGCATCTGTCAAAATCCATTAACTTTTCAGCTTCAGAGCTAGGACTTGTTCAAACTTTTATTGCTATTATATAACTATAACTCTAATAATTGAAATCTAAGCTCCAACTGTCGAAATCTGTAAAATTTTGAGCTCCAACTGTTGAAATCTGACATATTATCAGGAAAAATCTGAAAATATATTACATTTCCAATTAAATTTTTTTAAAATTGTCAACTTCTCAAATGCATCTGTCAAAATCAATTAACTTTTCAGCTTCAGAGCTAGGACTTGTTCAAACTTTTATTGCTGTTGTATAACTATGACTCTAATAATTGAAATCTAAGCTCCAACTGCCGAAATCTGTAAAATTTTCAGCAGCAACTGTTGAAATCTGACATATTTTCAGGAAAAATCTGAAAATATGTTATATTTCTAACTAAAATTGTTAAAATTTGTCAATTTTTCAAATGCATCTGTCAAAATCCATTAATTTTTCAGCTTCAGAGCTAGGACTTGTTGAAACTTTTATTGCTATTGTATAACTATAACTCTAATAATTGAAATCTAAGCTGCAACTGTCGAAATCTGTAAAATTTTCAGCAGCAACTGTTCAAATCTGACATATTTTCAGGAAAAATTTGAAAATATGTTGCTTTTCCAATTAAAATTGTTAAAAATTGTCAATTTTTCAATGCATCTGTCAAAATCCATTAACTTTTCAGCTTCAGAGCTAGGACTTGTTCAAAGTTTTATTGCTATTGTATAACTATAACTCTAATAATTGAAATCTAAGCTCCAACTGTCGAAATCTGTAAAATTTTCAGGTCCAACTGTTGAAATCTGAGATATTTTCAGGAAAAATCTGAAAATATGTTATATTTCCAACTATTTTTTTTTTAAATGTCAATTTTTCAAATGCATCTGTCAAAATCCATTAATTTTTCAGCTTCAGAGCTAGGACTTCAAACTTTTATTGCTGTTGTCAAAAGTTTCAACTGCAATTGTCCAAAATTGTCACATTTTCGTCTGAAACAGTGATCAGATGGTTATTCCACTTTAAAAATAGTAGCTTTTGACACTAAGTTGACAGATTTGGCTAATTCTAATAGAAAATTTGACAGATTTGATATGTTCTACTTGTAAATTTGATACAATTTTTCAATAGGAGATTAACAAAAATTGAACTGCTACGGAAATTTGCCATATGCCATGCCATATATTGCTTATAGTTTTAGTGCATGCAAAGTACTTATAGTTCTTGTAACAATAATTAAAATGCATTGAACGATTCAATAAATTTTTTTATTGATATATATATATATATATATATATGCGTGCAATAAAGATATAAAAGCCAGGCGACCGCCTCAGATACATGCTAGTTTACGGATTACGTGTTTTTTCTAAGCGGAATAGCAAATTATCTTTGACGCCGATATGCATGTGAAGTGAAAAGCAATGGTCGTACAGTATCAACCTGCTGTCAATACGAGAACTATTTGATTTCCCGGGGGTTTTGCACTCGAGTCCAGACCATGTTGACATTCATGACGTCTAGATGCTATATTGAGATTGCATTTCGGGAGCTTAATATGTGCATGCATGCATGCATGTGTGTGTGTGCGCGTGTGTATGCTATCAATGGGATTAATATAGATAGCGCGCGTTTAAGAAGTTGAAAACCGTGGGAGTGTGCTAACTTGATAAATCAAGAGGAGCGTGGGTGGCTCGAGGCGGCGTGCTATGAAAACTCAAAACGTAGAATGGGATTTTTTATCAAACGGGAAATGAACGGAAGGCGGCGTCGTTTAATTCTAGGAGCCGCGGAAACGTATCGAACCGCGCGGATGAGGAGCCATTTTTTTTCTCATCTCGACAGTCAGAGATGGGCTCAAGTGTTTCAGAAGAAACAATTTTTGAATTATCTCGATTCACGGTTTAGTAAATAGGTAATCGCGGCGGCGCTGTTTGTGACCTGGACCTAATTTGGGCCCGCTTCATTTCCTTTCTTTATTGGCTCGCCGAAGTACGCGAAGGGGGAGTGAGATAGCGGGAGCGAGGGTTCGTTTGCGGTGCTCATCGTTAGCGTATAGAGACGGTAATACGAATTATTGTACCTCTAAGTCGATATCATGCGAGAAGCACTCGAGAGTGTTGTCGTCGATCCAGGCGAAATCGGAGAACTCCGTTTGGACACCGGTGGAGACCAGGTTTGATGATGTCGCTTCTACGGGATTGTTTTCACCGATGGCATTGCCTGGAAGTTGGAGTAGTTCATCAGTGAACCGACGCTTCACTTCCACTACAATGGGCTCCTGCGCCGTCAGAAAAGTACGCACTGCATCTTCATGAGGGAAACTGCTAACATCAGTCCCATTAACCTAGAACATAACAATCACGATAAAGTTAAGGGTTCCTTATCGGTAATTCTAATCTATTAGAAGCTCCCACACTCTTACTACCGGAGGCATAAAACGCACTGCTTAATTTAATAGTAATCCAAAACTTAATAGGTGTAAAAGTTTCAGGATGAAATTGTTAGCGCATCTTTTCAATATATTTCGATGGATACAGACAATGTTAAGATACACACACCGTAAAACGCACTGCTTAATTTAATAGTAGTCTAAAACTTAATAGGTATAAGTTTCAGGATGAAATTCTACGCGGATCTATTCAATTTATTTCGATGGATACAGACAATGTTAAGATACACACACCGTAAACTTTCCACGGTTCACAAGTTGCCTGATAGAATAGAGCCGAGTAAAATCAAGCCAACCATAAAATACATTTCTTACGAACAGTACGAAAACAATTTATCAAAATTGGACGTATATACCTACAATTCTTTCTCCGTTATTTCTATTGTTAAATAAAATAAAACGCGTTTCAGTCTGCACAGTTAGAGGGCTCATATTTGGTTTAGATGGGCATCAGGGTCACTTCAGGCACGTCGTATCGACCAATGCCATAGGCCATGTCAACGGTATCAGTAATATAAATGAGTTGCGATCTCATCGGTGTGCGTATTCAAGCGGAAACTCGGATCTTCTGGCCGCCCCTAAGGAATACACTTTTCCAACAACCAAATATTATTATGTCCGTATCGCATGACACGGGCGAAAAAAAAATACACGAAACTGCACGCCGATCGGCTTGCATGTGTACGCTTACACGCGCACGGTAATAGTTTAGTCACTTGATCATGACTAAATCGTTATTTCATCCGGTTTTTCAACACAGTCCTACGGCTTCCAAGTGAAGCCCTTTTGTTAAAGTCCCGGCTCGCAATCAATTGATGCTGTCTCGATCGCGGCATTAAAGATTGCTTTAAAATTCTCATAATGAACTTACATTCTACTTACTAACATATCGAGCAGAGGAAACTCTGCGAGTCCTGCCTTCTGAACTTACACCCTTTAATCAAGATTATTACGTCCTTATCTAATACAGCGGTTGCGATAAAGATGGGTGCACTACATACAATGCCGGGGGACGCCTTTACATGGCTAATGGCAGCAGCGTATGTCCGCGTCCTCATCGGATTGTATACGGATATTGGACCTCATTTCATCAACAAAGGTGTTAACAATCGTTTGATTAATGCCGAAATTGCATTTCCGAAAAACTGAACTGTAATCCCCCCATTTAATGGCATTACACGACTGCAGCGATCCAAGCGGCCGACACGAATATATAAAAGGGGAAGCTCCAGCTTTTTATTTTGATTGTAACAAACCTATACTTTTTTTCTAAACTAGCGTTCACATCATCAAAATAATAATCATAATAATGATGGCACAATTTTACAAGGTTGCCAGCTGTCCTGAAATCTTGTGCGACAGTGCGCGGTTCTTATCAAATTCGTCGACTTCTCTGTCGTTTATCGTACATCAATCTTGTGGTTATGGTTTAACAACTACAATAGCAAAATATGCATTGTAATAATCGAGCAAATGTAACATTAAACGTCAAAGAAGTTTGGTTATACACACATGTATGAGCATGTGTTAGTGAAAAAGATTTGGCATCGTCGCCGAAAAAACATCACGGCCGCCAACATAACATGATTTATTACACGATTGGCAGGCGAAAATTGGTTAATACACTGATTATACGTCACGCAACGATAGTTTGTTTTTATGACATTGACTTCAAGAGGATGCCATTTTCTTCCATTACTTCAAAGTTACAGGAGCCACAATGAGCAACATACCATTTGATGATTTGGGTGTCTTCACCATCAATCCGTCAATGTTCTAGGGAAAAACTTCACAAACAAAATATTCTAAAATACACACTAAAGTCATAGAGTATCCTGAAGAGTCTAATGATCCGCTATTGAGCGATAGTGATGAAGAGGATGCCATTTTCTTCCATTACTTCAAAGTTACAAGAAGCCACAATGAGCAACATACCATTTGATGATTTGGGTGTCTTCACCATCAATCCGTCAATGTTCTACGGAAAAACTTCACAAACAAAACATTCTAAAATATACACTAAATTCATAGAGCATCCTGAAGACTCTGATCCGCTATTGAGCGATAGTGATGAAGAGGATGCCATTTTCTTAAATTACTTCAAAGTTACAGGAAGCCACAATGAGCGACATACCATTTGATGATTTGGTTGTCTTCACCATCAATCCGTCAATGTTCTACGGAAAAACTTCACAAACAAAACATTCTAAAATATACACTAAAGTCATGGAGCATCCTGAAGACTCTGATGATCCGAGAAATAGTGATGAAGAGCCATTTTACTTGAGAACGATAAATCCAACAATAATAACTTTGGTGAAGAAGATCCTATGGAATGGGAAACTGAAGAGGATGCCATTTTACTTGTGAACGATCCATCCAACAATAATAACTTTGGTGAAGAAGATCCTATGGAATGGGAAACTGAAGATGATTTGCCACTGGCACATATTTCTGCACAAAGAAATATACAAAAAAACAAGAAGAAAAAGAGGATAGTAAAATGGATATCTGCACGTCAAATTCGACCTGTATTACCGTAGAAAAGACACGGATGGACCTGAAGAAGTTGGCCTCCCTTTATATTATTTTCGAAAGTTTATTGATTGATACACATTGGAACATATGGTGGAACAGAGTAACCTATATGCACTCCAGTCTGATTTGAATAGGCCTCTTTCATTGTCAGTAGAAGAATTGCAACGATTTATAGGAATTACATTCCTGATGTCCATTTATGGCTTACCTCGTACAAGAATGTTTTAGCACCGAGCTACACAAGTGGCAGAAATTACATTTTAATAACAACACTGATGCTAAAAGCAATGACAAATTATACAAAATCCGCCCATTTATTGACAAAGTGGTCAAAAACTTCAACTTCCAGTCTGATTTGAATAGGCCTCTTTCATTGTCAGTAGAAGAATTGCAACGATTTATAGGAATTACATTCCTGATGTCCATTTATGGCTTACCTCGTACAAGAATGTTTTAGCACCGAGCTACACAGACTGTGCCAAAAAACCGTTGGGAGCAGATAAAAGCGAAATTACATTTCAATAACAAAACTGATATTGCTAAAAGCAATGACAAATTATACAAAACCCGCCCATTTATTGACAAAATGGTCAAAAACTTCAACAAAACCCCAATGGGGGAGAAAATTTGTGTGGATGAGCAAATGATACCATACAAGGGTCAAGAAGATGTAAATTTCCAGGACCTTCAGAAATGCCTACTTTAGACACAAGAAGGGATGGTACAGGACATTGGCCGATGTTTCAGGAAAAAAGAGGAAGATGTAAATTTCCAGGACCTTCAGAAATGCCTAGTTTAGACACAAGAAGGGATGGTACAGGACATTGGGCGATGTTTCAGGAAAAAAGAGGAAGATGTAAATTTCCAGGACCTTCAGAAATGCCTACTTTAGACACAAGAAGGGATGGTACAGGACATTTGGCGATGTTTCAGGAAAAAAGAGGAAGATGTAAATTTCCAGGACCTTCAGAAATGCCTACTTTAGACACAAGAAGGGATGGTACAGGACATTGGCCGATGTTTCAGGAAAAAAGAGGAAGATGTAAATTTCCAGGACCTTCAGAAATGCCTACTTTAGACACAAGAAGGAATTGGCCGATGTTTCAGGAAAAAAGAGGAAGATGTAAATTTCCAGGACCTTCAGAAATGCCTACTTTAGACCCAAGAAGGGATGGTACAGGACATTGGCCGATGTTTCAGGAAAAAAGAGGAAGATGTAAATTTCCAGGACCTTCAGAAATGCCTACTTTAGACACAAGAAGGGATTGGCCGATGTTTCAGGAAAAAAGAGGAAGATGTAAATTTCCAGGACCTTCAGAAATGCCTACTTTAGACACAAGAAGGGTGGTACAGGACATTGCCCGATGTTTCAGGAAAACAGAGGGAGATGTAAATTTTCAGGACGTAGCGGCGTTCCAAAAATGTTCCGTGTCAAGTGCAAGGTGCACTTGTGTTTGAGGTAAAAATGCGTGGAGCCCCTTTTACCCCCCCCCCCCCCCCCCCCACTCCCCGACATCGAGAGCCCGGCCCTCGTCGTTCCTTCGAAGGGAATGTACACTTGCTCCACGAGCTAATTGTGACAAGCCCATGACAAAATTGTTTTATACATTTTCATAATAAGTACATTTTTAATGCCCACTGTAACCTAGAAGTTACACACCCCTAAAACCCAGTGGGGTGCGTGAATTCTGCTGCTTAATGTTTCATATTGCTTATTATGTATTAAATTTTGTTAAAATGATAAACTGCATTTTTTACATGTATTATTAAATCGGGCCGTATATTGTTAAATCTTAGTTCCCTATTCCCTATTCAGCACTGGTATCGGAATGTTTTCATTTCGTTGAGACTAGGAGCAGCAAAGCGAAGAACAGCGAGGAGCATTCAGACTGTTTGGAAGGCCACAGTTGAGCTTTTAACTAAAGCATTGAGCAGGTAAAAGCGCGATGCTATGTGGCACATGGAGTGGTACGTTCGCGTCGCTCTTAACACGACGAAAGTGTTCAATTAGTGTCCTTTAAGTTGCGTTTGGCTCCCATTTTGCGTATTTTATTTTACATCGCAGTGCGTCTCACGTTTTTCTGCCGGAATAAAAGGCGCTCGAGAATCCTTACAATCCGCGCTTTAACACATATTACATTCGTGATAAATAAAAAGACGGGATCATGTAAATCATCACCCGCTGCATTATTTCTGTAATTTCTATTCATACAGGAGTGGAAACGTGCATACATAATCATACACAAAAAAAAATAAACTGCGCGTGAGTTTTTATTTTGTTAGGTGTTGATTAGGGTCAAATCCTCCCCAAAATTTAACTAATTCTACATAATCGCGGCGTTTTATCGGTTTTTATGGGCATTTTTTGGGCTAAGCTTTTGATGGAGATAAATGGGAATAATGCCTTTAAAATCATTCATAAGCTGCACGACGAAGTGTTCCGAGAATTTTAAAGAGTTATGCTAATGCAGACATAAAATACTCATAAATCACGGCTGAAATCGAGTTTATTTGGTCGCTTTTATTTCATTGCTTTGCACGTGTGCTTCGAGAGCAAATGAATCATATCACATACAAACTTAAGCACGTATGAATGCACGTAGTATACTCCCTGAGTGAATCCAGCAAATCATTAAGTGAGTCCTATCCTCATCAAAAGACAACCGCGTTTGAAAATATACACATGCTTCCTCCATTTAATCCTATGATAATATTGCTTGAATAGTGCGCCATAACCGGATTTAAATGCGCTTCTTCTAAAAAACCGGGCGCGTGCATTAAAACTATTATTTTAGATGCACTCCGTGCAAATGCACATGCATGCATGCACTTACAAATTGCTTCTCTAATCGTACAAAAATGCCCCGCTTTCAATCCACGAATCTCATCACTCATCGCTCATCACAGATCCATACAACCGTGCAAAAGCACACCTGCAATTATAAGCTGAAATCAGCACCCCAGTTGGAATAAATTTTAGTGCTTAATTGCGTTAGACGGCGGCAATTTAGGTAGTCATTATCACGTTAGTTAAAGAAATATTTCACACGGTTAATAATTTAAAGTTTCCAGCGTTGGATCTTAAGTGACATGCCATTTCCCTAATACTGCAGAAGTTATTTCCTGCGAACGTTTAGAGGGGTGGGTTTTTGATGCCATCGCGCAATTTAATAATTAAAAAACCTATTTTGTGAAAATATTTTCACTTTTTTTTTCCACATAAAAGAATCGATTTAAATTCGGCGCTTGTTTATAAACGAGGGTCCTAGTGTTGAAATTGCTCATTAGTCAATTACATGTCAAGAGGAAGGAGGGATGGAAAAGCGTTCAGCTTTAGGATCAAAGGGAGTTTACGAGATAATTGAACACTTGTACATAAAATACTACTGCTGACTGTGATATCGCCCACATAAAACATATCTATAAAAATCTCGGCCAATTTTATGGTCATATGGAGTGCAATAGTTGCCATCAAAAATGCGGCGGTTGAGGACAACCGTCGATTGTAGTAGCAAGTATGTTTAGGGTGAGGGATCATACTAAAACGGAAGAGAAATGTACAGGCATGTAATTTAGTGTAACGTGTTCACATTTGGCTGGAGTATGTCTCACGGGTGCCGTGAGCGAGGCACTCAGACGAAATCCGACCGGCGCATCGAGATTTTCGGAGGTGATGGACAAAGCCCGCAAATTTATTGTATTTTATACTACATAAATTCTTTCGCACCGTAAATATCACCTTTATCATTATTATAGCATTGTACTTCGCTCACACATTAAGGCGATGAATATTATTTATGGCGCTCGACTCGACGCCCCACCATAATAGGCCATGCAGTGAATTACTGTCGCATCTGTTGATTTATCTCCAATCCTAAACAAGCCTCTTTAATTGTAATCAGCCAATTTACACAAACCTAGTTTTCAATTCTTCACTTTACTTAGCTTTCACGTTCACTTTCTTTCGGCTCCTCTTTGTGCCTGATTTATATGCTTTCAGATACACAGCAACGATTAATTAATCCGTAATTAAACGATTTTTATACGATAGTCTACTTTAGTCCATTAATTATGATTCAACTACTCACACGCGTTCGCAATTCATCACTCTCTAACACGCTCGCAAAGCTTTTGCGTACAATAATATTTTTTGACAGCATTCAGCTGAAATATAGTTACCCTTTAATCCACAATAAAACCTTTCACGCTCTTGTGATTCGTTTATTGTTACATCACCGACTATTTGTCTCGGAAAAGCACCCGCTACTTCACCTACATGACGATCTTAATAGCTTTATAGCCACCCACTCAACGCACAATAAACACAGTTATAAACCGAACAGTAAACCCAACTATTAGAAATATTAATAAACACCGGTTTAACGGCACGTCATTAACACTATATTTGCGCGGCAATCAAAGGCTGACCTGAAATTTGTGGGGTGTCAATTATAAATAGCTAACCATTCGTTCGTAATTACCGCTCCTAGAAACCCGATCCGGCCCTTCAAAAAATTACCTGTTCGCAAAGCTATAAATTATCGCGACTCAAATTTCATTTCCCACATGGGCCGCGCACATAAAGACCTCAACAAGCCTTTTGTGCTCCAGTTTTCACTCGCAGCGATAAATATTCACTCGGGAACTATTTTTGACGTTTTAACCCAATCAAGTTTTATTACTTTTGAAATACTATATCACAGCGGGACTTGTTATTGGTATTTGAAACCCTCCACATAGCCAATAGATGACAATTCCACATGATGCGAAACAGACCGGCATTATAGAACAACGGGCAATAATAATATAACACCAGCCCAGTTTAATTTTACATGACATGACTATATATATACATGATATACAGGGCCGGATTTACGTATAAGCAAAATAAGCAGACCCCAGAATAATACGCATTAAAATACACATTCTACAGAAAAAAATAATACACCAGTTACAGTTTTTAATACAATTTAAGTGCAACATATTGCCCTGTCAAATAGTTATTCGCTCTATTGTGTTTTGCAAGCCCTAGAAGTTTGTCCCAGCAATTCATTAACACCCTGTATAATAATACGCATTAAAATACACATTCTACAGAAAAAATAATACACCAGTTACAGTTTGAATATTTTTTATACACTTTAAGTGCATTGTCAAATAGTTTTTCGCTCTATTGTGTTTTGCAAGCCCTAAAAGTTTGTGCCAGCAATTCATTAACACCCTGTATGATAATACGCATTAAAATACACATTCTACAGAAAAAAATAATACACCAGTTACAGTTTGAATATTTTTTAAACACTTTAAGTGCACAAGATTGCACTGTCAAATAGTTTTTCGCTCTATTGTGTTTGCAAGCCCTAGAAGTTTGTCCCAGAAATTCACTAACACCCTGTATAATAATACGCATTAAAATACACATTTTACAGAATAAAATAGTTGTCACACTGTCAAATCGTTTTTCGCTCTATGGTGTTTTGCAAGCCCTAGAAGTTTGTCCTAGCCATTCATTAACACCCTGTATAATAATACGCATTAAAATACACACTCTACAGAAAAAATAATACACCAGTTACAGTTTGAATATCTTTAATACACTTTATGTGCAAAATATTGCACTGTTAAATAGTTGTTTGCTCTATTTTGTTTTGCAAGCCCTAGAAGTTTGTCCCACCAATTCATTAACACCCTGTATAATAATACGCATTAAAATACATATTCTACAGAAAAAATAGTTGTCACACTGTCAAATAGTTTTTCGCTCTATTGTGTTTTGCAAGCCCTAGAAGTTTGTCCCAACAATTCATTAACACCCTGTATTATAATACGCATTAAAATACACAGAAAAAATAATACACCAGTTACAGTTTGAATATGTTTAATACACTTTAAGTGCAAAATATTGTACTGTCAAATAGTTTTTCGCTCTATTGTGCTCTGCAAGCCCTAGAAGTTTGTCCCAACTATTCATTAACACCCTGTATAATAATACGCATTAAAATACGCATTCTACAGAAAAAATATTACACCAGTTACAGTTTGTATCATTTCAATATTTTTAATACACTTTAAGTAGCCTAATAAATGAGGAAAAAAAAGGTTATTAAGAAGGCAAGAATTAGAACTTGCAAAAGTTTTTTTTCTGGAATTCGATGTCTACTTTAATAGTTAATTATAAGATTTGGCACAAACATGGCAAATATGTAACTGTAATGATTCTCCTCAGGAATTGCTTAAATTTTACGGTTTTTTATATTTTTATGAATTATTGTGAATTTTACAAATATAGAAGGTACATGGTGGAGGCGCCGGGCTATATTTATTAAATCTAAAGTGATCTTAAATCTTTAATTAATCTTAAGTTAATTATAATATTTGGCTCAAACATGGCAAATATGTAACTATAATGATTCTCCTCAGGAATTGCTGAAATTTTGAGGGTTTTTAATTTTTTATGAATTATTGTAATTTTTTCAAATAGAGAAGGTACATGGTGGAGGCGCCGGGCTATATATATTTTTAAATCTAAAATTATCTTAAATCTCTAAATGTAAATAAAGATTATGACCCATTTTCAATGCTGCAATATTATTTTGTACTGTAAATTGCGAAATCACTGGTATATCGGAGTGAGTTAAGGCTCCGATCAATGTACTACTTACAGGGTACATTTACAGACCTATATTTACAATTTCTACATGTATCTAGATACATGTATCTAGATACAGTATCTAGATACATTTCAAGTATCTAGATATGTATCTAGATACATATCTATTACAAGTGTAGTTAGTATAAATCCAGATGATAGCAAAGATAATCGAAATCAATCACATCATATTGGTGTTCGGATTTGCCATATGGTGTTTTTCTCTCGTTAAGATTTTGAAATATTTCTCAATCATTTCCAGATCATTAAAACCATAAAATTCATAACGGTTATCACATACATTTTTTTCTTCCATTAATTTATTTATAATCCCTAAAATTCTAGATATTTTCCAATAATTTTCAAAATTTCTCTTTATTTTTCGAGATTCTTATAGATTTTTCAATATTTATTAAGATTTCTAACAAAAATCTAAAAAATGTCATTTTTTGTAAAGAAGTACTTTGTGATCAGCGTGTAATAAATTTTCTTGTGGGGGTTGTCTGTCCAGATTGCTGGATTTTTTTTAAATATTCAGGGTTGATTTACTACCCTCCTACGGCAAATTGGCAAGTACCACTTACAGGGTATATTTTCAGACCTTTCAGGACTAAGATGCCAGAGTTTTATTGGGCGACAATTTAATGCACACTTTTTATAATATTTTCAATTTTCCAATTTTATGCACACTTTTTATGAATGTTTTTAAATATTCAGGGTTGATTTACTACCCTCCGATGGCAAATTGGAAAGTACCATTTACAGGGTATATTTTCAGACCTTTCAGGACTAAGATGCATGAGTTTCATTGGGCGACAATTTAATGCACACGTTTTTCACAATTTTTTTCCAATTTTATGCACACTTTTGATGATTTTTTGAAATATTCAAGGTTGATTTACTACCCTCCGACGGCAAATTGAAAAGTACCCTTTACAGGATATATTTTCAGACCTTTCAGGACTAAGATGCTTGAGTTTCATTGCGCGACAATTGAATACACACTTTCTATGATATTTTTAAATTTTACAATTTCATGCACCCTTTTTATGATTTTTTTAAATATTCAGTAACATCAGTTATATCAGATCGCCTAAAAATAAATGTTCTACACTTGCCAGAAACCAAAATATAGTTCCAAATTCTCGCTAATCCTGGCTTGGTATACAATAAGATTTCGATTTTAAGATTTAATACTCGAAAATTATTGTTTATTTTTGGAAATTATTTAAAAAAAACTGGAAATTTCTGGAAATTATTATATACATTCTTGCTTGCTTGGTTGTGTGTATTATGTTGATATTAGGAAGTATTTTACAGGGAAATTTTTTCAGATTTCTCAATAATACATAAGATTTCGAGAAATTTCTCAATCATTTCAAGATCATTAAAATCATAAAATTCATAACGGTTATCACATACATTTTTTTCTTTCATAAATTTCTTTATAATCCCTAAAATTCTAGATATTTTCCAATAATTTCCAAAATTTCTCAATATTTTTCGAGTTTTTATAGATTTTTCAATAGTTATTAAGATTTCTAAAAAAAAAATCTAAAAAATGTTATTTTTTGCAAAGAATCACTTTTGTTATCAGCGTGTGATCAATTTTCTTTTGGGGGTTGTTGGATGTAGTCATATACCAGGCATACAGTGTTGTAATGTATCTAGATACATATATCTAGATACAGTATCTAGATACGTATCTAGATACATTTCTAGTATCTAGATACGTATCTAGATACATTTCAAGTATCTAGATACGTATATAGATACATTTCAAGTATCTAGATATGTATATAGATACATTTCAAGTATCTATATATTTATATAGATACATTCTTGCTTGAGTACCTAAAGTTGTATCTTGATAAATTTTTCTGAAGTATCTGTATTTGCCAAACAATTTTTGGTTTCGTTTTTCATTTTTTTTTTCGTTTTTTTCTAGATACATTTCAAGTATCTAGATACGTATATAGATACATTTCAAGTATCTATATACGTATCTAGATACATTCTTGCTTGAGCACCTAAAGTTGTATCTTGATAAAATTTTCTGAAGTATCTGTATTTGCCAAACAATTTTTGGTTTCGTTTTCCATGTATCTGAAATGTATCTAGAAGTATCTAGATACTTTTCAAATGTATCTGTATCTGTAGCTGGATACATTTTGAAATTTATATCTAGATATGTATCTAGATACATTTTTTTCTAAAGTTTCTGTATCTAGATACAAAAAAATGTATCTGTCACAACACTGCAGCCATCTTGTGCTATCTGAATTCAACCTGCATTAATGTTTATTGACTGTATTGCCTATTTTAATATCCTGACGACCACATCCACAACGATTTGTGCAGTGCAATGTAATTGTCTTTGTATATATTATGTATGTATTGTATATTTTGTATATTGTGGCTAGGTGGAAATAAATGAATATGAATATGAACCATGAATGCCAATATTTCTGGTATCTGGTAGATCTTCCCTAGCTTCTCTAAAAATCTGAACGCCATATGAATGATCAAAGCACTAAACAAACAAAAAAAAAACTCGAGATTATTATTTCTTGTTGTTGATTGCTATCAAATTATTTATTATTATGGTTGTTTGGGGACTAATGTATGCCCGTGTGGGAACGGCGAAGAATATTCCCACCGCATGATCTTGCGTGTCGTAAAAGGCGACTAATAGATCCGCGCCTTATATATTTAGCCTCATCAAGTAAAATTATTTTCAATCCTCGTTTTTTTTATATATTGTGTGTCATCAGGTAAAATGCCATTTTCTTATTAATTTTTGTGGTCAGCGAAGCATGATGATGATGAGAAACTTCATGAATGGCAGTTTTTATGCAAGTATGTATCCTCTGCTATTATATAGGGTGATTTATTAGCGACAACTTTGCAACAAAATTACTAGATTTTGTTGGTTGTGTTTCGGAAACAACTGAATTCTCCAATGGAACTTCTGAAAATTTGTCCAGTATACGTTATCGGCCACTAAAATTTCTGAAAATTTATCTGTTGGATATTTTGATAATTTTATGCCAGATTTGTATACAGTATACCTAAAGATAAATCCTCTGAAAATTTGACCACGAGAATATCTCAAATAAGTGAGAAAATCAAGCTATTAAGTTTCCGAGTTGGCCAGTATCAGCCATTGAAATTTCTGAAAATTTATCTGTTGGATATTTTGAAAATTTTATACTAGATTTGTATACTGTATGCCTGCAGATAAATCTTCTGAAAATTTGACCATGAGGATGTCTCACATAAGTGAGACAATCGAGTTATTAAGTCTCCGAGTTGGCCAGTATAATCAGCCACTGAAATTTCTGAAAATTAATCTGCTGGATATTTTGAAAATTTTATGCCAGATTTATATGCAGTATGCCTGAAGATAAATCTTCTAAAAATTTGACCACGAGGATGTCTCACATAAGTGAGAAAATCGAGTTATTAACTTTCCGAGTTGGCCAGTATAAGTTCAGTCACTAAATGAAAATTTATCTGTTGGTTTTTTGAAAATAAAATGAAAAATAATTCACTTCCATTGCAGCACTGAATCAGTCTGTCCAATATGACAAAAATAAACCCCAGCCAACTCTGTTGCAAAAAGGTGGCGAATGTAATATATGTAGAGATGCTTTTGTGTATTATCATAATCTTGGCTATGATCAGGATCAGTAACTACAGTTTCTGTAGGGAAATTCACAATATATAATTGGTCGAAACTAACTGTAGGTTAACGTTAACTAAAGATGCATTTGTCACCTCTACAGCTTCAGGTAGAAGAGGACTGATTATGTATGTATGTAGATGCCTTTATGTATTATCAGATCAGGATCAGTAACTACAGTTTCTGTAGGGATTCACAGGAAATTCTGTGATTAAATGTGAAACAGATTGCTGCAGAAAGTGTAGTTAGTATAAATCTAGATGATAGCAAAGATTATCGAAATCAATCCCATCATATTGGTGTTCGGATTTGCCATATGGTGTTTTTCTCTCGTTAGGTGACAGCATGAAGACAAATTAAATTTTCCTGATTAAGTTCCGATAGGTTACGGTAATGATGAGGGTTGATTTAGAGGGTACACACGAGGCGGGGTTAGTTGAGACATACGCGGACTAAAATATTAAATAACGATGGGGGTAAATCAGGAGCTGTTAGCACAGATGGCTGGGAAATTGAAAGAATTGCCGTTGTTGGTTGTAAATCAGAGGTCCTAAAACTTTTTATGTTTGCATAGTGGAGTAGTCACGAAACTATAAATGTAATTACAATTTATGTTTGTACTTTAAATGGTTTCATATTGGCTAATAAATTTAATAAGGCATCAAGGGTATTTGTTTTGAAGGTTTGCTAGGAATATTTTCATTTATTAGGAGATCTAATTGGGTTGGTATATAACATAATTAAGGCAGTGTATGTTGTAATTGAATTTTGTACTCTGCTTTTATTAAAATCGATAGTGGAGAATTAAGTATTTAATGAAGTTATTTTTTATCGCAGCGTGTGCACTCAGGGCGATAGCATAAAAATTATGCTACTGCTAACTGTATTAATCGTCGTATGGGTGCGCTGATAAGTAGCGTTTCGTTAATAAATTTTCGCAAAATGAGTACATACCGAAACGCATGCATTCGTTTAATAAATCCGAAACGCGTGTGTGACATTTAGATCAATGCGATTTCACGCCGCTTTGGCAATTATTAGCAGTTACGCCCACCGCACATTTTTCATTGCGAACTGAAAATGCACTTTAAACATGTGCAATTAAATGTAATAAATCAATAGCGCCGGCTGATAAATGGTACGAGTGTTTCGGATATGTTATGGGGGTTATCAGCAGTCGGCACTTCAAATGGAGCGCTTGTTTATTCTTTCCCGGCATTTACATGTTCCTTGGAATAAATTCGATTCACAATAGAAAATAGGAAATGCGAATTCGCAGCGCCACTCTGTCGATTATGCAGATAGCAAAAAGGTATTGCCCATTAATATTAACCGGTTAAACAAACTGTCCGGCATACGTATCGCATTATTAAATCTGCGTGTATTCCTGAATCATCCGGGCTTACTCAAAACCTGCAAGCATGGCAGTTTTATTTGAACACCGGCCACCGCTTGTACAGTAGCAATAATTAATTAATTTACGGGCAATAACGCGAGACCGACCTCAAAAATAATAATTAACTCCCGCAACAGTCATAATTACTTTGCTCGCTTTAATTATTCACCGAATCACTGTCTATTAATATTGATTCCCTGCTGAAGAGCCGGTTTTGTCAAAACAACCGCCTTCCTGTTGATAAGCTGCGTCAATTATTGTCAATATTTAATGTTTTAATTACATTTCTACACGAGCCGCGCAACACCATAGACGAGGAATTTCAAATTCTATTTATATGTTAAACACAGCTGCTCCCGATATTACCGATAAAAATTATAATCAACTTGTTATTGAGACTTTCCGCAAAAGGTCGCAATGGGTGCAAGATTTTCACACTTCAACCCATTAATTTTGTACCGACAATATGCGCGATAGCCTTAACTTCACAAAAAAATCTAAAATTACGTGATGAATTAAAATACATTACTTTATCTCCTTAGCAAGGCAATGCATCTGTTATTTGCAATATTGCAACGATCGTGAAGCAATTTTAGGATAACCGACAGACTTGTGATATACATGCATGATAAATCGCGATATTTTGGAGAAAACCAGAAACTACCTCGTAATTGCAAAAGTTTACCTACCAGCAATGCATCTATTATTTGCAATATTACAACGATCGTGAAGCAATTTTAGGATAACCGACGATTTGTAATAGACATGCATGATAAATCGCGATATTTTGGAGAAAACTAGTACCCTCTTGACTAGCAAACGTTTGCTTTCAGTAAATATTTCCAACACCTAATTTCTAAATTGCTTACAGTAAAATTTCTTGGCACAACCAATTAGTCCAGAAATTGCTTCAATGATAACAATAACTGCAACCAATTAGTCCAGAATTCGCTTTAATAATGACACTGAAATAACTGCAAATTGCACATAGCAGATGCACAGGAAGAGATGAATATTGTAAATTTGGCGTAGTTGCGTAATGCCGCGATAACATCGCAAACAGGCGTCTTTCTCTCGCTGTGCATCAATTATTCATACACTTTACTGTTGCACTCACATACAGTGTCTTGATCAAAGTGATTTATAGACAATGCGTATAAGAAACCACAGCATAAAACATTGCACTTGCGAAGCAACCGCTTCTGAGCTCAAGATTAGTCTCCGACCTAGAAAACGAGACAGCCTTTTCAATAATGGACACATCAAAATGGCTGAAATATTTCTGCATCAAACAAATATTTTATTGAAACTCGAATATATTAACGAAAATTTAAACTCTATTCGAACACCAAGCATCGACTATCAAAATTTATTTATTACATCAACTATCAAAATTTCAATTATTGAGATATTTTCAGTGCTCATTATCAAATTTTCATTTATTGCAATCAGAAGATCAAATACTGTCATATTTTTATTGGTCACTGCCAAATGTTCAATCAGTTTGTATTATTTCGTCAAAATTTCAATGCTTACAGTGAAAATTTCAATTACTGTCACATTTTCAGTGCTCAATATCAAATTTTCAATTATTTAAATCAGAATATCAAATACTGTCATTTTTTTAATAGACACTGCCGAATGTTCAATCAGTTCTGTAACCATTTGAATTATTTCATCAAAAGTTCAATGCTTACAGTGAAAATTTCAGTTACTGTCATATTTTCAGTGCTCAAATTTTCAATTATTTCAATCAGAATATCAAATACTGTCATTTTTTTAATGGACACTGCTAAATGTTCAATTACAGAACTGATGTTCAATCAGTTCTGTAACCATTTGAATCATTTCATCAAAAGTTCAATGCTTACAGTGAAAATTTCAGTTACTGTCATATTTTCAGTGCTCAATTTTCAATTATTTCAATCAGAATATCAAATACCGTCAGTTTTTTAATGGATACTGCCAAATGTTCAATTACAGAACTGATGTTCAACCAGTTCTGTAACCATTTGAATCATTTCGTCAAAATTTCAATGCTTACAGTGAAAATTTCAGTTACTGTCATATTTTCAGTGCTCAAATTTTCAATTATTTCAATCAGAATATCAAATACTGTCATATTTTTAATGGACACTGCCAAATGTTCAATTACAGAACTGATGTTCAATCAGTTCTGTAACCATTTGAATCATTTCATCAAAATTTAAATGCTTACAGTGAAAATTTCAGTTTCTGTCATATTTTCAGTGCTCAAATTTTCATTTATTTCAATCAGAATATCAAATACTGTCATTTTTTTAATGGACACTGCTAAATGTTCAATTACAGAACTGATGTTCAACCAGTTCTGTAACCGTTTGAACTATTTCGTCAAAATTTCAATGCTTACAGTGAAAATTTCAGTTTCTGTCATATTTTCAGTGCTCAAATTTTCATTTATTTCAATCAGAATATCAAATACTGTCATTTTTTTAATGGACACTGCTAAATGTTCAATTACAGAACTGATGTTCAATCAGTTCTGTAACCATTTGAATCATTTCATCAAAAGTTCAATGCTTACAGTGAAAATTTCAGTTACTGTCATATTTTCAGTGCTCAATTTTCAATTATTTCAATCAGAATATCAAATACCGTCAGTTTTTTAATGGATACTGCCAAATGTTCAATTACAGAACTGATGTTCAACCAGTTCTGTAACCATTTGTATCATTTCATCAAAATTTCAATGCTTACAGTGAAAATTTCAGTTACTGTCATATTTTCAGTGCTCAAATTTTCAATTATTTCAATCAGAATATCAAATACTGTCATTTTTTTAATGGACATTGCCAAATGTTCAATTACAGAACTGATGTTCAACCAGTTCTGTAACCATTTGAATTGTTTCGTCAAAATTTCAATGCTTACAGTGAAAATTTCAGTGACAGGCATATTTTCAGTGCTCAATATCAAATTTTCACTGATTTCAATCAGAATATCAAATACTGTCAATTTTATAATGGACACTGCTAAATGTTCAATTACAGAACTAATGTTCAATCAGTTCTGTAACCATTTGAATTATTTTGTCAAAATTTCAATGCTTACAGTGAAAATTTCAGTTACTGTCATATTTTCAGTGCTCAAATTTTCATTTAGTTCAATCAGAATATTAAATACTGTAATTTTTTTAATGGACACTGCCAAATGTTCAATTACAGAACTGATGTTCAACCAGCTCTGTAACCATTTGAATTATTTCGTCAAACTTTCAATGCTTACAGTGAAAATTTCAGTTACTGTCATATTTTCAGTGCTCAAATTTTCAATTATTTCAATCAGAATATCAAATACTGTCATTTTTTTAATGGACACTGCTAAATGTTCAATCAGTTCTGTAATCATTTGAATCATTTCATCAAAATTTCAATGCTTACAGTGAAAATTTTAGTCACTGTCATATTTTCAGTGCTCAAATTTTCATTTATTTCAATCAGAATATCAAATACTGTCATTTTTTTAATGGACACTGCTAAATGTTCAATCAGTTCTGTAATCATTTGAATCATTTCATCAAAATTTCAATGCTTACAGTGAAAATTTCAGTGACTGTCATATTTTCAGTGCTCAATATCAAATTTTCACTGATTTCAATCAGAATATCAAATACTGTCATTTTTTAATGGACACTACCAAATGTTCAAACAGTTCTGAAACCATTTGAATTATTTCGTCAAAATTTCAGTGAAAATTTCAGTTACTACCATATTTTTAGTGCTTACTAATAATTGTAATCTAATTTTATTTATTTTTAATAACGTGACACTGTAACATCCACTAGAATCATAATACTGTGAAATATACTACTACTACTACTTCTACTTTATTACCTTTGACATGTTTTAAGTTATTGTTATTTTGTAATAATCTCTCGAAATAAATATATATCTATCTATCTATCGCAGGTTCGAACCCCGCCAACAAAAAATTGCTTAGCCATTAAATTGTCTACCAAAAAATTGCCATTATTTTCAAAAGGTTAAAACGTTGAAAATTTAAACACTATTCCATCATCAAGCATCGCAGGTTCGAACCTCGCCCAACAAATAATTGCTTGGCCATTAAAATTGTTTACCATAAAATTGCCATTATTTTGAAAAGTTTAAGCAGACACCTAATTCACTGTCTGACCAAAATTGCTACACCTAAAAAGTTGAAAATTTAAAAACTATTCCAACACACCAAGTATTGCAGGTTCGAATCCCGCCAACAAATAATTGCTTGGCCAGTCTTAATATCATCCGTTCAGTTACGTCCGTGATTCGTTTGCAGGTGTTCCTTACACTTTTCAGCATCATTTGGTCGTAGTCAATCATGGGCCTGCAGATGGATTTGTAAATTTTTGTTGCGCTACTAATGAATATCCCTCTTCCTCCTTATGTCAGACATCTAAAATGTTTTGCTCGTCTTTGTGTTCTGTAAATTTTTGTCGAATTAGTCCTTATTGTCACAGTAACAATTTTTCGAAATTTCCTTAAATTTTCCGTAATTTGAAAAAACGTTATTATTTATTATAGTTTTGGGATTCTAAAATGTTTTGCTCGTTTTTGTATTTACGTCTTTGTGTTGCGTATATGTTTCTCGAATTCGTGCTTTTTGTCACAGTAATAGTAATTTGTGCTTATTGTCACAGTAACAATTTTTCGATAGTTGCTTAAATTTTCTGTAATTTGAAAAAAAAAACATTCTTTATTATAGTTTTGGGATTCTAATATTTTTCTCGTTTTTGTATTTCCGTCGTTGTGTTCCGTAAATGTTTGTCGAATTTGTGCTTATTGTCACAGTAAGAGTAATTTGTGCTTATTGTCACAGTAACAATTTTTGAAATTTGCTTAAATTTTCTGTAATTTGAAAAAAAAAACGTTATTATTTATTATACTTTTAGGAATCTCAGAGTAAATTCATGTATCATATCAGGGCATGTATCATGGCTTTACACTGGCTTTACAAAACTCCTGTGTGCCCTTTGGTCTAAACTTTTGGTGACTGTATCATTATTGTTTAAAGCTGGCATAAAAATGGGTGACTCAATTCTAAAGCAAAAAAAAACTTATCTCACTATAATACCCAATACTTAGAGATATGAACTGTAGTTGTAGAATATCAGTTTGCATCTGCCTGGTTGTTCAGATGCTGAACATCTGATCATGTGATCATCTGATCACAGATCATCAATTGTTGCAGTACAATATTAAATATTTTGTGAAACTCACACCAATTGGATTTTATTTATATATTAGAGATATGAGATAGGATAGAATGTTATTAGGAGCAACATTTTGTAAAAACTAAAATTAATTATGTTGTTACATACAGATCAAAGCTTACAGTATGTATACACACATATATACTACATATTTAAAATAATAGCAACGTTCTTGCTAATTATATGTTTGATGTAGGCACAGCAACGGTTGATTATGGCATTAAATCTACGATTAAAATGAAGTATTGGTATTTCGTCCTTTGTACGTGTTCCGTTTAGTATTATTAATTAATAATGCCGTATCGAATTGTGGTTTACGTGGATACTGTGGGAGTTTCGAGTTGGTTCTTTATTAGTACTGTTGCGTGTGTAAAATATGGTATTATGCAGGTGCAAAATATTTTGTTTTTGCTTCAAACTCGGGTTGAGGCTTCTGTTTTTGCTTCAAACTCGGGTTGAGGCAAAAACAGTATTTTATTATATCGGTTGTCAATGTAATTAATATTTTGTGGGAGAGAAAGAAAGTAGTTACATGTACGTTTGGTTTTTATGTGTAGAGGAGATAGGAATTTGTATGCACACCGAATGGTTGCAATAATTGCACGCTAAATAGCTGTTTCGGCGCGGCGATATTGGTAATTAATTTTAGAGCTTGTCAGTAGACTAATGAATAGTTTACAATCCGGAAAAATGAAAATAGTGGGAAAAAAACGAGAGGATGCCCCAACACTCTTAAATATAGCGCACTCTTTAAATTGCTCCAGACAGAAGGCCAACAAAGGGATGACGGATATTGGTTGGACACATTCTTGCTTCACAGGCGAGACCGAAACAGAATAACATACTGGATTTAGTTGGGAGTCGTGTGTGTATGTGACAGATAAAATACCACACACGTAGGACTTACATGTCTCGGATTTTACATTTAACTCCGACTTCAAATGAAATATATTGTTTGATGCAATTCGAGTGTGAACTCTCGGGAGACTAACTTTCTCCGCACCTTTCAATGAATCATCTCGGTCCGCCGCGCATTTAA
Source organism: Othius punctulatus (assembly GCA_951805005.1). Lineage (NCBI taxonomy): Eukaryota > Metazoa > Arthropoda > Insecta > Coleoptera > Staphylinidae > Othius > Othius punctulatus. Next base: position 35,090,604 of record OX638147.1, on the reverse strand, counting down.
ATCGTTGCACCGCATTACCGAAGATTCACTTTCGTTTGGGCGAACCGATTGCGGTCGTCTCTCACCGCAATTGCGGCGACTTTTCGGGACGTGCTATATGTTAATGCCTGGTTATGTACATGTGGGTGAACATGCGGAGCAGGAAATGGCGTTACACATAAATGACACACGTAATAAATCATTCTTGGAAGTAATAGCGAAGCTAAATGTACGTTTCTAGTGGTGACAACTATTAAAACGCGATATATTAGGGGACATTACACGCTTTACGTAGATTTCGAAGGAAACTCTCAATCAAAAACTCATCATTTACGAGTTTGCCCAAATTTGCGATATCTTCGCGGCATACCACATGATTAAACTAATATAATTTACCACCAAATTGAATATGATGCATTTTCTAAAACGAACAGTTCGGTGCATACGTAGACACCGAATGCGCTAACAAGCGATCTTTATGCAGCGCTCACGACATTATTATGAAGGAATACGTTTGCCCCATTATAAGTTTTATCCGATTTTACGTTTTATCAATAGCACTTACAGACTGCTCTACGTACTTAAATTGATAAACTTACTACGAGTTTTAGTATTTTTGTTGTCTGCACGAGGCAAAAAACGAACCAGCGATACGGTCAAATTAGCGCATAAGAATCATACCTAACTCAAACAGCGTAAATTTAATCTCGTGTATTTTGCCGTGCATACATTCACTCAATTAATAAATCAAGCGCTTAATTATTGAGGAAATTATGATATTATCGCTCGCTTGATTCCATCATCGATTTTCCACGACTAAATTTTTATGCTTTTGTTTTTTTTTTATGACAATAGTTCATCATTAATCATTTTTACACAAAGACCAATAAAAAATGCGATTATGCAGTCGCGATGTCGGATTCTGAAGCACGGATGTTATTAAAACGATCCGCTTGATTCATCAAGTATATTAACAAAGACGACAGATTCACTGGAATTTAATATTTAATAAAAACATACAGGCTCCTTTGTTTGCCACGACATCTACCCGGAAAACGTTAGATAAAATAATTGTACATTCAGGAGCAGCTACTTACAAATTCTGCAGTATCGGCACTTTTGAATGTATTAAATTACCATCGTCGCATCAAGTTACAAAACGAATTACATGCAGATTAAATAATAGCGCATCTTCTCTTTAAACAATACAATTCACATGAATATGCCAGAAATTGGGTTATAATTATGTATTAGTATTGTGGTAATAAAATATATTGATTCATTGGTACTACAGAAGCAGAGTAATTATGTTTTACAAACTGATAAATTTCGTACATATAACTACCAAGTTAATCTGGTCCCAACTATAATTTGGCTTTACAACAGGACTCAAACTCGATACCTCTTGGGCAAATCTTTGAGTTAGAAATTGTATTCAAAATAAGCAAGGTAGAAAATGTACTTTAAGTTGTGAAGACGTAACGCAATCATTTTATTGCACGCGAATAAGTGACTGAAAGTTCCTCGTAACCCACCCTAGAAAAGCTGGGGAGAGGAAGTTGAAGTTTCGAAGCTGCAACTGAAATTACTTCATTAAAAATTAGGCGTTACTAAAATTAGGCGAAAATACGATAAATCGATTCAGAAGTAATGCCAGTTATTGAATTAGGCATGGTCTACCGTGGCGCTTAAATTCGCGCGGCCCATTAATGAGTGGCACTTACGCGTGTCCTGTGAGTTATGACACTCGGACGTGTCAGTGTCACCACCATTCGCGCATTCCTGCCGCAAAAAGTCGCTAATGGAGACGTACCATCAGGATACGTCTCCACTTGAGTATAAAATAGCGTGCCCCATTACAAAGAGTGGGACGTCTGAGTATTCTATGTGCTAACCGTGACACAAGTTGAAGCACTCAAAGGTGTACATCAGTTTTTTAATCGGTTGTGAGGGAAGGACAGCCGCAATTTACACGTAGAATATAGTATGGGCGTGTAGTATAGTATGGGAGTATAGTATGTAATATGGGCACAGTCCAAATTACATGTCATTGTCATTGTGAAGTAAGGACAATTGCAATTTACACGTAGAATATAGTATGGCCATATAGTATAGTATAGTATGGGAGTATAGCATATAGTATGGGCACAGTGCAATTTACTTGTCATTCTCATTGTGAAGTAAGGACAACTGCAATTTGCACGTAGAGTATAGTATGGGCATATGTATAGTATAGTGTGGCAGTATAGTATATAGTATGGGCACAGTCTTAAATTACATGTCATTGGTTCGACTACCCAACTCAATAATGAGTTGGACCGCAATTTTCACGTAAAATATAGTATGGGCATATTGTATAGTATAGTATGGGAGTATAGTATGGGCACAGTCTTAAATTACACGTCATTAATTCGACAACCCAACTTGACTCAATATTGATTGATTGATTGATTGATAAAGAAGGTTACAATCCTTTTGCAATTAATTGGAAAACAATGTGCCAAGAATTTGGAACTTGGTTGAATCTGGTTTCTGTACAGATCTTCCAAAACCAAAGTAGTTTTGGTGAGGTAAAAACTTTAACCGGTTGTGAGGCAAGGACAACGGCAATTTTCACGTAGAATATAGTATGGGCATATTGTATAGTATAGTATGGGAGTATAGTATACAGTATGAGCACAGTCTTAAATTACATGTCATTGATTCGATAACCCAACTTGACTCAATATTGATTGACTGATAAAAAATGTTGTAATCTTTTTGCAATTCATTGGATGCGTCAAAAATTCGGAACTTGGATGAGTCTGGTTTCTGTACAGATCTTCTAAAACAAAAGTAGTTTTGGTGAGGTAAAAACTTTCCATGCACTCGCACAGTTAGTGTTTCTGGAAGAGAGAATGTTAGGGTTTTAGAAACAGTTTTTGCTTTGAAAGGCAAAGTTCCACCATTGATTATTTTTAAAGAAAAAAAATATCAGCGATCAATGATATGTACCAGAGAATACTGAATATCGTTAAACCACCAGCAACTGTAAATGTATGGATGGATGCAGACAACGGTATTCCAAAATTAATTTGAGAGAAGTTTTTTTAAAGCAATTGGACTTGACTGGTCCAAGGTCCGGTCCAAGATCCAAGGTCCAAGTCCGGTATTATTAATATATGATGGCCATGGCAGTCATATAAGTAACAGATTGATAGAAATGGCTATAGAAGCAAACTTTAATCCTTAAACTACCTCCCTGTAATTCATGTGCTGCTACATTTAGACATAAGCGTCTTCAAACCATTAAAAACTTCGTGGGACGAGAAATTAGCAACTTGGCAAAGAAAGAAAGAATATTCGAATCAAGCTTCCACAAACAAGAATTTTCGAAAAACATCGGGGAAATTTGGCAAGATTTTAAGATTTATTAAGATTGCAATATTGTAAATTTTTGTAATATTGCAAGATTGCAAAATTTTAAGATTCCAACATTCCAAGATTGTAAGATTGAATCCTTAAACTACCTCCCTATACTATTCATGTGCTGCTACCTTTAGACATAAGCGTCTTCAAACCATTAAAAACTTCGTGGGATCAGAAATTAGTGACATGGCAAAGAAAGAATATAGGAATCAAGCTTCCACAAAGAGAATTTTCGAAAATAATTGGGGAAATTTGGCAAGATTGTAATATTTAATAAGATTGCAATATTGTAAATTTTCCAATATTGTCTGATGATAACTCACCCCCTCACCGACACTATGCAAGCTAGCCCCCTCAGCCCCTCCATAGGGACACCCTGAGTGTGCATTGCCTATTAAGAGCGTCACAAATGGTTTCCAAAAAGCTGGAATTTATAGATTTTTCAGGAATGTCGTTCCAGACTCAATATTCAACGAAATTTGGCAAGATTGTAAGATTTATTAAGATTGCAATATTGTAAGATTTTTTAATATTGCAAAATTGCAAGATTGTAAAATTCCAAGATTGTAAGATTGCAAGATTGCAAGATTCTAAGATTGCAAGATTGTAAGATTGCTGGTTTATCGATCTACGATAAGGATATCATTACGTGAGGGTTAAATTGCGTGGAGCCCTTATATAACTCACCCCCTCGCCGACACTTTGCGAGCTAGCCCCCTCACAGCCCCTCCGAAGGGACACCCTGAGTGTGCATTGCCTATTGGGAGCGTCACAAATGGTTTCCAAAAAGCTGGAATTTATAGATTTTTCAGGAATGTCGTTCCGGACTCAATATTTAGCTCCATTTCCCTGAAACAATGGAAAACGATACACGCAATAGGAAAATATTAAACTGAAATAGATCAGGATCAGGACCAAATCTTTGAAGAAATTGAAGAAGCAGTCTTCTATCCAATAAATTGGCGTTGGTCTAATTACTTTTTTGACTATTTCAGTTTTTGAGTCCTTCTTGCTAAAAAGGGTGTTTTTTTACATGTTATATAGTTTTGCTGTTTTTCTTATCTTCTATTTCATTATCTAATTTACCATCGCTCTCTATGATTGTTCCTAAATATTTGAATTGTTCGTCAATATTTCTGTTGAAGAAAATGTTTGACTTGACTTCATAGAAGAAAAACAAGTGCTTCTATTTGTTCTACTTGTTTGATTTTTTTTCCTTGTATTTTTATTTCATGTTTCTTTCTTTCTTTGGCAATTATCATGGTTTTTATCTCTTTCTCAATTATTTCCATGTTGTGTTGTAGTTCTTCCTCTGTTTCTGCATTTATTGCCATGTCATCTGCAAAAAGTGGTTCTGCTATTTTTGTTATCTACATTTTCCAATATCCAATTTTTAACATTTTCATTTTTTGTTTTGCCTTGTTCATTTGTTGGTCATTTTTTTAAGCTTATTTTTAAAATTCGAAAGTAATAACTGTCGAGGGTTGTTGGTGAAATTGTGTTAATTTGAAGAAGGTGGTGAAATATGAATTCTTGACAATACATTTTGGTAGGATGTAACGGCTGTAAACGAGCACTTTAAAAATCGCATTATTGATGGGGGTATAAACGGGAACAAGGAAGGGGAGTGATTGGATCGGCCATTGCGTTATTCATGGTGAAGTATTTCAGTATATTATTGTGTAATTTAATTTTTCACAACAAGATTTGAATTACAGGTTTAATGGTCCGTGGGGACCTCCCGTTGTAGGCCGTTATTGTTATTAATGCGATTATTATACAAATCATTACCAAATATATTCAATACACCGGTGACCAATGCAATTCAAATTTAATCGCGTGAAATATAGATTTATTGTTTTTAATGTGAGTGCATTAGGGATTCTTCCGGTGTGGGTTTTGCCGAAATTTCAATAAAAATAAATGTGTCTTAGATACTTTTTACTTTGTTTTATAATGCTTCCTGGGGAAGTTTTACAGCATCGGAAAGTTGTAGGGACATCCGAAGTTTTTAGCCGTGGATAGTGATTTAAAACGAGATGTGGGAATATTTATTTCCGGTGCCGATGTAAGGGTTAAAAACTAGACAGGAAGCTGGTTGTTAAATAAAACTACATATATGCAACAAAGCCTGTGCGGGAATCGGATATTTAATCAAAAGCGTTAACAAACGCGCGGCCGTTTATGAGCTGGTCAACTGTAATTCCTAGTTCCTTTGAAGGGGTTCCTTTAATTAAAAATATGTGCAGAAAATATTAATTACACTAAACCCGAGTAGGAATGGGTAAATAAGGTAGGAAAAAATCAGCCGAACAAACGCGGTGGGGAAGGCGCCAGATCCCCAATTAGTTTGCAATGAAAGATGCAGCGTCGATAAATAGAGGAACAGGAGTTGTAAATGAATACAGGATGGGCAAAATAAAAAAAAAAGTGTGGTGAAAAATGAAGCCGCATTGTTCGAAGCAATCCACATTTTAATGAAACATATTTCACACCATAAATTTCAGTCGACTTACAAGTATAAATGCATCACTGTTGAATGTTGGAATTGACATATTTATAGCCAAACACTACAGTGGCGCATGCCAAGTGAGATTCGTCTGGTAATATTATCTGGAATAATTCTCAATATTCTTCGCCAATCCATCAAACGGTTACGGATTTATACTCATTTAAAAAAGGATCATTTATAAAAGTTGTAAATTTGAGTAATATATCGGCAAACCAGCGGTTGCCGTTTCTGCACGGAAACTTGAAATGACAAGTAATAACTAACCGCTCGAAAGGTGTCAGGTGGACGGTATTGCCACTCAAAGTGCTAAAGTACTTACAAGTTGGTGCTGATCGATGGTTTCGCAGGATTTCATATCTCTCATTGGCATTAATCTATTCGAAGACTATTCTGCTATGCATGACGTGCTGTGCAAACGCAGAACACTGATGGCCTGCGATTACGCATGCTAAATGAAGGTATATTACGGCGGCAATTCGCGGACGACAAGGCGAGCCGCGGGGTGTGTAATTAATAAATAATATCCCATGTGCAGGTGTCGTCCCCGTTCTGCCGAATGCTAATTTAACGACTATAATTGCATTGTACCCTATGCATAAGGTTGAATAATTTACAATAGTCTGTCCGCCCGCCGCTCAGGCCGAACTGAAAACAGAAATTACACATGTGCAAGAAACAATGATGCTGGGGACTTCTTTCGTCTAACGAATCTAGGGCATAATGACCGCATGAATGCACGTCATAACGTGTAGACGGATTAATTAGTAATTGCCAGGGAAGTTCAATTAAAGTTGCCAGGCAAAAAGGTCAACTTATCTGGCGCAGTCGTTTCCTAAAACATTAACTTCAGCTTTTATAAATGAAGGAGTTATTATTGTGGACAGTGTTTGATTTGACTGGTGTGGTGCTCCTACGGAGTTATGTGTGTAGACGCTCCACGCTTCATTAACCCCACCGAGTAATTCTGATAAATGAAGTCTTGTCTGTAATATTATAATATCTTGTTTTTGTGTGAAATAGCGGAGATTTATCTTCCATGGTAAACGGTATGTGTCGCAAAATATGTGAGGCATTTCCTTTAAATCCGTAAAGCCGGAGAATTTATATAAGACATTGCCGGGGTGTCTATACATACTATACCCCAAGCAATGGACTCCCAAGGAACTGTTTAGTTCCGTTAAACTTATTGGAGTTGGGCCCAAGTTAAATGTTATTCCAACTTCCAAACTTTTAATAACACTATTTTTTTTGCCCCCTTTCGCACACATTCCCGCTAATTGAATATCCCGTTATTCAATTACCTTGCGAATGTGCAAAAAAATATTTATGTTATTAAATACCTCCTGGCGAAATCAATATCGTTAATCTGTAACTTGAAACGACCGCCTCTCATTTAATGTTCCTTTTTATTGATAAAAATTAAATTTCTTATCCTTTTAAGTTTCGTAGATAAAAGCTCCAAGCGTTTCCTCTCAAAGGGACGCCGTTGAAATCGAACGGTCGGCACTTTCCATTGAATTACTCATTACAATATTCCGCAAAATACATCCATCCAGCGCCACCATTATGTGAAAAATACTATTAAAAACCGAAGGTGTATTAGGCATGAGCACTTAGGTTGGCGCGGTGCTCTTTACAAGTTCACTGGAAAGGCCAACTTCACAGCTCCACACGTACACAATACTAAAAGTAATATTTCCATACATACAGCTCGTGCGGTACAGTTCTCTAGAGCTCGTGATGGTAATGGATGGACAGAAACAGAAGTTTGAACTGGCTTACATACACACGTGCTGCGGACAAAATCTCGAAATCACCGCTCAGACAAGACGTCCTCTCTCATCCCCATCTACATTATACTTGCCTCGCACCCCCCAACATTGTTCATACATGCGAAGTACTACATGCATCTTCCCCCAGCGCTCTTCACTGACTCAATTAATGCATTAAAATGCTGGACGAAACTTTCACATTGGCCCCCGCAATATGTAACGCTCTAAAATACCTTCTTTTTTAAGTGGGGTTTATAATAGGTCTTGTAGGTAAGTTATTTATGATGCATTTCTCGGGCGCTAAGAGTCTTCCACGCTGCCCAATAAATCACACCTCACGATTTCATGAATTCCTTAAAATAATATAAATTTAGCCTGAGTGCTTTGTTGTGTATGTATTTTTAAACGGTCGCGCATTCTTCCTCAGACAACATTATTCCATTTTTACGCTGCACACAAACACTGCAACATAAAGTTCAATTCTAAGAAAGATAAATAGCGCACTACGAAATTGCGGAATAAAAAATACATCACCATTTTTATACACTTGTATATGCAAGTTAGACATCCATCGAGCCGCTTTTACAGCCCGTAAAGCAGATATAAACTACACAGTAAAGTTACACCGAATACTTTTCATTAATTATAGACTTCAAATTTTATCACAACTTCCTCCTTCTGCTTTTAACTACACCACTTTAAAATTATCGACTCAATTGCCCCCTTAATTATTATTAGCATCATTTTAATTAACTTAACAAACCAATTTTATACAATTAACATATACACAACATATATTTACATACATAACATACTACACATAATAACTACACATACAATACATACATACAATTTAAACATACAATTAAGGAGCAATCGTACCTAAATAACAATTAGGATTTGCTATTAAGTTAATAACATACTAATAACAGTAGTTAAGCAACAAGAGTTCCAACTCACCCCCAGCAGAGATCTCGATTAAATTGATTCGCGGTTTTAATCGGCGGTACCAATCGGTGGTGGTGGTGGTCCTTTTTGAAATATGATTCAAACATACAATTAAGGAGCAATCGTAGCTAAATAACACTTAAATAACATACTAATAACAGTAGTTAAGCAACAAGAGTTCCAACTCACCCCCAGCAGAGATTAAATTGATTCGCGGTTTTAATCAGCGGTACCAATCGGTGGTGGTCCTTTTTGAAATATGATTCAAACATACAATTAAGGAGCAATCGTAGCTAAATAACATTTAAATAACATACTAATAACATTAGTTAAGCAACAAGAGTTCCAAATCATCCCCAGCAGAGATCCAGATTAAATTAATTCGCGGTTTTAATCGGCGGTACAAATCGGTGGTGTTGGTGATCCTTATTAAAATAAGATTCCTCTTTGAAAGATTTCCTATTTCAAATTTGAAATAGTTTCAAAGCTTTTGAAGGTGAACTTGAAGGTGAAGGTAAACTTTTGAAACGGCTAGGTTGATTTTTTTATTGCAGAATCTGATTGAGTACATGTTTCTGGTTATTAGGTACTGACTAAAATGTTCTCCAACATAATGTTTATTTTGTTGTAAAATTATACATATTTAACATCTTAATTTTCTTTAATTTCTGGAACAAGCAAATATTACATGATGTTCAACTGTACATCCATTTGCATCAGTACACAATTGTGGGGAGTCAGATATGGAGATGATGGAAGGGAAACGGTTAAAGAAAAGAAAAGACAAATGAAATTTGAGTAGGCATTGAAAACAAAGTTGGCGTACAAAACGCTAAAAACTGCCATCTCTGAAAAAGTATCAAATTTTCTAAGAGTTCGAAATGAAGACCCGTTTTGAACTTTGTACACTTGAAAATTTTATACTTTTTCATTGATGACAGTTATCAGCGTTTTGTACGCCAACTTTGTTTTCAATGCCTAAATTTAATTTTCACGATTTTGTGCACTTGTCGATGATTTCATCGTGCACGTGACAAAGTTCAGTGCATTTTTCTTGTATTTTCAAAGTATTATGAACGTGACAGCAAGTGTCACTCACACATTCTTCTTCAATTGTTCCCTTATCGATATTATCATAAATTTTCACGATTTTGTGCACTTGTCGATGATTTCATCGTGAACGTGACAAAGTTTAGTGCGTTTTTCTTGTATTTTCAAAGTTTTATGAACGTGACAAGATTGCATTGCTCACGTGTCACTCACCCATTCTTCTTCAATTGTTCGCTTATCAATATTATTATCAATTTACATGATTTTGTGCACTTACAATGATTTCAGCATGCACGTGACGTAAGTTCGGAGTGTTTTCTTGTATTTTCAAAGTATTATGAACGTGACAAGATTGCATTGCGCACGTGTCACTCACACATTCTTCTTAAATTGTTCCCTTATCGATACTATTATTAATTTTCACGATTTTATACACTTGTCGATGATTTCGTGCACGTGACAAAGTTCAGTGCGTTTTTCTTTTATTTTCAAAGTATTATGAACGTGACAGCAAGTGTCACTCACATATTCTTCTTCAATGGTTCCCTTATCGGTATTATCATCAATTTTCATGATGTTGTACACTTGTCGATGATTTTATCGTGCACGTGACAAAGTTCAGTGGGTTTTTCTTGTATTTTCAAAGTTTTATGGACATAACAAGTTTGAATTGCGCACGTGTCACTCACACATTTTCTTCAATTGTTCCTTTATCGACATTATCATCAATTTACACGATTTTGTGCACTTGTCTGTGATTTCGTCGTGCACGTGATAAAGTTTAGTGCGTTTTTCTTGTATTTTCAAAGTATAATGAACGTGACAGGAAGTGTCACTCGCATATTCTTCCTCAATTGTTCCCTTATCGGTATTATCATCAATTTTCACGATTTTGTGCACTTGTCGATGATTTCATCGTGCACGTGACAAATTTCAGTGCATTTTTTCTTGTATTTTCAAAGTATTCTGAACGTGACTTGCATTGCGCACGTGTCACTCACACATTCTTCTTCAATTGTTCCCTTATCAATATTATCATCAATTTACATGATTTTGTGCACTTGTCGATGATTTCATCGTGCACGTGACAAAGTTCATTGCATTTTTCTAGTATTTTCAAAGTATTATGAACGTAACAAGACTGCATTGCGCACGTGTCACTCACACATTTTTTTCAATTGTTCCCTTATCGATATTATCATCAATTTATACGATTGTGTGCACTTGTCAGCGATTTCCTCGTACACGTGACAAAGTTTAGTGCGGTTTTCTTGTATTTTCAAAGAATTATGAACGTGGTAAGATTGCACTGCGCATGTTTCACTCAGAGATTCTTCTTCAATTGTTTCCTTATAGATAGTATCATCAATTTTCACGATTTTGTGCACTTGTCGGTGATTTCGTCGTGCACGTGACAAAGTTTAGTCCGTTCTTGTTGTATTTTCAAAGTATTATGAACGTGACAGCAAGTGTCACTCACATATTCTTCTTCAATGGTTCCCTTATCGATATTATCATCAATTTTCACGATTTTGTGCACTTGTCAGTGATTTAATCGTGCACGTGCTAAAATTTAGTGCGTTCTTATTGTATTTTCAAAGTATTATGAACGTGACAGCGAGTTTCACTCACATATTCTTCTTTAATGGTTCCCTTATCAATATTATCATCAATTTACATGATTTTGTGCACTTGTCGATGATTTCATCGTACACGTGACAAAGATCAGTGCGTTTTTCTTGTATTTTCAAAGTATTATGAACGTGACTTGCATTGCGCACGTGTCACTCACACATTCTTCTTCAAGTGTTCCCTTATCGATATTATCATCAATTTTCACGATTTTGTGCACTTGTCGATGATTTCATCGTGCACGTGACAAAGTTCAGTGGGTTTTTATTGTATTTTCAAAGTTTTATGAACGTGACAAGATTGCATTGCACGTGTCACTCACACATTCTTCTTCAATTGTTCCCTTATCGATATTATCATCAATTTTTACGATTTTGTGCACTTGTCGATGATTTCATCGTGCACGTGACAAAGTTCAGTGGGTTTTTACTGTATTTTCAAAGTGTTATGGCGTGACAGCAAGTGTCACTCACATATTCTTCTTCAATGGTTCCCTTATTGATATTATCCTCAATTTTCATGATTTTGTGCACTTGTCGCTGATTTCATCGTGCACGTGACAAAGTTCAGTGCGCTCTTGAGCTCTTCTTTGTTATTAATAATAATAATATATTTATTCACTACAAATTTAATGCAATAATTAGACCGTCACGAACAGGTAATAATAGATATAATTTTTTTGTTAAATGATTTAGTTTTAGTTTCAATGAATGCCATATTTTACATTCAGTGTCCAATATGATAGTGCCTTAATATATATTTACTATCAATATTACATTACATAACTAATTCTATAGGGAGTGATTAGTGTTAATATTTGCGCGATACTTACGTAATATGCCACATCGAGTGATTGAATAATTCCTTCTATAACTTCCTTGCAGCGCTTGTATTGAAATTGTATAACGTACGTGGTTAATTTCGTATGTACCAAATTTGCATTTGATGTATTTTCGTGCATCGTCACAAATCAGCGCGATGCAACGCTGATTAACGATCACCGGTATAATGTAAAACACACACGCGCAAAATTTGTTTTCGCAAGGGCGTGGATGCCGGGAATCATGCACAAGTGCGCACACAATCGTGATCACTTCAGCATTAAATTAGAGGTATTTCCACTGCCTTATAACGGAAATCGATGTTGATATATGCACAAGCGTATTCTTATTCCATCTTGCGCTTATTTAACGAGAAAATCACACAAATTCCCGAGGATTTTCCAGCCAGTTGATGTTTGTACGAAACACAATAACGTTCGGCTTGACGATTATTAAATCCAGTGTTTCTAAAACTGCGGGGCGAATTCTAGGGGCGTTGTTACTAAGAGAAAAAATATGCTGGGCTTAATTGTGCTTTAAATGGGCTCCAGAGAACGAACTTTGTATGTACATCTTTTGTACACAGGAAAGGAAATATGTATGAATAAATAAAATGGGCCAAACAAATTAATTTAATTTTCCTAAAATTAGTTGTACTAATGATAGGTAATTGCGTAAATATGTTTTAATTAATGGGAAATTGCGTGTAAATGAAAACCAAACAAATGAATGTGCACAATTATGAAATAATATGCGTTTTATTTCGCGTTATATTGGGATGAATACTGAAAGCCAAACCGATGGAGGAACCATTTCCTGGTAGATGTAATTTTACACTTGAGGTGAATGCGATCGCTGTGAGCGTATATAAGGAGCCAGCAGGGAGGTACAAATAGTGGAGGAAACGAGAAAAGTGAGAACCACGAGATTAGTCTTCCATTAAAATTGTAAAATATTTACTGTACAGGCAACGAAAAAGCTGGCAAATGTCTTGCAACAAAACCAAAGAGAAGCACCAATGTCGAATGATTAATTGCATTGCGTTTTGGTTCGGTTGGAGCGTATTTGTGGAGTTTATAAGCCGCGGGCATTGAAATAGAACCGTGTAAATAAATGTTATAGTTATTAGCCTCGTTAAATTGAGTGTGATATTTAACGATTTAATAACATGCCATAAAATGAATCCGTTAACTATTGAGCTCTGAAAACAAGGAATCGCACACTCGTATGAGAACGGGAAGTAATTTTAACAAAGCAATGGTCCAAACGGGGAATCGAACGTTTGTTTTATTTGCAGCTAAATCGCGTTCGAGTTCACTACTGTAGACGGAATTTATTGCATCTGTGAAGCCCTAATTACACTGTTTTATCTAAATGGAAAATAACGCACGTCCAAAGGCGGGCGTGCAGTGAGAATTTATTCTTATTTATAAACCGGGCGACCGGAAATATGTGAATAATAAATTTGAAATTTTATAAAGCTACTGATGGCCAGCTTGCTATATTGAATCATACTTCAAAACACGTGCTGGCAGGGTTTTATGGGCTCAGTTTATAGTTCCTGCGGATAACCGGGTGTCTTGGCATAATTCGATGCAGTGAAAAATATTAAACAAGGTGTAAAGTAGGGTTTATAACTTGGATAAAGGTTAAAATAGAAATTGAGTTAAGTGGGGTTTATAACTCAATTAAATATTCAACGTGAACCGCAGTTTCACTTTATACCGTACAATTCCACAACATAAAACCTGCAGGAACTAATATATTTGCACACATCCATCGAAGAAAGAGCCTAAAGCTAATCACCTAAACTTGCCTGCAGCATTTAACAATTCCTGCGTTTCACACAATCAAGCAGCTTTGATAGCATCTTCGGAAAATTCGCGCTTTTCACTCGTGTGGCTGCGACCCTAAGCTCTGTTGTTTTTCATTAATACGCAAATGGCAAATAAAATCTCTGTATTCCGAGGAAGCGCCGCTGTTTGTGAAAAGGACTGGAATATTTACATTTGACGATTTCTTGATAGGATAGGGGAGGGTTGTATAATGGGCCCTAAAGAGGCATGCAGTGGCATTTTGCTACACAACGAAATATATGTGCGTATATACTCGTTTTTAGATACATACATAATACATGGCATACACACAGCATAAATAATATAAAGATAAATATAGATTTTATACGCATGTGCACCAGGGGCTTGTAATCACAGTAACTTTTATTACTCATGAATAACTTACTCACGGTATTAATTTATTCGGATACCTATAGAGTAATTGGGTATTAAATAATTCATATTCATATTCATATTTATATTCATAATAATTCGTCATATTCGATATTATTGTATGCACTGTATGACTTCCAGATCAAAATATGTGCACCAGAAAATTTATGCACCAATTAATTTCAATTTTAGATCATTGTTTATTTTTTATAGATACCCAATAATATATCAATTAGACCAGTGTTGTAACAGATAATTTTTTTTGTATCTAGATACAGACACAGATACTTCAGAAAAAATGTATCTAGATACATATCATTTCGACATTTCTCATATTTGTTCTCTCTATGAATGTATCAAATAATATTACATTAATTGTGCGCACAATAAATTTCAATTATTCATGCCATGATCTTTATGCAAATTATGATTTACAACTTTATTATTTTATTATTTTCATTTAAAGGACCTGTTAACAGGACCATAGTGTTTCTGCCTTGTACCAATTAATTTCAATTTTAGATCATGGTTCCATTTTTATGAATACCCTATTGGGGAACCAAAAATGGAACCATGATCTAAAATTCAATCTAAAATGATCTAAAATATTAATCAATTAGATAACCAAACGTGCACGCAAAATCTAACCTAACATAACCTAGAAATATACATTTATCATTACAGTAGGTATTAGAGCTTTTTAATAATACCACTCAATGTAAAAGCAAATCAAAATATCCAAGTTTTTAAAAATCAACTCAGAGCTTTTATCATTGAAAAGTGTCTCTACTCATACTTCCAGTTTGAATGTATATATCAAGGTTAGGTCAAGGTCAAGGTTAGGTTAGATTTTGCGTGCACGTTTGGTTGTCCAATTGATATATTATTGGGTATCCATAAAAATTGAACAATGATCTAAAATTGAAATTAATTCGTACAAGGCAGAAACACTATGGTCCTGTTAACAGGTTCTTTAAATAAAAATCAAAATATCAAACTTTTTAAAAATCAACTCGGAGCTTTTATCATTGAAAAGTGTCTCTACTCATACTTCGAGTCTGATATATACATTCAAACTCGAAGTATGAGTAGAGACACTTTTCAATGATAAAAGCTCTGAGTTGATTTTTAAAAACTTTGATATTTTGATTTGCTCTTACATTGAGTAGTATTATTAAAAAAACAAAGTACAAAGTAAAAAGTATCCATTTTTTTTAAGTGTTATATAATTTTGTATTCTTATATTTTTGGGTATGTAAATTTTTATATTATATTGTTCCTGACTCATCCAATCAACAATGTATGTTGCTTTTTAAGGATGAATAAACTGAACTGAACTGAACAATGTAAAACGTAAAAATATTTGCGTAAGAATCTTAACTAACCCTTAGCCCCTTTGGGTGCTAGCAATAAGGGTGGAAGCAATCATAACTAACCCAAAGGTTCTAAATTCCCAAGTGTGATAGATCTCTCCTTGGCGATGATAATAAGCCTGAGCTGCAGAAATAGGGCGTAATTTACTGAACAATTAAACAAAAAAGTGAAACCGTGATGCAAAATATATACATCGTGTTATTATTTGAAAATTCGTTTTTATATTTCTGTGCGCAATTCGCTGCATGTTACATGAACGTGCTATTTTGATCAGGCCGATTGGTCGAATGCGTGTGCCTCTAAAAACAAATGGAACTAATAGAGCACGACATAAGCAGCCCATGGAATACTTTTTCGCTTCGCCCAGATTAAATCAACATTTGATTGACCGATATTTAAATACTTTACGTTGTACGCAATTGTTTCGCTTCCACTTTCTTTTGGCCAGTGCAACAAATTTGCAAAATATTAAACAAGGCACAAATTCCTGAAAAAAATCTTATATAGGTTCGTTCAAATTCAACCACCGTGGGCTTGTCTTAAAAGTCTGCAAAAAGAAAGAACTGAAAAATCAGTTTTTCGTTTAAATACTTGACTGTGTACGTTGTACGCAATTGTTTTGCTTCTACTTTCTTTAGGCCAGTGCAAGAAATTTGCAAAATAATAATGGTAACAAGGCACAAATTTCTGAAAAAAACTTATATAGGTTGGTTCAAATTCAACCACCATGGGCTTGTCTTAAAAATGTGCAAAAAGAAAAACTGAAAAATCAGTTTTTCGTGTTCGTGTTATTTACAAAAATTTTGATAGAATGGGATATTTGGGAATGGGATATAATTTTGCAATGTTATTCAATTTTATGTTGAATAAAAATCTGCAAAAAGAAAGAAGTGAAAAATCAGTTTTTCGTGTTCGTGTTAGTTACAGTAATTTTGACTTTACAAACCAAATATCAGATATTTTGTTACAGGTACAGGTTGGTAGGAAATTAAACCACCACCATGGGCATCTTGCTTATCTTAAGTATAGAATGGGTAATTTGGGAATGGGATGTAATTTCGAAATGTTTTGGAAAAATCTGCAAAATGAAACAAAAAAAAACAAAATAAGTTTTTCGTGTTCGTGTTATTTACATTTTGACTTTACAAACCAAATATTTTTTCAGGTATGCAGAAAACTGAAAAATCAGTTTTTCGCTTTCGCTTTTTTTATGTACAATTTCTGAAAATACATTCTCATGCAATTTAAAAGCATTCACAGTCGAAATTTTAACATTGGTAATGTTTTGCTCGCCACTATAAATTGGTGAAATCAAACAACTTGCAGTAAATAATTCAGGCTGTGGTACTATTTTGTTCTGAGTAAAATGATTGTAATTGTGTGTAGTTAAATAATGTTCGGAGTTCGAATTCGGACTCAGCACATTGGAAAATATGGGAATAAAGCATCCCATATTTTTCAATGTGCTGAGTCCGCATTCAAAATTTAATTCGAAAAATTCCAGCAGGCACCATTTTTGAGAAAAAATTGGTTGACCGTTTTGAAGCTTTGAAATACCAAAATTATGAAAATCTTATTTATTTTACTTAATTTTTAGAAGAATATACCTATTTGTAACTATATTACATCTGCACATTGGAAAATATGGGAATAAAGCATCCCATATTTTTCAATGTGCTGAGTCCGTATTCAAAGTTTAATTCGAAAAATTCCAGCAGGCACCATTTTTGAGAAAAAATTGGTTGACCGTTTTGAAGCTTTGTAAAACCAAAATTAAGAAAATCTTATTTAGTTTACTTAATTTTTAGAAGAATATACCTATTTGTAAGTATATTACAGTATTTTATAATTCATGTACTTTTTTTTTAAGTTTCATTAAATAAACAAAAAATGTTAAGTTTCCTTAACTTTTGCATTCTTCTTCAGTGGTTCATCTTATTACTGTGGTGCAAAAATACGTTGGATGGAATACTGGATGTAATATATCCATCACAATATCGTAATACTTTCGAAATCATGTAGTATTTTAATTTTTTCAATGAGGTACAAAAATGCCCAAATGCACAAATGCACAAAAACAGCACATTTTTTGATCAAAATCTCAATTACAAAAAAAAAACTGTGCTTGATAGAGTCTTTCTGATTTTTTATTCGTATTCAACGCACCTCAAAATATTAAGAGATGACATTTTTGTTAACAGGAGGATATTGATGTTGTTCGAAACCATCCTGATGATGTCATATTTTTAGATTTGTTGATGCTTAAAAAAATCATATTTGGATTCGAAAATCTTTTTCCGATTTGATACGAAGAAATTGTTAGAAAATTAAGTTAAGTCATATTCGGATTCAAAACATCTTTTTCCAATTTCGAAACGAAGAAATTGTTAGAAAATTGAACACATCCCACATAGGGATTATTGTTTCTTTCAATTAATCTATTTTGAAGAAATTGTTATAAAATTGAGACAAATCATATTCCGATTCAAAACATCTTTATCCAATTTCGAAACGAAGAAATTATTAGAAAATTGAACACATTCCACATAGAGATTATTGCTCGACGTTCAATTCATCTATTGCAAATGCCTCTGAACTTCGGCTTATAGTCTGGACAAATTAAGTCCCATTAAAGCCATGTAACTCTCACAAATTATACCGTGCGATCAACAATTATTTAGATAAGTGGCGGCTATGACTGTCTCAGTGTTATGGAACCTACCAAATATTTTTAGATTTGTTGTTGCCTAAAACAAAAATCATATTCGGATTCGAAAGATCTTTTTCTGATTTCGATACGAAGAAATTGTTAGAAAATTGAGTCAAATCATATTCGGATTCAAAACATCTTTTTCCAATTTCGAAACGAAGAAATGATTAGAAAATTGAACACATCCCACATCTTTTTCCGATTTCGATACGCAGACAATGTTACAAAAATTGAGTCAAATCATATTCGGATTCAAAAGATGTTTTTCCGATTTCGAAACGAAGAAATTGTAAGAAAATTGAACACATCTTACATAGAGATTATTGTTCGACTTTCAATTCATCTATTGTAAGTGCCTCAGAACCTCGGCTTATAGTCTGGACAAATTAAGTCCCATAAAAGCCATTTATCTCTCACATATTATACCGTGCGATCAACAATTATTTAGATAAGTGGCGGCTATGACTGTCTCAGTGTTATGGAACCTACCAAACATTTTTAGATTTGTTGTTGCCTAAAAAAAAAATCATATTCGGATTCGAAAGATCTTTTTCTGATTTTTATACGAAGAAATTGTTAGAAAATTGAGTCAAGTCATATTCGGATTCAAAACATATTTTTCCAATTTCGAAACGAAGAAATTATTAGAAAATTGAACACATCCCACATCTTTTTCCGATTTCGATACGAAGACATTGTTAGAAAATAGAGTCAAATCATATTCGGATTCAAACGATGTTTTTCCGATTTCGAAACGAAGAAATTGTAAGAAAATTGAACACATCCCACATAGAGATTATTGTTCATCTTTCAATTCATCTATTGCAAATGCCTCAGAACCTCGGCTTATAGTCTGGACAAATCAAGTCCCACAAAAGACATTTAACTCTCACAAATTATACCGTGCGATCAACAATTATTTAGATAAAGGGCGGCTATGACTGTCTCAGTGTTATGGAACCTACCAAACATTTTTAGATTTGTTGTTGCCTAAAAAAAAATCATATTCGGATTCGAAAGATCTTTTTCTGATTTCGATACAAAAAAATTGTTAGAAAATTGAGTAAAATCATATTCGGATTCAAAAGATTTTTTTCCCATTTTGAAACGAAGAAATTGTTAGAAAATTGAACACATCCCACATAGAGATTATTGTTTCTTTCAAATAATCTATTTCGAAGAAATTGTTAGAAAATTGAGGCAAATAATATTCGGATTCAAAAGATATTTTTCCAATTTTGAAACGAAGAAATTGTTAGAAAATTGAACACATCCCACATCTTTTTTCCGATTTCGAAATGAAGAAATTGTTAGAAAATTGTACACATTCCACATAGAGATTATTGCTCGACTTTCAATTCATCTATTGCAAATGCCTCAGCACCTCGGCTTATAGTCTGGACAAATTAAGTCCCATAAAGGCAATTTAACTCTCACATATTATACCGTGCGATCAACAATTATTTATGACTATGACTGTGTCAGTATTATGGAACCTGCCAAAAATTTTGAAGAAGGACTTGGATATGCATCCCTACAAAATAGAGGCTTATAATGAATTGCTCCGACCAGATTTTAGCAGACGTCTTGTACAATCGTCGACAATCGAAGTGCAACACACACACAAAAAAAATTGATGAACGACTTTGATATGCATCCCTACAAAATAGAGGCCTATCATGAATTTCCCCGACCAGATTTTAGCAGCCGTCTTGTACAATCGTCGACAATCGAAGTGCAACACAGCTTTTTTACGATGACCTTATGGACATTTGAAGGCAAAGCTGTTTTGCATCTGTAATTGTACTAGTACGAGCCTAAACCCCAATTACCAATAAAATCGCAATTCGCTCTGGGTTATGGCTTTTCGTTGCATTTCAAGTGTCGGCGATTCGACGCTAGCAGACATACAACCAACATCTCAAGGGCTTCTTTTATCTAAATAATTGTTGATTGCGGTACAAGTTTCAAAATCTGATTCTGCAGAATCTGTAATTTCAGACCCAGTCTAAATTTTATCGGTAGAATAAGTGGCAAGTACGTGGTTTGGGCACTTATTATAGGGTCATGACTGTAGTACTTTGGTCTAGAAGCTGATCCTAAGTTGTGAAGCCCCATTCTGTACTTTGGTTTATCAGGAATAATATGCACTTGTACTTCTCGATGCAAAATGTTTTTTATTGTTTTCCTCCTTCTTTATTGGAGTACTTACCTGTAGTTATAAACTACCAGTAAGTAATCCAATTATCTTTACTTCATCCATTTTGGATACCAGTTATTATTATATTTTTTATTGTTTTCTTCGTTCTTTATTGGATCCTTCTTCCTTCAATAAGTAAGGAAGAAAACAATGAAAAAGTCAAGATGGATGAAACTATAACAAAATGTTTTTGTTCACTCCTTCTCTATTCTTTAGTCGCCTTCTCTATTACCAAAGAGTTGGGACGCCATTCCTTACATGCAAATTTGATATTAGATTCGTGTACAGCACATCTGAAACTAATTCTCCTGAAAATTTGACAAAGTCTATTACCAAAGATTTGGCACGCCAGTAGTATAGCAACGAGAGTTCTCCAACGAAATCCCATAAGGATTTACATAGGGGTCTAGATTGGTCTTACTTCCGGTCGAGCTAGAGTGAGAGATAGAGGGGAGAGGGGTGGAGGTAGAGGTGAATGACGTCATCCATCTTGTCATTTTGAATTGAGCCGTCATATTGGAATTACGCGCGAGTTTGCATAGATAGCATAGATATCTTATTTTTCTTCTTCTCAGCCTTCATTTATCCATTGGATAAATCATGGTGGCACAAATTTAGCTCGAGGGCTGCATGTGGTCTACGGGTTGCCTATGCCTGAGAGCATATGGCTCTTTTCAGCAGTTCATTTTTGTGTTATAAAATTCGTTACTTGTATGGGGTGCTGGGCGTTTTCGGGGTGAAGGTTTTTGCATAAACAAAATGATGAAGTGTGAGAGAGTGCTGCTCAGGGCGCGTCCATTCACGGGTCCTTTATATGAAAAAGCGATTAAATGAGTTCATTCTTAGGAGGCATCATTGCCGGACCATTGCTTTAATCACAATGGGACCGCCACACATTTAAAATTCTTGAATGGTGTGTTTTTAATTTGTTTTCACGCCCTATTCACCGGGGAGATGTATAAGGATGCAGCAGCAGCAGCAGCCACGTGATAAAGTGCGCCAGGGCTAGGAATTCGGTGTAAAATTGAGGATTTGATGTTGTTTTGAAGGACGGGAATGAATCGGTTTCGCATAGCTGTCATTAATTATAATCGATTGCCTTTTTTATTTGCAATTAGACGCTATAAAACGTTTGCTTTTTATTGTGGCCGTATGATTAATGACATAAATATGCATGGAGTACATAAATTCTTGTCAGGATGCACGCATCGTAATTGCATTCCCATCCTATTAAAAAGGCTGATAACAAATCCTTGCTGATGGAATGCATGAGCGCGGAAAGTTTTGTTGTCTACTTGTCTAGCGGGGAAACGGCGCGCTTTGATACTAAAAATGTGTTCCGGTTCCGGAAGTGGGTAATAAAAGTGACTTAGGTTCCGTGCTTGTGTCACAATATTTTGGAACCGCCAGGCGGCAAGTCCCTTTTTAGGGTGATTACTATAACAAGTGAAAGTAATAAATCTTGCTGACGCTTGCTGCATACTGCAGGCGATATTCTGACAGGACCTTGTGTGCATAAATGTGCAGTCCAGAAAAGCGACGATGTCGACCGCAATATGCTATGGAGCCGATAAAGCGGTAATGCGATGCATATGGTGTTTAGTGGTGCGATCCAGTTGACCGCAGGGTGTCTTATGTCGGCAAACGATCGCTTAGAGATGACACCAGTAATATATCCTTGTCAGGACAAACTGTCACAGTAAAGTGGTTGATTCGTGCCGAACAACTAAATCATTTTAATTTTGTCCCCATTGAATAAACGTCAAAGCAGGCTGTAATGCTATATGCTATGCGTAGCGGCAAGTTAACATACGGTTTTGTAATAAACTAATTTTGAATTTTAAATGAACCGTCTCGTCAAGCTGCACCTCACATATTTCTGTTCAGCATGCGTATAATTCTGCGGTATACAGTGCACAGTGTTTAAAGTAAATTTAACACTGTTATTGTTATGTTGTCATGATTTTAATCCTATTACACGAGCGGTAATTTAATAATAATAATGTAATGCTAATAACTCCGTGCATAATTTATTGATTTAATTGCTGGGACAGTAGCTCTGCATGAGCATACAAATTACATACAAGCCACTGCCTCTGTAACTGTGATGTCCTCCCAACATAAAATCGCAATGCAATCTTCTGCAACCCCCCCATTCCAGTTAATCAGCGGTTTCATTTCACTTCAACCGAAAAACCGAGGCTCTCTTTTATTACGCAAGCTGCGCTAGTATTGTTTATACATACCAGTTTATTTAACGTTTGAGTGCTATACACGTGTCGTTAAAAAAATATACAAGCTTATTTTAGTAGCCCGCCTGTTTTCAAATAATTGTTATGTACTGCAAGGATTTCGACTTTTTATTGCGTTTGATAAACGTTGCAACGGAACAAACCACCTTTATGTATTTCCACGAAAGCGGGTTATCGGCGTTTTAATAAAACAATAAAGGCGCATAACTGCCATTTATCGTGATCCGAGACTTGTAAAACTAACTTGCCGCATGCTCGTTACACTTTTTCCGGCCGGAACGTATGAATCCCGAATTGGCGAGCGCACGTCAATTTGTCGCCAATACGCGAACGCAGATACACCGAAGATAGCAAACAAAAACCCCCGGAATCCAACATAAATCCCCAACCCTGTTGTCTCATTTCACATCAACTAAATCAACAAAAATACTCCAACATGCGACCACAGAACTACAACGCTTCTTTTTTTTACCCTCCTATAACTTTACATTCATCACTATTAACAATATATATATAAATGCACAGTACACCTGAAACTAATTCTCCTGAAAATTTGGTAAAATTTCAGTATTAAATAAGCGAGAAAATCAAACATAAAACTTTATGCACTGACGAGTATCAGTTAGCTATTACTGAAATTTCTGAAAATTTAGTATTTGAAAATTTAATATTAGATACGTGTACAGTACACCTGAAACTAATTCTCCTGAAAATTTGCCATAGTTTCAGTATTAAATAACGGAGAAAATCAAACATATAACTTTCTGTATTGACGAAGTATGGGTTAGCTATTACTGAAATTTCTGAAAATTTATTATTTGCAAATTTGATATTAGATTCGTGTACAGTAAACCTGAAACTAATCCTCCTGAAAATTTGATAAAATTTCAGTATTAAATAAGGGATAAAATCAAGCATATAACTCTCCGCATTAACAAGTATGGGTTGCTATTACTGAAATTTCTGAAAAATTATTATTTGCAAATTTTATAATAGGTTCATGTACAGTACACCTGAAACTAATTCTCCTGAAAATTTGACAAAGTTTCAGTATTAAATAAGCGAGAAAATCAAACATATGACTTTCTGCAATGACTAGTATGGGTTAGCTATTACTGAAATTTCTGAAAACTTATTATTTTTAAATTTGATACTAGATTCGTGCACAGTATACCTAAAACTAATTCTCCTGAAGATTTTATAACATTTCAGTATTAAATAAGGGAGAAAATCAAACACATAACTTTCTGCATTGACAAGTATGGGTTAGCTATTACTGAAATTTCTGAAAATTTATTATTTGCATATTTGATATTAGATTCGTGTACAGTACATCTTAAACTAAGTCTTCTGAAAATTTCAGAAAGTTTCAGTATTAAATAACGGAGAAAAACAAACATATAACTTTCTGCATTGACAAATATGGGTCAGCTATTACTGAAATTTCTGAAAATTTATTATATGCAAATTTGAGATTAGATTCGTTTACAGTACATCTGAAACTAATTTTCCTGAAAATTTGCCAAAGTTTCAGTATTAAATAACGGAGAAAATCAAATATATACCTTTCTGCATTGACAAGTTTGGGTTACCTATTACTGAAATTTCTGAAAATTTAGTATTAGCAATTTTGATATTAGATTCGTGCACAGCACACATGCAACTAATTCTCTAGAAAATTTGAAAAAGTTTCAGTATTAAATAAGCGAGAAAATCAAACATATAACTTTCTGTATGGGTTACCTATTATTTAAATTTCTGAAAATTTATTATATGCAAATTTGATACTAGATTCGTATACACTATACCTGAAACTAATTCTCCTGAAAATTTGGCAAAGTTTCAGTATTAAATAACGGAGAAAATCAGACATATAACTTTCTGCATTGACTAGTATGGGTTAGCATTACTGAAATTTCTGAATATTTATTATTTGCAAATTTGATATTTGATTCGGGCACAGTATACCTGAAACTAATTCTCCGGAAAATTTGATAAAATTTTAGTATTAAATAAGCGAGAAAATCAAAAATATAACTTTCTGCATTGACAAGTATAGCTTAGTTATTACTGAAATTTCTGAAAATTTATTATTCGCAAATTTAGTATTAGGTTCGTGCAGAGTACACCTGAAACTAATTCTGCTGAAAATTTGATAAAATTTCAGTATTACATAAGCGAGAAAATCAAACATATAACTTTCTGCATTGACTAGCATAGGTCATCTATTAGTGAAATTTCTAAAAATTTATTATATGCAAATTTGATATGAGATTCGTATACAGTGCACCTGAAACTTATTCTCCTGAAAATTTGACAAAATTTCAGACTTAAGTAAGGGAGATAATCAAACACAACTTTCTGCATTGACAGGTATGGGTTACCCTTTGCTGAAATTTCTGAAAATTTATTATATGCAAATTTGATACTAGATTCGTATACACTATACCTGAAACTAATTCTCCTGAAAATTTGGCAAAGTTTCAGTATTAAATAACGGAGAAAATCAGACATATAACTTTCTGCATTGACTAGTATGGGTTAGCATTACTGAAATTTCTGAATATTTATTATTTGCAAATTTGATATTTGATTCGGGCACAGTATACCTGAAACTAATTCTCCGGAAAATTTGATAAAATTTTAGTATTAAATAAGCGAGAAAATCAAAAATATAACTTTCTGCATTGACAAGTATAGCTTAGTTATTACTGAAATTTCTGAAAATTTATTATTCGCAAATTTAGTATTAGGTTCGTGCAGAGTACACCTGAAACTAATTCTGCTGAAAATTTGATAAAATTTCAGTATTACATAAGCGAGAAAATCAAACATATAACTTTCTGCATTGACTAGCATAGGTCATCTATTAGTGAAATTTCTAAAAATTTATTATATGCAAATTTGATATGAGATTCGTATACAGTGCACCTGAAACTTATTCTCCTGAAAATTTGACAAAATTTCAGACTTAAGTAAGGGAGATAATCAAACACAACTTTCTGCATTGACAGGTATGGGTTACCCTTTGCTGAAATTTCTGAAAATTTATTATATGCAAATTTGATACTAGATTCGTATACACTATACCTGAAACTAATTCTCCTGAAAATTTGGCAAAGTTTCAGTATTAAATAACGGAGAAAATCAGACATATAACTTTCTGCATTGACTAGTATGGGTTAGCATTACTGAAATTTCTGAATATTTATTATTTGCAAATTTGATATTTGATTCGGGCACAGTATACCTGAAACTAATTCTCCGGAAAATTTGATAAAATTTTAGTATTAAATAAGCGAGAAAATCAAAAATATAACTTTCTGCATTGACAAGTATAGCTTAGTTATTACTGAAATTTCTGAAATTTTATTATTCGCAAATTTAGTATTAGGTTCGTGCAGAGTACACCTGAAACTAATTCTGCTGAAAATTTGATAAAATTTCAGTATTACATAAGCGAGAAAATCAAACATATAACTTTCTGCATTGACTAGCATAGGTCATCTATTAGTGAAATTTCTAAAAATTTATTATATGCAAATTTGATATGAGATTCGTATACAGTGCACCTGAAACTTATTCTCCTGAAAATTTGATAAAATTTCAGTATTAAATAACGGAGAAAATCAAACATATAACTTTCTGCATTCACAAGTATGAGTTACCTATTACTGATATTTCTGAAAATTTATTATATGCTAATTTGATATTAGATTCGTGTACAGTACATCTTAAACTAAGTCTTCTGAAAATTTCACAAAGTTTCAGTATTAAATAACGGAGAAAATCAAACATATAACTTTCTGCATTGACAAGTATGGGTCAGCTATTACTGAAATTTCTGAAAATTTATTATATGCAAATTTGTGATTAGATTCGTTTACAGTGCATCTGAAATTAATTTTGCTGAAAATTTGCCAAAGTTTCAGTATTAAATAACGGAGAAAATCAAATATATAACTTTCTGCATTGACAAGTATGGGTTACCTATTACTGAAATTTCTGAAAATTTAGTATTAGCAATTTTGATATTAGATTCGTGTACAGTACACATGCAACTAATTCTCTTGAAAATTTGACAAAGTTTCAGTATTAAATAAGCGAGAATATCAAACATATAACTTTCTGTATGGGTTATCTATTACTGAAATTTCTGAAAATTTATTGTATGCAAATTTGATATCAGATTCGTATACAGTACACCTGAAACTAATTCGCCTGAAAATTTGACAAAGTTTCAGTATTACGTAAGCGAGAAAATCAAACATATAACTTTCTGCATTGACAAGTATGGGTTAGCTATTACTGGAATTTCTGAAAATGTATTATTAGCAAATTTGATATTAGATTCGTGCACAATACACCTGAAACTAATTCTCCTGAAAATTTGATAAAGTTTAAGTATTAAATATGGGAGAAAATCAAACATATAACTTTCTGCATTGACAAGTATGGGTTAGCTATTACTGAAATTTCTGACAAATTATTAAATGCAAATTTGATATTTGATTCGTGTACAGTACACCTGAAACCAATTTTCCTGAAAGTTTGATAAAGTTTAAGGGAAAAAATTAAACATATAACTATCGGCATTGACAAGTATGGGTTACCTATTACTGAATTTTCTGAAAATTTATTATACGCAAATTTGATATTAGATTCGTGCACAGTACACCTGAAACTAATTCTCCTGAAAATTTGATAAAGTTTCAGTATTAAATAAGGGAGAAAATCAAACATATAACTTTCTGCATTGACAAGTATGGTTTAGCTAATACTGAAATTTCTGAAAATTTATTATTTGAAAATTTGATATTAGATTCGTCCACAGTAAACCTGAAACTAATTCTCCTGAAAATTGTGAGATGTCTCACATGTGCCTCATTCCCGCTCCACAGATGTCTCACACCTGTCGCACGACCGAAAAAAAGTATATTTAGACCCTTATGTAAATCTTTATGGGAATTTGCGGCAGAAGCAACATAGCATACCTACTCGTCAAAATAAAAATAAAACGTATTCTTAAGTAATCAGAAATCAGGAAATAATAATAATCAGAAATCAATAATGTAGAAATGTAAAGTGATACATAAAATTGCATTATTTCACAAATCAATAATGATACATGTATTTCATCGCACCTAAAAATTGTTGCGAATTTAATTGTCCCTTGGGGCAGTATTAAAGCGTTTATGTTTTCCCACAAATACATGATTTAGTATCAGTAGGATTATTATTATTATATTTATAGCAGTAGTAAACGAGATTTATGAAGGCTATCGACCTTTCGGACTTTCCGGTACCATATGATAGTAATATTAAAATTTTCCTGTTATTATTAAGCGAGAAAAATTTTAGTGCACACGTTTGGAATTTTTATAGATACCCTATGCAGTTTTAATGGCAATTTTATTGTGCATAAACTGTATAACTAGTTTGCCTCGTGCCGTTAAGGAATTTCATTATATAGAAGCAGTACTATTGCTACTATTATTAGCTATTGTATTGAAAACGTTTTATTATTATTAGCTATTACAATTAGCGTTATTGTCATAACAAATAAATGATTTCTTTGTTATACAGTCGGCACAACATGTGTTATTCTTAAATATAATTTCAGGATTACAGGAGCATTACTACCGTATGGTTTTTCTGTATTTATGCAGTTAAGAGACTGGAATTTCTGTATGCATAAACTGTATAACTAGATTACCTTTATGATCATCACTTTCGTGTAATGTAATTTTACAGAAGAAAAATGTTTTTACAAAAGTAAGTTTTCAGATTTTTTTTTGTTTTTTATCAATAACTCTATAACAAAAGGCAAACGGAAAATTCTCCACTCTTAATTTTCAATTTCTATAAGCCCCCTGGATCAAATCCCAAGAGGACAAGCGTCAATTTTGAGACACCCTGTATATATATATTTACAAATGTAAGTTTTCAGAAGTTATTGTATGACTATTAGGTTAATGTTGTTAGTGTTAATGATTAAATAAGTATTGAATTTATGCACTCTCAACATGAACTATACATCGCAGATTTTCAATGGGCATTTTCTCGGACAATGGGATTTAATGATTCAATTGAAGAAATTGAAGATGAAGAATTTCCAATTAAATACATGAGACAATCAAAAATAAGCTTCTGATGAAATTGGAGTAGTAAAAGTGCCGTTATGTATGTGAGTATTTGTTGTTAGGTTTAGTTTAGGTTAGGTTAGGTTGGTACAAATAATAATTTAGGCCATCAAATTGGCTTTATTCTTAAATATTGTTATTATTTGATATACGTATAGTAACTTTTGCATGTAAAAAGAAGCAAGTAAATTTGTTGTTGCAACATTTTTATAATATGAATTGTAACTAATAAGTAATTTAAATCAGAAAAAACCTGAAGTAATACATTGCATAGTACAGCTGAAACCAAGTATTCCTTGAATTTCCCCTCTCTGAATTCACAGCAGTGTCAAGTTGTTAAGTTGTTTCTACAGAAGCAGTTCTTATCAGAAGTCCTACAAATTTGCAAGTTTACGAAGTTAATAAATTTATACTCCTGTACATTGATATCATCTGCGACATTTCATTGCAAATTCATGAGGTCTCCGTAAATTAATTTGGCATTGCAACTAAAACGAGATGTGATTAATAAAAGTGCAAAAATGAATCCACACGTAGATTTATAAAAAAAATCTCACCGATGATATAGAGCTTGTGAAACTATCGTAGAAAATAAAATACGGAACAACGGTTTCACAAAGACATTTATTTTAAGCTAAATGTACATTTCGGTCGCAAATCGACCATCTTCAGTGACAGAAAAAAAATCTCTCCGTTCTTAGGGTTTTAGGATGAACAATATTTGGTAGCGTTGTTTCACCATTCTGTGTCTGCATTTGCGATCCTACGCACCAAGTCGAAGCCCGTCCACAAGCTGCGTTTACATGCTCCAAATTAATTGCTTGCCAGCACAATATTGCAAGTGGGGAATGCAAATTTCTATAGATTAAATTGAACTGAGACGCTCCGCAAAGATAATGTATCTAAAGAATGCTCGGAATGTGCGCCAATTATATTAGCAACGCGTGAATTCTTTCGTATCGTATTAACGAATTTAAGTGTCCATTTTTTGCTCCATTTGACCTTTATGGCAAGAGAATTGTCGTTCAATTGGATTGGGTGATTTTGCTCCTTTGTACACATCCATATATTATTTCATTGTTTGATTTGTTTAGTAAAAACACATAATTTACCTATTGTTATTTTATACAGATTGTAAATATTAAAGGATTCAAATAAAACAAAAAATGTTTAGTAGATAAACAGGTGCATGCAAATAATGCAAATTAATTATTTGCATATGAGAATATTTCTAAAGATATTCATGTGCATATCAATATTTGTACTTTATTGGAGGCACTGGCTTTTAATAGTTCCTAATATTTTGTTCTTCTTTCTTCTTTCTTAATCTCTCCCTCTTTTGCCCTTTTGGGTGTTGAGGAACCAAAAAGGATCTTTTATTCTTAAGAATGTAAAATGCATTATTTTGATATTTTATTCTTAAGAATGTAAAATGCATTATTTTGACATTTTACGGTATTTTTTAGGTTAGGATGAGCACATCGCCATCTATGGGTGCTATTAGCCAGGTCATGCGCTCATCCTAACCTAAAAAATACCGCATAATCCGCTCTCTATGGGCGCTATTATCGTGATACATGTTAATTGTTAATTTATAATTATAAATTAAACGCGCTATTATTATTTTATTGGCGACCATAGTTTCGACTGTTTTAGCCATAATCAAATGGCAAGTTAAAAAAAAAGAGCAAGTTAGCTATCCCGTGGGTTGAGGATACGTTACTTTGGAAAGACCGGACTGATGTTTTAGAAATTGCCTGAGCTTTATACTGTGACAAAGCCACAATACACAAAAATGTTAGGTGATTTTGTGTCAGTTTCCGTGACTCGAGATTGCAGTTTGCAGTCGTTGGCATCGGTACAAGTTTCATAAATTATCACGAGCGCTGTTCCCTTGCCACTAATAATGAATAGAGCATACATGACTGTACGGGCTATAGTGAATAGCCTGACATGCACAATACTAAACAAAAAAAGCTGGTTTCCCTGGCTCCAGGTTAAAGTTTGATATAGTTCGGTACTTCCCCGGCGCTAATGCAATTTCCATTGTGATTTTATAATTTTATTACAATATCCGTGCGAGTGCCGGACTTGAACGCTATTTGATGTTCTAAGCTTTGCACAATAAAGTCCCATTTAAATACGTCAGTGTAACGTTTTCAAGCGCAAATGGTCGGGTCCATTTTAATGGAAAATACTAGATGAGATAATAGAAGTGTCTGCACCGGCTTCGCACAGTGTGATACAAGTTGGACATTGCAATACATCCACTTACGATGAGCGTCAGCATAGTCTGTAAAGATGACAAAACTGCTGCGAAACTTATTGCAGGAATATTGTGCCAAGATGCTTAGACTCTGAATATTCATTGATGAGAGTGAAAAAACAAAAGTGAAACGCAAAATCGCGGTTTTTACGTTGCGTCAATGCTTGAAGTGCAAATTTTGTTTACTCAGCTCCCAGGATCCACGGCAACTACCAAATCCAGGCTTAGCTGCACGCGAGGGTTTAAATAAGGACACCCACATACTATGAGCGATCCAATACTATAGCCGATATAACTGCTGACTTTTTCCAATCCGATATTTAGATCATCACCGAAGAAGCTGAACCAGAGTTCAGTTAAAAAAAACTGAAAAAGTTTGGAACTGAAAAGGTGCTGAAAAGTTTTCATCGCCAGTGATCCAAGATGGCGGCTCGCGGCTCCCCCTCCAAGGTCTAAAACATGGATTTATCATCAGCATCCTGAACAAACATATATCAAGTGATTCATAAAGACTTTCATCAAAGTTGCCTTGAAAAAAAGTATAGATATAAAATGTATATCTTAGCTTACAGTTGTCAAATCTGAGTTCGAATTTGGGAATGTGAAATTTTACTGATCTAAACTTTATGGCTTTCATTCTGAATATGTTCAAAAAGCTCGCATCAAAAAAAAGCTCACGCCAGGAATCCAGTTCGCTTCCGAAACAGCATACTTGCAACATGACGCCGCATTGTCTAAATGCCCATTGCATAATGCGATCGGTTCGATAAGTGTGTATAGCTGGTTTTCGTTTCACGCATTGTATTTGCAACCTTCTCCACATAACAGTGCGGTGCGTTTGAATGCGGTCGCTCCATTGTCGCTCGCTAACGCGATACTTTGTTGCTCGGCCGCCATTTATCCGCCGCCGCAGTAGTTTCTTTTTTGCTGCAAATCTTATTAACACTTCACATTTTAATTGGGTCGCCTGCAAACCGCCGTAATTAATTTTCGCGGGTATTAATACGCCCCGGTTAAATTCGCTTAATTACGGAACGTTGTATGCTGTTGATCGGCCAGACTAACGACAAGCTGCTGCTGGGTAATTGAAAAATGGGATTATGCACTGGTGTTATGATAGGTTCGACAATCAAAACACTATGGCATCACGCTTTGAATAATCCATCCATCTTGTTTACAATCTTAATCCGGCACAGCTTAAATCCATCAACCCTACAATCAACCCATCAAACTCCGGTTTTTCATTACGATCTACTCATTTAGAAAACATCGTTCACTCACAATTCCTGCAAAGCATTTATCTTTATTAAATTACGGAGGAACACTAAAATGCATTCAACTTTTATTTCTCACCTATGCATATTGATCACATAAGCCCACCTAAATCCGATTCCCTTTATTATTTTAAATGCATTTTTTTTCGCGATATGGAGAAGCCTTTGTTTCTACTTACAGTATACAGTATACCTAGTTATCGAAGCGCCATACGCCAGCCATGTGTAATATTCTATGCCCTTGACCATTGTTCTCATCGCAAAGCGAACATTATTCCATGTTATCGGCATATCCCAGTTCGTATTTACAATACGGTGTCTAAATCGACGTTTACGTCAGCTACGCTATTGCATGCATAATTATACTGTACTTACACCCTCTAGTGATCACCCTCTACAGATTATCCTCTTTTTATTGCAACATAGTATCTATAGCTATACTTCAGATATATTTGTGTTAAAAAATATTTTTTTTAAATATTGAATCAGTGAAGCGTTTACATAATGAAATTTCATTCTCAAGTGAATTAGATATCCCAGACTCCTGAGTTCGAATCTGCAGAGCATTTTATGATTCTAACAAATAAACAAATATTGGGATTTTACCCAACTTTTGATGCGTCGACTACTTATACAATTTGCACCACTACCAAATATTGTCTTATTTTTCAAAGCTTGAGCTTAGTTATGCAGTACAAAGCAAATGCCATTACGGAGCGTGCGAATGTGCATAGCATTGGGAACAATTCCCGCGTAGTTCGTTCGGAATTTAGTGAGGTAACTAGGCATCTAGATAAACACAGATGCGCTCCAGAGATGCAAAATTAACAAAACAACTAATTAACATTATAACCATCATTTGATTTCAGTCGGTAATTTCTTCAAAGCCGCGCAAAATGGGGAAATAATTGCTCACAAATTATTTATTCAAACTCCAATGCGGCTTTGATAACAGCGGATTTTTAATAAAAATAGTACGAAATGCATGTACCATGTACCAAAAATAGCTCGAAGCTAGCCTGAAAAAATTCATGGTAAAATCCCTATTACAGGGACACAGAAACCTTAAAATCAGGATAAAGAATAATGTAGATAATTAACCCATACCTGTCAATGCAGAAAGTTATATGTTTGATTTTCTCCCTTATTTAATACTAAAACTTTGTCAAATTTTCAGGAGAATTAGTTTCAGATGTACTGTATACGAATCTAATAGCAAATTTGCAAATAATAATTTTTCAGAAATTTCAGTAATAGCTAACCAATACTTATCAATGCAGAAAGTTATATGTATGATTTTCTCCGTTATTTAATACTGAAACTTTATCAAATTTTCAGGCCAATTAGTTTCAGGTGTACTGTACACGAATCTAATATCAAATTCGCAAATAATAATTTTTCAGAAATTTCAGTATTAGCTAACCCATACTAGTCAATGCAGAAATTTATATGTTTGGTTTTTTCCATTATTTAATACTGAAACTTTATCAAATTTTCAGAAGAATTAGTTTCAGGTGTACTGTATACGAATCTAATATCAAATTTGCAAATAATAAATTTTCAGAAATTTCAGTAATAGCTAACCCATACTTGCCAATGCAGAAAGTTATATGTTTAATTTTCTCCGTTATTTAATACTAAAACTGTATCAAATTTTCAGGAGAATTAGTTTCAGGTGTACTGTACACGAATCTAATATCAAATTCGCAAATAATAATTTTTCAGATATTTCAGTAATAGCTAACCCATACTTGTCAATGCAGAAAGTTAAGTGTTTGATTTTCTTCCTTATTGAATACTGAAACTGAATCAAATATTCAGAAGAATTAGTTTCAGGTGTACTGTGCACGAATCTAATAGCAAATTTACAAATAATAATTTTTCAGAAATTTCAGTAATAGCTAACCAATACTTATCAATGCAGAAAGTTATATGTATGATTTTCTCCATTATTTAATACTGAAACTTTATCAAATTTTCAGGCCAATTAGTTTCAGGTGTACTGTACACGAATCTAATATCAAATTCGCAAATAATAATTTTTCAGAAATTTCAGTATTAGCTAACCCATACTAGTCAATGCAGAAATTTATATGTTTGGTTTTTTCCATTATTTAATACTGAAACTTTATCAAATTTTCAGAAGAATTAGTTTCAGGTGTACTGTATACGAATCTAATATCAAATTTGCAAATAATAATTTTTCAGAAATTTCAGTAATAGCTAACCCATACTTATCAATGCAGAAAGTTATATGTATAATTTTCTCCGTTATTTAATAATAAAACTTTATCAAATTTTCAGGAGAATTAGTTTCAGGTGTACTGTACACGAATCTAATATTAAATTTGCAAATAATAATTTTTCAGAACTTTCAGTAATAGCTAACCAATACGTATCAATGCAGAAAGTTATATGTATGATTTTCTCCGTTATTTAATACTGAAACTTTATCAAATTTTCAGGAGAATTAGTTTAAGGTGTACTTGGCACGAATCTAATATCAAATTTTCAAATAATAAATTTTCAGAAGTTTCAGTAGTAGCTAACCCATACTTGTCAATGCAGAAAGTTATATGTTGGATTTTCTGCCTTATTTAGTACTAAAACTTTGTCAAATTTTCAGGAGAATGAGTTTCAGGTGTACTGTAAATGAATCTAATATCAAATTTGCAATTAATAAGTTTTCAGAAATTTCTGTAATAGCTCACCCATACTTGTCAATGCAGAAAGTTATATGTTTGATTTTCTGCCTTATTTAATACTAAAACTCTATCAAATTTTCAGGAAAATTAGTTTCAGGTATACTGTGCACGAATCTAATATCAAATTTGCATATAATAAATTTTCAGAAATTTCAGTAAAAGCTAACCCATACTTGTCAATGCAGAAAGTTATATGTTTGATTTTCTCCCTTATTTAATACTGAAATTTCATCACTTTTTCAGCAGAATTAGTTTCAGGTATGCTGTACATGAATCTAATATCCAATTTGCAAATAATAATTTTTCAGAAATTTCAGTAATAGGTAACCCATAGTTATCAATGCAGAAAGTTATATGTGTGATTTTCTCCGTTATTTAATACTGAAACTTAATCAAATTTTCAGGAGAATTAGTTTCAGGTGTACTGTACACGAATCTAATATCAAATTTCTAAATAATAACTTTTCAGAAATTTCAGCAATAGCTAACTAATACTTGTGAATGCAGAAAGTTATATGTTTGATTTTCTCCCTTATTTGATACTGAAACTTTATCAAATTTTCAGCAGAATTAGTTTCAGGTGTACTGTATACGAATCTAATATCAAATTTGCAAATAATAAGTTTTCAGAAATTTCAGTAATAGCTAACCCATACTTGTCAATGCAGAAAGTTATGTTTGATTTTCTCCCATGTGAGACATCTGTGAGACAGTTTTGCATTGAACATATACAGCGGTGTGAGAAATGTGCGAGACACCTGTGAGGCACATGTGAGACACCTGTGTGACATTTTTGCATTGAATATATACAGGGGTGTGAGACATATGTGAGATACCTGTGAGACACATGTGTGGCACTTGTGAGACACATGTGAGACGCCTGTGAGACAGTTGCGAGACACTTTTCTCGTATGTAAAACCTTATGGGAATTTGCGGCAGAAACAACATAGCTTATCTACTTTGAGACGAAAACTGCAATGTATTTTGTTTTATGGGAATAAATTATTTCTGTCTGTACCAAACTTTAGTATACTGTTTCTCAAACTTTGTTGTATTGCGCACTGCTGCCTCAAAAATTCGCAGACCCCCAAAGCCCGGGTGACAAATATTTGAAGGGAGCGAATTTTCTAATTTAGTTACACTTGAGTACTAAATAATCTTCATTGGCTCGGTGATCTGCGGCCTTTGCACTTAATTACACGGAATTTTAATTAAAGAGCTAAGTCTAAAATCATATTTCAAAAGAAGCACGTAAATATTTTATAACAAATTCAGCTGCATTTAAGTAATTATAATCTTTTGTGCCATCGACGATAAATTAATTAAATTGCTAATTCCGGCATCATATTTCTAGACGAGTACGTAAATATCAATTGCAGTTCATTACTGAGTTTTATTGCGGAATCTACGTGTCGTTTTTCAGCATATGAATTCGATCATTTATTAGTATTTATATATCATTAATAATTTAATAATGCAATGGTGATAATGTCATGTTTTAATTAAAACAATATTTCAATAAAGCGTGCGTTATTTGCAATTTTATGCACATGGATATCACATAATAATAATAAATGTAATGATTTTATGCCAGCAACAATTACATATAACACACGACTTATAATTCACACTTCACATTAACACACGACTTCTAATCAATATTTGTGAGATTCACCACAGTTTTAAGCAATATTTACATACTTCATCAAGTACACACCATTTTAGGTGCTTTTTCAGTACGCTGTCATCAGATTTGAACTTGTGATATTGTCACATTTTTCATATATATTAAGAAACTTATCTCAAAAACTAATCGATAATCGATACCATTCCATGTAAGGGAAGATTGATAAAGTTACCTATTTTGATCAGAATGTTTACAAACGCAGCAAGTAATATGTATGGGCAGATATCTTATCCCCAACTTTGGAAAGACCGGCCATTAAAAAATTAAATTAAATTAAAAAAGGCGGAAATTCTCGCCGGAAATTAAAAAAGGCGAATAACAATACGAGTTATTTTTAAAACTATTTTTATTTATATTTTTATTAAAGCATGGAAATTTCAGGAAATTTGTCGACGATTAATATCAAAATTCAGCGAGTCTTTATTGGCTTATACACCGTATATAAATTAACTATAAGTAGCTTGATGATGGAATTTAAGAATTAACTTTAGCACATTTATTAAGATTGCTTTACCTCTAGATAATTAATGATGTTTCGTTTGGTTTCGATTCTGCTTAAAATCGTGAACTTCAAACAGCCAGAGTAGTCCCGAGGGATAATTTGCACTGCAGAAGGAAACCATGTTAGGGGTTTCAGATTGCGCCTGAAATTATGTGTAGTGACTGTATTGATGGCAAATCAAGAAATCTAATTAATACTTTCGCGTAAAGATGCTTTTACATCTGGTTTACGTCAAGTTATTTCTGAATGATTATTGGAAATAAATATTAATTTATTTATAAGTGGAAAAGTCAGTAGTTTGTCTATGGGGATTCCACTTCACCCCCAGCAGAGATTTCGATTAATTTATAATTCGCGGTTTGATTCGCGTCTAATAAGCGTAATTAGAGTAATTGTGGTGTAAGTACCGCTGATAATTGTCGCAATTATTCCATTAAAAAGGCGAATCCGCCACTTTAATGATGTCATTACCCGAAAATTCCGCCGATTAGACGCGAATCAAACCGCGAATTAAATTATTCGAAATCTCTGCTGGGGGTGATGTGGAATCCCCATAGACTAACTACTAAAGTCATTATTAATAATTATTTAGAAATAACTTCCGAAAATATGTTTGTTGTAAGTTCTATTTTATAATGTAAATCAAAATCATAAAAATCTTCTGTAGTATTTTACATATTTCTCTGAAAATGGCATGCCATGCAAGTAATTCCTGAAATACGCGTCAGTAAAATGGTTATTACAATCTGTTTCAAGATGATGGATCTGAATCAATCTGAAGATGGATCAATGAGTTATGCCAACTTAAATTAAAATATAGGTTATAGTAAAATACGATTATTTTGCATAAAAATTTAAAAAAAAGTAAAATGGTTAATAAAAAATTTAATAATTTAATTTAAAAAACCTAGAAATCTTTGCAATTAATGCAAATCTGTTGTACACGTGTTTTCAGTTCGTTTCGTGCACCACCAAAACTGCTAGATTATGCCCGAGTTCTTCTGTGGTGCGTAACGAAACAAACAAAACGCCACAAATATTCGCATTGCGCTGTAAATTGCGGCACGAAAATGCATTAATTATAACACAGTCACTTACTTTTAATTAATCGTTCTATCATTGGTTTCTCGTAAACAATCTACATTCCAAAAAAACTTAATACATTTTTGTTGTTTATATTTATATATAAACTTTTTATAAACATTTATATTATACAGGGTGATTCTTTAATATTGCGATAAAACTTTAAGAAACGATTCTTTGTCAAGAAATAAGAG
This sequence comes from Othius punctulatus, assembly GCA_951805005.1. Classification (NCBI taxonomy): domain Eukaryota; kingdom Metazoa; phylum Arthropoda; class Insecta; order Coleoptera; family Staphylinidae; genus Othius; species Othius punctulatus. Next base: position 35,051,863 of record OX638147.1, on the reverse strand, counting down.
TGGTCTTTTATATAAAGTAGGTTGACATACGTCAAATTTGACGTATCACTTAATAAAACTGTTTAGCCTTAAAATGTAGCCTTATTTCCGTCATCCTTTTTGTCGTTCGTCCTCTTCTTCACTTTACGTCAACTTAATTTATACTATTCTTATTATAGCAAACTAATTAATGTTCTGGTTTTATTGAATATAATTACAAATGTAATTATGCTATAACTATGTAAATATTTGCCATGTAAGATAAATATTGCTCAATCATAAGTTTTTAAATCAATTTTCTCATTAATTGCATATATGTGCAATCAAGCATGATTATAAAAAAAACTGTAACTGTATATATTGCTTTACTAATTTTACTGATAATTGCTGGTTAACATAACACGAACATTAAAATTGCTGATGTTCAGACTTCAGGAGCCATTAACATCTAATTTGCTCTGCTTGATTTTACCTTGCAGCAGAGGCTGTGAAACTTTTAGGCCCTCGAACCGACACGCTGCCGAAATTGACTGTTCGCATTAATTTCATCAGCGTGTCGCTCTGAGAGCCTCCTGTAAGGTGAAATCAGGGTAGAGTAAACCGAGTCCATTAATGATTGTGAGAGGGCATGCAAATAAGTCAATATACAATCTTAAATACATATTTATATGCGCTGCCACGAGCTACGAATGTCTTCACGGTTTACCAGTCAATCGGCTACGTCTACCATGCAATAAATGATGCTGCGAATACCAAACAACAATTAAATGCCCATGATAATATACGGACGCCACAAGTTTTAATTAGTATTGGTTAAAATATCAATAACTAACATGTACATTTACATGACCGCAGCTCAATGGGGACACAAAGCATGAATTGATCATGATCAATAATTGGACTAATTGGCTTAACGGATCAATTAATTTGGGATAAAGACACACTCACCGCCAGTCGGGCACTCGCATTGCAATTGCAAGTGTATACTGCAAACAGCTGCTGGCGTAAATCATGTACTACATAAATTACTACAAATAGTGCAATTTCGTTTTGTTTCGTTTCTGCACGCAAACTATGAATTCCAGAGACTGTACGTCAACTCGGAATGGGACGTGCGGTTTTCAGGTGGCGCCTGAAAATGCAATTCTCGCGGCAAAAACTCGTCTCAATTCGCGGCGTTTAAATATGCCCAATCATTGCATAAATCGGTTAATGAATGCAGTTTCAATTGGTTCATTGACGCGCATCTTCGAAGCCACTCGAGCTGATAACTGCTGAATTGCTTCGTAATAAACCATAAATTCGCTTTGCAGTTAAAATTATGACATGAAGTGCAATCACTCATCTAAACTTCTTAATTCAATACTTTATTTACTATACTGTGCAACACATATTTGTGTACGACATGTGGAGCAAATAATATTTAACAATAAGCATCTTCATTAGGGTGCAAACATTATTATTTACTATTTCACTATTTTACAATTTTTTAGTTACTATTTTTTATAGGAACCACTTTTATTGGGGTTTGCTGCGTATATAAACTACACTGCTTTTAACCTACCTACACCTAACCTAACCTAACCTAACCACTTTTATTGGGGTTTGCTGCGTATATAAACTACACTGCGTTTAACCTAACCTAACCCAACCACTTGTATTGGGGTTTGCTGCGTATATAAACTACACTGCTTTTAACCTACCTACACCTAACCTAACCTAACCTAACCTCTTTTATTGGGGTTTGCTGCGTATATAAACTACACTGCGTTTAACCTAACCTAACCTAACCACTTGTATTGGGGTTTTCTGCGTATATAAACTACACTTCTTTTAACCTACCTACACCTAACCTAGCCTAACCTAACCTAACCTAACCACTTTTATTGGGGCTTGCTGCGTATATAAACTACACTGCTTTTAATCTACCTACACCTAACCCAACCTAACCTAACCTAACCACTTTTATTGGGGTTTGCTATGTATATAAACTACACTGCGTTTAAGCTAACCTAACCTAACCACTTATATTGAGGTTTGCTGCGTATATAAACTACACTGCTTTTAACCTACCTACACCTAACCTAATTTAACCTAACCACTTTTATTGGGGTTTGCTGCGTATATAAACTACACTGCGTTTATCCTAACCTAACCTAACCACTTGTATTGGGGTTTTCTGCGTATATAAACTACACGTCTTTTAACCTACCTACACCTAACCTAGCCTAACCTAACCTAACCTAACCTAACCTAACGACTTTTATTGGGGTTTGCTGCATATATAAACTACACTGCTTTTAACCTACTTACACCTAACCTTTAACCTAACCACTTTTATTAGGGTTTGCTGCGTATATAAACTACACTGCGTAATAACTCTCTTTATTGGGTTTTCATAGTAAATAAAATAAAATTTGGTGGCAACTAATTGTATAATAAAAAAAAGTCATCAAAACAGTTGAAGTAAAATTATAAGTAATGGACTTTATTATTGTTTGTTAATTGTTACTTTCTCACTCGGGAGTAATTGAGATGCAGGGAATCTCTGGTACACAAGAGAACAATTGCAGTTTACAACAACTATTAATTGCAAACTTGCGCTAACATAATTTAATTAACTATACAACATTAGAATAAAAAGGGGAATATGAAGTTATATTAAATTACTTGATTAATATAAAACGTGAATTTAATTAATTCTATACTTCTTAGATGAAACTTAAATGAAAAAAATAGGAATCTAATTATGGCAAATTTCTTCTTATAATGTAAAATTTACTTCTCTAGAATTAATTATGAAAGTACTGTACGTTTGAGTCATGATCATTATAATAAAATATAAAGAAACAAGATAAAAGAAGAATAAAAATAATTATTAAAGTACTGAGTCATGATCATTATAATAAAATATAAAGAAACGAGATAAAAGAAGCATAAAAAATATAATTAAAATAATATAAATATGTTGAATAGAAAATATTTATATTATTTTATGCCTTTGTTGTGGTTGTGTTTATTAACTTTATTAATTTAATTGGTAATCAATTTTATTTTATTAATATTAGTTTTAAATTGGTAATTAATTTTATTGGTTTTATACATTGCAGTCCATAATAAATGTGTTATACATTCACTGAAAAATTCCATAAAAATCTCCCAATATTCCATAAAAATGAAAATGTAACGAATTATTCATTATTTTAGGTATTCCAAATCATCGTGGATTGTTTTATTCATGTTAATTTGACGAAGGTTAAGGGATTCTTTGAATTTAATTTTAAGAAAATACCAAATATGTAAAAAAAAAACAAGTTTTTGTTGTTTGTGGATTTGTAGATATACAAAAAAATCTTGAAATGCAATCAAAATTCGATAAGAAATACTTGACTGCAATAAAAATCTGACAGACATTCTAAATCTTGCCGATATAAATGTTATTGATTAGTAATATAATGGTGAAATTCAATTTTGTACCATTTCCTCTTTTCAAATTCTTTATTACATGTAATTTTAAGATAATGGAAAAAATATGAAAAATAAATAAATTAAAGTTTTTGTTGTTTGTGAATTTGCAGAAATTTCAAGTGTTCCATATGAATTTTTAATATGTAATACCATATTAATCTAAAATTAATATTAATATTAATACCATAATCACATATTGTGGATTTTTTATTGATTTCTACTATATTTTGAAGATTTATAAGTTATCTATTTTTAATATTAATATTTCAATTAAAATTTGTGGAATTTTTATTGATTTCAATCAACCATTTTTTAAAGTTTTTTAAGATATCTAAGGACTTTTAATGATGTTTCAATGAAATTTGAATTTATTGTACAATGATTATCAAAACTACTTAATATCGATAAAAAAATCTATACGAACTTTATTTTTCCGGGTTTTTTATTGAATTTTGATCGTTCATCGTTTGGATGTCTATTGAAATACCAAGAAACATCAAGAAATATCAATACAATTCAATTAACATTGAAGAAGAATGGAATCGTTCCTTCTTTGAGAGTTTAGAAGATTTTCATTGAATGACTCACTGATTGATTGATTGATTGATTGACTGATTGATTGATTGATTGATTGATTTATTGATTGATTGATTGATTAATTAATTGACTGATTGATTCATTAATTGATTGATGATCACATCAAAATGTTCGAAATCTATTGAAATACCAAGAAATATCAATACAATTACTACTCGGTTCAATAGACATCGAAGAAGAAACGACTTCAACTCAATGAAAATTGCGTAAAAAATAAATTCTTATAGATACTTGTATTGATGTTTCTTTCCGGAGAGAATCAAGATTTGGGATTTTAGAAGATTTTCATTGATTGCTCGATTGACTGATTGATTGATTGATTAATTAGCATGAAATACCATGAAAATAATACCGCTATCAATAGAATTACTATTCGGTTTAATAGACATCGAACAAGAAACGAATCCATTTCAATGAAAATTCGGTAAAAAATAATTCTTATAGATAATTGTATTGATGTTTCTTTCCGGACAGAATCACGATTTGGGATTTTAGAAGATTTTCATTGATTAATCGATTGAATGATTGATTGATTATTGAAATACCAACAAATATCAATACAATTGCTAATCAGTTCAATAGGAATCGAAGAAGAAACGATTCCAATTCAATGACAATCTCGCAAAAAAAAAGCTTATGGATAATTGTTTTGATGTTTCTTTCCAATTACGATTTGGGATTTTAGAAGATTTTCATTGATTGAATGATTGATGGATTGAATGATTAGTTGATTGATTGATGATTACATAAAAATGTTCGAAATCTATTGAAATACCAACAAATATCAATACAATTACTAGTCAGTTCAATAAAGATCGAAGAAGAAACGATTCCAATTCAATGAAAATCGCGTAAGAAATAAATTCTTATGGATAATTGTATTGATGTTTCTTTCCGGAGAGAATCTCGATTTGGGATTTCAGAAGATTTTCATTGATTGATTGATTGATCGATTGATTGATTGATTGATGATCACATCAAAATGTACGATGTCTATTGAAATACAAAGAAATATCAATACAATTACTTACACTAAATGAAAATTCCGTACAAAATTAATTCTTATGGATACTTTTATTGATGTTTTCTTCCCGGAGAGAATCACGATTTGGGATTTAGAAGATTTTCATTGACTAATTGATTAATTGATTGATTGATTGATTGATTGATTGATTGATTGATTGATTGATTGATTGATTGATGAGCACATCAAAATGTTAGATGTCTATTGAAACACCAAGAAATATCAATGCAATTACTCGATTCAATAGGCATCGAAGAAGAAACGACTCTAATTCAATGAAAATCCCGTAAAAAATAAATTCTTATGGATAATTGTATTGATGTTTGTTTCCAGAGAAACTCAAAATTTGGGATTTTAGAAGATTTTCATTGATTGATCAATTGAATGATTGTTGATTGAATGATTGGTTGATTGATTGATGAATACATCAAAATGTTCGAAGTCTATTGAAATACCAACAAATATCAATACAATTCCTAGTCAGATCAATAGAGATCGAATAAGAAATGATTCTAATTCAATGAAAATTGCGTAAGAAATAAATTCTTATGGATAATTGTATTGATGTTTCTTTTCGCAGAGAGTCACGATTTGGGATTTTAGAAGATTTTCATTGATTGATGGATTGGTTGATTGAATTATTGATTGATTGATTGATTGATTGATTGATTGATTGATGATCACATCAAAATATTAGATGTCTATTGAAACACCAAGAAATATCAATGCAATTACTCGATTCAATAGGCATCAAAAAAGAAACGATTCTAATTCAATGAAAACGACGTAAAAAATAAATTCTTATGAATAATTGTATTGATGTTTCTTTCCGGAGAGAATCACGATTGGGGATTTTAAAAGATTTTCATTGATTGAGAGATTAATTCAATGATTGAATCAGTGATTGACTGATTGCTTGATTGATTAATTGACTTATTGATTGATTGATTGATTGATTGATTGATTGATTGATTGATTGATTGACTGATCACATCAAAAAGCATTAAACGTTGATGTATTTTGAAATCAAATTTAAAGAATTTCGTAAAACTTTTATAAAACGCGCTTATTATCAATTACATGATCCTGGATGATTTAGAATGCTTAAAAATACTTATATTTTCGATTTTTTTTCGAAATTCCATCATATTTCGACTTTTATGTAACTTTGAACATTGCATTTCTGACTTGAGTAGACTAGAATATGTACAAAAAAGATTAAAACTTATTGATTGATCACATCAAAATCAAAATGCATAAAATATTGATGTATTTTGAAATCAAATTTAAAGAATTTCGTCAAACTTTTGTAAACAGCGCTTAATATCAATAACATGATCCTGGATGATTTTGAATGCATAAAGTTTCGATTTTTTTATGAAATTCCATCATATTTCGACTTTTATGTAATTTTGAACATTGCATGTCTGACTGAGTAGACTGTAATATGTACAAAAAAGCTTAAATCTTATTGATTGATCACATCAAAATCAAAATGCATAAAATGTTGATGTATGTTAAAATCAAATTTAAAGAATTTCGTAAAACTTATAAAACGCGCTTAATATCGATAACATGATCCAAGATGATTTTGAATGCATAAAAATACTTAAATTTTCGATTGTGTTTTTCGAAATTTCATCATATTTCGACTTTTATGTAATTTTGAATATTCAAAAATGATTGAAATTCTCTAGGAATTTCATAATAATAGCAAGCACAATAAAATCCTCGTAGATCACTAGTTAAATGTGCTAGTGAAATGTGCTAAGCTTCAGCATGTGTATGTTAGGGCTGTCTAACATCTGTAATCTGATATAAATAGGCAACAGACAACAGATGATAGACAGCCCAACATACACATCGCTGATAAGGAACTTAGACGAATTCGACGACCAACCCGACCGGAAGTAAAACGAATTTAGACCCCTATGTAAATCCTTATGGGAATTTGGGCCAGAACTGTCCTAGCTATACTACTACAGCTTCGCCCTCAAATGTCCATAAGCCGGTCGTAAAAAAAGCGTGTTGCACTTCGAATGTCGGCGATTGTACTCAGAATGTGATTTACTTGCAGAAATGACATTTAGTGATGTATATTCAAACCGTTTTAACTAACTAACAAAACCATTATTAAGTTGTCATATTGCGTTTTTCTAGGTAGAAACAAAAAAATATAAATATGCGATAATTGCTTTGAGTAGTGTATTGGTAGAATGGTCGGTTGGTAGATCATCGTGAAGTACTGAGGTAGCTCATCAAAATCAATATTAGGGTAATATCGAGGGCATTTTTAGGTAAAAAAGTATCGAAGAAAATCATGCAAATTTTCCTTACCCTCATATTGTCTGTATCGCTAGGCAATCGTAAACCCATTCGCGTTTAATGTATCGCGTGCGATGTTTTTGAAACACGTTGAACCTTCATTCATTTGCCAGACTGCTTAGATATTCACTGACTTCCTCAACTGTTGCTCCTTGGTGGTCGCACGTTGCTGACGCGGTAATTGCCTATAACAATTTATCATCGTCCGACATGCTTGCAATAACCACCGGGTCGTTCTTACTAGTTAATCAGGAACAATTGATAATTGCGTATTTGGCGGAGGCTGAATAGGCACGTTACCTAGGCCAGGAAATCGGAAATGTGTGTGTTTCGCCTAATGGAATTGGCGTTTCCTTTGTCAAAAGAGAAAGCCTGTAATCTAATCTGAAGAGCACCCCGATTTTTATGCTTAACCTTTGGGGTTGCCTTATAATGATATTTACCAGTAGCTGATGCACTTACTGCCGACTATAAAGCCAAAGACTTGTAAAACCTAATCGGTTTAGTGTATTAATACATGTTTATGATGTAAATAAAAACAAAGCACAAAATATAAAACATAAGAAAAACTAAAATCGATCTGCAAACATATAACTGATTTACAAATGAGTTTTAATCGGTAAGATAGAAAATATTATAAAAGATGCAGAATTTAAAATGTTGCTATTGGAACTTATTTATAAAAATGCGTCCTCTTATTGTTAAAACAAATATTTTAAAATAATAGTCTGGAGGCTTTGGAGATTGATTAAATTTGAAGCTCCAGAAAATTGCCAACTTTATATTATTACTTTAATTTTTCAATCAAACTATCTATACCTTCTACAAAGCTGCAAACACAGAGCTATCAAACAACTTATTCCAGATGGTTCTTCTCGCCATTATAAATATGAACTGTATGAAACTTTCATGGGATGCTCTGTTTGATTTGTGCGAGCGATCCTATTTGAAGCAGTGGACAGAATCCTTCTTAAATTGTTTGATCGCATCGCGTTTGAAACTGTTTGCAGAGAATCGGTCGGTATTGTCCACGTTAACGTTTCACTGTTCACTTCAGCTTTAGCCTTTTTGCGACACACAAATTCGTGACAATAATACGTATTCCGATACTCAAATTGCAGACTGCCATTCAATCGTTGTATTGAAATATTTTTTGAGCCAGAAATATGATTTATACATAGCGAAATATTAAAATGCAGCCAATATTTTAATTAACTGAAATATAAAAATGCATTTTAAATATAAATGTAGTAAACAGGCATGTAATTAAAGCATGATTCGGCGAAGATGTAGTTGCTTCAAAATTGAGTTATAAATAAAGCACGTGTCCTGCCTTCTATTTATTTATAGAACTCTTTCCACAAATCTTATATCACATAATTAACAATATCCATAAATTAAGTAAGCTTTGAAAAGTACTTGCTCGTCCGTGTAATAATTGGAAAAGTTAATTATCTTTCAGCGTCGTGAGTTATATCGTCATTAATATTCATTTTGTATTTTTATGTAGATATTAAACAATATTTAATACCAGTAAACACGTGCTCACAAATAATAAGGTACAAATTTCAGTACAAATATAATTTAATAAAATGTATTTACGGATAAGTATCGCCTAATATTTATTTCAAACAAATAAAAAGTAATGAACGTTTTTAAATTATTATACATTTTGCCGTACAGAAGATATGTTTGTTTTCATATTTTTGTTAAGACTTTAATTACTATTATTATTTACTAGACTTATGCCCGTATCTATAGTCACTACTTGAACTTGAGTACAATTCAAGTCGTATATTTGGTTGCGTTTGGTGCATAAACGTGTATAGAAAATACGCAACCAAATATACGACTTGAGTCGTACTTATGCTTAAGTACGGACTATAGATACGGGTTCATGAACGGATTAACATAATTACAATCGGTGAACTGATATAGAAAGTTTAGACATTTATCAACAATTAGACAAAGTCGTTTTAAGAAATAAATCAAAAGTGACATTTCTGACCACCTAATCGGATTTATGTGCAGACAAGAATACTCCATTATAATTCATGATATTGGAACACAAAAAAAGACGGTGGTTCCTAACAACATTAGCTCGAAATACCCCGAGGGAATTTCCTTTATATGTACCATGTGTTAATTAAATAAATACAGAAGAAAATTTCACAAATCGGCTAAACATGCCATTCTTTTAATCAACATAATAATTCATAACTTTATTATTTCTTAAAAACCACTCGGCACAATTGTAGATAAATGTCCAAACTTTCTAAATTAGGTATCCGATTGTAATTATGTTGACCCATTCATGAATTATCTTGGCTGTCGTTTACATACAATTCTTAAGCCTCTAAATTATTGCCAATTTCTCGAAAACACAATCAACGTTTGATAAGAAATCGGTGCTTTAAAATAATACAATAAATTATTTTTTTAGTACTAACTTAAACCAATTTGGAAATAATTGGCAAATCATAGCTATTAACACGATTTGATTTTAACTTCAAATCTGCAATAATATTATTTAGAAATGATTAATCGCGAATGATACGCCATTATAATATTTTTACATCTACGTACGTCATGGTTCACTGCATCTATTGTAATGGCATTGCGCGTTTACATTTCTTGCCTTTCATTAGTCTTCGACGTCGTATTATTGACCTATTTAACTAACGAGTCGCTTGAAACTACCTGTCCATTATCTGAGAAACAAGCGACTCATTCTGGAAAAGAGGATTGCAAATGGCGGTGATCAGTACAAGTAGGTTCGAAATCTGTAGTTCATTTGAGGTGGCAATAGTCGTTAAATTGAGTGGTCCATTCTAGGATCTTCAAATCGCGTTATTTACAATTTGATCTGAGCTTAAAAAGTTTATGTATTCATATATACAGGCACAAATAAATAAATGTGTGATAAATCGTATCGGATGGGACTAAGGCCCGTATCTATGGTCGGTACTTGAGCTTGAGTATGACTCAAGTCGTATATTTGGTTGCGTTTGGTGCATAAACGTCAATAGAAAATATGCAACCAAATATACGACTTGAGTCGTACTTATGCTTAAGTACAGACTATAGATACGGGCGTTAAGTATTGACAGTTTCTCGGAAACACAATCAACGATTGATAAGAAATCTACTGTAGACTATAGATACTTGCCTAAAGCCAGTATATAGTCCGTACTTGAGCATGAGTTTGACTCAAGTCGTATATTTGCATATATTTGGTTGCGTTTGGTGCATAGGCGTTTATAGAAAATATGCAACCAAATATACGACTTGAGTCAAACTCATGCTCAAATACGGACTATAGATACAGGCCTTAATTAGGGGTTGCTTTGGAGTAAACGTGCCTGCAGGGATTTGTAGTGTCAAACTGGCCCAAAGTTTGAGTTTTGGATTTTGAGTTTCTTCACAGACATATAATGGGTTCATAAATTATCATAATTTGAGAATGAGATAAGGGATTAAACGTGTCTACAGGGATTTGTAGTGTCAATCTGGCCCAAAGTTTGAGTTTTGAGTTTCTTCACCCACTTATAATGGGTTCTTAAATTATCACAATTTGATAATGAGATAAGGGATGAAATTGATATGAACGGATTATGAGCAATTATGAGTATAAAATATACCTTATTTTTGAAAGCCAATTTCAAGTTTGTGCGTACATAAATAAGGGCACAATTAAATAAAGTCAATGTGATGACGTCACGAGGGCGAATCTTCATTAGGGGTTGCTTTGGGGGAATTGTGCCAATAGGACATTGTAAACTGTGTCGACTTGGCAACAAAAAATTGCGTTTCTATGTGCACATATAAGGGTATAAAATAATTCACGTTATATGAGGGATGAAAAATTCAATTTGGGGATGAATTTGGTTCAATGTGGGTATAGTAAAACAGAACTTGTACCTCCTGTGATGAAATTTTGAGTTATTTGGTTCAAATATAAGAGTGCAATTAAATAAATGCACATGCAATGCACTTATGAGGGTATAAATTAATTCACGTTATTTGAAGGGCTGCTAGCGCAATTTGGGGGATGAATTGATTAATTCTGGGTACAGAACAATGTAAGACAGGTAGACTTGCTATGGTAGCCAAACTATTACGTTAGTAGGTGCTCAAATGAAGGCAGAAATTAATAAATTCAATTTTAAATTACTTTAAGGGATGATCCTAATAGGGGTTGGTATATGTACCTATCTGGAATTGTACAGGCTATCAACTAGAGTATATAGCCGAAATTTGGAGTCATTTTATGCACATATAGTGAAATAAATAATAATAAGAAGATAGGGGATGATCACGATATTTAGGGGATGATTTCGAATTAAGCTGAGTACAGAATCATATAACATACGTCGATTTAGGGTAGTAGCCGCAATTTAAAGTTTGGAGGTGCATTAATAAGGGCACAATTAAATAAAAATAAATAAAGGTCAATTGTGATGACGTCACGATCGTATATCTTCGTTAGGGGTTGCTTTGGGGGAATTGTGCCAATAGGGGATTGTAATGTGGGTTGTCTGAGGATGATAGCCAAAAAATTGCGTTTCTACGTGCACATATAAGGGTATAAATTAATTCACGTATTTGAGGGGTTGGTGGCGCAATTGGGGGATGAAGTTGGTTAAATGTGGGTACAGAAAATCGGAACATGTACCTTCTGTGATGCTTGCATGAACTTTTGAGTTATTTGGTTAAAAAATAAGGGTAGAATTAAATAAAATGTGTTTTAGGGATGGTACGTTATATGGGGTTGTTTGGGGATGAAGCTGTTTGAATGTAAGTACAGAAAATCGGTACTTGTACCGCCTGTGATGCTTGCAGGAAATTTAGAGTTATTTGGTTCAAAAATAAGGGTACAATTAAATAAAATGTGTTTTAGAGGTGGTACGTTATAAGGGGTTGTTTTTGAGCTATACGATACTGTAAATCAGTAGATGGGTAATAACCAACGGGGCTGGCTATATTGTGAGGTTTGTACAATCAAGTACTATAAATCAGTCGAACGTTCACAATAGTTTTAAACGGTCAATTAATATTTAATATGACTTTAGAGTTCTACTGCGGAGAACTTAAGTACTTCTACTGTACTTCAGTACTTACAGTACTTCTACTGTACTTCAGTACTTACAGTACTTCTACTGTACTTCAGTACTTCTACTGTACTTCAGTACTTACAGTACTTCTACTGTATTTACACACCAATTTCAACAGTGCACTGCGAGTGATTATTGCAACGTTGAAATTAGTTAGTAAAAACACTCCGCAGTAGAGTTCTACTGCGGAGAACTAACAGTACTTCTACTGTACTTCAGTACTTACAGTACTTCTACTGTATTTACACACCAATTTCAATAGTGCACTGCGAGTGATTATTGCAACGTTGAAATTAGTGTGTAAATACACTCCGCAGTAGAACTGTGCACTGCGGAGATTATTGTAACGTTGATATTAGTGTGTAAATACAGTGTAACACAGTAGTCTATCTGTGATAACGTACTACTGTAAGAATGTGGCAACAGCACCTCTCAAGTCCTCGTTTGAAAACATGAAACGAAAGTTCAATTATGTTTAGACGAAAGTTGAGGTTATTTTCAACCATTAGCTATTTTGAGCATGAACATGATATTTAGGAGATGATTTCGAATTAAGCTGAGTACAGAACTATATAGCATACGTCCATTTAGGGAGGTAGCCGCAATTTAAAGTTTGGAGGTGCATTAATAAGGGCACAATCAAATAAAAGTAAATAAAGGTTAGTTTTCTGGTTTCGATCGAAAATCTTCGTTAGGGGTTGCTTTGGGGGAATTGTGCCAATAGGGGATTGTAATGTGGGTTGTCTGAGGATGATAGCCGAAAAATTGCGTTTCTACGTGCACATATAAGGGTATAAATTAATTCACGTATTTTAGGGGTTGCTGGCGCAATTGGGGGATGCAGTTGGTTAAATGTGGGTACAGAAACTCGGAACTTGTACCTCCCGTGATGCGTGCATCAAATTTGGAGTCATTTGGTTCAAATATAAGAGTACAATTAAATAAAATGTGTTTTAGGGGTGGTACGCTATTGGGGCTGTTTGGGGATGAAGCTGTTTGAATGTGGGTACAGAAAATCGGTACTTGTACCTCCCGTGATGCGTGCATGAAATTTGGAGTCATTTGGTTCAAAAATAAGGGTACAATTAAATAAAATGTGTTTTTGGGGTGGTACGTTATAAGGGGTTGTTTCGAGCTATATGGCACTATAAATCGGTAGATGGTAATTACCAACGGGGCTGGCTGTATTGTGGGGTTTGTACAAACAAAATTAATTGCATAAATTAATAAAACATATTTATGATTTTTTTTGGGGGTTAAGGGGTGGTTTAAATGATCCCCAAAAATAGGTATAACATTATTCACATTATAAAGTATACGTAGGCTGATTTGCATTGCTTAATGTTAATAAATAAAGCTATAAATAATTAAAAATCACGAAGGGGTGGAAACGCATTCAGGGGGTTGCATGGAAAATTGGACCCCACAGGGTTGTTTGCCATGCAATTTCGAACCATAATGTGGTATTTGGTGTCATTCTGGCTATTAATAATGCCATAATCAATAATTGAATATTGCATAAATAATTGTTTTGATTTTACACGAAATTAGGTGTTTTTATTTCGTCTTGATCTGCAAGATTCTACAAGTCGTTTTACAATTCACCTAAAAATGTTGCGCACGCAGCCAATTTTTGCATTCCCCTGCCGTCTAACCACCCGCAGGTGCCTAAGATCGCAGAGTCCCGGGAGGTTTGATACAAGTCAGACCTCTAGTAGTGCGTGGTGGGAATTTTGTGGGAAAAAGGGGCCCGATCGGGATAAATTTTCGGGAGCGGGTACCCGGGCGGTTCCCGCACCCGAAAATAACAAATCCCGGGCACGGGCAGAGGATTTTGTGGGAATCTGGGAACGCGTCTAGTTTTCGAATTGTGCACACATTTCGTGGTGTCATGGCGGCCCCACGTTTGCGCGCGCAATTCGAATTTCAGGAGTGCACCAAGTGACTTTGTGGTGGTAAAACGAGTGTCCATCAAGGAGATTAACCCATTTAAACCAACGATCAACTAAACCGTCTTCGTGAAACTGTGGGAGGATTTTGCAATTTGGTAAGGATTTTCAGCGATTTTGGTTATGATATGAGCGCCTTGATGGCGTTTTTGAGGTTAGTGGTGATGTTCAATATATAATCCGGCCCATTTATCAGTTTGTATAACGTGCCTTCAGCTTTTATTCAATTATTTCTGCATACATGCCTACACATGAATGCCGACTTGTAGACATACACATATGCATTGTGTAAGCACAAAAATATATTAAAAAATAAATTAAATGCGCCCTGGATTTTATATCTCAACAATAATATAATAATCATTGATGTGTCTGTATTACATTTTAAACGTAATCAATATGTCGACGTTCACAATAGTTTTAAACCGCCAATTAATATTTAATATTACTGCAACACCCTGTATATCAATATACATTGTAGAACACACTGTACATTTCCTTTAATTCAAATAATACCAAGGGGTAACCACCGAGACTTACAATTTAATAGACTATTGTATTACACACCAATTTTAATGTTACAATAATCACTCGCAGTGCACAGTTCAACTGTGGAGTGCATTGGCTTGAACTGATGCACAATGATGATTTGCAGGATGCACAATGACAATTTGTTCCTGGCCTTACGTATCTGGATATGTTAAGGGCACGGGTACGATACGAGCGGTGAGAGGTGGCGAATATTAAGCCAGGTGTGAGACACAGGGAGCCGTAGTGCAGTTATTTTCGCAGCCAATAAGCAAACAAGATCTTATTGGCAGCGAAAATAAGTGCACTGCGCTGACCTGCGTCTCAATGTGCCCCAGGCTTAATGTTCGCCACCTCTCATCGCTCATATCGTACCCCTGACATTAACATACCCAGATAGGTAGCACGAGGAACAAATCGTCATTGTGCATCCAGTAAATCGTCATTATGCATCAGTTCTAGCCGACACACTCTGCAGTAGAACTGTGCACTGCGAATGATTATTGTAACATTGAAATTAGTATGTAAATACACTCTGCAGTAGAACTGTGCACTGCGAGTGATTATTGCAATGTTGAAATTAGTGTGTAAATACACTTCGCGGTAGAGATCTACTGCGGATTGTATTTACACACCAATTTCAACAGTGCACTGCAAGTGATTATTGCAAAGTTGAAATTAGTGTGTAAATGCACTCCGCAGTAGAGTTACTGCGGAGTGTATTTACACACCAATTTCAACAGTGCACTGCAAGTGATTATTTCAACGTTGAAATTAGTGTGTAAATACACTCCGCAGTAAACTGTGCACTGCAAGTGAGTATTGCAATGTTGAAATTAGTGTATTTACACACCAATTTCAATAGTGCACTGAGTAATTATTGTAACGTAGAAATTAGTATGTAAATACACTCCTCAGTAGAACTGTGCACTGCAGAGATTATTTTAACGTTGAAATTAGTGTGTAAATTAAGTGTACCACAACAGTCTATCTGTGACAACATACTACTGTAAGAATGTGGCAACATCACCTCTCAAATCCTTGTTTGAAAACATGAAACGACGAGTTCAATTATGTTTACACGAAAATTAAGGTTATTTTCAACAATTAGCCATTTTATTTGTGAGTCTGAATCAAGTCACAGACTTGATATGATTGAATTTCCACAGCCATTGGTAGTGTTTATTTAATGAACATATGGTATTTAAAAAAACTAAAGGAAATATACAGTATGTTCCCCGCATTCAGTTTACAAAAGGGAGTTTATTTTTACTTTTACGTAAAAAATGTTATAGGAATTATAATACCTGCTTGGTCTGTAAGTACCAGTTCAGTTATTGAAACTTTGATTTATTTATACAGGGTGTTGGCAAAATGAAAATTTATAAATCTTATTTTGACACTTATTTATTTACTATTTGCAAAAGAGAATTTAAAATTACATCTAACAACATTATAGAAAAACGTAATCATTCAAACAATGCAGAAAATATTACTGAAAATTTAAAACATTGCCTACGAGAGGTATTTGCATCAATAACTATTGAAGAAATACAAACAGTTTTCAGGAGTTCTATGCCAGGCTTGAACTGTGTGAAGAAAATGGTGGGGTAAACAATCCCCCCACCATTTTCTTCACACAGTTCAAGCCTGACGGCAAATAACAATAATGTTATTTTTCTAACGTGTCAAAATTAGATTCAATTTATTTTTATTTAGCCAACACCCTGTATAAATAAACCGATGTTTTAATTACTGAAAAGGTTGTTTCAGACCAAGCAAAATTTTAATTCCTGTAACATTTTTACTTAAAAGTAAATTTTGAAAAAAGACCTCTTGTAAACTCAATTTTTTATATTTCAAATTAATAAATTTCACAAATGCAAAAAAAAGTGCACTAAAGTTACTACTAAATTTACAATTTACAAATTTAATTGACAATTCTTACGTTTTTGTGCCTCTTTTGAAATTGCTAAGAAGTGTAAATAGAAGGAACGGTTAGGTTAGGTTCGGTTACAATTTACAAATTTAATTAACAATTCTTAAGTTTTTGTGCCACTTTTGAAAGTGCTAAGAAGTGTAAATAGAAGTAACGGTTCATTTTATTATATCTTTTACATAGTTATTTGCATTGAATGCCTTAAAACATAAATTATAGAAATGGTTAGGTTAGGTTAGCTTAATTTACAATTTACAAGTTTTTATGCCACTTTTTGACGGGGTTTGGTGGGACAAATATAAAATTAGAATTTTACACTTAATTTGAAATTAAATTTTGGCACAATTGCAATAAACATTAAATCATTTCAAAGGTTTCTTTAAATTGTAAGTTTTATTAACAATTTGGGGTGACCAATGCAAAATTGGAATTTTTGGCCTAATTGCAATAAACATGAAATCATTTGGAGGTTTTTTTTTGCTTAAGTTGTAAGAAAATTTGAGCAGTTTTAGTTAATATTTACAAAAAACTGTTCAATTTTTTCAGTAATTTTTGGTGGGACAAATATAAAATTAGAATTTTATACTTAATTGGAAATTAAACTTTGGCACAATTGCAATAAACATTAAATCATTCGAGGGTTCTTGTGCCACTTTTTGAAAGTGTAAATAGAAGTAAAGGTTCATTTTATTATATCATTTACATAGTTATTTGCATTGAAAGCCTTAAAACATAAATTGTAGGAATGGTTAGGTTAGGTTAATTTACAATTTACAAATTTAATTGACAATTCTTACGTTTTTGTGCCACTTTTGAAAGTGCTAAGAAGTGTAAATAGTAGTAATGGTTCATTGTATTATGTCATTTACATAGGCATTAAAGGGCCTTAAAACATTAGTTATAGCGAGAAAAGATCTTAGAAGTTCTTTCTTTATCAATGATTATTAATCATTTATTATTCATTAATATTAATTTAATATCAATTAAGATTATTATTAATTCAATGATTCATATTACTTAAGTCTGATTCATAGATGTTACGCGACGCAACGCTACGCTCTGGGAATGCTATCGCTATGGACATTTTCAACAGGCATTAAACGCTGTTGAAAATGCTCATAGCGATAGCATTGCCACAGCCTAGTATTGCGTCGCGTAAGAAATCTATGAATCAGCCTTTACTGGCTTATCTTTAAGTAACAAATTTCTCAAATTTGTTTTTTGTCTCAGTAGTAGTAGTAACAAAATGTTAATGCCTTTACTAGCTTATCTTTAAGTAACAAATTTCTCAAAATTTGTTATTTGTCACAATAGTAGTAGTAACAAAATGTTAATGCCTTTACTAGCTTATCTTTAAGTAACACATTTCTCAAAATTTGTTTTTTTTTCTCACTAGTAGTAGTAACAAAATGTTAATGCCTTTGCTGGCTTATCTTTAAGTAACAAATTTCTCAAAATTTGTTTTTTTTTTCTCAGTAGTAGTAGTAACAAAATGTTAATGCCTTTACTAGCTTATCTTTAAGTAACACATTTCTCAAAATTTGTTTTTTTTTGTCTCAGTAGTAGTAGTAACAAAATGTTAATGCCTTTACTAGCTTATCTTTAAGTAACAAATTTCTCAAAATTTGTTATTTGTCTCAATAGTAGTAGTAACAAAATGTTAATGCCTTTACTAGCTTATCTTTAAGTAACACATTTCTCAAAATTTGTTATTTGTCTCAATAGTAGTAGTAACAAAATGTTAATGCCTTTACTAGCTTATCTTTAAGTAACACATTTCTCAAAATTTGTTTTTTTTTCTCACTAGTAGTAGTAACAAAATGTTAATGCCTTTGCTGGCTTATCTTTAAGTAACAAATTTCTCAAAATTTGTTTTTTTTTCTCACTAGTAGTAGTAACAAAATGTTAATGCCTTTGCTGGCTTATCTTTAAGTAACAAATTTCTCAAAATTTGTTTTTTTGTCTCAGTAGTAGTAGTAGCAAAATGTTAATGGCTATCATTATTAACGTTAATTGTTAATGGCTATTAAAACCTGTGGTTTTCCGCCCACATACTTTTCTCTCACTATAATTAATGTTATTCAATTTTAATACAGATACACATCGATGATTATTATTAAAAGTGCTTAGTCTTGATAGACTGCAGCATTTGAAACACATCACGTTTTATACAGTATGTTCACATATTTGCGTTCAAACAAACAAACGATGGCATTGTCAAAATAATTCGAGATTAATTAATGCAGCAGTGTTAATTAATATCGGACCTCGCTTTAGATGATCAGCGTCCATAAATGCTCAGCGTATGCGTCTTGCTGGCATAGTATATTTTTATTACACCATAATAATAATAATAATAATTACAATAATGAAATAATGAAATAATGAAATAATATATTAGGTGATTATTAAATTTTATTGCAGCCTAATAATAATAATTGTTTTAATTTAAATATTTTTATTACACCATAATAATAATAATAATAATAATAATAATAATTACAATAATGAAATAATATATTAGGTGACTATTAGATTATATTGCAGCATAATTATAATAATTTCATATTGCAAAAATATTACTTAGATTTCAAATTTTTGCACTTGTAGATAAATTAATAAATGCGGCTTAATAAAGTTTATATTCATTTTTACTTAAACTTCATAAATAACTTTTAAATACATATTGAGCATTCTTCGCCTGAAAAAAAAATTGACCTGCTACAAAACTTTTTTTTTTACGTTTAATTTTGCATTACGATTTTTACTTATAAATATTATTATTATTGTATTATTCATATAATCATGCAATCTTTGGGTAGATCTGGCCTAACATGGCTAGTACTGGGAAAACCCATGAAAATTCTCTTCTTGCATTCAGCAGCCACCAGAAGTGGTTGTTTGGATGGGGGAATAGCTAATTATACGCCAGCACGATGCACTTGTTCTTTGTAAAGCTTTGCGTAGTTTGCACAATTAGAACACTCCGAAGATTCCAGTGGGTTAAATCAGAGTAACGATGTACTCATTCTCAATACTTCTCAATCTTTGCTAGCTGGAATTTTTGGTTTGATGTTCAATTGCTTCAGCTCGCCCATCAGGCCTAGGTGACTTCCCAAAAGGCTTCGCCATTTCAATACGGAAGGAGAACCAACCGCGCTAGAAGCCGAAAGTTTTGGTGCAAGCGAGCTCGAATCAATGAACAGGGCCGATGAGGGCACGGATAATTTTTATGATTTACAAGGGTTCTTGGGTCATATAGTTATACCGTGGTTTCTGAGGAATTAGGGCGAGAATTCACGAATATCATTGTACCACATTTTTCATAATTTTAGTTGCAATCGTAATAAATTTTAGTACTTTTGATGTTTTGTGATTCTCTTAAGCTTCAAATCGCTTTGCGTGCTTAGTTTTAAGTTATCGTGCTTCTACGCGGTCGAGTATCACCATTATTGTTTACCAATAGGTGGCTCGCATTGTTTAGAAGCGCAGGTCACTATCGAATTGTGCCGTAGAATCGCCACTCTGGTTGACGCTTTGTTCATGTTTGATGTTTGATTCTCCATCATTTTCGTTATTTATATACGAAAGTTGGGTACGATCAGGTAAGGTTATTGAGCCTTATCCAACGATGACGTGGTGTGCCGGTCACTGGCCTTTGCGACACAATTCGTTATACCAGGTTTAGACGCCTACAATTTTGATTCTGCCACGTATTTCACTCACATCGTCCCACAGTCTAAAAAGTACGTAATTTAAACCAAAAGTGCGTAGTAGTGTCGAAAGTGCGGGTATGGTTGATCGGAGGATCGATCCGCCCTTGCGTTGATCTCCTCACCCATACCACTCCGAACTCCGAAGAGGCACTGCAGTTTCTGGATCTTCGTCAATACAACTTTATGGCAAGTTTCAAGATTTAAGGTAGGTACCCTCTAGAGATGAGCTCCAAGACGTCACAAAGTGAGTACATTTTTGAGCACTTCCTGGCTATTAGGGTTTTCTCTTTACAGTTGCGCCCACACTTATACCGCGATCTTCATCCTTTTGCATGCTGCATGTTAGTATTAAGCAGGAAGTTCTTAACCTGGCGTCCATGAAACCCTTAAACCGGATTGAGTTCTTCTGACGCAATGTTGATCTCAACTGAGATCTTTATGTGCCTTCTCGTACATGAGATTTAATATGCTACTTTAACTTTGGACACTGCTCTTGAAGTACATTGGCACCAATCTGTAAGATTTTTTTTAACCAAGAAGTTGGGCGCCTTCTTACGCTTCTACTACCTTCAACTTCTTCCTGAATGAAGAGCTGTAAAATCCAATACTTGTATCCCCGAGTAGTATGACTTAGAATCTTATTCCAGTTTCCTCGCTTTAATTGCGTGGATCACTTCGAGCTCATTTCCCATTTTTCATGTTTGTAACCAGGAAGTTTGGCGCCCTTCTATTTCCCATCCTTTTTGCACTTCAGAATTTCTAATTTTCTCAGTCAATGATATTTTTAGAATTTTTCCATTGACCCACATTTCTTTGATATTTCTTTGTAACACTGTAACAACCCATTGGGTTATGGTGCAGCATTTCGTAGTATGTCTTAGTTATTTCTTTGTAACACTGTAATAACCCATTGGGTTATGGTGCAGCATTTCGTAGTATGTCTTAGATATTCAAGTTTCCTCGCTTTAATTGTATCGATAACGTCGAGCTCATTTCCCATCCTTAGCACTTTACAATTTCTAGTTTCTCAGTCAAAGACATTTTTAGAATTCTTCCATTGACCCACATTTCTTTGATATTTCTTTGTAACAATGTAATAACCCATTGGGTTATGGTGCAGCATTTCGTAGTATCTCTTAGATATTTCAATTTCCTTGCTTTAATTGTATCGATCACGTCGAGCTCATTTCCCAGCCTTCTTAGCACTTTAAAATTTTTAGTTTCTCAGTCAAAGATATTTTTAGAATTCTTCCATTGACCCACATTTCTTCGATATTTCTTTGTAACAATGTAATAACCCATTGGGTTATGGTGCAGCATTTCGTAGTATGTCTTAGATATTCCAATTTCCTCGCTTTAATTGTATCGATCACTTCGAGCTCATTTCCCACCCTCCTTAACACTTCAGAATTTCGAATTTTCTTAGTCAATGATATTTTTAGAATTTTTCCATTGACCCACATTTCTTTGATATTTCTTTGTAACACTGTAATAACCCTTTTGGTTATGGTGCAGTATTTATTTGAGATTTCTTTGTAACACTGTAATAACCCGTTGGGTTACGGTGCAGCATTGTAGATTGTAATTGACATTTCGTTGTTGAGCCCATTTGAGAGTTATTTGTTGCAACGTATTGAGTACCCGTCTGCATTTTATGCGATCGAGAGTTCTCTGTTGCACTCTTGACCT
This sequence comes from Othius punctulatus, assembly GCA_951805005.1. NCBI lineage: Eukaryota > Metazoa > Arthropoda > Insecta > Coleoptera > Staphylinidae > Othius > Othius punctulatus. The sequence continues at coordinate 35,029,535 of OX638147.1, read as the reverse complement.
CAATCAAGTTATTTGGGTCCCATAGGTTCAAAAATAAGAGTTCCTTGCTGCACTATTGGCCTCAATCAGGTTATTTGGGTTCCATATGTTCAAAAAGGAGAGTTCCTTGTTGCACTGTTGACCTCAATCAGGTTATTTAGGTTCCATAGGTTCAAAAAGGTCAATCGAGAGTTCCTCGTTGCACTGTTGACCTCAATCAGGTTATTTGGGTTCCATAGGTTCAAAAGGGTTAAGAATAACTGCATTGTAGCGCCACACGGTGCGCCGCCTGTGCGAGCAGGGTTTTTTTTACAGGTGCGCCATTTATATTTGTGTATTGTCGGCGCATATTCTCGCTCTGGACGGCGCACTTATGCGTCCTGACCGCATATGTACGGTCAGGGTTTTTCTCACATCGATACGCTCTCGTGTCGAAACAGTACGAGCAGGGTTTTTCTTACGCATATTTTCATTTTGTCGGCGCATAGTCTCGTTCTGGGCGACACGTTTCGATGTGCATCTAATTCATCTAACAAGGTTTTCCTTCTCAGGAACAATCTTTTAGCTTCAATTAAAGTAATGCATGTAAAACTGCGCCTTGTTTTTGTTCCTCTAACGAGGTTCTCTTAAATTACTTGTTTGTTACAAGTCCCAATAATAGAATTATCTCAGTACTTGCTTTTTGCATGTACGAACAATAACACTACCTCAGTACTTGCTTTTTGCATGTACGAACAATAAAATCACCGCAGTACTTGCTTTTTGCATGTACGAACAATCAAATTATCTCAGTACTTGTTTATTGCACGTACGAACAATAACACTACCCCAGTACTTGCTTTTTGCATGTGCGAACAATAGAATTATCGCAGTACTTGCTTTATGCATGTACGAACAATATAATTAGCGCAGTACTTGCTTTTTGCATATACGAACAATATAATTATTGCAGTACTTGTTTATTACATGTACGAACAATAAGATTATCTCAGTACTTGTTTTTTGCATGTACGAACCATATAATTATCTCAGTACTTGCTTTTTGCATGTACGAACAATATAATTATCTCAGTACTTGCTTTTTGCATGTACGAATGTATTCAGAACTTGTTTATTACAAGTTCTAACAATAGAATTTTCTAAAAAAAAAAATAAGACTTATAACCATATACATAGTGAACTTAGTAGCGTCTTAACCTTAGTAGATACTAAGGGTATCATCACTTTTAGAAAATACATCACTTAATGTAATTTCTGCAGGATAAAACGCACTCTGATTAACATTAGTAGCTACTAAAGTTTAGTAGCTACTAATGTTAATCAGAATGTGATTTATTCTGCAGAAGTATTTAGTAGCTACTAATGTTAATCAGAATGTGATTTATTCTGCAGAAGTATCTAGTAGCTACTAAGCTTTAGTAGCTACTAAGCTTTAGTAGCTACAAGGGTCGACTATGCATACGGACGTTTTTCTTTATAAGTGTGTTATAAGTAGTATAAGTTTTACAAAAAAATTGTAATATATTAATACTCAACAATTGTTTCGGTTGTTACACCATTCTTAAGAATTAAAACAATACTTGAGTTAAAAAAGTATTCTTTTAACTCTTGAGAATGGTGTAACTACCGAAGCAATTGTTGAGTATCAATATAAAAAAAAAAGTATGTTACTATTATGTTATTATGTTAATATGTTTCACCAAGTGGTGACCAAACAATGTTTCAATATAATTCAATGTTTTTTTACACTTTACCACATGAGTAAAATAGGGCTCTAGGCGAGATCTCTCATGTATAAAATAAAAAGATAACGGCATCAGCAAACTAAATACTTGATTTACATAATCAATTAGTTTAATTTTGTAATTAATTTGTTATAGAAACCTTTACGTTTATCATTAATATTAATAGTAATATTTATTTACTATGTAAGTGCAAATCGCCAAAGTTTCATGGTTTTAAACAAAAACCATTTGGTGTATGTTCTATGATGCATGGTATTTCACAGTTAAAGATTCGTATAAATACCATTAAACGAAAAATATGTGGTCTTGCCCAAATGAACTTGGGTGTGATTAAAATGGGTCAAATTGCTCGAAATCGATTTCTCGAACAATTGTTTCTCGAATGAACAGTTCCTCGAAAGCATTGCAAGAAGCATAACATTGCTTGAATAACAAATTCTCGAAAACAAAATTGCTTGAAATTGAGGAGGAACTGTCCGGTCGAGGAATAATTTTCCGAACATTGATTTCGAGCATTTTTTGTTTTCACCAAACCGATTAAAATGGTTCTTTGATCGGTTGATTCTTTGATGATTGATCGATAATGATAAACAGATCAATAGATAAAATATACTAATTTCATCTATTGATCTGTTCATCATTATCGATCAACTATTGATCTGTATTAATGCTTAAGAAATGAGGCTGTAAATGTAGATGTGACATATGTGTAGAAGTTTTATTATCAATTTTGTGTGACTAATGCAAAATTTGAATTTTTGGCTTAATTGCAATAAACATTCAATCATTCGGAGGCTTTGTTTGCATAATTGTAAGAAAATTTGAGCAGTTTTTGTTAATAATTACAAAAACTGAGCAGTTTTTGTTAATAATTACAAATACCTGTTCAATTTTTTTCAATTTTTATGAACTGACATTAATTTTCACATTAATTATTGGTGGCACAAATATAAAATTATAATTTTATACTTAATTGGAAATTAAATTTTGGCATAATTGCAATAAACATTAAATAATTTGGGGGGTTCTTTAAATTATAAATTTTATTAACAATTTGATGTGACCAATGCAAAATTAGAATTTTTGGTTCAATTGCAATGAACATTTAATCATTTGGAGGTTTTTTGCTTAATTCTAAGAAAATTTGAGGAGTTTTAGTTAATATTTACAAAAACTGTTCGGTTTTTTTTCAATTTTTAATAACTGACATTAATTTTCGTATTAAATTTTGGTGGGACAATTATAAAATTAGAATTTTATACTTAATTGGAAATTAAATTTTTGCATAATCGCAATAAACATTAAATCATTTCAAGGGTTCTGTAAATTATAAAATTTATTATCAATTTGGTGTGACCAATGCAAGATTGGAATTTTTGGCTTAATTGCAATAAACATTAAATGATTTGGAGTTTTTTTTGCTTAATTGTAAGAAAATTTGAGCAGTCTTAGTTAATATTTACAAAATCCTGTTTAATTTTTTTTAATTTTTAATAACTGACATTAATATTCATATTAATTTTTGGTGGGACAAATTTAAAATTAGAATTTTATACTTAATTGGAAATTAAATTTTGGCATAATTGCAAAAAACATTAAATTATTTCAGGGGTTCTTTAAATTATAAATTTTATTATCAATAAAACCAATGTAAAATTGGAATTTTTGGCTTAATTTCAATAAACATTAAATCATTTGGAGTTTTTTTTTTGCTTAATTGTAAGAAAATTTGAGTAGTTTCTGTTAATATTTACAAAAACTGTTCGATTTTTAATAACCGACATTAATTTACAAATTATTTTTTAGTGTGACAAATATAAAATTAGAATTTCATACTCAATTGGAAATGAAATTTTAGCACCATTGCAATAAACATTATATCATTCTGAGGTCAGTTTTTGCTTAATTGTAACAAAATTTGAGCAGTTTTTGTTAATATTTACAAAAGCTGTTCAGTTTTTCCCAATTTTTAATAACTTACATTAATTTACATATTACTTTTTGCCATATCGTACCCAATTTAATGCATTTGATCACACAATGATGATCACACTACATACATTATGTGGAATATTTTAAGGATTGCCATAAAATCGACAAATATTTTTATATGGGAAAACCATGCATCTGAATAACTTTGTATTATATTAAACGTTTTAGTTGAGGTTGTAAATCAATCATTCAGTTTGCAGACTGGACCTTTAACTAGGGGGATAATTCCTAGTTAGGGTGATGCTGGAACTCAGTCATTACTTAGTTAATTACAAGTTAATGGGGATGCCATTAACTTGTTTAACTAAGTAACCTTCAATTAAACTAATCTAAGTTTGCCATTAACTTGTAACCTTGTAACTTGTAACTAAGTAACCTTCAATTAAAGTAATCTAAACCAATCGCTAACCCAAAACTACAATTAAACTAACCTAAGTTTGCCATTAACTTGTTTTACTAAGTAACCTTCAATTAAACTAACCTAAACCAATCACTAACCGAAAACTATTCACTAAATTAAAAAAAATACTACCCCGAGTAACAATAGCAGAGGATCATTTGAATAAAATGAACCCAAATATTTTGAAGAAATCAAAATTAAATAATTTTGAAAATTTACTAATAAAAATAAAATTGGAGAACTATGCGATAAAGTATAATTTAAAATTTCAATTAACTTTTCGGATAATTCCTAGTTTGGATGATGCTGGAAATCAGTCATTACTTAGTTAAACAAATTAATGGCGATGCCATTAACTTAGTAAGTAACAGTTAACTTAGCAAGTAATTAACAGTAAGTAACCTTAAATTAAACTAACCTAACCCAAACAAATCACTAATTTAAAAAAATAACCACCCCAAGTAACAACATTAGAGGATCATTTGAAATAAAAATGAACCAAAATATTTTGAAGAAATCAAAAATAAATGATTTTGAAAATTTACTAATAAATAAAATTGAAGAACTACGCGATAAAGTGTAATTACAAATTTCAATCAAGTTTAACATGAAGTAATGTAAAGAGCGACAAGAAATTTATAATTACTGATTTAAATAATTGAAGAACTACGTGAGAAATTATTAAAGCAACGTTCAGTAATTAATTCAGTTTTGCAACATAAAATTCCTGTAATCGAACTTTTACAGGTTTCCAAATTTTGCATGAATTTGAAGACGTTTAAAACAACTTTCAGTAATTCGTCGTGTATTCATGTATAAAAGTTTTATGTTTAAACATGCTGCGAGTAAATAAAGCAATTTTGGATTTTTTTTAACATTTCATTGGTGAACAAAATTAACATAAATAAACAATTTTTATTGGCTATCGACCCCATATGGAGTCTTTTCGCCTTAACATTATTATTATTATTAACATAACATTATTATTATTATTAACATAACATAAGATTATTATTATTAACATAACATAACATTATTATTATTAACATAACAACATTATTATTATTAACATAACATAACATTATTATTATTGTTAACATAACATTATTATTATTATTATTATTATTATTATTAACATAATTGTAGTTTAATTCATTGTCCATACTATACTGCGGAATGGAACCATAAACGTTGAATATGATCAATGTGAAGAGGCTGGAGGCGTTCGAGTTATGGATGTATCGAAGAATATTGAGGATTTCATGGGTACAGAGAATAACTAATGTGGAAGTGATGAGACTGATGAATAAGGAAACGGAAATACTACTGAGAGTTATAAGAAGAAAACTGTTATATATGGGATATATTACGAGAAGAAAGCCATGGAGCCATGGAGAAAGCCTGAGCACTTTGGCATGGAGATATTTATCCGTTTAGTTTTTGTTCCAAAAACACATTGCCGCAACAATTTTCTGAAGAATGCATCGTAATAATAGAAGCAGAATTTGCGCTGAAGTATTTTTAAGCGGCCGTTTTAATTTATTTTTCTACAATTTATAATCTCACATGAAGTAGAAAAGTCAAGTAGTTCAGATATTTATGTCAACAATATGTCGAGGGGCGAAACGTTTTTATCAAAGCGCCGTGATTTAATTTCTCTGTAATTTTGTACATAAATTGCGTACTCAAACACCTGAATCTGAGCGTTTCTTATGAAGCATAGAAATAATGCAAGCCGTGAATTGTTACTGCGGCAAAGTGTCGAAACGTCCGGTGGTTAAACGTCCACATCAAAGTCCCGTGGATATGAATTCTTCTGTAATATTCCGCATAAATTGTGTCCCGTAATTTGAGTAACAACTGATCTTGAAAAATTAACGTGACGCAGTTCCACTTGTGAGGGTTTATGTAGTACACGGTATAAATAACGCTCCTGGGGAATGCCATAAAAAACGCGGACCCCCATAAAATTTAAATGAAATTTCTGTAAAAATTACAATTTTACAAATAACACATATGATAGAACCCACCCGTGTAGGGAAAGGGTCGCATATCCCTACCGTTTGATCCAATGTGTCGTAAAAGGCGACTAATAGATACACACGCCTGGTTCCTTTTATTTTCCACAGAATTCCCTCTGGTTTATTTTTGCTCTATCCTGTTTACATCGGCGCATTTGCATTCTGTTTACCAGCACGATCTCAATTTACTTCCAACCTGTGTATCATAATACTTTAATAATAATCAATCATACATTATGGATACAATACATTTTTTTAATGTATAAAACGGTAATTCATAAATAATAAGAAACAGTTAGTCAAAAATCTTCACAATTACAGAGAAAAAGCGCAAAAACTGAGTGGAAAATATTAAAGTTCAATAATATACAATTTAAGATATAAAGTACGACTAATTTATCTCTTTGGGAAGTCATAATTTTCGCCCTGAACGGTAAAAATTGCAAATTGTAATTCGTCATCACGTAATATGTTATATAAGTAATATGTCTTGCAATATTTATACAAACTAAAAAGTTCTGCACCTTTTCAATACCATTTCCTTTGAAGTAATAAATTCAACTTGTACAACTATTAAAAATCATTGGGTGCTACGTAATGTCGAACCTGCCTTCTGCGATCTAACACAAATAATGATAAAATCTTATTTCAACTTCATAATCGGGGGCTTACGTCGATTTATTATCCCATTAACTTTGCTGCGACCGTTTTGGGAAACTTACTGTAATAAACGACCTTGAGAGAAATTGGCTTAGCATTGGGCAGTTGAAAACTGCTCACTGCACCCTGCTCACGATTATCAATGTAAGTTAATGGTGTCGTAAGATATCACAATAAAGCCTTGTTTTTGAAGTACTGAAATATTAAGCTGAATTTGAAGTGTTTCACAAATGATTAATAATGGTAATCATAACAATTCGCCTGGCAAGTTTATTGTCCAGGCGAATTAAACCTATTCACGGTTGTGCAAACATTATAAAATTATAGAATTAGATACATATGATATTAATCTACCAATTGGTGGTTCAACATTTTCAATATCATTTTAAACACGGCCATAAATTTAAAAAAAAAAACAAATTTTTAACCCGATGTTCAACTTTTATTTTTGATATAAAATAGCCCAAAATGATCCTTTTTAATCCATAGGACCTAATTATGAAATTGGCGTTTAAATATATTTGTTTTAAATGTAAGTACATGGTTTTAGGTCTCCCATGAAGTAGGAAAGTCAAGTAGTTCAGATATTTATAGTAACAATGGTCCTTACAAATGCCCCTCTGCAATTATGAAATCGGCGTTTATTTTTTTTTAAATGTATCTAAACCGCACATTTAATTTATTTTTCTATGATTTATGGTATCCCATGAAGTAGAAAAGTCAAGTAGTTCAGATATTTATAGCAACAATAATCGTTACAAATGCTATACCTCTCTGCAATTATGAAATCGGCGTTTATTTATTTTTTAATGTAAGTAAACCACACAATTAAATTATTTTTCTATGATTTATGGTATCCCATGAAGTAGAAAAGTCAAGTAGTTCAGATATTTATGGCAACAATGGTTCTTACAAGTGCTATACCTCTCTGCAATTATGAAATCGGCCTTTTGTTTTAAATTTAACTAAACCGCACATTTTATTGGCTTTTCTATGATTTATGGTCTCCCATGAAGTAGAAAAGTCAAGTAGTTCAGATATTTATAGCAACAATGGTCCTTACAAATGCTACACCTCTGCAATTATGAAATCGGCGTATTTTTTAAATTTTACACGCATTTTTAAAAATGGATTGTTTGTAAATATCGATTATAGAAATTGGTTTGTGCACTAAAATTATATTTATCAACGTGTGTTTGTACTCCTTATAGTTATTAATTAACAGTATTTAATTATCAGTAAATTGTAATGCGCTTTCACTTTCGCCTCTGAATCTTAATAACTAAATTTGGCACTTGAAATGTTGAAATAAATGGAACTGATTTGATTCATGTCGTTGGACCCTTTGCATTTCTATAGTCTCGATAGAATCCATTTGTCTGCAACTTATAATAGGTTAAAACTTATTCTGTTGCCAAGTGATTTCTGTAAAAGCATCCCTACAGAAATCACTGTAATCGATGGCAAATATATATGAAACGATTTTTATCAAAACAATATTTTCGTGGGACATATGGGGAAAAACACCTATGCTCTCATAGGTGTTTTTCCCCATATATCCCACGAAAATATTGTTTTGATAAAAAACGTATTCATATTCTCGGTATTTCAATCTAATGATGAGTTAGAAGTTATCTTACTCTTTATGTACATTAAAACAACTATTATTTGTTATTTTAAGTACTTTTTGGTTCTTTAGAAGTGAAGTTATCTCACTCTTTGTGTACATTTAAACAATTATTATTTGTTATTTTAAGTACTTTTTGGTTCTTTAGAAGTTAAGTTATCTCACTCTTTGTGTACATTTAAACAATTATTATTTGTTATTTTAAGTACTTTTTGGTTCTTTAGAAGTTAAGTTATCTCACTCTTTGTGTACATTTAAACAATTATTATTTGTTATTTTAAGAACTTTTTGGTTCTATCTTCTAGTATTTATTTATTTATTTATCGCGACTAGTTTCGGCTTAAAATGCAGCCATCATCAGGGGTTTTTGTAAATTAAATTATATTTTTGAATTTAAATTATATTTAATTACTTAATTTTTTAGCGATGAAACTTCGTTATTATTTCGATGATATTTGAGTTTTTGTGTCGTGTCAGTTTGAAGTTTGTATTAAACTAGTCGTGATAAATAAATAAATAAATACTAGAAGATACCAGAAACTACTTAAAATAACAGATAACAAGTTATAATCAAAAATATCTGGTAACATGGATAAAATACTAACAAAACTTTAAATAATTGCTGTGTCATTTTTTATGTTCTCGTGCGGAATAATATGAATAGGTTTATGTAATACATCAAAAAGTAGCAGGAAATATACACTTGCAATCTTAATTAAAAATTGCTTAGTAGTTGTTCTGCCAGAGCATACATTCTAATAAAATAAATATGATATAAAATGTAAATTGGTTTCTTTGGTCTATTGGTTTTATAAAATTGCTTGGAAACCGGAAAAAGCATTAATTGTGCAATACACTAAAATAAATATGCACACTCCAAAGTGTGCTCATATTGTTTAATTTATAACCGTAGCTAAAATAATGTATGCCATTCGTATTGTATTTTTATATTAGGGACAAATTATTCCAGAGTAAGATTTCGGGAACGTTTTTTGGGCAAACCGAACGTCTTACAAGAACAGTTTCAATTGAAAATTTGTAGTTATACACACTTATTGACAAAATATATATTTTTTAATATAACTCAGTTATATTGAAAAAGTGATGAAGTTTATTATTAATATTTTTGGAATATGTATTCAATTCGAACATTATCATGCATTATTTCATTGTTATTTGAAACAAAAGTTTATGTAATTTAGAATTTCATCAAACATTTTACGTGTACTGTACACGAATCTAATATCAAATTTGCAAATAAGTAATTTTTCAGAAATTTCAGTAATAGCGAATTCTTACTTGTCAATGCAGAAAGTTAAGTATTTGATTTCTCCCTTATTTATTACTCAAACTTTGTCAAATTTTCAGGAGAATTAGTTTCAGGTGTACTGTACACGAATGTAATATCTAATTTGCTAATAATAAATTTTCAGAAATTTCAGTAATAGCTAACCCATACTAGTCAATGTAGAAAGTTATATGTCTGATTTTCTCCCTTATTTAATACTGAAACTTTGTCAAATTTTCAGGAGAATTAGTTTCAGGTGTACTGTACACGAATCTAATATCAAATTCGAAATAAGTAATTTTTCGGAAATTTCAGTAATAGCTAACTCATACTTGTCAATGCAGAAAGTTATATGTCTGATTTTCTCCCTTATTTAATACTGAAACTTTGTCAAATTTTCAGTAGAATTAGTTTCAGGTGTACTGTACACGAATCTAATATCAAATTTGAAATAAATAATTTTTCAGAAATTTCAGTAATAGCGAACTCTTACTTGTCAATGCAGAAAGTTAAGTATTTGATTTCTCCCTTATTTATTACTCAAACTTTGTCAAATTTTCAGAAGAATTAGTTTCAGGTGTACTGTACTCGAATCTAATATCAAATTTGCATATAATAAATTTTCAGAAATTTCAGCAATAGCTAACCCATTCTTGTCAATGCAGAAAGTTATATGTCTGATTTTCTCCCTTATTTAATACTGAAACTTTGTTAAATTTTCAGGAGAATTAGTTTCAGGTGTACTGTACACGAATCTAATATCAAATTTGCAAATAATGAATTTTCAGAAATTTCGGTAATAGCTAACCCATACTTGTTAATACAGAGAGTTATATGTCTGATTTTCTCCCGTATTTAATACTGAAACTTTGTTAAATTTTCAGGAGAATTAGTTTCAGGTGTACTGTACACGAATCTGATATCAAATTTGCATATAATAATTTTTTAGAAATTTCAGTAATAGCTAACCCATACTTGTCAATGCAGAAAGTTATATGTTTGATTTTCGCCGTTATTTAATACTGAAACTTTGTCAAATTTTCAGGAGAATTAGTTTCAGGTGTACTGTACACGAATCTAATATCAAATTTGAAATAAGTACTTTTCAGAAATTTCAGTAATACCTAACCCATACTTGTCAATGCAGAAAGTTATATGTTTGATTTTCGCCGTTATTTAATACTGAAACTTTGTCAAATTTTCAGGAGAATTAGTTTCAGGTGTACTGTACACGAATCTAATATCAAATTTGAAATAAGTAATTTTTCAGAAATTTCGGTAATGGCTAACACATACTTGTCACTGCAGAAAGTTATATGTCTGATTTTCTCCTTTATTTAATACTGAAACTTTGTCAAATTTTTAGTAGAATCAGTTTCAGGTGTACTGTACACGAATCTGATATCAAATTTGCATATAATAAATTTTGAGAAATTTCAGTAATAGCTAACCCATACTTGTCAATGCAGAAAGTTATATGTTTGATTTTCGCCGTTATTTAATACTGAAACTTTGTCAAATTTTCAGGAGAATTAGTTTCAGGTGTAATGTACACGAATCTAGTATCAAATTTGTATATAATAAATTTTCAGAAATTTCAGTAATAGCTAACTTATACTTGTGAATGCAGCAAGTTATATGTCTGATTTGCTCCCTTATTTAATACTAAAACTTTGTCAAATTTCCAGGAGAATTAGTTTCAGGTGTACTGTACACGAATCTAATATCAAATTTGCATATAATAAATTTTCAGAAATTTCAGTAATAGCTAACCCATACTTGTCAATGCAGAAAGTTATATGTCTGATTTTCTCCCTTATTTAATACTGAAACTGTGTAAAATTTTCAGGAGAATTAGTTTCAGGTGTAATGTACACGAATCTTATATCAAATTTGTATATAATAAATTTTCAGAAATTTCAGTAATAGCTAACTTATACTTGTGAATGCAGCAAGTTATATGTCTGATTTGCTCCCTTATTTAATACTAAAACTTTGTCAAATTTTCAGGAGAATTAGTTTCAGGTGTACTGTACACGAACTAATATCAAATTTGAAATAAGTAATTTTTCAGAAATTTCAGTAATAGCGAACTCTTACTTGTCAATGCAGAAAGTTAAGTATTTGATTTCTCCCTTATTTATTACTCAAACTTTGTCAAATTTTCAGGAGAATTAGTTTCAGGTGTACTGTACACGAATGTAATATCAAATTTGCAAATAATAAATTTTCAGAAATTTCAGTAATAGCTAACTCATGCTTGTCAATTCAGAAAGTTATATGTTTGATTTTCTCCCTTATTTAATACTGAAACTTTGTCAAATTTTCAGGAGAATTAGTTTCAGGTGTACTGTACACGAATCTAATATCAAATTTGAAATAAGTACTTTTCAGAAATTTCAGTAATACCTAACCCATACTTGTCAATGCAGAAAGTTATATGTTTGAATTTCTCCGTTATTTAATACTGAAACTTTGTCTAATTTTCAGGAGAATTAGTTTTAGGTGTACTGTACACGAATCTAATATCAAATTTGCAAATAATTAATTTTCAGAAATTTCAGTAACAACTAAGCCATACTTGTCAATGCAGAAAGTTATATGTTTGATTTTCTCCCTTATTTAATACTGAAACTTTGTCAAATTTTCAGGAGAATTAGTTTCAGGTGTAATGTACACGAATCTAGTATTAAATTTGTATATAATAAATTTTCAGAAATTTCAGTCATAGCAGAAAGTTATATGTTTGATTTTCTCCTTTATTAAATACTGAAACTTTGTCAATTTTTCAGGAGAATTAGTTTCAGGTGTACTGTACACGAATCTAATATCAAATTTGAAATAAGTAATTTTTCAGAAATTTCGGTAATAGCTAACACATACTTGTCAATGCAGAAAGTTATATGTCTGATTTTCTCTCTTATTTAATACTGAAACTTTGTCAAATTTTCAGTAGAATTAGTTTCAGGTGTACTGTACACGAATCTAATATCAAATTTGCATATAATAAATTTTCAGAAATTTCAGTAATAGCTAACCCATACTTGTCAATGCAGAAAGTTATATGTTTGATTTTCTCCTTTATTTAAAACTGAAACTTTGTCAAATTTTCAGGAGAATTAGTTTCAGGTGTACTGTACACGAATCTAATATCAAATTTGCATATAATAAATTTTCAGAAATTTCAGCAATAGCTAACCCATTCTTGTCAATGCAGAAAGTTATATGTTTAATTTTCTCCCTTATTTAATACTCAAACTTTGTCAAATTTTCAGGAGAATTCGTTTCAGGTGTACTGTACACGAATCTAATATCAAACTTGAAATAAGTATTTTTTCAGAAATTTTTAATAGCTAACCCATACTTGTCAATGTAGAAAGTTATATGTTTGATTTTCTCCCTTATTTAATACTGAAACTTTGTCACATTTTCGGGAGAATTAGTTTCAGGTGTACTGTACACGAATCTAATATAAAATGAACAAATAATAAATTTCCAGAAATTTCAGTAATAGCTAACCCATACTTTTAGTTCTATTTTATATAGGATATAACCACTTCAATTGCCATTATAACTACACCATCGCATTATTATAACATGGCCAACTTAATTCAATAGAAACGTTTTAAACTTTACTATTCATGCTACTTTACAGCAGGTTTCGCGTACATAGATGCAATAATTATGTTTTTATTTTAATATTTGATTGCTGCTCGATGTAAGCTGAGCTAATGGATCTTAAATATGTACCGCGATACCGTGTAATTCATGAATAATGCAATATAATAGAAAAGTTTCTTAAACTCGTGGAATGGACTAAATTATGTGTCGGTTAGGGTATAGGAAAACTATTGTCATGCATAATTTCACCGTTTCAATTCCGCAGTGGGCATTCAGCCGTCCGGACAAGTCAATACGCAATAGAAATATGGAATAACTGCGGCCGTGGCGTTTGAGTCGTCTTGAAAAGACGAAAAGCACCTGCCTGACAAGGGTGAATAGATTAGACGTAAATGAAGGGCGCGTTTGACAATCGCATTTCTACCTGAACGTCCACCTCGCATCATCGCCAAACCGATCAACGCACGAAAGAATGTTTCCGTAAATGTAAAGCAAACACTCGTATTATGTAACCGTGGAAATCATCTGACATCTGTATGCTACAATAATAAAAATGTTGAGGATTTCTTTTCACAATTTATTTCAGATTTGTATAAATATTCTGAAGTATTTTTAAGCGCATATAAATTTCGGATGGAAGTTTGTTGTAATGCCCTAAAATATGTGTTATTTGGAATAGTTAATTGGTCAATTTGTCGACGCAAACGTCAGGATTTAATAAAGTGAAAAGAGTTTTTGCCCGTGAAAGAATACGAATTATAATTGCGCTGTGTTATTTCATTGCGGTTAATCGCTGCTAATTGGTTGAGTTGACAGGGCTTGAGTATAGTTTCAGCGTAAAGTAATCGCTGCTGAAAGTTCCAAAATATACAGCTAACTACTTACTGGCATTAGTGGGGATTAGATAAAATCGGCTTGCCTAGGGCAATATCTATCTATCTAAGCCGCCCTAATTCTATCTATCCGACAATCACGTTCACACGTATGCAATTTTAATGTGTTTATAAGGGCAAGTGTTTACACGGAAACCATAATCGAAAATCGGGCATGAACTGGGAATGGCGGGTCAGAAGCTAAAGCGAGTAAAAGCTTACGCCTCGGTGTGACCCAAGGGAGCGAGCTGATTGAATAAAATAGGCTCAGCCAACTTTTTTACGGCAATTAATTTACCCCCACTGAATGAAGTACATGTCTTTTAACATTAATTTGATTAAAATTAAACGGCGGATAAAACGAAAGCACTCGCACGGCGATTAAAAGTGGAACTTCAATTGTTTCGTGGCTTAACTTCCAGACAACCGCCGCTATCAACGTGCAAACTTTAACGGCACATGTTAATACCACTTTGCGTCTGCTGCGAGGATGGTTTAATTACGAGAATCCGTATTTGTTGCGATTTAATTCTATTCGGTGTTACACTAACTGCGATTAATATTAACATCACCGGTATCAATTGCGATTACGGTAAACGCCGCGTTAAATCCACCCCTTTAAAGATATTCCGAAAATATCTTACTTTAAGGTCTTGGTAATTATAAGTAGAAGTCAATATTTGACGAGCAAATATTTTCACTTAAACGAAATTCATGAACCTGCTCCCCATACAAATACACCCAGGAAATTTTTATCTGCACAATACTCATTTATATTGCAGTTTTATTTACCCCATGGCCTTTTAATATTCGCGATTCAAGTGGCTGGCTAACGACACGATCGCGCAAATAAAGCGAATGCACTCAATTGTTCCCATTGTAACGGTGCGCTCTCGAATGAATTTTTAAGAAAACTGTTGCCACCTTCATTCGTCGCGCGGCCTAAATTATCACCGCCTTTTTATTTCGCCTTAAAGTACGCGATAAAAAATATTTTACAGCTTATTTTCCCCTTTATTTTATTAGCTAATTATGCGTTTTATTCCGATTCGCCAGTGGCTCAGCCGCGCTTGGTTAATAACTTAATTTGTAGGCTTTCGTGGCGCATGTTAATAACAATCGCCTTAAAATTCGACACCAAAATAAATTATGTTATCAAGATTTAATTGTGCTTTATGTGTAACGACAAAGATGGGCTCAAACGATTACTCACAAGCTAACAATTAATACAAATGCAGGCAATACGTTATATGTACCGTCAATCAAAAGTATTACTTTTAAATTGATTGATAACATTCCAAATATATCCACCGAGTTACCACCTATTTCCATTTGAAAGTATTTGAAACATTTTGAAAATATTACTAATTTGATATTAGATTCGTATACAGTACACCTGAAATTAATTCTCCTGAAAATTTGTCAAAGTTTGAATAATAAATAAGGGAGAAAATCCAACATATAACTTAATATTCCTACGAAGACGTATTAATTTTCAAAAATTTCCAAAACGTATCGATGAAATTCCATTCCGAGAACGCCTCAACCGATTCGGACAAAATTTAGAGGGTTCATAGAGGGCGCTTTAATCATTTACAGTAATCGTTTACATTTATTCTGTCACAATATGAATATTTGCTGTCAAATTTTCACTTTTTTGTCATAATTACAATGCTTACTGTCAAATTTTAACTTATTCTGTCAAAATTATAACATTTACTGTCACATGTGCAATTATTCTGTCAAAATTACAATGTTTGCTGTTGTATTTTCACTTTTTTAGTCAAAATTACAATGTATATTGTCAAATTTTCACTCACTCTGTCAAAATATCAAAGTTTACTGTGAAATTTTGACTTATTTTGTGAACGTTACAATGTTTACTGTAAAAATATCACTTATTTTTTCAAAATTACAATGTTTAATCATTTACAGTAATCGTTTACATTTATTCTGTCACAATATGAATGTTTGCTGTAAAATTTTCACTTTTTTTGTCATAATTACAATGCTTACTGTCAAATTTGAACTTATTCTGTCAAAATTGTAACATTTACTGTCACATGTGCAATTATTCTGTCAAAATTATAATGTTTGCTGTCAATTTTTACTTCTTTTAGTCAAAATTACAATGTTTACTTTCAAATTTTCACTCACTCTGTCAAAATATCAAAGTTTACTGTGAAATTTTGACTTATTTTGTGAACGTTACAATGTTTACTGTAAAATTATCACTTATTTTTTCAAAATTACATTGTTTAATCATTAACAGTAACCGTTTACATTTTTTCTGTCAATTTCCTTTTTACTTATTACTTTTTTCATGAAAAAGCTATAACTCGGGGAGTAGTGGGAATACGAAAATACGAGCGTTCCAAGGAGAAGGTTCCTTACTTTCTACTCACCCTGTATACATACTTTGTTATATGAATTTCGTTGCTTGCTATTAATTACTTACATATTAGTTCCCACATTTCTTTTTCGCTTATTCTCAATATGGCAATTATCCCAATATGGATGGGAAGCGCTGTTTTATTAAATATTGCGTCCTAATATAAGACTTTCCCCCGCTTTTGATACGTCGCAGAAGGAATTGAAAAAAATAATAATATAAAAGTTGTTTATTGCACTGCTATATTATACTATATAAATAAATTAGATATTTTTTCACAACCGTAATTGAAACTTATAAAACAAAACGGTGGAGGTATGTGACATTGGGTAAAATTTAATAAGATTCGGGTTTATTATAAATAAAAACATGTGGCTGGTAATTCTGCTGAAAATTTGACAAAGTTTCAGTATTAAATAAGTGAGAAAGTCAGAAGTAGGTTAGGTTAGGTAAGGCTAGGTAAGGCGAGGTTAGGTCTCTATTACAGATTTTTTTATATTTAATTTTAGATTTGTGTTCAGTATACCTGAAGGTAATTCTGCTGAAAATTTGACAAAGTTTCAGTATTAAATAAGCGAGAAAGTGAGAAAGTCAGAAGTAGGTTAGGTTAGGTAAGGCTAGGTAAGGCGAGGTTAGGTCTCTATTACAGATTTTTTTTATATTTAATTTTAGATTTGTGTTCAGTATACCTGAAGGTAATTCTGCTGAAAATTTGACAGAGTTTCAGTATTAAATAAGCGAGAAAGTCAGAAGTAGGTTAGGTTAGGTAAGGCGAGGTTAGGTCTCTATTACAGATTTTTCTTATATTTAATTTTAGATTTGTGTTCAGTATACCTTCAGGTAATTCTGCAGAAAATTTGACAAAGTTTCAGTATTAAATAAGCGAGAAAGTCAGAAGTAGGTTAGGTTAGGTAAGGCGAGGTTAGGTCTCTATTACAGATTTTTTTTATATTTAATTTTAGATTTGTGTTCAGTATACTTGAAGGTAATTCTGCTGAAAATTTGACAAAGTTTCAGTATTAAATAAGCGAGAAAGTCAGAAGTAGGTTAGGTTAGGTAAGGCGAGGTTAGGTCTCAATTACAGATTTTTTTTATATTTAATTTTAGATTTGTGTTTAGTATACCTGAAGGTAATTCTGCTGAAAATTTGACAAAGTTTCAGTATTAAATAAGCGAGAAAGTGAGAAAGTCAGAAGTAGGTTAGGTTAGGTAAGGCTAGGTAAGGCGAGGTTAGGTCTCTATTACAGATTTTTTTTATATTTAATTTTAGATTTGTGTTCAGTATTCCTGAAGGTAATTCTGCTGAAAATTTGACAAAGTTTCAGTATTAAATAAGCGAGAAAGTCAGAAGTAGGTTAGGTTAGGTAAGGCTAGGTAAGGCGAGGTTAGGTCTCTATTACAGATTTTTCTTATATTTAATTTTAGATTTGTGTTCAGTATACCTGAAGGTAATTCTGCTTTTTGTGAGGCGATCACGGAAGTTATGACGTTACAAATTAAAAATTTTACTTACATTGTATACTGGAGCTGAAATTTAATCCTTTAATGGACAGATTCAGTCCTCGGTTGAATGTAATCTCGTCACACATTTTCACACAACGACGTACGAGTTGAAACATCAAATTAAAAATTATAATGGTAAGGATAAACGCCTTGTGATAATTTTAACAATTTGTATTCAGGATGTGTATGTTTATGAGGCACGTCCATAAAACGTACTTTTAACTAATATATAGAAAACACAGCGCTTCTTGTTAAATAAAGCAAAACACGGTTTAACAACATAATAATGATTTTAACCGCAATGAATAAAATTAACATGAAAATATGAATCAAAATTAAATAAAACTCATACATATTCATACATAAAAATGATTTGATAGAAAATATATTTGTTTTTAAACGCCTGTAACATGTACTAATAATCATACTTTGAAAATTCCTCCTGCAACGGTTGTGCATATATTTTTTTGTACTTTTCCTGTACAAAACATTGTCTGAGGTGTGTCAGTTGTTAAAACATTTCAACTTTCCAGAACGGCTTGCCCGCATTTCTCGGCATTTCCAGTGAAGTCAGTCAATACAACACAATAATTAAACCCCTTAGTTTTGCGTTTTGAGCTTTACATTGTGGCCAAAGAGTGTGCCATTGTTTTAAATGAAGTGTCACGGTGTGCTCTCCATACACCGCATAACGCATTAAAACCCTGAACAGGCCCGGAATGAATTGACACAGGTTTCAATTTGTCATCCATAATGTGGCGAAGCACATCAATCGATTGTTGTTTGCCCTCCTTGCCTTGAAAGTTATATTTAATAGCTTTGTAATGCGCCGCGACACCCGCGATTTTAATTAATAAATGGAGCTATAATTTAAAGGGCCGTAGTTTGTATAGTTGCAAATAAATTATTAATATTTTGCCAATGGGCTTAATGTTACCGTAACTGTTTATAATCGGTTTTGAAATGTTGTTTGGGATTTAGTAGTTATTCATTACATTAAAATTACCCGTTTTAATGTATTATAATTATTAAATAGATACACTTGGGTGCAAATAAATTGACCCACTTCAGAGATTGAACTTAAAATGCATTTTTTTTTCAATTTAGACAATAGATTAAAGTTAAAGAAGTAAAAAGAGTTTTCACTCAATTTGCACCCAAATATATTTGTGAACCTATACAAGATACTTCAGAAGGAAGTTAAAGAAGTAAAAAGTCTTGTCACTCAATTTGCACCCAAATATATTTGTGAACCTATACAAGATACTTTAGAAGTAAGTTAAAGAAGTAAAAAGATTTTTCACTCAATTTGCACCCAAGTCTATTCGTGGACCTATACAAGATACTTATACATTTTTTTGCGTAGAATTGTACTATTTATGGTATACGATATTAAGAGGGAGACATATTTGGGAGAGGAGAGGAGATATGTGAGGGACAGAACTTTCAGAACAGAACTTTTTAAATATGTTAGCTATACCCTACCTAACCTAACCTAACCTGAGCTAAGCTAACCTACTATTAATTTTCTCAAACTTTCAATTGAAGTTGTTAAAATGTATCAAACTTTCAAATGCAAGTGCCAAAATCTGTTAATAGTTCCACTTGTTAAGATTTGGATGATTATGATTGAAAATCTAAACAAATTTCTGTTTTCGCAAATTTGAAATATTTCTTTAATTGGAGTTATATTAACTTTAGAGATTTTCACTGCTGGTGCTTAAAATTGCTTAGTTACAGTTGACAATAGTGTGCAGTTTAATAACAATAAATAAGAATTTATTATCATACACTTACAATATGGCCACATATTACGCTCAAAAATTAATAAAAGCCAAAATGTATTTTTTATTAGACACAATATTCATTGGCAGTGAACTGTTAATAATTTGAACAAATTTTCATATCTGGTGGTAATGATTTCACAAATTCACAAATTTTGATAGTTGCATTCAAAATTTTTGTACACACTTCAGAATTTGGCAGATTTCGGCAGTTGCAGTTTTACATTGTACAGAATTTCAGTGCTGATGCTAATAGTTTGAGAATGGCAAGAACATATGACAGATTTCAATTGTTAGAGTTGTAAATTTGATAAAATATAACAGGTGGTGCTAAAAATTAATGGATTTTGACAGTTGTATTTGAAAATTTGATAATTTTTAACAATTTCAATTGGAGATGTAACATATTTGCAGAGTTCTGCTGAAAAATATGTCAGATTTTCACAGTTGGATCTGAAAATTTTACAGATTTCGACAGAGCTGAAAATTTTACAGATTTCGAGAGGTGGAGCTCAAATTTCAATTGTTAGAGTTGTAAATTTGACAAAAGTTATCAGCTGGTACTAAAAATTAGCACATTTTGACAGATGCATTTGAAAATCTTGTAAATTTTAACAATTTCAATTCATGTAACATATTTGTTGACTTGTGCTGAAAAATATGTCAGATTTCGTCAGTTGAGCTGAACATGTTTACAGATTTCGAGAGAAGTTTAGATTTCAATTGCTGGAGTTGTAAATATGACAAAATTTAAGGGGTGGAGCTGAAAAATTAATGGATTTTGACACATGCATTTGAAAATTTGATAAATTTTAACAATTTCAATAGGAAATATAACATACTTGCAGATTTCCATTGAAAATATGCCAAATTTCGACAGTTGTAAGTAAAAATTTTACAGATATCGACAGTTGGAGTTATAAATTTGACAAAATTTAATAGGTGGAGCTAAAAAAGTAATGGATTTTGACAAATGCATTTGAAAATTTGATATTAAACAATTTCAATTGGAAATGTAACATATTTGCAACGTGAAAGAGTTATCCTGAAAAATATGTCAGTTTTCGACAGTTAGAGCTGAAAATTTTACAGATTTCGACAGTTCGAGCTTAAATTTCAATTGTTAGAGTTGTAAATTTGACAGAAGTTACCGGATGGTACTAAATTTTTTACAAATTTTGACAGATGCATTTGAAAATCAGGTAAATTTTAACAATTTCAATTCATGTAACATATTTGTAGAGTTCTACTAAAAAAAATTACAGATTTCGACAGTTGGAGCTTAAATTTCAATTGTTAGAGTTGTAAATATGACAAAATTTAACAGGTGGAACTAAAAAATTGATAAATTTTTACAGATGCATTTGAAAATCTGGTAAATTTTAACAATTTCAATTCATGTAACATATTTGTAGACTTCTGCTGAAAATTTTACAGATTTCGGCAGTTCGAGATTAGATTTCAATTGTTAGAGTTCTAAATATGACAAAATTTAACAGGGAGCTCAAAAATGAATGGATTTTGACAGATGCAGTTGAATATTCGATATATTTTAACAATTTCAATTGAAAATGTAACATATTTGCAACGTGAAAGAGTTATACAGAAAAAATATATGAGATTTTGACACTTGGGGCTGAAAATTTTATAGTTGTTTTAGATTTAAATTGTTAGAGTTGTAACAATGATAAAATTTAACAGGTGCAGCCAAAAAAATAACAAATTTTGACAAATGCATTTGAAAATCTGGTAAATTTTAACAATTTCAATTCATGTAACATATTTATAGAGATGTACTGAAAAATATGTCAGATTTCGACAGTTGGAGCTGAAAATGTTTACAGATTTCGAGAGAACGAGTTTAGATTTCAATTGTTAGAGATGTAAATATGATAAATTTAAGAGGTAGAGCTAAAAAAGTAATGGATATTGACAAAAGCATTTGAAAATTTCAACAATTTCAATTGAAAATGTAACATTTGCAGAGTTCTGTTGAAAAATATGTTAACTTTAGACAGTTTCGGCTGAAAATTTTACAGATTTCGACAGCTTGAGTTTATAATTAAATGTTAGAGTAGTAAATTTGACATGTATTAACAGATGTAGCTGAAAAATTCATGGATTTTGACAAATGCATTCGAAAATTTGATAATTTGTAACAATTTCAATTGGAAATTTAACATATTTGCTGAAAAATATTCCAGATTTCGATAGTTGGAGCTGCAAATTTTATAGATTTCGGGAGTTGGAGCTTAGATTTCAATTGTTAGAGTTGTAAATTTGACAAAATGACAGAATTAGATGATTGCATTGGAAATTGAACAGATTTGAATTATTTCAGACGAAAATATGACAATTTTGGAAAATTTCAGTTGAAACTTTTGACAACAGCGATCAAATCCTAGCTCTGTAGCTTTGTATTTAAATAGTTGTGCTGATAAATTGACAGAATTGGATAATTGAAATTGAAAATTGAACATATTTGAACTTCACAGTGAAAATTTGGTAAATTTCGACAGATGCTATTGTAAATTACAGCTGAAGGTAAAAAGTTGACAGATTTTAACAGTTGCAGATGCAAAAGATTTTGATTATTCCACTTTAAAAATAATAGATTTTGACACAAAGTTGACAGATTTGACTAATTCCAATAGAAAATTTGACAGATTTCATGTCTTGTACTTTGAAATGTACAAGACATTTACAATGTCTTCCACTTTATGTATTCCACTTTAAAAATGGTAGCTTTTGACACTAAGTTGACAGATTTGGCTAATTCTAATAGAAAATTTGACAGATTTGATATGTTGTACTTGTAAATTTGATACAATTTCTCAATAGGTGGTAAAATATTAAACTGCTACGGAAATTTGCCATATGCCATGCTATATATTGCTTATAATTTTAGTGCATGCAAAGTACTTATAGTTTATAGTTCTTGTAACAATAATTAAAACTTAAAATATATATGAGCAAGTTTCAATAGAAAATTTGACAGATTTGATATGTTGAACTCGTAAATTTGATACATTTCTCAATAGGAGACAAGAAAATTTAACTGCTACGGGACAGATTTGAATTAAAGAGTGAAAATTTGGTAAATTTCGATTGATGCTATTACAGTAAATTACAGCTGAAAGTAAAAAGTCGACAGATTTTACCAGTTGCAGATGCAAATGATAGATTTTGGTTATTCCTCTTTGAAAAGGGTAGATTTTGACACAAACTTGACAGATTTGGCTAATTCCAATTGAAAATTTGACAGATTTCATTGTAAATTACAGATGAATTTGATAATTGCAATTGAAAATTGAATAGATTTGGACTATAGTGTGAACATTTGGTAGATTTCGACATATGCTATTGTAAATTACAACTGACGGTAAAAAGTCGACAGATTTTTCCAGTTGCAGATGCAAATGAAAATTTTGGTTATTCCACTTTAAAAATTGTAGATTTTGACACAAACTTGACAGATTTTGCTAATTCCAATAGAAAATTTGACTCATTTGATGTGTTGTACTTGTAAGTTTGATAAAATTTCTCAATAGGAGATTAACAAAAATTAAACTGCTACGGAAATTTGGTACAATTTCTCAATAGGAGATAAAAAAATGAACTGCTGCGGAACAGATTTGAACTAGAGAATGAAAATTAAGTAAATTTCGATAGAAGCTATTACAGTAAATTACAGCTGAAGGTAAAAAGTCGACAGATTTTACCAGTTGCAGATGCAAATGACAAATTTTGATTATTCCACTTTAAAATGGTAGATTTTGACACAAATTTGATAGATTTGATATGTTGTACTTGTAAATTTGATACAATTTCTCAATAACAAAAATTGAACTGCTGCGGAAATTTGGCATATGCCATGCCATATATAGTTTTAGTGCATGCAAAGTACTTATAGTTCTTGTAACAATAATTAAAAATTAAAATATATTGAGCAAGATTCAATAGAACATTTGACAGATTATAAATTGCTTATAGTTTTAGTGCATGCAAATTTATAGTTCTTGTAACAGTAATTAAAAATTATCATATATTGTGAAAGATTCAATAGAAAATTTGACAGATTTGATATGTTGTACTTGTAAATTTGAAACAATTTCTCAATAGGAGATAAAAAATTGAACTGCTACGGAGCAGATTTGAACTAGAGAGTGAAAATTTGGCAAATTTCGATAAGTGCTATTACATTAAATTACAGCTGAAGGTAGAAAGTCGACAAATATTAACAGTTTTAGATGCAAATGACAGATTTTGATTATTCCACTTTAAAAATGGTAGATTTTGATACATACTTAAGAGATTTGCCTAATTCCAATAGAAAATTTGACTGATTTGATATGTTGTACTTGTAAATTTGATACAATTTCTCAATAGGAGATAAAAGACTGAACTGCTACGGAACAGATTTGAACTAGAGAATGAAAATTTAGCAAATTTCTATAGATACTATTACAGTAAATTACCGCTGAAGGTAGAAAGTCGACAAATATTAACAGTTTCAGATGCAAATGACAGATTTTGATTATTCCACTTTAAAAATGGTAAATTTTGACACAAACTTAACAGATTCGGCTAATTCCAATATTCCAATGGTTTGATGTGTTGTACTTGTAAGTTTTATACAATTTCTCAATAGGAGATTAACAAAAATTGAACTGCTACAGAAATTTGGCCACGCCATACGCCAATATGCCATGCCATACATTGCTTATAGTTTCAGTGCATGCAAAGTACTTATAGTTCTTGTAACAATAATTAAAACTTAATATTTTGAGCAAGATTCCCATCAATGGGCCATTATACGTGACACGAGTTTCGTGATTTACACAAATAAAAACGTATTTCATAGATAATTAAAAGTTTATAAACCTAGTCTTAACAGGATTTTGAGTCTATTTTATATTACGGTCGGATCGTCATACTTTTGCCCGCTTTATAAATCGATATTACGTGACAGGCATTAGTTCGAAACAAATAAATATGTGCAACAGCAATATTTATTAAAAATCCAGCCGGAACGGAATTTCAGGTCACGAGGTCAGATTATCCGGATCCGTATTATTACACAATTTCACTCGAAACTTTTATAGCAACAGAAAAGATGATATAAGTTTACAAATCGAAGCATTTATAGATTTATTTGTGCAATAATCACATATGCCATGCTTAGAACATTCATGATGATGAATGTTCTAAGTCAAGTTCTCCCAGTTCTCCTCAATGCATGATTCAATTGGAGCATTTATAGTTTATTTTATTTATTTATACAATAATCACATATGGCATGCTTTTAATGAAAAATACTTTTTACTCTGTAAACAATTTTTTTAAATTTTAGACTGTATCGTTTTTAGGTTTAATTTGTAACGTGTACTTGTTCTTATGTCATTTTTTTTCTTCTTTGATGTGATGTGTGATGAATATGTATTCGACTAAACAAATATCACTGTTAATAAATATATATCTACGTGCTTAGAACATTTGATGCATGATTGCAATCGGACATGGATGTGGGTCGTTATTATTAACAAAAATTCTAAAAAGTCTAAAAATTATAACAATGAAGAAAAATTGCAAAATGTAGGTGACAATATGCAGGTACACTAAGTAATACAAACAACAATACATTTCACACACAATATCACAGTAGTCAGATTGGTCAATAGTCAATTAGTCAATAGTAGTCAATATCCAGATTCACAGGTCAGATATATTGTGCAGTTATGTATTAAGGTTGTTATGTGGTTTCAAAAAAAAGGAGACTTAGTGAGTATTTTTTTCAGTAATGAGATATATAAATACGCTGGTGTAACAATTATGTAACTTGATGTTCTTTAATGTTTATATCCACGTAGTAAGGGTAAAGATGGAAGTGCCTCATGTAATGGGTAGTATTCCACTTGTGATGGAGGCATTAGCCGCGTAGAGTATACGTTGTAACATGTAATATTGTGTGGATAATGAGTAGCTCCGTATAATACGTAGCAGCCATAATTGCAATGTAATTACTTTGGTGATAATAAATGTAGGCCTGAAATTATAAAATTGTAATCCTTGTTCTAATTAGATTAATAGCGTCCTATTTGAAGCGTATATTGATAGCGTTGGTTTATCTTCGTGCGACTAATCTGATACTTGTTCGGTTTCGCTGATTGATATGGAATGTGTGGTGAATGATTAGTGCAAGTGCACGTATCATCGGTAACATTAAGCTAAACAATAACAATGGTCGTTATTTATAACCGCGGAACGGTTTCTCGGGACTGTGCCTTGACCTCGAACAAAAGAGTAGTGACTCATGCAATAAAAAACGTAAACATTGCGACTGGTTTGTGTTTTGATACGTTTAGCAATGCATTTAATTAGTGTGTGATATGTGGGAAAGTAGTGGATTTGTGTGATTGAGAGGGCGAAGACTAAAATTAATAGAGCTCGTACCTAGGCTTTCCATTAAATTTAATGCAGCAATTAACTTGGGTTTTAGTTCGCGAGTTAAATAATTAACAGAAACTTCAGGCGACTTTGTTGTATAATTAAATCTGTTTATGATTGAATAATATAAATGGTTAAAGGGGGTTGAAGTTTGGTGGTTAATGAAAGAAACTAGCCGCCACTGATTCGTCGTCCCTCGCCATTGTGCTCGGATGTTTTGGAGCAATATCTGCCTTAAATTTACATCAAGTGTTTAGCCGGTTTATAACGGTAATGAAATTTCCTCCGCTATGTAAATCAATGTCAATTGGACGAGACATTCGAATTTTGCTCTAACTTCCGTTTGCGTCTACATCGCGACGCCTTGCCGGTTCCGCTAACTTAGTTTGTATTCCGTATCAGTGAGTTCGCGGGAACGGACAGACCTACAAGACGTGATCTGCTAACAATGTGCCTTGTACCTTCTACCATCGTTCTTCAAAAAAAGAATTCCGTGCGGATACTACAGCGTAAAAATCGCGACACCGCAATAAAATACTTCACGGAATTACCATTAACTCTAGAGTTAAGTTATAAAATTATAAATACAGCAGGGAGAGTATTACTGCCAAGAGTAATATTTAGATTTTTCAACTCCTTAGTGAAGTAGGTACGCGCAGACTAGGGCCGTAAAATATTTTTACGGCATTTAACATTTACTACAGTTCCTTGTAGAAGTTTTTTTGCTGCCAGGATAAATGATTAAATATCACCTCTCGCTGCGCTGAATTGATACCATTGCTAGTTCCACTTCCCCCGAAAATGTGTTATTCAACTGCTTATCGCGATGTCACGTTGCTATCTTCTTATCACATCACATTCTCCTTCATTCAATACGGATATCGAATCCTATTGCTAGGCATTTACATTTTGAAAGCAAGAATTTTAAGGCGTAAGAAGATTGTAGGCTCATGCATTCAATGGGTTCTACTCCTGTACAGGAATCATGCATTACATGAAATAATTCCACTCGGATCATAATGCACGCTTAAAGCCTCGCCTCGGAATAAATCGTGAAAGGGAAGACCGAGACGGCATTGCCAATAATATAAATAAATATTTCCATAACTGTATTTCTCCTGTTCGTATTTGTGTAGTACTAAACACGGATGGGCAAATATTTGTAGTGTGTTGAGGTAGACTACATTATATTGCAGACATGGTAATGGTTACAACAAACACTAATCCCGTCATAAGCATAAACGTAAGCAGCCTCGAGACAGCTTCTTTTGCTTAACCAGGTGCAAAATGTTAACAAAAAGTACACGGCTGCAATATAAATCGTTACTCTCGCACAAACAAAACGTATTTTAGCACATTCATCAAACGTGCAGAAGGACAAAAGGAATCATCGACATTTGCGATTTATCTGTTTACGGCAATTTCGCCGCCTCACTTACCATTGCGCTATATGATTCATAAACTTTGTTGTTCCAGTTTCCTGATTGCGATTGTAATAATATTATTATTGCGTGTGTATGCCGTGCACACATAATATTATTTCAACCACTCAAGTCTCTGACGACTCATTTAAATACAATCCGAATAAATAAATCACAACACAATTACACGATTTAAATACACATTAAGTCAAACTTCATTCACGTAATAAAACCACCACAAGCGAATATTAATACATTCAATTACGAAACTAGCCATAAATAAACTGCGTTAAAAGTGTTAAAACGTACTAATCGCTAAATTGATCAATAAACCATTTGACCTTTGCGTTTATTGCACTACTAAAATTATTACGAAACGTATCATTGCTTACTAACATTTCGACAAACTGTCGGCAGAGAATGAAATGAATCAACTCCTGCGGTCGTAACTTATAGTTCATCTAACTTCAAATGCACGAAACTTTATACGAATACCACGTATACAATCACAATTCGTTACTTCCGGTGGAGAAAGAAACCGACCGTTTGATTCATAGA
This sequence comes from Othius punctulatus, assembly GCA_951805005.1. Lineage (NCBI taxonomy): Eukaryota > Metazoa > Arthropoda > Insecta > Coleoptera > Staphylinidae > Othius > Othius punctulatus. The sequence continues at coordinate 35,001,225 of OX638147.1, read as the reverse complement.
AATCACTTATTTAAACATATTTACATTTATAATGCCTGCACAAATCGCAGCTACATTCATATACGTACGAAATAGATATTATACACTCAAGTTGTGAAGTATACTATTATAGCCGAGGTCTGTTGTATTACGAGGCGCGTATCGCCGAGCCATACATCACCCAAGGCTATAATAGTTTTCATCACCATGGTGCGTATACTGTTTTTTGCACTACTAGAACAATTAAGGCGGAAACTGACTGCCATCACGTCACGTGAGCGCACGTGTTGTTACGCTACCTCACGTGACTGCCATCACGTCACGTAAGCTCACGTGTTGTTACGCTACCTCACGTGTAGTTACGCTACCTCACGTGTTGTTACGCTACCTCACGTGACTGCCATCACGTCACGTGAGCGCACGTGTTGTTACGCTACCTCATGCGTTGTTGCGCTAGCTCACGTGACTGCCACACGTCACGTGAGCTCACGTGTTGTTATGCTACCTCACGTGACTGCCATAACGTCACGTGAGCTCACGTGTTGTTACGCTACCTCACGCGTTGTTACGCTACCTCACGTGAGTGTCATCACGTGACGTGAGTGTCATCACGTCACGTGAGCTCACGTGTTGTTATGCTACCTCACGTGACTGCCATCACGTCACGTGAGCTTACGTGTTGTTACGCTACCTCAAAGCGTTGTTACGCTACCTCGCGTGACTGCCATCACGTCACGTGAGCTTAAGTGTTGTTACGTTACCTCAAGTCATTGAAGAAAAGTGTGCAGTGACGTTTAGCATGGTTGTTTCATATACCAGAACTACACTGATATCACGTGAAAGCACGTGAGAAGGTCGCGAAAGCACGTGAAAAGCTCGCGAAAGCACGTGAAAAGCACGTGAGGTCATGTGATGTGATGGTAGTCTGTTTCCGCATTTACATTCATTTAAAATTAAATTATTAAAATATATCAAAAATGTCATCACATCAATCCGTTGCATCAGATCATATTAAGCTGTCATCACATAAATCAACTTCACACTGCTTTGACTATTTTTTTTTACTAGTAGTGCAAAAAAAATCACAAACAACAAAACAATTGAATATGACCAACGTTTGTCATCACATCAATCCGTTGGATCAGATCATATTAAGCTGTCATCACATAAATCAACTTCACACAGCTTTGACTAGTTTTTTTACTTGTAATGCAAAAAAAAAAAAATCACAAACAACAAAACAATAAAATATATCAAACATTTGTCATCACATCAATTCATTTGATCTGATCACATCAAGCTCCCATCATATGAATCAACTTCACACTGGTTTGACTGGTTTTTTGACTAGTAGTGCAAAAAAAACATAAACAACAAAATTTATGTACTTTGTTTTATTTCTGTATGTGACACCTGTTAAACTTTATTATAACGTTCCATACCAAAATCATATAAAACACAGGAAGGTGTTTCACAAAAAAATAACAACAAAGATTGCACATATGTAATAATTCCTGGGTGAAATCAGGGTGAATTATTGTTTATAATATTATTTATAATATATTTGTAACATAATTCCCAGGCCTTTTTATAACATAAGGTTAACCATTCGACGCAGGATAGCCAACTTGATAGAAAATCACCAAAAAGTGATAATCGCAAAAAAATGTCACGAGGTATTGTCCCGAAAGCGTCGATATTTTCTTTAGATTAGGTAGCCATTCTGAATAATAAATAAAGGTTATGTAGATCATACAATCATTATTCAGATTGACTGAGCACTCTAAAGATTTATGAAATATTCTACAGATTAGGCCATTAATCTACAGATTGATTACATATCTTAGTATTCTACAAACTATTCTATAGATTTGTTGCTATTCTGAAAATAACCTCGATAATCTATACCTAAGGATAACCTAAGATTTATGAAATATTCTACAGATTAGGCCATTAATCTATAGATTGATTACATATCTTAGTATTCTACTAACTATTCTACAAATTTGTTGCTATTCTGAAGACAACATGGATATTCTGAAGATTTATAAACTATTCTACAAAGACTATTTTGTTGAAGATTTTGTAGATTTACTACATATTGTCCACATTGACTACCTATTCTGCAGATCATTAATTTGCCCAATCATTGTCCAGATTGACTGAGCCCTCTAAAGATTCATGAAATATTCTACAGATTAGGCCATTAATTGATTACATATATCCACAAACTATTCTACAGATTTGTTACTATTCTGAAGACAATATGGATATTCTGAAGATTTATAAACTATTCTACAAAGACTATTTTGTTGAAGATTTTGTAGATTTACTACATATTGTCCACATTGACTACCTATTCTGCAGATCATTAATTTGCCCAATCATTGTCCAGATTGACTGAGCACTCTAAAGATTCATGAAATATTCTACAGATTAGGCCATTAATTGATTACATATATCCACAAACTATTCTACAGATTTGTTGCTATTCTAAAGATAACATGGATATTCCGAAGATTTATCAACGATTCTGCAAAGACTATTTTGTTAAAGATTATCTAGATTTACTACATATTGTCCACATTGACTACCTATTCTGCAGATCATTAATCTGCACAATCATTATTCAGATTGACTGAGCACTCTAAAGATTTATGAAATATTCTATTGATTAGGCCACTAATCTATAGATTGATTACATATCTTAGTATTCTACAAATTATACTACAGATTTGTTACTATTCTGAAGATAACCTGGGTATTCCGAAGATTTATCAACTATTCTGCAAAGACTTTATTTTTAAACATTACGTAGATTTACTACATATTGTCCACATTGACTACCTATTCTGCTGCAGATCATTAATCTGCACAATAAATGTCCAGATTGACTGAGCACTCTAAAGATTTATCAACCATTCTGCAAATACTATCTTGTTAAAAATTATATAGATTTACTACATATTGTCCACATTGATTACCTATTCTACTGCAGATCATTAATCTGCACAACCATTGTTCAGATTGACTGAACACTGTAAAGATTTATGAAATATTCCACAGATTAGGCCATTAATTGATTACATATCTTGGTATTCCACAAACTATTCTACAGATTTGTTGCTAGTCTGAAGATAACCTTGATATTCCGAAGATTTGTCAACTATTTTGCAAAGACTATTTTTCCAGAAGGCTGACTGTTTATCCAGTAACTTCACAGTTCTGCAGATTTTTACAAAAAAAAAATAGATGAACTAACCAATCTTGAAAACAGCTCTTAGTATTCCACAAACTATTCTACAGTTTTCTTGCTACTCTGAAGATAACCTGGATATTCCTGTTCTTCTACATATTCGTGAATATAAAATATTAATGAATGGTGTTTACCTAACCATATAGATGATTGATTAGCTGTTCTGCAGATTATTTGTAGGTATAACATTTTTCTACAGATAATCTGCAGAACTGCTTATCAATCATCTATAGAATGACTAGAGAAACAGTCTTCATTAATATTCTATTTTAATGAATATGTAGAAGAACGGACACATTCGCAAATACTTGTTATACTTCTTGAGTACGTAGCTGTTTTCAAGATTGGCTAGTTCATCTGAACAATTTTTGTAAAAATCTGCAGAACTGTGATAAGCAGTCGTTCTGGAAAGTCTTCTGGAAATATAGTTTTTGCAGAATAGCTGATAAATCTTCGGAATATCCAGGTTATCTTTAGAGTAGCAAGAAAGCTGTGGAATAGTTTGTGGAATACTAAGAGCAGTTTTCAAGATTGGCTAGTTCATCTAATTTTTTTGTAAAAATCTGCAGAACTGTGAAGTTACTGCATAAACAGTCCGTTATTCTATATATTAATTAATATAGAATATTAATGAATACTGTTTCTCTAGTCATTCTATAGACGATTACTGAATTTAGGCTGAATTTAAATTTCAAAAAAGATACTATACATAGGGAACAATGTTGAGTCAATATACAAAATAACCGGAGAATTTTCAGACCAAACACCTCAACATAGCAACATAGTTAATTCATTAGCTGTTCTGCAGATTATCTGTAGAAAAAATCTATACCTACAAATAATCTGTGCAGAACAGCTAATCAATCATCTATAGAATGACTTGAAAAACAGTATTCATTAATATTCTATATTAATATTATTTTATTTTGTTACAATTCTATACATTGGCAGAACTGTGACTGTATAGTCATTCTACTAATTGATTAACAATTCTACAGATGACCTGGCCTTTAGTGTTGTGCAGTTTGTGAACATCAGATTAATCATCCAATCCGCATATTGACTACATCTTCTACAGATGGGATGTTTATTCTGCAAATTCACTAGTAATTTGTAATTTTGAAAATTGACTAGCCATTTTGGAGAATAACCATGCGTTTTATAGATTTATCATATATTCTGCAGATTAACTAAGTAATCTGAGTTTGTGTACATGAGATTGATCATCATGAAACGATGTATATAATATATAATAAACTTTTTTTAAAAATTCGCAAATCCGCATATTGACTACGTCTTCTACAGATGGGATGTTTATTCTGCAAAATTTACTAGTAATTTGTAATTTTGGAAAGTGACTAGCCATTCTGAAGAATAACCATGCGTTTTCTGGAGATTAACTATGTAATTTCGGGCAGACTGTTTATTCTGCATATTCACTAATAAATTTGGAAATTGACTCGTTATTCTGAAGATACAGAGCGTTCAAGAAAGTATTGTCAACTTTTACGCTGGATATACTATTCTGCAAATTCACTAATAAATTTGGAAATTGACTCGTCATTCTGAAGATACAGAGCGTTCAAGAAAGTGTTGTCAACTTTTACGGTGGATATCACGATTTTTTAAAAATTTTCGTCTAGTATGACTGACTAATGCTAACTAAAATTTGCTAAATTTCCCAAAAATGGTATTGTACCAAAATGTGAAGACTATATTAACTGGCCTAATATGATTTTTACTGGATACACTCGAATTTGTCATAAAAGTAGCAGAACTAGCGATTTAGGAATTAAACGTATTAATTTGCTTTCTAACTCTAATTTTTAGAATTTTTATGAGGTAGATTATAAAGTAGTGAATGAAGTAGAGAATTATTTTAATGAATGGGAGTAAATTATGTCTTTAGATTTTTATCTTTTGTCTTTTGTGTATCTGATGTGTAGTTTTATGTATTAAAATTTCAAACTTTTGATTCTGTACAATACAGAGGCATAACTCTTGGGGGACGTTATTATTTCGTTTCGGAGTTCTGCCACCATTATTTAATAATCTGCGGAATTCGTAGGGTGGAGACGCTTTGTACCGTAGGCATATTAATATAATCTGCACGGAGAGCAACTTTAAAACGTACCCGTGCAACCTCCTAGTTCCCAGATGTATCATTTTCATGGGCACCGCGCTTGTTATTTAGATAAATTATAATTAAAATAAGCCGAGCAATTTTGATACGCCTAATGCGCGGGGGCGTGTTAACAACGGCGGTAACCCAAATGAAACCGTGTACGATTTTTCACGCGAGGCGTTAGCCGAGTTAAAAACTGCTCACGTTGTTGGCGGTCAATTTTTTCAGCGGCGAACCAGTTTCAGCGTTCTTTACTTTCAGGAATCTGGAACACGCAATGCGTATCGTTAATGCTATTATTTGTTTTACTCGAGCAGTTAAATCCGAGTGTATTTGTAATCATATACGTAGCGAAGTCACGCTTCCTTTCTGCAATTTCTGTGATTGCCGTCAAAAATCCGTCAACGCGATTCTCGTACTTCCCCTTCTGGGTTATTTTTATTCTTTAGCCTCCTTCACATTTCACTCAGCTTGCTTACCCTCACTTACCAACAATATAATTCTACATTATATCGTACACTTATTGAATTGACATAAAGTATGTTTCATTAAATATAACAAACACTTTTCTTTGTTTATATCACACTGTTTATTAAAATTAGTGATTACAGTTTCGATCACGTTCTGATCATTATCAAACTTAAAGTAAAATAAAACACCCATTTATACATATATTTTTTAATAAACAGTAATAAACAAAGAAAACTGATTCTTTTATTCAATTTCATCATGTATCAAGAAGTAGATGCCTCCAACATTGACCAGTATGTTTCATTGTTTAATGAACAAAGTTCTACATAAACCTTGGAATTAATATAAACCATATGCACAACAATTTCAATAAGTAAATACGTTAAAAATAGAAAAATATGATAACAGCGGAAACGTATTGTGTCGCTGCGTTAATGACGCGTTTTTAAACACAATGTAAATAACTCATGAAGGTAAAGATAAAACGTCAATGACGAGTATGCATAATGCTGATAAGCACTTCCAGCAAATAGTGTAAATGTTACTACAATATCGCTAGCTTTACAATTTATAGATTCCACTGAACGCTCTAAGGCAGTGGTTGTAACTAATTGTCCTGAAAATATGACAAAATATAACAAATTAATTACAAAAATGTATTTAGTTATAGACAATAAAATGATTGTAAGACACCGATATAATTAACTTTTGAACTAAGCCATAGCTTTTCAGAAATCTTCTTTAATGCAAATTTTGAAATCGTATAATAAAAATCGCTTATCAACTTTCGCGTTTGCGAAGTTTTAGTTTCCAAAGTGTTTAACCTCGGCATATAAATATGAAACTATACATTGGAAATTCCACTTTACATACTTAACTAGATTACTTGAAAGAAGTTGCAGATTCTTTTGTCGTGTGTAATAAGCCACGTTACAAAAATAAATTCACTCTGAAATAGAAATGAAGGCTTTAAAAACCGTAATTCTTGTGGATTTAATATGTCTCATGCTTTTATATGTGTATAAATAAGTACCGAGTATTTCTCACTCATAACTTTTACTTTTGAAAGTTAATCTTGAATAACACATGCATACCCACATGTACTAGCAATTATAATAAATTAGAGGCATTATTATACACATTTCAAATAAATAAATAATACATACACAATAATGTTGACTTTATTGAGTGCAGGTCAACCATTACGTTTGCTTAATTTAACAGTACACGGGATTGCCAGTTTTGACTCCCCCACCAGTTTAATCGCTCAAATATTAAATGTTCTCGAGCCTACGAAACTCGAACCAGTGACGTTTTCCATTATCTTATCCACCCTCGCCTTATTTACTACTATTGATTGAAAATGTATAATTAGTTTCTCGTCTACATTATAATTTTTATAAACAATAGACGTTCACTTTTCTAAGTGCAACGTTCGCGTTGCTAAGGCTAGCAAACTAGCTGAATAGTTTATATGAGGAAGATTCTTGTTAAACTAATTAGCTATTATGTTATATATTATAGCGGGTTTCACGAGTTGATTACAAATTTGCACAGTGAATCCAAAAACGCGGTTTGTAAGTTTGTTAACGCAAATATTTGAAGACGTTAGGAAGCCCCCAATGGAAGGGCGAAAAGGTATAAAAAGGCGCTCTTCTCTTAACTTAATTAATAACAGACCTGACCATTCCAACCCTGCACAAAATAATAACTTGCATGCAATATTTACATAACAGCAAAGATGAACATAGTAATTCACTGCCGTCAGATTTTGCGGAAAGTAAAATTCCAGTTTCAACCACAAAATCCCTGCAAATCCCGCACGAATTTTGCGTGTACCTGCGAAAATTCCACAAAAATAGTCAACCCCGCGGAATTTCGCCGCAATTTTTCGTCGTGTGTTTTTATATTATAAATTCGTAACTTAATTTAATAATACAAATTTCGAGGGTTTTGTGAATATTCAACTTTTTAACAGAGAAGTAACCATATTTACAAGTATATCAGTTGCCTGGCTTGTACAATAAATATAGGTTGGCAGTACATACTTCATAACCTATCTCAACTGAGACGTCTTCAAACTACCACATATGGAAGCACTTAGACAGTTGATCTACCAACAATTACTAACAGACACATTACTCATAAAACGAACGAAATTAAGTTTTCACGATAATTTGATATTAGATTCGTGTACAGTACACCTGAAACTACTTCTCCTGAAAATTTGGCAAAGTTTCAGTATTAAATATGGTAGAATATCAAACATATATCTTTTAGCATTGACAAGTATGGGTTTGCTATTACTGAAATTTCTGAAAATTTATTATATGCAAATTTGATATTAGATTCGTGTACAGTACACCTGAAACTAATTCTCCTGAAAATTTGACAAAGTTTCGGTATTAAATAAGGGAGAAAATCAAACATATAACTTTCTGCATTGATAAGTATGGGTTAGCTATTACTGAAATTTCTGAAAATTTATTATATGCAAATTTGATATTAGATTCGTGTACAGTACATCTGAAACTAATTCTCCTGAAAATTTGACAAAGTTTCAGTATTAACTAAGGGAGAAAATCTCGTACAAGATACGAAATTGGAAATATCACAGAAAATATATCTATCACTAAAATCTAGTGCAAGATACGAGATGGAAATATTACTGAAAATATATAACATTAAATTAGGGGGTCCTCCATCCGGGAATTCCCATTCCAATTCCGATTCCAGCCCGATCTTCGTAAATTCCACGCGAATTTTCCACTTGAATTAAGATATTACACATTTTACTATATATTTCTATCTTAAATTCCCGTTGAAATATCAGCTCTGACCCACTGGCAAGCGTTCGCTGCGAAGCAGAAAAGCACAGGCTTTGGCCGATGCATGGAATGTTAAATTCGTAATAAGCAAGACACTCGCATCCATCGCACATCATTGTATTCACAATTATCCGGATCAGATTGCAAAATTATCTAGATATATGTATTACAATTATCCGGATCAGAATACAAAATTTTTCGGATATATTAGGATCTGTATTCACAATTATCCGGATTAGAATGCAAAATTATCTATATATATGTGTTAGGATTTGTATTCACAATTATCCTGCTTAGAATGCCAAATGATCTGGATATAAGTATTAGAATTTGTATTCACAATTATCCGGATCAGAATGCAAAATGATCTGGATATATTGGGATCTGTATTCACAATTATCCGGATACCAGATTATAGATACAATTTCAGATACAATATTATCCGAATATATTAGGACCTTTATTCACAATTATCCGGATTAGAATGCAAAATTATTTGGAAATACATATTAGGATTTTGTTCACAATTATCCAGATCAGAATGCAAAGTTATCTAGATATATTAGGATCTGTATTCACAATTATCCTGATCAGAATGCAAAATTTTCTATATATTAGGATCTTTATTCACAATTATCCGGATCCGAATGCAAAGTTATCACGATATATTAGGATCTGTATTCACAATTATCCGGATCAGCTAGCAAAATTATCTGGATATATTGTCTGTTTAATGCAAGAACTAGGTAACTCCATTTTTCAAGTTTGGGAGAAATCGGCAAGAACAGTTTTACCGATTCTTTAGCAGGTATTTTTTACAAGCTTACTTAAACATAAGACCCCGTTTTATGTTGTCCCACCCTTTTTGTTGTAGTTATTAGTAAGGAGGAGTCAATTAACTTAATATCTCCAAAATGCAAAAAATGACTTAGCTGGTTCTTGCATTAAGCAGACGATATGTATTAGAATTTATATTTACAATTATCCGGATCAGAATGCAATATTTTCTGGATATATTAGGATCTTTATTCACAATTATTAGGATTAGAATGCAAAATCATCTAGATATATGTATTAGAATTTGTAATTTCAATAATCCGGATCAGAATGCCAAATGATCTGGATATAAGTATTAGAATTTCTATTTTAAATTATCCGGATTAGAATGCCAAATGATCTGGATATATTAGGATCTATAGATCTGTATTCACAATTATCCGGATCAGAATGCAATATTATCTGAATATATTAGGAACGTTATTCACGTTATTTACGTTAGTTACAATTATCCGGATTAGAATGCAAAATTATTTGGATATACATATTAGGATTTTATTCACAATTGTCCAGATCAGAATGCAAAGTTATATGGATATATTAGGATCTGTATTCACAAGTATCTGGATCAGATTGCAAAATTATCCGGATATATGTATTAGAATTTATATTTACAGTTATCCGAATCAGAATGCAAAATGTTCTGAATATATTAGGATTTTTATTCACAATTATCCGGATTAGAATGCAAAATTATCTGGATATATGTATTAGAATTTGTAATCACAATTATCCGGATTAGAATGCCAAATGATCTGGATATAAGTATTAGAATTTGTATTTACAATTATACGGATCAGAATGCAAAATTATGTGGTTATATTAGGACCTGTATTCACAATTATCCGGATCATCCATGGTACATCATTATATTCACAATTATCCGGATCAGATTGCAAAATTATCTAGATATATGTATTAGAATTTAAATTCACAATTATCCGGATCAGAATGCAAAATTATTTCGATATATTGGGATCTTTAATTATAATTATCCAGATCAAAATGAAAAATTATCTGGATGTATGAAAATAATTTAAATCTATATTCAAAATTATCCGGAATCCGAAAGCGGCTTACTTCGTACAATTGTTATATTTACACGAACTATTATAATTTTTAATTGATTTTAGTTCCAAGTTGTAACCAATGGGATTATGGGTATGAGAAATATTAAAATTCTTCAATTTCTCTCCGGATATTACTGTATGCATATCCGACGAAATTGCCGATTATAGATTAGCCCTATCGTGGCCAATCACAGTAATCGATGCCCTAAATATAAAAATAGGTTTATATTTGGTCGCGGCTTAACGGCAGGTGGCCTTAATTAAATTTTCTATTAGGTATCAGCTGCATTGGAACTAATTTTAAATACTACACCAATTTGATTTTCAATGGAATTTGTAGTTTTAAATACTACATAGATTTGATTTTCAATGGAATTTGTTGTTTTAAATACTACATCGATTTTATTTTCAATGGAATTTGTTGTTTTAAATACTACATCGATTTTATTTTCAATGGAATTTGTTGTTTTAAATACTACAGCGATTTGATTTTCGATGGAATTTGTAGGGTGCAATAATCAATAACTTCAGAACCGGTAGAATAGTTTTTACTTAATTATCCGGTATTCAGTTTTCGTGTATAAATGGGTATTGCATCTTTGGAGATTATTATACGTGAATATCCATCAATAGTACTTGCAGTATTTTAATATTAAAAATTATAAATATAATAATAATAATAATAATAATAATATATATAATTATATTTATACAATTTTTAATTATCCGGTATTCAGTTTTCGTGTTTAAATGGGTATTGCATCTTTGGAGATTATTGTGAATATCCATCAATAGTACCTGCAACATTTTAATATCGATGTTTGTAGAGTAAATGCAATTGTGTAATTTAGTCGGGGGTTTTCTACGAGCTTTTCAAATGGGTCTTAAAATGTTAGCGAGAATCTTCGTATAATCAAGTTCACCTGAGGAACACAATAATCCCAGCGAAGCCCTTAGAAATACTGAATACGCATTCTACCCGTTAATTAATCACGTGATATTCGATCATTAATCATCGCGTTGTATAACAATGCCACAATCCTCAAATGAACGTCGCAATTTCTACAATTGGTCAATTAACTTTGCATTATACCATTCCTCACATTAAAATATATTTTTGCACCATAATATATAAAAGTTGCCAGTTTATATCGGTTGATGCGTATGAATTATAAATGCTGATTAATATCTGCTATTATTAATATGATGTTTATGGTTGAATAGACGTTCTTTCATATTAATTATACAGTGTGCGGTAGTGCAGACTGGTAGTTTTAAAAATGTTGTACGCAATAGTGGGAAGTATGCTTCATACGTTTAGTAGTATTTCTTTGTTTCGGAATAGCTTCTAATTGGTAAAAAAAGTATTATTATAGAGTGGTTGGCGTTTCACGTATTTGGTTCATGTTTATGCATTTGTTGTTAGCTAAGAACAAATTGTGTATTTAGCGGAAGATAAATAAATTGCGGGATGAAAAATGCCGCTCTAAATAATACATCGGGTGGTAAGACTCTGCCCTCACGGCTGCCGCATTACTTTGTTCGCCCCAAAAACAAGGGCCTCGAGAGATTTAAAACATTTGTAGAGCAGTAGACCACCGGCCCGGGTCATACATTTTTTTCCTTAAGACACCCCTATTTTTTGCTATTTTACGGCGGGCCCATTTTTCGTGGCTGTGCAAGTGAATAAGTGTATAATAAATTTTAAAAACCCCCGGTTTATCTCTCCAAACGGAATTCACAATCACAATATTCGTTTTTCATACGAGGGGGGTGCGTGTGTGGATGCGCGCCCACGCATTGGGGCGGAAGTGCAACTTTGGCCCGTTTAAATTTATGCATCTTCAGGCCGTCTTTATTATGATCGAACAGATACGCGCATATCGGGCCAGTCCATCTCAAGTTATTGCATCCGCACCGGACCCTGTCCGATCCGCGATAACGATAAAAATAGTCAACCGAAATCGATTGGCAATGGCCGGGGAACGGGGAAGAAAGTGAAATCCACCCCCTAGGACTATAAAATACAACATCTTAACCCCATCTCTCTAAACTTTCACGAACTGTGTTGATACACTTTTAAGGCAAAGTTATGTGGCGCAGCTCGGATGTGATACATAAATAAAAAAATAACTTTTATACAAGTAATATATATTATTCATACGCCACGGCTACGACGGGATTAAATTATTTCATAGTTCGGGGATAAAGTATGTTCAAATCTTGTAGATTAATTATTAATAATAATAATGAAATATTTATGCTGCCCACTTTTAGCAGATGTTGGCTATGCGAATGCACACTAAGAGCTCTGGTCTCCAAAGCCCTTTAAATTTTCCTAATTATATAGGGTCTACTCAAACATGACCTCAGGCTTTTAATGTACAGCCCATATTATAATATAAACATAAATATAAATAACAATAGTACAAGAATAATGTCAGTTTCGCAAAAAAATCATGTTTCCTTAAATCTTTATAGGTCAAATTGGTTAAGTTTTTAACTTGAATATGCGTTAGAATCCATTAGATCTAAAAATTAGATCCAAAAAGTTTGTTGTATTTATTCGTTTTTTGCGGTAGTAAATTACACCACCGTCCGTTAAAAGATGATAAAATATGCATTGTTTAGTAATTCATAAAATAACAAATTATAAGACTTTTGCACCAATCTTCTTAAGCTACTTAAACTATTACAATCTATTAGATCCAACTAGTTTGCTGTATTTGCTCGTTTTTTGGGATAGTAAATTACACCACCATCCGTTAAAAGATGATCAAATATGCATTGTTTGGTAATTTGTAAAATAACAAATTATAAGACTTTTTGCACCAATCTTCTTAAGCTACTTGAACCATTAGAATCCATTATATCCAAAAAGTAGATCCAGAAAGTTTGTTGTATTTGTTCGTTTTTTGGGGTAGTAAAATACACCACCGTTAAAACATGATAAAATATGCATCGTTTAGTAATTCGTAAAATAACAAATTATAACACTTTTTGCATCAATCTTCTTAAGCTACTTAAACTACATGTACAAACACATCGATTATGTGCGCAATTTCCTACAGCACTTGCTATAAGTGCAGTTTGGGCGTATTTTCCTTTTTTAGTGCTGCAGAATCCACACCTTCGAGAAGTTGGTTGTTCAAACCAACAATTTTCAATGTACCCCAGTCTTGTACCTCATGTTCCAATTTTCCTCAATTTCTTGTTCGAAATCACATCCTTTGGTTCAGATGATTCTGTTGAAGGGACATCCATCAATAATACTTGTAACAATGAAGTTTTCATTTCCTGGCAATAGGAATTCACGTCTTAAGAGTCTTCTCCTAATATGTCTGGGATACACCGAAGACACCCTTACATTTATCTTCAGGCAAAATACTGCATCGTGAGTACTGAGTAGAATCTTGTTCTGGCTTTGGGGCCCTTTTTTAGCCAATTTGGGATAAATATCGAGTATTTCTTCCTCTTTTTGTTATAATTTGAAACACAAACAGAATTTTTGGGCAATTTTTGACAAATTTCGAATCTTGCCCAATTTTGTTATACAAGCGAAAATTTGATAATGCCTCGACCATCCGATGATGAAATGCCATTTTCTTGGATTAAATGTTAGGTGTATACGTTTTATTGTCGTAATTGTTTTTTTATAATCGTAGCATTGGTGGTACCAGCACCGACTAAAATTGGTCTTGGTAAAGCACTAAGTACGAGATTATCCTAGACGCCCACGCATTGGCTCGTAAGCGACTTATTTAAGACCTCTAGTAATGGGCGCGGTGCGTTGAGCGACAGAAGCGCGGTCGTATTATGCTGTTATAGGTTTAATTACCTCGTCACTGCATTGTGTGCGTCAGTCTGGTAGATCTTATTGTTAGTGCTGGAACTTATTTCGTAACGTTTGAGAGATTCAACGTTCATGTGGCACAGAAAGCCGACATCTTTTGTGGATTAGCTAATTATGCCGGACAAAGTATACAGGGTGTTCGATAAAGAACGATATAGCTGGCTGTCAATAAGTTGTGATGTAAATATGAGTAGTTTCAGACTCGAGTTTTGCAGTTTTTAGTATCTGTCTTTCCTCCACCCCGCCGTAAATATGTCTTTGGCAGGTCCTCTTCAAGGACCGGAGGAGCCGTGAGGGTTAAAATTGTGTGGAGCCCTCTTATAACTCACCCCCTCACCCGATATTTGCGAGCTAGCCCCCTCACAGCCCCTCAAAAATCTCAATCAATCTTAACCAAAGACGAATCGGACTTATGTCCAACATTTTTTTGTTACAATAGCATCACCTTTCATTTCCCAAAGTTTGTCAAGCATCCTGTATATTACTGCTGATATTTCAAAAGCACAAAATATTAGTGTTGCTTCAGATATCCAAAATCTACAAAAATTAAGGCACAAGCATGGGGAAATATTTCAACATTTTCTGCGTGTGTCTTAGATTTGTATTTCTATGACTTATGAGGTATGAAAGTTATGCACCTATTTACTAGATGAATACATAAACGCCCCTTTAAATATTGGTGTTGGATTTTTAGTAAAAGTTTGAGCTAAATGTCTTGTATTTTCAATTATGATAAAAAAAAATCTCATGTAGAATGTATAAAGAATATTTCTCTGTAATTCAAGAATCCTGATTTTTTTAAACAAAAAATATGCAATTTTCATCATTTTTAACTTAACTAACTAATGTTTACATCATTAGTATACAAAGTACTAATGGCTTAATCAAATAATGTTAAATAAAAAATATTTTTTTACTTTTGATTCGCGTGGTGCCCTTTACCAGTTCATTATTATATTGTTACTAAAAAAGGACAAACTCTAGTTACTAATAACTTTTCTTTCATTTTGAACATCTCGCCCAAATTGCTT
This sequence comes from Othius punctulatus, assembly GCA_951805005.1. Lineage (NCBI taxonomy): Eukaryota > Metazoa > Arthropoda > Insecta > Coleoptera > Staphylinidae > Othius > Othius punctulatus. Next base: position 34,985,775 of record OX638147.1, on the reverse strand, counting down.
GTATAACGCCCTTTTGGGAGGGAAGTAACTTCTTCTTTTGCCATGTAGAATACAAATTGTGAGTGATATTTTGCATTTCACTCAGATACGTTTGCCTTATTTTATATTGTCATGTCATTCGCATGTATTTAGCATATTTGTTACCTGTTTTTTTTTAGTGACTTAAGTTGATTGCTGAGAATATCGTTGTTATCAATGTCATGGTCTTACTATACCACAGTAAAATTCGGCAATTGGATGGTTTTAATGGACCTTAATAAAGCAATTTTCTTTCTACAGTACAGTAAAATTCAGAAATTGGACTGTTATAATGTTTCGCTAATGTTACTCTTAAATATGTAAATTTAACTTTGCCCCCCAACATGTTTTTCTAATGCGGATCCAAAAATTTCATCAAGTGGAAATGTTTGGTGATTTTCTCGCAGCGTTCAATTAGAGACGGTCTTGCCAAAGTTGGGGATTCATTATCTGCTGGATAAACATCCCCGTCGATATTAATAATACTCTTAAATATGTAAATTCAACTTTGCCCCCCAACATTTTTTTCTAATGCGGATCTAAAAATTTCATCAAGTGGAAATGTTTGGTGATTTTCTCGCAGCGTTCAATTAGAGACGGTCTTTCCAAAGTTGGGGATTGATTATCTACTGGATGAACATACCCTCAGATATTAATGAGAGACTACCTGTCTTAAATTTCCATGTGGGTATTTTAATTCATTGTTTGTAATATGTTTTTTAAGTTTTGAAAAATAGTTGACGTTCATAAGAAGGTATATATGTAGGGTATGTCTTGCGTTTAAAGAGTTTTTAATCGGCAGAGCTTACGAACGCCTATTAGTGTTAACCGGCGAAGATTTGAAAGCTTGTCGCTGCCTATTATGGGGATTATCAGTACATAATTAATGATGCATATTATGTTCGTTTTAAACGCTCGAGCAAACACCGAACAAATAAGTTATGCAAATTATAGGATATCACACACAAGGCGAATCTTTGATGGTTTGACGTACGTGAATTAATTTTTACTTTACTCATTACATTAAAATTTCAATTGTTGTGATCATTGGTACATTACAATCGCCGACAATCGAAGTGCAACACGGTTTTTTACGACCGCCTTATGGTCATTTGAGGGCGAAGCTATTTTGCATCGGGATTTGTACTTGTACAGCCACGGACTCTAAGAATGACGCGTCAGTCCGTCCGAGCAGTATTCTATCCTTGTCTGGTCCTTTACGGTAGAGACACGGTAGACAAGGACAGAAGACTGCTCGGACGGATGGACGCGCCATTCTTATAGCGTTGAACGTTGAAATTTTGATAAAATAATTAAAGTCTTAACAGAATAATTCGAAAGTTTGTGGAAATAATTAAGATCACAGAAATAATTGCAAATTTCATATTTATCATTAAAATTTTGACAATAATCGTCGAAATTTTGACAGAATAATGTAGATATTGATGGAAATCATTAAAATTTTGACAGAAATTATTGAAAATCACAGAAACTATTATAAGTTTCACAATAAGTGTTAAGGTTTTGTCATAATAATTAAAATTTAAACAAAATTGTCGAAATTTTGAAAGAATATTGGAACTTTAGGTAGAAATAATTGATATATATCAGAAAAAATTACAAATCACAGGAATCACTAAAAAATTTACAATAATTATTGAAATTGTGGCAGGAAATTGGAAACCTTGCAATAATAAATGAAATTTTTACAGTAATCGTTTAAACTTTAATAATAATCATCGAAAATTTGTCAGAAATAGTACAGAATGTGATATTTTTACAGTCACTTAAAATGTTTTCTATTTCATTGTGGAATATTATAAGTTGTCATTGAAATTTTGACAGAATAATCGTTTTTTTATATATTATTGATATTCAGCAGAAATAATTATAAGTTTCGCAGAAATAATTAAAAATTTACGGTAATGATTGACGTATTTAATATAATGAATAAAATTTTGGCACTGAACGTTGAAATTTTGATAAAATAATTAGTCTTGACAGAATAATTAAAAAGTTTGTAGAAATAATTAAGATCACAGAAATGATTGCAAATTTCATATTTATCATTAAAATTTTGACAATAATCGTCGAAATTTTGACAGAATAATGTAGATATTGGTGGAAATCATTAAAATTTTGACAGAAATAACTGAAAATCACAGAAACTATTATAAATTTCACCATGGTGTTAAGGTTTTGTCATAATTATTGAAATTTAAACAAAATTATCGAAATTTTGAAAGAATTTTGGAACGATAGGTAGAAATAATTGATAGTTTCACAGGAATCACTGAAAATTTTACAGAAATACTTACAATTTTATCAGAAAATTAAAATCCTTACAATAATAAATGCATTTTTTACAGCAATTTCAGCTGTTTCTGTATGTTTGTGTATTTCTATGCTGCAAACTTTTGATATAATAATAATAATAATAATAATAATCCCTACTATTCCTCCACCTATGACGTAATTGGTTACTGTCATTATTTGACAGAGAATTCTGACCCAATTACATTTACATAGCAATCATCTAAAATTTGAGTGATATAATAAAAAAATTGACAGTGATTTAAAATTTCTACAGTTTTTTCGGACTTTTTCTTAAAACACTTGAGTTGTTTTGGTGTAAATTTTGTAGTAATTGTTAAAAAAAGTTTTTTGACTTTGAATTGGTTGTTTTTTCTCATTTATTCTTTATAGCCTCATATTTTTGCTAATTTTTTTGTATAAAAAATCAGTACTGAAAAAATATGAAAAAATTACAACAAAACTAATAGCAAAAAATATGAGGCAATGAAGAATAAATGAGAAAAAACAACCAAATCAAAGCCCAAAAACTTTTTTTTACCATATTTTACCATTGATTTTAGTGCAGTCGCTATTGAATATTTTGCTATTTTTGCTAAGACTATAAGGTTTTTGTTGGCATTGATTTTGTTGTCAATACTTAAGATTTATTATTGGAAACGATTTTATCATTTACTCTTACTCACTTACTCTTTTTACCTCTTTCCTCTTTCTAATCAAAGAAATAAAAGTGTCATGCATGATTACGAAATTATGATGTTTTGCTACTCTTAATAACACAAAACATTATCTTTTGCATTGATTTTGTTGCCAGCGCTTTAATTTTTAGTAACATAATTAGATTCTTTATTGGTATTGATTTTATTGTCATTACTTCAAATTTATTATTGGCATTGATTTGTTCATTAACTTTTTTATTACTGTGTTTACTATTTTAAATTACGCTTTAAATTTTGATGTGACTGATTTACATTGCTACTTTTTATAACACCAAATCTTTTTTTGGCATTGATTTTGTTGCTAGTGCTATCGAATAGTTTGCTTCCGTTACTAACATAATAAGATTTTTTATTGGTATTGATTTTATTGTCAAAACTTCACATTTATTATTGGCATTGACTCAAAACTTCACATTTATTATTGGCATTGACTCAAAACTTCACATTTATTATTAGCATTGACTTTATTTACTGTATTTACTTATTAATGTACACTTCCTCTTGATATTTACGCTCGATCGACCGGAAGTAAGTAGCGAAAAATCGGCCTATGTATTTCTTATGCGGAAAATGCCGCCGAACTCCTATAGCCCAACTACTGATGTTGATCAAGCTTCTAACAAAAGTAAACTATTACAAAACCAAAGAACGGTACAAATCGGACGGCTAATGAGAGGAATTTAGTTTGTAAAAGTTGATATCTAAATTCAAGGCTTCCGGCGATAATAGCGTTTCAGTTGGATTGCCTGGACAAGTTCCAAGTTTGGGCTGACCGGTTGCAGCAAGGTGGCGAAGCTGTTGTGAAAAATGTGCGCGCGTATTTGTAAAATCATTAACTGGTTGTGTTTTGAAGATGATTTGTGAACTGTGGGAGTGTGTAAATACTGCAGAAGGAAGCTGAAAGACATTACAGGATTGTTTATAGTTACTGAAACCGGTGCCCTGGGCGTTCCAGACTACGATATTCGTCGGTGCAAACAATACTCGCGGAATATATCAAAAATATGATAACTGGAGGCAATTAATAACGCGATGTCAGCAGTTCGGAGTAAAAATGTTAATTGTACGGTAAAGTTGTAACAGTCGCCTATGTTATCAAGGGGTAAGCGGGAGTAATCACGTTTAATGGTGAGCGCAGGTTGAAGTCATTATCGAGCGGTTCGGGAATTAGTTATTGTTTAAAATTACTTTATTATTGCGTCTGAGGTTAATTTGCACCGCAGTTGTGCCAATTGGATATTCGCTTGCAGTTTCTGGTGGTAGTGCTTAAATACGCGCAAATAAATTACGGCTGCGATGATTAATGTGGGCGCAAAGAAAGGAAGAATGCGTATGCATGAGGATTATTAATTAATGTTGTTGTTTGCAGGCGAAATCTTACATCACAAAAGAATTTAATCGCGTTAATTTCCTGATGCAGGGAAAAGAACGGCCGACTTTCCGCTTCGGTTTTTCTTGTGCGTGAAAAATAAGGACGGGATTTGCCCTGACGCTCCAATCTCGGAGGCAATATATGCAATATAGTTTTCCGAGGGAATATTTTGTCGCGTCAATTACTGTCAGCAAATTCCGCACACGCGAAGATAACGTATGAAAAGCGATCCGTTATCAAATTACGTTGCGTTAAGCGCTTTAATGGAGATAATTCTTGTTGAACAAGAATCAGTTCTAGAATTCCCACATCCTCTATGCGCTGCGGAATTCTATTTTCGAGTGCACATGCATTTATAATTTATTTGCGGTTAATTCCGTACGCAGACTGCACCGCATTTAGCGTACGTATTGGGTAGTGATCGTTATTTATATTATCTTAACGCAACTATCCCGAAATATAAGGGGGTGTTATTAATTAAATCCGACTCTATTACTCAATTACGCCGAAACATTGAAAACGCGGATGGATAGATGAACGGACGGACATCGATTAAATTTCACTTCCATTCATTAATCCGCACATATATTTTTAATTATTTTTCAAGTTGATCCGCGCTGTTGTCCGATAATAAGTCATATTAACCATATTAAAGCGCGCAAAAACGTGTATGTGTCAGTGTCACTCTGGTAATTTATTAGTGTCAATCATAAAAAAAAATACGCCAGCGTTTATTAGTAAATGATTTGAGTTAATTATAAAAATTATATTCATAAAAATCTGGGTCGGATTCTACTATATATCCCGTTTTTTTTTTTCACTTGCGCTCCTTTTTCAGAAGCTCTTGTCATTTATGATATATGATGCACTAAATAGCGGCCGCCGCATTTTGGTATAGCCGATAAAAAGCCGCCGTAATAATTAGGCGTGATTAACGCACTAATTTGCGTTCGAATATAAATTTCAATTACCGCGGGAAATTGGTGCGTATAACCACGCGAAGATTTAAATTTAAATAATCCCCATCTTTTATAAATTTCTTAACACTAAATTCCGCGCAACAATAATAATTTCCCGGGGCAGGCTTAAATTAGGGGGTATAAAATTCGGGAGAATTTATAGCCCCGCAATAATTCCGCGAGAATTCTTGCAAATTTATGAGAAATTACTACACATTCTTTTATGAATTACAGATTTATTATAATTAACCCAGGTGATTGCCATAAACTGCTGAAAGCATTAATTGCACCCTTTGCTCTAATTACAAATAACTTACAGCGCAAAATCGACATATTCCCAAAATGCCGCTCCTCTTGAGACCGTTTTTTTTGTTTGGTTAATTGCTCGCATTAAAAAAATGCGTAATTCACGACCCAAAACTCGAATTTAATTAAAACATTGTTTGCGTGAGAGCGATGCTGCTTCACTACCAACACCAATACTTGCTCGTAGCTTAAATAAAAATCATAATAAAAGTTTTTCCTTTTATGAAAGAGCGATCGCTTATTGAAAAGTCATATGCAAGCCGGTTCCGATAAAATATTCCCACTGGAACTGATAAATAATATAATAATAGTTAGATCATTAAATATTATAAATCATGTGGGGGCTATTCTCCGGCGAGAGAGTATTGTTCGTGGCAGGTTGAACGTAGCGGCGGTGTTAAAATTTAAGATTAATATCTTTCGCCGTTCAAACGTTATCAAGGGCATAAATTGTGAAGGGACAGACAAAAACGATTTAATTTTCTCTCTGGGGGGACGCGCAAAAATAGTCATTATTTTTCCCTGTAACGGAATTTACTTCGGTCACGTTTACTTAATACATCCCCTTTTATAGATTTTATAAGCCGCGCAAAAGCCCTTCGAGTAATTATGTGTTACCATAATTTCCTTTGTTGCAGCGCTCCGCATCAGCCCCCAACGTAAATTACCCCTAAAAAACGCGCGATTCAGTGAGAATTTCAGATAAGTGATTTTTAAACCCCCTTATTGATCCACTTATAACCACGAATTTGTCATTATTGCCCGCTTTATAAATAAAAATAGCCGTGGCGTGGCAACGTATTGAAACTTCTGCACCAATTTGCATTCATTGGGGGCGAATAAAAAAAAATAACTTAAACGCACACATTTTTTATTGCCCGGCACGTATGGAGCCGCCCTGAATAATTTTGCTTAATTAAGTTTAGCCATGGCATTTATTTCACAACCAGTCGCCATAAAACTATAGCGAGAGTTGAGGTTTCAGAAATAATCTTCTGAGGGTATAATTTAGACCTGGGGGTAGCTTCAGAAACTATAGCGAGAGTTGAGGTTTCAAAAACAATCTTTTGAGGGTGCAATTTGGTCCTTGTGGATAGTTAAGCCTGAAAATAAGGCAAACGCACACATTTTTTAATGCCTGACACGTATGGTGCCGCCTGAAATAATTTTGTCCAATTAAGTTTAGCCATGGCATTTCTAAACCAGTCTGCATAAAACTATAGCGAGAGTTGAGGTTTCGTAAAGAATCTTTTGAGGGTGCAATTTGGACCTAGGGATGAATAATTGCACATGTGAAAGTAAATGTTATAATTTTGACAGAATAAGTTATAATTTGACAGTAAGCATTGTAATTATGACAAAAAAGTGAACATTTTACAGCAAACATTCATATTGTGACAGAATAAATGTAAACGATTACTGTAAATGATTAAACATTGTAATTTTGAAAAATAAGTGATAATTTTACAGTAAACATTGTAACTTTCACAAAATAAGTGAAAATTTCACAGTATACTTTGATATTTTGACAGAATGAGTGAAAATTTTACAGTAAACATTGTAATTTTGACTAAAAAGTGAAAATTTGACAGAATATTGACAGAATAATTGCACATGTGACAGTAAATGTTATAATTTTGACAGAATAAGTTAAAATTTGACAGTAAGCATTGTAATTATGACACAAAAGTGAAAATTTGACAGCAAACATTCATATTATGACAGAATAAATGTAAACGATTACTGTAAATGATTAAACATTGTAATTTTGAAAAATAATTGATAATTTTCCAGTAAACATTGTAACTTTCACAAAATAAGTGAAAATTTCACAGTAAACTTTGATATTTTGACAGAATGAGTGAAAATTTGACAGTAAACATTGTAATTTTGACTAAAAAAAGTGAAAATTTGACAGCAAACAGTAAATAATGTTGTTTAATTAAGTTTAGCCATGGCATTTCAAGCCGGTATAAAACTATAGCGAGAGTTGAGGTTTCGAAAAGAATCTTTTTGAGGGTGTAATTTGGACCTGGGAGTGGTGGGGGTAGTTAAGCCTCGAGTTGATTTATGTATGAAAGTTGTATGTTGAATTTGTCTCGAAATCCAAACCTGACTGGCGAGAGGACACAAACGACTGGCTTCACTTAATATACCGCCCACGCATTTTCTCAGCGCCCTATTTGGACGTTAGGTATTTATAATACCTGCCAATTACTCTCTGTGCGTTTCGTACATCTTAAGATTCCACACGCAACGCTTTCAGTTTCCAAGATTATAAATCAATGCGATTTTCATATCCCCCCCTTTTTCAATTCCGCTTCGCTTCAAACCGGATGCTTTTTTTTTCATCTTAAGAGGCGCATCTAAATATTTTTCCTATAATTGTACAGGAAGCAGCTATCTATTTTTTTGCTGCTTTCGCTTAAAAATGTCGTTTATTTGTTATTGCAGAATCGAAGCATTTCCACGATATTGATTAGCTGATACTTTATTTTAAACTTGTAATCTAAAAAGGCGCATCTAAATATGTTTCCTATAATTGTACAATAAGCAGCTAACAGTGTTGTAATGTATCTAGATATGTATCTTAATGTATCTTAATACAGTATCTAAATACGTATCTAGATACATTCTTGCTTGAGTACCTAAAGTGGTATCTAGATACATTTTTTATGTATCTAGAATCTAGATTCTGTTAAAAAAATGTATCTAGATTCTAGATACATTTTTTTTATGTATCCAGATAATGTATCTTGATACAGTATCTAGATACATTTCAAGTATCTAGATACGTATCTAGATACATTCTTGCTTGAGTACCTAAAGTTGTATCTAGATACATTTTTTTCTGAAGTATCTATATTGTATCTAGATACTAAAAAAAATGTATCTGTTACAACACTGCAGCCATCTTGTGCTATCTGCATTCAACCATGAATGCCAATATTTATGATTTCTGGTAGATCTTTCATAGCTTCTCTAAAAACCTGAATATCATATGAATGATCAGAGCAGTGAACAAACAAAAACAACTCGGAATTATTATATCTTGTTATCCATGATTACTATCAAATTATTTATTATTATGGTTTTTTGGGGACTAATGTATGGCCGTGTGGGAACGGCGAAGAATTTTCCCACCGCATGGTCTTGCGTGTCGTAAAAGGCGACTAATAGATTTAGAAAAAATGTATCTAGATACATATCTAGATACAAATTTGAAAATGTATCTAGCTACAGATAAAGATACATTTGAAAAGTACAGATACAGATACTTTAGAATAAATGTATCTAGATACATATCTAGATACAAATTTAAAAATGTATCTAGCTACAGATACAGATACATTTGAGAAGTATCTAGATACTTCTAGATACATTTCAGATACATGGAAAACCAAAGCAAAAATTGTTTTCTTTGTAAAACTGAAACTGATATAAATTTAATCATAGACAAAATATTCAAACTACTTATTATTCTTTCCTTTGCATGTAAAATGCGTATGTAAAACGAAAACAATTTTTGGTTTGGTTTTCAATGTATCTGAAATGTATCTAGAAGTATCTAGATACTTTTCAAATGGATCTGCATGTGTAGCTAGATACATTTTCAAATATGTATCTAGATATGTATCTGGATGCATTTTTTCTAAAGTGTCTGTATCTGTATCTAGAAGTATCTAGATACTTTTCAAATGGATCTGCATCTGTAGCTAGATACATTTTCAAATTTGTATCTAGATATGTGTCTGGATACATTTTTTCTAAAGTATCTGTATCTGTATGTAGATACCAAAAAAATAAGTATCTGTTACAACACTGTATATATGTATATTACGGTGGTCCTTAATGTAGATTATTTGCGCAAATTTACGCCCACTAAACTAGTTCCAATTAATACAAAAACAATTCCCGAATTTTTTCAATTTTTTATTTCTAAATCTTCCTAACCCTTTTTAAAATGAATTTTTATACTCAATTTTGTTCTAATTTGTTTTCCTTGACAGCTTTTGAAAAAATTTCAAACAAAAGTTGTGGGGACATTTTTTTTACTAGTTTAATACAGCTTATTTGCGAAAATCTACGCCCACTAAACTAGTTCCAATTAATACAAAAACAATTCCCGATTTTTTTCAAATTTTTATTTCTAAATCTCCTTTTAATAAGAATTTGTTTACTCTTATTTGTTCTAATTTGTTTTCCTTGGCAGCTTTTGAAAAAATTTTAGGGAAATTTTAGGTTGTGTGGACTATTTTTTTCTACAAAACAAAAAAACCCATAAAATTCGACCAATAGGAAGCGAAAGTAACGGGGTTTTTCAAGATGGCCGCCCTTCATTATTTTAGTTCTCCCTATTAGTCCTCCAATCAGTCCCTTTTAGTCCTCCCTAAATACCTATTGGTCGAATTTTATTATTTGTTTATTGTTTTGCAGGGGATGATATTCCCTACAACTTTTGTTTGAAACATTTTTCAATAGATATCACGGGGAAAAAATGAACTAAAATTCAGTAAAAAATTCTTATTAAAATATGAGTAGGAAGGGTTGGAAAAAAATTATTGAAAAAAATCGGATTTTTTTTTGTATTATTTGGAACTGGTTTAGGGGGCATCAAGTTTCGCAAATAAGCTATATTAAGGACCACCCTAATATATATATATATATATATATATATATATATATATATATATATAGATTAGTGTGACTCTTTGCCAGTATCATCTTCTCAATTGTTTTTAATGGAAGCATATTCTATTTAAGCCACGTAACACACATTTTAAATTGTCAACCAAAACACTTTCACGTTATGTAAGTAAGCGTACACCTCTCCAATATGATTACTTCGGTATATTATTTCGGATACTTGTATGATATCGGATACCTTATCCGAAATGTAACTATTTTAAATTAGAGAGGTAACAATCGAAAAGTATGTGAATGTACCTATCTGATATGATTACTTCGATACATTATTTCGGATATGTGTAAGATATCGGATACCTTATCCGACATGTAACTATTATAAATTGGAGAGTTAACTAACAATCGAAAACTATTAATGTGAATGTACCTCTCCGATATGATTACTTCGATAAATTATTTCGGATACTTGTAAGATATCGGATACCTTATCCGAAATGTAACTATTTTAAATTAGAGAGGTAACAATCGAAAAGTATATGAATGTACCTATCTGATATGATTACTTCGATACATTATTTCGGATACGTGTAAGATATCGGATACCTTATCCGACATGTAACTATTATAAATTGGAGAGTTAACTAATAATCGAAAACTATTAATGTGAATGTACCTCTCCGATATGATTACTTCGATAAATTATTTCGGATACTTGTAAGATATCGGATACCTTATCCGAAATGTAACTATTTTAAATTAGAGAGTTAACTAACAATCGAAAAGTATTAATGTCAATATACCTCTCCGATATGATTACTTCGATACATTATTTCGGATACTTGTAAGATATTCGGATTATTTTTTTGTTTTGTAGCGGATAATATACCCTACAACTTTTATTTGAAACATTTTTGAATAGATGTCACGGAAAAAAAACTAAAATTGGGTAAAAAATTCTTATTAGAATAGGGTATCTACAAATTTGTATCTAGATATGTATCTTGATACATTTTTTCTAAAGTATCTGTATCTAGATACAAAAAAATGTATCTGTTACAACACTGGCAGCTAACTATTTTTGTTGTGCTTTCGCTTAAAAATGGCCTTTATTTGTTATTGTAGAATGCAAAGATTTCCACGATTATTGATGATATTAATTGAAAACATTCTTATTAAAATAGGGTATCTGCAAATTTGTATCTAGATATGTATCTAGATACATTTTTTCTAAAGTATCTGTATCTGTATCTTAATACAAAAAAAATGTTGGCAGCTAACTATTTTTGTTGTGCTTTCGCTTAAAACTGTCGTCTATTTGTTATTGTAGAATGTAAAGTTTTCCACGATTATTGATGATATTGATTGAAAAAATTCTTATTAAAATAGGGTATCTGCAAATTTGTATCTAGGCATGTATCTAGATACATTTTTCCTAAAGTATCTGTATCTGTATCTTGATTTTTAAAAAATGTTGGCAGCTAACTATTTTTGTTGTGCTTTCGCTTAAAAATGGCCTTTATTTGTTATTGTAGAATGTAAAGATTTCCACGATTATTGATGATATTGATTTAAAAAATTCTTATTAAAATAGGGTATCTGCAAATTTGTATCTAGGCATGTATCTAGATACATTTTTTCTCAAGTATCTGTATCTGTATCTTGATACAAAAAAATATCTGTTACAACACTGGCAGCTGTACAGTTACAACACTTGTATCTAGATACATTTTTCCTAAAATATCTGTATCTAGATAAAAAAAAATGAATCTGTTACAACACTGGCAGCTGTACAGTTGCAACACTTGTATCTAGATACATTTTTTCTAAAGTATCTGTATCTGTATCTAGATACAAACAATTGTATCTGTTACAACACTGGCAGCTGTACAGTTACAACACTTGTATCTACATACATTTTTTTTAAGTATCTGTATCTGTATCTAGATACAAAAAAAAATTATTTGTTATAACATTGGCAGCTAACTATTTTTGTTGTGCTTTCGCTTAAAAATGTCGTTTATTGTAGAATGTAAAGATATCCACGATTATTGATTTTGTTTTAACTTAAAGATGCGCATCTAAATATTTTTCGTATGATTGTACAGGCTATCTATTTTTTTTGCGTTGGGTTAAAAATTTCGTTTATTTGTTATGGGGATTTCCAGGATATTGATTTAATTTTGCACTGGTATTTTCATCTTGTGGCTATTCAAGGGGAAAGAATTAACTGCGCTTACAATTCCTGGGCTCGAGAGTTAGGGTAATTACGTTTAAATATTTTATTCAGAATTCAGACATCACCGTCAATTACACACGTCTCACTGTAAACATAGTGCAGATAATTGAAGTTCGTGTAAAGCGTAATTGCACGATGATGATAATTCGGGGCGGAAAAGTGCCAAGTCTAGCGTAACTATTCCCATGTTAGTGCCGATAGGGTCGCCTCTATTTCAGTTCGGCGTACATACACGGTAACTAGATTTCATTGCGACGGCACTGTGCCAAGTAAATATTTGGATTTAGTCAGTTAGCCCCAAAACTTATCTGTAGATGATACCCGTTAGTCCGAGGCGATTTAATTCCGAATTTTATTACGCGATTATATGGTGCAATAAAACAGAGATCTGTCAAGTAATGTGTGAAAATATTTGAGTTGCGGAAGTTGCAATAACTATATAAATTTTCGGATTTAAAGAATGGGAATGACTTTATTACACTTTTTATGCGATAACTTTGCATATCTCTGTGACTATATATCAAGGAATAATCCCCAAAATGACTGGAACGGCCTTTGCTGAAACTGAAACAATTACACTCTGAGCGGCGAGATTAGTTGGTTCCGGATTTAAACCAAGATCCGTTAACCTTCTCTAATCCACCTCATATCTAAGCATTTCATTCGCCACTAATTTATATTTGATGTTTATTTTGTTAGAGGACATGTCGGGTATTACTTGCGGGGGCGCTTTTCCAAAACATTTTCCTGAAAAAAATCGGGACGATGTTTGGCTTACAAATTGCCTAATTTGAATCATAACAAACACTTATCTTTTTACGACTCAGATTAAGCATCCTAAAACCCGAAATGTATTCCTTATGCCGAACAGAAAAATATGTAAATGCGCGCTTTTAAATATGCAGCCGCGTGGATGTGTTTCGTTTTTGCGAACGCTTTCGTTTTTTAATTATTTAGATGATGTATGGCGGAAGTGGGTGGTGGCGTGGGCGTGGGCGTGCGGGTGCGGGGGTGTCGCACCACCATCGATAACCGTATTAATGCGAAGTTTCCCTTTTAATTTAATTTCGGGTCAGTAATTTGCAAGTTTGACCGCTGTTAGGTAACGCAACTCCACGCTTATTACAATACGATGAATCGCCAGTCCACTCGGCAAGTGAATTATTCCCCATTTAAATATAAATAGTCTTCAATTAGTTTGCGCCCGGCTTTTTTTGTTGTGTGCAAGTGATTTGTGGTGGGAATTTTTTAATTAGGTTATCCTGTAGGTGCGTTGAGTTCCCGCCCCAAAATATTGAAGTGAGCGTAGGTAGTGCTTGAATTTTTATTTATACATTTTTTAGAACCGAAAATGAAACCGGCTTATTAATTACGGCCATTAATATTTACGAACATTTTAATACATTCGACTGCGCCAGTTTTTTGCTGTAAAACGTTTGGTGCAGAAAGTATGCTGCTCATACTTGCAGCCAGTTGCAATAATGTGTTGTACGTTATGCATTGTGCGGCTTTTAATAAACGGCTTATGAAAATCTGGAATGGCCTTTATTAAATTTGTGGCGAAACATAGTATGGTTATCTTGTATGTATCAAGTTGGTACATAATAATGTGAAATATATAATGCGTTTAATGGTGTAAACTGTAAAGTTCATTCTGTAACTGGACGCCAGCGAATTGCGGTTGACGCCGAGCTTTTGACATTTGTATGGACCAAGAGGGTGGTTGGTCCAAGGGTGGGCGTTTGCAACGGGGATGGAATTCCGTAGGAATCGCGCGTGTTCACTTGTTTTCCACGCATACACAAACGTTCCGTAATTTCATATTAAACATTCGAATACTGTGCGACGAAGGATGTTAAACGACTATATTTCGTTATCACAACGTTGAGCACAGCGAGCGAAACCCACTTACATCGTCCCCAAACAAAGGCCAAAACAGCAATAACTGTAATACGTACAAACAACCCAAATTATAACAAGGCGTTAAATTACACGACGCAAATGTGCCCTCAGCCAACATTGGTAAGCCCCATGTCATTGAGCCATAAGCAATATTCGTAACTGGATATCTGTCCAAGTGATGCTATACTGTTTTGACTCTGATGCTGCATCCACCAGTTACTCTTTAGCTCGCCACGATTTTAATCTCGATTTTAGTGTGCATTATGCATGCATGCATCGGTTATGTAGCTATCTGTCTTAGGCACACTCAGTGACACCTCGAGTGTCCTGATAAGATCGCCCATTTACTGCTTGCCCTGCCTTAGCACGAATCAGCACAAAAATAGATGCACATGCCGCTCCATTATACCGTAAAAATTACCATGACTTACTCCACATTATAACACAAGTGGTAACCTTACACCATATACGCGATATTATGATTATTTGTACGTGCATGAGGAATTTCGCCTCCTGCTGTCATTATAATTATTCCCGCCGTATCTATTATTCCAGCAGACCGAAATAATGTAACATTAATATGAACAATTGCGAGAAAGCTGAAAAATTGCCCCTTTATGAAAATTGCGCCCGCAGAAATATATATAAAAAAAAGTGTTCGCACCAAAAGCGCGAGGGGAAGTTATAAAATGCAAAAGTTGTCATCTTTAATACTAAGAATTCACGTAATCAAAGACATTCCGTGACATTTCACCCTAGGGGATTCACCTGATTTAGTACAAATACCCTGTCCAAAGTGGAAATTGAATCAAGACTGAATAAACTTCATTTGTTTCGAATCTCTACACGAAATCCTCGTCAATCTCCTTAACTTGATCCCAGTTTGCGCGCAAATACTTTTTTTTTTCTAGCATGCCTTAGGTATCACACATCTTCCTTACCTTGAGTATTACAAAATCCATGTATGAGACTGACGCCAGTGAAGATTTCTGGGTAATTGTCGCTGGCAATCACAACTGCGGCGTTAAAAACAAAAGCGCATTGCAAAACGAACGGACACTATCAGTGCGCTGCGAGTAAACGAGCGCGTCACGAGCGCTGCCTATTTTCTGCGGCCGATCAACCAGAGGCATAGAGGGAGACTGGTGGCAGTATGCTTACGCTCTGCTGTTCTGTGCTGTCTCTGCACCCTCAATAGCCGCGCACCCCGACCACGTCTCCTATTCCAGTGCTGCCGTCCGTCTTCATCAGCAATACGCGTTCATTATCTTATATTGTTGATAGTAGAGTTCACGGGCCACTTATAACTCATACTTGAGGCAAAATACCCAAATGATCCTCCTGAAATCGCAGAAAACCTTCCAAATGCAATCAGCTACGCAATTCGATTGTTTCCCAATCCGGCCCCAGTTTCAAGATCAGTGGCAATTGCCTAAACAACTACCCAACCCACAAGTTTCAACAAACAATACAATTGCCTAACATTATGCCCCAATTTTTAGCCCATAATTATTTATACGCCATAAACCCAATGACAAGGTCAAATTATTCCTAACTCAATTGTTGGAACTAATCTACTAAGAAAAAATCCTCAAAAAATGAGGAGAAATGAGGTTTTTACTTGAAATTGAAAATCTACCTACGAAGGGTGTTTATTAAAAATATGAGGAGAAAAATGAGGAGAAATGAGGTTTTTACTTGAAATTAAAAATCTACCTACGAAGGGCGGTTTATTGCGCTCCATTGTGCGAACGGAATTTTATGACGGAAAAATCATCAGAAATCATCAGAAAATACAGATTCAGTGCCCTGTAGAAAATTAACACCCGCCCGCCTCTTCGCAGCACGCCATACAATGGAGAACCCTTGACCGCAATAAACCCTCATTGCTGCTACATTTTCAATTTCAAGTGAAAACACTATAATAAATAAAATTATTTAGCATACAGATATTTCTAGGACAAAAACTCCTAAATATGGCAAACATGATAATAGTATCATGCGTACAAATAACAACAATGACTGAGTAGGCCATATTTTTGTTTTAACAAGGACACCATTTCCTTTAACATGTTATTTGAATTAAATTGAACACTTTTGGTTGCACTTAAATCCAAAACTAGTTGACCAAATCATATTGTATTAATAAAGACTGGAAAGTATTTTTCAAGAGCTTTCCAACGATGTACCACAAGTAGGGGGATGCCATTTAATTTTTTTAGAGGTGGCTGTGGCTTAAAGGGTCGGTAGATGGTCGACACTACTTACGCCATTTTGATTCCCCCTCTAAACAACGCAAACGGATTTGAGTTATTTTAAAAATAATCATTAGTTCCATGAAAAAAGTCTGAAAGAAAATTTATTAACGCTTCATACATATATGTTTCGGAAATTTGCCAAAAACTCCTAAATATGGACAAAAAGGATAGTGATATAAGAATAGTGCGTACAAATAAAAACTATGGCTGAGTAGGCCATATTTTTGTTTTAACAAGGATACCATTTCCTTTAACATGTTATTTGAAGTTAATTAATTGAACACTTTTGCACTTTGTTTGCACTTAATTCCAAAACTAGACAAAATCATAGTGTATTAATAAAAACTGGAAAGCATTTTTCACGAGCTTTCCAACGATGTACCACAAGTAGGGGGGTGCCATTTAATTTTTTTAGAGGTGGCTGTGGCTTAAAGGGTGGGCAGAGGGTCGATACTACTTACGCCATTTTGGTTCCCCATCCAAACCATCCAAACGGTTTTGAGTAATTTTAAAAATAATCATTAGTTCCATGAAAAAAGTCTGTAAGAAAATTTATTAACGCTTCATACATATATGTCTAGGAAATTTGCCAAAAACTCCTAAATATGGGCAAAAATGATAATGATATAAGAATCGTGCGTACAAATAAAAACTATGGAGGCCATATTTTTGTTAAAAAAACAAAGAAACCATTTCCAACATTTACTTTAACATGTTGTTTGTATTTAATGAATTGAACATTTTTGCACTTTATTTGTACTTAATTCCAAAACTAGACTAAATCATATTGTATTAATATAGACTGGAAAGCATTTTTCAAGAGCCGGTTTTGAGTTATTTTAAAAATAATCATTAGTTCCATGAAAAATGTCTGTAAGAAAATTTATTAATGCTTCATACATATATGTTTAGGAAATTTGCCAAAAACTCCTAAATAAGGGCAAAAATGATAATGATATAAGTATCGTGCGTACAAGTAAAAACTATGGCTGAGTAGGCCTTGAAATTTTTTATTTTACTTTACACAAATTTAGTTGAAGAAAATTTAAACTTCACACATTTCAAGGAAATTTGCCGAAAACCCCTAATATGGGCAAAGATAATAATGATATATAGTATCTTGTGTACAAATAAAAACTATGACTAAGCCTATGGATCATTTGATTTTACTTTACACATATGTAGTTAACGAAAATTTAACACTTTACACATATATTTCATGGAAATTTGCCGAAAACTCCTAAATATGGCAAAAATTATAATGATATCGTGCGTAGAAATAAAAATTATGGCTGAGCCTATGGAAAATTTGATTTTACTTTACACATATTACACATTTAACAACGCATTGGTATTTCTGCAGAAGCATTTTCTTGAATTTTTGTCAAGACATTGGTATTTCTGCAGAAGCACATGTGTGCAATTTTCCAGAATTTATGTCAAGGCATTGGTATTTTCTTGAATATTTGTCAAGGCATTGGTATTTCTGCAGAAGCACATGTGTGCAATTTCTTGAATTTCTGTCAAGGGATTGGTATTTCTACAGAAGCACATGTGTGCCATTTTCCAGAATTTATGTCAAGGCATTGGTATTTTCTTGAATTTCTGTTAAGGCATCGGTATTTTTGCAGAAGCACATGTGTGCGATTTTCTTGAATATTTGTCAAGGTATTGGTATTTCTGCAGAAGCACGTGTGTGCGATTTTCTTGAATATTTGTCAAGGTATTGGTATTTCTGCAGAAGCACGTGTGTGCGATTTTCTTGATTTTTTGTCAAGGCATTGGTATTTCTACAGAAGCACATGTGTGCGATTTTCTAAAATTTATGTCAATGCTTTGGTATTTCTGCTAAAACACATGTGTGCGATTTTTATTGAATTTTTTTCCAGGCATTGGCATTTCTGCAGAACCACATGTGTGCGATTTCTTAAATTTTTATCAAGGTATTGGCATTTTTGTAAAAGCACATGTGTGTGATTTTCTTGAATTTTTGTAAAGGCATTGGTATTTCTGCAGAAACACATGTGTGCTTTTGTCTTGAGTTTTGGTCAAGGCATTGGTATTTCTGCGGAAGCACATGTGTGTGATATTCTTGAATTTATGTCAAGGCATTGGCATTTTCTTGAATTTTTGTCTATGCATTTGTATTTCTGCAGAAGCACATGTGTGCGATTTTGATTGAATGTTTGTCCAGGCATTGGTATTTCTGCAGAACCACATATGTGCGATTTCTTAAATTTTTGTCAAGGCATTGGCATTTCTGTATAAGCACATGTGTGTGATTTTCTTGATTTTTTGTCAAGGCATTGGTATTTCTGCAGAAGTACATGTGTTCGATTTTCTTGATTTGTTGTCAAGGCATTGGTATTTTTGTGATAGCATTGGTATTTCTGCAGAAGCACGTGTGTGCAATTTCTTGAATTTCTGTCAAGGCATTGGTATTTCTACAGAAGCACATGTGTGCGATTTTCTAAAATTTATGTCAAGGCATTGGTATTTCCTTGAATTTTTGTCAAGGCATTGGTATTTCTGCAGAAGCACGTGTGCAATTTTCTTGAATTTTTGTCAAGGCATTGGTATTTCTGCAGAAGTACAAGTGTTCGATTTTCTTGATTGGTTGTCAAGGCATTGGTATTTTTGTGATAGCATTGGTATTTCTGCAGAAGCACATGTGTGCGATTTTCTTGAATTTTTGTCAAGGCATCGGTATTTTCTTGAATTTTTGTCAATGCATTGGTATTTCTGCAGAAGCACATGTGTGCAATTTTGTTGAATTTTTGTCAAGGCATTGGTATTTCTGCAGAAGCACATGTGTTCTTTTTGATTTTTTGTCAAGGCATTGGTATATTTGTGATAGCATTGGTATTTCTGCAGAAGCACATGTGTGCGATTTTCTTGAATTTTTGTTAAGGCATTGGTATTTTCTTGAATTTTTGTCAATGCATTGGTATTTCTGCAGAAGCACATATGTGCGCGATTGTCTTGAATTTTTGTGAACGCATAGGTATTTCTGCAGAAGCACATGTGTGCGATATTCTTGAATTTATGCCAAGGCATTGGTATTTTCTTGAATTTTTGTCAAGGCATTGGTATTTCTGCAGAAGCACATGTATGCGATTTTCTTGAATCTTTGTCATGGTATTGGTATTTCTACCTACGTCCTTCTGTAGAAGCACATGTCTGTTTTTTTTCTTGAATTTTTGTCAAAGCATTGGTATTTCTTCACAAGCATGTGTGCGATTTTCTTAATTTTTTGTCCAGACTTCCGGAAAAACCTGATATCGAGTATACTCTGAAATTTGAAATTTGAAATTATTGTGTTCTTAATAATCATGTAAAAAAAATGTATACTGTTATGCTACTATCTGGATGCAATAAATGATATTATTATTATTATTATTATTTATTGCACCTACGGTTCAGTGGAAATGTTCCAGAAACCTATATATACGGTATATTTTGATTTCATATAACATGATAAACAAAAGTATACTTAATATAATAACTTGTTACTGAGAACAAAATTAGACTTAGCATTTCCAAATTTGAAGAATTGTTAAAAAATCTGTAGAAATCCGAAAGCTATTGAGAAATTTATTGAAAAAAAAAATTAGAAATCTTAATAGTTATTAAAACATCTTTAGAGATCTCGAAAAATAATGAGAAATTTTGGAAATTATTGGAAAATGTCTACAATCTTTGGCATTATAAAGAAATTTGGAGATTGAATTAAGAATTATTGAGACATCTGTAGAAATCTCGAAAATTATTGAGAAATTTTGGCAATTATTGAAAAAAAAAATAGAAATCTCAATAGTTATTGAAAAATCTTTAGATATCTCGAAAAATAATGAGAAATTTTGGGAATTATCGGAAAATGTCTAGAATTTTTGGCATTATAAAGAAATTTGGAGATTGAATTAAGAATTATTGAGAAATCTGTAGAAATCTCAAAAAATATTGAGAAATATTGGCAATTATTGAAAATATATACTAGAAATCTTAATAGTTATTGAAAAATCTATAGATATTTCGAAAAATAATGAGAAATTTTGGAAATTATTGACAATTTTGTCTTGAATTTTAGGCATTATAAAGAAATTTGGAGAATGAATTAAGAATTGTTGAGAAATCTGCAGAAATCTCGAAAATTATTGAGAAATTTTGGCAATTATTGAAAAAAATTAGAAATCTTAATAGTGATTCAAAGATCTATCGACATATCGAAAAATAATGAGAAATTTTGGAAATTATTGGAATATGTCCAGAATTTTAGGCATTATAAAAAAATTTGGAGAATGAATTAAGAATTGTTGAGAAATCTGTAGAAATCTCGAAAATTATTGAGAAATTTTGGCAATTATTGAAAATTTGTTACAAATCTTAATAGTTATTAAAAAATCTGTAGAAATCTAGAAAGATAATGAGAAATTTTGGAAGTTAGAAAATGTCTAGAATTTTAGGAATTACGAAGACATTTGGAGCATAAAAAAATGTATGTTATAAGCATTATGAATTTTATGATTTTAGTGATCTATTAATGATTGGAACATTTCTCGAAATCTTATGAATTATTGAAATATCTGATGTGATTACAGGGATTTTTTTAGCGCATATATTGACTATTCACGGAATTGCCTTATAATTCTTTGCTTGTTACCATGACACTCATTTTCAACGATATGTATTCTATTAACTTTCTATTTGCTGCCTAAATTAATTATTCGCCCAAATTGCACCATAACATCAAATTTTTATTATCTTCGGTTAATATTCCATTCCTAATGTCATCACAATATAATAATGTCCAGAAATTTCCAGATATCTATCAATAATTTAGTATTAAATCTGAAAATCGAAATCTTATTGTATACCAAGATAGGATTAGCGCAAATTTGGAACTATATTTTGGTTTCTTGCAACTATAGAAAACTTATTTCGAAGTTAAACTGGGCCGTATTTATATTGTCCTTAGCGAGAAATGAGAATTGATCGGAGCCTTAACAATAATAATTTTTAATAATAATATTTTTTTTAATGCTTCTGACACTAGTGTCTTCACTCCGATATACTAGTTTGCGTAATGTACAACACAAAATATGGTTGCAGTATTGAAATGGGTCATAATTTTGATTTTTTTAAATTAAGAACATGCAACTGTTTTTTTTTTTATAAAATGTGTATTTTAATGCATATTATTATACATTATACATTATACATTATTATACTGAATTCATGTTTGATTATCGGCTAGAGGTCTTTCGCCTGTTACAAAGTGGTGATTATTTTATAATAGCAATCTACAATTGCTTCAATTAAATTAGATGGGATGAGTAAAATCAGTGCCAGCCCATGTATGATTCTTATAGCGTATTGAGTGGATGTTTCCTGTTAAACTGTCGCCTTGATCGTCTCGTGACGATTACGAGATTATTATATTAACATGAATAATTTTTTTTAAGTGGTCGACGAAAGAATCTTCCAATATTTCGATAGACGAACAAACAAATTTCAATAAACCGGGAATTTTGTTAAAATATCTAAAATATATTTTTGTTATAGATTCATGCCTTACACCGAAAGGTAGATAGGCAAAGAAATTAATAAATAAATGAATATAGTTTCATGCATTTTAAATACCAGAAAATATATAAAATATACATATCGTATATTCTGAAATGTATGTTTTGAACATGATTTCATGTTTGTCCATGAAATGTATAATTTCCATATGAAAATTTCGTGGACAAACATTAAATATTTTGGTGCATTTACTCTGAAATTGTTATTAAAAATTACATCATCTTTGTGGTATTTTCCTCATACGATATATTAGACAATTACAGTTTTTTTTTAATTTATACAATTAAATTGTAATCATGTGTACAACATATGTATTTTAATTCATGGATTATTTTATTGATTACAGATTACCTGCACGCAGGTAATCTGTGCTATTGAAATAGCCGACGTATTTAAGCCCATTGAGTACTTGTATATAATTAATTATCAGTGCAATACATAATTCGTATAATGGGATTCGAGCTTCACATGTGGTTGCATTATGAATATTAATCTTTCCATTTATTTCTTTGTGGAAATGTAATATTGTTATCGTCGTTATCGTTACTAATATTAAATGAAATCGAACTTCTATTGCCGTAACATATTGAAACTAATCATATTCATAACTGGATATTCGTTTAAATTGTTTCATTGCGTATTTGTGGAGATCTAGGAATAGGCCTAAGCTGGGGAACTGTTCTGGGACACGAAGAGAAATAGGACGCTTAAAAAACAACTTTTTGCAGGGGCAAATTACGAAGTTACGCAATTGCCTTCAGCAATTCTTGTTATCTGAGGTCGCAGTAATATATACTGTCTAAGGACGCCAATTACTAAAATCCCCCAATGTGCACAGCACAAAATATATATTCATCACTACTACGTATGCATTCAATCTACAGACGGTATTATAAAATATATCTTAAACTCACAATTTTCAACATATAAGAGGAAGTTGACAAAGTTCATAAATGCGTATTATCTAAAGACGTTTTACTATCTTGAACAGCGCGTTCACTCCACCAATCGTTTTCATGAGTATAATCAAACCCCAAGATGTACCATTTTGGTTGAATATTTTATTTGTCATATTTAGACGATATTTTCTATTTTTAATAGCATATTTTCTATTTTTAATAGCATATTTTCTATTTTTAATGGCTTATTTTCTATTTTTAATAGCATATTTTCTATTTTTAATAGCATATGTTCTATTTTTAAGGGCATCACCAATCATATACCCTTTCGATGTGACATATCTATATCTTTTCTGAGATCAATCAATATAGTATTAGATTTTTGATTTTTTTTTCTTTGTGCAGTACACATTTCATTCCCGACTAAATATGTAGTTCCTAACTACTGATTAACCTCTGGATTAGATATATAGTGCGGAATTAAATTTTTAGCCCCGAACTTGGCGCATTCGGATAATTCACCTTGATATCTGAATACTTTCGAAAATAAAGTGTGCTGATATTTGAACCGCAGATCTCTGGGGTTGCAGGCAAGACCCACGGCGCGAGCCGCCGAGGCCACAAAATACTTTCAGTTAATAAATGTTTCATATTAAATTTGTAAAAGAGATAAAAGCCTTTGTGTTCCAAGTGCGCCGTAAATAAGTTCAAGTTTATCTCAGACACCTTGTGGATGCTTTTTGTTGCATCGCTTGCTAAATTATTTCAACCGCATACCGACGAAAACATTTTAAAACAATTTTATCGCACCCGTTTTTTGTTTCGACTCAATTCTGTACACCAACTTGTGTTTGCAGTTAGTACTTGTGGCGATTGAGAGTGAGTGAGTGAAGCAAATTTTGATCGCGCAAATTAAAATTCATTTCATTTGGCGTAATTCAATTCAAACATTCAATATATCAGAAAAAACCCGTACGCATATTATGTTGGTAACACTACAAAGTTTCCAATTACAGTTTTCAACACTGCCATTTTGACAGTTTGGCCGTCAATGTGACAGTTTGCAGTGGCGTCTATAAGCACGCCAGTGATAATAAACTGATAAAACGGAAAAAAACTCTCATATGCAAAGTCGCAGATGAATTACTTCGCTTCTCGACATCAGTGATTTCCAGTTGTACCCATAACAATAGGCTCAGTTGGACAATAAGCTCGGTGCACTACCACTTCAGACATGGCCGTCGAGCTTATATCAGGTGTCTGGAAAGACCCGTACGCAAATTATATTGACAGCACTCCAAAGATTCCAATTACAGTTGTCAACACTGACGTTTTGGCAGTTAGGCCGTCAATGTGACAGTTTGCAGTGGCGTGCTTCAGTCATCAGTCCACCTTCTACCACAATGGAGTAGGTGTGTCGTTTTATTTTCTCCTTTTCTTCTTCTGTTACTGTTTTTCGTTCATGACGTTCTTCCATTTAGTCCTGTCCTTCGCTAGTTCTTTCGCTTCTTTCCATGTTTTCCCTCTTTCTTCTAATATTGTTTTCATTCTGTCATCCCATGTCTTTCTCGGTCTTCCTTTCCTTTTCTTTTTGTTTGGCTTTGCTTCCCACACTTTTTTCACTATTCTTTGGTTGTCCATTCTTTGCATATGTCCCCACCATCCGAGCTGTGGTATTTTCATGTATCGTTGTATTGGGTCTATGTCTAATTCTTGTCTTATTTTTGTGCTTCTTATTTTGTCTATTTTCGTTACTCTTTTGATTCTTCTTAGTGTTTTCATTTCGCTTGCTTGTATTTTATTTTTTCTCGTTCTGTCCATATTCAAAGTTTCGCATCCCCATGTTAGTATTGGACGGTATATTGTTTTGTACACTTTTATCTTTGTTTCTTTACTTATTTCTGTTTTGTTTATGATTGTGTGTTTGATTGCCAGGTATAGTTTTTGCGTTTTTCTTATTCTGCTGTTTATTTCCGTCTGCATTCAGTTCTACTACCAGGTATTTGTATGTCCATTTGTGTCTATTATTTGTTTGTCTTTTCCGTTAATTCCGCTAATAATATAACAAAAATAATAATTATGCACATTACATAGTTTCAATACTGAATCAAGTTTTCATAAAATTCTGCCCACAGATGAAGCATGCCCGTTTTTAATGGAAACTGTATTCGATTTGCACCGAAGTAATCAATGCTATATTGAGACGTTGCTAACCACTTTTTAGTCTATGCATTGAATATGCAGCCCGAGAGTTTACTACTTGTACATGTATAATCAATCGTCGTCAAACAGATTTATATATTCTAAGCTTGTCGCCTCTGCCTCAATCTCCGTGCTGTATTAAATATGATTTACGTAACATTCTAACATTCTGAAAAGCGTCCACCAAGATGAGGTGCATAATGTAGGAACCCTTTGCGGCTATTGTCCCATAAAAATCTAATCATAAATTTTATTAATGCGAGGACCACGCACATGTATTCCCCGTTTTTGCAGGCATATTTTTCACGCGGTTCTAATATCGTAAATATTTAAATTTGCAAACTCAATATACAAGCAATATGTGCCTGTATTGCTCGATATTTCGGCAGCATTACGTGGATGTACACAGTCTGTTCCTCGCCCCTCTGCCTTCTGTTTTTTAAATACGATTCTTATCATTCGGGCAACCGTCAAGCGAGATGAGATACATGACTCGACTGTGTAAGGTTAAGCAAACTGGAATCGTCAATCAATTCCGTTTGTGTTTATTTCAATCACTATGGGACTGCATTTTAAATGCCTCCCTTTACTTATTTACATTACTGTAATGTAAATATAAATAGATTTCTAGTCAATACCAACTTTTTATAAAGAAATTGTGTACCGCTTTCCTTTGTGCTCAGTGTGGAATACTTCCAGCCCATCATTTCTGAACAAGTGATTACTATTCCTTATTATTATTCCTTATTAAGCAGAATTGCTCTTTTTTAATTTAGTTTTCTAAAAGTGGATTGATTTTCCAGTCAATACATTAATTGTCAGCGTGAATTCCAGCACTCAAATACATTTTTTTAATAGTTCTATACGTTATTTTAATGTATAATATTTTCCGTCTTCTTGAGTACGGAAGTCTTGATTCACGCTGACAATTAGAATTCCAGGACTCAAATACATTTTTTTTTTAATAGTTCTATACGTTATTTTAATGTATAATATTTTTACTCACGTTGCGATGAAATAACTTGTATCTGTTGTATTGCGATTTTGATTTAATATTATTCCCTTGAATCATTTTTGATGTGAATGAAGATGCGTTTACATGCTCTCGGGCTAATTTTACTGCTGAATAAAGTTTGTTATAATCTAATTATTAATTGCTAGTCTTTGCTCTTCGAGATCATCAGTTAGTAATTAAACATAAGATAAATATGTACGATTATGTACAGAGAGCAGGCGTTTGTGAACCGTAGGGCTTACTATTATTGGAAAACTTACCCTGGGGCGGGATATGAATGCGCGCCGGCTAGATTCTAAAGAGGGGATATAAAATCCGTGCTTCACGCTATGGTGCTTTCTTAATTGCCTATTAGTATTAATCACTTGTAACCTTATCTAGGCTATGGGATTGTTATTAATCGGGAATTAATAGGATGCTATAATTAATTATTATTACCATGTAACTGATAGACTGTACGTGGCATAATTACTTATTAATGATAATTGGCTGTACTGGCATAAAAATGTGCCCTGTGATCCGGTAGCCCGCAATGTACACATTGATTTAAATGCATGTGCTTATACTGATTGAGTACCATTCAATTCAAATACAGGGATACAGGTTCGGATTGTAATAAAGATATGTTATAATAATACCATGTCAGCCATGATGTCGTTATTTTTTTTTTCTTCAGTCTTTATTTGAGTACTTTTGACGAGACGTATAAAAATCGAATACGGCGGCTATTTAAAATAAGTTGGTATTCATATCTCGGAAACCGCCATCTTGACAATTGTTTTGACTTGATTCTCAAATTTGTGCGATCGAACCAAGTAACTTTCATTTGAAACTTTTTTTCTGCATCTTTAATAATTATGAATATATCGGAGTTTTTAGAAAATCGCGATTTTTAGTTTTTTTAGAATAACTTCTAAACTGCTCAGACTTTTGAAAAGTTTTCATCATAATCTGAACCAGCATATAAAACTGCACAATATTTCCCATTTAACCATATCTCTAGCTTTAAGAATAAGAAAGATACCCATGCAATCCCACTCTATTTAGAACACATTTATATATTTAAAAAAATATATAAATTTATATTAGTTAGTTATTATTTTTTATATTATTTATATTTAGCAAGTTCAGATTACTGAAGACCCTGAAGTGTTCGTGAAAAATGTATTTTTTTGTGTTTAATTAAATGGCGATTCTTTGGTCAACAAATCTTCATCTAGTCCTTTTTGTGCATTGTTCATGTCGTAAAATTACTCTCCGAAAAACGGCGCCATAAATTGCAAACCATTAAGCAAAAATATCAGCGAAGCATAGAAAAAGGAACGAAAACCTCATTAACGATCTTAATTTTTTTTTAAATTTTATAAGCGACTTGTTTTCAAACTGCAATAATTAATGAGATACAGAAAATATTTTTCGCAATTATTCGATACTGAGCCCATATTAAAAATCGGTTGTCATTACTAATGACAATTTATTTTGCGATATGTATAATAGCATGTTTCCCGAAGTAATTACATAGTTCGTTGGAGCGAATATATGTTTACTTTCTATTATAATTCAATAATCGAGGCCGGATTATCATATTAATTATCGAATAAAAGTGATGTTGTTACAATAGTAGGAATACTTGTAGCTATTAACCGCGTTGGTGATACATTTTAGATGTCAATTAAAAGTCCAACTTACGCAAAGCGCAATTCCGTTTGGAACGCACAGGAATGTTTTACAACTATGAAACTTACAACCGCTTTCAATGATATATAATACAGTCCTTGCTGAATTACATTAGGCATGTAAATGAATTTACTCCTGGTTAATGAAACCAGTGACAATAACGAACGTCACCCGTCGTATCAATCGAATTAATGCCATTTGATTCTCGGATGTGCGCACATCACATCTCGATCACACCCCTCTGTATCTGTGCAAGTTTTATAATAGTTGTCCCCTTCCCTGTTTGACATCCGAGGAAGCGAATGAGTCATAGCTTGCACCCTTAAGTCGGCGGAATTTAAAACAGCACTTATCTCGCCGAGTTTCCCAAGCGATTTAGGCCCAGTTGATTATCTTTGATCGTGGTACAGTTTCTAAGGATACCATTGTATTAATAGTTCCTAGGTATCTGAACCATGGTTAAGGATGATTCACGGTCGTACAATCGCCGGCAATCGAAGTGCAACAACGTTTTTTTTCTTCTTTCTTTCTTAATCTTCCCCTCTTTTACCCATTTGGGTGTTGAGGACAGTTTTTATTTACGACCGCCTTGTGGAAATTTGAGAGCGAAGCTGTATTTGTATGTACTTATACAGTCATGGACTCTAAGAATGTCACTGTCGGTAACAGCCAGCGGTTCGCCTTCCTTGTCTCGTCGAGCACGGTAGAGACGAAGTTGCATTCGCAGCAATTCGGCGTTCAGTGTTGTCTTGTATATTGAACTGGGCAGTCATCTGAGTGACCGCCACTCTCAAATATACCTGCAGGGCTCTGGAGCCGCTATTATGTATGCATCCCATAACAGAAAAAAATATTTTTCGTCCACATCATTGATTTATATACAGTGTCCGCCAGAAAGTTGGACACATGGAAAAATATTTTATTATTAACTTTTCAGAAAATGTTATTCCTCCAAACTGTTTCTGGATTATTTCAAACTCAATAGGCAATCGTCATGACATCTAAATAAATACTTCGTGTCAAATTTTCTATTATGTTTGACAAAATTTCTATTATATTATTTCTGGCAAGATCTGAATTATTTTAGTAGTAGAAATGTTGTCCCTTGTATATTTCTAGACTTTTCTCAATTAAAAAAAAAAATAGACTGGGGTACTTGATTTTCAACGGCTCATATATATTTTTCAATTCGTTTGTCATTTACTTCATCATAAATAGATAGTTGCAATGTATGGAAGTTACCATATTGTCAATCATTGTTGTTGAATTTAAACAAATTTTTATCATGGCTGCCAATTTCGTGAACTGATATATCTAGACTTTTCTCAATTAAAAAAAAAAAATAGAGTGGGGTACTTTGATTTTCAACGGCTCGTACATATGTTTCAATTCGTTTGTCATTTACTTCATCATAAATAGACAGTTGCAATGTATGGAAGTTACCATATTGTCAATCATTGTTGTCGAATTTAAACAATTTTTTATCATTGCTGCCAATTTCATGAACTGCTGTCATAAGGTCATCACGAATAATTAATTTTTCGTCAGCTTCAATTTCGATATCTAAACTTTTCAATATTTTCGTTAAGATGATTCCATTTATCGCATAATAACTGAACTGTCCTAATTACGTCAACTAACATCAACTACGTAAAAACGTCAACTTTGCGTTGTTAGTGTCGAGCAGAAAAGCTTACTTTATTTAGTGAATGTAGAAAAAAGATAAGCATTTCAAAACATGCAAACAGATAATTTGCTTCAACGATTGCCTATTGAGTTTGAAATAATGCAGAAACAGTTTGGAAGAATAATATTTTCTGAAAAGAAAATTCGAAAAAAACTAAAGTCGCTAATTTCTAAAAACTCCGATATATTCATAATTATTAAAGACGCGGAAAAAAGTTTAAAGTGAAAGTTACTTGGTTCGATGGCAAAAATTTGAGA
This sequence comes from Othius punctulatus, assembly GCA_951805005.1. Lineage (NCBI taxonomy): Eukaryota > Metazoa > Arthropoda > Insecta > Coleoptera > Staphylinidae > Othius > Othius punctulatus. The sequence goes on along the minus strand of OX638147.1, from coordinate 34,955,725 downwards.
ATCAAGTCAAAACAAAAGTCAAAATGGCGGTTTCCAAGATATAAATAGCAACTTTCTTATTTTAAATGGCCGCTATATTTGATTTTTACACGGCTAAATCTTGAAGGCTTGAAGTGTTTCATAGAGTTTGAAATAATGCAGAAACCGTTTGGAAGAATAACATTTTCTGAAAAGTTAATAATAAAATATTTTTCCATGTGTCCAACTTTCTGGCGGACACTGTATATAAATCAATGATGTAGACGAAAAATATTTTTTCTTTTATCGGGTGCACACATAATAGCCCCCTGCAAGTTAAATTTTAGGGAGCCGGTCACTCAGATGACTGGCCAGTTCAAGACAACACTCAACGCCGAATTGCTCCGGATGCAACTTCGTCTCTACCGTGCTCGACTAGACAAGGATGGCGAACCGCTGGCTCTTATCGACAGTGACATTCTTAGAGTCCGTGACTGTATAAGTACATACAAATACAGATGCAAACAGCTTCGCCCTCAAATGTCGATAAGGCGGTCGTAAGAAAAACTGTGTTGCACTTCGATTGCCGGCGATTGTGCGATCGTGAATCATCCATAACCATGGTTCAGTTATCTAGGATACAACTATTAATACGCTGGCTCTTACAGACAGTGACATTCTTAGAGTTCATGACTGTACGTGCTTAGACCCCTATTAGCAATAGGGTCGAAATTCGCTCTGATTTATGGCTTTTAGTTGCATTTCAAATGTAGGCGATTGTACAACTGGACCGTAGCAATAAGCTCAGTAATAGTGCAACACGGGTTGCACGAGATTACAGTGTGAAAGTTTGTTAGGAAACAAGTGCCAATGTATGTGGGTTTTTCTGAAATGTAAATGGCCGGGAATGAGATATTTATTACGACACGCTGAACTTCATGATATTGAAGTGTTTCTCTCTTGAAGCCTACCGTGCTCGACGAGACAAGGATGGCGAACCGCTGGCTCTTACAGACAGTGACATTCTTAGAGTCCGTGACTGTACGTGATTAAACCCCTATTACCAATAAATTCGCTGATTTATGGCTTTTGGTTGCATTTCAAATATCGGCGATTGTACACCTTGACGTAATCCATAGCCCCTGCAGGTAAATTTTAGAGAGCAGGTCACTCAGATGACTGACCTGTTCAATATACAAGACAACACTGAACGCCGAATTGCTCCGAATGCAACTTCGTCTCTACAGTGCTTGACGAGACAAGGATGGCAGATGGCTCTTACAGACAGTGATATTCTTAGAGTCCGTGACTGTACGTGCTTAAACCCCTATTACCAATAAGGTCGAAATTCGCTGTGATTTATGGCTTTTTGTTGCATTTCAAATGTCGGCGATTGGACAACTGGACCTTAGCAATAAGCTCAGTAATAGTGCAACACGGGTTGCACGAGATTACAGTGTGAAAGTTTGTTAGATAACAAGTGCCAATGTATGTGGGTTTTTTTGAAATGTAAATGGCCGGGAATATGATATTTATTACGACACGCTGAACTTCATGAAAGTGAAGTGTTCGTTTTTGAAGCCTGCCGTGCTCGACGAGACAAGGATGGCGAACCGCTGGCTCTTACAGACAGTGACATTCTTAGAGTCCGTGACTGTACATGCTTAAACCCCTATTACCAATAAGGTCGAAATTCGCTTTGATTGATGGCTTTTGGTTGCATTTCAAATATCGGCGATTGTACACCTTGACGTAATCCATAGCCCCTGCAGGTAAATTTTAGAGAGCAGGTCACTCAGATGACTGCCCAGTTCATTATACAAGACAACACTGAACGCCGAATTGCTCCGAATGCAACTTCGTCTCTACCGTGCTCGACGAGACAGGGATGGCGAACCGCCGGCTCTTACAGACAGTGACATTCTTAGAGTCCGTGACTGTACGTGCTAAAACCCCTATTACCAATAAGGTCGAAATTCGCTCTGGTTTATTGCTTTTGGTTGGATTTCAAATGTCTGCGATTGTACAACTGGACCAATAGTGCATCACGGGTTGCACGAAATTAGTGTGAAAGTTTGTTAGGAAACAAGTGCCAATGTATGTGGGTTTTTCTGAAATGTAAATGGCCGGGAATGAGATATTTATTACGACACGCTGAACTTCATGATATTGAAGTGTTTCTCTCTTGAAGCCTACCGTGCTCGACGAGACAAGGATGGCGAACCGCTGGCTCTTACAGACAGTGACATTCTTAGAGTCCGTGACTGTACGTGATTAAACCCCTATTACCAATAAGGTCGAAATTAGCTGGCGTTTGGTTGCATTTCAAATGTCGCCGATTGTATGGCATTGTATAATGTCGGCAGTAATAGTGCAACACGGGTTGCACGAGATTACAGTGTGAAAGTTTGTTAGATAACAAGTGCCAATGTATGTGGGTTTTCCTGAAATGTAAATGGCCGGGAATGTGATATTTATTACGACACGCTGAACTTCATGAAAGTGAAGTGTTTCGCTCTTGAAGCATTGCGCGCCCTCCGCATAAATATTTTTCACTCACGGTCGATTATAATTCACGGTGGTAAATCGGCTGAAAGATCGAATTCTGAAACGGGCACTGCGTTATGTGTACGGCAAACGGATAATATCTCACGCCTAGGCCACTATAATACGCAATCCAGAAAACGTTATATTTGAACTGGATTTTCGGAAATTGGCTCTGGAATAATGAAATTTGGCCATAATGCGATTAATTCCACTAATCTTGGTAACAACTTGGATTGTAGTAAAGTGTTGAAATAATTCCGTAAAGGAAATGTAACTTTGTGGGGTCCTTTGTCTGTGATTAAGGGGAGATCAGTGGACCACATGGGAAGGATAATTAGAGTAGGCAAGTAATCGGTATCCGCATCGCTAATAAGGCAAAAGCGCTCATGTGGCTGGACAGGCACTCGGGAAAGGATTTTAATTGATGCTATTACCGTTCACACGACGACTCGTATTCAAATTAACAGGCGCAAATTGGAATTATTATCGGTTTTAAATTTTAAGAGAATTTTACCAGACGGTGCTGGTACTTTTAATCCCGCGATATCTGCACGATGGCTGCTTGGGGTGTAATTAAAAGGATTAATTGCAGGCGTTGCTCTTTTTTTTTTAATATAAACGAGCTACATATATATTATAATGTAATTAATCTTCGTCGGTGTAAAAAAAAGCCGTCGGTAGTTTAGTAGTTTTGTCTGAAATGTAGGGGATGACAAGAGAAATGTCACCCTACTTGAATTGAGGGACGTGCATTGTGCACGAGGCCAGGTCTTTTTGTCGGCGTTTTTACTGCTACAAGTCCAGTTAGAACTACTCAGAACACAGCTGTTACAGCCCTCTGGTCGCGTCCTCATTGGGCTTGTCGCCCAAGTATACTTAGAGATGGTACAATAATCCTACTAAATTTAGAGTTTATGTTTCATTACAGCGCATTAATCAAGGCCACTTTAATAGGCGCTTGCAATAATTCGCGAACAAAAAGAACCCAACCCCCGGTATAAACTGAAATATTACAGACATACGCTGCCCAGCGTGCCGCGTATTTATGTTCTCAGTCTTTTTCTAAATTTAGGAGTAACGACCAGGTGCAAATCAATCTATTTTTAATCCCTCTCAGTTATAAACAAAATGTACCGCAGAAAACCGGATAACAATCATCAGAACACATGTTACACACCTTGGTGCATATGATTTCTATAAAATAACAGTACGCCGAGTACTGTGTAAATAGAGTTTTGCGCGCATAATTTACGTGCGACAGATTTCCATGTTGACACCTACATTGTCTGGACTGTTTTCTTTGCGCGCATGTATTTTAATCTAGATTTTTAAAGGCGCTAGTCTCGACGCAGTATTTTGAGTGCAATCAGTGGAAATACCTGGCTATTGACGTTTTGTTTATTAAAACCATTCGCGTATGTAAGCCTGGTTGTGTTGAAACGACAAATAAGGTGGGAGGTTAAGGAACAACTTTATTGCGATTTTTGTATATCTCTGCAGTTCGAATCTGCCCACATTCAAGACGTATATTTTACATAACATGTTCCATTTTGCGAATGAGAGCAATAAAATAGGAAGGTAGGCAATATTCTCCGGCGCATTTTAACAATATTCGGCACACTTTATGAAATATTTACACCGAAAATGATAACAATGGGTGGAACGCATTAGTGGCGGAAAGGAAAGGTGAATTTAAAGCTGTTATATTATAGCGAAGCCGTCCCTAAACGCACTGGCACGCTGAATTTCAACTGACACCTTTCCTCTTCCATCACAGACCGCACTTCATTTTGTGTATGTATTCGAATAATTGAGCCCTGTCATAAATAATTCATGTGTCGTGCTTTTTATCGTATGTGAAGCATAATTATACACGTAAAGCAGTCTTACTTGACGGAATCCTCGGTAGCATTTATGCGGGATGGTATTGATTCTGCTCCGTAAAAAATGAGATAATTATCACGTTCGGCTTGAATCCGCTAATTAGATTTTTAAGTTTGCTCCACATTTATGGTATTAATTAACCGAGTAGCAAAGGAAGGCGCTAATTAGTTTTATTTTTCGACTGGGCTGCTCATCGGTAGTGTGTAGGTAACATGGATGTTATTTGAAATAATGGGAATAGGGAGTAGAGTGTCATCAGACAGCACGCGTCAACTGTGACACGTGTCACCGAGAATCATCGCATCCGCACCCACACCCGACCAGCATCGCAACGCACACTCTCGCACTGCTCTACTCATGTAGCATATGAATTTGTAAGGGGTGCAACATGGATCTATAACTGCTATAATAATCTCCGTTTCGTAAAATTTGATGGCACCAGTAAAAACGCTCATATGTCGATGTCACTTGATGCCGCGACAGATTAGGCAACCAAAAAGGAAGTCGTAACAGATATCGGCTGCAACATGCTAATAAGGAGATGCCGCGATAAAGGTGGGATCACACCACGATTTTACTACTCAACCAACGTAATATATTAAGACATACGATTCACCCTTACGATATGCGAACGACTTGAGGCCATGTTACCGTTATTCAAGACCCGCACTCATAAAGTGCGCTCAAAATAAATACAACGTCAAACTCATTCATTCCGTTTTTACTTTGTTTTCAAGGCACCGAACTTGCAGTGGCTTCTTTAGGGCTTAGCATTGTTCGACGCGAAAGTGAAAAGAAACGCACGCTTTTTTTTATTAAAAAACACAATACCCCAAGAACACAGATCTAAGAAAATAGGTCTAGTGAAAGGAAGAAATATGTCAACACTTTAAATACATCCTTTCTCAGGCCACGAAGTATTAATAAGTTATCACTGTGTACCCACCGAAATCGTTTTCTTTACCACCCCATCTAAATTCTCTTCAATTGTTTGAGTGCGTGGAAATAATTAACCTACACTAATTCTCACTACATATTGACTTATGTAAACCTGTAAATGCTTAATTAATATTATTATTATTATTATTATTACTTGGGATTTCTTTTATTAATTCGCCAACCACCGTCGCAATTATTAGTGCAACCACTGTGCGGAATTAAACGAGGCCATATGACCCCCATTAATCAAAACCTCTCAATCCGGCGATAAATGAGTAAATATGAGCCCAACTTCATTATGAGCGTGGCACAAGTTAACGGGAAAGTATTAAATCGGTTCTCTAGTTACACGATCATTCTTCATAAATCATGACTAAATACTCGAGCAGTAAAAGTACTGCGCGAGCAAATACGCCGGTGCAAGGGGAGATTATAGCCCGGGGCCGCTTCAGTGGGTGTAGTAAAGGACAGTAACGGCCCAAGGCCAATAACTTCGGGCCCAGGTAGGTGTCCGTGCATAAATAATTTTAAAGACCCGTCCCAGGGATACAAAACGACGAATTTATATGCCTAATGCGATTGTCAAAGCCACCGATTACGGCTTCGGATGTATCAGCCTCTTCATAAAACCACACAAAGCAAGCAATTTTGAAACATGGAGAACTAATTACGAAAAGACAGAACTTTTCTTATTATCGTATAATTCTACGAGTTTCCATTTCAACTTGATAATGAAACTTCTGCTTTCGTGCAAAAATGGCAATAAGAGTAAATTGTTTATTTTAACATTCATGCTTCAGATGAATACAATTAATATTCCATTCAACATCATAAAACCGCGTTTTCTGTTAAAGAAGCAAACATAGCCTTTAGTAATTAACTGAATCCGCGCGAGTCAAGGACTGAGCGACATCCTCAGGACTACCTCTAAAAATTTCATTCAACACATTATACCTGCAGCAAATAATTTTATATTCCACACTCTGCTGTTAAGTGCCACATTAATTAAAATACAAGTTTTATTGCCCTAAGAGGTTTCTGCACAGTTTGCATACTGAAGATGATCGTCGAAATGTACAGCCACGGACTCTAAGAATGACAAGTTCGTGCACAAATTATGTTGGAAGGCAATTCTTTAAGAGGTGCACACGGAAACAAAACGAGATTTGATGCCAAATCGTTGTTAGGAAAAATAAAGAATTGCAATTTTATACGTACTGTGATTCTTTGGTACATCTTACTGGAAGTAAATCGTATTAGTCTTTTAATCAAGTCAACAATTAAAAAAAAAAGAAGTGATGATGCAATCTGTGATGACAACCTCTGCCACAAGTGCCACATTAATTAAAATGCAAGTTTTATTGCCCTAAGAGGTTTCTGCACAGTTTGCATACTGAAGATGATTGTCGAAATGTACAGCCACGGACTCTAAGACTGATAAGTTCGTGCACAAATTATGTTGGTAGCACTTGCAAGGCAATTCTTTAAGAGGTGCACACGGAAACAAAACGAGATTGGATGCCAAATCGTTGTTAGGAAAAATACAGAATTACAATTTTATATGTACTGTGATTCTTTGGTACATCTTACTGGAAGTAAATCGTGTTAGTCTTTTAATCAAGTCAACAATTAAAAAAATCAGGAGTGATGATGCTATCTGTGATGACAACCTCTTGATTAAACTTTCTCAGGATCAGTGGTTCATGAATATAATACAAGAGCTTGTAAAGACTATGTTCGACATAGTCGAAATACTATGGACTATAGTATTATACTACAGTTATAATATAGTATAATATCACGTATGGAGAGCAGAAATGCATTTCATTCTAACTGGCATTTGTCAAAATCAATAAAAATCTTCAACAGCCTACCCTCAGAAAGCAATAGCGAGACGAAAAGATTTTATATGTAGCCTTATGAAGTTCCTGCATGGGCAAGTTTTTTACTCCATGGACGAGTTTTTTGCCGGAATATGACATTTTGTTCTTCTTTGTATACTATTTTTGTATTTTATGTATGTATGTGTGTACGTTTTAGACAATTGCTAAAGTTTTAGCATGATATTTTTTATATGTATATTGAAATTTTGTATTTGCACACATTTCATGTTGAAGTAAATAAATATACTAGAACTACATATTGAATCCCGAGAAATAGCAAAGACAATTCAAGTTGAACCCCAATTTGAAGAAGTAAGATTTAGAAAACGAAAGAAACAATTAGATTACGAAATAGAAGATGAACACATCGAAAATCCTTCTCTAAAATTTAGAGTAGATGTATATTACAATTTAATGGATGTACCAAGAAATTCAAAACAAAATAAATTTGAAGAAGTATCCCAATACAATATTACTTTTGGATTTTTACATAATATTTCAAAATTACAAATATATAAAAAACAAGACATCTTAAAACACTGACAATTTTAACCGATGGGTTAATAAAGATTTTGACATAATTCAACTTTTGGAAGAATTAATTTTCATTTCAAATATTGTTAAAGATACTGATGATCCGAATGATATTTTAAAATATATAACAAATCATTGTTATAAATACTGTATACTGGTATCCGTTACTTTGTGGAACATTGTAAATGAATTAAATAAAACAATTTTACTTTGTTACTTCTACTAACACATTTATTTTACAAAAATATCTGATAACTATAGGGTAGTCGAAACTGCAGTCACTAAATTATATCACAAATTTTACTTTGTTACTTCCACTAACACATTTATTTTACAAAAATAACTGATAACTATAGGGTAGTTGAAACTGCAGTCACTAAATTACTTTTGTAAAATAAATGTGTTAGTGGCAGTAACAACGTAAAATTGTTTTATTTATTTCAAATAATTGTTACTTGTGCCGATTTACCCAAATTTATATATTGCATTACAAAATATCATTGAGATTGCCAGTTATCGTTGCTAGCGGTGAACGCAGTTTTTCGAGGTTAAAAAAAATATCTATGATCAAAAATGACCCAGGAAAGACTGTCCTCTTTGGCCATTATCGCTATTGAAAACGATATAGCAAGATCAATAGATAAGGATGTGTTATACATGGTTGAAATCTGATTTTTTCGCGTATTTTAATGCTATTAAAATCCAATATGGCGGCCATAAGAAAATCAAAAGTTGACTATGAAAATATGGGCATCTAGTTGGCGCAGAAAATCTTTGGCACTGTCATCAGAAAGCTCACGTCGAAAAATATAAGAGTGCCAAGTTTCGTAAAATGTCCTCCAAAGTAAAAAAGTTATAAAAGGAAAAGGAAAGTGCACTTTTTCGGTGCAATATTTCAGGAACTGTGCAAGATACCCCGAATATCTAAGATATAAGAAACTTTTCTCCCATTTGACTAACTCTGAATATATTTCCATGTAATAGATCCTAATGGTGGGCGTCGTAAAAGTGACCACCCTGTAAAAATTATGCGATAAATTCGTTTTACTTCCCAGCACAATCTCCCATATTTGGTATCTGTGTTGGATTTGGGAGCCCTTTAGTTATTGATCGAAGATCGAACACGAAAAGATTTTATTTTTAATTTTGTTCTTACAATTTAGTGAGCGCAGTTTTTGAATCTTCAAAAAAAACGGGTCATTGGGTCGTTGTTTGCAAAAAACCCATTTTTTAAAATTTTAATGTTGGTATAGTCCTTCGAATGAAAGTTTTAGTGTTTTACAATCAAAGAGACCATCAGGATGTGGAAAAAAAAACATGAAACTTATCAGTTTATTTAATAAGCGAAAATAACATTTAAAGGTATGCGTTCTTCACTACCTATTGTTCATTCGGCATTATGCATAGAGGATCAAAGTAGTATAGCAAAGAGAGTTCTGGGCCAAATTCCCATAAGGATTTACATAGGGGTCTAAATTTATTTTACTTCCGGTCGGGCTAGAGAAAGAGAGAGATAGAGACCGCGAGAGAGGGGATGTAGGTGGGATAGACGTTAATGACACGTCTTTAAACAGGCTGTTTGTATCAGCTGTTTATATCAGCCTGTTTATATCAGCCTGTTTATATCAGCCTGTTTATATCAGCCTGTTTAAAGATAAATGAAATGATAAATGAGATAAATGAATGTCATTCGCGTCTCTCCCACCTCCCTCCCCTCTCTCTCGCGGTCTCTATCTCTCTCTTTCTCTAGCCCGACCGGAAGTGCAGTAAATTTAGACCGCTATGTAAATTCTTATGGGAATTTGGCCCAGAACTCTCTTTGCTATACTACTGATCAAGGTGGCTCCTGGGGTTTGACTTGATGGTTTTTGATTAACTGTCATTTTCATTATTAATCTCTGTTAAGTTTATTTTGCAGAAATGCATTTTCTTTCGTGTATACGTACATTATCGTTTTCGCTTATTGTTCATTAAATAAATATTAAGTACCATATGTGGCTTCTTTCTACATCCTGACGGTCTCTTTGAGTGTAAAACTCTAAAAAATTTATTCTAAGAACTATACTAACATTAAAATTTAAAAAAAATGATCTTTTGCAAACAATGACAAAATGACCCAATGATTTGCATCTGAGTGTATATTATAAGTATGACATACTTGTATATTTCTGTCATACAATTCTGTTGTATACTTTACGAAATTGAGCTTGATGAAGCTCAATTATCACTGCAATCAACGCCTTCGATAAAAATGTATATTTAAAGATAATTGCTGCTTTGGGCGTTTTGGCTCGGTAATTACTTGGTATTTATATTGTAATGTTTTTTAAATCATTAGCAGGGATCTTTCCGCTGCGCTTAAAATAACATTCGCAGCGTTTAAAAACATTCAGCAATGTTTAGGAGTAGCGTTAATGATGTTTATTATTTGCATTGTCTGCTGTCGGAGGTTTTGTAGTGCATATATATGTTACAATATCGTGGGCGGTAGTCGCATGTATTAAAAGTAACGTCCCTTGAATAATATACAGCGACAGTATCTGTTATACAAGCCGTATCTTGTAACATGGGAATTGACATGAGCGAATAAAAGAGTATTGTAGCAAATAGAATTACAGACCGAGAAAATCTAATTGAAAAACGTAGCTCGATTAAACAATTAGCGGCGAATTTGTTCGCCTGGTGCCTTGCCTTGTTTAGATTTGACACATCCAATAATTATAAAAACACGTTGAACTGTAGATGTAAACAGCTTAAAACAACATTTTATGTAACTGTGTAAATGGTTATTTGTATGGACGTTCACAATGTTAGATTTGAATTGTTCGCCGTGGCACATTGTAATTACGCAAGTTAATGTGCACAGTGCCGGGTTTCGAACCCCCGCGAAGCGCGGCTGTTGTCCTTCACGTTGTGCAAACACTTGAAAAAAAAAATGGGACGGGGGCACACACTTAACAAAAATAAACAGAATATAACACAGCGGCAGATTTTGCGGAAGTCGCACCTGGGTCTCTGCGGGGTGGTGGGGGGTTGTCAATTCGCGCTTATGGGACTAAAAGCACCACATGACCCATAAAATTATGTAACGTAAGTGAATCAATTAACCGGAGTTAATAATAAATCGATTATTAACGGCTACAGACAAGCGCCGTGAGAAATTGCGCCCACAAAAGCCATTGATTAAGACGCTCAAATGATGATAAATACACTCGTTAATTAATTCTGTTTGGAATAGGAGGAGTTGTATCGGCGACGTTTTAAATAATTTGTCACTCGTGGAATTAAATCATTGGTGCATTAATTGGGCGATTTGTAGTGCATATGTATAAAAACCCTTGAACCCTTGACCGTAATAAACCCAGGTACATTTTCAATTAACACTGTAGTTATCACACATTGCAGTTGATATTCCAGTATTTTGGCCCAATTGATTTGCGCGCTCTAATAATTAAAAGTTGCGTAATTTATACGATGCGCCCTTATCAATCACTCCAAATGATTTATTCCAGCTTCCAATTATACCTTCTACACCTAGGTATTCTGCTGAGGAGCACTAGAGGAGCAGCGGCAATCTATGACATAATTGTGTATATTGTGCGATTTGGTTTTTCAATTAGTGGCACGAAAATGAAATGAAATTCTCATTGTGTTGCGTATGAATGTATGGAAAACGAAACAATATCAGAAGTGATTTTGAACATAATTGCATTGGTAGAAACATTCAAGTATGTAATACGTTAGTGTGTGTATACTCCGGAGTGGAAGCGTGCGGGGTTTGGGGGGTGCGGCGGCAATGTGGAGTGCGTTGAGGGTCGCTGGGGTGCGACCCCAAGTTTGTACTGACATATTCACCACTGAGCTGACACCACCGGTTGCGAAACACTATGATTTCACGTCGCCAACGATGCCAGACGATGAAAACCTTAATTTCAAGAATATGAAAATAAATTAAAACTTCACAAAGAACCCACCGTCCCGGCGGCCTATTAATATTAAATTTTCCACAATTTCCCCTCCAAGTAAACAGTTTAAAAAAAGGTAAATATAAAAAAATGACAAGAGCTATCAATTTTCAAGACAAATGGATTGCCCCCTCGATAGTTTGACAGTATATTGTCAAAACAACCTCCGAAAATGATTCCTTATAAACTTCCCCCCTGAACAAACGCACGATTCCTTCCTAAAATCAATATTTAAAGTTTTCGCAATTAGTACTCAACTTTTAAAACAACACACTGCAAGGAGCAAATCATTAACCGGCGAATTAAGCATGCGCCTCCTCGGCGGGACGTAGCCTGAAATATTAATGGCAGACATTTAATTCAATTCCACGCGCGATTTTAGGGAGTATGCACGAATTTTAATTCTCGGATAATTTCAGAACATGTTCGAATCGGCACGGGTAATTTCCGTTTCCTGCTTCGCATTTCCCATCGCTTATTCATACGCCGGGTTATTTTAAATTCATTACGATTTTCACGGAGCAGCCATGTTCACAAACTTAAAATTCAATTGTCACTTCCTGTTTTGGCAAAAAAACGCCGCACATCGCACTAACTCACTGTCAGGCATTATTTTAATTTTGAAATCATGATTGAATATGTATAAGATGCGCAATTGTTGTCTCTACTAGACGTTGCAGTAAATATATTACAGTATTGGTAATCTTACGTTACGACTTAACACGAAAATCTTCGCAGACACTATCTGTACAATCATAATCACAACTCATTTTTTTCAATACAAAGACCCCTGCTTATGAACATGTCCACAATCCTTAATATAACCTTTGCTATTGCTTGACTGATTGATAACACTGGCCAACACGATTTTTGATGACTTACATTTGACAGTTGTTTCTTACTAATAACTGTGTGCTGAATTCAAATATCAGATTTTGCCTACCACATCCAGTTTTTCCTCTACAGCTTAGCTTCATTTTTGAGAAAATTATGTTATGGAGTGATATGTTGGCGTTCATTTAACAGATAATAATTAATATTTAATGTGTAAATCTATACTTTTTCAACTTCAAAATGAGACCAATCAATTTCATTTTGGGAAGTAACAAATTCAAATTGAGACCCATCAATTTCAAATTGGAAACAATCAATTCCAAATTGGAATCAATCAAATTCAAATTGAGATCTAACAATTTCTAAATGTGATTTTCAATTTCAAATTGAGATTAATCAAAATCAAGTTGACAATAAGTAATATCAGTTTGAAAATATTACCAATATGTATATTAACGAAATATTATTATTATATGATTTATTCATTCATCTAATATTAAATATTAACATTATACAACAAAGAATAAAACAATCTAAGGAATAAACTTCTAAACTAAAACTATATGTCTCCATGTTTAACCCAGCAGGAATAAATTTTTGGATACCTGTCACAAAACTCGCTTGGTCTTGGTCTCAATTTGATCTTGAAAAGGTATTGTAACAATTCTCAAATAATATTTCACAAATTAGCATATCAATATTTATGCAAATTATCATTGATATTCAGTGATATGTTGGCACTTAATGTTTCCAATTATATTCAAATCCAATGCACAATTCCTGCGATATTCAGTTTTTAATGTGCTACCAAATATTACTTCAAATGTTCTCCGATTTGATGCACACTTAAATAATGATATCTCAAAAACTGGCATATCCTTTCTGATGAAACTTATTACTGATATTGAGTGATGTGTTGGAATTCATTTAAAATATAATAAATAATATTCAATGTCTAAATCTTGATTAATTAGTCTCGTTGTGTGATTATATGATTCCCAAATAATATTTTACAAATTGGCGTATCAATACTGATGCAAATTATTACTGATATTCAGTGATATGTTGTTACTTAATGTTACCAAGTTTATTAAAATCCAATGTGCAGTTTTTGAGATATTCAATTTTAATTGTCCCAGTAGATGTTACTTCAAATGTTCTCCGAAGTGACCGAATAATGATATCTCAAAAACTAGCGTATCACTTCTGATCAAACTTACTGCTGATATGTTGGCATTCATGTAAAAAATAATAATTAATATTCAATGTGTAAATCTGGATATATTAGTCTTGTTGGGTGGTTATACAATTTTACAATGATTCTCAAATAATATTTCACAAATTAGCGTATCAATATTTACGCAAATTATCATTGATATTCAGTGATATGTTGGTACTTAAAGTTTCAAATTTTATTAAAATCCAATGCGCGATTTTTAGGAAATTCAGTTTTTAATATGCTAGCAGATGTTACTTTAAATATTCTCCGAAATGCCCCACACTTAAATAATGATATCTCAAAAACTAGCTTATCACTTTTGATGAAACTTATTGCTGATATTGAGTGATATGTGAGGATTTTCGTAAAAAATAATAATTGTTATTCAATGTGTAAATCTGGATATATTAGTCTTGTTGGGTGGTTATACAATTTTACAATGATTCTCAAATAATATTTCACAAATTAGCTTATCAATATTTATGCAAATTATCATTGATATTCAGTGATATGTTGGTACTTAAAGTCTGAAATTTTAATAAAATCCAATGCACAATTTTTGGGAAGTTCAGTTTTTAATATGCTAGCAGATGTTACTTTAAATGTTCTCCGAAGTGCCCCACACTTAAATAATGATTTCTCAAAAACTAGCTTATCACTTTTGATGAAACTTATTGCTGATATTGAGTGATATGTGGGGATGTATGTAAAAAATAATAATTAATATTCAATGTGTAAATCTGGATATATTAGTCTTGTTGGGTGATTATACAATTTTACAATGATTTTCAAATAATATTTCACAAATTAGCGTATCAATACTTATGCAAATTATCATTGATATTCAGTGATATGTTGGTACTTAAAGTCTGAAATTTTAATAAAATCCAATGCACAATTTTTGGGAAGTTCAGTTTTTAATATGCTAGCAGATGTTACTTTAAAAGTTCTCCGAAGTGCCCCACACTTAAATAATGATATCTCAAAAACTAGCTTATCACTTTTGATGAAACTTATTGCTGATATTGAGTGATATGTGAGGATTTTCGTAAAAAATAATAATTGTTATTCAATGTGTAAATCTGGATATATTAGTCTTGTTGGGTGGTTATACAATTTTACAATGATTCTCAAATAATATTTCACAAATTAGCGTATCAATATTTATGCAAATTATCATTGATATTCAGTGATATGTTGGTACTTCAAGTTTCAAATTTTATTAAAATCCAATGCGCGATTTTTAGGAAATTCAGTTTTTAATATGCTAGCAGATGTTACTTTAAATGTTCTCCGAAGTGCCCCACACTTAAATAATGATATCTCAAAAACTAGCTTATCACTTTTGATGAAACTTATTGCTGATATTGAGTGATATGTGAGGATTTACGTAAAAAATAATAATTGTTATTCAATGTGTAAATCTGGATATATTAGTCTTGTTGGGTGGTTATACAATTTTACAATGATTTTCAAATAATATGTCACAAATTAGCGTATCAATATTTACGCAAATTAGCATTGATATTCAGTGATATGTTGGTACTTAAAGTCTGAAATTTTAATAAAATCCAATGCACAATTTTTGGGAAGTTCAGTTTTTAATATGCTAGCAGATGTTACTTTAAATGTTCTCCGAAGTGCCGCACATTTAAATAATGATATCTCAAAAACTAGCATATCACTTTTGATGAAAGTTATTGCTGATATTGAGTGATATGTGGCGAAAAATAATAATTAACATTCAATGTGTATATCTAGTAGCTCGTTAAAGTGTTGGGTTTACATTGTATGATATGGGTTAGAAACATTTCGTGACTTTTTTAACCTATTTGTAACTTATTAACATATTTATTAAAAAAAATAACGTAGTTTAATTTTTTGATCTATCTTGAACTACTAAACTTTTTTTAACTTTAATTTACTTATTTAAAAAATACCTTATGTACTTTTTTAATGTTTAACTTTTTGACGTTTCTTGAACTATTAAAACCCTTTTCTACTTTAGTTTAAAAAAACACCTTATGTACATTTTTAATGTTTAACTTTTTGGCGTTACTTGAACGATTAAAACTCTATTGTTACTTTATTTTTTACTTTTTTTTTATAATTTTGAACTTACTCGTGAAATTTTTTAACGACGTTTAGCCTTTTTTTAATCTCATGATTTTTATAACGTTGTGTTTCGATGTTACCTTTTCAAGTTTAGCAGACGTAATAATTGATGTTACAAATTTTGAAAACTAAATTGTACGTAATCTTCGAAACCACATTTAATTTCAAAATAAGTATTCTAAAAGTATACATGATTAGAGTGTACTAAAGATAACGGAAGTTTTAATTAAGCTAGACCTAATAAAATAATTTTGTTTGTTTTATTATTGTGCACCATTGAAACTTTTGCAATACAATATAATTTTACAATACTTCAGACTAAAGTATAATTTACTAAATTGACATAATTTTCATAATTTTCATCATTTTATTTAGAGCACTGATTGATATAATTTCGTTAAAAAATAGGCATACATCACTTGAGAATATTCATAAAATTTTAATAATAATGCTACACATACAAATTAACGAGTACTTTGGTACATTCACATCAACTTTTACTTGAAAACACAAAAACACAGTTTACGGAGTAAATTTTCGATTGTATATAATTGTATACTGAATAATGAATAAATAGCTAGTTGTATGTAATTAACGTGAAATGCAGTGTTCTAACAGATACATTTTTTGTGTATTTAGATACAAATACAGATACTTCAGAAAAAATGTATCTAGATACAGCTTTAGGTACTCAAGCAAGAATGTATCTAGATACATATCTTGATACTTTAAATGTATCTAGTTACTGTATCTTGATACATGTATCTAGATACATTACAACACTGCTTATTAATACTTAATAAATACAAATCATTAATTCGAAATTAATCTGAAAGAGATTAGGTATAAGAGGTATTGTCATTGAAATCTTCATTTAGCTTCAATAATTGTTTTTGTGATATGTTATACTTATTAGTACTTGTAAAACTTATTCGAAATTAATATGAATGTGATATTAGTATATTATCGTTATAGTTTGCATGATGCTATTAACATTTCGTGACAATTATATTGACAATTTAAGAGCTTGGTGCAAGAATCAGGATAGTCCAGAAAATAAAATTTTAGAGGAGAACGTAAACTTTAATGGTCTATCAGCTCGTAAACTCTTGTCAGTATCACAGGTTACGACAAACCCCATTATCGATTTCCATGATTAATGGTTATAGATTTGATGAATAAAATTTGTTATAAATAAACTTTTATATTGCTTTGTGTACAAAATCGTGTAATAATGTATTACTTTACTGCCGATGTTGCTCATTTAATTCACTGACGAAAAATATTATTTTTACATCCTACATTTTTATCACCGGTTGCGACAAATCTCATTATCGATTTCCAAGATTAATAGTTATTAAGGTAATAGAATAGACACATTTGATGAACAACATTTGTTATAAACAAACTTTTATATCGCTTTGTGTACCAAATCGTGTAACAATGTATTATAATGGTTATTAAGGTAATAGAATAAACACATTTGATGAATTAAATTTGTTATAAATAAACTTTTGTATCGCTTTGTGTGCAAAATCGTGTTTAATGTATAATTTTACTGCCGATGTTGCTCATTTTTAATTCACTGACGAAACATATCACTTTTGCATACTACATTTTTATCATCGGTTACGACAAATCCCATTATCGATTTCCATGATTAATGGTTATTAAGGTAATAGATTTGATGAATAAAATTTGTTATAAATAAACTTTTATATCGCTTTGTATACAAAATCGTGTAATAATGTATTACTTTACTGCCGATAATTCACTGATTAACGGCTTTTCTGTTAAATATTTTAAGCAATTTATGCAGGATAGTGTTAGAAATTGTAGCAATCAATGCCTTAAATCAAACTGAAAACAAACTCGGCGATTTAGGCATTCATATTTCGAAGGAAATTGAAAATTTGAGTCTTCCCGGACGGGCCTTGATTAGTCGGAACTTTAATTCACCGCTCCGCATGAACTACACATGAAATATTATTTTGTGTTCAATTGCGGCTGTCTTTGTATTAACATCCTTATGCTCGTGTATGTCAGATTAATCGATTTTTTCTGGTCGGTAGGTTTGTAATTATTTTGCCTTTTGTGTACTGACACGTCATTAGCGGCGAATGTCAGCTTAATCGTAGTTCAATACACGTTATGTCACTTATTGATGTCGTGAGGACATAAAACACTGCCTGCTTATAATCCGGTAGCAATTTAAAAGCTCTCCCCACGCATCTTTTATGGATGCAGGAGGTTTTTAGGGAATTTATATAAATTATTTATTGCGCCGCATTAATCGACAAATAAATCTTTTTAATTGTGCCGCATGAGGGGGTAACTGTTAAGCACGATGAATGAAATACGGTGTATTACTGGAAATTCTAAACCTTTGGGAACAGATGATCTGAGCTTCAGGCCCAAAGGACCAGGTGTGTCGTCTAGCACTGCATTACGGACCTATATTCTATAGTGCGCATATCGTAGTTTGTATGTGCATCGACACGGTAAATCATATTTTTCAAGCGACATACAGAAGAGCGCACATTCAGTATTCAGATGGAGAAGTGAAGAAGTTTCTGCTCGATTTCTAATACGTTGCAATTTTCATGCTGGTACTTTGATATCGACCTTAAAATGATTAAAACCACCATTGCTCTTCCAGGGCATGGGACAGAGCATTGTTATTTCTTTTTTCTAATCAATTTCTCGATATAACTTGCTCTGTAAGCGCTCGTTTGTCGCCTGCACAGAAAAGGCGTAATTCATTCGTTTAATTAATTTCGGAATCCTCCGCGCAATTAAATTGATTAAATGTAAAAAGTCTGCGCGCACTTGCCGCATATGTGTATATAATAAATAAAATGCAGACTCCGTAATGTATACCAAAGCATGTATGTGTGTATGCGCATACAAACACGGTGACACGCCTAGCGCGCCTTATTAAAACTATTTATTTTACTTATAAAACAAATTAGATGATTGTTTCGCAAATATGGGCGCTATATTACCCTAAGGTGACGCTGCCATTTATTTATTGTGCAATATCGTTTAAAATATTAAATTTCAGCCGTGTCTAATTGATAAATGATATTTAATGAGACTTGGCTCCCGCGCAAAGATATAGAATCAGAATTTATCGCTCATTGTCTGCGCTACACAGGCAAATTCTATCTTAAACACGTTACACTTAAAACTTTTAAAAAACACGTTAAATTAACGCCACGCAACTCTTGCATTATTCAATAACAAATTTCAAAAATAACGAGGTTTACGGTGGACAACCAAAGAATTGTTACCAGGCTGTAGGTGTCTTAATTTATTTAAGTATTTTACTAGCCGAGATTATGAACTTGCATATGAATTTATAAGCGGACAGTGCCATTACTGAACTTTCACATACAGAATATTTTAAGATCAATAAATGTTTAAACGCTCCTTGGATTTGCCACAGCAGTTGCAGTTTGTGCAGTACTAAGATAGTTACTTTATATCGATTCGGTTTCCCATTAATAATAATTATAATCTTACACAAAAAGGTGTGCGCTTTGTGTAATCAATTCAATGCGTGTGGTTTCGCTGCTTGCTCAATGATAGTAAATCAATGGAACCCTTTCTCTTTGCTGCAATTACTTCACTCATTTGTAATTAAATCAATTAACTTCACCGCCTCAAACGTCTGTTAGTTTTACACACTGTATAAAATCAAATACTATTTATTTACTATCTCGCATATTACCTTACATCATTATGCAATACCCTTACGAACTTAATTGAAACATGTATACAACGACAAACGTAATTTGGTTTATTTACAATTTATTTGCATGTCTCTGCCACGCTCCGTTACTAATGGATGTAATGTAGTACTATCATTTATGCTATAAATAGTTCATTTTATGCATGATTTTAATGTAAACAAGGATATAATTAATTAAAACGAAAAATTTAATTAATTAGCATAATTTCATAATTAATTATGAATGCCGTATTCTAAGTAAGCAAACAAATTAAACTGTAGTTAAATTTAATATGATTTATAGTTGCAAGAAATGACATAACAAATTTAATGTCGAGACTCTTTATGGACTATTTACGGAACTTTTAAATATTCACGATTAACTTATCTGAGGAACCTACAAACTACCAGTGCAATAATTTTCTTCCGTATGAGCATAAACTGTCAAATAACTATTCATAACTTCGCCAGTTGATGCAAAAACATTACATTAGCATTTGCACCAAACAAATGCTAATGGCTGGTTTTTCCAAGTTCTGAATAGTTATCTGACAGACTAAGCTCATATGGAAGTTAGAAATATTCACAATCAAGTTATCTGAGGAACCTAAAAACTACCAGTGCAATAATTTTCTTCCGTATGATCATAAACTGTCAGATAACTATTCAGAACTTCGCCAGTGGATGCAAAAGCAGACCATTAGCTTTGCACTAAACAAATGCTAAGGGCGGTTTTTCCATCAACTGGCGAAGTTCTGAATAGTTATTTGATAGACTAAGTTCATACGGAAGTTATAAATATTCACAATTAAGTTATCTGCTGAACCTAAAAACTACCAATGCAATAATTTTCTTCCGTATAAGCATAAACTGTTAGATAACTATTTAGAACTTCACCAGTTGATGCAAAAGCAGACCATTAGCTTTGCACTAACCAAATGTTAATGGGCGGTTTTTCCATCAACTGGCGAAGTGCTGAATAGTTATCTGACAGACTAAGCTCGCACGGAAGTTAGAAATATTCACAATTAAGTTATCTGAGGAATCTAAAAACTACCAGTGCAATAATTTTCTTCCGTATGAGCATAGACTGTCAGATAACTATTCAGAACATCGCCAGCTGATGCAAAAACAGGATATTAGCATTTGCACCAATCAAGTGCTAATAGCCGGTTTTTCCATCATCTGGCGAAGTTCTGAATAGTTATCTGACAGACTAAGCTCATACGGAAGTTAGAAATATTCACGATTAAGTTATCTGAGGAACCTACAATCTACCAGTGCAATCATTTTCTTCCGTATGAACATAGACTGTCAGATAACTATTCAGAATTTCGCCAGTTGATGCAAAAGTAGGCCAAAAATAGGAAAAATATAAATAATAAATGGAAATTGATTACTACTAATAAAACCAAGAAATTTCAAATTTACATAATATTTTATGGAAATTTTACAACAAAAATCTTACAGTAAACATTGTAACTTTCACAAAATAAGTGAAAATTTCACAGTAAACTTTAATATTTTGACATATATGACATATATAATAATAAATACAGTTTTGACATTCAAAGGGGACGTTGTTTATTTAATTATCTTTTATGCAGGTAAATAAAATTCCGTTTTATCATTCAAAATGGACGTTATTTGTTTAATTTAATTTATTCAAATGTTGCAAATATAGCCTGCACGCTATTCTGCTGCGTTCGTACTTATTGTTTTGTCCCTAACATCTGACGAGATAGTGTTTATTTCGATACATTGGCGATGAACAGAAATAACTACGATTATGTACTTAGTATATATGCCCTTAAGCCCTTCTCAAGCCAGAAATGAACTGCTCAAAACGTGCTAAAACGTTTGTTGTAAATTTACTGTCGTAAAATATGTTTGAGTGTTTTAGTACTTACTACCTGTCTGAAGTAAGCTGGCGAGGCAAATACGCTCAAACAGCAGAGTAATAGTATCACCATAATTTCAGTTCTGCGAACGCAACTGCATCGTTATTTTCAAACAATTGAAGAATATAGTTCACTCGTTCAGACGCTCCGCAGAATAATTGCTAGTGTAGGACGCTAATAACTAAGGTGGGCTTAGGAAATTAGCCAATTAAGTTATACTAATTTCATAAACTCTGGAGTTTGAACCCGAGCCAAACGGTCGGTGACTTTAATCGCAGCCATTGTGCTAACGATGCCGGCGACCTTTATATATTGGAATCGCAGAAACTTCGGAAAACCACTGAAATGTGAATGGATTAATGTTCCCAATTGAAAAATTTCTATGCAAAGTTTTATAGATATATTATCTGTTCGGACGAAGATTTTTGCTTTATATACTAGAAAATCAATGATAGCAAGATTAATGTCGTCAGTTTTACGTACAACAATATTTGATGATTAAAATTGCTTGTAATATTGGTGAAATATTTATAATAATTAAAACTTCTGTCGCAAATGTATGATGAAATTAACGCAGTATTAACGTGTAAATTTGCTGTATAAATTAGATACGGTAATGAGAATTTGAAAATTTCACTGATGCGAAGAAACCCTATTTATTATTTTAGTGCTACATTTCGGGTCTATACAAATATGTATTTTTGGCTGTTATAAGTTTAATATAATGCAAACCGTCTGTTGGTTTTAGAAAGGGAACATTTGCAAATACTGATTTTTAAGTACGCCGTGAAATTTTAATTCGCTGTTTAAACCACCTCTTAATTAAAATGCTGGCATGCACTGAATAATTATTTCAAGGTTAGTGAAACGTGGAAAGGGAAATTGTTGGAGTTATTTATATCATTTAATTTCTCGTGTGCAGGCACTGGTTCGGGTTTACTAGGGCCCTGCTCTTTCAGTAATAGGGAATGAGCTCGACAGGCCTCGCCTATTATGCCCCCGGTGAAGAAAAGATTATTTAAGGGTACATATTTTATTGTTCTCACCTAGCGCCACGGGGTTCCGTTGGTGCCCCCCTAGTGTAAGCAATATTGAAGTTATTTCGAGACTTCCTCTAGATTTAAGAATCGGAACTACAGAACTATGTAGCCTTTAACTGCAGCAGCCCTCCCTCAGATGTGCACATGTTCGAGATTTGTTTATACACGCCGTGTGCCTACGTAATTTCTTTATTATTAGTATTTGCTTTCGCTGGAAATCTTTCACACTTTTTTTTTACGTGCTGCCCTTAAAGAGAAACAGCGATTTGAATTTATTAGTAAAGATTTTTCTTTCGGGCACTTTGTAAATATGTTGATTTCCTTTGAAATTATTTCACACACAGTATTTGAGGTGCACATAAATATGTTATGTATGTTTCTGCTACGCCCTAGATACAAAATGTGCGATAATTAAAGCGGAATCGAACATACCGATAATGCTATTTATATAACCTCAATATTCATACGTTTGCTAATACCGAAATCAATTACTTACTTCTTTGTATATACAAGAAATGCGATGCATTGAATATTTAAAGCAGCAGTCTCGGAGGTAATAATTTGCCACCAATAAGTTACGTGTCGTGCATGAAAACGCGTCAACGTAGTAATATTTCATAATGTAATCTTATTTGTCTCCGTTGTGATGAAAAAAGCCGTAACTAAATTTATAAAAATTTAAATTTCCAGTGACAAACCTAATATTTAAAAAAAACATAATTAGGAACGCTTAATTAAAAAAACCAACGCAGCATACGCGTGTAAAATTGATTGATTTCAATACAGTAGTACATATGTGCATAATTAACTAAATCAACAGCGCTACACAAAACTTAATTAGTATAATAGCATCACGTATATAACTGTGTTATTTAATCCGACTGCATTTGTACAATGTGCGAGTTGAATTGAGATCAAGGTATGAAATAAAATTTATGAAAAAAGTTTGATATTTATTCCAGCCCACGTAAGAAAGTTAAATTACTTCTTTGCATTCATTAGGGAGTTGCGATTTTTTCATTATTTCCATTTCGGCTATGCTGTGTCACTATGAATAATTTCCGATGCAAACGGACCGTAGCTGACCGAAACAACATTTAATTACGGCCGCTCGCAACGATTGCAGCAACAAAATTCAATTTTTGTTTTTTTTTTATATATAACCCGGCCACTCGCTTGATTAATTTATCGCCGCAAAATCGTTTACCGGATTAATTTATATATCAAACAACAATTACTTGAATCGCGTCGTTTTTCATCGGCGGCCAATTTAGCCCCAATCCCTGCATGGATTACTTTATTCGCGCCGGCGATAATTAAATGAAGCCCCCAAATCAACAAATGTTTCGGTCACTGAACTGCGACAAGAAAGGGACGGAGAACATCTAAATCTCATCGCAAAGTCTGTAGACGACATAATTATAGTTAGTGCCCGAATAGTTGAACCGGCCGGGGGTTGAATCCCAGGTGAGGGTTTTATAAATGGAGGGAAAAAAATACCCCTCGCGTTCCGGGTAGCGATATGTAAGACAGAAAACCAATCTCTATCAAATTGTTTTATTTGTACACTCCACTATGTAAACAAAGACCTCCACAATTCTGATATACAACCGGCATGTACGCATTTGCAATCAAATTGTGTAATATCATTTGCGCCAAATAAGACGGACATAATTGCATTTCCTCTATTTCGTATGAAGTTCTTATTGACGTTCCAAGTCGTAAACCCGTATATGTAGAAAAGAATGTAGTAGGAATATTATTTCAGAGAGCAACGTAAAATTCTTTCAGACAGGATATTACAATTTATAACGTACCTGTGCATTTAAAAAACACATTTCATCATAACAAAAATAAGTTTTTTAGACCAATTAATTATTCCAATAACTTGTAAGTTGACAACAGACCAGAATTTTCAACAAAATTTTAATGATATCCACTTGTACAGCAAAATCAGAACAAAAACCGAGATAATTAACGTCGACGTATAAAGGTGAACATAATTTTATTTAAAATAACAAAGTTGCTAATAACATATATAAGTAGATAGGCTAAGACAGTTCTGGACCAATTTCCCATAAGGATTTACATATGGGTCCGTACCGCTAAACCTGGATTCTAAGGCTTTATAATAGTAAGTAGATAGGCTAAGACAGTTCTGGACCAATTTCCCATAAGGATTTACATAAGGTTTCAAACCGCCAAACCTGAATTATAAGGCCTTAGTAGATAAGCTAAGTTGATTCTGCCGCAAAAATACCCATAACGGTCTAAATTTACTTTTTTCCGATTGTGCGACAGGTGTAAGACATCTGTGGGATGGGTATTAGGTACATGTGAGACAGGTGTGAGACACCTGTGAGACAATTTTGCATATAATATATACAAGGGTGTGAGACATGTGCGAGTAACCTGTCAGACAAAGGAGATGCACCTGCAAAATTATCAATAATTTTCTCAAAATTACAATGTTTAATAATTTACAGTAATCGTTTACAATTATTCTGTCACAATATGAATATTTGATGTCATTTTCACTTTTTTTGTAATAATTACAATGTTTACTGTCAAATTTTAACTTATTCTGTCAAAATTATAACATTTACTGTCACATATGCAATTATTCTGTCAAAATTACAATGTTTGCCGTCGAGTTTTCACTTTTTTTTAGTCATAATTACAATGTTTACTGTTAAATTTTCGCTCATTCTGTCAAAATATCAAAGTTTACTGTGAAATTTTCACTTATTTTGTGAAAGTTACAATGTTTACTGAAAAATTATCACTTATTTTTTCAAAATTACAATGTTTATCACAATATGAATGCTTGCTGTCAAATTTTCACTTTTTTGTAATAATTACAATGTTTACTGTTAAATTTTAACTTATTCTGTCAAAATTATAACATTTACTTACACATGTGCAATTACTCTGTCAAAATTACAATGTTTGCTGTCACATTTTCACTTTTTTTAGTCAAAATTACAATGTGTACGTCAAATTTTCACTCATTCTGTCAAAATATCAAAGTTTACTGTGAAATTTTCACTTATTTTGTGAAAGTTACTATGTTTACTGTAAAATTATCAATTATTTTTTCAAAATTACAATGTTTAATCATTTACAGTAATCGTTTACATTTATTCTGTCACAATATGAATGTTTGCTGTCAAATTTTCACTTTTTTGTCATAATTAGAATGTGTCAAATTGTCACTTATTAATTTATTTGAAATGTTGTCTTAAATTTGATAGATGATTAAAATTACATTTCAAATAAATTCAAGATATATAAACATTAAATACATATGCCTCTGATGGTGGTTTTTTCATAACCGAAACTAGTTAGGCGAAATAAATAAATCATAAAATAAAATAAAAAATCAATATTACTCACTATTATTATAAGTACTAAATATAACAACCTTAAATATATATAACTGGTAATTTATGGATAAAACCTTAAATGGATAAAACCTTTTATGGTTTGATTTCATTTTTATGGTTTTTGATTATATGGATAAAACCTGAATTAAAGTTGTCTGTGTTTTTTTTTGTTTTGATTACTTTTGATTGTTAATGTAATGTAAATTCGTTTTAGCAATCAATATAATTATAACATTACATTTTTACTGTACAAATATCTACATTTTCACGATTTGTGGACAGGAATTTAAAATTGCTGAGCAGATGGTTGGCATTTTTGGAGATTTTTTTAAATTAATCAAAGGAAATTTTCAAAAATTCACATGAACATCGAATTTGTAATAGCGATTTTTTCAGATTGTACAGAACAACGGCGAAAGTTTTTTTTTGCTGACCCTAGATATGATACTTTATTTTCTTTGGTTTTTGTTTATTTGTGGGATTTGGTCCCATTTTCACATTTGCGATTCAATTTTTGATTCCCGGTGGTCACTGTAGATGAATATTTGGTAGATATTTATAAAAATCCAACGCTCATCGCTCATTTTTTTCGAATGCATATTTTTATAATAGGGCTTCAATCTAATACACTCCACACTGGTATATATTGTCACATGTCGTATATTGTCAGTTTCAGATCGCCAGTGGTCAATTTCGATGATAATTTGATACATATTTACAAAAATTCATCGCTTCCTCATTTGCGATTCAATTTTAGATCGCCAGTGGTCACTTTAGATGAATATTTGGTTGATATTTATAAAAATTCAACGCTCATCACTCATTTTTTTCGAATGCATATTTTTATAATAGAGCTTCAATCTAATACACTCCACACTGGTATATATTGTCACATGTCGTATATTGTTTCAGATCGCCAGTGGTCAATTTCGATGATAATTTGATACATATTTACAAAAATTCATCGCTTCCTCATTTGCGATTCAATTTTAGATCGCCAGTGGTCACCTTAGATGAATATTTGGTAGATATTTATAAAAATTCAACGCTCATCGCTCATTTTTTTAAAATGCATATTTTTATAATAGGCCTTCAACCTAATACACCCACACTGGTATACAGGGTGGTCACTTTTACGACGCCTACCATTAGGATCTATTAAACGGAAATACATACAGAGTTGGCCAAATGGGATAAAAGTTTCTTATTTTTGTGCCTTTCAATATACTGAAAGGAAATCCGGGATATCTTGCACCGTTTCTGAAATATCGCTGAAAATCTGAAAAAGTGCCGGGCATAAGAGGCATATTATGGGAATAGCATTTTTTTATTGATTGTTATTTAATTATATGCAATATTGGCGCACATAATCATGATATTGTATTATTTATTTCAATTGCTGTAAATGATTTAGTTAAGGTATAGATTTTATGATTTACAAAATAGGTATTTCTTTGTGTATTTTCCTGCCCCATAAGTTGCTATCGATCGAAGCGTATAAATTAATGAACTGTAAGACTGCGATGATGTTTAAATTCCGTTTCTGCGGATTTGGATAGTACGTGGTGTGTACAAATATTTCTGTGTGCATTTATACTTTGAGAGTAAGTGTGGCGAGACGGTATCCAATTAACGTGCACACTGGAAAATATGCAAAACTGATTTAAGGCCGTGTATGTGGAATAGCCATAATTCACCGTTTGCGGAGCATTTAATAGCCAATAGTCATAAACTAGCAAAAATACCACCCAGATAGAATCCTTTATATAATAGAAAGTAATAAAATGTTATTCTATTTTTATGCTGCTTAGTACTTTCCCGACCGCCGGTGCAATTTGAAGGAACGAATAGCTCTGAAATGTCAATGTGCCTTGGTTTCGGCGTATAGCCTCGCGTTTAATATAAACTACATATTTTTCGTTTATTACATCGCAGAGCTGAGAAACATGTATGTACAAGCACACGTATACGTGCCATTAATTGCATAAGTAAGTACATCGTATATGCTTGCGAGCTTTGGATTCTATTATTAGAAGTGGGTATATTGACTTAGGGGTAGATCCCTCAATGCCCTCCAAATATTCATCTTTCAACATAACGTTAAGTAGATTTTTTGTCGGGATTGTTAAGAGCGTCGTATTTTTTCGTCCGAATTAAAAAGGAATCTTTTTATTGCTGAAAGAAAATGGAACCGCCGTTTCAGAGACGCCGAAGAGAATTATAATACCAGCAATAAAAGCTAAATAGTTTTCAGTATCATCACACCGATAAGTAATTCCGACGGCAGTAAAGCCTTTCGCCCGCAAAAGATGTGGAAGTATTCCGCGTGGTTATGGATAGTTTGATTGCTTTATTTATGAAGTCGGGTCGAGTTTTTTCGGGAGCCGGTAACAAAGCGCGTTTAAGTGCGTATAAATTTAATTCGTGCAATAAACATGCCCAATGGGCGTAGAGTATAAATGTTGAACACAATTGAAAGTAAATCGCAACTTGTAAAACCATCCTATTGAAATATTACGACGAACAGGCAGGGAAGGTTTATCCACTTCTAGGAAGTCCATTAAGTAAAGTGATGTCTGTGCATAGGGATCGAATATCTTGAATTTTAATGGCAGGCAAAGAGATGTATATTTTTATGCATAAATTGATTTGAAAAATTTTGCGGGCTGCATATCATTTCGATATGCGTCTATTAATCTTGCACGGAGCTTTGCACATAAACAAATAAACCGTGCCGTGGCAAGTAAGCAGGATTTTATGATTTACAGCACGGACGGAAGGATTATCTGATTATTTATTGGGAGCAACTAGTTGAGAGCGGTAGAAATGCCATTTAACTCCCACAACTCTTCCTGCGGGCAGAGAAGGAAAACGTTATCAGATATTCGCACGTGTAACGGCTCAATCAATCACAATGTGTGTAGCTTCATGGACGTAGATATGGGACCGGCAATGACCTAAACTATCATTGAAAACTTTTTACGGCCTCTGTGCGAATGAAATTTAAGTACGGTTTCGTTATTTTCTGGCATAAACTCTATGATTTATGGCAACGAATGACAACAGTGTAAATGTCGCATTTATCTGGCCACGTTAGAGGTTGCGTGAATACAGGCACGGGCTTGACAATCTACATATACTTGCCCCACACTACCGAGACCTCGTAAATCACGTCATAATCGCTTAATTTCGACTGACTCGCGAACTACTTCATTTCATTCCACATATAACTTCACAACCACCCTCTCGCAAGTCATTGCTGTTGGTGTCGGCCCTGCATGTTAACTTGTTAACATCGCGATAGCTCCACTACTTATTATAACGGCTTCCGTGTAACCCTATCCGTGCGACAACAAAAAAAAAATTACACCCCCACATAAATATAATAACGTAATAGCAGACGGAATTTGTCTGCACATTATCTAATAACTAGGCTTAGGGTAGTTATGCACTAAAAAATCCCTGTACATATTACAAAACACGATACATATATACCGGGTGATCCAAGTTTTATTACCATGGTTTTTTTAGGCATTTGGAGTTGCCCACAAAATATGAAAATTTGGATTTATATACGTCTGATACTAACCTACGGAAAGGTAGTTTGACTTTTTCGATATAATTATATAGACGGTTATAAAATGAAAAAAACTCTTTTCGGGCAAAATTATCTATCGTTATTTTTGCCCTAAACTGTTTTATTTTATTCATTGAACCCATTTATGAAATAAAAAAATTACGAAAATGATTAGATTTCAAATTAAAGCATTTTTTACATTACTGGCCAACTTTCCTCGGTATGATTTATGATTTTGTAAGTCAAGAGAACTACAAAGCATTGACCGCGCCGGTGCGGTTGGAACGTTTTATGACTTTATTATTAAGCAAATATTGAGATCCGGCCCTGAAGAAATCCTTGCATCGGTATCCACCCGGCAGGCTGAGGGATTGGGTACGGCCCTATCATAAAACCCATAGAATCCATCATAGGGACTATTACTGGTAGCAGACGCCATATTTTACTATTTAGTAATAAATCTTACTGTTGCAATATCAAAATAATCAATCAATAATTGGTGCAATTTTTTTGGCTTGGATTACACTGGAATGTTTGGAATAGCATTAAAGTATGTTCTGACAAAAACTATATAACTAAAATAACGAATTCTTTGTGAACTAGCTTATAAACTACCGAAAGGTAAATTTTTTTTTGTATCATCAGATTGGGCTTCATCAATATCTAAACATGTGTACTTATTTAGCATTTTTTATTTCAATTAGAAGTCGCCATTTTGGCCTGGTAATAAAACCTGAATCACCCGGTATATAAGATCCTCACAAATGCTTTTGTCGGAGGAGAATAGTTGTTGCACGTCTCGAATACTTTGACTTTCTTGACTTGTAATACTTGTAATACTTGTTTTACTTGATTGCCTTGTATAGTTATACAATGCCTCTTCGTTTTCGCTGTCATCATCATGCTTTTTAATATTTTCTAGGTTTATTATCATTTATACTACCTGTAATACTTGTTTTACTTGATTGCCTTATATAGTTATACAATGCCTCTTCTTTTTCGCTGTTATCATCATGATTTTTAATTTTTTCTAGGTTTATTATCATTTATTTTCGAGTAGGGGTTGAATATGTGTCGTTTTGATAACTATAATTTGAGATTTTACTGTCCTAAATTTTACTGCCCGTTCTAATCCTGTACACCCTATAGGATTAGAATGGACAGTAAAATTTAGATCCTCGATGAAATTAATCTATAATCTGAATAAATTAAAACAGGCGAGCTTTCGGTGTCGAGTTACGAGATCCTTTATCAGGTTACAAAATACGAAAAAGAGGAATGTGATACATAAGTAGAAAAGGGACTTAAAAAGAATATATAAGTAGATAGGCTACACCGGTTGTGGACCAATTTCCCATAAGGAAAAAGGTAAATTTAGAGCCCCATGTAAAAGGGTGTGACGTGCCTGAAGGGGAGCGCGTTAGGCCGCGGAGCGAGTGGAGGGTCCCTTCGAAGCAGCGACGAGGGCCAGGCTCTCGGTGTCGGAGAGGGGGGGGGGGTAAAAAAAGGCTCCACGTAATTTTAACTTCGTCGCAAAGGGGGGCTCCCCCTACCTGCGTGGGTTGACGGCAGACAGTCAGCGAAGTTCAGAAATTACGAACTGTCGCAACGGCTGACCATCAGGCGCCCACACCACCAGATTTAAATCTCGCAATGAGAATAGGAAGTTAAACTGAAAAGAATGCCCGATTGAGAAAACGTGGGGGGAACAAAAAATAACAGGTGTGAATTTTGTGGTATAAAATATCTGCGTTTATTCACACAAAAGACAGGACACCGTGCCTACGCTTCCTGAAAGAAATACCTCCGTCCGCAACTCTATCACGCTGGGTCCACTAGACTCGGCCGAATCCCGCGAACACGTAACGCGCGATGCGAAGGGCCGTCGGAGCCACCTTTTTCTTACAAAAACGCAAAACACGTACGGCACGAAACACGCAACGCAAATTTTACACAAAAGAAAAAAACGATATATCAAATGGTAGGTAGAGTGGGACACTTTTTTTAGAAATTTGCAAATTTGCAGCTCCTGAAAACTGAAACTAAACAATTCGAAGGGCGGAAGCCTTAATTACCTACAATTACCTATTTTGAACATTTTTGGCTTAAATGCATATTTTCAACATTTTTTGTGCATAACCTAAGCATAACAATTTAATGCATAACAATCCTAAGCTTACTAATAACCATATTTTCATCATAAATTCCCCCTGACGTTTATAAACTGGTTACATTTTTTCTAATAATAATCGTCTTTACGCACTTTACTTCGACGCCATTATTACGCTAACGAAGCTTTCGCGGCCGCTAATGAAACAACCACCGCTGACCTCGTTAAATTATTCTAATTTCGTTTAATCCGCCACTTCACGTGCTGTCAGCACGGCGACCGCTCGAACATGTGTCGTGGCTCGACTTAAACCTCTGCGTGAAATAAAATAATTTGTTTATAATACATGACATCGATAAAACCGCGTTTACGTAACGTCGAACTCCTGCGTGGCTGCCCTGCGGCGTTAAAGGGGAAAAGCTGATGCCGTGGACTGGCTGTACTGTTACAGCCTAGAGGAATTCTGGATTCTGGAAGTCACCGCTCGGAATTAAAATAGTCCCGAGAACTAACTCCAATAAAAAAATATTACCGTGTTCTCGGTCTGTGCCCTTTTATTACCACCACTTTCAGAAGGGAGCCCTTGAAACTTTTTTTAAGATTCGTGGAAGTTTAAATAGATTTTACTTCGCGTCTCATTTGTTGTGATAGTATAAGCTTGCGCAATACATAAAAAAACGCGTTCCTTAAACAACGTTTAACTTTGCCATGTTGCCGCTTAAATATTCCCATTGGTGCAATCAATTATTAAAGCATTATAATTCACGCAGCAAACACAATTTTCTGAATTAAAATAATACATCGGGCGTTCAGCTTCAACTACTTAGCTATTATTAAAAGCAGATTGTATCGCGAAAACAGTTTAATGTCTCAATTATTTTTAACACATTCATTGCTCACTTGAAACTTAATCAGCAAGTCGTTCACAATCTAAAATTCATTCAGCAATGTGTTGGCATTTCATGTACACAAAACATTAAATAATTTTTTTATGAAAAAATCTATATGTTTCATGGTCACCGTTACCACTGTTGGACGTTTACTTGCGATCACCCATAATCAGGCCTAAATTGCACAGTTCGCTGTTGAACCTTTACTCTCGATCATTGTTGGTTCCATAATCAGGACTATTGTTACGGATGACTGGGTAAATAAAGCACGTTTTGTGTTTAAAAATTTATTGTATTGTCTGCGACATGTTTCGACAGACAGTGTCTTCATCGGACAGATCAATAATGTCATCACACATCATCATTATGAATAATGATGTGTGATGACATGATTCATCTGCCCGATGAAGACACTGTCTGTCGAAACATGTCGCAGACAATACAGTTTCGACAGACAGTGTCTTCATCGGGCAGTTGAATAATATCATGAGACATCATCATTACGAATAATGATGTGTGATGACATTATTCATCTGCCCGATGAAGACACTGTCTGTCGAAACATGTCGCAGACAATACAGTTTCGACAGCCAGTGTCTTCATCGGGCAACTGAATAATATATTCACACATCATCATTACGAATAATGATGTGTGATGACATTATTCATCTGCCCGATGTCTATCGAAACATATCGCAGACAATAAGTTTCGACAGACAGTGTCTTCATCGGGCAGATGAATAATGTCATCACACATCATCATTATGAATAATGATGTGTGAACATTATTCATCTGCCCGATGAAGACACTGTCTATCGAAACATGTCGCAGACAATACAGTTTCGACAGACAGTGTCTTCATCGGGCAGTTGAATAATATCATCAAACTTTATCATTACGAATAATGATGTGTGATGACATTATTCATCTGCCAGATGAAGACACTGTCTGTCGAAACATGTCGCAGACAATACAGTTTCGACAGACAGTGGCTTCATCGGGCAGTTGAATAATATCATCACACATCATCATTACGAATAATGATGTGTGATGACATTATTCATCTGCCCGATGAATGCACCTTAAGAATCCAAACTTTGTAGTGCAATATTTCAAACCCCCTGTACAAATAAAATATTTAATGAGTTTATAAATACTAATATTTATTATTAATAAAGGAGTAAACTGGATTTTATATTTCTCTGGGTCCCCAAAGTACAGAGAACGATATTCGGTGCACCCTCGAGTTTCAATAAGCTGTTTAATGCCAATTTTAAGAGGCAGGATCAAATAAAACCATTATTGCTCCATTATTACCGCGTACAATTAAGATTTTATTGGGCAATTAATGGTGGACTTATTATTTTAAGGAAATATCCGCTCAATTCAAAAGGAACGCGCATAACTTTGGGCCATTGTTTCCATGGCTCGGCCACCCTTTGTTCCCGCGGTGGGAACACCATACAAAACCTCTAATTGTTTATTTTTGTTGAGATTTATTTATATCTTTTAAACATGCACGTGGAAATGCGTTACGCTGCCAGTAATTTTCAATTCACAACTTGAATTATAACCCCTTAGTAGATACGCTATGTTGATTCTGCCGCAAATTTACTTTTTTCCGGTCGTGCGACAGGTGTCTCACAACTGTCTGACAGATGTGACAGGTGTCTCACAGGTGCCTCACATGTATCTCACAGGTGTCTCGTACATGTCTCACACCCCTGTATATATTCAATGCAAAACTGCTTCACAAGTGTCTCACGCCTGTCTCACATGTGCCTCACGCCTGTCGCACACCCGAAAAAAGACCCTTATGGGAATTTGCGGCAGAATCAACAAAGTTTATCTACTAAAGCCTTATAATTCAAGTGTTTTACAAAGGGTTGCCATGGTTACTGAGATTAAACCACCGTTAAACCGCGGCTTAGTTTTTTATGAATAACATTGTTACTGTTCTTAATATCTTAATCTAAATCTAAAATTTTATCTAAAATCTTAATCCTGTCTTTTTATATATAAACAATATTTATAGGGCTTTTTATATTTGCGTAAATGCTAAACAAGTTATGTGGACAATTAATTATTGTGTTTGGTAATTAAAATGTATCTAATGTGTATTATGAAAATTTGATGACTGATCTGTATACAGTATGCCTAAACAAGTTATGTGGACAATTAATCATTGTGTTTGGTAATTAAGTTTGATAAAAGAAGCAATACGAATTTGATTTTGCCAGTAGTCACTCACATGCTGAGTTAACTTGTAAACGGAAAGCAGCTTACGATGCACGAGTACGGTCCAGGCGAAAGAGATACGGAAATATAGAATCTGGAGGGTCTGAATCCGTAGGTTTGATAGCATTACAAGTAATTGTAGTCGCTTCAAGTAGATTTACGATTTATATCCATATGCGTCTGAATTGAATGTCGTAGCAAATCCTAAATAATGTTTGTTCGTACTTGAAAATATGCGTCGCGTAGAAATCAGGATTATTATCGATACATTGAGTACATATGAAACTGAATACTTTTGTGCATCGCATTTTGCTTGAATAATCGCTTTGCATATTTTTATTAGAAATGCATATTAAGCTATAATTGGTTTTGCTTGTGCAGTAATTTTCGTTATTAGTTAATATTGTTTTCCTATGCTTCTAACATGAAATTATTGCTTATAAGGTTTTCTCGCATATTTTCTGTTTAAGTGCCAATTATAGAGCAGTTGAATGTAGAGGTAATATTTATGATTAGAGCTCGGAGTTGGTCACTGAAATTTCTGAAAATTTATCTTATGGATATTTTGAAATTTTTATGCTAGATCCGCATACAGTATGCCTGTAGATAAATCCTCTGAAAATTTGACCAGTAGTATGTCTCAAATAAGTGAGAAAATCGAGTTATTAACCTTCTGAGTTGACCAGTGTAAGTTATCAGTCCCAGAAATTTCTGAAAATTTATCTATGGGATATTTTGAAAATTTTATGCCAGATCTGTATACAGTATGCCTGAAGATAAATCCTCTGAAAATTTGACCACTAGTTTGTCCCAAATAAGTGAGAAAATCGCGTTATTAACTTTCCGAGTTGACCTGTATAAGTTCACTGAAATTTCTGAAAAAAATTCTAATCGATATTTTGAAAATTTTATGCTGGATCTGTATAAAGTATGCCTGAAGATAAATCCTCTACAAATTTGACAACGGGTATGTGTAAATTAAGTGAGAAAATGGAGTTGTTAACTTTCAGAGGTACCTGTATAAGTTAGTCACTGAAATTTCTGAAAATTTATATAATGGATATTTTGAAAATTTCATTCCAGATCTGTATACAGTATCCCCAAGAATAAATGATCTGAAAATTCGACCAGTAGTATGTCTCAAATAAGTGAGAAAATCGAGTTATTAACTTTCTGAGTTGACCAGTGTAACTTATCTGTCACTGAAATTTCTGAAAATTTATCTAATGGATATCTTGAAAATTTTATGCTAGATCTGTATACAGTATACCTGAAGATACATCCTCTAGAAATTTGACCACTAGTACGTCTCAAATATGGGATAAAATCGAGATATTTACTTTCCAAGTTGACCAGTATAAGTACACGAAGCCTGTAAAAAACTTGCCACTGAGTGCCTCGTATTTCACTGTGGCTACTTGTAAGTAATGGATGATTTTCATGACTTTTCGGTAAATAACTATTCCGAAATAATAATTCCGAAACACTACTATGCGGACGTAAATCACTTTCCGGTCTCGTATATGAATATGAACGTTACCAGGTTACAAACAATGACAACCATATAAAATATTAAATATGATAACTCTTATGATATAATACATGGTTGATGAATTTAATTGTATAAATGATTTAAGATTTACATCTTAGCTATGATGTAATAACATTTAATATCGTAATTATTCGTAATTAACATTTCTTGTTAATTAGAAACTAGATTTTTTTGTCACAGTTACATGAGTGGTAAACAAGTTGTTAACATAGATACATGTCGTTAGTTTTCATATTAAATAAACAGTACAAATTACCGTGCAATTTTATGCTAACATTAGAGCTGACATGTAAAATATTTATACCGGGTGGTCCATTTAAATAAAGACATCAAAATATTTCTAAAAATATGCATCGTACAAAAATATATTTCAGATAAAAGTTAATATAATTGAGGGGGCCTATTCACTCGTGCAATAAATAATTATATTGTTTGATATATAATTTTAATTTTTTTATTCTAAATATCTAAAAATTTATCTAATGGATTTTTGAAAAGTTTATGCCAGTTCTGTATACAGTATGTTGAAATACAAATCCTTTGAAAATTTGAGCACGAATATGACTTAAATAGGTGAGCAAATCAAGTTATTAAGTTATTAACTTTCCGACATAAGTTATCTGTCGCAGAAATTTCTGAAAATTTATCTAATTAATATTTTGAAAATTTTATGCCAGATATTTTATAATTGTTAAAATTAATATTTAGTATTAAATAATGCATAATTTGGATGAAAATCGCATGGCTATTAAATATGTTGGTTTGTTGCCATATAAATGTTTATTATTGTGCTACGCAGAGTTAATCGAGATCAACATATAGGAGTAATCGAGGTTGCGGTCAGATAAAATTATATCGTCGACGCCGGTTCGTATTACGGCATGGGCAGTATTTGGAAGTAATTGAAAAATCAATCGGCCACTCGCATGCGAGCGCTCTGAATGAAGATAATTATGAAATACGTAAAATAAACTAATTGGAAGATTTTAATTAGTTAAAGCAGACTAATCATAATGAGGCTGAGGGGTAGACCCGCTGCGAAGAATCGTTTAAATCAATTAATTAAATGCATTGTGCCGGAATAGTCATCCGAAAGAGGTTGTGTTCGGGGAAGGTAAAAGTGTAATTAACATACCTACACATGCCTGCGCACCCACACGCAAATGCGTATTAGTCCCCTTATAATTCGGCCGTTTTACGATTTCGTTTTGTCTTGAAATTTTTAACTCGGGCGAATTGAATTACCAGGTCACGTAACATCCAACTTGGGTGGGCTTGCCAGTGGATTTTCAAAAGCTACCACAATCCTTGATTGATCGATTGTATAAAAATATCATGCAGTTCACACAGATGATTAATTTAAAAGGCGTGAGCGTATTCGTAATAATGGCATTCACACATGGCCTGACAAACAGGTATGAGATGATCGCTTAAGTAATTAAATTCGTTTATCCTTACGGCATCGGGAAGCGTTAAAATCCCGCTCGTTTTGTAGATAATAAAGATAACGCGGCGGTTTTAATGATTATTAATTTGTTAGTGTTCAAGTGCTTCGAATTCTATTACGGTAGTGGTTGGTAGGAAATTAGGGAAGGTGTGTGTGTCGGATATTTATGTCTCAAAGTGCATTATCGGTTGGCCTAGCGGAAGCTTTAAAAACAGCGATCCATTAAGATGATGCATTAGTTTCGAATGGTTTTTAAAACAATGTAAATAAGCTGGCCCAGGCGGTGCTCTTTGTTTTAAAAGTGCAAGAATTGATTATTTAAAGTGGCTTATTGCCCGCTGTTAAATTGCAACAATAAATTGTGGCCGTGGACGGGGGTATTATAACGTGGGTAAGTTTACAGATCTATCGCGACGTTTATGCATTAACAAATTAGGAAGGAAGGAGAAACCTGGATTTATCAATGCCTAGCCGAGCAATGGCCTCTTCGCCTCCGCCAAATAAATTCAAAACCAGACCCTCGCCTGACAGGGTGATGACCACAATATTATGGAATGGCGAGGACATTATCCATGTTAACAACGATCGATACCTCTTACCACTGGAATAAGGAGTAAATACTGTGGTATTTTGCTGACATCCTCCCCTGCAGGGGACACAATGCTGCCATCCGGCTTTCATATGAAAGCTCAACCACCTCGTCGCTTCGCGTCGGGAAAGAACAGCGCCAAAACACAGCTCAATTAACGAAATCCAAATATCCGCGTGATTTATTTATACGTTTCGGCACTTCTGATTTAAATATATGGCCCTGCGATACGCTTCGGCGATTTTTATTATTTCGTTTATGTCGCGCCGCAAATTTGCCGGAAACGCCGCCTTTTTTACGAGTTTAGTGGTTTAGTCTTCGCCATTATTTGTTGACGTCTTGCACAAGGACATTTGCAAAACATTAAACTGTTTGGTTCCACAACACGGTTGCAAACTTGCACGGTTTTCCTGGAAAACACCAGGAATCAATACAAGAACTAATGAGAAGCACTCAAAAAAGCGGAAAAACCAAAGTAGAAGTTTTATGGGCCAATTTTAAACATATAGTAAGATAGGCAACAAAACACGCCTATGAAAAAACTAAAAGTACACCAAACAAAAAACAAACAAGCTGGTGGAACGAAGAAGTGAACGAAGTTAAAAAAAAGAAACAAAAATCTAAAAAATACTTAAGCCCAAAAAACGAAGAAGACGAAATATACAAGCAGCAAAGAAAGAGAGTAAAAGCAATAATAAGGAAGGAAAAAGACAGAAAACGGGAGGATTTCGGAACCAAATTAGAGGAACATTTTAAAGGAAATCAAGATCTATTCTACAGAACACTGAAAAGCTGCAGAAAGCAAAAAGAAATAAACCTAAGGCTACTCAAAGAAGTGGAAAAACAAAGGAAAAAGAAACAAAAATGGAAAAAAAACCTAAGCACAAAAAACGAAGAAGACTACGAAACATACAAGCAGCAACGAAAGAGAGTAAAAGCAATAATAAGGAAGGAAAAAGACAGAAAATGGGAGGATTTCGGAACCAAATTAGAGGAACATTTTAAAGGAAATCAAAAACTATTCTACAGAACACTGAAAAGCTGCAGAAAGGAAACAGGAAGCACTCAAAGGATAAGAAACACTCCAAAAAGCGGAAAAACAAAAGTAGAGGATTTATGGTTTCATTTCAAACATATAGTAAGAGAGGCAACAAAACACACCTGTGGATAAACTAAAAGTACATCAAACAAAAAACAAACAAGTTGGTGGAACAAAGAAGTGAAGGAAGAAGTTAGGAAAAAGAAACAAAAATGGAAAAAAATACGTAAGCACAAAAAACGAAGAAGACTACGAAATATACAAGCAGCAAAGACAGAGAGTAAAAGCAATAATAAGGAAGGAAAAAGACAGAAAATGCGAGGATTTCGGAACCTAATTAAAGGAACATTTTAAACGAAATCAAAAACTATTCTACAGAACACTAAAAAGCTGCAGAAAGGAAAAAGAAACAAATCTAAAGCTACTCAAAAATAAACATGGTGTACTAATGAAAGAGGATAAAGAAATCATGAACAGATGGAAAACACTTCCAAGAGCTGGAAAAGGGACAAGCAATGAAGGAAATGAAAACGAAGAGGAACAAGAAAATAGTAACGAAGCAGAAGAAGTAGAGGGATCTATAACAGAAGAAGAGTTAGAGAACGCACTAAAGAAGTTAAAGAACGGAAAAGCCCCAGGTGACGACAAAACAAATCTGAACAGCTGAAATACATAGGTAAGGATGGGAAACAACTACTACTACAGTTAACAAATAGAATATGGGAAACAGGAAAAATACCAGCAGACTGGCCAAAAACAGTGATCTTCCCAATACATAAAAAATGAGACAGTAGAAATTGCAACAACTTTAGGGGAATATCCCTGCTGTGCACAGCTGCAAAACTGTATGAATCAATACTAGAGAACAAACTAAGAAAGGAAATTAAAAACAATGGAAAAGTCACAAAGTGGAAAGGACATTCAACACAAGACCATCTTCACAATTAAAAAGATGACAGAAAAAATATTAAGACAAAACAACAAACTATACATGATATCCGTGGACTTAGAAAAGGCATTTGATAGAGTCCTAAGAGCCAAAGTGTATGAAATACTTGAAGAAAGGAAGATAAAAGTGCATTTAATAAAAGCAATCAAAAGTATGTATGAAACCACAGAAAACTACGGACAAATAATTCAACATCTGAGAATTTAACAACCACACAAGGGAGCGCTTTAAGCCCTCTGCTCTTTATTATATTCCTAGACAACATAATGAAAAAAATTAAGGATAACACCCAGAAGGTAGAAATAGGATAATATATGTGACGTGCCTGAAGGGCTATCTGCGCGTTAGGCCGCGGAGCGAGTGGAGGGTCCCTTCGAAGCAGCGACGAGGGCCAGGCTCTCGGTGTCGGAGAGTGGGGGGGTTAAAAAAAAGGCTCCACGTAATTTTAACCTCGCCACTACTTCGTCGCAAAGGGGGCTCCACCCTACCTGCGTGGGTTGACGGCAGACAGTCAGCGAAGTTCAGAAATTACGAACTGTCGCAACGGCTGACCATCTGGCCCCCACACCACCAGATTTAAATCTCGCAATGAGAATAGGAAGTTAAACTGAAAAGAATGCCCGATTGAGAAAACGTGGGGGGAACAAAAAATAACAGGTGTGGATTTTGTGGTGTTAAATATCTGCGTTTATTCACACAAAAGACAGGACACCGTGCCTACGCTTCCTGAAAGAAATCCCTCCGTCCGCAACCTTATCACGCTGGGTCCACCAGACTCGGCCGAATCCCGCGAACACGTAATCGCGCGATGCGAAGGGCCGTCGGAGCCACCTTTTTCTTACATAAACGCAAAACACGTTCGGCACGAAATACGCAACGCAAATTTTACACAAAAGAAAAAAAACGATATGTCAAAATGAGACTAAAACAATAAATGAGAACAAAAAAAATATATAAAGATCTGCTTAACTACTCACATACTTGAACAGAAAATGAAATGCAGCAGGTAACACTAAAGAGTAAATATATTGAAGTCAACAATACGTTAAACATTACACTTAAAACTAAATGCATATTGCAACTCGTAAAAGTTAGCATTAAATTTTAGATTATTGCATTCTTATTTTGTCAAAAAAATTAAATAATCAAATTTTAATTTTTTATTTCTCTGCATATTCACAAACACTGTTTTATTGTCTTTGAAAAAGTAAACAAAAAATCGGAACAATTCTTATTAAAATTAATTGTAATGAATAGTTCCGACTTAATTAATTCTGTTGAACATCTATTTCTACAATCACTCCACTTATTTCCTATTATAGAAAATATCTGTTCTACAAAAGCGGAAGTTGTCGGCATGCTTAATATAATTGAGCCCGTTTATCAACGGCTAATCAACGGATATGCGAAAAATATGTAATACAATAAATTCATCCGCGTAATTTGTTTTTATGAGGGCGCGTTTAGTTAATTGCCTATATATTAATAAATTTGTTTTTTAGTGTGAAAGCGACCGTAAAAGTGTTATCAAAACGTACACGCCTTTTTAAATGGTTGCATTTTAAACAGGGAGTTTCCGTAATTGCTGTTGATAAGGATTTTATTTGATGCGCATTATGACTTGGACAATTAAAAATCTATTTATCGATTCCACTCCCCCGCAGCCAATACGAACCCTATAATTTGCGGTTGTTTAGCATTCCAGATAGCATAGAAAATGCTAGTCGTAAAAGGTTATTTGCAAATTAAACGGATGGCATTAAATTGATATCATTTTAATAACGGCTTGCACCGGTCGCCACATAATACTCTATTAGAACAAAATTAAACTGCTGGTATTACGAATTTTGCACTCTATTGTATTTGATATTGTAATCCGCTTTGCTATTGCGAAGGGAATTAAATTAAAACACCGGTGAGGTTATTTTTTAGCTGCCAATTTAACCGTAGCTCCATTAAATTTTAACTGTTTTAATTTTCACTATGATTATTCATTAACTCCATATGAATATTTATTTGAGGCGAATTTAAATTCCCACTTTTATCATGGATTTTTGCTAATTTATGTACCGTCAACCTCCTCAAGTTCCACTACTAACATCCTTTTTCACACCAATATTTGCCAATTTAATTTTAAACTAATGCACAATATGATACAAAAATGAAACACGTTACTACGTTTTTTATCATTTTATTATACGTAGTAACGTGTTTAATTTTTGTATCATCATGATTAATTATCACATAGTAACAGCTTTCTCAAACTTTATTAATGCACAATACATTACAAGAACAATCGTTTCTCTTAACATAAAATAACAGTAACATAAAATAAACAAAACAATCACTTTTTAATACGTACATTTGCCCTATTACATAAATCACTACAAAATCCGTACTTAACTAAGCACAGTCAGCTATATTTTCTGTAGCTGTAGCTTACCCGAGCTAAGCCGTTATTGATTTTTTCCTTATTAGATACCTCTTCCGTATTATTCCGTTGCTCGCAACTATTCAGTATTGATCTGTGTTCGAGCGTTCAGGTCCTCCTTAAAGATTTCCAATTAATATGAAACCTAGTCGAATTTCCAGCTAGCACAACACCTGGCAATTAAACTCCCCCCACCCCTCTGTATACTAAGAATCCTATTAATAATAAGAGGTAATCTTCTCAGGTAGCGGTTAATGCAGGCATCCTAATTATTCCTTGAAATAATCTGTTTCTTTGCAGTGCGCACGCTTTACAGACACTCGTCACTTCGAAATTCAATTATGTATTCATGATCCTTAGAATAAGTTTGTTGCCGAACATCATGAACTGCATTGACACGTGCACAAGTTTCGTCGCGTAAACTATCGCAGTACTTCATGCTTAATTAACCGATATACAAATTGAATTATAACAAATCACTTATTATTATTACAGAGCATAACGATATCTGAGAAATT
Organism: Othius punctulatus; assembly: GCA_951805005.1. Taxonomy (NCBI): domain Eukaryota; kingdom Metazoa; phylum Arthropoda; class Insecta; order Coleoptera; family Staphylinidae; genus Othius; species Othius punctulatus. Next base: position 34,912,446 of record OX638147.1, on the reverse strand, counting down.
CACAAACAATTTTATTCAACAACATGTAAGTGTGAAAAATTTAAAGCACCTCTCAATAACTCTTAAATGGTATAAAGCTATGAAAAGTAAAACAAGTAATGCAATTGATTGAGGAACATTTACTTCACAGACATATTGACTTTTGTTCAATAGTTGCTAAAAATGCTTTGACTTCAACGAACGTATTCTGGAAAGAACAATTTATCGACGGACTTTTGCACATTTGGTCGACAGACTTTTGCTTAACGGACACTTGCTCAACATGCGTTTACTCCAAAGAAGTTATGCTGGAAAAACAATTGATCGACGGACTTTTGCCCGACAGACTTATGCATTTTTGATAGAATGGACACTTGCAAGATACCAACCTTCCCGATAGGACATTTGTCCGAAACTCTTCAATACTTTAGCCCAATTTATCGACGGACTTTTGGACACTTGATCGACATAGATCAGACAGACTTTTGCTTAACGGACACTTGCTCGACATACTTTTACTCTAAAGAAGTTATGCTGGAAAAACCATTAATCGACGGACTTTTGCCCCACAGACTTATGCATTTTTGATAAAATGGACACTTGCACGATACCAACCTTCCCGATAGGACATTTGTCCGAAACTCTTCAATACTTTAGCCCAATTTATCGACGGACTTTTGGACACTTGATCGACATAGATCAGACAGACTTTTGCTTAACGGACACTTGCTCGACATACTTTTACTCTAAAGAAGTTATGCTGGAAAAACCATTAATCGACGGACTTTTGCCCCACAGACTTATGCATTTTTGATAAAATGGACACTTGCACGATACCAACCTTCCCGATAGGACATTTGTCCGAAACTCTTCAATACTTTAGCCCAATTTATCGACGGACTTTTGGACACTTGATCGACATAGATCAGACAGACTTTTGCTTAACGGACACTTGCTCGACATACTTTTACTCTAAAGAAGTTATGCTGGAAAAACCATTAATCGACGGACTTTTGCCCCACAGACTTATGCATTTTTGATAAAATGGACACTTGCACGATACCAACCTTCCCGATAGGACATTTGGCCGAAACTCTTCAATACTTTAGCCCAATTTATCGACGGACTTTTGGACACTTGATCGACATAGATCAGACAGACTTTTGCTTAACGGACACTTGCTCGACATACTTTTACTCTAAAGAAGTTATGCTGGAAAAACCATTAATCGACGGACTTTTGCCCCACAGACTTATGCATTTTTGATAAAATGGACACTTGCACGATACCAACCTTCCCGATAGGACATTTGTCCTAAACTCTTCAATACTGTAGCCAAAACTTTAGTTTTTAATGATAGAAATCTTTCTATGTTTGCACTAATTTTTCCAGTTATTTTCACAGTCATATGATAAAAACTCGTAAACGATGCAACATACAATATCAGCAATATTTAGATGGACTATATCTTAGTGTTTAGTAGACTTAAATTCGTATCTATTTCATTTTGTAAACATAATTTTATTTATTCATGTCTTTATATTTTTTTATTTGCATAATAACTCACTAGAATCGTTTATTGAAAATAACTGCGCCTTGGAATTACATTCGATGAAGTAAAAACATATTCGAATTATACTGTGAAACCCTATTTTACTGCGTTTTTGTTGGGCGTCTCGTAACACCGAAGGCATAATACGGGCTTCTAGGAACACAATAAAAAGTTACGAAGTGGCATATTTGCTGTATGTGTCCTGTTATATTCAACTTTACTAATATTACAGCTTGCGTAGTGAGTTGAATAAGAGCAATAAATATGTTTGTATTGCTGCGGCTTTTATTATTATTTACTCTAATTTTAGCTATGTGGATGAGTAAAGAATATAACCAAGTAATAATAAAACTATGAAAAACAACATTAAATGCTGCGAACGAAATTAGGAAATTTATTAGTTTTGGGGCTGCATAATACTCAGACTATTTATTACATATAATAATCATTATTATTATAAGTAAATTAAATGATATTAATTGACTGTTAATTGATCATTATTAATTGATAATTAATTGATAATAATGATTGTTAATTGATTATTATTATCCTTGGAAATATTGATATTTATTCATATAATTATTGGCCTTGTTGTGGTTAATTTCTTAAAATATATACAGTATATCCACGGATTGAGTTTCCAAAAGGGATTTTTTTAAATTTTTACATTTAAGTAAAGGAACTATAATACCTGCTTGGTCTGAAACTACTAGTTTAGTTATTGAAATTTTGATTTATTTATATGGGGTGTTTGCAAAATCAAATTTTTTAAATCTTATTTTGAAACTTATTTATTTACTATTTGCAAACAGAATTTAAACATTATAGAACAATATAATCATTCAAACAATCCCCCAAATTCAGAAATTAATACTGAAAATTTTAATAATCGCCTACGAGAGGCATTTGCATCGATAACTATTGCAGAAGTACAAATCGGTTTTCAGGAGTACCACATCAGGCTTGAACTGTGTGAAGAAAATGGTAGGGGATTGTTTAAATGATGTTGTGTTTCGAAACTGTCTTAGATTCAATTTATTTTTATTTAGCCAACACCCTGTATAAATAAACCAATGTTTTAACTACTGAAATGGTAGTTTCAGACCAAGCAGGAATTTTAATTCCTGTAACATTTTTAAATCCCTCTTGTAAACTCAATCCGGGGACATACTGTATATTAATGAAACGATATTACTTTAGTGAAAATTAGTAATTTTAATATTGGCCTGAGCGGGAAATGAACTCGCAAATTTAGAGACTTTGTGGAAGTTGAAATTTAATATTTTGCGGAACAAGAATCGACGCCTTGTAACTACATCCTTGGTAACAAGGATATGTCTGCAACTGCAAGTGAAGTACAGCAAGGGATTAATCATGAGCGCTCAAATCTCTAAATCCTGTTTGTTGTTTTACATTTTAATGTTTGCATTCGGTGCAACTGCTAGAAACAGTGCTACAACTTAATCAATAAACCGGATGTGATCATCACTAAACTTTCCCACGTTAACGTTAGTCTCATGTAATCTCGGATCAAATGGACTAAAATACGGAAGTGACATGCGGACGTGAATTGTGCGCTTTGCGTCAATATTGGCACGCTATTTTTGAGATTATATTACGTATGAATTGATTGTGGATTCTTAGTGCTGAATTGAATTTTCATACATATATGTATGCAGCAGCCAGAAGTTTCTGATGCAATTTTTATTGACGTTTGGTGCGCTTTAAGAACTTTTATTGTTCTGCCTTTGGGCGTGGATTTATCTGCATAACATACTTGTGTGTACACACGTTAACACGTTATTTGTGTATTATAAACTCGTATCAAAGTATGGGCATACGGACAAAACCGGTCCATTTATAGTGGTGATAACCAGCTCGTATTACACTAGCAATGAACGGCCACAAATGAGGGCTGAATGATAATTATTAAATGCTGGGGTACGGAATTTATGGACCCCAAAGAGATTTTCGCTCGGATCGACAGTTTCTTACCCTTAATAGGCGCGTCTAAAAGTGTTAATGTTATTATTTCATCGGCCATCGGGATTCTTTTTCTCGTATTACCGGCTTGCTTTATCAGCAATCGCTCAGGGGATTTATTTTTTAAGAGCAAATTTGCTGGATTATCGTAGCATTAACAAGATTATGGAAAATACTGTTGTAAACAGAATGTTTAATAATATACCAGACATACTAGTAATTATCACGACACTTTGCGTACGCCTAGTTCGGAACAAATTTAACTAAAGAGTGGCAAAACTATAAGCCCTAAATACTTGAAAGTTTATAACGAGTCTGTTAATTGTATTACACAATATCTTTTAATTAATAATGGTAGATGCGCCTGTTGTACGCATCAACGTATCTGTAAAGTATAACAATTTGTAAAGATCATATTACATGAAAGACGAGTGCAAGTACAAGTGCATTAAAAAGATAATTTGAGTGTCGTTAAGCCATGTGGTTAATTTCATCAATACATCATTATCCGCCTTGCATTTAAAGTTGAATGCAGTTAGGGCTACAATTAAGATATAAAATAACAAATAGAAACGGAATTATGCAAACCAGTCGCGGAAAATTCCACATTAATTTTGTCATCACACAGTGCACCTCTAGCGCAGGCACGTCATAAATATGAAAAACATTTCAATTTTACTCACAGGAAATTTTGGTAATTATCTCCACTACTTGCCCCAGTTTCCCTATGTAACAAATCGATTCTTGCCCCCGCACCAGCAGCAATTTCAAAATGTGGAATTAACCGCCCCAACCCGAGCTTGGGGTGCACAATTTTCTTTACACGCTACGAATTAGAACGGGTGGTTTGACTTAATTAAAGTTATTTTAAACGAGCTTTCGGCTACTTACGTGTCGATACATAATAAACATTTTAGTATTCAGCGTCTAACTTTGCACCACATTCACGAAATGGTGCAGTTGTCGAGACGGGCACAGTCTCATCGCAAGATACCTTAATTATGATAAGGGAGAAATACTAAATGCCATACGCGGATGAATCTGGAATTAGTTGGCGGAAGCTACGCCAGCAGTCCCCTACTAAAACACACTAGCGTAACGTAGTTAAGCTAAATTAAAGATCTAAATATTTCCAGGAAGATGGCAAGAAGCCGGTTTATTACTTAAGTTTAAAGACTAAATCTTCACTCGTCCGATATACCAGTAAACTAGCGCATAATTTAAAGCACTGTTTTTTTTAATTACGCAGCCACTCTCATCAACTGACTATTAAAATTTTCATTTCGCAGAGTTATAGCTACGCAGAAATTACCGGACGTTGATTAAAGAGTTAATGAAACCATAATGAATTAACGCGTTATTGATTGTCACATTGACAACCACCCACCCACGCTACAGCTCCAGTGCTAATGGAAACGCGAAAAGTTAACTTTTTTCACTCAATCTACGGATTTCCTACGACTCACTTTAATAAATCCCCCAAAATCCCTACAGCAAAGTTAGCAATCAATCTGTAACACGTCCAAAAATAATGACCAACTCGCACTGTTCCGCTGAATTTTTTACAATCGAACAATTTTACAACGCGCTAAGGATGTGAATGTAAAAATTAATGAAATTAAACATTCCGTTTCAGGAAATCGATAGGTTTTAGTTTTCATCCCACGCTAGGAATGAAGTACTATTCAAATTCGAATGAAAATGTCGTAATGAAAAACTTTTTATGCCAGACGCCCGTTTTGTAAAATGAATTGCGAGTGCACAGCGTAAGCGTCTCTGCAGTTCTGCCGTAAATCGCCGCACTGAAGTGACACTCGTGTATCTTAAATGGCTACACATGTACCCTTTCAAGCCCTACGGTATTCGTGCAGTTATCATATTTAAAATATTCCAATTATGACGGTGCTTACGCGATGGTATAGCGAATAGCTTTAAACACTAGTGCATTAAACTGTACGGTAAAGTAAGGTTCGTAATATTTGTTCAGTCGTTTTTAATCTATACAAAGCGCGAATGCCCATACATGGCGATGCACTTAGCAAAAAAAAACATCTATACATACCGCACACATCTTTTTAGAGTTTATAAACGGAAAAAATTATCATTTTTCAAAGCCTCATTTGGCTTTGGCCATTTAAAAAAAATGAAGTTTGTATTATAACTCAAAAACTATATTGTTTTTTTTTTCAAAAACAAAAGCATATCTTGCATGAGCTCTTAAAATGACAACTCTTTCCCCATTTATCCGAATCTTTATGTTTTATGCTTTCCGAGATCCCAATGCTTAAAATGATGAAAAAAAAACTCCTCCTGTATGTACTTTTTTGCACTTGACTCAGTATTCTATTTAGCAAATATTTTCGATATTTCCAAATTCTTGTCTTATTTTTAAATAAATAAAATATTTAAATATTAAATATAATATTTTCGATATTTTCAAACTCCTGTCTTATGTTTTCTATAAAATTTCCCCAAACTTATTTGTGCCCAAGGCCCCATATAACCTTAAGACGGCTCTGGATAAGGTATCCGATATCCGAAATAACTTGATTCAGTATTCTATTTGGCAAATATTTTCGATATTTTCAAATTCCTGTCTTATTTTGTCCTTTCTTCCTTTTTAAAATTGCCAAAGCCAAGTATGACTGCCATTTAAAAAATAATGAAGTTTGTAGTATAACTCAAAAACTATGTTTTTTTTTTTCAAAAAGGAAAAGTATATCTGAAAAGCTCTACGTCAGCCGAGGAAGGCAAAATAGTGTTATATTTTATATTTTTTGAAAACCGAGCATACAATGCGGTAGTTTTTCAGACTTGATAAATCGCAGGACTTATCACTACTTGATAATACTCGATATCAACAGCATTTGTGTTTGCTGCGGTAGGTGTATCTGAGTATCTGAGTATCTGAGATACTTGGAAAATGTATCTAGATACAATTTTAGGTACTGAAGCAAGAATGTATCTAGATACATGTATCTAGATGCATTACAACACTGCTGATCAGATAATTCAAATTTGCAAAGTAGCTTCAACGATTATTGAGTATTGATGATCACTGTGTAACGGTCCAGAAATGTCTTTGGCAGAAACTGCATTTTAATAATTAATTGGCGTATAGACCTGCACTGTAGACGCCCGTAATCGCAACTTTTTTTGTTGTGGTGACGCGTTTCCCATGTGTGCGATTTTTAAATTCGCCGGCGAGACGCCGCCATAGAGGCAGAATTCAGCTACCTTGCGTGCAGTACGGAAGTGCCCGAAGAACCGTTGTAATAGGTGTACCACCATCCGGTTTCCGGGATAATAAACGGGGACTCAGTTAACCACCCTTGAGGGGATTGAGGCACCAGGTACAGGGCACGGAACTATCCATACGCTCATAACATCTGAGTAAGTAATTAAGCCCGATATGTTTTTCCATTTCGTGAAGCCACGTGTCCGGCCATTGTTACTAAGGCCATGTGCTTTGCATGCGTTTTGTTACGGGGTAAGGGCTAAGTAGCTCAGCCAACCAGTTCTTGGCTGGAGGCAGCGATCATCCTGCTCTGAGGCCGGAATCGAGTGATCAGCGTCCACGACGCAAACCGCCGCCATCCAGGAGCTGAACCCAGCCGTCAGCGAAGACGTACTAGGAACACAGGCCAGATACAGATATAGATATTGATACCTATTTTTTTGTGTTCTCAATTGAGCCTGACCTTTATGTAATTCCATATTGACATATCGTTTATTTCCGTTGTGTAAAATTTGCGTTACGTGTTTCGTGCCGTACGTGTTTTGCGCTTGTGTAAGAGAAATGTCGCTCCGTCGGCCCTTTGAATCGCGCGATCAGGAGCTCGCAATATTCGGCCGAATAGGGTGAACCCTGCGTGAAAGGGTTGCGTACGCAGGTATTTATTTCAGGAGCGTAGACACGGTGTCCGTCGTTTGTGTGAATAAACGCCGATATTTTACACTACAAAATTCACACCTGTTATTTTTTGTTCCCCCCACGTTTTCTCGATCGGGCATTTATTTCAGTTTCAGTTTTTATTCTCACTGCGAGATTTAAATCTGGTGGTGTTGGCGCCAAATGGTCAGCGTTGTGACAGTTCGTGATTTCTGAACTTCGCTGACTGTCTGCCGTCCACCCACGCAGGTAGGGTGGAGCCACCCTTTGCGACGAAGTAGCGACGAGGTTAAAATTACGTGGAGCCTTTTTTTAACCCCCCCACTCTCTGACACCGAGAGCCTGGCCCTCGTCACTGCTTCGAAGGGACCCTCCACTCGCTCCACGGCCTAACGCGCTGATTGCCCTTCAGGTACGTCACAACTGGATCAGACGTATAAAAATGTTGAAAAGCACTGGTTTATGTACATGTATCTAGATACATGTATCTACATACATTACATTACTGCTGATCAGATAATTAATATTTGCAAAGTAGCTTCCACGATTATTGAGTATTGGTGATCACTGGATCAGACGTATAAAAAGGTTGAAAAGCACTGGTTTATGTGTGCACAGGCTTGTAGGCGAGGGTGAATGTTCAGCTTCCGATCCTGAGTTATTTTTCGTGCATTTTCTGGGAGATAACCATATTTGATGAGAGATATGGGTGCTGCCGTGGTCACCATCCAATGCAAGAATAAAAATTGATAAGCCCGTCGCAGTAGCTGAGCTTCATTAAACGTCAATATTTGTTAATGCCTCGGAGGGACAAACAAGCTATAATCTACTATTTCTATTCTATGGCTGCATTAAAAGCGGGTTAAAAGCTCCTGAGTGTGCCCCAATTTCAATCCAGTCGCTTATCTGCGTGCGTCCTTGTCTGGCATCGGGAGTTCATCGCTTATAATAATTTGGTATAATCCTTTTACAGCAACACATAATAATTTTATGTGCATGCAAGGGCATTTTTATCGTAAAATTGTTTGTGTTTTAGTGTGCTGTAGTTTATGTTGTGCAGGAGACGGAAACCCGAGACTATCGAACAATAAGTATGGAAATTTGCTCCCATGGGACAATCTCCTATGTAAATTGACCAATGTGGATGTCAGTTTGTGTCATTTGGTTACATTAGAACTTTACTTTGGCGGATCTTTTTACCCCGGAATGTTATGTCTGTCTCGAAAATCACATAGGTTTTATTTTGTTTTTACAACCGCAAAGTACGGCATATTCTATGTGTAATTCTTTTTTTCATGAACTGGGGGGATAAATAAGAGCAGTTACAATGGCGGAGTAAATAGTACATATATGACCGCGACGTGAATAAATCATTATGATTTGTTTGGGGAAATACGAGACATTAATTCACAATATTTAATCAGAGAAAAGGGTGTTCATCAAGTTAACAAAGAAGTCATAAATTACATTAAACTCTTTTATGGGATGTAAAATTATGAATTGTCACATGTAAACAGAGGGGGCGATTGTAAAGTAGGAACAGCGTCGTCCGGAGCGATGAATGTTTGTATGAATATACTGCACAATAGGCGTGTGCAGCTTCTCTTTAATCGTGAGAACATTGAAAATAGGATAAAATGAAGCGCCTGGGGCGACCTTTATGGTATATTATCATTGGAAGTGGCGCATGAAATTCATATCGGCCGAACGCGTCGAGATCCAAGGGGATTGCTTAGAGATTAACAGGTTAGGGGCCTGTTAACGATTCTGACTACCATTATTTGCCTGCAGCGTTATAGCAATGTCCCTATGGTCATATGGCCGCTGATGTTTAATAAAGTGTATGATATGATGTACGAAGCGTAAATCGGCGGTCATCGGGGGCGCAACACAGGCGAGCACTTCGACACCCCTAAACCACCGATAACCGCCATACTGGCGCCAGCGATTTATCATCCGGATAACGTTGAAATTATACTTCTTATTACATTTTGCAAAACACTCTAATTGGGGCAAAAATAGGAGGTGATTTTCCGGGGAACTGGTCTAGTTAAAATTATCGTTTTATTCCTATTTAATAGCAGGTAATATTGCAGCTTTATTGCGTGGGAGGTATTAGGGACTTATTATTAAATTAGAATATTGTACCTACAAGTACCCGAGATAAGAGCCGTTGCATCGTAAACGGTAATGCAACGTTTTTCCCCGGTGCATATTCTCATGTAATATAGCCAAGCCCATGCCATGCCAAGCTCCTCTATCATACCACTGCCTGTTTATGCGTTGTTTTTAAGTTTTAATTAAAGTGCCACTGATTACAAACCTACAGTTTCGCCTGCTTTTATACTATCCCTGTCCGTGATGCGCCGTCACATTACCATCATAAATTCGCCAGTACGCCTTTCGGATAAGGCCATTTCTATTCCGCAAATTACATCAACATCAGTCTGTAATTCATACATCAAAAGACACTTAAACAATATGAAGTAAATTACCAATTCACTAAACCCTTTATATTCACTTTAATCCCATTCTGGCATAAGCTAAGAAACCTGGCATCCTAATATAACAACCTATCAGATAAAGTTAATTACGTTTGCATTCTATAACCTCGGACAACTACGCAGGGGCCATAACACTGTAGCGTCGTCAGAAGCGCCCGTCTTATTAAAGCAACGCAAGGAAAAGCTCTCGCAGGGGAACGAGTAAATGCGGGTCATAACACGTAAATGTCCTGGAGGTGTTCGCATTGTGCACCGGCGTTGATACGTAACACTTGACGCGTTTTTAATCCGGCAGGGACGCAGCTCACCTAGTTTCGCTGAAAGGCGTGTGTCAATATATGCAAAAGCATTAACAAAATGCACCAGCCTTCCGGCTCCCGTCTGAATAAGGCGCATCCAGGCGCGCTTCAGATCCGTGGCAGAAATTTAACAAGACATTCACGAGCTTTCAACTCTAAACTTTCAATTCTGTCGCGCATTATGGCTGACCGAATCATAAAAGTTTGAACGCTTCGCTATAAAAACGGATCGCGCAACGTTTACACGCCCACGCAAAACACAGAACCTGGCATAAAACACAAATCCTTTCCATCAGAAATAAAACAATCCACATTTGTATTGAATTACAAACTCATGTACACCATATCCAACTAAAAGCTGGTGGAACAAAGAAGTGAAGGAAGAAGTTAAGAAAAAGAAACAAAAATGGAAAAAAACCTAAGCACAAAAAACGAAGAAGACTACGAAATATACAAGCAGCAAATAAAGAGAGTAAAAGCAATAATAAGGAAGGAAAAAAACAGAAAATAGCAGGATTTCGGAGCCAAATTAGAGGAACATTTTAAAGGAAATCAAAAACTATTCTGCAGAACACTGAAAAGCTGCAGAAAGGAAAAAGAAACAAACCTAAAGCTACTCAAAGAAGTAGATGAACAATGAAGTGAAGGAAGAAGTTAGGAAAAAGAAACAAAAATGGAAAAATACCTAAGCCCAAAAAACGAAGAAGACTACGAAATATACAAACAGCAAAGAAATAGAGCAAAAGCAATAATAAGGAAGGAAAAAATAAGGAGGATTTCGGAACCAGATTAGAGGAACATTTTAAACGAAATCAAAAACTATTCTACAGAAACCTGAAAAGCTGCAGAAAGGAAAAAGAAACAAACCTAAAGCTTTTCAAAAATAAATATTGTGTACTAATGAAAGAGGATAAAGAAATCATGAACAGATGGAAAGCACTTCCAAGAGCTGGAAAAGAGACAACCGATGAAGGAAATGAAAACGAAGAGGAAGAAGAAAATAGTAACGAAACAGAAGAAGAAGAGGGATCTATAACAGAAGAAAAGTTAGAAAACGCACTAAAGAAGTTAAAGAACGGAAAAGCCCCAGGTCACGATAAAATCAAATCTAAACAGCTGAAATACATAGGAAAGGATGTGAAACAACTACAACTACAGTTAACAAATAGAATAGGGGAAACAGGAAAAATACCAGCAGACTGGCAAAAAGCAGCGATCTTCCCAATACATAAAAAGGAGACAGTAGAAATTGCAACAACTTTAGGGGAATATCCCTTCTGTGCACAGCGGCAAAACTGTATGAATCAATACTAGAGAGCAAACTAAGAAAGGAAATTGAAAAAACAATGGAAAAGTCACAAAGTGGAAAGGACATTCAACACAAGACCATCTTCACAATTAAAAAGATGACAGAAAAAATATTAAGACAAAACGACAAACTATACATGATATTCGTGGACTTAGAAAAGGCATTTGATAGAGCCCCAAGAGCCAAAGTTTGGGAAATACTTGAAGAAAGGAAGATAAAAATGCATTTAAGCAAAGCAATCAAGTATGTATGAAACTACGTGACTTTTATGAAAATTGACCGCATTTATACAAACAAATAACTGCGAAATACTGCAAAAACTGTATATTAAAATATTTTTATTTGCAAAATTTTCATTCATTTCACATAGATTGACGACAGCGAGTAAACGCCACCTGTTGAGGTTGAGATCAATTATAAGTGAGTGAGCGTCGTCTTCGGGGGCTCTTATAGCTAAACCATGACGAAAACGGCGCTACTCACACCGACGAGAATCTAAACGCAATGGGGCAATCTTTATAAAGCGAGAATTCCTGTAAAGAGTCGATAAATTGAACTCAAGACGACTGATACTCAGATCAATAGTTGTATTTTACTGTATGGCGGAGGAATTTCAAAATCTTGCCTTGTATTTTACTGTCCAGTGGAGCAATTTCCAAATCTTTGCTTGTATTTTACTGTCCGGTGGAGCAATTTCAAAATCTTGCCTTGTATTTTACTGTCCGGTGGAGCAATTTCCAAATCTTTGGTTGTATTTTACTGGGTGGAGCAATTTCAAAATATTTGCTTGTATTTTACTGTCTGGCGGAGGAATTTCAAAATCTTGCCTTGTATTTTACTGTCCAGTGGAGCAATTTCCAAATCTTTGCTTGTATTTTACTGTCCGGTGGAGCAATTTCAAAATCTTGCCTTGTATTTCACTGTCCGGTGGAGCAATTTCCAAATCTTTGGTTGTATTTTACTGGGTGGAGCAATTTCAAAATATTTGCTTGTATTTTACTGTCTGGTGAAGCAATTTCAAAATCTTGCCTTGTATTTTACTGTCCAGTGGAGCAATTTCCAAATCTTTGCTTGTATTGTACTGTCCGGTGGAGCAATTTCAAAATATTTGCTTGTATTTTACTGTCTGGTGAAGCAATTTCAAAATCTTGCCTTGTATTTTACTGTCCAGTGGAGCAATTTCCAAATCTTTCCTTGTATTTTACTGTCCGCTGGAGAAATTTCAAAATCTTCAGATAGATAGATAGATTTTGATACCGGTATCACTTTTTCAAGTAATATTTTTGGTTTTGGAAGTAAAAGTGGAAATACTGTCAAAAATCTAAAAAAAAAATTAAATGCAACACATTTTTTTTTAAATTTCGTACATATACATAGCAAGTACTGTACGAAATATGCACTTACATTAAAGGGACAACACATTAGTCGAAATTTTTCGACCAGTGGTTTTTACTAGTATACTAGGGTGTAAAGTTAGTTCGCCTCCTCGTGGTGCACCCTGGATAACGCTAAATGAACTAACACGTACTGGCAGTCAGACAATCTTAGGATTACTGACTGAGACATATGACATTATAATACTACAAATGACAAACGTAACAATTATGATAGTGACACATTACCACTGGACCATCGAACAGTATAAAATTCTCCACTGATGCAGTACGATACTTGGGCACTCAAAATTTTTATTTATAAAATTATGAGTCAGACAATCTTAGGATTACTGACTGAAACATATGACACTATAATACTACAAATGACAAACGTAACAATTATGATAGTGACACATTACCACTGGACCACCGAACAGTATAAAATTCTCCACTGATACAGTACGATACTTGGGCACTCAATTTTTTTATTTATAACTGTATCAGTCAGACAATCTTAGGATTACCGACATATGACATATGACACTATAATACTACAAATGACAAACGTAACCATTATGATAGTGACACATTACCACTGGACCATCGAACAGTATAAAATTCTCCACTGATTCAGTACGATACTTGGGTACTTATAAATATAATTATAAATAAATTAGTATAATGTTTTATAAATATTTATAAGCAAATTTTTTGGGGGGGATAAAATTATGTGCGCCGCCACTGGGTAAAATTTTGTCGCGCGTCAGGGCATATTTGAAGGCACAGATGTTTGTTAATAACTCTGCTTCCCATTCATCCGACCTCTTGTTAATGGAACAGCAGATTTACTGCTCACTATGCTTTAATGATATAACAACAATCATTAGCGCCACCATAATTGTATACCATTATCTCCTCCGTACGACACTGCGCCAGTGAAGTTAATGTAGAAATAAAAGTTAAATTTATTCCGTAGCATTGCATCAAAGCTGGGACAAATGCTAATAAATTACACGGTAATATTTTCTCCCTCCTCCTTAACTCTCTTATCGTTAATGACTAATTATATCATGAATCATTAGGACAGCATTATGCGCAAGATAATAGTTATTAATTGTGGATCGAAATCGCCAAAAACTCAAATACACTTCGTCTGCATTAATTTTCCTAATTGTACATGTAATCCTTAATCAATATCGCATCCTCCATTTTCGCCAAAATCTTAACCTTAATTATTAATTACCGCGGCACTAATAGATAACGACGGGAAACTCTGTAAGCCCCATATAATTTTTATTGCCTTAATTAATAGACACTTTTCAATTTAAACGCATTCCTACAATCAGCAATTAATATTCCACCACTTTAATAGCCTTCATTCATCCACGCCGAAATCAAAAGTTAAATTAAACCGTAAATAATAGTTTCTCTATTAATTAAAAACTTGCGAGTCGAAATGATTGCTTGATTTCCTTCACGACAATCAATCAGACACCAATTCGATTCGGAACATAATAAAACTGGTATAACAAATAGTAACGGCGGCAAATTTTTAATTGTCTAGTGAATTAATGTTGCCGCGCAACGATACTCTTAATCTCGCGAGTTGTAGCACGTGTAATAAATTGGAAGAGACTTGTCATGTCTCGCTATCAGGCGCTATCAAACTATTGAAATTACATCCTTTATTTATTATAATCTTATCCGTGTGTCTGTGTTGCAGACTTCGAGTTATCACGACATTTCAGCGAAATCAATACGCGCGAAGAGCTTTTGTCACGATGCGGCTAAAGAATTTCACATGGAAAGCGATTGCATCGACACATACCTGGATTTCGCGCCGAAGTCGGGTTTAAGCGATACACGGATTAAACGTATTAAACGCGAAATGGCACATATCGGCAAATGCACTACAACCAAATATATTGCAATGTTATACGTAGGTTTTTATTTGTCCCACGTTCGGGAGCCAAATGCAATGTTTTTGATTGTTGCTTAATTATTTTAACACAATAATTATGATTTGCCCCACGTTGAGGGTGCCAAATGCAGTGTTTTTATTTGCCCCAATTTAAACGCTTGTTTGGATCAACGTAGGCGGATTTTAACAAGCGAAAATCACCGAGGTTTTAAAAAGGCTGAACGCCGATAAACAATCAGATTCGCTTTAGATCCCGAAGCATCCACGTCGGTCAGCAGACAAAAAGAACAATTTGCATGCTTATTTGGACAATTTACACGCTTATTTGGATCAACGTAGGCGGATTTTAACAAGCGAAAATCACTTGTTTAACAGAAGTTTTTTTTTTGACAATTGCAGTTTTTGTCATCATATAGTAACTTCTTAAGGTTGTCTTAAATAGATTTTGATCAGTGATGTGATGATCGATATGTATGATAATAATGATAATTTTTATTTTTTAAATAAATAGAACGACATAAATATGCATAAATGTCTTGGGTTTTGAATTAATCCGTCGCTGAATTTCTGAATACGTATGACGTCCGGTTATCGAGAAGTGCAATTACTTGAATTTAATTACGTGCACGTGCTCAAAATATTTGTTTCAATATTTCCTGTTATGAGACGGTCTATTTTCGAACTGCCCGAGTATAGTCCGTGCTAATCCGGTGACACCTCGTTAATACTTAAGACTGCAGATTTTAGTATCAGTGCTGTCGCGGTTCTGCTCATTATCAGTGCCCCTGAGTTTTAAACCTGATCATGGCGTTTTGGAGCATAGCATCAATTCTGAAACGTGAGTCGCTAGGTTTAAGTGCGCAATAGCATGTCGCGTCTGTTGTGGAAATTTGTATGCGCTCGGAATTTTATATTGCAGTTTTACGTGGTAAATATTAAAACTATTAATCTAATAATTATGCGCCATTATGCATACGATTAGGCGCATAATTTTTCAGCGCAGATTACCACCCGCAAGTATTAAAAATCGTGTCAGGAGATAGAATGATAAATGCCGAGCAGAGTAATTATTATTCGTTATCTTAAACGCATGGATGGCGTTCACAACATAACTCTCCACTTTCGTTACAATACGGCTGCACATTCACTCCAAAATGTCACAGCTTAAAATAGATCAATCAAATATTCGACAGCAGGTTGATGTTTAATGAATGAATCGATGCCGACCAGCGGACGAAATTGCAGGTTCAAAGCCTGACTCAATTAGAATACGTGTATAGTGCGTACGGATTGATTGCATTCAACAAATTATAAAAGTGGCAACAACAAAAGTGGCGCAGTCGGTACAGAATTTCGCTGTAAACAATGAAACGCTTTAAACACAAGTTGCACGAAATTTCCCTGCACATTAACAGAGGAATATTATGATAAGCAAATGAGCTTTTTTGAACGTCCGCTGTAAATCAACCCAGTAATAATCCTGAAAAATATAAACCGATGATATCACACCAGACTAATAAAAACTTAGCGAGATAAGCACTCAATTCGTACACGAACCAAATTTGTTCTTAACCTCACTTACAGTAATTTGTTTATTTGTTTATTTGTTTATTTGTTAGCGGCAAGGCCCCTATCCAAAACAAAAGACACATAATATAATATACGTAATAACTGCACTTGGCACTTAATTTATGGTCAAGGCTCTGTTTACATTCGAAACAAATTGTGAAAACTTAATTAGCATACGCAGGTTATTTCTATTGTCAAGCGTGGCGTGTTGGTGTTACTCTGTGTCCATGGGGGGCTGCTCGGACAGATGTTTGCCCATAGATATATTTCTTGCAAATGGAGGCTAAGTAATGAGAACATTTCTCTCTTTTTCAAACCTCGCTATACAAACTACCCAGAAACCAACATGAAGTCAACAAATTATTCCTCATTTAGAATGTTTTCGTGTTATAATTATACTGGGAATCCTGATAAAGCAAAGCCCATCATTCCAAAATAAAATAATTTACAACATTTCAAATTTAAAAATAATTGCACATATTTTTAATTATGTTTGTTATATTATTATTTGGTACTTACTGGTAACAATTTTTTTTTTTTAAATTTTATTATTTATTTATTTTATTTCGCCTGACTAGCTTCTCTAGTATCTCTTATCAAAACAACCACTCATAAATCACATGTATGTAATGTAATACAATATAATATGTAATGTAATGTATAATGTAATGTAATGTTAGATCAAAGGCATGTATTCAATCTTTATACATCTTGAATTCACTATAATTTTAATTTTAATTTTTTTAGTTATATTATTATATGTATTTTATACAATATTATTAACTCAACTTTTTGGTGAAGTTTCATTACACGCCTTAATATTGAACGAATTAGTTATAAATGCTCGCATCTGTGTGGTTATTATTGTTATTAAATGATCATCGCGATAAATGAATTATCGGCGCTAATAACCGGCATTATTCAGCCGTTAATTAATTTTATTGCGCAATTTATTTATGGTGGCGTGATGAAGGAAGTGATAAATGTGATTATCGTTAAAAGTCGCTGTATTCACATTACGGCCGGCTCAAGATGCGGTTAATTGCTAATCTTGGTATTAGCCATTACATTGCCTTCATTTCGCATTAAACCTTCATGTTCTACTCGAATCACGGGGCTAATTGATTCGGGTTTATGGGTATGTTAAAGCGCATTTTATTAAATCCCGTGTACTGTAATGAGTCAAGGCTCTAACTTTTTACCTTTAGTTGTGCAGGCAATATTGATATTATAATCGGTGGAGCTTGTGAAATATTAATACTTAAAGAAAAATAACAAATTATCCTTTTTCACAACGACATTTATTTCTCTAAATGTACATTTCAACCACTACTTGGTCATCTTCTCAGTACAAATGTCTACTGAAGATGACCTCGTAGTAGTTGAAATGTACATTTGGAGAAATAAATGTCGTTGTGAAAAAAGATAATTTGTTATTTTTCTTTTAATATTGATATTATTTAATCTACAGTCAAACTTTTTTTTAAGGTATTATTATTTTGTACTTACTGGTAGAGTTATTTTGTGAGTATTTATGTCTGTTGAAAAAAAAAACTTCAAACAGACATCTTTCGATGAATTATTTTGTGAATATTTATGTCTGTTGAAAAAAAAACTTCAGACATGTTTCAAAATTAATTTATTTTTATCTACAGTCAAACATTTTTTTTAAGGTATTATTATTTTGTACTTATTTAGAGTTATTTTGTGAGTATTTATGTCTGTTGAAAAAAAACAAACTTCAGACATCTATCAAAATTCATTTTTTTTTCAAAAAAACTTCAGACACCTTTCAAAATTCAAATTAGTTACAAATATTTATGATAAAAATAAGATCAACATATATACATGGCAAAATACACACATCACGCCTCTGATGATGGTTTGTTAGAAACTGAAACTAGTCAGGCAAAATAAAATAAATAAATAATAAACAAAATAAAATAAAAATAACGAGGCGGAAAGACCCCATGGGGTCGATAGCCCAATAAAGATTGTTTATATATATATAAAAATAACTCTACCATTAAGTACAAAATAATAATACCTTAAATACATAACTGGTAACTTATGGATAAAACCTTAAACTTATTTTTTTTTTATAATAAACTGCTTTTCATAAAGGATATTTATTGGATATATTAGATATATAGGATTGGTTTCATATTAGATACATATTGGATATTCATATGGATATTGAATATTTCATAAGAGATATTTTGTTTTTGAATAATTCTCAAGATTTCCCAATAATTTTCGAGATTTCTGTAGATATCTCCATAATTCTTAAGATTTTGAGAGTTTACTCATAAAAATAAGAAATCAGACACATGATTATTACACACATTTTTTCATTCTTCAAATTTGTCGATAATTCTTAAAATATCTAAACCTTTCTAAATGTTATCAAGAATCTGAGATATTTTCCATTAAATGCCGCAATTTCCCAATAATTGGCATGATTTCTGGTAATTTTTCATTAATTTCTTATTTAATAGTTTTTTTTTTTTCGTATTAATATATATTTGTGTATTTTTTTCGAAACCGGTTGCTTGCAATTTTTTTGTTGTGGCCAAAATCAAGACTGATACATTTTCTGACAATTTCCTAAGTTATGGAAATCTTAAATATCTTAACAATTCTAAATATTATCAAGAATATGAGATATTTTCCAATAATTGCCACGATTTATCAATTTTTTCCGAGTTTTCTACAGATTTCCTAATAGATATAATGATTTTGGCAATTTTTCATTAATTTCGTATTTAATAATTTTTTTTTTCGTATTAATATATATTTGTGTTTTTTTCAAAACGCGTTGCTTGCAATTTTTTTGTTGTTGCCAAAATCAAGACTGATACATTTTCTGACAATATCCTGAACTTATGGAAATCTCAAAATATCTTAGCATTTCTAAATATTATCAAGAATCTGAGATAATTTCCAAAAATTGCCACGATTTCTCAATTTTTTCCGAGTTTTCTACAGATTACCTAATAATTATCATGATTTCTGGCAATTTTTCATTAATTTCGTATTTAATAGTTTTTATTTCGTAATAATATATATTGTGTAATTTTTTCGAAACGGGTTGCTTGCAATTTTTTTGTTGTTGCCAAAATCAAGACTGATACATTTTCTGACAATTTCCTAACTAATGGAAATCTTAAAATACCTTAACATTTCTAAATATTATCAAGAATCTGAGATATTTTCCAATAATTGCCACGATTTATCAATTTTTTCCGAGTTTTCTACAGATTTCCTAATAGATATAATGATTTTGGCAATTTTTCATTAATTTCGTATTTAATAGTTTTTTTTTTTCGTATTAATATATATTTACGTATTTTTTTTCAAAACGGGTTGCTTGCAATTTTTTTTGTTGTAGCCAAAATCAAGACTGATACATTTTCTGACAATTTCCTAACCTATGGAAATCTTAAAATATCTTAACATTTCTAAATATTGTCAAGAATCTGAGATATTTTCCAATAATTGCCACGATTTCTCAATTTGTTCGAGTTTTCTACAGATTTCCTAATAATTATCATGATTTCTGGAGATTTTTCATTAATTTCGTATTTAATAGTTTGTTTTTCGTATTAATATATTTTTGTGCATTTTTTTCGAAACATACTTGCGATTTTTTTGTTGTTGCGAAAATCAACAGTGATACATTTTCTGACAATATCCTAAACTTATGGAAAGCAGTATAATACTAAAATAATCAATGCATTCGAAGAATAAAATCGAAACAAAAATTAAAAATAATATAATCTTAGCACTGTTGGTTTGCAGGTTTGGACCTTTTGGTCCTTAGAATCCTTGAATGATTATAACATTGCAGTGTCATTGCTTTGAAAGGTGTTGAAATTAACTTCATTTTTGTTGGGTTGGGTTAGGTTAGGTTAGGTTAGATAAGGTTAGGTTATAATGTGCACTTTCATTTGCATGCCCAATTTAATAGTGCACTGGATCACTGGCATTATAGTCCATGCTTGATAAGATGTCACTTTTCACATAAAACCGAAATCTTTTGGTCCTTAGAATCCTTGAATGATTATAACATTGAAGTGTCATTGCTTTGAAACGTGTGCAAATTAACTTCATTTTTGTTGGGTTGGGTTAGGTTAATTTAGGTTAGGTTAGGTTAGGTTAGAATGTGCACTTTGATGTGCATGCCCTATATAACAGTGCACTGGATCACTGGCATTATAGTCCATGCTAGATAAGATGTCACTTTTCACATAAAACCGAAATCTTTTGGTCCTTTGAATCCTTGAATGATTATAACATTGAAGTGTCATTGCTTTGAAAGGTGTGCAAATTATCTTTATTTTTGTCGGGTTAGGTTAGGTTAGGTTAGGTTAGATTAGGTTAGGTTAGGTTAGAATGGGCACTCTGATGTGCATGCCCAATATAACAGTGCACTGGATCACTGGCATTATAGTCCATGCTAGATAAGATGTCACTTTTCACATAAAACAGAAATCTTTTGGTCCTTTGAATCCTTGATGATTATAACATTCAAGTGTCATTGCTTTGAAAGGTGTGCAAGTTAGCTACATTTTTGTTAGATTGGGTTAGGTTAGGTTAGATTAGGAGTAGATAAAACAACACAGATTCTACTTCACCCCCCGCGAAGATTTCGATTAATTTAATTCGCGGTTTTATTCGTGTTAATCGGCTGAATTTGCGGGGGGTGAAGTAGAATATGTGTTGTTTTATCTACTATTAGGTTAGATTAGAATGTGCACTTTGATATGCATGCCCAATATAACTGTGCACTGGATCACTGGCATTCTAGTCCATGCTAGATAAGATGTCACTTTTCACATTAAACCGAAATCCTCCCCTCGGGTGGAAATGGACCAATGAAAATGCATCCCAAAACCACGAAAGCTATTTTGAGCCATAAAGTCATAAACCATAATGTATCCCTTTGATCCTTTACGGTGTTATTCATAAAAATTTAAACCGTGATTTAGCGGTGTTTTACAAATGGTTACCAAGGTTACTAAGCTTAAACCACCTTTAAACCGCAGGTTAAGTTTTTGAATGAATAACACAGTTATAAATTAAGTGCTTTGGAATAAGCAAGCTCATTTTTCAGGAACTGTAAGCTCACTATTGTACCTCAATAAACTAGGATGTTGCAAGAGATGCATTTCTGTTGACCAGTCCGACAGGACAGAGGAGCGACTTCTGTTTTATGTGAAAAGTGACATCTTATCTGGCACTAGATCACTGGAATTATAGTCCATGCCAGTGATCTAGTAAACTGTTAAATTGGGCATGCACATCAAAGTGCACATTCTAACCTAACCTAACCTAACCAAACTAAACCTAACCTAACCTATCCAAACCAAACTTAACCTAAGCTAACCTAACCGAAGCCAATCCAACAAAAATGAAGTTAATTTGTATACCACACACATAACTAAATATTTTGAAGACTCTAACTTTGTGGATTTCGTCAGTTCAGTACTATCCTCAGGGGATACCGAAATTTTTAGTTACTTGGTAGTTATGGTATATATTTCAATATATTTTCTCTGTTGTCTTGCTTTGATATGAGTCGTCGATTATTGTGATTGCTTTACGCACTGTTAAATTGGGCATGCACATCAACGTGCACATTCTAACCTAACCTAATCTAACCTAACCTAATCTAAACTAACCCAACAAAAATGAAGCTAATTTGTACACCACACACATTTAAGACAACTAAATATTTTGCAAATTTTAACGTTGTGCAGTACTCTCAGTGCAGTACTATCCTTAGGGGATACAGAAATTTTATGTTATTTGATAGTTATGGTATATATTAAAATATATTTTCTCTGTTGTCATGCTATGTCTTGCTTTGGTCAATGTTCTAAAATGTGCCATAGAACAGACAAAGGCTGTTTCATAGATTTCTTACGCGACGCAACGCTACGCTATGACAATGCTATTGCTACGCCCATCATGAAAATGCCCATAGCGAGAGCATTGTCATAGCGTAGCGTTGCCTCGGGTAAGAAATCTATGAATCAGCCGAAGTTACTTGGGTCGAAGTTGAACAATTTTAATTCTGCCCGTGGCGAGACTCGAACCCACAAAATAGTCGCAGCCTTAACTACCCCAAGTACGTTTAAAAGCGTAAAACATAGCTTTTAAATAATTTAAAATATAGCCTTATAAAATTGTTGAATACATGTAGTAATATATTAAGTATCAAAACATTCGAGCAATCAAATAATTAAAACAGAGCTGAGTAGATTTTCATTTAATTAATTACTAACGTGTCTGGAGCCTAGGGAGAAATTACGAAGAATTATGTGAAACACCTACATACATGCATATTACAGACTCGCTTTTAACATAATTGCACAGTTTATAGCCTTTTTGCAATTACCATCGAACTATTATATTTAGCCCGAATTTCATAAATAGTAAAATTTGCAATCTTATAAAGATTATGATTATATATTATACCAATATATCTTATAAATTCGTCAATATGATGTTATTATTAATAAAATAGTATATTATGATGATAAAAACGACGTATGATAATCTTTTAGATTCGTCGCCATGATTGTTATTTCTTATTTTCTCTTTATTTCCACATGTGGAAATAAAGAGAGAATAGGAAATAAGCCGCTTTGGAAATAACAATTTTTGTTATTTGTTTCTTTGAAAACAGATGTATTACCATTATTATTATATGTCGTGGTATAGTGAACATGTGGAAATAAAGAGAGAATAAGAAATAAGCGGCTTTGGAAATAACAATTTTTGTTATTTGTTTCTTTGAAAACACATGTATTACCATTATTATTATATGTCGTGGTATAGTTATAAAACAAGAAACAAGCACCTGACAATAACAGTTGTAACTTTCATAGTTGTAATTTAATAATTTCAGTTTGTAGGGGTTTAATTTAGTCCAGAAGTGTATTACATTTGTCAACAGATTAAAACATATCTGTAATATAAATTAATATATACCAATAAATCTATGTTTTTTGTGCATATTATGGCATTTATCTTTTATTGATACGATGCCAGAGCCTCGCATTTATGACCGTCCGGGGCAAATATATAAATATATATCTGTATAAATGTGCATGTGTATAAATTAATAATGTGATTATATTTATGTGTAGTAATCAGTATGAATAAAATTATATTGGGTGTACATGCAGGATATTTAAGTGGCGGATTTATATAAATATTCTAGCGCGATTTGTGTCTAGTAAAATAAAATAGGGATTGTAAGTAATGTTTTTTTAACCGCACTTTATATTTAAATTAAAACAATAAAATGCAAATAAGGGCCGAGTTTAGTTGGCCGAGTCTGAGGAAGAAAAGTTTCCTATCCATGCCTAATAAATAGTATAGTATTAAATACATAATTGACCTATAAATTTTTCTTCCGCATAAATTACGTCGCGGCGATTAATCCATTTTGCGTAATGTGAGTGGGCAAGGATTAGGTAATAAATTTTAAATGCGGCTTATTCCGTTCGGATTCAATTTGCAACTCGCGTGTCCAAGCCGTATCTGAAATGATATGTGAAATTTATATCGTCCTGCGGTGTAGAATGTTTGCAATTTTACTAATTGTTCTCTCCTTCGGCAATTACCGGCTTATTTATTATTTCTGCCCCGTCTTTCGTGTCGGACGAGCATTCGTTCTGGCATTGTTTGCGTTGCGTTTAACCGCAAATGCAAACACAAAAACACAGTTAAGCGCACACGATTATGTTAATATGACGAATTAATGTCATTCATGTGTGCCTTTCTTCGCGCTTCGGTTTATTTACCATTAGGCGTTCTGGTAAACTACTCGTCATTTTCTGTGACGTTAACAGGAATTTAAGTGATGCGCGAAATCAAATGTGGGAAGACATAAGCTCGATCGCATTGTTATCAAATAGGTAAAATTGCTTGCGCCATTAATCTCGACGCGATGATCAATCTGACTGCATTACTATTTGCAGGTCATATTTATATGCATGATTTAATTTATCCTAAAACTAATGTTTGCGTGATGTATGGTTTTCTGGACGCGGATTTATTGCCAACACTTCGTATTAATTATAGTTGTTTATTATAATTTCAGTTGTAACGATAATTTTAGAGCGCTAATAAATTTTACGCACACTGCTGCAATTGCATAGTTTTACAACGTTCTTTTATCTACAGCTTCGTGGCTGCTATTTATCCTACGTTTTATATTAATTACCGGGCGATAAAATTATTATGGACGGACGTACAATTGGATGATATTTTAATATTCATAGCCACTCCCTCCTGCAGGAATTAACGTCAATAATAATTCAATAATACAGCCCCTTAATTCATAACTTATGAAAATCTATTGATTTGATCTTAATAGAAATTTGACTCCGAACATAAGTTATTGTAACTGGAGGACCCTTCTCTGATAAATCTGATAAACTCGTGATGTAAATTGGATCAGAAAAATATGAGTTTTTACTCCCTCCCATGCTTTATGAATTAATTGGAAATCGCTTCCATTTATATCAACAACCAAACCATTTTAACTCTTCCATGCCCCATAATTACAATAAAATCATTCAACATAACATTACAATATATGAGCAGCTTTGTCACTTTACTCAGTGGTCCAAAAAGTCCAAAAAGTCCCAAATTTAAAGATTTTGATTTTTTAACATAAATGCTTCTTTTAATGAGATATTTAGTAAATCCATTTTCTAAGAAATTCGTACTTTTTTCTGTAAATTCATAATTGACCAAGTCCATTTTAAAATTACATGAACAGGAGAAAAAATGAACTTGAAATGATGAATAATGCACTTGGAAACTTTCTCATAAAAATTCATCATAATTCTAAAATTTCATAATTATCGATTCAGTTTTTATAAATATCCATGAAAATGTTATTATTTCCAGTACCAATTTTGTAGTTGTGAGGAAAATTTGACTCAACCTGACTTAATTTCGATATATTGACTGATATGGCAATGATAATAACTTACATTTTTCATAAATTTTACAATGACATTGAATCATTAGCAAAAAATTTACAATTACAATGACCTGCGTTTTCAAATTTTCTACTGAATGTGTAAAATTTTGAAAAACTGTCTTATCTATACAATGTGACTATCTAATTTAACGTATTTTCGATATATTGACTCATGGGTCCATTTTTAAATTGCATGAAATGTGAAGCATGACTGCTTAGTAACAAAATGTTGACAATTACAACGCCGTGCATTCCAAATTTTTGCTAAATGTATGAAATTACGAAAAACTTTCTCATCTAACAGCAAAAATGATTTTTTAATAATTTGAGTTAATTCCGACAAATTGACTTGGCCACTTTATTATAAAAAATCATCATGATTCTAAAATGTCATACTTGTTGATTCATTTTTTATAAGTATCCATGAAAATGTTATTATTTCCACTACCATTTTGTAGCCGCGAGTAAAATTTTAAATTTTAACTTACAGCTGCAAAAAATATATTTTGCGCTGCTATGTTTAATTTGCAATCAAAATTTTGCAATGCTCAATAAGAATTTGCAATTTTCAGTTACGTTATATAATTTTCGATGAATATTTTATAAATTTCAATGACTAATTTATCATTTCCAGAATAGAAAATTTCAATTGCTAGTAAAAACATTATAATCATAATCATATTCACTGCAGTACTTAATTTGCACCAAAAAAATTGCATTTTGGCATGATGATTTATAGTTTTCAACTACATTTTCATAATTTTTGAACAATTTTTTTATAAGTTTCAAAGAAAATTTTATAATTTCCAGTAAAATTTTGCAATTGCCAATCGCGTTGCAAATTAATGATGAAAATATCATTATTTTCACTGTAGTGTTTAATTTCCAATTACAATTTTCGCATTTTCCAATGAAAATTTGTAGTTTTCAATTACAATTTACATTTTTTATACGTATCAATAAAAATGCCACAATTACCAGTAAAACATTGCAGTTGCCTGTGAAATTTTAACTTCGTGCCAAAAAATGTATGTACATACTATTTCACTGCAATGTTTAATTTGCAAAATTTTGTTATGCTCAATGAAAATTTAGTAGATGGGCTAGGAGTGTTCTGCGGCAATTTGCCATAAGGATTTACATAGGGGTAAAAACTTTTTTTCCGGTCGTCGAGTTGGGAGAGCGATATTTGAGAACAGCTAGAATTTTCAAAATTATACGCTTATATGTCGTTATGCTGAATCGTTATGCTAAATTTCAATAGGCTAACTCATTTAGAAATGTTATTATTATTTTATGTTTACATATATTTATTTTTTCTATGCATACATTCACACATCAGGCGTTATTTTTAAAATAGTGATTCATATGGGAGTAAAAGTGACTCCAATTTCAATATTATTACTCTTGCACCGGATTCATTTTAACATGTGGCATGCATGACTTAATTTTGATATATTGACTCATGTGGCATTGATAATAACTTGCAATTTGCAAAAAATTTGCAAAATACATTGAATCATTACGAAGTTAGATATATTCATATAGGTAGCATGACTGCTTAGTATTAAAATGTTGACAATTACGACGTCCTGCATTTCCAAATTTTCTCCTAAATTTATCAAATTTCGAAAACTTTTCTCATCTAACAGCAAAAGTGACTTGAATTTTTAATAATTTAACTTAATTTCCATATATTGACTGATGTGGCAATGATAGTAACTTACATTTTTCATAAATTTTACAATGACATTGAATCTCGACATATTGAATTGCCATATAGAGATTTTGAATGATATGGCAATGATACTGAATTTACAAATTTTCTGCTAAATGTGTGAAATTTTGAAACATTGTTTCATCTATATAATATTACTATCTAATTTCACGTATTTTCGATATATGGAGTCATTGATAATAAGTTGAATTTTTCAGAAAAAATCAAAAATTGCTTAAAATTCAAATTTATTTGTAAAATCTATTAGTATGCAGTAGTATCAATAATGCAAATACTGAAATTAAAGGAAGACGTAACATTTTTGGAGCGGTGTAATTTGTTCTTGACTTTTTTGTGCTTTTATAAGCTTCCACTTTTTTGGCTATATTTTATAATATACTTTTATACTTGATGAAGTATTGGAGAGGCAACTTTGTCTGAATTTAAAAAAAAAACACAGATTTTGTCCTTAATTATGATCGTGAAATAAAAAATCAAATTTTGATGATGTCCAGATTTTGGGGCTTCTTATCACAAAGTGTAACTATGATAACAAGCCCCAAAATATGGACATCTAATATATTTCTTTCAACATCTCAGGCAAATTGAAGAAATTCCAGCTAAATGAAGACTAAAAATAGCTAAATCTACAGAGGCTATGTGCAATATAGGAAGATAAGGGAGGATATACAGTTCATATTACAATTCATTGTTCCTTGTTACATTATTAAACTCAATCAAGTTTTCTCTGCAGCTCAGTAGAGTCTTGTTAGTTCATGTTGTTGGTTCTTTATTCTGATGGGCCAGTTTAGAGTTGTTGAGAAAATATAC
This sequence comes from Othius punctulatus, assembly GCA_951805005.1. NCBI lineage: Eukaryota > Metazoa > Arthropoda > Insecta > Coleoptera > Staphylinidae > Othius > Othius punctulatus. The sequence continues at coordinate 34,884,507 of OX638147.1, read as the reverse complement.
TTTCTTAATACAAACCATTTGATATTTGTTCAATGATGTATGGTGTTCCACAGTAAAAAAAATCGTGTGAGCACCAGTAATCTGGATCGATAGTAAACCATTTGATATTTGTTCAATGATTCATGGTGTTTCACAGTAAAAAAAAATCGTGTGAACACCAGTAATCTGAATCGATGGTAAACCATTTGATGTTGTTCAATAATTTATGGTGTTCCACAGTAAAATAAATCGTGTGAACACCAGTAATCTGGATCGATAGTAAACCATTTGATATTTGTTCAATGATTCCTTGTGTTCCACAGTAAAAAAAAAAATCGTGTGAACACCATTAATCTGGATCGATAGTAAACCATTTGATAGTTGTTCAATAATTTATGGTGTTCCACAGTAAAATAAATCGTGTGAACACCAGTAATCTGGATCGATAGTAAACCATTTGATATTTGTTCAATATTCACGGTGTATTCACATAGTAAAGATAAACGCCAGCCCAATAAAGATGGTTTCTCTCTATTTCGTAAGAAGGGGGCGCAAAAAAATATTATGCCCCGAGCGCCACTTCCCTCCCTACGCCACTGTAATTTCCATTATGTAATCATGAAGACAACTCCACTACATTAACAAAGTTAATATTTTCTCTACTTCGTTCGCCATGTTGAACAGTGGCAAACTTATATTTGCAGAGCAACTGATAGAAAACTGAACAAGTCGCGTTGCTCCACATTAATTTCCCTCCGTTGCGTTCCGTTTGCGTTGATTTTGATATAAACACGTCGGTTACTTGTTAAGTGCTGCGTTGCTTTCTAGTCCCGTATTCCCGTTGCAGTTGCTTTCGGCGTGAACAGCCCCTAGGCAGGGCCGTAAGTTTGTATTTGATATAGCTTACAAATAAAATCGTTAAACATCCGGAAACTTTTCAGCCACATCAGGACGACTCGGTGTAAATAAAATGGGGAAATCTGAAACGCGCATACTAATCGTTTTTTCAATTCAAATTACACGTACAGCTGATGGGCGTAAGCAAACTGATAAAACAAAAAAGGCAAATAATTTGCTTGGATGCAAGTTTGGAAGTTTTCAGGTACAACTTCCGCTTTGCCAATTTTAATACAAATACACACAAATTGATTTAACTTGGATTGGTTGCAAGAAAATTACACAAGTATTGCAAATATGGACGTAAACGTTAATTGGTGATTCAGGCCTTTGCTTAGTTATAATTAATAATTATTATAATCTTACTGCTCCTCCACCTCTGGTATAGATGTTCCTGACGTAAAACTGCCTACTACTTTATATTTAGCTGTCAGTTTAGATGTGGATAAAAATAAATTTATACTTTCATAATGTATTTTATAGCATGTATGGGATATAAAGGTAGTGCAGTGATTTGAGTTCGATGTCAGGTATTATGTTTTATTGAATAAAATATTATAGATAATCATAAATATTGGCCAATAAAATGTATTACATACTATATCATATACTTCACTTGAAATTGCGCCCAATAACAAACTTGCGAAAAAAGTAAGTGGAACATTCCACCCACCTGATACACAACTACTGCCATATAAAATATATCATTTTTCATCCCTGTACTCCGTAATCTCGGCGGAGAACAACTGAAAGCGACTTGGGGTCGTCGCGCAGAATAAAATCGAACTGCAATCGGATCTTGAGAACCGAGAACTGCAAATTCCACTCGATTTCTTATGCGGGCACGCACCGTAATGAGCTAATAAAGTTCAAACTTTAAAAAAATCGATTTTAAACCCCCGTTCTCTTGGCAGCCGCGGAAATAAGACATCGAACAGCGGAGGCAAACAATGCGCAGGTGAACGTCTGGAATCGAAATAGTTGTGCTGTTCCCAGTTGAACTTCCAACAAAAACGAAACGGGCTCTTGAAATGTATGGTGTAATTATTTAGGCGATGCTTCAATGTAATACATTTAAAACCCCTGGTATGTACGCGCTCGTCGCAATAATGGTGACAGACGAATGGTCATGAATAAATCAAGTCAAATTTCATTATCATTAACGGATCTAATAGTATTGTCTCCAAAATATGGTTTCGGATTAAACTGACAGGGCTCCTTTATGCGTGATACATACTGAAGATAATTTATATAATATTATGATTAATAATTTTCCTACAATTCGTTCCTTATTATAATTCCACGCAGTTTATCACTGATTTAATTTTATACATACAAACACCAACTAATCTTGATCAGCACATATTAAAATACACAAAGATTCTCCTAATTTTACTTACAACGATTTTTTATCATTCCAGCTTTAAGCTGGTGCTTGTTCTGAAGCATACGTGCATTTCCATGCATCATTCCAAACATATATCTCACAGCTGAAGCATCGCAACTTCTCCCCATCCATATTGCAATTTGCATTGAGTGTGAATATCAATCGCTGGATTTATGGCCGTCATTAATTTCAGTTCTGCCTAATGGCACGTTGACAAATGTTCGACAACACGCTCTTATTCCCAATCCTTTGCCATATTAAGTCTTCTACTTCTGAATACTAATATTTAACTTTCACATCGTAGATATTTACATTCCAATAATTAGCCAACACAAAAATTATTATTAATAATTAGTAACATGAAATATGCAGAAATATGCTTTTTCACTGTTCTCAGTTTCATACTGAAACTTTTTTTTTTTCAAGTTTCTGATATTTTTGATACATAAATTAAAATTATGCACTCTTTCGTCCATTTGATTTTAGATGCAAATAAATGTCTACCTACTTACTTTATAAGTATAAAATACTTACTTATAAACTACTTTATAAGTATTATAAAACTATCTACGAAAATTATTAAAATAAGTACCAATGGAAATTTCATCACTTGCAGTTAAAAAGTTGCAACAACCAGATATATTTTAAACTAAAGCTCATATTTGATAATTTTTACTGCAATCTTTAATTTACAATCAAAATTTCACAATTTTTTATCAAAATTTGTAGTTTTCAAGTGAAATGTTTAACTTACAAATAAAATTTCGCAATTTTCTATTATAATTTCTAATTTCCAAGTGAAAATTCAGGTTTTTCTTTGCTTTCATGAAAATATCTTCGTTTCCAGTAAATATTTTGCAGTTTTCAGTACAAATTTTGCAGTTACCAACATTCTATATTTATGCTGAGAATTTTATAAATTTCAATGCTGTCTTTAATTTCCAAACAAAATTTTGCCGTTTCCAACGAATATTGCTAATTTTCATTTATAATAACATAATTTTCGAAAAGCACTTAAAGAGTTTCCATGAAAATGTCACTATTTCCAGTAAAACCTTTGTTATTGCCACTAATATTTTATATTCATGCCGAAAATGTTAAAATGTTCACTGCAATGTTTAATTTACAATAACTATTTTGCAATTTTCTATAAGAATTCGTAATTTTCAAGGGCGATTTCAAGTTTTTCTTTGTTTTCATGAAAATGACTTCGTTTCCAATAAATATTTTGCAGATTTCAGAAAAAAAATTGCAGTTTGCAGCAACATTCTAAATTTATGCTGAGAATTTTATAATTTTCAGTGCTGTCTTTAATTTCCAAACGAAACTTTGCCGTTTCCAACGAATATTGCTAATTTTCAATTATAATAACATATTTTCGATAAGCATTTTAAGAGTTTCCATGAAAATTTCACTATTTCCAGTAAAACCTTTGTTATTGCCACTAAAATTTTATACTCATGGCGAAAATTTAAAAATGTTCACTGCAATGTTTAGTTTACAATAACTATTTTGCAATTTTCTATAAAAATTTGTAATTTCTAAATGCGATTTCAAGTTTTTCTTTGTTTTCATGAAAATGAGTTCGTTTCTAGTAAATATTTTGCTGATTTCAGTTAAAAAAAATGCAGTTTCCAGCAACATTCTAAATTTATGCTGTGAATTTTATATTTTTCAGTGCTGTCTTTAATTTCCAATCAAAATTTTGCCGTTTCCAACGAATATTGCTAATTTTCAATTATAATAACATAATTTTCGATAAGCTCTTTAGGAGTTTCCGTGAAAATTTCACTATTTCTAGTAAAACCTTTGTTATTGCCACTAAAATTTTATATTCATGCCGAAAATGTTAAAATGTTCACTGCAATGTTTAATTTACAATAACTATTTTGCTGAGAATTTTTTAATTTTCACTGCTGTCTTTAATTTCCAATAAAAATGTTGCACTTTCCAATGAATATTAATAATTTTTAATTACATTTTCATTATTTTCGATGAACACTTGTACGAATTTATCATTTCCAGTAAGAAAATTATAATTGCCTGTATATTTTTTTAAATTGATGTTGACAGTTTTATAACTATCACTGCAATGTTTCTGTTAAATAGATATTTCGCAATTTCATAAAAAAATTGATATTTTCAAGTACGTAATAAATAATATATTAATTTGTATAACTTGTGTAAGTCGTGTAACGACACCACATAAATAAAATATTTCTAAATTTTACAATTTAATTTTTTTCATTTTTCATCATATGCAGTAAATATATTCAGGGCAATGTTTAATTTCCAATCCAAATTTTGCACTTTGAAATTAATTTTGCTGGTTTTCAATTACTGTTACTTAATGTTCGATGAATATTTGATAACTCTCATTGTAAATTTCATCAATTTACACAAATTTCATCAGTTCCGGTTAAAATATTTTGCAATTGCCAGTAATAATTTTTTACCTGTAAGTACTAAATAATAATATAACAATCTTAAAAACTATATTAATTATAATAATTTTCACAAGGCTCAGAGAATAATATAATGTTATCATGTAATAATGTGCACAGAACAAAGATTATTGCAAGACTTGTAATTCATTTAAATTTATATAATAAAAACACGAAAATAATGTATTTCATAGCCGCCTTAGTGATTTCGTGGTTGTCGGAATTATAATATATTTCTTGGGTTCGAGCCCGGTTATGATTATGGTTATTGTATTCATGAAAACGCACTGCCAGAATGGAATAACCACTGGCAAATAAATATAAATGTGCAATCAAAAGCATATTTAACGTAAATTGCCTTTTCTTTGAAACTAAATGGATTATGTCGAAAAAATGAAGTGTCTTGTAGTTTGAGATTATCATTTAAATTTTATGTACATTCTAAATTACCTCGACATTACATATTATCAGTATATATAGAATAAATACCGTAAGCATAAACTTTAATGGCAGTTTGCTGATTTGACTGTCTATATTGCACATTTAATGACTCAATAATGCAAGGAGATGCCTCCGAAGAATAACGTGGGATTTGATTTATGGGCTGCGTTTAATAGTTCGTGTGTGATTGAAGTCGATTCCATATTTGCTCCAGGCGTCTAAAATTCCATATTTGTTAGACACTACTCTAGTAGCCCCGACAAAAGCTGACAATGACTCACGTGTTTTCGAACTAAGAATCGAAATATGTATGATCTTTAGCATACGTAAAGGCAATGTAATAGAACGAACTGAGCACTTCGCAAATCATCAAAGAACTATCTATTGTGAAAATATGTAAAAAAATAACCCTTTCAATGTATACCCCATGTTTAGTAAAATCATAGAATTTTTTTTTGGAACACACGCTTCCTCACTTACTAGATCTAAGAGGCATTCGTTAATAAAGACGTTTTGTCGAAAAACTTTGATTGTTTGATTGAAAGTGTTAAAGACCAAAGGGCGTCTTTGAAAGCAGAAGACGCACCTCGCATTAGTTCCCGCATCAGCCAGAATGATACAACAATAACCGAAGACCACCCACAATAATACCAACAACAACAGTATGGAGTACCACCTCATGTGTACACAACCCTCGACGGACGGCCCAAGTATATGGACACATGCGCATTCTTGACCTTTGCAGGTGCAAATGAAAACCGCGTATTCTACTCACCAGTGTTGACCCATCGATCTTAATACTTTCCCAACGACAGCACTGTATATACCTGACTCACTCGTAATAGCCGACTACCTCCGTTTCAGAGAGGGTTTACGATCTGCCTGAGTCGGTACTTAACCCCTCCGCAAGAAGCCCTGGCGCGCTGCCGCCCGGGAAAGTGTTAAAGACCCAAAGGGCCTCTTTGAAAGCAGAAAACGCACCTCGCATTAGTACCCGCATCGGCCAGAATGGTGCAACAATAACCGAACTCCACACACAATAATACCAACAACAACAGTATGGAGTACCACCTACGTGTACGCAACCCTCGAAGGACGACCCAAGTATACGAACTCATGTGCATTCTTGACCTTTGCAGGTGCAAATGAAACCCGCGCATTCTACTCACCAGTGTTGACCCATCGATCTTAATACTTTCCCAACGACAGCACTGTATATACCTGAATCACTCGTAATAGCCGACTACCTCCGTTTCAGAGAGGATTTACGATCTGCCTGAGTCGGTACTTAACCCCTCCGCAAGAAGCCCTGGCGCGCTGCCGCCCGGGAAAGTGTTAATGACCTAAAGGGCCTCTTTGAAAGTAGAAAACGCACCTCGCATTAGTTCCCGCATCAGCCAGAATGATGCAACAATAACCGAAGACCACCCACAATAATACCAACAAGAGTATGGAGTACCACCTACGTGTACGCAACCCTCGACGGATGGCTCAAGTATATGAACACATGCGCATTTTTGACCTTTGCAGGCGCAAATGAAAACCGCGCATACTACTCGCCAGTGTTGACCCATCGATCCTAATACTTTCCCAACGACAGCACTGTATATACCTGACTCTCTCGTAATAGCTGACTACCTCCGTTTCAGAGAGGGTTTACGATCAGCCAGAGTCGGTACTTAACCCCTCCGCAAGAAGCCCTGGCGCGCTGCCGCCCGGGAAAGTGTTAAAGACCCAAAGGGCCTCTTTGAAAGCAGAAAACGCACCTCGCATTAGTACCCGCATCGGCCAGAATGGTGCAACAATAACCGAAGACCACCCACAATAATACCAACAACAACAGTATGGAGTACCACCTACGTGTACGCAACCCTCGAAGGACGACCCAAGTATACGAACTCATGTGCATTCTTGACCTTTGCAGGTGCAAATGAAACCCGCGCATACTACTCACCAGTGTTGACCCTTCGATCTTAATACTTTCCCAACGACAGCACTGTATATACCTGACACTTTCGTAATAGCTGACTACCTCCGTTTCAGAGAGGGTTTACGATCAGCCAGAGTCGGTACTTAACCCCTCCGCAAGAAGCCCTGGCGCGCTGTCGCCCGGGAAAGTGTTAAAGACCCAAAGGGCCTCTTTGAAAGCAGAAAACGCACCTCGGATTAGTACCCGCATCGGCCAGAATGGTGCAACAATAACCGAACTCCACACACAATAATACCAACAACAACAGTATGGAGTACCACCTACGTGTACGCAACCCTCGAAGGACGACCCAAGTATACGAACTCATGTGCATTCTTGACCTTTGCAGGTGCAAATGAAACCCGCGCATTCTACTCACCAGTGTTGACCCTTCGATCTTAATACTTTCCCAACGACAGCACTGTATATACCTGACACTTTCGTAATAGCTGACTACCTCCGTTTCAGAGAGGGTTTACGATCAGCCAGAGTCGGTACTTAACCCCTCCGCAAGAAGCCCTGTCGCGCTGTCGCCCGGGAAAGTGTTAAAGACCCAAAGGGCCTCTTTGAAAGCAGAAAACGCACCTCGCATTAGTTCCCGCATCAGCCAGAATGATGCAACAATAACCGAAGACCACCCACAATAATACCAACAACATCAGTACGGAGTACCACCTATGTGTACGCAACCCTCGAAGGACGACCCAAGTATACGAACTCATGTGCATTCTTGACTTTTGCAGGTGCAAATGAAACCCGCGCATTCTACTCACCAGTGTTGACCCTTCGATCTTAATACTTTCCCAACGACAGCACTGTATATACCTGACACTTTCGTAATAGCTGACTACCTCCGTTTCAGAGAGGGTTTACGATCAGCCAGAGTCGGTACTTAACCCCTCCGCAAGAAGCCCTGGCGCGCTGCCGCCCGGGAAAGTGTTAAAGACCCAAAGGGCCTCTTTGAAAGCAGAAAACGCACCTCGCATTAGTACCCGCATCGGCCAGAATGGTGCAACAATAACCGAACTCCACACACAATAATACCAACAACAACAGTATGGAGTACCACCTACGTGTACGCAACCCTCGAAGGACGACCCAAGTATACGAACTCATGTGCATGCTTGACCTTTGCAGGTGCAAATGAAACCCGCGCATTCTACTCACCAGTGTTGACCCTTCGATCTTAATACTTTCCCAACGACAGCACTGTATATACCTGACACTTTCGTAATAGCTGACTACCTCCGTTTCAGAGAGGGTTTACGATCAGCCAGAGTCGGTACTTAACCCCTCCGCAAGAAGCCCTGGCGCGCTGCCGCCCGGGAAAGTGTTAAAGACCCAAAGGGCCTCTTTGAAAGCAGAAAACGCACCTCGCATTAGTACCCGCATCGGCCAGAATGGTGCAACAATAACCGAACTCCACACACAATAATACCAACAACAACAGTATGGAGTACCACCTACGTGTACGCAACCCTCGAAGGACGACCCAAGTATACGAACTCATGTGCATGCTTGACCTTTGCAGGTGCAAATGAAACCCGCGCATTCTACTCACCAGTGTTGACCCTTCGATCTTAATACTTTCCCAACGACAGCACTGTATATACCTGACACTTTCGTAATAGCTGACTACCTCCGTTTCAGAGAGGGTTTACGATCAGCCAGAGTCGGTACTTAACCCCTCCGCAAGAAGCCCTGGCGCGCTGTCGCCCGGGAAAGTGTTAAAGACCCAAAGGGCCTCTTTGAAAGCAGAAAACGCACCTCGCATTAGTTCCCGCATTGGCCAGAATTATGCAACAATAACCGAAGACCACCCACAATAATACCAACAACAACAGTATGGAGTACCACCTATGTGTACGCAACCCTCGACGGACGGCCCAAGTATATAGATACATGCGCATTCTTGACCTTTGCCGGTGCATATGAAAACCGCGCATACTACTCACCAGTGTTGACCCTTCGATCTTAATACTTTCCCAACGACAGCACTGTATATACCTGACTCTCTCGTAATAGCTGACTACCTCCGTTTCAGAGAGGGTTTATGATCAGCCAGAGTCGGTACTTAACCCCTCCGCAAGAAGCCCTGGCGCGCTGCCGCCCGGGAAAGTGTTAAAGACCAAAGGGCCTCTTTGAAAGCAGAAAACGCACCTTGCATTATTTCCCGCATCAGACAGAATGATGCATCAATAACCGAAACCACATACAATAATACCAACAACAACAGTATGGAGTGCCACATACGTCTACGCAACCCTCAAAGGACGGCCCAGGTACATGGACACATTCGCATTCTTGACCTTGAGCAGAACACGTGCCTCGCATTAGTACCCGCATCAGACAGAATGATGCATCAATAATCGAACACCACACATAATAATACCAACAACAACAGTATGGAGTGCCACATACGTCTACGCAACCCTCAAAGGACGGCCCAGGTACATGGACACATTCGCATTCGTGACCTTGAGCAGAACACGTGCCTCGCATTAGTTCCCGCATCAGACAGAATGATGCATCAATAATCGATCACCACACACAATAATACCAACAACAACAGTATGGAGTGCCACATACGTCTACGCAACCCTCAAAGGACGGCCCAGGTACATGGACACATTCGCATTCGTGACCTTGAGCAGAACACGTGCCTCGCATTAGTACCCGCATCAGACAGAATGATGCATCAATAATCGAACACCACACACAATAATACCAACAACAACAGTATGGAGTGCCACATACGTCTACGCAACCCTCAAAGGACGGCCCAGGTACATGGACACATTCGCATTCTTGACCTTGAGCAGAACACGTGCCTCGCATTAGTTCCCGCATCAGACAGAATGAAGCATCAATAATCGAACACCACACACAATAATACCAACAACAACAGTATTGAGTGCCACATACGTCTACGCAACCCTCAAAGGACGGCCCAGGTACATGGACACATTCGCATTCGTGACCTTGAGCAGAACACGTGCCTCGCATTAGTACCCGCATCAGACAGAATGATGCATCAATAATCGAACACCACACACAATAATACCAACAACAACAGTATGGAGTGCCACATACGTCTACGCAACCCTCAAAGGACGGCCCAGGTACATGGACACATTCGCATTTTTGACCTTGAGCAGAACACGTGCCTCGCATTAGTTCCCGCATCAGACAGAATGAAGCATCAATAATCGAACACCACACACAATAATACCAACAACAACAGTATGGAGTGCCACATACGTCTACGCAACCCTCAAAGGACGGCCCAGGTACATGGACACATTCGCATTCTTGACCTTGAGCAGAACACGTGCCTCGCATTAGTACCCGCATCAGACAGAATGATGCATCAATAATCGAACACCACACATAATAATACCAACAACAACAGTATGGAGTGCCACATACGTCTACGCAACCCTCAAAGGACGGCCCAGGTACATGGACACATTCGCATTCGTGACCTTGAGCAGAACACGTGCCTCGCATTAGTTCCCGCATCAGACAGAATGATGCATCAATAATCGATCACCACACACAATAATACCAACAACAACAGTATGGAGTGCCACATACGTCTACGCAACCCTCAAAGGACGGCCCAGGTACATGGACACATTCGCATTCGTGACCTTGAGCAGAACACGTGCCTCGCATTAGTACCCGCATCAGACAGAATGATGCATCAATAATCGAACACCACACACAATAATACCAACAACAACAGTATGGAGTGCCACATACGTCTACGCAACCCTCAAAGGACGGCCCAGGTACATGGACACATTCGCATTCTTGACCTTGAGCAGAACACGTGCCTCGCATTAGTTCCCGCATCAGACAGAATGAAGCATCAATAATCGAACACCACACACAATAATACCAACAACAACAGTATTGAGTGCCACATACGTCTACGCAACCCTCAAAGGACGGCCCAGGTACATGGACACATTCGCATTTTTGACCTTGAGCAGAACACGTGCCTCGCATTAGTACCCGCATCAGAGAGAATGATGCATCAATAACCGAACACCACACACAATAATACCAACAACAACAGTATGGAGTGCCACATACGTCTACGCAACCCTCAAAGGACGGCCCAGGTACATGGACACATTCGCATTTTTGACCTTGAGCAGAACACGTGCCTCGCATTAGTTCCCGCATCAGACAGAATGAAGCATCAATAATCGAACACCACACACAATAATACCAACAACAACAGTATGGAGTGCCACATACGTCTACGCAACCCTCAAAGGACGGCCCAGGTACATGGACACATTCGCATTCTTGACCTTGAGCAGAACACGTGCCTCGCATTAGTACCCGCATCAGAGAGAATGATGCATCAATAACCGAACACCACACACAATAATACCAACAACAACAGTATGGAGTGCCACATACGTCTACGCAACCCTCAAAGGACGGCCCAGGTACATGGACACATTCGCATTTTTGACCTTGAGCAGAACACGTGCCTCGCATTAGTTCCCGCATCAGACAGAATGAAGCATCAATAATCGAACACCACACACAATAATACCAACAACAACAGTATGGAGTGCCACATACGTCTACGCAACCCTCAAAGGACGGCCCAGGTACATGGACACATTCGCATTCTTGACCTTGAGCAGAACACGTGCCTCGCATTAGTACCCGCATCAGAGAGAATGATGCATCAATAACCGAACACCACACACAATAATACCAACAACAACAGTATGGAGTGCCACATACGTCTACGCAACCCTCAAAGGACGGCCCAGGTACATGGACACATTCGCATTCTTGACCTTGAGCAGAACACGTGCCTCGCATTAGTTCCCGCATCAGACAGAATGAAGCATCAATAATCGAACACCACACACAATAATACCAACAACAACAGTATTGAGTGCCACATACGTCTACGCAACCCTCAAAGGACGGCCCAGGTACATGGACACATTCGCATTTTTGACCTTGAGCAGAACACGTGCCTCGCATTAGTACCCGCATCAGAGAGAATGATGCATCAATAACCGAACACCACACACAATAATACCAACAACAACAGTATTGAGTGCCACATACGTCTACGCAACCCTCAAAGGACGGCCCAGGTACATGGACACATTCGCATTCTTGACCTTGAGCAGAACACGTGCCTCGCATTAGTACCCGCATCAGACAGAATGATGCATCAATAATCGAACACCACACATAATAATACCAACAACAACAGTATGGAGTGCCACATACGTCTACGCAACCCTCAAAGGACGGCCCAGGTACATGGACACATTCGCATTCGTGACCTTGAGCAGAACACGTGCCTCGCATTAGTTCCCGCATCAGACAGAATGAAGCATCAATAATCGAACACCACACACAATAATACCAACAACAACAGTATTGAGTGCCACATACGTCTACGCAACCCTCAAAGGACGGCCCAGGTACATGGACACATTCGCATTTTTGACCTTGAGCAGAACACGTGCCTCGCATTAGTACCCGCATCAGAGAGAATGATGCATCAATAACCGAACACCACACACAATAATACCAACAACAACAGTATGGAGTGCCACATACGTCTACGCAACCCTCAAAGGACGGCCCAGGTACATGGACACATTCGCATTTTTGACCTTGAGCAGAACACGTGCCTCGCATTAGTTCCCGCATCAGACAGAATGAAGCATCAATAATCGAACACCACACACAATAATACCAACAACAACAGTATGGAGTGCCACATACGTCTACGCAACCCTCAAAGGACGGCCCAGGTACATGGACACATTCGCATTCTTGACCTTGAGCAGAACACGTGCCTCGCATTAGTACCCGCATCAGAGAGAATGATGCATCAATAACCGAACACCACACACAATAATACCAACAACAACAGTATGGAGTGCCACATACGTCTACGCAACCCTCAAAGGACGGCCCAGGTACATGGACACATTCGCATTTTTGACCTTGAGCAGAACACGTGCCTCGCATTAGTTCCCGCATCAGACAGAATGAAGCATCAATAATCGAACACCACACACAATAATACCAACAACAACAGTATGGAGTGCCACATACGTCTACGCAACCCTCAAAGGACGGCCCAGGTACATGGACACATTCGCATTCTTGACCTTGAGCAGAACACGTGCCTCGCATTAGTACCCGCATCAGAGAGAATGATGCATCAATAACCGAACACCACACACAATAATACCAACAACAACAGTATGGAGTGCCACATACGTCTACGCAACCCTCAAAGGACGGCCCAGGTACATGGACACATTCGCATTCTTGACCTTGAGCAGAACACGTGCCTCGCATTAGTTCCCGCATCATACAGAATGAAGCATCAATAATCGAACACCACACACAATAATACCAACAACAACAGTATTGAGTGCCACATACGTCTACGCAACCCTCAAAGGACGGCCCAGGTACATGGACACATTCGCATTTTTGACCTTGAGCAGAACACGTGCCTCGCATTAGTACCCGCATCAGAGAGAATGATGCATCAATAACCGAACACCACACACAATAATACCAACAACAACAGTATTGAGTGCCACATACGTCTACGCAACCCTCAAAGGACGGCCCAGGTACATGGACACATTCGCATTCTTGACCTTGAGCAGAACACGTGCCTCGCATTAGTACCCGCATCAGACAGAATGATGCATCAATAATCGAACACCACACATAATAATACCAACAACAACAGTATGGAGTGCCACATACGTCTACGCAACCCTCAAAGGACGGCCCAGGTACATGGACACATTCGCATTCGTGACCTTGAGCAGAACACGTGCCTCGCATTAGTTCCCGCATCAGACAGAATGATGCATCAATAATCGATCACCACACACAATAATACCAACAACAACAGTATGGAGTGCCACATACGTCTACGCAACCCTCAAAGGACGGCCCAGGTACATGGACACATTCGCATTCGTGACCTTGAGCAGAACACGTGCCTCGCATTAGTACCCGCATCAGACAGAATGATGCATCAATAATCGAACACCACACACAATAATACCAACAACAACAGTATGGAGTGCCACATACGTCTACGCAACCCTCAAAGGACGGCCCAGGTACATGGACACATTCGCATTCGTGACCTTGAGCAGAACACGTGCCTCGCATTAGTACCCGCATCAGACAGAATGATGCATCAATAATCGAACACCACACACAATAATACCAACAACAACAGTATGGAGTGCCACATACGTCTACGCAACCCTCAAAGGACGGCCCAGGTACATGGACACATTCGCATTCTTGACCTTGAGCAGAACACGTGCCTCGCATTAGTTCCCGCATCAGACAGAATGAAGCATCAATAATCGAACACCACACACAATAATACCAACAACAACAGTATTGAGTGCCACATACGTCTACGCAACCCTCAAAGGACGGCCCAGGTACATGGACACATTCGCATTTTTGACCTTGAGCAGAACACGTGCCTCGCATTAGTACCCGCATCAGAGAGAATGATGCATCAATAACCGAACACCACACACAATAATACCAACAACAACAGTATGGAGTGCCACATACGTCTACGCAACCCTCAAAGGACGGCCCAGGTACATGGACACATTCGCATTTTTGACCTTGAGCAGAACACGTGCCTCGCATTAGTTCCCGCATCAGACAGAATGAAGCATCAATAATCGAACACCACACACAATAATACCAACAACAACAGTATGGAGTGCCACATACGTCTACGCAACCCTCAAAGGACGGCCCAGGTACATGGACACATTCGCATTCTTGACCTTGAGCAGAACACGTGCCTCGCATTAGTACCCGCATCAGACAGAATGATGCATCAATAATCGAACACCACACATAATAATACCAACAACAACAGTATGGAGTGCCACATACGTCTACGCAACCCTCAAAGGACGGCCCAGGTACATGGACACATTCGCATTCGTGACCTTGAGCAGAACACGTGCCTCGCATTAGTTCCCGCATCAGACAGAATGATGCATCAATAATCGATCACCACACACAATAATACCAACAACAACAGTATGGAGTGCCACATACGTCTACGCAACCCTCAAAGGACGGCCCAGGTACATGGACACATTCGCATTCGTGACCTTGAGCAGAACACGTGCCTCGCATTAGTACCCGCATCAGACAGAATGATGCATCAATAATCGAACACCACACACAATAATACCAACAACAACAGTATGGAGTGCCACATACGTCTACGCAACCCTCAAAGGACGGCCCAGGTACATGGACACATTCGCATTCGTGACCTTGAGCAGAACACGTGCCTCGCATTAGTTCCCGCATCAGACAGAATGAAGCATCAATAATCGAACACCACACACAATAATACCAACAACAACAGTATTGAGTGCCACATACGTCTACGCAACCCTCAAAGGACGGCCCAGGTACATGGACACATACGCATTTTTGACCTTGAGCAGAACACGTGCCTCGCATTAGTACCCGCATCAGAGAGAATGATGCATCAATAACCGAACACCACACACAATAATACCAACAACAACAGTATGGAGTGCCACATACGTCTACGCAACCCTCAAAGGACGGCCCAGGTACATGGACACATTCGCATTCTTGACCTTGAGCAGAACACGTGCCTCGCATTAGTTCCCGCATCAGACAGAATGATGTATCAATAATCGAACACCACACACAATAATAGCAACAACAACAGTATGGAGTGCCACATACGTCTACGCAACCCTCAAAGGACGGCCCAGGTACATGGACACATTCGCATTTTTGACCTTGAGCAGAACACGTGCCTCGCATTAGTTCCCGCATCAGACAGAATGATGCATCAATAACCGAACACCACACACAATAATACCAACAACAACAGTATAGAGTACCACCTACGTGTGCGTAACCCTTGACCCAACAGCACATACCATAATACCATCAACAAGAGTATGAAGTACCACCTACGCTTAACCCATGTTTAGTAAACACCCTGTATAATATTGTACAGATAGGTAATTGAACATGTGTAACACAATTGAGTCCTTCTCCTCGATCTTTCATCCTTCGTGAAGGATATCTAGAACTTTTCGTGACGGTTTGGTGACGTCATCGATGTGCTCATCCTATTTCTGCCATCCATATGTCCCTATATTGAGCAGCCCGGGTAGCCTCATGCACACTATGGGCCTATAATGGGCCTTTAAAGGGCCCTAATTGTGGCCAGAGTGCAGTAAAAACTGTAATGATGTGCGATTGTAACAATTATAAATAATGGACTACATAATGGAGTAATGATAATCGTACCTCTGTGACTCGAGGGTTTTACAGGGTTTGCTAATTTTGCTTTCACCGCATATTCGGTAATTGATACATTTTTAGTAGTTCGGTGTCTTCGATACTTTCGGTAATTTTAAGTAATTCGGTGTTAATACACATAAGTTGGAGTGATGATATGTTGACTTGGTTGGAGTGATGATAAGTTGACTTTGTAAAACTTCTGTGCCGATTGGTTCAAACTAGCACGTAAATTCTAGACGCATACTATAAAAAATAATGTGTTTGTAAGCAGATTTCTCAATTCCATTGTGAGAATCGTAAAAAACTCTGAAATCCATTAAATGCAAAATAGACTTCACGGCTGTTACACCACTACAGTATGAGAAGAAAAACCATAAGAAGTAATATGCATGTTTCATACTTGTAAAAATCCCCATAAAAACCATTGTAAAAGAAACGACGTGCCATAGAGGTAATTGCTGAGCGGACGCTTCGTGCGCCTCATCTTTATAGTCAATTAGGCATTTGCCAGAGCAACAAGGAATTAAAATATCGGATATATTGTGACTATAAATGAGTTTAGTACGTGAAGCAAACAGTCGAATGTATCGAAGCGCAATCCCTTTGCCCCGCTGTCTGTTACGCCACTGCATCAAAGCCATAAAAGGCCTATAAATTTTTACAAGTAGGGACTTGAAGAAATCCCCGCAACACGAAGCGCCATCTGCACTGCATTCCGGAATTTTGCATGTAGTGAATAGAAGCAATAAATGTTTGGGTAATAAAAATCGCCATCCGTTAAGAAACCGACAACTGCGTAATTCCCATTGTTGTAAATCACAGTCTTCAAGAAACCCGTCCGTCCTTTCAATTTAAATTGTAAACATTAAATAACAACAAATCGCGCTTTATAGTCCATAAATCAGATTTCCTTGGTTTCGCATCTTCCGTTTTTTTTTTGCATGCCTGCAATTTTTCGCTAACCCTAAAACTTCCATCACATAATAATTATGGAGTCGTTGCATACAATTTAAAAACTTTTATCTAAATACAATAATTAATATTCTGAGCTTGTAAAGAGATGTCCTTATTATTTTAAAACTTTTCTTAAACGCAAAGATTTATCTCATTAAGAACTGTGCCCACTTTAATTATGTATATATTCATCCCGCGATTAGAAGCTTTCCACCCGAAGAAAAAAAAACCTAAACAGAATTGTATTTAATTTAAAACGTTTCTTGTCGTCTGGAAGTTTATTAGTGCCCCGTTTTACGGTTAATTCACTATTGAAATTGATTAAAAATTTTAATTAATCTTCATCTTGTAACAGAATACTTACTATTTCACATGTTACTGTGCGCATCTGTTCGTCGGCTTCGATTTCGGTAACCAGAAACGTGGACACCTCGGTATTTGCGTTTCTATTGTTTTCTAACTTAAAATAGACGTGCTTTAAATTATAAACACTTTACTATCACTGGGTTACTGACTTATCATATATTATATGAGTATTATATGAGTAAAATTGTACCCGAGGGCGCGTTAAGGCGCAATAATGATTGTATGAACATGCGATCCGATTAAGCTTCAATCAATTCCAGCGCGATGGAACGTTTAATCTAGAAACGACTGTCCCATTAACATATTCCATTCCGCAATCCTAATGTTTTGTTAATTGCTGCCGAAAAACTGCGTCCACGGCGGATAGATAAAAATATAATGAATCTCTCGCTTAAAGCGCGTTCATAATTAAATTTTTCACTTCACTGTAAATTCTTTTCATTATTTTAATTTCTCGCGCCGCTAAATTATTGCCCTGACGTTTATCCACAGTAAATTGAAGGTTATCTTGGCGCTCTGGTCCTACATGCCTTGTATTTCGTCTCCAATATTCCGCATTTTATCACCCGCCTTCATGACGACAATCATTTTAATCTCGGCGCCTTTTTAATTTTAGCCTCCCCCAAATCCCTAATTCACCCTCTATCAATGTAACTTCGAGTGGCTGTAATTAAAGTAGCCCATCACAGGTGAGTTCTATCGATTTTCAGCACCAACCCTCGCAAATTAGATAATTGGGCATAAATTAATAAATGACTTTTTGAATGCGATTCAATTTTATTAATTTTCTGCGTAATAATTTGGCGAAACAATATCCGCCTCATCCGGGTTACAAGCAGTAATTAAAACATAACAACTTACTATTAATTCAACATCTTGAATTAGAAACGATATAATTTTGTAATTACAATGTACCAGAAGTGAGTCTGCACTTGACGCTTCTTATATGTTCTACGCTCTGGCGCATGAAAATATTTCCCCGTCGCTACCCTATACTCCGATCTCCTTCTCATGTGCTTACTCTAGCATGAAGTCTTAATGTATTTCTGGGTCTTCCACGGGGTCGTATTTCAATCGGCGTCCTTTATATACACACGCGCGCTTCCCTGGATACACGGAAAACAACGCATATCTACAAACACATATTTATTCATATTTTTTTGTTTTTTAATAGTATGCGAAAATACATCTCTCCAGAGTTTACAATTCAAAATTTTAAATCGTTTCCACCAGAAAACTTCTATTGGCGATTTTTAATTACGTAGACGGTAATTATCTCCGCCCTCAAAGTTGGGAAAATTAAAACAAATAGCATAGAAGGGCTGATAAAATTAAACTTCTGAAAATCCGAAAAAAATCCGAAAATTTGCCTTAGAGGCACATGCCTAGACCAATTGGACCCTCCCGATCGCCAGGAGCCTCGTAGCCCCCAGCTGTTCTCGAGATATCAGCCCTCAAACTTGGGAAATTGGGAATTTGGGAATTGGGAAAAAACTTTGGGAAAATATAGCACAAAGGGGCTGATAAAATAAAAATTCTAAACGGATGGTCCAATCTACATGCCGATGGTCTCATTCCTCATTCGATTCAGGGGGGGGTGGGGGATCCATACGAGACCACACTCGATATACTTATGAAGTCGTTTTAATTTTCGAAAATGTCGCGTTTTTGCCATCTCGATGAAATTCCATTTCGAGAACTGACCAAGACTACTAAATTTGATTCAAGAACTTTAAATTGAAAGAAAAAACATGTCTGAGAGTCCAAAAATTTTCGATTTTTCGCCGAAAACAGCCGAAAAAATTATCAATTCGCTATTGGATATAAAAAAAAAAGAAACTCACACAAATTACGTACCACCAAAACCACCAAATTTCACTCAAATACTGTAAATACAACGCTCCACTTAGAGAGATTTTAAAAATACATAGTACACGTAAGAGACGGATTTTTAAAAGTCCAGATCCCGATCTCAAAAATAAATGAAAAGTGTAAAGTTAGTTAGTCAACGTAGCACAATTTTTGGCACTCTGAGACTTCCATGGACTCCCGCCATAGGCCACCCATCTTCCACTGAACCATCAATTTTCAAAATTTTATGTTACATGATTCTGGCATGTAATGTTTTAAGTTGCTCGCTCCAGTTGACCTTAGAGGCACATGCCTGGACCAATTGAGACAAATCACCTACTACCTAATTACCTAGACAAATTACCCAGTACCAAAACCACCAAATTTCACTCAATTACTGTAAATACAACGCTCTACTTAGAGAGATTTTAAAAATACATAGTATACGTAAGAGACGGATTTTTAAAAGTCCAGATCCCGATCTCAAAAATAAATGAAAAGTGTAAAGTTAGTTAGTCAACTTTGCACAATTTTTGGCACTCTAAGACCTCCATGGACTCCCACCATAGGCCACCCATCTTCCACCGAACCATCAATTTTCAAAATTTTATGTTGTTTTATGACTAATTTTATTAGTCTATTTTAACTCAAAACATAGATAAAAACATTCTTGCAAGAAGACAAATATCAAAAATAGAAAAATTATTTCTTTTTATATGCAAATAAATTTGTATTAAAAGTAATTTTCAGAATTTTAAATGTTGCCAATTTTATGAGTCTATTTTAGCTCAAAACATACATTTTCCACATTTTCGAAAATTTCGGAAATTAAAACTTCGTAAGTACGTTTTAGTTTGCGAAATAATTCGAAAATGTTATCGTTCTTTGATACACTTTTTCGCATTTTTCATTTTTCATTAATTCAGCACAGTGGACAAAAGACAAATCAATTATTGCAAACTAGTGTTCATTTTCAGAATTTTAAATGTTTCCAATTTTACGAGTCTATTTTAATACAAAGCATAGATAAAAACATTCTTACAAGAAGACAAATATGAAAAATAGAAAAATAATTTATTTATATATGCAAATAAATTTGTATTAAAAGTAGTGTTAATTTTCAGAATTTTAAATATTGCTAATTTTATTAGTCTATTTTAACTCAAAACATAGATAAAAACATACTTGCAAGAAGACAAATATGAAAAATGGAAAAAATATTTCTTTTTATATGCAAATAAATTTGTATTATAAGTAATTTTCAGAATTTTAAATTTTGCCAATTTTATGAGTCTATTTTAACTCAAAACATACATTTTCGACATTTTCGAAAATTTCGGAAATTAAAACGTTTTTTGCCATCTCGATGAAATTCCATTTCGAGAACGCCTCAATCGATTTGGACCAAATTTATAGGGGCCATGGAGGGCCAAAATACAAGCATAATGCACGAGGACGTTTTATTTATTATTATTACTATTATTATTATTATTATTTACTGAAATAACCCGCTTATAATTGCTGTGTGCGGTAATACGCATCAATTACATGTAGAAGTAAATGAGTATTATGCTATAATTTTGATTTCTGTTATGAGGTAATAATATAAAACATACATTTATTCTACAAAACGCAAGCGTTCATCAATACATCATCTTATACTAGCAAGACATGCAACTTGCTGTAGTTATATCTAGTTCGTGCAACCAATATATCAATTTCTGCCAATTTAAATTGGTTTTATGGGAATTCTATTGTATTGACATGCGATTTACATTTTAATAGCACATCATGCAAATTATTCCAAAAACAAAATTTTACATTATGCAGTAAAAACGTTTCTCTCTGTAAATTTATTCAGTCGACTCTACACAGTATATTGTTACATTTATTAATACCGCCACCGTATCATTTCATATGTGTATATAAATTGAATTTCAATAAACGCAAATCGATTTCAAAAGCCGATTAATATTTCATAAAAGTGTCTTGGAGACATATTAATATTTGTATGAGATTTTATAAGTATTTTTTTTTGGAGCAACGAAAATACCCAAAGCCAATCAATTTCTTATGGATACCCCATTCATGTGTATACCATTTGAACTTCGTAGACATGCAAGTCGACGTCAAAAGCCGATTAATGTTTCAGTAGGTTGAAAAATACTTCTAATGTACCGTCAGCGACTTCTATTTAGTTTTTGTATGAGATATATAATTTTTCGCACCGAGGCAAATGGAAGCTCTTATTTCTCTTATTCCATTCAGCCAACGCCTTTCATATATTTATTCGTTTAATAAGATTACGATTATAAGTAACATACTTTTCATATGGCTCATACGTGGAACCTCAGGAGAATAGAGTCTCAAATACAGAAACCCACATGTCGTAACTAAACAACAATATAGAACAACATACAAGAAATTTAATTATATGACGTAAATTAATATTTAGTTAATAAAATTTTAATGCAGATAATTGATAATTAAAAATTACACACTCAATAAATCATTACCCATATGCGTGTTATTTTTTTTAATTAAGCGGTGCGAAAACAATGTAGTTTTAATAGTCATTAGCTGTATGTTGTGATGGCAATATATGAGATTGATGGTTTCTATAGATAATGACCACTATATAATCAATGTTTGATTTCCACTAATTACTCTCAAGCGACATCATCTATACACAAACAGCAAGTTTTGCAGGCAAAGCATGCTGCATTGGCTCTGCACCTAACTGGCCACATCAAACGCATGACCAGTAAACACATGTAGAGTCACGATAACATGGAATATTTTTAATTTAACGCTCTGAAATTTGTTCGTGCAATACTTTTTTTTTAATCTACGTTAAAAATTACGTTTACTAGGGAATTGCATGTACCATTTAAGCTGCTTAAATTGAAGCCCAACTTATAGAAATCGTGATACTAGATATTTCTGCAAAATATATATATCGTGCTCATTTTTACGATTATACGGTACTTTGGAACTATTTTTCACGCGATTACTGCGAAATAGAGCGAAGTCGAGGAAATTAATACCTTAAAAGTGCAATGAATGGTATACTTCGAGAGTATTGAGAAGTTTTTTAATGCACTAATTATTTTATTATCACTTCAAATAGAGCAATCGAATTATTATATCCATATTTATTATTATAAGAATACTGTATTATATAATAATTAATACATCTTTTCAAGACTCAGTCTTTGGAGGAGTAATAAAACTGACTATTTCGTGTACTGACAAATCACCAATGCAATGTTAAATAAATCCGAAACAGATCGCGCGAAATCTATTAAAATTTTCAGCAGTACTGAAATTACAGACGTTAAAAGAACACATTTTATAAGTGGCGCATATCATATTTTGCTTTGAAAATTCCTCTTTCTTGCGGTGCATAAAATACCCGTTTCAAAATGTACTATTGACAAATGTTATTGGCACGAGGTTTGAAAGCGCCTAATCAATAACTCAACAGGCATGGTGTTTCACCATGCTATTTCTTGAGTAGTACAGCAGTAATGTAGGCAACTTATTATGTTCGATGTTATACATATTAAGTTTAGTATTTATACTAAAATTTATACTATATAGACATTGTTTCATAGCAAATTCAAAAATATAGGTATAAATTTAGTATTTATACTAAAATTTATACTATATAGACATTGTTGTGTTTCGCCATGCTATATCTTGAGTAGTACAGCCGTAATATAGGCAACTTATTATGTTCGATGTTGTACATATTAAGTTTAGTATTTATACTAAAATTTATACTATATAGACATTGTTTCATAGCAAATTCAAAAATATAGGTATAAATTTAGTATTTATACTAAAATTTATACTATATAGACATTGTTGTGTTTCGCCATGCTATATCTTGAGTAGTACAGCCGTAATATAGGCAACTTATTATGTTCGATGTTGTACATATTAAGTTTAGTATTTATACTAAAATTTATACTATATAGACATTGTTTCATAGCAAATTCAAAAATATAGATATAAATTTAGTATTTATACTAAAATTTATACTATACAGGGTGTTAATACTAAGTTGTAACACACGAAAATGGCAGTTAGAGCTCATAGAAACAAACAACTTTTCTTAGTTAAAATTTTTGAATTGCAGCCCAAGTTCATAGTTATTGGCGTTCTTTTGTTTTTCGAAAAATCGTCATTACTCCCTTATTTTAAGGAATATTTAAAAAATACAAAAGCGTTCAACATGCGCTTTCGGTTCTCTAAAACATTTGTATTTACAATTATTTTCTATTTTATCAAATAACAAAATGGCGACCGATTAAAAATTTCTAAGCAAGATATTTTGAAAACCAATCGATCGATTTTTGAAAATAAAACATTTATAAAATCCTTGAACTATCTTATAACATTGTTGTTGTTTTACGTTTTGACGTTGTTTGCTATGTGTTTTTTTTTATATTCCAAGATTTATATAGAATTATAATGCAGTGACATTAAGGACCAGTCTTTTCAAAGTTGCGGATAAGTTATCTGCCATATAAACATGCCTGCAATGAGGTTATATATGACTTGATGACGTTTTTATAAATGACCTAATCTCCTCGCAGCTCAAATAATCAGATGACGTTATTTGCTGATGTGTTTTTTATATACCAAGATTTATATAGAATTATAACGAAGTGACATTAAGCACCAGTCTTTTCAAAGTTGGGGATAAGTTATCTGCCAAATAAACATGCCAGCAATGGGGTTATAAATTGATGACGTGTTTGACCCACTGCATTACTAATCTCGCAGCTTAAGTAATCAGATGACTATATGTACGTAATTTTATGACTACACATAAATGCAGGAATTTTTATTATTTGATCAGTATTAGGCTGAACTTTAATATTGAGGTTTATGTCCGAATTCCTTCTTATTCTCGATTCATCTTCATACCTTGTGGTGCCCGAGGAACGGTAATTAGACACTTGCACGATCCTCATTTGTTCCTCAACCTTCCAGCATCTGGAATCTCTAACTTTTAGTCTAAACCCACCAAAATTCTGCCTTATTGGAGGATTAAATAAAAAAACAGAAAATTCAGAGAAAAGAGAAAATTGATGAAAAAACCTCAATTTTCTCAATTTTCTCTTTTTTTAAATTTTCTCTTGCAACAAGGTAGAATTTTGGTGGTCTAAATTTGGTTTAGTATTTACGCAGAGCTTTCATATTAAAACATGGTTTTTAGACCAAAATCGAGGAAAAATGTCTCAATTTTCTCTTTTTTTTCAATTTTCTCTTTTTCTCAACTTTCTCTTTTTTTATTTTCTCTTGCAACAAGGTAGAAGTTTGGTGGTCTAAATTTGGTTTAGTATTTACCCAGAGCTTTCATATTATATTAAAACATGGTTTTTAGAGCAAAATCGAGGAAAAATGCCTCAATTTTCTCTTTTTCCACAATTTTCTCTTTTTCTCAATTTTCTCTTTTTTTGACTTTCTCTGGCAACGAGGTGGAATTTTGGTGGTCTAAATTTGGTTTAGTATTTACGTAGAGCTTTCATATTAAAACATGGTTTTTAAAGCAAAATCGAGGAAGTATGCCTGAATTTTCTCTTTTTTCTCAATTTTCTCTTTTTTTATTTTCTCTTTCAATAAGGCAGAATGTTAGTGGGTCAGACTAAAAGTTTGTAATTCCAGATACTGGAAAGTTGAGGAACAGCTGAGGATTGTGCAGGTTTCGAATTACCGTTCCGAAAATTGGAAGAGAAAAGCAAAACTGCAAACCAGTGCAAAAACCACCACTGAATACTACTGCAGTAACTTTTGAACCATAAAAGTTTTTCAATATCGAAACTGTTCTAGTTTTGATGTATCTTTGAGTTGATGTGTGTAAAACAATCGATGGATCGTTTTGCAGTAAAATCGAAATCACTGAAGCATCTGAGTTTTACGTCCCTATTGGTATTTACGAGGAGCTGTTGAGGAAAAGTATTGTAGTAAAATGTAAATCACGTAATTTCTTGAATTGTAGTTTCGGTGTTTATTGTATTTACATTGAGCTTGTAAGATCAAAGTTGTACTAAAATCTAAACAATTGTTTCTAAAGCTTCTTCGTTCGCGATTTCCATTTTAGTAAATCATAAATAGAAAATAGTAAATAGAAAAGTATTGTAGTAAAATGTAAATCACGTAATTTCTTGAATATTTATTGTATTTTCATTGAGCTTGTAAGATCAAAGTTGTACTAAAATGTAAACAATTGTTTCTAAAGCTTCTTGGTACGTGATTTCGATTTTAATTTGTATTTAGTATCGAGATTTCATTGTAAAATCTAAACTAAACCATTAAAGCTTTTTGGTTTATGACTTAAGTTTATTGTTTTATGCTGAGCTTTCATATTGAGGTAAAGTATTATTGTACTACTTCTTGTAAGCTTCTTGGTTTGTAATCTCGATTTTGATTAGTATTTAGTATCAAGATTTCATTGTAAAATCTAAACTAAACCAATAAAGCTTTTAGGTTTATGACTTAAGTTTTTTGTTTTATGCTGAGCTTTCATATTGAGGTAAAGTATTATTGTACTACTTCTTGTAAGCTTCTTGGTTTGTAATCTCGATTTTGATTAGTATTTAGTATCAAGATTTCATTGTAAAATCTAAACTAAACCATTAAAGCTTTTAGGTTTATGACTTAAGTTTTTTGTTTTATGCTGAGCTTTCATATTGAGGTAAAGTATTATTGTACTACTTCTTGTAAGCTTCTTGGTTTGTAATTTAGATTTTGATTAGTAGTTAATATCGAGATTTCATTGTAAAATCTAAACTAAACAATTGAAGCTTTTTGGTTTATGGGTTAAGTTTTTGTATGTATGCTGAGCTTTCATATTGAGGTAAAGTATTATTGTACTACTTCTTGTAAGCTTCTTGGTTTGTAATTTTGATTTTGATTAGTATTTAGTATCGAGATTTCATTGTAAAATCTAAACTAAACCATTAAAGCTTTTTGGTTTCTGACTTAAGTTTTTTGTTTTATGCTGAGCTGTCATATTGAGGTAAAGTATTATTGTACTACTTCTTGTACGCTTCTTGGTTTGTAATTTAGATTTTGATTAGTATTTAGTATCGAAATTTCATTGTAAAATCTAAACTAAACCATTAAAGCTTTTTGGTTTATGGCTTAAGTTTTTGTATTTATGCTGAGCTTTCATATGAGGCAAAGTATTATTGTACTACTGAAATCACGAAAGCTTCTACATCTGTAGTTTGGTAGAAGGTAAAATGGTAGCAAAAGTTAAATGATATGAAATAAAACCATCAATAAAATGCATGCAAGCATCGTTGGTTATCTATAGCAGAATATAAATTTAGGTATTATCTGGTCGAGTTACACATAATCAACAATATAATCACATCTACAATTAAATATTTATTTCGATAAAAATATATTACATCGTAACACGTCTCCTACAAAAATAGAGCAAACAGAAACGAATAGTCACTCTTTAAAACGCCAACTGAAATTTTAATCCACTAGCCTTTCCAATACTTTAATTTCCCGTTGAAGTCTTCTTACACGTAGTTCTCTAGTAGATCCACCAGTCGCTTAATCTCTTTCCTGTAATAACGTTAAGGAAAATTTAATAGTCTAGGAGTGTATGCAGATTATTTAGACGGGATAATCTAAAGTCAATTAAGTTATTTGAAAGCAGAATAGCATCAAGTTCGAGATCAATGTTTGCATGAGTAATCTATAATCTGTACGCTAATTTTAAATTGATGTATTAAAGTTCTTGAAATAGCAACTCTATAGCAATAAAAAAGATCGTTGGTAGTACATATGTCTAAAAATAATTTATAGCAATTTATAAATATAAGGCGGAAAGACCCTATGGGGTCGATAGCCTAATAAAGATTGTTTATATATATATATATATATATATATATATATAAATATATAATTTGCTGATGTCATCTTCGTTGGAATGTTTTACTATTTCATTCATAACTTGTGGCATTCCATTAGTGCTTTGATGCGCCACCATCATCAAATGGTGGCGCTAAAGAGCAAAGTTATTTCAAAATTGAGATGCTAAAAAAATTAAGGGCGAAATAGTTTGCTTGCACATTTAACGTAGGAAGACCATTTTGAATTGGGTTTTATCTTTTTTTGTTTAGTTTCGACTCACGTTGTTCCGAGAAACTCAAAAAGGGCTGTAATTTGTCCCCCATAATCAAGAGAAGTAGATAGAACTTTAGTGCGCAAATTAGGTGAATAATTAGAAATGTTGGGCAATAAAGTGAAAAGCAGGACATATCACAAGTATCTTTCAAATCTCAAATCTATCGTTTGAATAAATAAAAATGGGCAACTCAAAACGGGATGTAAATTGTCCTGCGTTTGATACCAAATGGCACCATAACCAAAAGAAGTAGATACTACTTTAGTACGCAAATTAGGTGAATAATTAGAAATTCTGGGCAATATTGTGAAGAGCAGAACATATTACAAGTTTAAAATCTCGGATCAATCATGGCGAAAAACACGAAGCTACTCAAAATTTCGCAAATTTAAAACCGCAATTATTCTTTCAGGTTTTTCAGGCTTTTCAGGAATTGAAGATTCATTTTCCGAAACTACTCGTACCCAAATGCTAGTCCAGGAAATTCAGCTCCTCTATGCTGAACCCCTACTGGGCCAATTTTTTTTGTACGCACGTTTGAACTTCTTTATTGAAGCTCCACTACTTCGAACCCTTAGAAACGGTTTTTCAGCCACGTTATTTGCGAATAGTTATCCAACGGTTTAAGATACCCACAAAGCGATTAGGAGTTTTGTTTAGAGGTATATGACTTCCGTAGATCCTCAAACTATTCTGAACTAAAAATTCCGTAAAAATAGCTAGTTCTTCAATCCGCTAGCTGCCTTGCGAATATTTATCTGATGATTACCGACGAACTAGAAACGCATTGGAAGTGCAATTTCTGACCTCCTTGAGGACCACTTATCTGAAGTTTAACCGTGAATGACTCCCAGCTTTGCCTGATGCGGAGTACTCGAAAACTTTAGCATCATAAAGAGTTTAACGCTAATTTCGCTTCGAGAATTTTGTTCAAGATCAGATTCAAATATTTCCTTAAACCTTCTGGGAATTGGGTCATTTTTATCTTACCTCTAACCTTTGATATTATTAGCGAAGTTCATAAATGGTATTGAAAAGGATACAATCTTGCAGAATGTATTTGTACTATCTTCATCGTTTCTGTCACCTCCTCTGCTTTGGCCATTATTGTATACATGCTCTGAAATAAAAAGAAATCAAATTGTACTATTTTTCTCTATCTTCTTGGCATCTAAAATACCAAGCGTCGAAGCGTTCGTTCAATAGCATAGAAAAATATGTGGTTGCATGTTTCATACACAGTGTATGTTGGATATAAGTAATCTCTAAGAACAAGAAATGAATAGGTTATGTTGATGACATTTTGACGACTTTTTACTGAATACACTATAAGACCATATCTTTTGTAGACCACACATAGAATAAATAAAACCAAAATAAAGCAAACCCAGGAATTCCCTACGATACGATTCTATGTATTAGTTTTAACAGTGCGACGTGCCTGATTGGCTTGGTCACATTTTGGTCGTGGAGCAGGTGGGCATTCCCTCGAGATATCGCAGAGGACCAGGCTCTCGATGTCGGAGAGTAGGGGGGGTAAAAGGGGCTCCACGCAATTTTACTGATTTTATATTTAGAAATAAGTGTCCATTTCATAGTTGATAAAACACATATTATTGATGTCAGCTTCGTTTTTATATCTTCGCTGATCCAAACTCTCCAGACTTTAATACAGAAAACTTTCATACAATATAGTTCGATCGGAATTGTGAATAATTTCGTATCTCTGACGTTATACTTTTTTCATCGGTCATGGACAAACAATGTCTTCGTGCTAAAGCTATATCCTCATATTAAAACCCAGTGTTTGAATAAGCCAGCTTTATTTTTTGATGATTATTCACATTCGACACAAAATATACATTCGTGAATGTTTTAAGTGTCATTTGCACCCACGCAATGCACTTGAGGATTCTCTTGTAGCTATAACTTAATAATTGTTGCAAAGTGCAGCTGTTGGTATTGATTTTTGGCTCGCGGCCTGGCACTAATTATAAAATCGATGGCTGCAGTAGTATAAATATGGCTGCATTGTCACATGCAACCCACTAAATGCTTACCTTGATATTAGAATCCATTGAGTCTGACATATTCGAAACGGCATTTTTGTATACATCGATATTATCGGCAGTTATGGAAGACATCTGCAAATAACAGAATTTTACGACTCTTCTTATTTTCTCAACGTGGACACCTACCGAATGCAAAATGCCGCATAGGTTCTCCGTGAGGCTATCAATCGACGTGGCGATCCTCTGCGCCTCGAACTCAACATCATTAAGCAGCCCGATATCGATCTGGCCAACCTCCTTGGTCCTTTGTAACTTGGACAGCTTAATCTTGTACTCCAGGTCCTCGGCCACAAAGTGCGTCATGTTGCCCTCGACCCTGACACTGCCCTCCAGATCTAGCGGACCGAGGGGCTTGTGGCTCCTCTCGCATATCCGTATCTGACCTGGGATGTTCTCCAGTGGCATAGAAAGTGAGATGTCGAAATCGGGGCTAACGCCATCAGACTTGAAGGATATTTCGCTGTAGGAGGTGGTCATGTGCTGCGATATTTCGTCGTCCTCAACATCCTGGTCGGCTTCATAACCACCAGGCTCAGGCAACGGCAGGGTCTGCATGACGTGACTTGTTCGTCTTGAAACCTGAAACATAATTGATACTAGACCACTTCATCAAAATTTGAAAATTCTGAAAAAACTAATATACAATCTATAATATCACCTCACATTTTCAATCAATACGTCAAGTTGAATTTATCAAAGAATTGTAACGGGTCGGTTTTGACTTCGGCGAAATCTGCCTTAATTTTTAATTGCGCTCACGGACCGTCAACGTAGGCAACCGCTATGCACACGTTTTTTTAAGCGTAGACGTGGTTCCGGCCTGCGTATAATTATGATCCGGCCACGAGGCGCTAGGATGCGGCAGAACGTACCTGAATCTCTTTGAGTGTAAAAGTGTCGGGAGGTACACGTTTTTCTTTGGGCTTATCGCCAACCGGTTTCAAATGTGTTCTCTCAATCAGGATTTACAGAATCTTGATCTACTTAATATTGTTGTAGATGACAATCAAATCTACTAGAGGTTATAAGTTGAAACCGTAACCAACACATATTTTGAATCAAATGAATACAGGATTGAAGAGAATAACTCCATGAACCGTTTGGGGTTTGAGTTGTGCTTCTAAAATGTGCTATTACGATGTACGCATCTTGTTCTGGTCTAAACATTTTGGGATAGTCTCGAAGACTATTCCAAACTGTTTTTAATCATGCCATCGGCACGCCTCTGCAAGCTGTCACATTGACAACTGTCAAAACGTCAGTATTTACGACTGTCAAAACGTCAGTGTTGACCAACTGTCAAAACGTCAGTGTTGACAACTGTCAAAACGTCAGTGTTGACATATGTAATTGGAAACGTGAAGGGCTACCAACATAATTTGCGTACTAGTTTTTCCAGACACCCGATATATTATAACATACAATAAGCTGTAGTGCCATCAAATTCACAGGAAGTTGAATATTGCCATGGATGAGAAGCCAACCTGAGAGTATATAATAGAAGCCGGAGCCTAAACTCGGTAAAAGTCGGTACCAAGCACGATCATTTCATTGTATCGAGGAATGCTTGAGTATATAATAGAAGTCGGAGCCTAAACTCATTACCCCGCACAAGCATTTAATTGTATCGAGGAATGCTAGATGTATAATTTATGATTGTATGTTGACCAATCGCGTTTATATTCTGTGCTAGACCGTTTAAAATGCGGTTAACCGACCAAAGAGCACTAAAACTATGCATCAGCTATAAACTCGACCGTTACTCGGTTATGATAAATTTTACGGTTATCAGCTTTGTTCGCCAAGACGTTAACGTTAATTGAATCGTTGACTTAATAGACTGTAAACGCTTGATTCGACTTTAATCAAGATTGAATCAAAATATCAGCACATATATACTTTTAATCCGAATTTATTAAGCTGCGGTGGAGTGAGCGTTTTGGAAGTTATGAAAAGAAAAATTTCTAAGGCATGTCCAGTAAAGACATTTCTAAGACAAGTCTAGTAAAGTCATTTCTAAAGAAAAACTTCTAAGATATCTCTATTAAAGAAATTTATAAAGAAAAATGTCTAGTTGTCTATTTAAGACATTTCTAAATAAACATTTCTAAGACTTGTCTATTAAAGATATTTCTAAAGAGAAAAATCTAAGACATGCCTATTAAAGACATTTCTACTGAAACATTTGTAAGACATGCCTATTAAAGACATTTCTAAAGAAAAAAATTTCAGACATGTCTATTAAAGACATTTCTAAGACATGTCAATGACTAGGAAGGACTATGCATATGGACGCTCTAATAATTGTATGAGTAGTTATATAATTGAGGCATAACATAATTAGTGATTTTAAAGTTATCAATCGTTTTACGTTTTCGAAGTAATGAAAGGAACATTTCTAAGACAAGTCTAAGACAAGTAAGAAAAATTTGCAAGACATGTCTATTAAAGACATTTCTAAAGGATTTTTTTAAGACATGTCTATTAAAGATATTTCCAAAGAAAAATGTCTAAGACATGTCTATTAAAGACATTTCTAAGACATGTCTAAGACTAGGGAGGACTATACATATGGATGCTCTAATAATTGTATGGGTAGTTATATAATTGAGGCATAACATAATTAGTGATTTTACTATTAGCACACATTTTACGTTTTCTAAGTTATGAAAAGAAAAATTTCTAAGACAAGTCTATGAAAGACGTTTCTAAAGAAACATTGGGGTGTAAGGGGTGATGGCACTAAAAGCCAACCCAAATGACAACCTCACTTGCACGTAGTACACCCTGCTAAGAAACTAACGAGGCTCTGTCGACCGAATGTCTGCCGGGATAAGCAGACACCTGAAACCTCATGAAACCTCCTGCAAACCTCCTGAAGGGAGATGCCATATAAAGAAGAAGAAAGAAACATTTCTAAGACATGTCTAAGAGTAGGGAGGACTATGTATATGGACGCTCTAATAATTGTGTGAGTAGTTATATACTTGACTCATAACAAAATTAGTGATTTTAAAATTATCAATCGTTTTACGTTTTCGAAGTTGGATGGAAGGGAACATTTCTAAGCATGTCATTAAAGACATTTCTACAAAACATCTTTAAGGCATAGCTATTAAAGACATTTCTAAAGAAAACTTTCTAAGACATGTCTATTAAAGACATTTCCAAAGAAACATTTCTAAGACATGTCTATTAAAGACATTTCTAAAGAAAAAATTATAAGACGTCCATTAAAGACATTTTTAAAGAACAATTTCTAAGTCTATTAAAGACATTTCTAAGACATGTCTAAGACTAGGGAGGACTATGCATATGGATGCTCTAGTAATTGCATGAGTAATTATATAATTGAGGCATAACATACTTAGTGATTTTAAAATTATCAATCGTTTTACGTTTTTGAAGTTATGGAAAAGAAACATTTCTGATACAAGTTTATTCAAGACATTTCTAAAAAACACTTTTAAGACATATCTATTAAAGACATTTCTAAAGAAAAATTTCTAAGACACGTCTATTAAAGACATGTTAAAAGAAAAAATTCTATTTGCATGAGTAATTATATAATTGGGGCATAACATAATTAATTAGTGATTTTAAAATTATTAATCGTTTTACGTTTTCGAAGTTATGGCAAGGAACATTTCTAAGACAAGTCTATTAAAGACATTTGTAAAGCATTTTATGACATGTCTATTAAAGAAAGAAAACATTATAAGCATGTCTATTAAAGATACGTCTAAAGAAAAATTTCTAAGACATGTCTATTAAAGACATTTCTAAGAAATGTCTAAGACTAGGGGGAACTATGCATATGGATGCTCTAATAATTGTATGAGTAGTTATATAATTGTAGCATAACATAATTAGTGATTTTAAAATTATCAATCGTTTTACGTTTTCGAAGTTATGGAAAGGAACATTTGTAAGACAAGTCTATTATGGGCATTTCTAAAAAACACTTTTAAGACATATCTATTAAAGACATTTCTAAAGAAAAATTTCTAAGACATGTCTATTAAGGACATTTCTAAAAAACACTTTTAACACATATCTATTAAGAACATTTCTAAAGAAAATTTTCTAAGACATGTCTATTGAAGACATTTCGAAATAAGCATTTCTAAGACATTTCGAAAGAAGCATTTCTAAGACAAGTGTATTAAAAACATTTCTAAAGAAAAAAATATAAGACGTCCATTAAAGACATTTTTAAAGAAAATTTTCTAAGGCATGTCTATTAAAGGCATTTATAAGACATGTCTAAGAGTACGGAGGAGTATGCATATGGATGCTCTAATAATTGTATGAGTAGTTGTGTAATTGAGGCATAACATAATTAGTGATTTTAAAATTATCAATTGTTTTACGTTTTCGAAGTTGGATGGAAAAGAACATTTCTAAGACATGTCTATTAAGGACATTTCTAGAAAACACTTTCAAGACATATTTATTACAGACATTTCTAAAGAAAAATTTCTAAGACATGTCTATTAAGGACATTTCTAAAAAACATTTTTAAGACACATCTATTAAAAACATTTCTAAAGAAAAACTTCTAAGACATGTCTATTGAAGACATTTCGAAAGAAACATTTCTAAGACATGTGTATTAAAGACATTTCTAACGAAAAAATTATAAGACGTCCACTAAAGACATTTTTAAAGCAAAATTTCTAAGACATTTTTAAAGCAAAATTTCTAAGACATGTGTATTCAGGATATTTCTAAGACATGTCTATGACTAGGAAGGACTATGCATATTGATGCTCTAATAATTGTATGAGTAGTTATGTAATTGAGGCATAACATAATAGTGTTCAAGCAATGGTGGTCTTGCGACGTTTGTGCCGATTTTCATCTATACTCTTCTATCCGTACTATATCTATCTGATATGAGTCGCCTACTTGCAAAACCAGCTATATATTTTTGATGGCTTTGTGTAATGCTAAATTCTACACAATTCTGTTGGAGGTTTAAGGTGCAAAACACTACTCTTCTTGTTGTTAGTTGCAAGGCGTTAGCTATAAGTCGTTCAAAATTCTTTTGATAGGTGTGATGTAGGTGATGTGATGTAAAATTTGTTCGCCGGGTTTGAATTATAAAAGTCTTGCGTGCACTAAAAGATCATTAATAATTTTTGCATGCAAAGTGCGTTGATGCATACATTGATGGTTTAATGTGCAAAACACTATTCTTCTGGTTGTTAGTTGCAAGGCGTTAGCTATAAGTCGTTCAATTTTTTTTTTATAGGTGATGTTATGTAAATTTTGTTCGCCGGGTTTGAATGATAAAAGTCTTGCGTGCATTAATATTTTTTGCATGCAAAGTGCGTTGATGCATACCCAATGAATGAGTAATGACAAAATGTGATTGAAGTTTTGATTTGCATCATATTTTGTGCACTGATGATGTGTTTTTGTTGTTAATAAAGATGAGTAATTTGCTATTGCACTCACCTCTGGCGGAATGAGCAGCAGAGTTGTCGGATGCTCCGCTGGTTGGTCCAGCAGCAATAGATCATCCGTCTCCATTGGTGATTTTGATTAAACACGTCGTATGTTACGGCCGGCGAGTGAAAAAATCGGCCCATTTATGAACGCATGCTGTAGTCATGAAACCGCGATACGTACCATCTAAATCTATACTGTGCACGCACCCCACTGCATCTTGTATTGATCAATAGATGGCCGCAAACAGCTCTCTCCGCAAGCCTGGATTTGTGGCGTGTAGGTGGCGCGGGCGTGCGCAAGGTGCGTGGGTGGTAACGATTTTAGCAGCAGGTGGGTGGTAAGAGTTCAGCGTATTGATGATAGGTGTAGCTAGCCAATAATCGCGATTCAAATTATCTGGAATGAATTCGTTTTATTATTTGATGGGTTTTGTAATTTGTTGTGTTTGAGTTTTTTGTAGGTTGTTGGTTAGTAATGTTTTAATGTGTAATTATTTTTGAGGTGGTTTGTGGGTTGATATAAGTCGGAGCGAGTTTGTAAAAGTGGCTTTTGCGGAGGAGTGAGATGATTTAAAATAACAAATCTTATAAGTTGGGAAGAAAACACGTAGAAAGGCAAGTGGAGAAAAATAAAAGCGTCATATATTGCTATCATGTGTGATCATTTAATTAAGTTTTCAACAGACTGGTAGGTAGTAACACTGAACATCGCGCAGTTGAATCCCAAGGGATGCAAATGCGCGCGCTTTTGTGATCAAAGCTGCCGTGTGAGACCATACAGTCGGCGCGTTTCGCTCCAGAATCCGCGTCGCGACGCGTCTAACCTAACTCACACGAGATACACGCCGGTTAACAAGTACTTAGGCGCCAAATATAAAAAGAAGTGTCACCGAGATTAGCACTAAGTATGTATGATTATGATGACAACCGCCTAGGGGCGACGCGTTTTGTAAGGTAAATCCAACCCGCGAAACCGTTTCTGGGCACATACTTGGTGCTGCGATATAAAAAAAAACAATGTTTTGTGATTAAATCATTGGTGTTATTGTAAAATGTCTCGCAGAAAGCAGGCGAACCCGGCGAAATTAGGTATGCCATCCGTTATTACCGTATTTTTCGTTTGTAATCAGGTAAAATTGCATTTTATTCCTGCAAATCTTGGTTTGGCGAGTACACATTCGTATGTGTGCTGTTGAAAAATAGACGTGCCGTTTTCTGTTGCATGCAATTCACGTGCTCCTCAAACCAGTCGCCTTGCAACCGCAAAAATCGCTTAAATTAATTCCCCAGCACGGCTCAATTTATTATTTATCGCACACAAGTCCCGCTGTTAATTATTGCGATTTATGCGAAATTAGCAATTATTAATCACGCGCAAAACTGCGCGGATGGGGGGGACGGATTAATTACGTTAATTAATTTTGTTTTGAAAATTTGATGTTTGTTGTATATTTTTACGTTGATAATTATTGGGGTGGTTTGTCATGTTGGGCGCCGCTACGCCACTGGAGTGGTGGCAGGAGCAGCATCGAGTACCCAAGAGGCGTCGAGGGCCGGGGGACGGTAACGTACAGACGGGGAAATATGCGCTCCCATGACACAATCCCTTGGGAGCCGTATACCTCGCCCGCCAGCTAACTCTCTGCGCTCCGAACTGCCACGTATAAACTACTAATATTACAGTTACGTATTTTGCTCTTAAAATGAGATCCTTCAATTAAAAACAGCCCCGCTTCTTTTAGCGCGGCTCCCGACGTAATTACACATACTATTTAATTCGGACCCTAGACAATGGACCACGAAAATCGTTATTACGAGTATATTTTAAATGTCCGTTTATACAAGGAATTGTGGTTAATTATCTAAAAGTTTCCTTCGCGCTCCCCGAGGAAAACTCGGGGTCCCAAACGTCTGCAGCTCCTGCAAGTCCCTCAATAGAATACCCTTCGCCAGAAGTTCCCAAACTTCAGCAGCTCAAGGATCCATATCTCAAATTATTTCCCCGGACCTATCAGCCAGTCAGTCTTTCAATTACGCGCAAATCCATTCCGCGCGCTTCCGCAATCACAAAAAAAGGCGGCGGCGGCAATAACAAACACGCTGACACACAGGCGACCCCGCAAATATTTATGCGACAAACTTTAATTACATCTCCGACATGATTCGCGAACTTATAATCATACTATCACGATTCGCAGTTTGAGAAACGCTGCCCTACACCATTCCGTTACTCCACCAACTTGGGAAATTTGGTCCCCACTGACCTTCCTATATCCTCCTACACAATCCGCCGAGAGACCACCGAAACTAATATTAAAGTAAGGTGTTTTATTGAAATTTCTAACGATTTTTCCACAAATTCCTCATCTAATACACATCTACGCAAACAACGGCGAAAACAAAAACAACGTATCAACAATGACGCAAATATTATAAAAACAATAATCCTCATATATTTTCCTAACAAACCGGAAACAGAAACCTCAATCATCTGCAATTTACTTATTCGAAAACAAAAACAACGTATCAACAATGACGCACTT
Source organism: Othius punctulatus (assembly GCA_951805005.1). NCBI lineage: Eukaryota > Metazoa > Arthropoda > Insecta > Coleoptera > Staphylinidae > Othius > Othius punctulatus. The sequence goes on along the minus strand of OX638147.1, from coordinate 34,846,612 downwards.
ACTATTAAAACAATAATCCTCATATATTTTCCTAAAAAACCGGATACAGAAGCCTCAATCATCTGCTATTTACTTATTCAAAAACGAAACTTATTAGAAAACAAAAACAACGTATCAACAATGACGCACTTATTATTAAAACAATAATCCTCATATATTTTCCTAAAAACCCGGATACAGAAAGCTCAATCATTTGCAATTTACTTATTCAAAAATGAAACTTATTCGAAAACAAAATCAATGTATCAACAATGACGTACTTATTATGAAAACAATAATCCTCATATATTTGCCTAAAAAAAACGAATACAGAAGCCACAATCATCTGCAATTTATTTACGGAAAAGTTGCAGATTTGTATTGTTACTTTTTTATTTGTTATATATTCTGAATAACATAATAACGGAAAAATTTCACATTTGTATTGTTATTTGTTATATGTTATTCAGAATACATATCAAATAACAAGTAACAATACAAATCTGCAAATTTTCCGTAAGTAAATTGCAGATAATTGAGCCTTCTGTATCCGTATTTTTAGGAAAATATACGAAGATTATTGTTTTTATAATAGAGTCGTATAGAATCAAAACTCACAATATCAAAATACCGAAATTTTGGGAATTAGCCAAAAACCGCTCTACTCGACAATCTATTTCCCCGAATTTTTTAAATGAATTTTTCGCACCCTGTTGTCTCTACAAAATGAAATGTAAAATAAAAAATGCTTTTTTATATAGCATTTTAATAATGACAACAGTTAAAAATTGGATAATGTTAGTTTTGAAACCAATATGTGGATAATGTTTCTAATCTGATTTTGATAATTAGTTCTGATTCCATAATAGTTACAAAATGAATAAAATATCTAATTATATATGCAATAAAATTCATTTCATTAGAGCAAAACAGACAAAACCATCAAAACTAGGCACAAAAAATAGGTTATAAACAGTAACTCTCGGGGTTGAAAATCAGTTGGTGACAAAAGTAACAATATCAATAGATAATGTAAAAATAATACAAATCTGAAAATTTTCAGTTATTATGTTATTCAGAATACATAACAATTAACAAGTAACAATACAAATCTGCAAATTCTCCGTTATTATGTTACTTAGAATACATAACAAATAACAAATAACAATACAAATCTGCAAATTTTCCGTAAGTAAATTGCAGATGATTGAGCCTTCTGTGTCCGTTTTTTAGGAAAATATATGAAGATTGTTGTTTTTATAATAGAGTCGTATAGAATCAAAACTCACAATATCCAAATACCGAAATTTTGGGAATTAGCCAAAAACCGCTCTACTCGACAATCTATTTCCCCGAATTTAGGAAATGAATTTTTCGCACCCTGTTGTCTCTACAAAATGAAATGTAAAATAAAAAATGCTTTTTTATATAGCATTTTAATAATGACAACAGTTAAAAATTGGATAATGTTAGTTTTGAAACCAATATGTGGATAATGTTTCTAATCTGATTTTGATAATTAGTTCTGATTCCATAATAGTTACAAAATGAATAAAATATCTAATTATATATGCAATAAAATTCATTTCATTAGAGCAAAACAGACAAAACCATCAAAACTAGGCACAAAAAATAGGTTATAAACAGTAACTTTCGGGGTTGAAAATCAGTTGGTGACAAAAGTAACAATATCAATAGATAATGTAAAAATAATACAAATCTGAAAATTTTCAGTTATTATGTTATTCAGAATACATAACAATTAACAAGTAACAATACAAATCTGCAAATTTTCCGTTATTATGTTACTTAGAATACATAACAAATAACAAATAACAATACAAATCTGCAAATTTTCCGTAAGTAAATTGCAGATGATTGAGCCTTCTGTGTCCGTTTTTTAGGAAAATATATGAAGATTGTTGTTTTTATAATAGAGTCGTATAGAAGCAAAACTCACAATATCCAAATACAGAAATTTTGGAAATTAACCAAAAACCGCTCTACTCGACAATCTATTTCCCCGAATTTTGCAAATTATTTTTTTACATCCTGTAAAACCATCCAAACTAGGCTTGTGATTGGTTGAAAATCGGTTGGTGACAAATGTAACAATATCAATTAATAATGTTAGTTTTGACTCCAAATCTCTACTTCTGATAACATTTTACTAGGGATATAGTAAGTTTGGACTTGAATCGACGCCATAATTGATTTCAGAGCAAAATAAAATATCAAATAAAAAACCACTGCTAACTCGATTTCGATGATTTTGGATATTGTGAGTTTTGATTCTATACGACTCAATAAGTTATTCCGATTATATAATAATAATATAATATTATTATTTTAGTCAGAATACATAACAAATAACAAGAAACAATACAAATCTGCAAATTTTCTGTAAGTAAATTGCAGATTGAGCCTTCTTTATCCGTTTTTTTAGGAAAATATATGAGGATTATTGTTTTTATAATACATTATTTGGATTATACAGGGTGTCTCTAAATTACGTGGACATGGCTTAACCATAGATTACTGGGATCAAAAAAAGACGATTTAACAAAACCTGAAAGCTCTGAAGCTGAATACTGGCTAAACCAAATGCATTTGTATATAGATAAGTTTTGTTGAATTGTCTTTTTTTGATCTCAGTAATCTGTGGTTAAGCCATGTTCACAAAATTTAGAGACACCCTGTATAATAATCATATAATATTATTATATGAGTATTCAGCTTCAAAGTTAATTTAAAAAAAAAATGCTTATAAAAAGAGAACGTTTACATTGATTTGGATGTTTGGCATGACTCGTAGTTTGACATAATATTGTTATTATCAGTAGACCCGTTGTGTATAAAACAAGTGAGACCCAACATTAATACATTCATATTTTTTAATGACAAAAGCAAATAAATTTAAAAAAAATCAAATCGGATGCAGGCATTCATTATTAAGTTTTTTTTGTATCTTTATAGTTTTTGATATCTGTTACAGTTTCGACACAAAAAAATTAAATATGAGCTATGCGCTCATATTTTATAAAAAAATTGTAATTCCGGGATATTTACTGGCGAAGCTAGATTCCGGGACAGTCCCGGAAAATTCGATACGAGTCACCCTAGCTATGTACTATTTGAGACACTTCTATTTCAATCAATGATCAAATTTCAGAAAAACGTCATTCGTTTTTTTTGCGTTATCCTCGCAATCTTGATGTCAGTTAAATGTGCAATTTTGTTAAAATATCAAATCACAAAGCACGATTCAAGTCTTGGCGTCTTAAGAATAACGATTTTACACAGATTCGCTAAACTGCAAGTGCATTGCTGCAATTCCTGAAGGGAAGACAAAGCCCAAGCCCATCTTCCAAGTTGGTCGTCGCATTACGTAACATATTGCATATAATAATTAGCCATTCCTTATTAGTTAGTTAGTTGGCTAATAGTTTTATAGTCTACCGGGGAGAGGGTTTTCGTACTGGCTTTATTACACATAGTTAATTATCTTCATTCAAGGTGCAGTTGCAATGAAGCATGCCATTTTTGTGCACTAGTTAATGCTATTAACACCACTTCGAGAGTATTGACCATTGAATCACGTTTTCGTGAAAATATCCCCAAAGAGACGTATCAATATTTAAGTAGTCTGCGAATCAATGCTCCGACTCGAATGCTGAATTAACTCCACGAATATGATAGCGTTAATGATTGCAATATAATCAACATAATAACAAAAAATAATAATTTAGGTAGTAAACAAACATATTTGAGCTTGTGTTTTTTGCATTCGGCTCAAACATAATGTCATGGATTCAATGCTCCTTTGGAAATAATAAATTAACTCAATTTCTTCCCAAATATGATCAAAATAGTGATGATTGTTGCATACCTAAATTAAAAATAATAATAATTGACAAACAGCAAATACGCAAAAATAACTGCATGTATTTGAAAACAAGTTTATTTATATTGATTTGAAAATCTAGAGGGTATAAATTACGATCGATAGTACGTGGAATAATTTTCATTTTAAAAAGTTCTACATAAAAATGTAAAAATAGACGAAAAGGAAATTAGGTCACTACCAGAAATATCCATATTCAAAATTAGAGCCCGCAAAATTTGTATAGGTGTAGTGCAAAAATGTAGGAACACAAGTTTATGGTTTCTTTTCTAATTGCCACTATGGAAATTAGGCCACTTAAAAAAAATCCATGTTCAAAATTAGAACCCGCCAAATAATGTATAGGTGTAGTGCAAAAATGTAGGAACACAAGTTCACGGTTTTTTTTTTCTAATTGCCAGTATGCAAATTTATCTCAAAAACAACCAATAAAGTTATGGATACCAGTTTAACGTATACAAAATAAAATACGGGTTACAAGATCATAAACTACATATTGCACATTGGTGATAGGAAATAGAATTGTTAGGGACATGGAGCAAACCGTTTTCGCGTAAAATGCTGATGTTTGAGAGGTTATTTCAGTTCCAGTTTGTAAAATATTGATCGATAACAATGCAATTATTACAATGGACAATATCATGAATCATATATGTAGCTTTTTTGCAGTGAGTGACTAGAACCCATATTTTACTTGGAACTGGTAAATATTATAGTTAGAGATTGAACCGGTATAGACATAAACCGACAGTTTAGCAAAATTGGTATATATTTAACGTATATAAGTTATATTCCTCTGGATTTTCGTTTTTGTCATAATTTTTTATAGCAAAACACGTTTTTACTAATTTGTTTTTGTTTTTTTTATTTTCGTTTGAATAACATTTTAGTTATATTTTTCATATAGTTAGAAATTGAACCGGTATAGAAATTTTACGTGAAACCGGCAAAATTATAGATACCTGTTTCACATATATAAGTTATATTGCTCTAAATTTTCGTTTTTATCATAATTTGTGATGCTAAAACACATTTTTACTAATTTGTTTTTTTTTTCGTTTGAATAATATTTTAGTTATATTTTTCTTATAATTAGAGATTGAACCGGTATAGAAATGAACCGATATTTTACGTGAAACCGGCAAAATTGGAGATACCTGTTTCACATATATAAGTTATATTGCTCTAAATTTTCGTTTTTATCATAATTTGTGATACTAAAACACATTTTTACTAATTTGTTTTTTTTTTCGTTTGAATAATATTTTAGTTATATTTTTCTTATAGTTAGAGATTAAATCGGTATAGAAATGAATAGATATTTTACGTGAATCCAGCAAAATTGCAGATACCCGTTTCAGGTATATAAGTTATATTCCTCTGGATTTTAATTTTTGTCATAATTTGTGATAGCAAAACACATTTTTACTAATTTGTTTTTGTTTTTTTATTTTCGTTTGAATAACATTTTAGTTATATTTTTCATATAGTTAGAAATTGAACCGGTATAGAAATTTTTCGTGAAACCGGCAAAATTGGAGATACCTGTTTCACATATATAAGTTATATTGCTCTAAATTTTCGTTTTTATCATAATTTGTGATGCTAAAACACATTTTTACTAATTTGTTTTTTTTTTTTCGTTTGAATAATATTTTAGTTATATTTTTCTTATAATTAGAGATTGAACCGGTATAGAAATAAACCGATATTTTACGTGAAACCGGCAAAATTGGAGATACCTGTTTCACATATATAAGTTATATTGCTCTAAATTTTCGTTTTTATCATAGTTTGTGATGCTAAAACGCATTTTTACTAATTTGTTTTTTTTTTTTTCGTTTGAATAATATTTTAGTTATATTTTTCTTATAGTTAGAGATTAAACCGGCATAGAAATGAATAGATATTTTACGTGAAACCAGCAAAATTGCAGATACCCGTTTCAGGTATATAAGTTATATTCCTCTGGATTTTCGTTTTTGTCATAATTTCTGATAGCAAAACACATTTTTACGATTTTTTTTTCGTTTATGTGACAATTATTAAACATTAACAAATTTGCGAGAAAATTTAACAAGAAATACAATGCAATTTTGGAAATTATTTTGGAAATTTTGTAACAATCTAATAATAGCACCTTTTTTTAACACATTTTTACTAATTTGTTTAAGTATGAAAATTATTAAATATTCACACATTGGCAAGAAAATTTAACGAGAAATACAAAGCCAGTATTATTATGGACGACATGAATAGTAATATCTTGCAGTCAAGTGTCAACAATTTTGGAAATTATTTTGGAAGTTTTTTAACAATCTAAAAATAGCACCTTTTTTAACACATTTTTGCTAATTTGTTTGTGTGAGTATGAAAATTATTAAATATTCACAAATCTGCGAGAAAATTTAACAAGAAATACAATGCAATTTTGAAAATTATTCTGGAAGTTTTTTTAACAATCTAATAATAGCGCCTTTTTAACACATTTTTACTAATTTGTTTGTGGGAGTATGAAAATTATTAAATATTCACAAATTTGCGAGAAAATTTAACAAGAAATACAATGCAATTTTGGAAATTATTTTGGAAATTTTGTAACAATCTAAAAATAGCACCTTTTTTAACACATTTTTGCTAATTTGTTTGTGTGAGTATGAAAATTATTAAATATTCACACATTGGCGAGAAAATTTAAGGAGAAATACAAAGCCAGTATTATTATGGACGACATGAATAGTAATAACTTGCAGTCAAGTGTCAACCATTTTGGAAATTATTTTGGAAGTTTTTTAACAATCTAAAAATAGCACCTTTTTTAACACATTTTTGCTAATTTGTTTGTGTGAGTATGAAAATTATTAAATATTCACAAATCTGCGAGAAAATTTAACAAGAAATACAATGCAATTTTGAAAATTATTCTGGAAGTTTTTTTAACAATCTAATAATAGCGCCTTTTTAACACATTTTTACTAATTTGTTTGTGGGAGTATGAAAATTATTAAATATTCACAAATTTGCGAGAAAATTTAACAAGAAATACAATGCAATTTTGGAAATTATTTTGGAAATTTTGTAACAATCTAATAATAGCACCTTTTTTAACACATTTTTGCTAATTTGTTTGCGTGAGTATGAAAATTATTAAATATTCACACATTGGCGAGAAAATTTAACGAGAAATACAAAGCCAGTATTATTATGGACGACATGAATAGTAATATCTTGCAGTCAAGTGTCAACCATTTTGGAAATTATTTTGGAAGTTTTTTAACAATCTAAAAATAGCACCTTTTTTTAACACATTTTTGCTAATTTGTTTGTGTGAGTATGAAAATTATTAAATATTCACACATTGGCGAGAAAATTTAAGGAGAAATACAAAGCCAGTATTATTATGGACGACATGAATAGTAATAACTTGCAGTCAAGTGTCAACCATTTTGGAAATTATTTTGGAAGTTTTTTAACAATCTAAAAATAGCACCTTTTTTAACACATTTTTGCTAATTTGTTTGTGTGAGTATGAAAATTATTAAATATTCACACATTGGCGAGAAAATTTAACGAGAAAAACAAAACCAGTATTATTATGGACGACATGAATAGTAATATCTTGCAGTCAAGTGTCAACCATTTTGGAAATTATTTTGGAAGTTTTTTAACAATCTAAAAATAGCACCTTTTTTAACACATTTTTACTAATTTGTTTGTGTGAGTATGAAAATTATTAAATATTCACACATTGGCGAGAAAATTTAACGAGAAAAACAAAGCCAGTATTATTATGGACGACATGAATAGTAATTTCTTGCAGTCAAGTCTAGAATAAGCCGATAATTCTTGCAAAACCGATATAATTATTGATTCTGGTATCTCGTAAAATAGCGTTTCTTTAAGTTTCAGTTCTAATCCTAGTTTGTGGTACAAACATTCGAAACAATTGAAATTTACAAATTAATCTTTAACATTCATAAATAATAATCAATAAATAAACAATCGATTTTTTTTCATGTGTATGAAATACACATGAAATTATTTATAGTCAATATTGACTATTATATAAATATAAATAAGTGTCAATTTGAAAAACAATTTGAACATCTAATTTGATTTTTTTTGCCTAACCAATATTTTTTTGTTATTTTAATTATTTTTGTGACTTCATATTATTTTAAAACTTGTCTTAAAACAAGTCATTAGTATTTTTTTCTGGATAAAAATTCCTTTTCGTTCTTCTGTTCTTATTTTTGTAATTGATGATATTGTAATAAGAATGTTTTTCAGGTTGATCAATTTTGTTTTACTCCAATATTTAAAATTAAAGCCTGTTTTCCTAATTTTGTTTTAACTGACGTTGTAATAAGAATGTTTTTCAGGTTGATCAATTTTCTTTTACTCCAATATTTAAAATCCAAACCTGTTTTCCTAATTTTGTTTTAACTGACGTTGCAATAAGAATGTTTTTCAGGTTGATCAATTTTGTTTTACTCCTATATTTAAAATCCAAACCTGTTTTCCTAATTTTGTTTTTACTGACGTTGTAATAAGAATGTTTTTCAGGTTGATCAATTTTGTTTTACTCCAATATTTAAAATCCAAGCCTGTTTTCCTAATTTTGTTTTAATTGACGTTGTGTTGAATGGTAACTAGATGCACTCTGCGCATTGAAATAATAATTTAATAGTTATACTTTAACGCACTTTTTCTCAATTTTTTTCAAATGTTACATATTGAAAATGTCATGTTGTTGAAAACATAATAAGAAGTACTATCAAAATAAAAAATATAGGTTGTCATTTAAAAAAAATGGCTCTGACGTCGTCATATCTTCAAAACGGAGAGAGACAGAAATTAGTCAGAAAAGTTTTAGTTTTAAACAGAAAATAGTCTCAAAATATTTGTTTGCAAAAAAATCATTTTGACCTGTTGAAGCGTTTTTCGAAAATTTATACAGGGGAAAAAATAAAGCCAGGTCTTTGTGCGCTGTCTGTATATTAAATTATTTACGGTTTGTCTTAAATTTGTAATGTGAATGGAAATATTTGAAGTGCACTGTTAATGAAAATAATTAGATAAGGGCGCAGCAGTATTAATATTTATTTATTGCGAACAAGGGTCGGATGGAACAGTTGCGAGGGCCGCTAGGCCCGCGGGCCTGAGGTTGCCCCATGAAACATTTAGTAGTTGTGCTTCTTACAATAGAGGTTTTTAAGTCTAGTTAGGGTTGTTTGATTATTTATTTTTTGTAACAAATAAAGAAAAAACAAGTAAATTTAATTAGCCAAGTATTTGATTTGTGTGAAGTATACAATTGGTGGTTATTAATAAAAAATTAAATCGATTGGTACTATTTTCTGAGACACGCAGTGTGTCGCAGTAAAATATTTTTTTTTGTAACAAATTTAAAAAAAAACCTAAATTTAATTACCCAATTATTTGATTTGTGTGAAATATTAAATTGGTGGTTATTAATAAAAATTTAAATCGTTTGGTACTGTTTTCTGGGACGCGCAGTGTGTCGCAGTAAAATATGTATATTTATGTTTTATAACAAATTTAAAAAAAAACAAACAAAATTTAATCAGCCAATTGTTTGATTTGTTGGAAGTATACAATTGGTGGTTATTAATAAAGAAATAAATCGATTCGTACTGTTTTTTGAGACGCGCAGTGTGTCGCAGTAAAATATGTATATTAATAGTAGTTATACTATGGGGTTTCTACTTCACCCCCCGCGAAGATTTCGATTAATTTAATCCGCGTTTTAATCGAACTTTTGATTCGCGTTAATCGGCTGAATTTGCGGGGGGTGAAGTAGAAACCCCATAGTATAACTACTATTAATATTTTGTAACAAATTTAAAAAAAAACTAAATTTAATTAGCCAATTATTTGATTTGTGTGAAGTATGCAATTGGTGGTTATTAATATAAAAATTAAATCGATTGGTACTGTTTTCTGAGACGCGCAGTGTGACGCAGTAAAATATGTATATTAATAGTAGTTATACTATGGGGTTTCTACTTCACCCCCCGCGAAGATTTCGATTAATTTAATCCGCGTTTTATTCGTACTTTTGATTCGCGTTAATCGGCTGAATTTGCGGGGGGTGAAGTAGAAACCCCATAGTATAACTACTATTAATATTTTGTAACAAATTTAAAAAAAAACTAAATTTAATTAGCCAATTATTTGATTTGCGTGAAGTATACAATTGGTGGTTATTAATAAAAAAAATTAATCGATTGGTACTGTTTTCTGAGACGCGCAGTGTGTCGCAGTAAAATATGTAATGTATGTGGATTGAGAAGCTTTGTATGGATTATGGTAATTGTAAGTGTTTATAAAGGTATTGTATTTGGATGAAATTGTATCCGAACATGAATTTTAGTTTCGTAATGAATTACTATTACGTGTTGCAGAGTCTAATTTGATGTTTATTGTATAAGTTTATAATTACGGTAATAGAAAGAGCTGGGAACTTTAGTTGTATGCAGTAACATCCTTAATTCTCGGTGGAAATCGGGTTGCAGAGGCCAAGAGGTTAGTCTCAGGGAGGTCCAGGTAATCTCGGGGGTTTAGTATTTTGATACGTCGCATTCTGCCGGCCGTTTTCTTTGTATTCGGGCGGAAGCGCGTCATTTAATGATTGCAAATTATAACGGGCGTAATTGTATTTTATTTTTGGATTAGGCCGGGGAACTAATACCGGCACAATGGAAGAGATGAAATGAAATGTATACATATTTGCATTGCCATGGCCTATCGGGAATTGAAATGCCGATTAATTATTAGTGGAGCCTCGTGTGTATACAAACACTCTTTCGTTGCTGTGTGCAAAAAAATGTTCATCGGATCAAAAATTACGCAAGCGCCGGGCTGTGATGTTCCGCACGTTTCCACTGCGGATGACGCCATCATTAGTGTTTGTATCAATATCCGAGAGGTATGACGTCGATGTGTTTTGTTTCTTAATGCATAAGCCCGTCTTTACATTATTGCTTCCATCCATCAGGTACTCAGGATCTGTCTCGAAATGGTAATTCCCAAACCGGCATCTTAACATCCGCGAATCCTCCTTTTAGAGTATTATACACATACATCATCGGAAGACTATGGTGAGGCAGTCTGGAAACCACCACCATGCGCGTTTATCAATCACGCCTAATAACCCTTAATTACTTATTAATTAACAATCATTACGTCCGCAATTAAGAATATCAATGCAGCGTATTTTTCCAATATTCACCAACACACGGAATAAATTATGAGTGGCACGGAACATCTGAATAAGTCGATATTACTTTTCTACAATTTAAAATTGCCTGCACACCTGCGCCTGTTCATTAGAGCTACTGCACGAATATAATGACATGATAACGCTTAATGAAACAGTTATTATCGAATCACTTTGTACTATAATACAATTGTTAGTGTTATTGTTGCTAATGGTTTTATAGTCTTTCGGGGCAAAGATAACTTCTCCCTCCATGACTTGTGCGTAACCTCTATTTCTGGAACGATCACCATTACGCCAAGTATCTTGCATTTAACCGCAACACGTTTAACTTAATAAAAACACACTCTCACTATCTCAAACATTTCGCATCGCACAATTAAATATCATACGTTTGCAAAGCCATTACATTTTAATACACGTATTAACGCATGCTTTTACCGTTTATTGGCGAATCTGGTTTCGTTTAATGTATTGTGACTGAATGTCACTCGCATATTAACATCGATACCTGAATTACGGACAATGATTATAAGCACCTTTGAAAATTCAACTGAAAAGCGAATTCTGAATTTATTCGCGCGGAATATTACCACATTATGAAAAAGCAACAAATTTTACATCCCATCGCTTCTAATTAAGCCGCAAAATAATACAAGGTTTTAGCTACATTTACATTCAATGGAACTTTTAAATATTGAACATTACAATTAAGATTTAACACTCATTATATTATCAGTACTTCATTTTGATTGTTGCAATAATAAAAATAATAGCAAAGTTATTTTTAAACATGTACTAGTACTAGTACAGTACGTTTAATAGTATATATATATATATATATATATATATATATATATATATATATATATATATATATATATAGGCTATCGACCCCAGAAGATGTCTTTGCGCCCTGCTTCAATGATACATTTATTTATTTTACATTTTGTTGTTTTGTGTTGTATTTGTGTATGTACATATATGATTTGGTGATTTGGTGATTTATGAACTAATGAATTAATGTTGATTTGTGAGGGTGTGTTATGAAGAATAGTATGATTCGTGGAGTGTTTTGGTCGGATATTTTTGTTGTAGTTCGTTTGTCTTCTCTGTTAATACATAGTTCGTCGAGAATTGTTCTGTTATCCAGTCTTTGTTTGAATTTATTTCTTAGTTTGTCAAGTCTTTGTTGGATGGGTATGACTTTGGTGATGCTGTATAGATTTATGTTTGATATGTTGTGAAGATGATTGTCCTTGTGTCTAAGTTTGGTGTTTTTTTTAATAGTAAATATGCACAAATGCATTTTTTATGGCTATTGCAGCAGGAAAATCATTTTGAATATGATGTCCTGAATCCTGTCATCCTGTCAAATCACAATCTATGTCAAATTTAATTAAAAACTTTCAAAATTTGCCAAGGTTTCAATTGCAACTGTCAAATTCTGTCTAAAACTTTTAAATCCGTAAAATCTCCGACTGTCACATTCAAAATCTATAAAATTCTTAGTTTCGGCTTTGAAAATCCGTCAATTTTTTAATAGATAGTGCAAGAATCTGTTAAAATTTGACGATTTTTGACAGATCACTGGGATATCAAAAATGAACAACTTTTAACAGACTCTGTAAGTATCTTGCACTCGAACATCTGATAGATTTTTATATTTTTGCACTGGGACATCATAGATAGTCCAATTTTGGCAAATTTTGCAATATCTATTGATGAATTGACAGATTTTTAAAGCTGAACGTTATAATTTGACAGATTTCAGCAGTCTTTATTGAAAAATTGACAGATTTTCAAACCTGAACAGGTTATACCTATACGAGTTATGCGATAGATTTTGCAGATTTTGGCAGTAACTATTTAAAAATTGACAGGTTCACACAGCTGAAGCTTATTATTTGACAAATTTTGACAGTTGCAATTGAAACTTTGACAGATTTCGACGGTTTCATTGAAAATTTGACGTGTATGAACAGTTGCACCTACAAATCTGATAGATGTATTTTAACACTAGATAAAAAATTGGAAAATTTTCGCAGATTTTGTCGAAATCTGTCACAAATTTCAATTGCAACTAAGTACTAAGTTTCAGCTGTGTGAAGCTGTAAATTTTTCAATAGATACTGCCAATATCTATAAAAATCTAACCTTCAACTTTGAAAATAATACGTAGAATCAATAGATACGTACTGCCAGAATCTGTTGCAATGTATCAGTTTTTGATGTCCCAACGTTTAAGTACATCTATCAGATTTTTAAAAGAAACTGCTTACATAGGTCAAGTTTTCAACTTAAACCATCGAAATCTGTCGCAATTGTCAACTGCAGCTGTCAAATCTGCCGAGGATTGTTTCCCCAAAACCAGTCGTTTCAAAACCTTCAGGTTTTGTCAATTTTTCAATAGATTCTGCAAAATTCTGTAACATTCTAAGCTTCAGCTTTAAAAATCTACAAATTTTTAAATAGACACTTCCAGAGTCTGTTAAAAGTTGTTAATTTAAAGTTGTTGATATCCCAGTGTTAACACTTTTATTAAATTTTTAAGTGCAATTGTCCATATACGTCAAATTTTCGATGAAAACCGTCGAAATTGCCCAAATTTCAATTGCAACTGTCAAAATATTTCAAATTCCAAGTTTCAGCTGTGTGATGCTGTCAATTTTTCAATAGATACTGCAAAAAACTGCAAAATCTATAAAATCCTCAGCTTTAGCTTTGAAAATCTTTCAATTTTTGAATAGATACTGCCAGAATCTGTTAAAAGTTGTCAATGTTTGATGTCCCAATGTTAAAATACTTTTATCAAATTTTTAAGTGCAAAACCATAAACTACGTTTGACAACTACGAGAAATCAATACTTCTGTTAAAATTGTCACATCAAATTGTCACATCAGAGAATAATTGTACATGATATCAAAATAAGCAACTCAACTGTCAAAAATTTTCAAATTCCAAGTTTCAGCTAAATGAAGCTGTCAATTTTTCAATAGATACTGCCAAAAGCTAGTAAAATTTGTCAATGGTTGACATCGCAGTGTTAAAATACAATTATCAGATTTTTATGTGCAACTGTCCACACACTTCAAATTTTCAATTAAACCGTCGAAATCGGTCAATGTTTCAATTGCAATTGTCAACATTTGTCAAATTATAGGCTTCAGCTGTGTGGACCTGTCTATTTTTTAATAGTTACTGCCAAAATCTGCAAAATCTATCAAATTTAACCTTCAGGTTTAAAAATCTGTCAATTTTACAATAGATACAGCCAAAATCTGTCAAATTCTAACTTTCAGCTTTGAAAATCTGTCAGTTCTTCAATAGATACTGACAAATTTTGCCAACATTGGTCTATCTTTGATGTCCCAGTGTTTTCAATAGATGGTGCCAAAAGCTAGTAAAATTTGTCAAAGATAGTTTTTTAAACCATTTTCAAGAGCAAATGAATACTGATTTATATCCTGCACAATACAGTAGTCTTCTGTGTTATCTTTGAATAATCAAGTTTTAGTTAATATTACTTTATTTGTCGCAAAACATTAATAGTTTTAATCCACATCGTTCACTTTTTTTTTTAATTGATATTTTAAATAAAAAATTATGGTTTTAGTGATTTATTCATATTTTATTATTGTTATTTTTATGGATGTTTAATATCTAATTTAAAAGTATAAAATTGATAATTTTGATGGGATTAATGGAATAAAGAATGAGTAACAAATAGAGTAATAATATAATGGCCAAGTACTTCATTAAATGCTATATGTACTGGTGTATATTTGAGTGCAGGGTTTAAAAATTGTGCAGTTTAATTATACGTGCGTAATATCCGTTAATAGTAAGCTGCTTTGAAAATTGAACCGAAATTCTAATTATGATTTAATCCACGCACAAAATGATCCTATTATCCTTTGTACTGTTGCTGCGAGCCAATGCTTGTGTCTCTTTGAAACAATATATCCCATATAAATAGTTAGTTGAAATAAAAATGGAAGCCAATTTTGCATCATTCGCCTCGGATTAATGCGAAAAGTAGATAACAATGCTTTGTCTACGTACAAATTAATTCCGAATATACCACAAGCAGGACGATAATTTGAATTATTTCCAAATAGGAGTAATAATACTCCTATAATGACATTATAAAAATACTTTAGTAATAGTAATAGTTTGATCGATGTGGCTTTTATTTGTTGAAAATTCATAATTACTAATGTATGAAATAAAGTTACGCACTTTTTAAAATTTTCAAAATTGTTTTTTATTGTTCACCATTGGTCAAGTTTTTAACTAAAACTGTCGAAATCTGTCAAAGTTTCAATTGTCAAAATTTGTCAAATTCTAAGTTTCAGCTGTATGAATATGCCAATTTTAGAGTCTGTTGAGAGGTTGTCAATTTTTGATGTCTCAGTTTTAAAATGCTGTTATCAAACTGTTCAACGTTTGACGGATCAAACTGCAACTGTCAAAATAAAAAATGGATAGATATGTGTTTATGTCCTTTTTGTGGTGTCAAATTTTTAACTGCACCTCTCAAAATCGATTAAATTTTCAACTTTAACTGTCTAAACTTGTAAATTTTTAACTTTAACTATCTAAACTTGTACATTTTTTAACTTTAACTGCCAAATACGGCAAAACATTCAATTAAAACCATCAAATCTACCAGTTTTTTAACCACAATTGTCAAAAACAGTTAAATGTTCAACTACAACCGACAAATATGGATAGATATGTGTTTTATATAGGCATTACTGCCATTCTCGATTGGCTGAGTAAAATTTTTAGCTACACTTCGCAAAAACCGTAAAATTTTCAACTACTGTAACAGTCGAAACTTGCCAAATTTTCTAACTGCCAAAATCTGCCTATTGTTTAACAACAATTGTCAAAAACAGTTAAATTTTCAACTCAAACTGACAAACTCTGTTAAATGTTCAACTACAACCGACAAATATGGATAGATGTGTATTTATATAGGTATTACTGCAATTCCCGATTGGCTGAGTAAAATTTTTAACTACACTTCGCAAAAACCGTAAAATTTTCAACTGTAACAGTCGAAACTTGCCAAATTTTCAATTCTAACTGCCAAAATCTGCCTATTGTTTAACCACAATTGTCAAAAACAGTTAAATTTTCAACTCAAGCTAACATACTCTGTTAAATGTGCAACTAGAACTAACAAATATGGATAGATATGTGTTTTATGTAGGTATTTCTGCCATGCCCGTTTGGTTGAGTGAAATTTTTAACTACACCTCGTAAAGAACCGTAAAATTTTCAACATTAACAGTCGAAACTTGCTTTTCAACTGCACTTATCAAAAACTGCCAAATTTTCAATTCTAACTGCCAAAATCTGCCAATTATTTAACCACAATTGTCTAAATCAGTCAAATTTTCAGCTCAAACTCACAAACTCTGTTAAGTATTCAACTACAATTGACAATATGGATAGATATCTGTGTTATGTATGTATTTTGGATAGTCCCGTTTAGTGATGTCAAATTTTTAACTACACCTGTCATAAACCATAAAATTTTCAACTTTAACAGTCAAAAACTGTCAATTTTTTAACCCTAGCTGGAAAACTCCAAATATTATACGACAACTCTCCAAAAGTGTCTCATTTTCAATTACAACTATCAAAACCCTGCAAAATTTTCAACTACAACTGTCAAAAAAGGGCGAACTGTTGATCAAAAGTCCAACTGTTCACATATGTCAAATTTTTAATTAAAACCGTCGAAATCTGTTACAGGTTTCAATTACAACTGTAAAAATCTGTGAAATCCTAAGTTTCAACTGTGCGAACCTGTCAATTTCTCAATAGATTCTGATAAAATCTGCAAAATCTATAAAATTCTAAGCTCCAGCTTTGAAAATCTGTAAATTTTTCAATAGATACTGCCAGAATATGTTAAAATTTGTCAATTTTTGATACTCCAGTGTTAAAATACATCTATCAAATGTTTAGGTGCAACCTACGTCAAATTTTCAATTAAGACCGTCGAAATCTATCAAAGTTTCAATTGCAACTTTCAAAATTTGTCAAATTCTAATCTTCAGCTATGTGACTGTGAATTGTCACATCAAATTGTCACTACAAAGAATAATTGTACATGGTATCAAAATGATCAACTCAACTTATACCAAAAATTACGTTTGACAACTACGAAAAATCAATACTTCTGATAAATACTGCAAAGAAAAATTGTACATGGTATCAAAATGATCAACTCAGCTTAAACCAAAAACTACGTTTGACAACTACGAGAAATCAATACTTCTGATAAAATTGTCACATCAAAGAATAATTGCATATGGTATCAAAATGATCAACTCAACTTAAACCAGAAACTACGTTTGACAACTATGAGAAATCAATACTTCTGATAGAATTCCTGTTATATTTGATTTATTATAGTATTATTTTATTACTTATTATCTTTTTTTATTAGCTTTTACTTCAAAACTTATTTGAGATCAGATTTTTTTTCTAAGTTGAAGCAACATATAGTAGCTTTAATAATTTTAATAATACGAGATATGCACCATCAGATTTTATATGCGACATAATATTCGCAACTCAATTAAATCGTAGGTGCATTATAAAGTCAAGTGATATTGCACATTTCCATTATTCGCACGAAATAAGCATAAAGCGGTTTACTTCGACGTAATGAATAAATTCTCATTACGCACATAGCTGGGATATGGGAAGCTTCGCGTTTCTAATCATGCGGCATTAAATCATTAAATTTATTTAAAATCGCTGTAAAATCTATAATGCCTTGGATTAGGAGGGGCAGCTCATGGCTCTGCAGCCTCATGCAGCTCTTTAATAGTTAACATGTGGGCGAACAATGCTGATGTCGAAGAAATAACGATTAAGTTTTGTGCCTTGTTTATCAGTTAAGTGTCGAAAAAATAGACAGAAATTAATAAATTTAATATCTTTAAATACCAAAATAATTGAATAATCCTACAGCTTCAACAGAAATGGTATTTACATAAATTGGAATTAATAACATAAAATAAATTTTGTGTGGGTTAGACTTTTCTGCACAATTGACCAAATATCTACTATTCTCGTTTTCAGATGTGTGAAGTTTAAATATTGCTTTGGATGAGTCTTGTGATCTTCAGATACATTCTCGTTTTTAGTTGTGTGAATATTTACACATTGCTTTGGATGTGTCTTGTGATCTTCAGATAACCTCGTATTAGTATTTGTTCGCAGTGTATTTGAAGATGGTATAATAATAATAATAAAGAATATTTTTTATCAAAAAACGCTACATAATATACAAAATTTCAACAAATAATAGAGTAGCTTAACGATAATTTTCATCGTTACTGTGAAAAATTAATTGTACCAAATTCTCGGTTATTAGTTTTTCTTCACAGAGATATAGTTGATACTTCATTTGGCAGTTCAGTTTAGCTGTAATAAAAATCTTTGTAAAAAGGTTTCTTCGATTATTTTATTAATAAGGTTTATTCGATTTTTATTTGAATGTCAATTTTTGCGATAATGTTAATTACAGTGAAAAAATATTTACGTTCCGAAATAACTCGGTGCAATTGCAATGGCGCAGATGATTAGCGTGGGGAACTACATCTGGATTGGTATCATTATGTAAATTTGAATTTTGACCATTGCACTGCATTATCCACCGGGAGTAAAGTTGCATCCATGAGCCTAAAATGAGTACATTTTATGAATCTAGCAATGAAAGTTGCAAACTTTATCCAATCAAGGAGATTTTCATAACTTTATTGGGGAACTAAAATGCATTCATATAAATGAAAAACAGTTGGCTAATAGATAAAGTGTTTTATATGGGTAGACAAATTTATCTGATTTTAAGTTTGTTTCTTATTTCCTGTATTTTTCGTAGATCCATAAATGTAAATTTCACATTCAACTATTTCTGTTCTATTTCATGTGTTCTTGTCAAATCACAATCAAAAGAAAAACTGTCGAAATCTGCCAAATTTTCAATTGCAACTCAAAATATGTTAAATATTTAACTTTTAAATGTGTAAAATCTCCGTCTGACACGTTCAAAATCTACCAAACCTAACCTTACCCAAACTATATTAACAACAACACATAGTCCCAACAACAATATAAATAAAGGGCAAAATTCTAAGTTTCGGCTTTGAAGAATAATTGTACATGGTATCAAAATGATCAACTCAACTTAAACCAAAAACTACGTTTGATAACTACGAGAAATCAATAGATACTTCCAGAGTAGTTTAAAAGTTGTTAATTTTTGATATCCCAGTGGTAAAACATTTTCATCAAATTTTTAAGTGCAACTGTCCATATACGTCAAATTTTCAATGAAAACTGTCGAAATCTGTCAAGTGACAAGTTTAAATAGATAGATAATAGATACATAATTTATTTATTCGGTTTAAATAATGTAACAAATCGACGATAACTATACTGAAGGACATAATAATTTAATTTCAATTGCATCTGTCAAAACTTTTCAAACTTTAAGTTTCAGCTGTGTGAAGCAGTCAATTTTTGAATAGGCTGCAAAATCTATAAAATCTCAAGCTTCAGCTTTGAAAATCTGTCAATTTTTGAATTGATAGTGCAAGAATCTGTTAAAATTTGACGATTTTTGGCAAATCTCACTGGGATATCAAAAATGAACAACTTTTAACAGACTCTGGAAGTATCTTGCACTCGAACATCTGATAGATTTTTATATTTTTGCACTGGGACATCAAAGATAGTCCAATTTTGGCAAATTTTGCAATATCTATTGAAGAATTGGCAGATTTTCAAAGCTGAAGGTTATAATTTGGCAGATTTCAGTAGTCTCTATTGAAAAATTGACAGATTTTCAAACCTGAAGAGGTTAAATTCTATAGATTTTGCAGATTTTGGCAGTAACTATTAAAAAATTGACAGGTTCGCACAGCTGAAGCTTATAATTTGACAATTGTTGACAATTGCAATTGAAACATTGACAGATTTCGACGGTTTAATTGAAAATTTGACGTGTGTGGACAGTTGCACTTAAAAATCTGATAATTTTGCCAGATTTTGGCGGTATCTATTGAATAATTGACAGGTTTTCACCGCTAAAGCTTAGAATTTGACAAATTTTAAGAGATGAAATTGAAACTTTGACAGATTTCGACGGTCTTAATTGAAAATTTGACGTAGGTATATGGACAGTTGCACCTGCAAATCTGATGGATGCGTTTTAACACTAGAGTATCAAAAATTGACACATTTTCGCAGATTTTGTCGAAATATGTTACAAGTTTCAATTGCAACTAAGTTATAAGTTTCAACTGTGTAAACTGTTAATTTTTCAATAGATACTGCCAATATCTATAACATTCTACCATTTAGCTTTGAAAATCATACGTAGATTCAATAGATACGTACTGCCAGAATCTGTTGCAATTTATCAGTTTTTGATATCCCAAAGTTTAAATACATCTATCGCATTTTTAAAAGTTACTGCTTACATCATTTTTCAAGTTTTCAACTAAAACCATCGAAATCTGTCACAATTGTCTATTGCAGCTGTCAAATCTGCCGAGGATTGTTTCCCCAAACCAGTCGTTTCAAAACCTTCAGGTTTTGTCCATTTTTCAATAGATTCTGCAAAAGTCTGTAAAATTCTAAGCTTCAGCTTTGAAAATCTACCAATTTGTAAATAGACACTTCCAGAGTCTGTTAAAAGTTGTTAATTTTTGATATCCCAGTGTTAACACTTTTATCAAATTTTTAAGTGCAACTGTCCATATACGTCAAATTTTCGATGAAAACCGTCAAAACTGTCAAAAATTTTCAAATTTAAAGTTTCAGCGGTGTGGAGCTGTCAATTTTTCAATAGATACTGCCAAAAACTGCAAAATCTGTAAAATTCTCAGCTTCAGCTTTGAAAATATTTCAATTTTTGAATAGATACTGCCAGAATCTGTTAAAATTTGTCAATTTTTGATGTCCCAATGTTAAAATACTCTTATAAAAATTTTAAAAGCCAAACCAAAAACTACGTTTCACAACTACGAGAAATCAATACTTCTGCTAAAATTATTACATCAAAGAATAATTATACATGGTATCAAAATGAGCAAACAACTGTCAAAAATTTACAAATTCCAAGTTTCAGCTGTATGAAGCTGACAATTTTTCAATAGATATTGTCAAAATCAATAAATTTCTAAGCTACAAATGCTAAGCTCAATTCAAAGCTGAAAATCTATCAATGTTTCAATAGATACTGCCAGAATCTGTTAAAAGTTGTCAATTTTTGATATTCCAGTGTTCACATTCAATTTTTTCACATTTTTGTGGCATATTCTAAGACATCTATTAATAAGGACAATTATCATATCAAACAACACAAATATAATAAAGATGAAATTATTTATTTTTAATGTTTGAAACATATTTTAATCAGAGTTAGAAATAATTTGAAACTCCACATTTTTAGGTAATAACATTTTATAGCACTCTTCACTTATTACAGTTCATTTGTTTCTGATCGATTTCTGCCTATAATTATAAATTAATAATTGTACATCAAAGAATAATTGTACATGGTATCAAAATAATCAACTCAACTTAAACCCAAAACTACGTTTGACAACTACGAGAAATCAATAGATACTTCCAGAGTAGTTTAAAAGCCAACAACTGCAAAATGTATAAAATCTTCAGCTTCAGCTTTGAAAATTTTTCCATTTTTGAATAGATACTGCCAGAATTTGTTAGAAGTTGTTAATTTTTGATATCCCAGTGTTAAAACACTTTTATCAAATTTTTAAGTGCAACTGTCCATATATATATATATATATATATATATATATATATATATATATATATATATATATATATATATATATATAAAATTTCAATGCAAACCGTCGAAATCTGTCACATGTTTCAATTGCAACTGTCAAAAATTTTCAAATTCTAAGTTTCAGCTGTGTGAAGCAGTCATTTTTTAATAGTTACTGCCAAACACTGCAAAATCTATAAAATCCTAAGCTTCACCTTTGAAAATCTGTCAATTTTTGAATAGAAACTGCCAGTCTGTTAAAAGTTGTCAATTTAGATATCCCAGTGTTAAAATATTTTTTTAATATTTTTAGATTATTGGCTTTGAATATCTGTCAATGTTTCAATAGATTCGTACTGTCAGAATCTGTTGAAATTTATCATATTTTGATACCCCAAAGTTTATAAAATACATCTATCAGATTTTAAGTGCACCTGCTGAATACAAATATCAGATTTTAAGTGCACCTGCCCACATTCGTGAGGTTTTCAACTAAAACCGTCGAAATCTGTCACAATTGTCAATTGCAGCTGTCAAATCTGCCGAGGATAGTTTCCCCAAAACCAGTCGTTCGCAGCCGACGTTAAACTGTAGGTGCCATATGTCAGTGTAACTACGATACAGACACTCATACACTGACGTGTGTGGAGAAATAGCCAACGCTTGATATCGAGTATGGCACTCCAAGAAGAAGCTGTTAAAATTTGTCAAATTCCAACTTTCAGCTATGAGAAGCAGTCAATGTTTTAATAGTTAATGCCAAACACTGCAAAATCTATAAACTACTAAGCTTCAGCTTTGAAAATCTGTCAATTTTTGAATATATACTGCCAGTCTGTTAAAAGTTGTCAATTATTGATATCCCAGTGTTAAAATATTTTTTATCAAATTTTTAGATTGTTGGCTCCCAATATCTGTCAATTTTTCAATAGATACGTGCCAGAATCTGTAAAAATTTATCAGGTTTTGATACCCCAAAGTTTAAATACATCTATCAGATTTTAAGTGCACCTGCCCACATCCGTGAAGTTTTCAACTAAAACCGTCAAAATCTGTCACAATTGTCAATTGCAGCTGTCAAATCTGCCGAGGATAGTTTCCCCAAAACCAGTCGTTCGCAGCCGACGTTAAACTGTAGGTGCCATACGTCAGTGTAACTACGATGCAGACACTCATAAACTGACGTGTGTGGGGAAATAGCCAACGCTCGATATCGAGTATGGCACTCCAAGAAAAAGCTGTCAAAATTTGTCAAATTCCAAGTTTCAGCTGTCAATTTAGACCCTTATTTGATGTGTTCGTGTTTGTCATGTGTCATGTGTTCTATTCTGTTTTATATAGAATAGAATAATAGTTGGGCACTTCTACTTTTCATAATTACATAATTAATTAGCAAGACTTTAAGGTTAATTAGTTTGTGTAATTGCAATTATCTATATAGTCGCGTTCGTTTATTGTTTTTCATATTTTCTAATGGGAAGAAGTGTGCTTGTAGCCAATGGTTTTATAAACCGTCGCGATTTTAAATCGCACTATTCCGGCATCCGTTTATTACGAATGGATTAACCTGTATAAAATTTGCGACGGTTAGTGGTTTTAATCCCAGCCTCACCTGGCCTCTCTTCCTACTTACACGATGCGTTCATGCAACTTTGAATATAACCAAGCTTTGTGCATTAAATCAGCTTAAAGTTTTGAATTTATAATTTTTGCCTCTTGCATTTCAACGCCTGCATGGCGGTTATATAAACATGCGAATTTTTAATTAGTTGGCCATAAGTCATGAAATTGTTATGATAAGATACGTTGACGTGATAAGGATGTTAATCGAGCCAAAAAATAAATACCAAGGGCCGTAAAAAAAGGATGCCGTACTAGAATCCGTGATTGATTTATGATTTCGTGGGTTACTCCCAAATATTGGGACGGGTGCGGTGCTGTATTTCGTACAATAACCGGACCACCCGGTGCTAGCCGTATCAGCGGGGACACCGGACCCTTCGGTCCGAGTTCAACGAAATCTTTGGTGAAACCCCCAAACGCCGCCCCCGCTGGCAGTAATTGTCGCGCGATGGCCTCCGGTCGCCTCCGCACTCGTCTGCCTAAGACCCAGCACCCTCCACCTACGCATCCCCTAATTATAATCTAGCCCACCCTATCTTGCCTTTTAAATTAAGGCGTAACATCCCACAGATGCGTCGACGGGTTAGTATCAGACCACATTCTGAAAAACGAAAAAATATTGCAGATTATTCTGATGTCATTGGCTCTTATTGTTTATCAATTCGTGAACATGTTCCGTCAGTAGACTAGTAATAAATTTAAAAAAAAATCTATTACAGTAACAAATACGCAGCATTATGATACTTGAAGCCCAATCAATTGTAGGTTCTTTGTATTCACCATAATCAACGAATTCAATGTTATAATCACACAATTTTCTAATAATATTGGGCACGTATTGATTGCGAAAAATATTAATTGACTCATTAATACGATAGAAGAATGATTTTATTCTGCTAATCGAACAAGTGCACCCCCATGAATACGCGCCCTGGGGCGCTGCCCCGCCCTTATTGCGGCACTCGTCACATGCAACTCGCTAATAATCATTATTAAATCATTGCTATCATATAATAAACTTTTTATTAATTACCCCCACTGCAATAGGTTTAATAGCATATCATGTGTAACATATAAATCAGCATATTATAAAGCTTTGGTAGGTGCAACCCGTTGGCTGTACATGCGAATTGCACGCCATCAAAATACGGATAGTTTCTGTTATGTCGTAACTCGCGATAATAATTTTTACTACACCATTCAACGCAAATTAAATGACGCAGTGAGATGCAAAGTATCTGATTCCAAGCCATAACGCCTATCACTCCACGTGATTAGATTTAAAAATTAAATGCAATTTCGCGAAGTGGCTAATGCAGAATTCGCAATCTGAATCAACTTTAATTCTACAACTTGTTATACCTGTACAATAAACCCTATAATCACCTACAATAAAAGCAAATTGGAAGGACACCACATATCTATTCTGACAGGCTTATTTAAGCATTATTTAAAAATCATTGTTAAAGGAAAATTATTAGATTAAAAACAATTAAAAGTAAATTGAAATGAAGTTCAAGTCTGGAAAATAACAGCGATTTTTGTTTAAAAACGTATTTTTTTCGATTACATTTGAATTGCAAATTTTGAAAAGTGCTAATCTCCGAAAATTTTCAGGAAACACAAAAGACTGACTTTGTTTTGCACCATTTAACTTATTTTAGGAGTTTTTTTTTCTTAAAATTACCCTTTCACAATCTTTTACAATCTTTACAAAAGATATATGTATAGATAGATGAAAAATATATGTATGTAATCATCGTGTAAATCGTGTGAACTAATTTGGATTTAAATGATATCTAAATTATTGAAAAATCTCTCGAAATTCTGAGAATTACTGAGAAATCTGTATACATCTCGAAAATTATTAAAAAATCTTGGGGAAATATTGAAAAATCCCTGGAAATCTCGATAATTATTGAGAAATCTGTTAAAATCTCGATCAATCATGAAATTTTTTGGAAATTATAGAGAAATTTCTAGAAATCTTAGTAATGAAAAATATTGACAAATCACAACTAGATATTCTCTCGAAATCTTGAAACTGCTTAGAAAAGACTAAGTAGATATTTGAAAAATTATCGAGAATTTAGGAGAATTCAACATTTCCACTATAACCTTTGATATTGCCACTAAAGCTTTAAATTCTTGCTGAAAATATTTAAAAAAATCACTGTATTGTACAATTTACAATACAAATTTTGTAGTTTTCTATCAAAATCTGTAATATTCAAGTGCGATTTTATTGTAAATTGTAAAATACAGAATTTACAATAAAAATGTTGCAGTTTTCTATCAAAATTTGTAATATTCAAGTGCGATTTCATGTTTTTCTTTGTTTTTATGAAAATTTCATCATTTGCAATAAACATTTTGCAGTTTTCAGTAAAAATTTTTACAGTTTTCAGCAACATTCTAAATTTATGCTGAGAATTTTATCATTTTCAATCAAAATTTTCACTATATTGTACAATTTACAATAAAAAATTGCAGTTTTCTATCAAAATTTGTAATACTCAAGTGCGACTTCATGTTTTTCTTTGTTTTTATGAAAATTTCATATGTTTCCAATAAACACTTTGCAGTTTTCAGTAAAAATTTTACAGTTTTCTGCAATATTCTAAATTTATGCTGAGAATTTTATAATTTTCAATCAAAATTTTTACTGTATTGTACAATTTACAATAAAAATTTTGCAGTTTTCTATCAAAATTTGTAATATTCAAGTGCGATTTCATGTTTTTCTGTGTTTTTATGAAAATTTCATCATTTCCAATAAACATTTTGCAGTTTTCAGTAAAAAAAATTGCAGTTTTCAGCAACATTATAAATTTATGCTGAGAATTTTATAATTTTCAATCAAAATTTTGCACTACATTTTTTAATTACATTTTCATAATTTTCGATGAAGCCTTTGTTCATTTCAACGACAATTTCATCATTTCCAGTAAAAAAATGTAATTGCCATTATCAACCAATGAAAAACATATTTCGAAATATACAAATTCGAATAGATTATAAAAATAACACTGGTTAATAATAATAATAATAATAATTTATTTGCAGGTTTGATAGGAGATACGTTTTATGTAGAATGCAAATATGTTTTCAATATGGGCGTACCAGTAATACTCAAGCAAAGTTAAAAAATCGTATATTAAAATGTTTTACAGTAATTTTAATGTAAAATATAAAAAAAAATCCAACACATTTTGTTGTAACTTTTTGGGTGGATTTGACCTGGGTAACATCTATCCTCCGTGTTTAGTATGAATGGACCACCATATGCCAACTCATCTTGTCCTGGTAGCGTACATCCCCATTTTGGAGAATTTCAGTCACTGCTATAAAAATATACCACACTCACTATTAAAGACCCGTGTTACACAAATCGTGTTGACCAGTGTAATTGATGTAATTACATATGTGCAATGTTTGTATATTTTCTATTATTTCAATTGAATTTGAAGCTTAAAGCTTTGTTTACATTTGGAAAGTTTACTGGCGGAAAATACTTACCGCCAGTAAACTTACGATGTGTAGACCAGAAAAACGTCTGTCAAGAAAGAACTAAACAAGAATGTAAGATGTGTAAACCAGAAAAACGTCTGTCAAGAAAAAACTGAACATGAAAGTAAGACGTGTTTCTGGTTTACACATCGTTGGTTTACTGGCGGCAAGTACTTTCCACCAGTAAACTTTCTAAATGTATACGAGGCTTATAGTAGTCGATTATTTGAATCGAAATTTATGCGGTGGTCAAGTACTGGCAAAAATATTTATGTGGGCGCTTAGGCTTCGGATCACAATTATTGTCATGTTCATATATGTAATTGGAGCCCCTGATAATTAGTAGTCCGCGGGCTCATAATTCGTGCTGCAGAATGGTTTTTGGGGGTGTTTTGGGGGATGCACGGCTGTATTGTATAAATATACGTTTGTTGATGCGCTGGAACTTTATTAGATATTTTGGTCGATCCAGAAAAGAGCACGGAAAGTTTATAGAAACGTCTTCCAATCGTGCCCTGAGTATTCCACACTGATATGAAAACAGAATGGAAATTATTTTATTATTTCTTCTATTCTAAAATTCAGTCTCCGGGCTTTCAAGACTCTCCAGAGGGTACGTATTACTGCCGCGCATTTGCCTACATAAATTTTACCTATATTATTTTCGTCACACTTCCGGAGCATCAATTTATCGAAAATTGCGCGGATCGGATAGTTCTTTCGGGTTGAGCCGGGCGGGATTTAATGTCGTGGAGGCGGAATAATTTAGGGAATCCTAATAGGGATAGGTGTAAACCGGAATGATATCTCGCAAAGTCTCTATAATTTAGTAGAAATCTGGCCCAGAAAAGCACATTAGGCGGCGTTGTAAGGCTCGCAGTTATGCGAATTTAAATACATGCCACTATCATTTTATAGCTCCTTGGAGGGTAACTGGCCCTTCGAAAGATGTATATTACATGTATATGGACTTAAAAGGTTTAAGCGAATCATATATTTATGGATTAAATAAAAGCGAATTGGTTGCATGCGGGGGGGTTTTATAAATGGGGCGGAATTTATTAGCGGTGGTTGTAAATTGTAAAAATAATGTATTGGCACGATATAATTCGGAGATCGGGGCTGAAGCCACGGGCTTATAAGCGTTATAAATAATGAGAGTGTAATTGTAGAGAAAGTAGAGCAAGTCTTTGCAACCACCAGTCAGGTAACTAAATAATACACAAGATAAAGCGAGCAAAAGCACCGGCAGACGAGACTTAGCTTAGCATGAAAATAAGTTAGCAAAGGGATTGGAAGATTGCGCTGTGGGCCCGTCGGGACCTACATAAGAAATGAGATAAAGTAACCGACGAGGAACGGTGGCAAAATTGTCATATTTCCATCTTCGTCTAATTAGCATTCTTGAAGTAGTCATTTCGCAAGGTTGAAGTCTGGTCCCTCTCCGTGGACCCATGGGAATTCCCGGCTGCAACATTTGGCGTCACCTCAATTTACTGCCATATGCGATACTAATTTACTATCTTTAAATATTAATTAGAGCTTTTAATGGTGCGCGACGCACACAATTATATAAATTATAAATCTAGATGATGTTCAATATCATTCCTGAAATCTGGAGGCACAACTTGTGCGCAAACCAATAATAATCATGTAGCGGGGAATATGACAAAGTTGTAGCAGGTTTGGGGCGCATATCTGTTAGTCAATGTGATTAATGGGATGTTCCTGAGGGAATATATACCCCGCCGCCCCCGCGCCCCGCTCGTGGCCTCATGCGACAGACGCCCCTGCGGGATCCGATATAACCCGCGGGTTCGGCCTCAACTCGCCCTTCGATACCGCAACTCAGCCGGGTCATGAAAGGTACATATCTGTCATGTTTCATGTCCTGCTTTCCGATTAAAAACAACAGTTCGAGCCCAAACTGCGATTTCGTTAAATAATTAAGGGAACTAGCGTTGATCCCTGCGCGTCCAGCTCCAGTTTGATGGGCGCTCACGGACCGACCCGCTCACCCCACTACGGATTAAATGGTAATGGCCCATACGTACGTAATCAACTTTCATTGAACCGCACCGTAAATTTTTAAATGGGAATTTCATGAAAACAATCCCGTCTTCATTTCGGCGTCACCCATACGGCCTGATTAACAATAGTGCTCATTTGAAAAGCAAATCGCCCCGAAACCGCGCTCCCGGTTCAAAGGAATATGCGGGAAACATTGTCATCAACAAATACATTTCGAGTTACTGCGCATATCTAGCTAGATCTCGTGGGACTCGCTTGGAATACCTTCGTGGCCCAGCCAGCGCACGGCATATGTTCACATGTATCCACGCCAGCGCCAAAAACTCTGATTAGTTAAACTCTCCCGGGATCCGCCGGCAGAGTGCTACGCTCCCACCTTTAAAACCGTCTCTTTCACCTTCCCAACTTTGCTGTTATCACGTTTTCAAACTAAATAGGAAAAAATGTACATACCTACACATGCACGCTTACACCGCACGCCGCCGCCCGACCGAGCGACCTGCGACACCCCTAATACCACCCCTAACGAACGTCAGACTTTATCTATATAAAAGTGATAAGTGAAGGGGAAAATAAAAAGCGTCGCATTTTCACAATCCTCAAAGGACTGGGCGTCTAGGTCAACTTGGCCCGCGTGACATCCACAATACTTAATTAGCTCCCAAGGGATCTTCACACTCACTTCCTTTTTTTTCTATATATATATATATATATATATATATATATATATATATATATTTATTGATTATTTATGTTGTATATCCGTGAAATATCCCGATAGATATATTTACTTGCTATAATCGCTTAATTAATTGTATGTGTGTGTGGTGAACACGTATATGAGGATTGAATGAAGTGAGCGTGGTGCAGGTGAAAAGTAAGCTTTAGTTGATCAAACAGCAAAGCTGAAGCTGCCAACAGGCCAGGTCACTCGGGACATAGAGGTTCGATTTCCCAAAGGATTGCATTAATTTTCTGCCGCCTTGCGCATACTGTGCTCCGGGGAATTCATGCTCGGGCTTCGTCCGTCCCCAAGGACGCACTACGTCATAACTTATTCTTTTCCCTTTATAAAATGTTACATATTGCACCGTGTCCTAGGTACACATAAGAATCCGCCAAATGCCCGTCCCTAAATTAATGAGCGAGAGCGCTTATTAAAAAATTCAGGGCGGAATTCGAAAGCCCAGGCAAAGTTGCAAGTCCTGCGAGGGTACGCATCAAAACAACTTCATCTTTCGTTCGGTGCACTGAAGGTGGATACCAGTCTGCATACGGCGCGGGAAATCAATATCTGGAAATTATAAAATGTGGTTACTTTGAGGAAATAAAAGGTGAAGCATAGACTTAGATAAAACAGACCTCGGTCGCACGGCGTGGGAGAGATCCATCCCTGGGGCATAGTTCGATTGTAATGGCTCGCAGAGAACATTTCCTAGCAATATTATGTGTCTCTTGGAGCCACTACCCTACAGCACCTGGCGCCATGGGTGATATCTAATGATAGACACTGAACTACGATTTTCCCACCGACGCACACTCGCTAATTCTACCCGAAAATTTCGAATATCTCAAAAACTAGTTAATGAAAACTAAAAAAAACCCATTAAATCTCAGTTGTACATACACTACATGATTACTTGACAAAAGAAAAACCATTTAGTCCAGTAAAATGAGACTCTTAGGCGGAAATAAATTATAAGAATTTGCTATACTTACTCTTAAGTACTCTAGAATCGAATATCCGTCGAGTTTCCCCTCCCCAACTTGTGTAATTCCTTGCAATTACCTCGTCAACGGTGCCTGTAAATGTTTATATCGGGTAAAGTTGATATGAACAAAATTTTGAACAAAATTTATATTACACAGTTCGCTACAAAAGCTATAGTTCGCGCGGAATAGAGGTCGGACATCAAATTATCCTGGAAATCCTGGCGGAAATAAATTATACTTGTATAACTGTTTTTGGGGGTCGGTCTTTGATAGTACTGATAAAGTTGCAGAAAATCATCTTACAGTTTGAAAGGCCTTTAACGAGGAAAAGAAAGGTACAATTAAGGTAGTTTACAACAATGTAGGTATATCTAACCAGTAGATAACTAATAGGCACTGCTTGTAAAGTTTTCAAAAAACCTTCAAATCCCCACAAAATGCTTCAAATTTCAAGAATAAACGTCGAAATCTGTCAAATTCAAAGCTACAACTATGAATATCTGGCAAATTTCGAAAACCTGAATCCCTCATTTGTTTTACATTAAATGAATCATGAATATCTATCTCTCTATCTATCTTACAGTTTGAAAGGCCCCTAACAAGGATAAGAAAGGTTCAATTAAGGTAGTTTACAACAATGTAGGTATATCTAACCAGCAGATAACTAATAGGCGCTACTTGTAAAGTTTTCAAAAAACCTTCATATCTCCACAAAATGCTTCAAATTTCAAGAATAAACGTCGAAATTTGTCAAATTCAAAGCTACAACTAAGAAAACCTGGCAAATGTCTAAGAACTTAATCTCTCATTTGTTTTACATTAAATGTGAAAATGAAAAAGTCTGTCAAATTTCTGTCTGAAACAAATAGAATCTGTCGATTTTTTTATCTATCGAAATCTGTCAAACTTTCAACAGAAATAGTCCAAATCCGTAAAAATTTTAATTGCAACGATCTGTTTTTATTAATTTTTCTAGTAAATCTGTCTAAATCTATCAACTTTTCATTTGCAAACATCCAAATCTATCATTTTTTGAATTGCAGCTGTCATATTTTGTGAAATGTTCAATTGCAACTATCAAAATATGTCTGAAACAAATAGAATCTGTCGAAATTTTAACTTCAACTGTCCAAAACTTTCAACTGAAATAGTCCAAATCTGTCAAATTTTTAATTGCAGCGATCTGTTTTTATTAAATTTTCTAGTAAATCTGTCTAAATCTATCAAATTTTCATTTGCAAACATCCAAAGCTATCATTTTTTGAATTGCAGCTGTCATATTTTGCGAAATGTTCAATTGCAACTATCAAAATATGTCTGAAACAAATAGAATCTGTCGATTTTTTAACTTCAACAGTCCAAATCTGTCAAACTTTCAACAGAAAAAGTCCAAATTTGTCAAGTTTTTAGTTACAACAATCTCTTGTTATTAAATTTTATAGTAAATCTGTCTAAATCTATCAAATTTTCATTTACAAACATCCAAATCTATCATTTTTTAATTGCAGCTGTCATATTTTGTGAAATGTTGAATTGGAACTATCAAAATAAGTCTGAAGCAAATAGAATCTGTCGAATTTTTAACTTCAACTGTCTAAATCTGTCAAACTTTCAACAGAAATAGTCCAAATCTGTCAAGTATTTAATTGCAGTGATCTGTTAGTATAAAATTTTCTAGTAAATCTGTCTAAATCTATTAAATTTTCATTTTCAAACATCCAAATCTATCATTTTTTGAACTGCAGCTGTCATATTGTGTGTGATGTTCAATTGCAACTATCAAAATATGTCTGGAACAAATATAATATGTCGAATTTTTAACTTGAACTATCCAAGTCTGTCAAACTTTCAACTGAAATAGTCCAAATTTGTCAAGTTTTTAGTTTCAACGATCTCTCGTTATTAAATTTTATAGTAAATCTGTCTAAATCTATCAAATTTTCATTTGCAAACATCTTAATCTATCATTTTTTGAATTGCAGCTGTCATATTTTGTGAAATGTTCAATTGCAACTATCAAAATCTGTCAAATATATAATTAGATCTGCCCAAATCTGTCAAACTATCAATTGCAACTATTAAAATCTGTCATATTCTCAATATTAAATATTCATATCTGTCAAACGTTTAGTTGCAACTATACAAATATCTCAAATTTTCAATTGGCACCGTCAGAATCTGACTAGTTTTCAATTGTTTTTGTCAAAATTGTCATCTTTTTGTCTGTAACTGCAAAAATCTGTGAAGTTTTTTTCACCAGCTATGAAACTCCGTACAATTTCTAACTGTAACTGCCAAAATCTGTCCATTTTTTATACATTTGCCATAGCGACTGTGTCCTGTCAAACCTGTCAAATTCAAAGCTACAACTAAGAAAGCCTGTCAAAATTTCAGCAGTTACTACCCGAATCTCTCATTTGTTTTATATCAAATGTGAAAATGGAAAAATCTGTCAAATTTATGTCTGAAACAAATAGAATCTGAGAGCTTCATCCCTTAATACTTCACAAAAGAAAAATCATTTAGTCCAGTCAAATTAGACTTTTTGTCGGAAATAAATTATATAGTTTTGCTATACTTACTGTTAAGTACTCTAAAATCGAATATCCGCCGAGTTTCCTCTCCCCTGAAAAATCACCCCCCAAACGGCGAACTTATATAATTCTTCGCAATTATCTTGTTAACGGTGCACCGCCTGAAAATTTTTATATCGGGTAAAAAGTTGATGGCAACAAAATTTTGAACAACAATTACATTTTAAGTTACCAAAATCTGTAAGTTACGCTTCCAAGCCTTCTAATGTCCGTGCAGTAAGTTTAAATTTTTAAATTGTTTTCTGTTTAGTAACACAAATATCAAATACAATTGGAAAATTGCAAAATTGGTGCAGAATTCTATAATATTTAAGAGTAATACTCTCGAAAGTTTTATAAATCGGTACAATCAATTACACACGGCATCTTAATGTAAGTATATATAAATGTTTATATTTTATATTTTGTATTTTATTATTTTATTTTAGTGTAATATTGATATTGCATCTGGTCAAGTATGGAGAAACATGTTGGTAGGAGTCTTGTCAATTTTTTTGATATTTCACATTTTCGCCTGGCCTTTGCGAAATGGCGTATAAAGTAGATTCACAAGTCCATCTACAACTTACTTGGGCAGCTGCCGAAAGGAAATATAGTGAACATTTTTCGTGAGCAAAAAATTTGCTAAACGCACTGTATATCGGGCAATTCGGGAATGTGAAATGTGAATTCCATGTGTAAACCTATCAAAAAAAGGCCGTCCTCGGAAGTTAACAGAACTTCAGGTCAATAGATTAACCGTGTGTTTTGGGCAATTCGGGAATGTGAAATGGGAATTCCATGTGTAAACCTACCAAAAAAAGGCCCTCCTCGGAAGTTAACAGAACTTCAGGTCAATAGATTAACCGTGTATATTGGGCAATTCGGGAATATGAAATGGGAATTCCATGTGTAAACCTACCAAAAAATGGCCGTTCTCGGAAGTTCAGATAGATTACCCGTGCAATTACCAGCTGACACATTGGACACTGTTTTAACGATTAACTCTATAAAAAAAAAAAAAAAATATTGGTAATACTGCATTGGAATGCAAAAACACCGGGATTTCTGACAGTACCAGCTGACACATTGAACATTGTTTTAACGATAACTCTATTAAAAAAAATGATATTGGTAATACTGCATTGGAATGATCGGCTAGAATCGCTACATAGGTGAGTGTGCGACGTGGAACGCATCTAATCCACCCTTTTTTCTTGCAGGTGAATCAGATACTAACACCGAGAACATGGAGGAGGATGACCACGAGGCTCCTATACCACCCAAGGAGGCGAACGAGGAACCCAACATAAACTGCGCGCAGAACATAATCCACATATTCAAAACAGAAAACGACGCCGCAGAGGAGAACGATGATGACGTCGATTTGGAATTAAAAGAGGAAGACAAGGACGAGATCGACGAGGACGACGACGACGAGGACGACGGCAGCATACTAAACGGTAATATCGCAAATAAAACTGCAGCGGTTTTCCCACACTCAGATCTGCATGAATTTTATATAATTTTAGTATTAACCTGTCAAGGAGGGTGTCTAGCAGGGGCAGACACATCTAATTTTTTTATTCGCTGTTTACGTTGCGTCCAAGAGTGTACTGCCACTCATAAATTGATAAGCGTGACAATGACAGGACGGCTAGTTTGAATACACTTTGGGACATCCTGAATTTTTAATTAGGCCTCTTTCCAGATTTACGCCGATTTACCTTGGACCCTATTCAAATCTCTAAATGTACTCATCAATATTAAACAGCCACCTCCATTTTTATCACTTAAATAATTAAAACTTAATAATTAATTTAGGCACAAACCGCAAATCCAATCCGCTTCAACTGAATTATATAAAAACTATGTTACGTTTTAACATCCCACCTATTATAAAGCTACGTGATAATTGTAATAGTAAGCGCATACTTTTTTTACGAATCCGGTTTTTAATAGAAAACATATAGGTTATTATCCCCAGATATGATATGCACAGCCAAACGAACACCCCGTGTTACTCCCATGGCTCTTATAATATATACAGTGTAGCATTTAAATCGATTCTGTTGTTCGTATTTCAGTTTGAAATGTAGTATGTCACAAAGTTTCAATTAAATCAGGCAAAAGCTTGGAGAGAATGGCGTGCGCCGGACATAACAACATTTTACACTTAACATGTCCGCGAATTTTCAAACTCATGCATTGTCTGCTAACGTCACGTGGTCCAATGTTTATAATTAACCAAACTAATGCAGTTTTGTGCGCTTCGTGTTCACTCGTTAGTAACTTCAACTTTTTATGGACGCGTTTATGCGTGATTTTGGAGGCCCATATTTATAATGTCGTTTCCTTATTCTACACCCATTACATATTCTAGAAGACAATAAAGGGTGGGGTAATTCCCAGCGGAAAACCCTTCACAATCTCTGTCTAAAGTTGAAAAATATATGCTATGAATGTTTTAGAAACCCCCAGAGTTTCAGGCTAAAAGCAGTGATTAGCGAACTCGGCCACTCAAATTGACAATATTTAAATGCGATTAATTATACATTACCCGTAGTCTGCCTCCCGGTTGAAAATTGCACTCGATCCATTGAAATTTTTATATTAATTATGAAAAGCACGTGCAATATTTACGACGCGTAACCCCGCGCGTGAATAAACTATGAGCGCCGTAAAACAGCAAAAAAGTGCACACGTGCACACACAAAGAAACGGTTATGTCCGCAGTAATCCAAGTCCGCTGCCTTTGTGACTTGCCTGACCTTTATTTAGATAAGTAACGCGTAAGTTAATACAATGGTAAATAATAAACCAGAACGTACTACAAACGCATCTCTAGGCGGGATACTCCCGAGCGCAGCGGTGTGATGCATTCTTTCCCGGCGAAAGGAGATGTGTTTTATCTGGAGAGCAGTTCAGTCACATTTCGGATTGTGACTGAATAATTGAAGAGCTCATATCTGGAAATTGTGTAGGCTGATTTCAGTTCACGCATGAGTCTGCAATCAACACGTGCATGAGCCCACAAATCACATTCTCTCTTAGCCATGAATCATGCACGCTTCGGCTACGCGCCTTCCTTACACTTGTTTTTTCAGCGCATACACCAACAATCCTGCCCCAAAGCACTTCTCACTACTCAGCCAGGTATTGCAGAATCAAATTTTAACCCGAAACAATACCTACTCCAAAGCTGCTATACTGCTACACCTGAGATTGCTTCCTCTAATTATTCGTAAACACGATGGTCGCTCTAAACGCCTTTGTTTATAACATATTATACCACTTTCTTATAAGCAGCAGCATTATCAGCGGATTTGCAAGTATTTGCAAATTGTGCCCCAAAGCACTTCTCACTACTCGGCCAGGTATTGCTGAATCAAATTTTAACCCGAAACAATAGCTGCTATACGAAGTTTTGAAAAATCTTTCACGCATAAAACTTGAATTCCCAGCTTCAGCACAATACAAAAAACTCCAAATTATCGTCACAGTAATTATATTTTATTGCAAAATCAATATACATATTTAATTACACCTAATTCCTGTAATTATTCGTAAACACTAAGGTCGCTCTAAACGCCTTTGTTTATAACATGTTATACCACTGTCTCATAAGCAGGAGCATTATCAGCGGATATGCAAGTATTTGCAAATTGTGCCCCAAAGCACTTCTCACTACTCGGCCAGGTATTGCAGAATCAAATTTTAACCCGAAACAATAGCTACTCCAAAGCTGCTATACTAAGTTTTGAAAAATCTTTCACGCATAAAACTTGAATTCCCAGCTTCGGCGCAATACGAAAAACTCCAAATTATCTTCACAGTAATTATATTTTATGAATATATTTAATTACACCTAATTCCTCTAATTATTCGTAAACACTAAGGTCGCTCTAAACGCCTTTGTTTATAACATGTTATACCCCTTTCTCATAAGCAGCAGAATTATCAGCGGATTTGCAAGTATTTGCAGATTGTGCCCCAAAGCACTTCTCACTACTCGGCCAGGTATTGCAGAATCAAATTTTAACCCGAAACAATAGCCACTCCAAAGCTGCTATCCTAACGTTTTGAAAAATCTTTCACGCATAAAACTTGAATTCCCAGCTTCGGCGCAATACGAAAAACTCCAAATTATCTTGACAGTAATTATATTTTATTGCAAATTCAATATACATATTTAATTACATCTCTGATTGCTTCCTCTAATTATTCGTAAACACGAAGGTTGCTCTAAACGCCTTTGTTTATAACATGTTATACCACTTTCTCATAAGCAGCAGCATTATCAGCGGATTTGCAAGTATTTGCAAAATCCTTGTAATTATCAAAACTCCACACTGCGAATTATGTTCACTCTTATTTCAGCATTTAGTATACATCCAATTTATATGTTTATATGAGGCAGTTCCTTTCCACTTATAACTTGATTCTAAATTTGTACCTTTCAAATTTTTATATACCGCGCATTTTTTTGTCCCTGAACATAGGCTATGTTCAGTTTTAAAGCGACAGTATAAAATGCACTGCTAAAATTCTATCTATAGTGTCTATCCACATCTACATCTATATCTTTATGTATATCTATATCTATATCTATATGTATATCTATATCTATATCTCTATCTGTATCTATATCTACAGTATGTTCCCGGATTGAGTTTACAAGAGGGATTTATTTTTTTAATTTTTACTTTTAAGTAAAAATGTTATAGGAATTAAAATTCCTGCATGGCCGGAAACAATCATTTCAGTAATTAAAACATTGATTTATTTATACAGGATGTTGGCTAAATAAAAATATATTGAATCTAATTTTGATACTTTAGAAAAATAACATCATTTAAACACTCCCCCACCATTTTCTCCTCACAGTTCAAGCCTGGTGTGGAATTCCTGAAAACTGTTTCATATTTCGTCAATAGTTATCGATGCAAATGCCTCTCGTAGGCGATTTTTTTAAATTTTCAGAATTATTTTCTGCATTTGGGGGATTGTTTGAATGATTATATTTTTCTATAATGTTGTTAGATGTAATTTTTAATTCTATTTGCAAATAGTAAATAAGTGTCAAAATAAGATTTAAAAAAATTGATTTTGCTAACACCCTGTATAAATAAATCAAAGTTTCAGTAACTGAACTGGAAGTTTCAGACTAAGCAGGAATTATAATTCCTACAACATTTTTACTTAAAAGTAAAAATTAAAAATATATCCCTCTTGTAAACTCAATCTGGGGATATACTTTATATCTATACTTTTATCTATATCTTTATCTATGATTTATATCAATTATACTGCAAGCAACACATAATAAATTTGTACTGACAACTTACTGGTTCTGATGCAGTGCACTTGACAAATCCCT
The DNA here is from genome assembly GCA_951805005.1 of Othius punctulatus. NCBI lineage: Eukaryota > Metazoa > Arthropoda > Insecta > Coleoptera > Staphylinidae > Othius > Othius punctulatus. Next base: position 34,807,818 of record OX638147.1, on the reverse strand, counting down.
ATTTACACACGTAATACAATCTGATGTTATTTCTACAATATTTTTTGTACTTCTACGTCAACCGTTGTAAGATTGATATTGATTTTTAATGACAAAAATAAAATAATTCCATTAGCAATACATATAAGTATAATTGTGGTGGATACCCCTTAGACCCTTAGAGTTATATAATTATATAAGGGGTGAGATTGATATTGATTTTTAACGACAAAAAGGAAATATTTCCATTAGCTAATATGTGAATACTTATGGTGAATGCGCCGGGCAAAAGGGGTTATGTAATTTTGTATAAATTAAAATATTCATATTTAAGAGTTAAAAATAATAATTTATCGAATTTTTAGAGTTGGTATGTCTTAAATATTGGATATTTTATTTTTTGTAATTTAAATACCTAATGACCAAATGACCAAAATAATAGTAAAGGTCTAAGGGTTTGTATAATTTTGTATTAATTTAAATATTCATATTTAAGAGTTAAAAATAATAATTTATCAAAATTTAAGAGTAGGTGTGTCTTAAATATTGGATATTTTAATTTCTGTAATTTAAATACCAAATGACCAAATGACCAAATGGCCAAATGACCAACTGACAAAAATAAGAGTAAATGTCTAATGAGTTATATCATTTTGTATTAATTTAAATATGTATATTTAAGAGTTAAAAATAATAATTAAATATTTGATATTTTAATTTCTTTAATTTAAATACCAAATGACCAAATGAAATTTAAGAGTCTTAAATATTGGATATTTTAATTTTTGTAATTTAAATACTAAATTTTGCTATGCTGACATTTACTAAATGGCAAAAATAAGACTAGGCAAATGGCAATGTTGCTCGTGTAAGGATGCAATTTGTATACTAAAGCACATGTCCAAATGGCCGATTTATTTATGCTAGACCCGACCAGGTAGAGTATTGAGAATTTATTTGTTGATCGATACGGCTGATCATGTATAAGTTCCATATACATTAAGACTATTTATTAGGCTACCTTCTATACGTCTTTCGGCTGTTTAATTTCCATTATCGCAAAGAATATAACACACAGTGTTACATTTATTATGTTTTATTGTAATTGAGACATAAGGCAATCGCGCTAATGACTGCGATTTTTTATTTTATTACCATATGATCTAACAATGTATATGACTACTAGTTATTAATTGTAAATGAAAAGTATAGTGTCGTTTCATTTACTACATTGAATACATTCTCAATTATTGATTTGTGTTTACATACATGGTTTTTTAAATGTTTATTTATTTGTCTGACTAGTTTCGGCTAATGAAGGTCATCTTCAGAGGCAAATTTATATATTTATATTCAGTTTTTAATATTTGAGTGAGTGACATTGACTGACATTTTTTGAATGTGAGTTAACGTCACTCAAAAATTGCTATTTGAATAAATTTAAATTGTAATACTTTGCTATTTTTATACTTATTGAAGTTTCATTCAAATCACTCAAATATTGCAATTTAAATAAATTTAAACTGTAATACTTTCATTTTTTTATACTTATTGAAGTTTCATGCAATGAAATCATTATTATTACTGAGTTGCTTTGGCTAAGTCATTCTAACATATCATATTTTTCGTAGTTTCGATAAGTCATAATTCAAGTTTATAGTGGTTCATACTCCAAGTGGAGTATGAACAATTCAGTAGATGCTGCTGCTGGAAAATCCATCCTTGGGTTTGATCTATCAGCACGTGGCGAAATCAAATTCCGCAATAATCGATGTTATTTTGAGGCTCACTCAATCTTGAAGATGCATGCAGTTCCAATTTGTTCCTCATATTGTGGCCGTGATTCATTTCGTGTGTTGGATGGCGATGCTATTAGATATGTATGATAATAATATAACACGAGACTCGATTATATATAGACGTGGAAATGTGAGAATATTTTATGCTCTCAAAGCTTTCCAGCACTCATCGCTGTAATTGGGATCAGTAATTACTGTGACTGCCCTTCCTGGCACCTAAATATTCTATGGATATTGATATTGCCATACTTTAACAATTCTCACTTACGTACGTATCGTATAAATGTGGATATTTGGATTTATTGTATCTCCCATATTTTCTTCTTAACTGGTGTTGTATTGATTTTATGTTTTTTGCTCTTTTTGTAACTAATTATGACAAATTTTGTTTTGAGTACAGCCTACCATTTAAAAAAAAGAACTGTCAAATTTCATTGCGCTGGTCACAAGTCAGTTGCTTGGTTTTTCGGTCTCTTCTGACATATCCACCACTTTTTGGATTTATTGCATCTCCCATATTTTGTTCTTAACTGGTGTGGTATTGATTTTATGTTTTTTGCTCTTTTTTTAACTAATTATGTCAAATTGTCAAAATTTGTTTTGAGTGCAGCCTACTATTTAAATATTAGGTATAGCATTGTTTTTCAAGATGGAATAACTAAAACCCGATAAGTTAATTAAACATCAATAATCAAATAATTTTAAAGAAATATATACCATAATTTAGGAAAGAGGGAGTAATTGTGTAATTTAAATTGTATTGTCATTTGAAGAAGTTTATTAGTGGTATTACTACAAGAATCGCTGAGAATTAAAAGGAATTAACTGCCAAAATTTCCAAAAATTACATTTCTCTACAGTGGAAAGTGTTTTCCATCGTTTGGTGATGAAAAGAAGTAACTTATTGTGCGGTTAGGTCAAAATGTCACCTGCAAAAAGGTGGTTTGGTGGAGAATAAAACTAAGCCACGGAGTTGTTTTTTTTAATACCAACTGACGTATGACGTACCTTATACATTGTAAACTACAAATATGATCGATTTTGTTCATAATCAAATAATGTATTCGTTTTTCTAAATTTAATTATCCGGATTGTGGATTAACCGGTATCCTAAATAATTCGGATAATATATTATTAATTAAACGAAGGAAAAATATAACTTTCTAAGTATTCATCCGGAAATCGATTATCCGAATGAAAAATTCATTCATTATGGTATTAAAATAGTTTATTTTATATATTCTTTTTTCTAAATTCAATTATCCGAATTGTTGATTAACCAAGCTATGTATTCATTTTTCTAAATTTATAATTAAAACAAGTTACTTTGTGAGTATCACATAAATTTATTTATTTGTGACGATAGTTTCGACTACTTAGGTAATCATTATCAAACAAAGACAAATGTTTATTTTACCAATAGATCAATTGTTAACAAAAACATAAATTGTTAACTAACACAGAAATTAAAGTATGAAGTATTACCCAAAGTTGACTATTTTAAGCAAAACAGTAATTCTCAACCAAACCCGCAAATGTTATTTTAAACCATTAATTCTTAACAGAAACATAAATTGTTAACAAAAGACAAATTATTAACATAGAAATTAAAGTATGAAATATTAATCAAAGTTGACGATTTTAAGCAAAACAGAAATTCCCAACCAAAACTGCAAGTGTTTATTTTAAAACATTAATTGTTAACAAAAACAAGAATTGTTAACTAATAAAGAAATGAAAGTAGGAACTATTAACTAAAGTTGAATATTTTAAACCAAAAATAAAAACTGCAATTGTTTATTTTGGAAACAGATCAATTGTTAACAAAAACACAAATTGCAATACTTATCAATAGCGTCGTGAATATTTTGGGTGCACTAAAATACTAACGTCCAGATGAATAGTCGACCCTAGTAGCCAATAAAGCTTAGTAGCTACTAATGCTAATAAGAATGAGGTTTATCTTGTATATGATAATAAACCATTCGTATAGTTAAATTAAGGAAAAGCATGACTTTCTAAGAATTCATCCGGAAATCGATTATCCGAATGAAAATTTCATTCATTATGGTATTATAATCATTTATTTTATACATTCTTTTTTTACTAATTTCAATTATCCGAATTGTTGATTAATCAAATTATGTATTCGTTTTTCTAAATTTAATTATCCAGATTGTGGATTAACCCAATCACTGCTATACTAAATAATTCGGATAATAAACCATTCGCACAATTAAACGAAGGAAAAACATAAGTTTCTAAGAATTCATCCGGAAATCGATATTTTGGGTGCACTAAAATACTAACGTCCAAATGAATAGTCGACCCTAGTAGCCAATAAAGCTTAGTAGCTACTAATGCTAATAAGAATGTGGTTTATCTTGTATATGATAACAAACCATTCGTATAGTTAAATGAAGGAAAAACATGTTTTTCTAAGAATTCATCCGGAAATCGATTATCCGAATGAAATTTTCATTCATTATGGTATTATAATCATTTATTTTATACATTCTTTTTTTTTAAATTCAATTATCCGAATTGTTGATTAATCAAATTATGTATTCGTTTTTCTAAATTTAATTATCCAGATTGTAGATTAACCCAATCACTGCTATACTAAATAATTCGGATAATAAACCATTTGCACAATTAAACGAAGGAAAAACATAAGTTTCTAAGAATTCATCCGGAAATCGATATTTTGGGTGCACTAAAATACTAACGTCCAGATGAATAGTCGACCCTAGTAGCCAATAAAGCTTAGTAGCTACTAATGCTAATAAGAATGTGGTTTATCTTGTATATGATAACAAACCATTCGTATAGTTAAATGAAGGAAAAACATGTTTTTCTAAGAATTCATACGGAAATCGATTATCCGAATGAAATTTTCATTCATTATGGTATTATAATCATTTATTTTATACATTCTTTTTTTTTAAATTCAATTATCCGAATTGTTGATTAATCAAATTATGTATTCGTTTTTCTATATTTAATTATCCAGATTGTGGATTAACCCAATCACTGCTATACTAAATAATTCGGATAATAAACCATTCGCACAATTAAACGAAGGAAAAACATAACTTTCTAAGAATTCATCCGGAAATCGATTATCCGAATGGAAAATTCATTCATTATGGTATTATAATAATTTATTATATACATTATTTTTTTCTAAATTCAATTACCCGAATTGTTGAATTACCAAATTATGACTTGAAAAGACTTATAACATACTTTCCATCTAAAGCAACCTCAGGCATCAAATATTTTTAATCAGTTAAATGCTGCATATCTTGAAGAACAAGTACCAATCAACCAGCATAAAGTAAATGCTGAAAGAGGCGTATATTTCTGAAGAAAAAAATGCAGGCCGTGAATTTTATCAAAATTATATAACATGGCCCACCACTAATGCTGAACTAACTAAGGAACTAAAATTAACTAACCAAGCCTTGTTTTTTTCTTATTTACCAAAGTTAAGCAATTAAAGCGTTCTTTGTGTGGTATACACCATTTATGTTATAAGTCACTACAGTGCAAACGAATTCCGGTTAAAATGATTAATACGCATGTAGTTCGTTTTTTGTAATTTGCCAAAATTTTGTTTTCCTGGACTTAGTGCCTTTTAATTGTCACCGATTCTATTAATAATCCGTAATAATCCGTACTACTCCTCCACCTATGGCGTAATTGGTTACTGTCATAATTTTTGACAGAGAATTCTGACCCAATTACATTTCAGTTTACCATAGGCCCCTGAACTATTACTAGTTATGCGGGCGTTGAGAGGAGAGGGGCATTATTATTATTGCCCATCTGCGCCTGCATGCGACTTATAGATGGTCGAGGCACATTTCCAACATTTGTTGCAAGGAAGTGGGAAAACTACAGAAAAACCACCACAGAAATGCAGACCCAGGAATCGAACCCGGGACCTTGCGGTCTAGAAGCGAACGCGTTAACGCTCACTCCACCGCACCCAGATATTATATATAGATATTATATTAATATTATACCCAGATATTATATTAATTATTGGGTAGGAAGTGTGAGGATATGTCTTACTACTGATTACTTAAGTAGTCAAAACTAGTAACAAATGAATAAATAATTTTATGTGATACTAACAAAGTAATGTGCCTTATTACTATGTTAAAAGTTATTAGTGAAGGTAGATAATTGAAAAGTGGTGAAGTATTGAAATGGTGTAATTTCGTAAGGGTTGAGATAACTGGGGAGGGAATTTGAGTGTGTGAGAGGAGTTTTTGTGAGGTAGTTTCAATAAGTGAGTTGAATCCCAAGTGGCAAACTCACCTGACTTCAGAGTTAGGCGTCTAATAAGATAATAATCTGAAGACAAATGCTTTGTAATATTTTATGCTTCCCAGCAGAACCGACAACTGCCCCAGGCAAGCAATAAGCTCTGCTGAGTGTAATCTAATCTTTCTATACTAATTACCCTCAAGAATGATTCGGCTTGGCGGTGTAAAATTGGCGGTGATTGTGTTTTTCGTGGCGCATGCATGGAATGGATTACATACGCTGTGGTAATTAATGTTCGTATAAATTATATTTGATTCGAAAAAGTTTGCTCGTTGCGTTGAATCGTAAATTTGCGGTTGGTTAGTGTCGCCACATAATAAATCAAATGAAAAATAATCAAATCGATGGGGAAATATTTAAAGCTGGAGTCGCGTTAAAAGGGCTGGGAAAGAAACAGCACATTAACCATGCATCACGGTACATCTAGACACAAACAAGCGCCATCTTTTATAATTTGTTTGATCACTAAGAGAAGCTACAGTGAAGATTGCAACGTAAGTGGCAACAGACGCTGTGTGAGCCGAGGGTGTCAGGCGCGGGGATCCTTAGGGAATCCCCAAGCAATCTCGGTCGTTTCCTCCCCAAGCGCCAAGACTCAATTAAACTTTAAGATGATATGCAAGTGCCCCTCCACCTCCACTCTTCCCTATTCTTGCGCCTCCCGGTCCATCAGTGCCGGAATTCCGGAATTTATACCGGATTTTCATCGTTATATTATTAACCATAAAATTACCTCTAGCACAACTTAGTTAACCGCAAATATCTGATGTGTTTTTGAAAAGCCGGTCTCCCTATGATGTTGGGAGAATTCAAATTGTACCTTTTTAATGTTGTGGGATAATGGGGATTAAGTTCCTCTTTTGGGTAATTTGATATTTTCGAGCGAGCATTTTGTGTTTAATTATGATATCCAATAAAAATTCCCCAAATAAAACTCCCACAACCCAGACGGAGCTCATTGAGATGTCAATCCAGACTAATAGTTGGGTAACATGATAGGGATAAGGGGTGTAATGGCGCAGTGGCAGGCGTATGTCCGGTGTGGGTAATGCCACAGAGGAGATTTACAAGAAATTGCGTATGGCCGGCAAGTGAACCCCCTAGCCGCAATACGGTAACTTTTAATTCCCCATTTAACCGTCTCCACATAGTGCTATAAGCTTTTTTCAGAAATCTGGCGTGTTTTTGATTGCTCGGGTCGGGCGGCCGATCCCGTTGCGACTATAACAGGTCCGAATAGCCCTCCAAACACCCATAATGCCGCTGCTAATGTTTTCTACCTTCAGAATTAACCTGAGGAATACGGATGTTAGTAATTAGAGCTCCAATGCAGCCCTTTCTTCTGCCCAACTCGGGCCGCATTTGAATTGTTCGATTGTTCCGCTGCCGCGTAGGGGGTTTAGGGCCGGATTTTCTTTTCAATTCCGATCTGAGAGTTCAGGCTCTTCGCCGGGCCCAAGCCGCGCCGCCCGCTTTTTCGCCGCCGCCGCTCACGACTGCCGCGCGTTTGCACCGGCCGCAATGAATAATTCGCCCTTTTCGTCTGCACTCCGACGGCCGCACGACGCCTCGCGCCCGAAGGTGACAACGAGGGCTAGAAGGAGACGGTCTCTACTTATGGCGGCTTGTAAGGCGCAGTGTTATTGTTACGAAACAATGCCTCAATGGTCCCACAGAAGCCGATATTGCCACAAAACAGCACTAAAGTTTTGTTTCGCACACAGCGAATATGTACTTATGGCTATGACACCTCAGACGGGACTTTTCAATGTTTTTATTAAAGTAAACGAAATTGTCACCAGAAACACCTTTATATATATATATATATATATATATATATATATATATATATATATATATATATATGTATATATATATATATATATATATATATATATATATATATATATATATATATAAGCACACACTCACCCAGAGACACACACGCATACGCACTCTATATGAGAGTTACCAAAAACACCTTTATATATAAATATATATATATATATATATATATATATATATATATACACACACTCACCCTCATACACACACGCATACGCACTATATATATATAGGAAAATGGAAACTCATATTTTTTTTTGTGAGAATTATGATTCAAAATTTGATTAACTTTTATAGTTCGCATGGTGTCTGTGGAGGGGATGAGCCTGAAGACTGATCTAATTACTCGGTGGACTTTGGAGTTCGCGATTGCACCAAAGCTTTAAAAACATATAATTCTGAGTTTATGAAGGCGGCAGACTCGGCGGGCCCAGATCGGTGCTACCCGAGGTCCGTCGGGAGCAATCGGGCCGCTGTTGTATTACTGTCTAATTCAATGCATTACTGGTGCCTTGTAACTGGTCCCTGGGCGCCTATTGCTCGGGTTGGGCGTTGTGCAATTGTCCGACGCTATCGACGCCGCGGTAGGCGCCGTCAGCCGCCGTCATGCCGAGATACCTATACACTTAGCTCAATTGTGATAAAACCAATACACGTGTGCCGTGAAAAAGGGCTAGACCCCCCCGCCCCCAGGCCACTCACCACTAGGCGCCAGGACAAAGCGGCGTTTAGCACCGGCAGGAGGACTCGCAAGTCCTGGAGGCGGAAAAACTCGCGGCGGGTCATAGCAGGTGCACTAATGCGATCACGTGCCGCGTTTTATTCGTTGCAATTTCATTTCGCACCGCATCGGCATCGAGTTTCGTGCCGATATCTCCGTCAGTCCCATTTCCCTATGTTTATTACGCTAAATCGAGGAGTTACTGTGCCCGGCTTTTTTCCACATGCGATCTGAAAATTTTAGATTTATGATAAGATTGTAATGGCTCGGCCCGAATGAATAATGCACTCCCTGTGGACATCCGTATGGAGCAGAAACCGGCACAGAAGGGCGTCTGTTACATGGGGGCAAAAGTCCTCAGCAGGTTCCACCGGGCATGACAGCAAATAAATCGAGCGCCAATGGTTTACTCTTCTATGGGTGCTGGCTAACTAAATTACAACTACATTTACTGCCTCGTGAAATATCTCCATACACACTTTTGTGTATTTACATCCTCTCAAATCGAGGCAATAACTTTGATTATTTGAACACACATTTTAAACTCACCAAGTTTGAGCTTAAAATTCTTACAACAGTAAAGTTCTACACACAGCCACCAAACTAAGAAGTAACTTCTTTATAATTAAAGATGGATATTCGCTTAAGACGATATGCTTGTTATGAATATCATAGACAACAAGTTTATAAAATAATTGAATCGGAGAGTGAACGTACTGTACCCACATCTACAAAGTAACCATGTTAAGAATAACGTAACTATTTAAATTAAAAAATATATATATATATTTTAAAGATTGATCGATGTGGCTTTTATTTGTTGAAAATTCATAATTACTAATGTATGAAATAAAGTTACGCACTTTTTAAAAAATTTCAAAATTAAAAAAAAGTGTGTAACTTTATTTCATACATTAGTATATTTTAAAGTATTGGGCAGTTGTAGTTTTTTAAACTTATGTATAATATAGTAAAATCGGATTTATCAACAAATATATATAAAAAAAGATATTTGCAATGTAACTGAACACATCACTGTAATTTTATTTTAATTTGAGTTACTTAGACAGTTTGTAACCCTTAAATAAGTTACTCCGCCGGAGTCGGGAGCTTAAAATTTAAGGGTCCTTACGGTGTTTCAAGTAACCTTAAGATGGCGGTGCAATGGTTTTTCGAGGAACCTTAAAATTTTAAGTATCCTTAATGCATACGGTGCAATAGTGAGTCTTGTGCACGGTTCATATCCCTTAACATCCCTTAACAGGTAAAACACACTTACGTCGCTATGTTTAGAAGCCTCGATAATGTTTTAATATTTTAAACCTGCAATTTAAAAAAAAACAGTGAAAATCGATTCTATTCTGGGAATCGCCGGCCCAATTTTGTTGCCATTCTCTACTCATCTATATGCATGATATGATTTTTATTTCGCGAAAATTTCAGTTTTGCTCGTGCTATTTGCAATTTCTGCGTAACTTTAAAAGCATAAAAATAATTCGCATAAAACTGATCGGGTGTAATGTTTTTATTATTATAATCAACTTCATTATTCTACTCGTAGGGTGTTGAAAGTTTTCCAGTTTATCTTTTACCTAATTAGTTTAGTAAAATTATTAGTGAGTAAATGTTTTTACTTTTACTTTTTTTATTTTTAAATTTTCAGATAACTTTTACTGGTCAACTCGGAAAGTTAATAACTCGATTTTCTCACTTAATTTACACATACCCGTTGTCAAATTTTCTGAGGATTTATCTTTAGTGATACTGTATACCGATCTGGCATAAAATTTTCAAAGTATCCTTAGATAAATTTTCAGAAATTTCAGTGACTGATAACTCATACCGGGAAAGTTAAAATCTCGATTTTCTCACTTAATTTACACATAGCCGTTGTCAAATTTTCAGAGGATTTATCTTTAGGGATACTGTATACAGATCTGGCATAAAATTTTGCAAAATATCCATTAGATACATTTTCAGAAATTTCAGTGACAGATTACTGATACTGATCAATCGCAAAGTTAACTACTCGATTTTCTCACTTATTTGAGACATGCTAGTGGTCAAATTTTTAGACGATATATCTTCAGGCATACTGTATACAGATCTGGCAAAAAAAATTCAAAATATGCTATTAGAATTTTTTTCTGAAATTTCAGTGGTCAACTCGGAAAGTTAATAATTCGATTTTCTCATTTAATTTACACATACCCGTTATCAAATTTTCTGAGGATTTATCTTTAGTGATACTGTATACCGATCTGGCATAAAATTTTCAAAGTATCCTTAGATAAACTTTCAGAAATTTCAGTGACAGATTACTTATACTGGTCAACTCGGAAAGTTAACTCTCGATTTTCTTACTTATTTGAGACATACTAGTGGTCAAATTTTTAGACGATTTATCTCCAGCAATACTGAATACAGATCTGACATAAGTTTTTCAAAATATTCTTTAGATAATTTTTTTTATAAATTTGTGACAGATTACTTATACTGGTCAACTCGGAAAGTTAATTGCTCAATTTTCTCACTTAATTTACACATACCCATCGTCAAATTTTCAGAGGATTTATCTTTAGGGATACTGTATACAGATCTGGCATAAAATTTTGCAAAATATCCATTAGATAAATTTTCAGAAATTTCAGCGACAGATTACTAAACTCGGAAAGTTAACTACTCGATTTTCTCACTTATTTGAGACATGCTAATGGTCAAATTTTCAAACGACTTATCTTCAGGCATACTGTATACAGATCTGGCATAAAATTTTCAAAATTTCCATCAGAAAATTTTTCAGAAATTTCAGTGATGGATAACTTATACTGGTCAACTCGGAAAGTTAACTACTCGATTTTCTCACTTATTTGAGACATACTAGTGGTCAAATTTTCAGGCGTTTTATCTTCAGGCATACAATATACAGATCTGGCATAAAATTTTCAAAATATCCATTAGATAAATTTTCAGAAATTTCAGTGACAATTACTGATACTGGTAAATCGGAAAGTTAACTACTCGATTTTCTCACTTATTTGAGGCATACTAGTGGTCAAATTTTCTGACGATTTATCTTCAGGCATACTGTATACAGATCTGGTATAAATTTTTCAAAATATCCATTAGATAAATTTTCAGAAATTTGAGTGACAGATAACTCAAACCGGCCAACTCGGAAAGTTAATAACTCAATTTTCTCACCAAATTTAAACATACGCATTGTCAAGTTTTCAGATGATTTATCTTGAGGGATACTGTATACAGATCTGGTATAAAAGTTTGGAAATATCCATTAGATACATTTTCAGAAATTTCAGTGACAGATAACTTATACTGGTCTACTCGGAAAGTTAATAGCTCGATTTTCTCACTTATTTGAGACATACTAGTGGTCAAATTTTCAGACGATTTATCTTCAGGCATACTGTATACCGATCTGTCATAAAATTTTCAAAATATCCAATAGATAAATTTTCAGAAATTTCAGTGACATATAAATCATACCGGGAAAGTTAAAATCTCGATTTTCGCACTTAATTTGCACATAAATGTTGTCAAATTTTCAGAGGATTTATCTTTAGGGATACTGTATACAGATCTGGCATAAAATTTTCAAAATATGCATTACATAAATTTTCAGAAATTTCAGTGCCTTATACTGGTCAACTCGGAAAGTTAATTACTCGATTTTATTACTTAATTTCTACATACCCATTGTGAAATTTTCAGAGGATTTATCTTCAGGTATACTGTATACAGATCTGGCATAAAATTTTCAAAATATGCATTATATAAATTTTCAAAAATTTCAGTGACAGATAACTTAAAATTATATTTATCAATATTATATTATATTCAAATTCTTGTTTTTGGACTTGAAGGTTTAAATCCTTTGAAGAAGTCATCTAAAGTTTAGATGATTAGATGGTTTAGATTCTAAACCATGGTAAACGTATAAACGTGAGTTTTCCCAAACTTTTATACGTAAACGTGTCCAGTAGAATTCGTTTTCATTTCAAGGATCTTGTAGAGATTCTAAATTATTTTAAAACTATTTTGCATTAGCAAGTCGTGTACTTGCGTGTTTAGTTTTTGGACTTGAGGAGTAGAATATTTTGAAGATGTATATGGCACACGTTTGGACATAGGGTCAAGTGGTGTAAAAATGAGACAATTTTGAAAACTATTCATTTTTCAGCATTTTAATTTACGAAAAACTTGGTTAAAAATATGCATCTTGTGCATATTTGTGTAGGGAATAATACTCTATAAATAATTTTAGCATATTTAAATGTTTCTTGGAAAAAAAAATAATGTGTATCATTTTTAACCTGCTTTTCAATGAGACATGCTTGGGCAAAAATAAGACATGTTTTAAGGTGAACAAGTAAGCTCATTTGTTATTTATTATTAGTGGGGTGAAAATGGTTCACTTAAGTAAAAACATGAGACATTATTTACACAAATATTTTTATTATTCTAGCGAAAAAACTTGTAAATGAACAACAATATATAAATTCTGAACAGAAAAGCATTTGAAAACAAATATACAAATTAAAACTAACCCTTAAAATACTAATACAAATAATGTGACTTAGTTTACGTTATATTTTTTGGAATTTATTCCAAATACCAGCTGTTGGGAGACTCTAGAAGTCCCTCCATGAAGCATTGGAGCAGGTAATTTCATGACATCTTCCCTAGCTAATTCGAATTTTTCCAGAAGTGCCTTGTGTTTCTATTTTTTTGACTTGAGGATTTGAATCCTTTGAAGATGTCATCCAAACTAGGGTAAACGTATTGGACATCTGTTATTTTTTTCAAAAATTTCTTAAGAAAACGTTTCTAGTGGAATTCGTTTCTCGAGAAGATCTTGTAGAAATTCTAAATTATTTTAAGAGACCATTTTGCATTAGCAGTAGTGTACTTATGTTTCTATTTTTTGACTTGAGGACTTGAATCCTTTGAAGATGTCATCCAAACTAGGGTGAACGTATTGTACATCTGTGATTATGTCAAAAATTTTGGAAGAAAACGTTTCTAGTAGAATTCGTTTCTCGAGAAGATCTTGTAGAAATTGTTTTAAGAGGGTATTTTGCATTAGCAGTCGCGTTCTCAGTTGTTCTACTTTCTTGTGCCGTATGCTTTCTATTTTTCATATTATTTATGATGGTGGTCGTTTTGCTTATTTCTAGGATTTTGGTCGGATGTAATTTAATTATTAGCAAATCAATTCCCGACGCTAACCTATAATTTATACGTTAGAACCAGATGTTGTGGTAGTCGTTCTAAATTATGTAGAACACGGATCCATAAAACTAGTTACTCCACATTTTGCATATTCATATATGCAATATTAGATACGCACATATTTATTGTTATTAGTTTCAATAATGACTTCCTATGCGTTTGCCGCGTTCCATGTTAATTTTGATGTGCCTCTTCGCGCCAGCAATTTCCACTCCACCCACAGACGACATATTGTGCATATCTTGAAAAATGTACAATAGACGCAACAGGTTTGAATCGATATCCAAACACGTGCAGAAGATCCGCACCTACGCTGCCATCTCTTACCAGTCCCAATTCCCCGAGATAAACAATGAAATCGGGGCACTTTTTGGCGAAGGAGCGGATTTAGATGAGACAAAAAGCGAGGTGCTGTTGTGTGGCTGAGCGAGTCCTGTGGCACGCGGCGTGTACACAATGCGGTCGGTCTCGGAGACAATTCGTTTCGGATGATTACAGGAAAGGCAGGTGCATGTTCTGCATCGAAAAACTTCTAAATAGGTGACGATTTGTAATTGGAAATCTGTGATCGGGGAGCTGCCCGTTTTCGGCTCCGCAGACTCTCCGCCGTTACGCGTACACGGTTTCCTCGGTCCGCTTGGCCGCGAGAACATCTGCCTTACAATCAGTACACCACCACCAGCCTTAATCAATTTCGTATTGCGGATACATAAATATTAATTAATAAACCAGGAAACTCTCCAAGCGCAGGCGTACATTCGCTGCATAAATTTCCACACATTAAAATTTCCCAATTAGGCACGAAATGAAAATAAACGGAATTATGTAATGTGTCGAGATTGGATCGGTGAGCAGCATCCCTCTTAATTGATGTGCAATATATCTCCCTTACCCCGAAATGTATCGCCAGTAGGGTGGATACGGTTCACTCCCAGTACATCTTAATAGTGGATGCACAACGCACCAAATCCATTGTACGCCTTGGTAATGATGCGTAAAACACGTCAAATTTCCATGAGCACACATGCATGGTCAATGATAGGGACCCTCAATTCCATCCAAGCACTCCATTTATACTCCGTACCACTGCACATCCAAAACACGAGAACCCATGTTACTAAGTTAATTGGATAAAAACACAATCAATTACTCGTATTAATTCCACCAATAAATCCACAGAGACGAATTTCCCAGGTGTGCGAGATCACTCCCTGGCGACGGTAATTTTCCGCGGTATCAGAAATAGCCGTTACACAAACACGCAATTTATTAATATCATCCATTATTTTATCAGCTATTATCCTCCCAGACTCACAATTTCGTCCATATTCGTGCCTTCCGCATCAATGCTTTCCCGTGAAATCCATGACATTCGCATTACTTGACCAAGTTTTACAGTTCAGCCTCGAAATACACCGATCCACATTGTAGCCACACTAAACGCTTCAAATACAATAAAATAAAATGTGCATGCAGATTAAGGCCACTGGTCACAGTTTTCGACACCATCACCACCAAATTTAAAAACAATTCGATCGTACATCATTCAATACTAGTAATTCGCATTATTCGTCATCAAAATCTTGACCAAGGAAAGAAATGATTCCAAGGATAATCATCTAAGGATGCTTAAAGTGTAACAGCATTATTTTTTATCACTTGCGTCGCAAATAACCACATAATGACAGAAAAACTTGTGAATTCGGTTTTTCAATTTCCCAATTTGCACAAAATCGTTCAATAATTGATAGCTTTCCTGCAGATTTCCTAAAAACATTGGTAGTCTGAATTTTAATCTTGTTAATTTATGAGGGTAGATTTTTATATTATCTACCTAGCCACGAAGTAAACAAATGAAGCTCGCATTTTTTTGTCAAGTATCAATGACATTTTGAAGCATATCGACCAAGTTTGGTTTAGATTCAAATATTTGTATTGTTTTTATAAGGCATTACCTAACAAAAAATTTAGCTTGAACATAGAAGCGTGATCAATATCTTGACCAAGGAAAGAAGTGATTCCAAGGATATTCATGTACGGATGCTTAAAGTGTAACAGCATTATTTTTTTATCATTTGCCTCGAAAATAACCACATATTAACAGAAAAACTTGTGAATTAAGTGTTTCAATTTCTAAATTTGCACAAAATCGTTCAATAATTGATAGCTTTACTGCAGATTTCCAAAAAAACATTGCTTGTCTAATTTTTAATCTTGTTAATTTATGAGGGTAGATTTTTATATTTACCTAGCCACGAAGGAAACAAGTGAAGATCTTGTTTCAAGTTTTCAAGCATCCAAGTTTGGTTCAGATTCAAAGAGTTGTATTGTTTTTATAAGGCCTAACCTAACCTAACCTAACCTAATAAAAAATGAGTGAAATTTAGCCGGAACAGAAAAGCATGAGCAAAATCTTGATAAATGAAAGAAATGGTTCCCCATTCATAGGCCCATATAAGACACATACTTTGAGCGCTCGTCTATTCTCGTATTCCCACAACTCTCCGAGTTATAGCGTTTTTCATGAAAAAAGTACGCCTTTTTTGGAAAATATCTCGCTTTTCTTAAGGCCACCCTAGACAAACCCACTATGGCTCATGGTGCTTGTATTTGGGCTTTCTACGACTCTACTACGACTTTCTACGACGAGATGACAAAAAACGCGATATTTTCGAAAATTTCGAAAATTGAAACGTCTTCGTTAGTATATCAAGTGTGGTCTTGTATAGACCGTTGGGCTCACCTGTATCTTACAGCTGTTTGATTTGTAATGTAAAAATTTAACATTTCTACATAATGTAATGTAAATGAAATTTAGATATCAAAAGTTTTATAGCGAAATCAAGAATTGAAAATAATTTGTTATCACGTATTGTTTTCATCAACGACCTCCAAATATAATAAATATTTGAAAACTACTAATGAGACTATTAGTGATTGAGACTATATAGAGACTGTATATCAGGCTATATAGTATTATTAAACTACAATTTTTATTCGAATAAAAACATACATATTATATTAAATTTCATAAGTATGGCAATTCTTGAATAATGAATAAGGGTGTTGTCATTAGATTTAGAACAATAGTAAATACTTTTTATAGTAAACAATAATAAAAATATTAATAAGTGTCTCCACCGCAGTTCATGAAGCAACATTTTTTGAAATTATCTTTTTGCACATACTTTAACTTATTACGATTTTTTCAATAAATTTGGAAATGTATTGCATTATTTTTCATCTAGATTGAAATATATCGGTTTTTATTATCTATTCGATTTCTTCATGGAATTATCATGAACTGTTATAAAATGTTAACAAATCAGTTTAAATTATTGATTTTTGCCATTTTTTTTCTGAAATTATTTATAAAATGTTCATATATATATATAATCGATCTTTATTGGGCTATCGACCCCATATGGGGTCTTTCCGCCTTAAAATGTTCTTTTATATATTTAATTAAATATATTTGTTTGAATAATCATAGGGTTATAAGAATAATGCGAGAATTAGTTAATAGATCGCACATTTTTCTTAAGCTATTAATTTTTAAATAAATATTGACCTATTCGATTGCTTCATGGAATTATCATGAACGGTTATAAAATGTTAACAAATCCGTTTAATATATGATTTTTGTCAATTTTTTGTCAAATTATTTATATAATTATAACTTTGGCATATTTAATTAAATATATTTGTTTGAATAATCATAGGGTTATTAGAATCGTGCGAGAATTATTTAATAGCTTTCTATAAAATTATTAAAAAAAATAAAAATAAAATATAAAATTTATATTTATAAATTTCTATAAATTTCTGAAATAATTGCTGTGAAATTTAATTGCCATCCCAATTTTTCATTCAAAACAATGTTCTACAATTCTGTTATAAGTAATGGATGTTGAAATATTTTGTGCTATTCACATCAGATAGTTTTTTTTTATTCAGGCTTATTATGGCTAATTTCTAAGAATTCTATGTCACATTCTTAATTTCGTTAATAATCATTTATTAATAATAACATTATTAATATTATATAATATTTATAGTTGAGGGTAAATATTATAGTTTGGTCGGAGCATAAACCGAAAACAATAGATTAATAATCAGAGCCTTAACTGGTTATGCTTACCGGGCTTAAATTTTATTATCCTATTGTATATCGCAATACCGTATAAAATTATACACCTGCCTCTGTACATATATGATAACCATACCCGGCAATATATTGCAAACCATCAACTACACAGCAATTAAGTTATAATGATGTGTCCTTTACCTTGCATTTACTTAAGTACTACCGTGATATATTCATGATTAATGAAGTGTTCTCTCTTTGCCTAATTAAAATCGTCACAGTCTCTACGGAATTGTGAAGACGGTCAACTGGACGGTTAATAATACACGTCTTACATAACGATCATTCGCCTTGAAGATTTCACTATGCAATTATATCCGATATCTTACATAATTCATAGATGATATATTAACAAAATCTAGTTGGCATAGTTAATGGGATACTTATCCGATCATAAAGTGCTTCCACTGATGAATTCATATTTGAAACAAATTTAAATTAGATGCATTAAAGTAAGTACATTTTTGGACTACATTTAAAAATGAACGTGAATAAAATAATTTCTGTACAACTACAAAAATATTTAAAAAAAATTCAGAAGCATTTTTTAGAAATAAATCATTACATGGTTTTATTCCAAGTAAAATTAATTGTTTTTCTAGTTCCTGTTTTGCTGTATGACACTTTCCAACTCTCTGATTGTTTTCTTGTAAACTTCTTCTGTTATTGTATGGCCATTTTCCATACAATCAATCAGTACGATTCCTTCTGCATTCCATATAATCAATCAATAAGTTTCTTTCTGTATCCCAAAACACCATCGCCATTCGTTTTTCGAACGAAATTTGTAATCTTGCCTTCTTTGGTGGTGGAAATCCCTTGCTGAACCACAGCATGGGGAAATATAGCCCTTTTTCATATAATCAATAAGTGAGATTCCTTCTGTATCCCAAAACACCATCGCCATCAGTTTTTCGGAGGAATGTTGTGATCTTGCTTTGGTGGTGGAGATCCCTTGCGGAACCACAGCATGGGTAAGCTGTAAGAGAATTATGTAAATATCATAAACATTAGAAAATGTATAAAAATATAATAATATATATATAATATAATATAATATATAAATATATAACTTAGGCCATGGCTTTAAAGTAGGACAGCAAAAAAATATATAGTAAACCAACGAAGTAAAAAATCTATTCATAATTCTCAAGAAAGTTGCGGAATTGCAGAAGACGAAACTAGATAAGTTGAGTGCATATTCAATAAAAAACTTATGAAAAATATGTAATTTCACGTTCACTATTTAGTAATATTTTATCGTCGATTAACCCTTTAAATAAAAACTTAAATAAAAATGTTTTCTATAAAACCTTTTTTTCTGGAAGTATAAAAGTCTACAGAATTACATTTAAATCTTTAGTTTCGAAATTATATTACGTCCTGAAATAGGATGGTAACAAGTGTTGACCTAATAAAGCTCATAAAAGTGATTGGGATGAATCTATTGCATTTGACAGAAAAGGTTTGGTTAGGAAAGGATCAAGTTTGGTTAGAAAGTATCAAGTTTGTCTAGAAAACTATTTTATTAGGTAGAAAATATTATAAACAAACAACTTATTTAGTATGGTACGGAATAAAACATTGCTTGCACGAGGTTACTGTACACAAAAAAGTTAATGGCTTATCCATCTGGATAACACGGGCCATTTTATGAAAACCAGAGAAAAGTCAAAGATGAAAAACTATGCAAATCAAGCATAGTTTTTCTTGACATCATCTTTGATTTTTCTCTGGTTTTCATAAAATGGCCCGTGTTATCCAGATGGATTTATACCATTAAAGTAAAAATAAAACTATAAAAAAACGTTCATTTTGGATGGCCGCAGTTGTACGTCCGTAAGTTTTCATCTCTTAGATTTCCGCCGCTTCTCTATTATTACGCCAGAAGATAATCTGGAAGCTTCTTCCATATTACCAGTTTTATGTGCGACAAATACGATTTTCTCCGCAACTCTTTCAAATTATTGACGTCTGATGTGTAAGTATGATTTGATTGAAGTGTGCCTAACATGGAAAATGTAGTATCATTTCACAATCTAATAACCTGACGTTCGAGAAATTTGCGAACCAAGAGTTCTGAAGTGAATTGAAGTTCAAATTAATAAGTTTTTAAATCTTTAGTTTTTAAGTGAAGTTTATGGGAATCGTAAATTCTTGGATCATTTCTAGGATCGCAACTTCTTCGAACATCAGTTTATCAGACTTTTATTAGTGACTATTATTACTGACTTTATTTTATTAGAAACTATTGTTTGTGAAGTTTATGGGAATCGTAAATTCTTGGATCATTTCTAGGATCGCAACTTGTTCGAACATCAGTTTATTAGACTTTTTAGACTTTCGACATGCTGTTGCTACTAGTTATATGAATTAGGGAGTGTACGCTGGCATACAACAATATTCAAAAAATCGCGTGTTTTTGATGATATAATCCGGATGGTTGCGACCGTTACTACATGGTAATCCATATTGAAACACGGACAAAATAACTTTTTCGCAAAAAATACGCAAACTTTGGCACACTTTAATCAAACATACTTACACAGCAGACGTGAATAATTTGAAAGAGTTGCGGAGAAAAACGTATTTGTCGCACAAAAACTAGTGATTTGTGGAAGAAGCTTCCAGATTATCTTCTGGCGTAATTATAGGGAAGCCGCTGAAATCTAAGAAAAGAAAACTTTCGGACGTACCTTCCACATGGCGTAAAGTTTCGCCGTGTTCTTACATAAGAACACTTCATGAATTGGCATACATTCACAGCTTGTACAGCTTGTACACGTTCACCAAGTTTGTATTCATTGGATAATAGTCCTTTGTGCAATAGGCAGTCTTTTCCGTGACACTTTGTAGCAAATCTGATCAATAAAAGGACGATATGAATTGGTATACAGAAGAAATAATATTCCGAATGGTTGTGACCACAAGGTAGTCCATATTTAAACATGGAAATAACACAATTTCGCATAAAATACTATTACACAAACTTTGGCGCACTTCAATCAAATCATACTTACACAGCAGACGTCAATATTTTGAAAGAGTTGCAGAGAAAAACGTATTTATTGCACAAGGAACTAGTGTTGAAAGACACTAATGTGGAACTAATGTGGAAGAAGCGTCCAGATTATCTTCTGGCGTAATTATAGAGAAGCCTCGGGAATCTAAGAAAAGAACATTTTCGGACGTACCTTCCACATAGCGTAAAGTTGCGCCGTCTTACATAAAAACACTTCATGAATTGGCATACATTCACAGCTTGTATACGTTCACCAAGTTTGTATTCATTGAATAATAGTCCTTTGTGCAATAGGCAGTCTTTTCCGCGACACTTTGTAGCAAATTTGATCAATGAAAGGACGATATGAATTGGCATACAGAAGAAGTAATAGTCCGGATGGTTGCGACCGTACTACATGGTAATCCATATTTAAACACGGAAGAAACGCAATTTCGCATAAAATACTATTAAACAAACTTTGGCACAATTCAATCAAATCATACTTACGCAGCAGATGTCAATAATTTGAAAGAGTTGCGGAGAAAATATGTTGCACAAGAAACTAGTAAGCGTTCAGATTATCTTCTGGCGTAATTATAGAGAAGCCGCGGAACTCTAAGAAAAGAAAACTTGCGTTTGTTCTGATATAGGAATGTTAGTATAAAATGGGTTAAGAGTGAAGGATGTAGTATACACGAAATTTAATTAAATTTGATGATTTGACGCTATAATTTGTATTGAACTATTATAGTATAGCCGGCAGTAAGTTTCGTTAGGTGTGAATGTGTTTCTGGGGTTGTTTTTTTGTGGTTGTTGTGGGATTGATCGTTGCCCACCCAAAATTATCCACCTCCTGGCATTCACGGTGGGGTAACAGAACCCAGGTCCCACTAGGGAGCCTCTATTCTATTTACCCCCCACGGCGATCACCCTACGATCCTGAACATAATCACTTAATAGTGCATCTGCATACACTCGATCAACGTTATTTATCGGCTTATTGGGATGTGTCCGAATGTCGGCTCGCTCGGAATCAGTGCGGCACTCTCCTTTTTTGTCGTTAATGTGTTAAATAAACGATGAGCGGTAATGATTGATTTTATAGTAAAACGCGCGCGTCCGCGAGGCCGGCTCTGCGGCGCGCTAGCTGAGTTAAGAATGGCGCTGTCCCTATATAGAGCGTGGGAAGAAACAAGATTCCGCGATCACATCTGTGGAAAAACTGGTGGAAGGAATCTGCCACCTAATGCAGAATTAGTGTCGGGAAACGTGCATTGCTAAATTAAATGTGGTTTACGTACGTACGCTGCCGTGTTTTATCCGGCCGGTGCTGTGCACACCGGAATGCGCGCAACATTCCGCCTGCTAATTATCTTAATTCGCGCATTTCTTCGCGATCGACTCCTTCCCGATACCCGATCAATCCCCCGTTGGACGATTAAATCAAACAACAATGCCGACGGGTCGCGCCGTACTCTTGTACGGACCGTCCGCATCGTCGGCATCAACCTGCAATCATCCCGACTGATCATTAACAATTGATCAGAACTTATCAGCACCAGCTCCTCCTACACACTAATCGCCCAATCCGCACTGCCCCACGTCTTCGTGTGTTAAATCGAGCTTAATGTAAAATCAGGAAGCGACTCGATCCCCCTGAAAAGTACCTAGCAAGAGTTCCCTCTTAGGGGTTGATCTTCACCATTATATCTCTGGGCACGGAAACACAAACGCCATTTTATCTGCCTCGCTATAGATCCTAATAAATTCCCCAAATGCACGCGTCCATTATTTTTCCCCAAATTAACAATACGAATTGACGTCTGTTGCATTGGCAATATTAAAATTACCGAAGTGCGCAGCTCTCGTTAGTTGAATGCATTAGCTGACAGTATGTTGGTAGTGCTTATCTGTGAAACACGGACAAAAACACGCAACACATGTAAATATTGTATTCATTGTTCTACCTTATAAATACTCGTCATTTTTAATAACTATAAATCGCAAAAACTTGAAGCAATTCTGCAACATTTTCAATACGATTATCAACATCTAAAAGACGAAAATTAAAAGAATTTCCATCATTTAAGGGAATTATATAAATAAAGTTGCTTTAAATAAAGCATGAGGTAAAAGCTAAATTAGATGCTCATAGAATTTAATACAATTATACATAACGCTTTTATATATTTATGTTTTGGAATACTGTGTTCAATACCCTGCTGTATGTATTTGTGTTCGAATAATATTTAATGATTACATAAAATTTTGCGTAAATGTACATTGCCACAAAGTTAATCTGCAATTCTGTTTGAAATATTCTCGGCAGCTTTACACTTCAAATTAAAAATAATTCTTAAAGCTCGTGGATCACACGTAACACGTCAGTGCGAGCTTTTTTACTGAAATAATGCATTATCCTTTACAAGTAATATAGCCATGTTGAATCTTACTAAAGAAATTGTTACTGCTGAAGAAGGTTGTACATTATACAGGGTGTCTCCTAAAAAACGCCGCTGGACATATTTCTCCTTTATTTATTTGCCGATTTCAATAAAGCAAATACAAGAATAAATGGCTCCACATGTTCTACAAAGGGGCCCTAATTTTTTGCACAATCAACTTTCATTTCAGCGATAGTCAACTTTTTTTTTCAAATTGTTACATATATTTTCTTTTTTTTTCTGGTAGACATAATTTTTCTGAATCTAAAGATGTATAACAAGTTGGCTTTGATAGAATATTCGTTACAGAAACGAAAATAAATAAATCATAATATAAAATAAAAATATTTTACCAGTAAGTACTAAATATAACCAACTTAATAAATATTAACAGAATAAAAATATGGTGGTTGTCATTTAAACAAAAATAATTATGATGTCATTGTGCAGACACCAATGATGACATTTTAAACACTAAAGAAGACCAGTTTGAGTGATTTGTTAAAAACATAAAATACAGCTGTATTATTTTTTTTAAATACTTCTAGTAATTTTCTTAAGTCTCGTCGCTTTAATAAAATCTCTGACAGTTTTATCTTTTTCATTTGCCATATTTTTCGAATGTTTTCTGTTTGCAACTCAGCCATTCACTTATGTAACATCAATGTAATATGTAATATGTAATATCAATGTAATATGTAATATGTAATATCAATGTAATATGTAATATGTAATATCTTATGTAATATCAATGTGGAAAATAATGTGTCAACTCAACAATTTATCTTAATGGAAGATGACATAATGACATCTTTAGTTGTTGTCACCTATGAAATAAACGAATGTCAAGTAGCTGTCAAAGATCTTGTACAAGAAATGTAGGTGTCAAGGATCTTGTACAAGAACTGTAGCTGTCAAGGATATTGTACAAGAACTGTAGCTCTCAAGGATCTTGTACAAGAACTGTAGCTGTCAAGGATCTTGTACAAGAACTGTAGCTGTCAAGGATCTTGTAAAAGAACTGTAGCTATCAAGGATCTTGTACAAGAACTGTAGCTGTCAAGGATCTTGTACAAGAACTGTAGCTGTCAAGGATCTTGTACAAGCACTATAGCTGTCAAGGAACTTGTACAAGATCTATGTATGGATTTTTCAAAAAAAAAACGTAACGAGTTTTTCAAATAGTTTTCAACAGTCAAGAATTTATAATCATTTCATTCTATCAGCATCATTTCTATGTAAACACTATTTACTAACTTTTAAAATCTAAAGGTTCCCAAGTTCCAAGTACTGTAGCTGTCAAGGATTTAATAAAAGACTGTAGCTGTCAAGGATTTTGTAAAAGACTGTAGCTGTCAGGATTTTGTAAAAGACTGTAGCTGTTACATATATAACTGGTAATTTTTGGATAAACATTAAACATTATATTAGATTATTTACATTATATTATGTTACATGAATTTGTTATGTATTTGCGAAATCTTTCCGCTCTCTTCTGTTCTTTGGCAGTTCCCTTGCTTGTTTCAGTGTCTTCTATCTGTTGTTTATTATTTCTTCTATTTTGTTGTCCCACTCTTGTCTTGTTCTACCTCTCTCTCTCTTTTGTTTCTTGTTCTTGCTTCCTAAATTTGTTTTGTTTGATTTGTGTTTTTCATCCTAATTAGATGGAGGATTAACAGAAGTAATTCATCAATTGATATTATTCTTATACACTTATTTTCCACTTATTTTCAGAGAATGCTTCTAAGTATAGTGTAAATAATGATAAACTTAAACAAGCTGCAACACAGGATTATTTATTTGAAGTCGCAGTCTTAACTCACTACGCCACACGGGCTCCGCAATATTATTTATGTGTAGCAGCAATGATTTATCAAGACGCAGTGTGCATTATGAATACGTATGAAGCCTTTATGGTGTAGTGAGTTTAGGCTTCGACTTAAGTTATTGTCGGCGGTTAGATTTTCCCAAGAGTAACATTGAAATTGTTCAATTTCCTCCATATGTGAAAATTTTCTTTAGTACATTCTAATAAATTGATAATCTTTCGCTACAAATGAGGCGAAATAAAGATTATTATTATTAATAAATTGATAATAGGCTGTCGAAACCGATGCGTTAAATCAAATAGAATTAGTTTACGGGTTGACATTTTTCCACGTACGCCATACAAGACACCTGCGAATTTCGCTTTGTGATAAACACTGTGTAGTGTTTATCACAAAGCAAAATACGCACGTGCATATGTCCCGGTGCCAATCTTGAATATAATTGTACTTTATGAACATATTTGTATTACTGCAAGTACCTAACAAACAAAATAAAGTTAGGGTCTCGTTTCAAAAAAGTATTTTTTTTCATAATCGTACATTTTAAACAGATTTGCAACAGAAGTACATTACTGTACTGCGAGGCATAATCGAAAGTATCAATATATACAAGGCCCTAGTGGCGATGATAAATCAATATGGCAATGGTATTACCATATAATGGCAAATGATAATAGTATAAACCAAAAAAGCAAAATTGGCTTACTCGTAATGGCAATTAGTTGTAGCAGTGAAAATGTTACTCGCTGGTATTGCCATATAATGGAAAATGGTAATAGTATAAACCAAAAAAGCAAAATTGGCTTACTCGTAATGGTAATTACTTACAGCAGTGAAAATGTTACACGCCGGTATTGCCATATAATGGCAAATGGTAATAGTATAAACCAAAAAAGCAAAATTGGCTTACTCGTAATAGTAATTAGTTATAGCAGTGAAAATGTTACACGCCCTTAAATTACTAAACACATAATGAAATGGCAAATTTCGAAAAATGAGCCCTTTTCGAAATTTGTAATTCAAAATCTCCGAAAATTAATTTTGTTACATCGAATAAGAAATGATATTTGATGTTCGGTGAATTTTAATACATATCCGAAAATAATTTCAGAAAAACTCTGCTAGGCAAATAAATTCAAAATACGTGATAATATACAATTTATTGCAAAATTTTTATATTTTTTAGTGTTTGTAAATATTTCATTGAGTTTTAAATGCTGCAAAAACATGATTCAAAAATGCAGTGTTTATTTCCAAATGTTCTTTGTATTTCATGATATTTGATGTTCGATGAATTATAATACATATCCGAAAATAATTTCAGAAAAACTCTGCAAGACAAATAAATTCAAAATACATGATAATATACAATTTATTGCTAAATTATTATATTTTTTAGTGTTTGTAAATATTTGATTGAGTTTTAAATGCTGCAAAAACATGATTCAAAAATGCAGTGTTTATTTTCAAATTTGCTTTGTATTTAGTGAATCTTATTGAAAAAAGTTATTAGCAGTTTGGCAAATTTGCTTTGTATTTAGTTAATCTTACTGAATTTTGTTAATATTTCAAACGGTATCTCCCTAGCATAAATCAAATGAGTTTAAATCAATCAACTTGAGTGTATTAAAAATAAGGAGTTCGTCAAAATTTTAGGTCGAAACTAAATGTAATTTATTTTAAGATAAATTGATTATTCAATACTCTTTAAATGCAAATTAAATGTTACATCGGTAACGTTAGTTGCGAAATAAACATTTATTAAATATTAATCTTATTGAAAAAGGTGATTAGCGAAAAAGTGAAAAAAAGTAAGTTTGATCTTTTAATTATTTTGTTCGATAATATCCAAAAATTATATATTTGTAGCAGCAATCATTGCATCTTAGTATGTAATTTTATTATTTAATGAAATTATATGACAAGATAGCGACTTGATGAAGTATTTTATTCTCTGTTTTAACAGATGTCTATTGACCTTATCGGTTTTTTCGCCTTAGTTTCTATATTTAAATTTAAATACAATGTAAATTTAAAGTACAATTTGTTCTTAATGATCGTAGATGATGTGAGTGCATCAAAAGCAGATGAGCAAAAATATGTGACATGCGAGAATAACGATGTACAAAGGCAACAAATCGAAGTTGTATGCTTAAAGAACTTAATACAAGCAATGCGAACGAAAGGCCTTTAATAATCAATTATTATATACATGGTAGTGCCCTTAAAAGTTTAGATTACAAAACGAGGATAACGACAAGAAACTTATTTTGCTTACTAATGTGCGTCAGCTTAGCAGAAGTTGGTTTTTAAAGGTTCTAAACTTAATAAAATATGTGTGGATAAAATGTATATTAATATGTTTATTAATGTTAATACTTACATACCAGTTTCCATACGTCATAAATACAAGGCAAACATAATACAGTTTAAAATTAGTAAAATTGCTTTAGATTTAATCAATTAATCAAATCAATCTAATTGTTAAGATACAGAATTAGATTAAATAAAACTGATCAAAACAAAACAAAAACTTTAAATAAGTCAAACAAAACAAAAACTTCCAATGATACAAAACAATAACTTAAAAAGTTTTGAAATCTTCCTGTTAAGTATTAAGTGCATATCAGTTTACCTGCATATCAGGACGAAAATTGTCAAAAAAGTATTAAATTTGAAGATCTACAATATCTCGTGTAAAAGTCATTGAGTTCAACATAAAAGTCAGGAGAAAATTGTGCTACGCTGACTTTTCTTATATATCTCTATTTATTGATATCAAGCAGCTCGTGCAAAAACTGGAGCTTGTTTTGTTGTTGATTTTTGCATTAAAATTTAACTTAAAAATAACTTCAAAAATCCCCTAAATTTACCTCAGGCGTTCCAATACTACAATTTTGGGCAATATGTGAACAATGTTATTCGCCAAAATTGAGGCAAAAAGTCTTAATGGTTTCAAGAGGATTTGGAAGTTTGGAAAAACGTTGCTGCAAGACATGGATTTACATTACATGCACATGGCAGAAAAATGTTTCTAAAAATTTCCAATCACGGATCTGAAAATTAATGTCATTTGTTAGTTTTGTTTTACTTTTGATTTTGCGATGTTATTCGCAGCGCAAAATTGTGCCAAAAAGTCTTAATGGTTTCAAGAGGATTTGGAAGTTTGGGAAAAAGCTGCTACAAGACATGGACTTGCATTACATGCACATGGCAGAAAAATGCTGCTAAAAATTTCCAATCACGGATCTAAAAATTAATTTCGTTTATTAATTTTGTTCTACTTTTGAATGTGCTTATCAGAAAAATTAAATTAAATCGTTCAACTTTGTACTTCATCTTTTTAGTGATTATTTAGTTGGTCTACTAACTAGTTACTTGATTATAAACACCAGGCGCATTCACCCAAAACTTATTTTTGCAGTAAAATTTCTCTGCTTGGAAATACCATTCAATACAATCATGTGATGGGTAATCAAATTTAATTGATAATTACTGATTTTTGTCATTAGATTTGATTCTAAATAGACGTCTATTGCAGTTCTTGAAGCTTATTATTGCTGTTCTAGTTAATGAACATGATAAATTGTAATTAGAAATGCATAAATTTTGAAAATTGTTAAAGTATTAATTATTAGTATAATACTTAATTAGTTTAATACTTGCACTAGTAGTATGGGTTTTGGATAAAAAAAAATCTGATATTTTATGTTAACTGATGAATTGGGTACAGATTAGGGATCAATACCGTGTACTGTGATTTGTGGAAATACTGTGTGTTACGAGAGCTTTTGGATATCTGTGAAAATACTTGTGGATTCATGCTTTAATCCTTCACGTAGTAATTTTCACATACATCGACGCAAAGTCTGAACTCGGTGAACAAGTTGCGTGCCGTAAATATAAACAAAACGATGTCAATGCTCGTGGAGTGCTTAATCCCCGGTGACAGTAAAGCATGTTCCTGACACTTAATTCCTGGGCATATTCCCGCCTTCTTTACCATTGTAGTGTCTTAATCGACAACGAGGACCGGCCTTCTGCCCCATGCCATGTCAGCGGGGTATTTGCTGGGTCGAAGTGGGAGATCCACGAACATCACAGTCCTCGAACTGTTCCCAGTGCGGTTACACCTGTGCACCTTCTTGGGCTTCTTCGTAGTGCCCCTCAGTTTCGCGACCTCGTGTCATTGCCGTGCGCCGTGACTACTAAATTTCCGACGCGCATCATGCCGGCGTGCTACTAATTAATCTGTGATCCCTCCTCGGAAAATGCTATTTAAAGGCAAGAGCAGCAGATTGGAGATGGTCATCGAAAAGATACAGTCCAATAAGGAGAACTCGGACACGTCCGATACCAAAACAGGTACACACAAATATAATTAACAGCTTCTCTGCACACTAACTAATTAATATAAAAAATTATTAGGAAGAAACAAACTATTACACGAATTACATGATTTTAATCCAGTCTTATAACAATTAAGTATCAGAGATGTTCTATCAATTAGTTACCAACAAATTTTTGAAATCCAAGAAATTCAGCTTCTCTAATTGTTAAATCTATAAATCTGCATATTGAATTTGGTTATGTAAATGTTTACATATGTTTTCTAAAAAGTTGCTTTTTTTACTTCATATGTGAGAACAGAAACGACAGAACACAAAAGATTTAACTATTCAAATCAGGTGATTTTACCTAAAAAAAATCTGATCCTTTGATAAAATTAGGTTAAACATTTCATAAGTTTCGAGTTTCGATGTTTTCCCGACCAACTGATTATTAAAATTATGAA
Source organism: Othius punctulatus (assembly GCA_951805005.1). NCBI lineage: Eukaryota > Metazoa > Arthropoda > Insecta > Coleoptera > Staphylinidae > Othius > Othius punctulatus. Next base: position 34,777,664 of record OX638147.1, on the reverse strand, counting down.
CACAGAAGATCAGAAAATCTTTGTATCCTATTTGCTGAGCATCAAGTTTAACAGGTTTTAAGCACATCTGTGCGCATAAAGTATTCAGTTTTCCACAAATGTTGAGAATTTAATTCCCCAAGGGCGTTAATGTTAGGGGTTTCAAGCTGAACGAATCGATTGTTCATTTTGGCTGGTCTTCTAGTCCACGATTAGTTGCAATTATTTATAATTAGATACAACACCTTCCTTTGAGAAAGATTTTTTTAACATCAGAAACATTTTTGGATTTTATTGCTGCACTTTCTCTAAAATTTAATACTGCATACGGAAATTCTCCAACAGTCTTTATCACTATTAAATGTCGAAATGCTATTACTTTTATCATCATTATTACGTCTAACAAATTTGCCGTTTTTAATATATATTAATAATAATAATATATAATAATATATGTTATATATTTAATATATTAATATTTTTAATATAAAGTGTTTATGAATATAGCAAAACTGTGTTTATCGAGATAATGTGCCATAAGCCAAATTCTGCCATAAGCTCTGATCCAACACTTAGAACGAAAACCACGTGTTTTCAAAGAGACAGTTTAATCATCAGAATGGTTTTTACCTTTACTACACGGTAGTCCATATTATTGTATTATGTTTGACAGATATCATTGATCCAACTACTTAAAACTTAAACTGTCTCAAAAAACAGAGAACAAAAAACAGAAACAACTTGCTATGTTTTTACCACAAAATATTTATTGATATATCGACATAACGACACTTGAAAATGTCCTTAAAAAGTCGAAACTCAAGTCGTTTTTTATTGTATATGTCGATAAACATTTTGTGGTTAAAGCATAGCAAGTTGTTTCTCTGTTTTTTGAAACAGTTTAAGTTTTAACTAGTTGGATCAATGATATCTGTCAAACATAAGATCAATTACATGATTATTGCTACTAATGTTAACGAGTCTAGCTTATGATTCAAGTATTCGCTGTTTCTGCCTACTTTGAATTATTGCTACAGAGATATAAGCTCAGATCCATCACTTATAACGAAAAGCACGTGTTTTTAAAAAGACAGTTTAAGTTTTAATTTGTTGGATCAAAGATATCTGTCAAACATAACAGACCAATTACATGATTATTGCTACTAATCTTGAATCATAAGCTAGACTCGTTAATATTACTAGCAATCATTCAAAGTAGGCAGAAACAGTAAAAACTTGAATCATAAGCTAATTCAAGTATTTGCTGTTTCTGCCTACTTTGAATTGTTGCTACAGAGCGTTCAAGAAACAAGAAAGTGGTGTCCACTTTTACGATGGATAGTAATAGATGGCACTGTTCAATATGCAAAAAAATCGGTTTAGAAATTATGTATGGCAAGTTTATGTATGCAGACTCAAGTAAGCTTATACATTTGTAAATAAGTCAGAATTGGAATTAAAAAAAATGAAGGTTTTCTGGTACTATTAATACTATACTTTCAACTTTAAATACGGGAACACTGTTCAATATGCAAAATAATTTGGTTTAGAAATTATGTATGGCAAGTTTATGTATGCAGACTGAAGTAAGCTTATACATTTGTAAATAAGTGAGAATTGGAAGATTTAAAAAAATTGAAGGTTTGTAGTCTGGTACTATTAATACTATACTTTCAACTTTAAATACGGGAAATACAAAATCAAAGTACCATTTTATATGTACCTTGAATGATTTTCGACGCACATGAAGATCATTGAACGAATTCAAAAGAAGAAATAATAAATACCACGCAGAAATGCCAAAATTTCACGAACGAATGACCAAATACATATCTGAAAAATTTCAAAATATTTCTGAAAAATCTGAAAATTTGGTCAATATCTGACCAAATGAAACATCTGGTACTGCTATATAAAATTATTATGGTTTATATGGAACGGAATTGCCATTGAAACGTATAGAATATTGGTCAAATTGATAAGATTGCCATTTAAATTTAGAAATTTTCATAGGCAACTGCAAAATTTTGATTGTTAATTAAATATTACGTTAAAAATTATAATGTTTTCGGCACGAATTTGTAAGTCACTGGCAATTGCAAAATATTTACTGGAAAAGACTAAACTTTTTTGAAACTTGTAGAATATTAGTTTAAAATTACGAAATTGAAATTGAAATTTACAAATTTTCATTGGAAATAGCTAATTTTTTTGTTGTAAATTCAAAATTACATTGAAAATTATAATGTTTTCGGCATGAATTTGAAAGTTACTGGAAATTACAAAATATTTACTAGAAAAAACGACAGTTTTATCGAAACAGTTGACAATGATGAAATTGTAATTTATAAATTTTCATTGGCAATTGCGAAATTTTGAATAAATTAAATATTACAGTAAAAATTATAATGTTTTCGGTACGAATTTGAAAGTTACTGGCAATTACGAAATAGTTACTGGAAAAGACGACAGTTTTATTGAAACTTGTAGAATATTGGCCGAAAATGATGAACTTGAAATTGAAATTTACAAACTTTCATTGAATTTCGCGCAATTTGCATTGAAACTTGCAACATTGCTGAAATATTTCTAGTATTGTCACAGCGTAACTTTGCGTCGCATAACAATTGACACTGTTTTGTGATGTTGCCATATATCGCAAATATTTTATGTCAAGAGTTCCATCTATTGGCACTAATTGGAAAAGTGGACGCCACTTTCTTGAACGCACTGTAGTTTAAGATATTCATTAATAATTTAATTAATGAAACATTTATATCTTAAATAATTTTTCAAACCCACATTCATGAAAAACACTCATGTAGTTTAGGATATTCATTAATAATATCATTAATGAAACATTTATATCTTCAATTTTTCCAACCCACATTCATGAAAATAGATGCTTAATATTTGTCTTCATTCTTTATTATACTATTCCTTATAACCATTTCTTGTTGTGCACCTCGAAAATATCCGTTTATTAAAGATGTAATTTTGAATGGATTTTTGTGAAGCTTTAAAACGCGATCTTTCATGCTTTTCCTACTAAATATCTTCATCATTGATTGAAAATCTGCCAACAGCAGCAGATTTAACAACAAATTATTCGATAATAGTATTCGTACTATTAATAGTATTTGTATTAGTACTAGTATTCGTACTAGTACTAGTATTCGTACTAGTCTAGTATTCGTACTAGTATTCGATACTAGTTTGCATATTGCTAATCTATTTAGTACCTGGAAGGTTGACAAGTCTTTAAAAATCATCTGTGGCTGTAAATATTTTCAGGCTGCTGACTTCTTTCAAATTTTGCTGAAACCAATATTGCTAATTCTTCTTGCTTCTTGCTAATTTATTTGTACGTAATTTAGTCTAGAATTGCTCCTAAATAGTGATGAAAATTCTATTCATAAAGCAAATACCCAACATTTTATTTGGCATGCTCATTTTTTGCTACGGGAATATGTAAAAAATAGTTTGAAAATCACTGGTTTATGACTGATGGCAGAATTTGATATAAAATTGTTTTATACTATTATGCAGTTTTACATCATCAACCATTTTTTGTTGTGCATCTAAATAATATACATTTATTAAAGATGTAATTTTGGATGGATATTTGTAAAGCTTCAAACCGCAATATATCATGCTTTCCTAGTAAATATCTTCTTTGTTGATCGAAAATCTATCAACAGCAGCAGATTTAATTAATTTGTCGATAAGTTTGCATATTGCTAATCTAGTTTGCACCTGGAACGTTGACAAATCTTTAAACATCATCTGTGGCTGTAAATATTTTCAGTATATGAACTTCTTTAAAATGTTGCTCAAGCCCAATTCTTCTTGCTAATTGATTTGTACATAATTTTGTTCAGAATTGCTTCTGAATAGTGATGAAAATTTGATTCATAGAGCGAATACCTAACATTTAATTTACAATTTTTTGTTACAAGAATATGTAAAAATTAGTTTGAAAATGACTGGTTTATGACTGATGGCAGAGTTTGATTACTAAATATATATATATATATATATATAATTGTATGATACTATTATGTAGTCTTACATTATCAACCATTTTTTTGTTGTGCACCTCCAAAATATCCAAAATATAATTATTAAAGATATAATATTAGATGGATTTTTGTGAAGGTTTAAACCGCCATCTTTCATGCTTGGCCTACTAAAAATTTTCTTCGTTGATTGAAATCTATCAACAGCAGCAGATTTAACAACTAATTTTTCGATTAGTTTGCATATTGCTAATCTGTTTTACACCTGGAAGGTATCCAAACTTGTCCAAACTTGTCAATTTTAAATTGCGACTGTTAATTTTGTCAATATTCAAATGCATCTGTTCATATCTGAAAAAATTTCATCAGCAACTGTCGGAATCTATGAAGATTTTAGCATAAGTTGTAAAAATCTGTAAAATTTTCAGTTCGAACTATCGAAATTGGCCAATTTTTCTAACAAAACTAAAAAAATCGTTAAATTTTCTATTGCATGCCTGATTTACTAAATAAATATATATGCAACTCTTTAAATTTGCATAAATGCAAAAATCTGTTAAATTTTTACTTGGAACTGTCCAAATCCATCAAAATAACAGCAGTAACAATCAAAATCTTTCAGATTTTCTGTCCAAATTTGTCAATTTTCAATTGCAACTGCCAAATTTGTCAGTTTTCAAATGCATATGCAAATCCATCAAAATAATAACAGTAACAATCAAAATCTTTCAGATTTTCTGTCCAAATTTGTCAATTTTCAATTGCAACTGCCAAATTTGTCAGTTTTCAAATGCATCTATCCATATCTGAAAAAATTTCATCAGCAACTGTCGGAATCTATGAAGATTTTAGCAACAGTTGTAAAAATCTGTGAAATTTTCAGTTCGAACTGCTGAAATAGAACAATTTTTCTAACATTCAAAGATTGGTTATATTTCCTATTTCATGCCTGATTTACTAAAAAAAAAATTATATGCAGCTCTTTAAATCTGCGAAAATGGAAAAATCTGTCAAATTTTTACTTGGAACAAATTTATGGTTTTGTGATCATTAGAGATCACAAGATGACTTTTATTTAGAAGATATTTTTGTTATCAAAATATCCGTTAGATAAATTTTCATAGATTTCAGTACTCATCTTTACTCATCATCATCATCATAATTACAATCATTATTCATCTGCCTGATGAAGCCACCGTGTGGCGAAACAATTGTTGCAGTTAGTAGCAATAAATAGCATGTGTGAAACTTATACAACCTAATATTTAATTTACCTATTTTACTATGGAGTTTCATCAAGTATCTGCCTCATCAATCCAATCTTCTAAGAAATTCGAAATATAATATTGCCAATCGATGCCCCAAATTAAGCAAAATAAATACTAAAGTAAATCAATTACCCCTATTAAAATTAGTTTTCACTAAAATTGGGGCAAAATAATGAACGATCCACGCATAAATATGCATCGGCATAATTATGCAATTAATAAATGTTTCAAGTGGTTAAGTTATTCGCAGACACATATGGATTTCTTTAATGATCACAATACCGTATTGACTTTATGTGTATGCCGCATTTTGTATTTTCATATCGCTATTTCTTCTAGGTACTGTTTTCTAGTTATCTTATTACTAGGCATGTGCTTAGCAGCAATAAATAAGTAGTACTGGCGAAGCTAATTATTTCATCTTAATACTTCGCAAAACTGCCCGAATGGAATGAATAAGCGAAACAATACTTATTGACCCAACCATATGATATATTTTATGACTGTCAAAACTTATGAAAATATGTCATATTAACAGATCAATGTGGGATTTAATATTTAATGTATGATAGTTTTGCAGACTAAAGTAATACTAGATATATTCCATTGAAAAATAAATTGTGTTTATGTGCACATATGATGCCATGGCGAATTAGAACAAAATAAGGAAATTATCAAATTGAGGAAACGTTAAAAATGGACAGACCGACACCTACAGCTCATATAAACCGTGAGAAATAAGTCAATTAACGTATTGACGCATATTGTGGGTTCCTACGGGATAACTACTTCGTATATTTTTATATATTGTGATAAATTCAGTTCCCCGGTATGATGCCATTATACTGAATTTACACACTGCGCATTGCACGAACCTACGTTTATTTGTATTAATATTGTTGACACAAATCACCGATATTCAGATTAAATATAAATAATGTAGCATGTCCTAGAAATGGACACTACAAAATAAATTATGATATGTCGTCCAGTGATTAATTAAAATTTTCCAGCGGCATTTTTAATAACCTTTACAATGTAGCATATAAAGGAATTGGGTTTCCTTGAAGCGTACACCTTTTGGAAATCGTCGTGGGTGCTCGCACCCATCCAAAAATAATTATAATAATAATAACACCCATAAGCTGTTTCAAATGACAAAAGAATTTACGGCCCAAGGCTCAGCGCAGGTACAAAATTTTAAGTATTACTAAATACGTAAGTAAAAAAATGTAATTGGAGGTTTTACTGATCGTTTGGTAATGGCTCATGGGTGCGGAGCACCCATGAACCTTTTTCTATGGGTGCTTGACCACCAAAGCACCCACGCAGTCGGCGCCTATGCATACACCCAAAAGGTGCTGCAGATCACCCACTGGCGATGCTAATTAATCATAGCAATCTTCCGTAGTTATTTCATAATAATATAATTATTATTCTAGTATAGTAATTATTATTATTCTATTATAGTAATTATTAATAGTTAATTAAAGTTAATAGAAATATGCTTTAGTAAAATTACAAAACCATAAATGACAACCATCCTATTTTATTCTGTTATTCTGTTAATATTCGATAGACTTTTCGTAGTACTTAAACGGCGATGGTACTTTATAAAACAATATTTGTAAGAAAATGACAAAATAGATTTTCTTTTGTACTCGACTATGTAAAAAAAATATGTATGTGGCAACCTCAAATGTCACCCATATTAATATTGTCAGTCTGACCTTTTGCTTTAGTTTTCCAATCCAAGTAATAAAATCTTTATTAGGCTATCGACCTAATCGGTCATCCACTTGCTCATATTTTGCTCATTCACAATTATTCTTGGTGCATTAAAAAACAACTATTCCTGTTTTAACTTTAATTTAATTTATTTATATAAGTTTTATAAGTTTATACCTTTATAAGTTTTAAGTTTAACTTAATTTATTTATATAAGTTTTATAGGTTTATACCCTTATAAGTTCTAATTTTAACTTAATTTATTTATATAAGTTTTATAAGTTTATACCTTTATAAGTTTTAATTTTAACTTAATTTATTTATATAAGTTTTATAAGTTTATACCTTTAAAACAAGTTTAAAAGTTAAAAGTTTAAAACAAAGAAATCAAAATCAAAATGTGTTTATGTACACAATTCTATTTATTATTATTCTTTTTTGATGCCTTACACCGAAAGGTAGAAAGGCAAAGGAATAAATAAATAAATAAATAATTCTTTTTAAATGTTGTTTAAAATTGTTTGTCAAATTTATTCCTTAATCTTCCTTAGTATTTGTACTTGCAGTTTCACTTATATGCTATAATTAATTAAAAAAATTGGGGGCGCACGTGAATCTCATCTATTTTTTTTTCTGTACTATGTCTGAGCCGGAAACTGTTTTAATTTTAATTTACGTGTTCGAGAATGTTTTTTCAAAAAATTTTATTTCGGTTTTAATGAATTTATTCCATACTTTAGGTGCACACTGTATGCAGCAATGTAAAATTAAAAATACACTTACAAAAGTCATTTATAACTCAAAACTAAATAAAAAATACATATTTTATGTAAATATATAAAAATCTTTCAATTTAATGGCCGGAAAAATGGCCGATTTCGATAGTTCGAAGTGAGAATTTTACAGATATTTACAACTGGTGCTAGAATCTTCATAGATTCGGACAGTTGCTGATGAAAATTTGTTAGATATGGACAGATGCATTTGACAATTGACATTTTTGAACAGTCGCAATTGAAAATTGACAAGTTTGGACAGTTTTCATTTGAAAATATTACAAATTTTTCATTTACATAGTTGGTGTTGAAAATATGAAAAAACAATCATCTTAATCTTGATATGTCTAAGTATAGAAATCTTTGGAGTTGAAAATTCTTAAGATTTTGCAACTAAATATTGGTATCTGACAGATATGAACAGTTGCTATTGAAAATTTGATGGATTTACATAGTTTCAATAGAAACTCTGGACGATTTGGATTGTTACTGTTGTATATGACGGATTTGGACAGTTCCAAGTGAAAATTTAATAAATTTCCCCATTTTCGCCAATTTGAAGACTTGCATATATTTTTGTTTATTCAATTAGTCATTACAAAATTAAAGATGATAATCTTTATTTATAATTAAATGACTTAATAAGAATAAACGGACGAGTGTTTTAGTAGTCGAAGCCTAAACTCTGTACTTGCTTTAGAATTGTAAAAGGTAGGGAAGGAATTGACAACAGGAAGCTGATGATTGACTCTAATTAAATTTTTGTTTTTAGGAATCATTTCAAAAATACGATAGGCATATTTTAATGATAGTTAAGGAGAATTTTAATTTTAAAGTGCATATTTTTATGTATAGAGATGATAATCTTTATTTATAATTAAATGAGTTAATGAGAATAAACGGATGACTGTTTTAGTAGTCGAAGTCTTAATTCTTTAGTTGCTTTAGTATTGTAAAAGGATTTTATTATATATTCCGTGTGATGAGTTTTTTTTTTTGTTAACGTTAAAAACGGTTCAAGACAATTGAATAAAATTTTAAAATATTTGGCAAGAAACACTACACTTGAAAAGATTTAGGGAAGGAATTGACAACAGGAAGCTGATGATTGGCTCTAATTAAATTTTTGTTTTTAGGAATCATTTCAAAACTACGATAGATATATTTTAATAGTAGTTAAAGCAAATTTAAATTTTAAATTTGATTTTAATTAATCTTTATTTATAATTAAATGAGTTAATGAGAATAAACGGATGACTGTTTTAGTAGTCGAAGCCTTAATTCTTTAGTTGCTTTAGTATTGTAAAAGGATTTTATTGTATGTTCCGCGTGATGCTTTTATCGATAGGCCTTGCGCATTAATAGGCAATTCGTTGTTAATTGTAGTTCAATGAATGATTTATAACGTTCTCTGTGTGAAATTAACAGCATGTAGATTCTGAATTATACAAGCAGCATTTACGAAGTTGCTTTAAATATGAGATTGTAAACGTTGTAATTGATTTTTTTATGATTGGTGTTTTGTGGTGCTTGTTTATATAAATTTATGTGGCTTTTTTATATGTGTGGTAATGTAAATGTCAAACCATATATTTATATAGGAGTGTAAAGGCTTTTGTCCCTTATAACTATCCATCTCAATTTGGGTGCGTGGCATCTCATCAAGTAATATTTCACTCTATTATCCACATGGAAATGGAAGATTGGGAGTCCTCTTTAAGAAATAACAACCTTAACGAAATGTGAAACCATTTGTCTACATTACTTGATATGTATGGCGCCCTGTCAGGACAATAAAAATCTCCATATATTCGTCAACTCGGCGCCCCTCAAAAGGAAGCGCATCCACCAGAAATCATTAGATTTACACTTCAATTTCGGGCCATGATCTCGTTAAGACGCCTTCATTCCGGATGTCACGGCAAGCGGCGGGGGGATGTCACCGGAGCTATCATATATAGGTGTGAAGAGTAGTTCGGGATAGTATGGGAAGTTGTGCATTAACTGGGTCAAGTTTCTGCCGGCCGTCACTCCTGAAATCTGGATGCCGTAAAATACCCCGATTAATTTCGAATAAAACGGACGGTCGCATTAACAATCCTGCCAAGGATCGAATTACAATTAGGCGACGCCTGCAGTTTAATTCACTCGCTCGCTCCGCATCTGAATTCCAGTTTGCTTGCGATAATGGAGAGAAAACACCGGCCCAAAAGCAAGAAGCTGTGGGGGTGGCAGAGCGGGCACAATTACCTAACCGTTTGCGTATTTTTTTTTGTTCCAGGGCAAGGTAGCTCCCCATCCAGCAGTTCCGAGCAGGCGTCTCCGGCTAGTTCCTGCCAAAGTTCCCTCAGCGATGCCACCGAAGCCGAGGAGACCTTCACAATGGGTGCCACAGCCACAACCCCTTACGAATGCAATATCTGCAAGCGGGCGTTTGCCCGATCTTCTTTACTAAGCAAACACATCCAGGTATTAAACTCTCACCAACTTTGATATGTTCTAATCAACTGCCAGTTTTACCTCCAAATATTAGGAGCCAACGTAACGCTCGACACAAAGCGGACAATCCGTGCCGGTCTCATTTTTAGCCCACCGCGCGAAACTAATTCTTATTTATCCAAGACGTTAATCCGTGGGAACGCAACCTTTCAATTTTGACCAAAAAAAAGTGGATCTTGCCTCTTCACACTACATCCGACTCGACGTTTTGACTATATACAATACAGTTCCAATTTTTATACAAGTACCGTACATAAAACCGTTACCAATCATCTACAATTCTATATCCCACATACACACACAACCTTTGATAGTATTATTTTATCATAAGTTTTCATCAAATCAAACAATTTTTATAATTACCTTATTAGCGTGCAATTTCAGCAAATGCAGTTAGAAATATACTAATAAACTTGTACATTATCAAACTAGCACGAGTTTTCTTCTACTGCTTTCTAAATATGCAATGCATGTTTGTACAGCCACGGACTCTAAGAATGACGCGTCCGTCCGTTGGAGCAGTCTGCTATCCTTGTCTGGCACCGTCGGGGCACCTTAAGGAAGTATAGAAAATTGCTTGGGAGAACGGATGCGTCATTCTTAGAGTCCGTGGTACGTACACCCACGGACTCTAAGAATGATGCGTCCGTCCATTGGTTCGGTTGGAACTGTTGAGGGAACCAGGGTTATCATCTTCAAGGTCGTGATGGTCGTCGATAAGGTCGTTCAATGATGGATGCAACGTTCTGGGGACACCGCGCTTGAGGTTTTTCGCGCAAGATTTTCAAATCTTGTTTGATAATTGAAGGGTATAAAATAGAAAGCGTCAAATCAATTTTTTGAACTCGCTAAAACGGTTCTAAGCGCCTACCCTAGTTAGATAAAGAAGGTTCTATGTAGCTGTTCACAAATCCGTGTTTTGAACTCGCTAAAATGATTCTAAGCGCCATACCTAGTTACATAAAGAAGGTTCTATGTAGCATCTGTTCACAGATCCATTTTTAGAAATCGCTAAAATGGTTCTAAGCGCTATACCAGGTTACATAAAGAAGGTTCTATGTAGCATCTGTTCGCAGATCCATTTTTTGAAATCGCTAAAATGGTTCTAAGCGCTATACCTAGTTACATAAAGAAAGTTCTATGTAGCATCTGTTCACATATCCATTGTTTGAACTCGCTAAAATGGTTCTAAGCCTAGTTATATATAGAAGGTTCTATGTAGCATCTGTTCGCAGCTCTATTTTTTGAACTCCCTAATATGGTTCTAACCCTAGTTACATACCTACCTACACCTAGGTAGTTACACCTTACATACCTAGTTACATAAAGAAGGTTCTAAGTAGCATCCGTTCACACATCCATTTTTAGAAATCGCTAAAATTGTTCTAAGCGCTATACCTAGTTACATAAAGAAGGTTCTATGTAGCATTTGTTCACAAATCCATTTCTTGAACTTGCTAAAATGGTTGTAAGCTCGATACCTTGTTACATAAAGAAGGTTCTATGTAGCATCTGTTTTCAGATCAATTTTTTGAACTCGCTAAAATTGTTCTAAGCGCCATACCTAGTTACATAAAGAAGGTTCTAAGTAGCATCTGTTCATAGAATAATTTATATAATATTTTAAATTTGCCGCCAGATGTATCTCCTCTAACCCTTTAGTACCGAATCGTTTAAGTGCCTAATGTTACATCTTTGTTTGTACGATATCTATGTAGCATCTGTTCACAGATCCATTTTTTGAACTCGCTAAAATGGTTCTAAGTGCTACACCTAGTTACATAAAGAAGGTTCTAAGTAGCATCTGTTAACAGATTTATTTATATAATATTTTTAATTTACCGCCAGATGTATCTCCTCTAACCCTTTACTACCGAACGGTTTAAGTGCCTAATGTCACATCGTTGTTTGTACGATATCTATGTAGCATCTGTTCACAGATCCATTTTTTGAACTTGCTAAAATGGTTCTAAGCTGGTTAGGTTAGGTTAGGTTAGGTTACGATACCTAGTTACATAGAGAAAGTTCTATGTAGCCTCTGTTCACAGATCCATTTTTAGAAATCGCTAAAATGGTTCTAAGCGCTATACCTAGTTACATAAAGAAGGTACTATGTAGCATCTATTCAAAAATAAATTCTTTTTTCTTCTAAATTTCTAAATTTCAAATAAAAAGTCACTTTAACTCGATTTCAATGATTTTGGATATTGTGAGTTTTAATTCTCTACGACTCGAGTAGTGAGCGGTATGACAACTACAAAGCCTGTAGCTGAGATGGAATCACCATCCATAGAGGTTAGTTTTTGCGAACCTATGAAACTTTTTTATAAAGCAATATTTTTTTTAAATTTTAGATTAGCTGCAAATATCAATATCAATACAAATGCATATCATACGCCCAAAAGAAGCATCTGTTCGAAGAATTTTATAAAGTCGATTGTCAATTGTGATCCAAGACACATATCTGATGGGCTTGATGCAAGTGGTACCAATTAAATGGTAAATGATTTCAGATAAACATGATTCGTGACCTCGAGAGTAAAAAGAAAGGCATTTGGCAAAATTCCTATTTGGGATTTGGGGCTTGATGCAAGTGGTACAAATGAAAATGTTAATGATTTCAGATAAACATGAGGCGTGACCTCGAAAAGAGTCAAAAAATAGGCATTTGGTAAAATGCCTATTTGACATTTGGGGCTTGATGCAAGTGGTACCAATGAAATGGTAAATGATTTCAGAAAAACATGAGGCGTGACTTCGAAAAGATTCAAAAAAATAGGCATCTGGCAAAATGCCAACAAAATGCTTGTTCATTGTTCATTTCAAGGAAGACTCTTCATTTGAAAACTGCGGCAGATAAGTTTCTAAATGCTACTAAGCTGAATATAAGCAAAATTTGCTGGATTAAAGTTACTAAAACTAAAGTATGGTGTAAACCCGGAAAACTTTCAATGAAATGGAGCAATGGACTAAAGTAAATGTACTGAAAAACCGCAAGAAAGAAGATCCATAGGAAGATACGGGTTCCTAAATTAGATTGCAAGGACAATATGACCTGAGAAAATAAAGCAAGCAGTTTTACCAAGACTTAATTCAAGAATAGGTTTAAGGAGATAAACCTTATGGTTACTTGCACCTAAGATTGGTTACTTGCAGGAAGAAAATCATAAACACTTTTACCAAGTTTAATTCAAGAATAGGTTTAAGGAGATAAACCTTTCGTACCGAAAACAAGTTATCGACTTAAACCCTTTCTTGGGTTTCTGAATTTAAGTGTTTTTGTTTTTATGTAAAATTACTTATAGTTAAGAAAGATAGTTATATGAAATACTAAAAATTTTGAAGTAACGCTGCCATTTTTATAATTTCTTACACAAAAAAAAAACGTTTTCCTAAGAATGTCTATTTTGACACTTAGACCCTTCTGATTTTATACTCTTCAATTTCTATTCTTCATGTAACCCTATAGAAAAAAATCCATTACTTTTCAATGTCTCTGTTTATGTAAGGAGATAAACCTTATGGTTACTTGCACCTATGATTGGTTACTTGCAGGAAGAAAATCATAAACAGTTTTACCAAGACTTAATTTAAGAATAGGTTCAAGGAGATAAACCTTTCTTACCGAAAACAAGTTATCGACTTAAACCCTTTCTTGGGTTTCTGGATTTAAGTGTTTTTGTTTTTATGTAAAATTACTTATAGTTAAGAAAGATAGTTATATGAAATACTAAAAATTTTGAAGTAACACTGCCATTTTTATAGTTTCTTACACAAAAAACCCCGTTTTCCTAAGAACGTATATTTTAGCACTTAGACCCTTCTGAGTTTTTACTCTTCAATTTCTATTCTTCATGTAACCCTATAGAAAAAAATCCACTACTTTTCAATGTCTCTGTTTATGTAAGGAGATAAACCTTATGGTTACTTGTACCTATGATTGGTTACTTGCAGGAAGAAAATCATAAACAGTTTTACCAAGACTTAATTTAAGAATAGGTTCAAGGAGATAAACCTTTCTTACCGAAAACAAGTTATCGACTTAAACCCTTTCTTGGGTTTCTGAATTTAAGTGTTTTTGTTTTTATGTAAAATTACTTATAGTTAAGAAAGAGAGTTATATGAAATATTAAACATTTTGAAGTAACGCTGCCATTTTTATAGTTTCTTACACAAAAAAACCCATTTTCCTAAGAACGTCCATTTTGGCACTTAGACCCTTCTGATTTTATACTTTTCAATTTCTATTCATAATGTAACCCTATAGGAAAAAATCCATTACTCTTCAATATCTATTGTTTATGTAACCCCATAGGAAAATATCCATTACTCTTCAATTTATATTCTTTACAAACCCCATAGGAAAAAATCCATTACTCTTCAGTTTCTATTCTCTATGTAACCCCATAGGAAAACATCTATTACTCTTCAATTTTTATTCTTTACGTAACCCTATAGGAAAAAATCCATTACCCTTCAATTTCTATTGTGTTGGTTAAATGATTTCAGATAAACTTGAAGCGTGATCTCGAAAGAGTCAAGAAAATTAGGCATTTGGCAAAATGCCAAAAAAATGCGTTTTCAATTTTACTCTTGAGCTCGTTTAATTAAATTCATACTGTGCTGATATTTTGATATCATTACGGTACATTTTGCCGTCAAATTGTGTTGATACTTTGAATCAGCACAAACTGAAACTTCGAATGTTAAACTGAAATGCTCAAATGCTGAAACTTCGAATCGTATTGACAGTAGTTCGACAGATACTATTTTTGTTTCATTATAGCCTCAAATTGTTTGTCACTTTGACATTATTAAGGTACATTTTGGCGTAGAATGTTAGTGACAGTAGTTTGACAGATACTATTTTTTCCTGTTTGTTTTCTCCTAATATTTTGACATTATTAGGGTAAATTTTGGCGTCGAATGTTACTGACAGTAGTTTGACAGATCCTATTTTTGTTTCATTATAACCTCAAATTGTGCTAATAATTTGACATTATTAAGGTACATTTTGGCGTCGAATGTTATTAACAGTAGTTTGACAGATACTATTTTTGTTTCATTATAACTTCAAATTGTGCTGATACTTTGAATCAGCACAAACTGAAACTTCGAATGTTAAACTGAAATGCTCAATTGCTGAAACTTCGAATGGTATTGACAGTAGTTCGACAGATACTATTTTTGTTTCATTATAACTTCAAATTGTGCTAATACTTTGACATTATTAAGGTACATTTTGGCGTCGAATGTTATTGACAATAGTTTGACAGATACTATTTTTTCCTAATTTTTTTTCCTGATATTTTGACATTATTAAGGTACATTTTGGCGTCGAATGTTATTGACAATAGTTTGATAGATACCTTTTTTCCTATTTTTTTTTTCTGATATTTTGACAATATTAAGATACATTTTGGCGTCGAATGTTATTGACAGTAGTTTGACAGATACTATTTTTGTTTCATTATAACTTCAAATTGTGTGATACTTTGAATCAGCACAAACTGAAACTTCGAATGTTAAACTGAAATGCTCAATTGCTGAAACTTCGAATGGTATTGACAGTAGTTCGACAGATACTATTTTTGTTTCATTATAACCTCAAATTGTGCTAATACTTTGACATTATTAAGGTACATTTTGGCGTCGAATGTTATTAACAATAGTTTGACAGATACTATTTTTTCCTAATTTTTTTCCTGATATTTTGACGTTATTAATGCACATTTTAGCGTCGAATGTTATTGACAGTAGTTTGGACAGATTCTATTTTTGTTTCATTATAATCTCAAATTGTGCTGATACTTTGACATTATTAAGGTACATTTTGGCGACGAATATTATTAACAGTAGTTTGACAGATACTATTTTTGTTTTATTATAACTTCAAATTGTGCTGATACTTTGACATTATTAAGGTAAATTTTGGCGTAGAATGTTATTGACAGTAGTTTGACAGTAGTTTTGTTTCATTATAATCTGAAAATGAGCCTTAATAATGTCATGATATCACTTCAATATAAATTTGATTAAATGACCTAAAGCATGACATTAAAAATGCAGCTTTTTTGTTTTTTTTGCCAGTGGCAGTGAAACCATCCAATTTTTGAAAGTTTCATGTTCCCTGCTTAAGTGGTCATTGGCGTCAAAACTATTTTGTCTAATTTAACCAACTATCTGTTATCGTTTACGAGATTCGCATGTTGAGCACGATAACTGGGACACCCTGTATAGTAGCAGGGTTTGCTACATTAGCTGATATTCTGACAAATTACTGCGAGAATATAAGTATCTCTGATACTAGACTTAGTACTTGAGTTAGTAGACCTAGGGCCATCTGGGTTAATATTTTCTTCCATAAGAATAACATGGGAGCTATCCCCTCCACTTTCCCCCAACCAGCCCCCTCCTGCCCTTCCCGGCCCCTCCCGAATCGGCCTGTTTTCTATCAGATCTATTTTTAAACAGGCTGATATAAACATGTCTCTTTTTAAACAGACTGTTTTCTATCAGATCTTTTTTTTTGAACAGACTGTTTTCTATCAGATCTTTTTTTAAACAGGCTGATATAAACATGTCTCTTTTTTAACTGGCTGATTTAGGGGGCTGGTCGTATGGGCGGGAGGGGCGGAGGGGGCTGGCTGGGGGAAAGTGGAGGGGATAGCTCCCATGTTATTCATATGGGATAAAAACTTAACCCAAGTGACCTTAGGTCTACTTAAGTTAAGCCTTTGATTTATTTATAGTTCTTGGTTCGATTCTCGCTCCGGACAATATCAAGAGTTTTCAAATGCATTTCTAGAACATATTCTTTAAATATTACATAGGGCTATAGCAATTAAACACTAAAGGGCCATTTGCTCACAACCATCTGAAGGAGCATAATATGTGCACTAGTAACTCATATCCAAACCTCAGTGACGCTAATGCCCTGTCGGCGATGCGCTTAAATAAAAATAAATAAATCATAACCTCAGGTGACGCTTTAGTTCCTTATGGGAGTTGCGAGTTATTGGTGCAGATTCCAAACAACCCGCGAGTTTCTAATCTCTGCTCTTTAAGTTTCTTCAGCGGGTTCATCACTTTGTTCATCCGTGCAGGTGTTACTTTTGTGTTGGAATTCATTTATTACTGCATTACTTATATGTTTTAGCAACCACAATTCCATTACAAGTGATTGATTAGGCATTTTAAATAATTCATAATGCATATACGTGACTGCGTTGATGGAGATAACCTATCAATTTAGATTAGAATTAAAGTCTATGACGAAATAATGCCCGCATGACGTGGTATTGGGTAGAGCGTAATAAGTTTGAACACCAATTGAAAATCATTGAGATAGTTGTTTCGTAATAATTGAATTGATAATAATTTTTTCATGCTATTTTTCCATATGTAAAGGGTATCACTGTTACCTGGTATTATCGACAAAATGTGATAAAATTTTCACATTGCCTATTGTTCAGTGTTCGCATATAAAATAATCTTTTAGTATCTTCCACGCAGTAAATGTTACAAAATGTTGTGACAAAATTTATTGTGCACATTGCCTATTGTTCAGTGCAGTAAATGTTCAGGTTTCGTTCTGACGTCAATTTCTACGTAAGAACTAATATCTCTACGTGGGAAATATGGAAGCCGTGATTTTACAATTGATTGGGCAGCATATTGATATTTACATTTTTATGATCGATTAGAATTTGCAACGGCCACGGCTGTTACTATTAATTAGTAGCAACGCATTAGTAGCAACGCAAGTGGACCTCTTACATAGTTGTTATTTAAGTGTTAATCAAGCGCGTTATAATTTCCTTTAGTTCCACATTTTTCTTAAAGCCATAATTCCATGTTGCGCGAAGGTTATCACATTAAGTAAATAATAAGTGCAAGTGTTGAAATGATGCACAGTTTAGTAGAAATTAAAATCCCACTCGGCCCAAATGAGAAAGCATCACTGGCCACTGCAGTTGCACTATAATTGTTTAAACTAATACATTTTGGTCGTGGAATTGCTAAATGGTAATGGTGTAATTCATTAAAAATAATATCTAAAGTGTGTACACTTCTAACGCACTGCGGGCTTTTGCGGTGAAAGAGAAATTGCTGGAAAATATGTGTTAAAACGGCGTTAATTTTTGTTACATTACGTCCGCTCACATTTAACTGCGTGTTTCATTATGCTCGCAACTAGCGAGAGCATTTAAATTATTTCTGCTTAAACCAAAAAATGTAACGGGCATTAGTGCCATTTGACGCGCGTCCTGCAAAGGTATTTCATTATATTTCTAGATGACGCCCGTGTCAACGCTATATAATTTATTAGCGCGCAGTCATTAATATGATATGCCACTAGGAATATTATTTCTGGTTTTACATAAAGTAGGATTTATGAATCGTTAATTAATTATTACGCAGCACATGCATTTTTTAACATATCATACCATTTCTAGTGCGTTTTGGGCATTTCATTTCAAAAATATTTTACATATAAACAGTACAAAACGAAATCAAATTGGGAACCACTAACACAATCATTCAACTTTATAAAAGTAACAAGCAAAATAATTAATCAATATTCTGACTGTAGTAGAAGATACATATTTTTTATTCAAAGGTAATCGTTTTCATGATATTTGTCTTGTCAGTAATAATTATATACATCATGCATTATATTACACCTAAACATAATATAAAACTATAGTAAGAGGAGAAAAAATAAGACATTAGTGTTGTAGATTATTAAATTCCTCTATACTGTAAAGACATAGCTCTATTTTCCATCTTGGAGCTTCTAGGTAATCATGTGTATCAAAAAATGTTAGTAATAATGTATACGTTACTTACAGTATCACATTCAAATTTCAGATCCATTTGTGTCATCAGTTCATATGATATTCGAATGTGATGCTGTCAAGTGGCGTCTCTCATGGCTCTCAAAATATTAGTAAATTTGAATGGTAGGTCTGCCTTAACATTTTTGCCTCATTTAGTCTGAGAAAGTGTGCAATTTTTGCTGACTACCTGTATTTTACTAATATACCTGGCATGGGTTTTTGGCATTGCACACCTGAAATATCAGATTCACTCTCCGATATCTCGGATATGATATCCGAATATGAGGTGTCGTATAATTGGGTCGCATATGGATCTGAATGTACACTGGAAAATTTCCAGTTCAATGGTATCCGAATATGAGGTGTCGTATATTTGGGTCGCATATGGATCTAAATGTCCACTGGAACATTTCCAGTTCAATGATATCCGAATATGAGGTGTCGCATATTTGGGTCGCATATGGATCTGAATGTCTACTGGAAAATTTCCAGTTCATTCTGTTGGGCTGAGTTTCATACCAAGAGAACTGTTTCGGCGCTATTGCACAGCGTCGAACCCCAAATCGGTTAAAGTGTATTCGCAGTAGTTGGCTTTATTGCAGCCGATACATATCTTTCCACTTGGTTCTGGGAAAATATTTACAAAACCAGTTAATGTGTCTGAATTCCAACCAAATTTGATAAACGAGGAAATCAATATTGCAATATTGTGCAATACTGTTTTATAATTACTGTAAATTGAACGTAAGAGTGCCAAAATTTAGAAGAACTAATAATAATTTTAGGATACACTTCATATATTATCGTATCAACTGTTATACTATAGTCAACTGTATGCAACTAAAGGTACAATTTTACAAAATTATAATCTTCGATCAGAAACAAGTGAAAATATCCCATTTTCGAAGATATACTGTCCTCCCCAAGATACTGATTTTCAAACCCATGGAAAATGATTCATTTCAAAAAAGTTGGAGCAAAAAGTTGGAGTTCTAAATGCGTTTACCAATAATTAATAATCATGCAAGTTTTATTGCAAGGCCACGTATGTTACAGATGTCACGTATTTAAGCGAAATAATACGTGCATCGTCTTGATTGTTCGTTTCGAGTTTAATTTGCGTAGGCGAAAGTGCGTAAAAGCGTAAGCGATTATGCCATTCTGACAGTAACGGTGCGGTTTGCGTTAATATTTGAAAATAAAACAGGCTCTTACAGCGGGAACTCTGTGGGCTCGTAAGCTTAAGCGCTAAGCCACAGAATTTTAATCGATCGATTGATCGTTCATAACGACGATAAAATAAAAGAAACGTTCAGCTTCAATACTATATGTAATTTTCGAACGATTCAAACTGGAATGATTAAGATTCTCGAAATATATAGTAGTGGTAAAAACAATATATAACAAAGTAAAAAAATATTATTGGTTATTTGTTAAAGTACTTTTTGGTATCTTCTAGTATTTATTTTTCCTAGTTTTGGCTTAATATTCAGTCATCATCAGGGGTTCTACAAAGAATATACATTTCAAACAAAAACATAACATAATAAACAACACAAACATCAACATACAACAAAACTAAAACTAATAATAAAAAAGTTTTCCACATGCTGTCAACTTAAGTAGACACGCTGTGTATTACAAAATTTCATTGGAAAAGGGAAGATTTTATTGGAAATTCCATAATTTCATGAGAAACTGCATACATTTAATAGAAATGATTATGGAAATAAGACATTATCCATAAACAATAATTCATCATTCATGGAAAATGATAAAATTGCATGTGCGCAAATTTTCCAATGAAATTACGAAAAATTTTAAATTGATTGTCTTATTGCCAACATTGGCATGTACTGAAATTTTGATTAAAAATAGGATGGTGATTGCCTAAAATTACAAAATTTGTATTTGAATTTACAAAATTTCTATTACAGATACTAAAATTAAGGATTATTAGCAGAAGGTTTAATAAAAATTACATCATTTAATTGAAAATAGAACATTTTTTATTGGAACCTATAAAATTTTCAATAGAATTTACAACATATTTTCAAAAAGACAAATATAATCTTCAAAAATATAATTTAATTTACAAAGTAGAAATTACAGTATATTTATAAGTTTAAATACTGTACTTTTAAATGTATGGACCTAATATCAATGTGCATGTAAGCATG
This sequence comes from Othius punctulatus, assembly GCA_951805005.1. Lineage (NCBI taxonomy): Eukaryota > Metazoa > Arthropoda > Insecta > Coleoptera > Staphylinidae > Othius > Othius punctulatus. The sequence continues at coordinate 34,756,372 of OX638147.1, read as the reverse complement.
TAGAAAATGAGAAAAATTACAAAATCATATTTTTAACTATAGGTAGACACAACAGCTCCTCTATTCAAAACCATATTTTTCGACAAACTCTGTATATGACTGAAAAACATTGACATCCGATTGGTACATTTTTTTGTTTTGGAACATGCAGAACTTTTTATAAAGAATAATATGTTTTTCCTAAAACTAATAATAAAAAAAGTTTTCCACATGCTGCCAACTTAAGTAGACACACTGTGTATTACAAAATTTCATTGGAAAAGGCAAGATTTTATTGAAAATTGCATAATTTCATGAGAAACTGCATACATTTAATAGAAATGATTATGGAAATAAGACATTATCCATAAACAATAATTCATCATTCATGGAAAATGATAAAATTTCATGTGTGCAAATTTTTCAATGAAATTAAGAAAATTTTACTCTATTAAATTGATTGTCATATTGCGAAAATTGCAATGTACTGAAATTTTCATTAAAAATAGGATGCTGAGAATTACAAAATTTGCATTTGAATTTACAAAATTTCTATTACAGATACTATAATTTAGTATTATTAGCAGAAGGTTTAATAAAAATTACATAATTTAATTGAAAGTTGAACATTTTTTATTGGAACTTATAAAATTTTCAATAGAATTTAGCTCTACCAAAACTAGCCCACCAATCAGCTTATTTTTTACAACAATTCAATTTGTATAACTTTTCAGTTGTAAATGGGCCACCATCTACAAAGTTAAGCATTGAAAACGTAACTTTATACTTGTAAACAGATCAACAATTACAAAAAAAACTCCAGTGGCATAGCTTCAGCCCTCTTTCATATTCTCTCTCCAAATTTGACTTTTCTGAAGAAATTACACTGTTCGTCTTATTGCTGATGGGTGCGCTGGGCAAAACAATAACTCCATCGTTATTGGTATGCTCGCTTCGTGGCTTTGTCGCGTGGCTCCAAATCACATTTCCAAAATTTATTTTTCCCGTGGTTGGATATTCTTACATGCCTCACGATCGAGTGTTTGGGCTCATTGAATGAAAAGCGAAAAAAATCCTGCAATTACAAATCCAGAAGAATATCATAAAATAATTATTAAACATTCTTACATGCCTCCCGATCGAGTTTTTGGGCTCATTGAACGAAAAGCGAAAAAAATCCTGCAATTACAAATCCAGAAGAATGTCATAAAATAATTAGAGACTTCTCCAGTATCAAGGTTCTAGGAAAAGATTGGATGGAAGGAAGCTACCACTTCGGTCATTAAACCTCCAACAAACTGGCATTTTGAGTTTAACTGTGCCAAAAGATTTATTTTGGAAAAGATAGATGGTAATGTTAAAGTACACGGCGAGGTAAATTATAGGAGCGATATTGGAGCTCTACAAGGCAGTGTTAAACGTAGCAAGACGCTATGTTTGACACCCATTTCATTTGTTTGTATTTTACAAAATCTGAAATAAAGAATATTATTATTATTATGTTAAATCCTTACATCATGCAATTGGGAAGACCTGTCGATCCACAGAAAGCGGCATCCGTCGCCAATTTATTATCAAAACATTATTAAGATGACTGGATGGCTTTACCAAATCTACAATTTTATAGGAGAGGTCATTGACCAAGAACTTTTGGAAATGCCCATAGAAGACATACTTGCTGCCGAAACAATGATCTTGGAATAGACACTGATTTTAGGGTATAAGCTAACCTAACATTTTACGAATTTGTTTTTTTCTTTTAAAGTTTGTTCTTGTGCTGTAAGGGATTTCGCAAAGATTTTTCTCGAAAACAGTTAGAAGTAACTTGGCGGGTTTTGCATCTACACGACTCAGTTATAAGTTTATTTACTGCCCCCATTAGGGATTTTGTCAATTGAAAATTTTGTCAAAATTATGTAAAGCAGGCAATTTTGCAATTTTGCATATTAGAGACGCGCAGAAAAAAAATGATTAAAAAAATCCTTTGGCGGCTCTTGTATATTCAATATCTTGACCCGCCACATGTGTAATTAAAATTTTCGGTGCAATTTGTTTATATTTATGTGCAAACGAGTCTCGTAAAGTGTGTTTTATTGCGTTTGGTGGTACGTAAAAATTACGTACGCATATGTGGAGCAGTGTGGATGTATTCGCGTCCGTTCTAGACTTGCGGTCAGTAATATTTACAATGGCCCCTTTGTGTGTGCGCGCCTTATTCAGGTTGCATCTTTTTGTGTTCATAAATGTATTATTTTGTGGAGGCACATGTATATTTTTAGTGTTGGCACCTTCTATATAAGGTTTAGAGCATTACAATTTTAGATCTGTCGACTTTGATGGTGCCGACATATTTTACGCAGCGCACATTTTAAAAAGTCTGAATTCCCTGATAAAATCTCTTATTTCGAGGGCGGTGTACCTTCCATAAACAGGTGTCAACGCTTGTGTACAGCAATTGCACTTCACAAATGAAACGGTGTTGATTTTCCTGCAGATAACCCGGTGGAAAACTCCACGTCCGTCTAGATAGGAGGTGAATGGAGTGTTTTGATTTCTTAATTGATACTGCTCTATTTCGGGCGGCGCAGATATAAGTATTTTTATTACTCTACCTACCCGGGATCTCGTACATTAGAGTGAGGTTGAGATAAGCGTGTGAAATATTAATAATACATGCACGTAACGTAACTAGGAGAGCGCTTTAAAATGATCATAGGTGAAGATATATGTGCTTAAATGCTCCGGTTCGTGGCAATTTACAATTTTCAGATTCCGGTATTTTCTATACGTCCACGTGACGGATAATGCCCGTGCCGGACAAGAAAGAGGAGGGTCACAGGGCAATCTGACACATAACAAGTCCCATTAAAAACGACCATACTCTGAGTGGAACATATTGCATCTCTAGAACCATGCAATTCACACCGGTCCAATGGGACAAGTTAAACATCATTCCTCAGAAACGTAATTTTACGTTTTACCGTCGAACTCATTTGACACATGTCGGGTCGTTGGCTAAAATTGAACCGAATTCAAAACGTTAAACGCCGCCGACTTAACAATCATCTCCGTCCACCCCCGATGATTGTACGGAATTCAACCCCCCGTTTGCTTTTCACGTTGCAGACGCACACCGAGCAGTTGCAGTTCAGCTGTCCGTATTGCCGGCGACTCTTTAAGCACAAGAGATCAAGGGATAGACACACTAAACTTCATACAGGTGATAAAAAGTACAAGTGTCTTCACTGCGACTCGGCATTCGCCAGGAGGTAAGTTTGTAATTGGGAGTGCTGCTGCTCCCGCTTCCAGCATCATCCTCTGTACAAGCTCTAATAAAATTCACAGCATCCGTATGTGCTGGCTAATTGCACTCGAGTTAATCATTTTTACACACCCACTCTTAATCATCAAATGATTTTTTTATACCACTACCGCTCCAGCAATTCTAACTTAATTAACAGTTTATACTTTTCATTCACTTATCTTTGCTTTCAGTGATTGAACCGTATAATAAAAACCTGCAAACTGCATCGATTTTATAAACGCATACAACTGACTAGCAACTTACGCCAAAATTATCGCACACCCCCTAAAAAAGGGAATTAACATTTTAAGAATATTTTCGCATTAACTCACACTAATTTAAAAACCAATCGCAGACCCCTAAAATACGGGGCGCTTAGGACTCAAAATACTGTTTTTCCTACATATGGGGAAACATTTTTGTAACTTACATTAAAAAACAAACGCAAACCCCTAAAACACGCAACCCTTAGGACCGTAGTTTGATAAAAACTGCTGTATCCTATATCATTTGATAGCGTAACCGTACAGAAAAAGGCCCATCGCCATCAATGGGCGTTATTGCCCCAAATTACCTCCAATCCCCTTTATGAGCGATGCCAGGTGATTTGTATTATTCCATCTTACTACGGTTTCACCACATGCCCCTTCCAGGCAACAGCCACCAGAAAATCTTTAAGGGCCGGTCTTTCCAAAGTAGGGATAAATAGCGATTTAATGCCATTTTTGCATAATGTCTGTCATCGATTTTTGTCTGTCTTTCGTCATCGATTAACTTATTTTCATCATCAGGATTGTTTCAACCTTTACTACGTGGTACATATTAAAAAACAGAGAAACAACTTGCCATGTTTTTAACACAAAATGTTTATTGATAGTGAAAAGTGAAAACCACTTGAAAATGACCATAAGAAGTCGAAACTCGAGTCGTAATTTTATTGTAGATGTCTATATATCAATAACCATTACCACTTAACAATGACCATGAGAAGTCGAAACTCGAGCCGTTATTTTATTGTATATGTCTATATATCAATAAGTTGTTTCGCTGTTTTTTAACTTATTTTCATTTTATTTTTTAATACCCAATCTTTCTGGACCTTAAAACCACATAGTACACGATGTTAACAACTTCCTATGTTTTACCACAAAATGTTGTGGTAAAAACATTGCATAAAGTTTATGGAGAAAGCCGTTACTATGTGAAAATTAATCATGATGATTCAAAAATGAAACACTTTTGATTTGATTTTGATTATGTTTCTTCATTCTTGTATTTTGAATCACTTGAGAATGACCTAATTGTAGTCAAAACTGCAGTCGTGTTTAACGAAAAAATAAAGTGACCAAAAACTTTCATTTTTGTATCAAAAACATAGCAAGTTACAACATTAAACATTTTGTGAAAATCACACCAATTGTGTTTTATTCTATAATAACAAGTTGTACAATTTTAGCAAGCTTTCATGAAAACACAGAGAAACAACTTGCTATGTTTTTACCACAAAATGTTGTGGTAAAAACATAACGTCACTGTAACTACAATACAGACACTCACACACTGACGTATGCGGGGAAATAGCCGACGCTCGATTCGAGTATGGCAATATATTATTATATAAAAACATAACATAAAGTTGATAGAGGAAGCCGTTAGTATGTGATAATTAATCATGATGATTCAAAAATTAAACACTTTTGATTTGATTTTGATTATGTTTCTTCATTCTTATATTTTGAATCACTTGAACCACCTAATTGTGGTCGAAACTGCAGTCGTGTTAAACGAAAAAAAAAGTGATAAAAACTTTCATTTTTGTATCAAAAACATAGCAAGTTTTTTAATATGGATTACCACGTAGTAAAGGTCGAAACCATCCTGAAGATTTAATTAATTTTAAATATATTATTACACCTAACACCTTAGGGTAGATAGGTTTTCGATTATATAATATAAATATATTTTTGTAATAAAAGATCTCTTTTAATTCTCAAAACTATACCAACATCCTTCACCAACAAGAATCAACACCGAGAAATGCGACAATGGTAGTCATGGAGATGAGCCATTGATTAACGTTAACCGAGGATTGTAAGACTGTACCAAGTAACTTTACGCAACTTTCTCAGTGGATGGAATGACCGGCCCTAAAGCAGAGGTAACTGCGGCGAAACTACACAAAATCCGGAACAAGAAACCGTTTCTAAAGCATCGAGTGAAACAAACCGTTGGCACTGCATCAGTAAAAGAGGACAACAGTAGAAATTATAAATAACCATACAGATATGTATTTTTTTTGCAGATTTTTAAGCAATTTTGCAAAAATTGTGATTGTGGTATTAATATTATTATTATTACTAATAATATTAATAATAGCCAAGAGCCTGTGAGGCCTCTAGAGCTGTTATATTATTTTTAATAATAATAATATTAATACTAGAATCACAAATTTTTGGTAAATTGCTTAAAAATCTGCAAAAAAAAAACATATCTGTATGTAGATTTGTTGATATGTTGAAAAATCGAGGCCAATAAACGATATTATTAATATTATTATTTAAAAAAAATACATATCTGTATGTTAATTTGTTAATATGTTGAAAAATCGAGGGCCAATAGAGGATATTATTAATATTATTATTAATAATACACAAATTTTCACAGAAACAATACTTTCACCTTATATATATGTAGAGCTGGGATTATATGCAAAATGCATATCCTATAATATGCATATTTTCAGAAAAAATATCTTTTGGCATACTGTATACAAATCTAGCATAAAAATTTCAAAATATCCATTATATAAATTTTCAGAAATTTCAGTGACCAACTTATACTGATAACCTCTGAAAGTTAATAACTCGATATTCTCACTTAATTTACATATACCTGTTGTCAAATTTGCAGAGGATTTATGTTCTGGCATACTGTATACAGATCTGGCATAAAATTTTCAAAATATCCATTAGATAAATTTTCAGAAATTTCAGTGACAGATAACTTATACTGTTCAACTTGGAAAGTTAATAACTCGATTTTCTCATTTAATTTACACATAACCGTTGTCAAATTTTCAGAGAATTTATCTTCGGGCATACTGAATACAAATCTGGCATACAATTTTCAAAATATCCATTATATAAATTTGCGAAATTTCAGTGACTAACTTATACTGATAACCTCTGAAAGTTAATAACTCGATTTTCTCACTTAATTTACACATACCCATTGTCAAATTTTCAGAGGATTTATCTTCAGGCATACTGTATACAGATCCAGCATAAAATTTTCAAAATATCCATTAGATAAATTTTCAGAAATTTCAGTGGCAGATAACTTATACTGGTCAACTCGGAAAATTAATTACTCGATTTTCTCACTTATTTGAGGCATACTAGTGGTCAAACTTTCAAACGTTTTATCTTCAGGCATACTGTATGTATATCTGGCATAAAATTTTCAAAATATCCATTATAAAATTTTCAGAAATTTCAGTGACTAACTTATAGTGGTAACCTCTGAAAGTTAATAACTCGATTTTCTTACTTAATTTACACATACTCGTTGTCAAATTTGCAGAGGATTTGTCTTCAGGCATACTGTATATAGATCTAGAATAAAATTTTCAAAATATTCATTAGATAAATTTTCAGATTTTTTAGTGACGGATAACTAGAGCTAGGATTATTTTCTCACTTAATTTACACATAGCAGTTATAAAATTTTCAGAGGATTTATCTTCAGGCATACTGTATACAGATCTAGCACAAAATTTTCAAAATATCCATTAGATACATTTTCAGAAATTTCAGTGACAGCGAACTTATACTGGTCAACTCGGAAAATTAATAACTTAATTTTCTCATTTATTTGAGATATACGAGTAGTCAATTTTTCAGAGGATTTATCTTCAAGTATACTGTATACAGATCTAGCATACAATTTTCAAAATATCCATTAGATAAACTTTCAGAAATTTCAGTGACTACTTTATACTGGAAACTCTGAAAGTTAATAACTCAATTTTCTAACTTAATTTACACATACCCGTTGTCAAATTTGCAGAGGATTGATCTTCAGGCATACTGTATGTATATCTGGCATAAAATTTTCAAAATATCCATTAGATAAATTTTCAGAAATTTCAGTGACGGATAACTTATACTGGTCAACCCGGAAAGTTAATAACTCAATTTTCTCACTTAATTTACACATACCAGTTGTAAAATTTTCAGAGGATTTATCTTCAGGCATACTGTACACAGATCTAGCATAAAATTTTCATGATATCCATAAGATAAATTTTCAGAAATTTCAGTGACTGATAACTAGAGCTAGGATTATATGCAAAATGCATATGCTATAATATGCATATGCCACTTATATAATTTCGTTTCTACGCGAATTAGAACAAGCCAATTACAAATTTTCCACTTTTATTTTGCTTGTTTTGCATATTTTCGGGTTTGTACAAGTTAATTTATAACAATAACAATAATTTATATCTAAATCTATACTTAAATTGCTTGAAATTGCAATAAATTCAACAATTTGTCTTCTTCATTTTTTGTAATATGAATTATTATTTCTAAAGATCACCTTTTATTTTGGTAATGCATGTAATAAATACATCATTAAAAAACAACTACTATTCTTACCATATTAAACCATATATTCTGCATGATTAAAGAAAATGCATATGTTTGGATATTTAGTGCATATTTTGCGAAAATCTCTGCATATTTTGGCTAAATTCAACAATTAAATGCATATATTTCGATTTTTAGTGCATATTTTGGAGAATCTCTGCATATTTTGGCTAAATTCTGTGCATTATATATTCGCATATTTCGTACATTTTGTGTGCATATAATTTCCTAGTTATATGAAGAAAGTACTGTAATATATTAAATTGTCTGCATAATTTATATTTAAACCTATACTTAATTTGGTTTAAATTGCAGGAAATTCAACAATTAAATTCATATATTTGGATATTTAGTGAATATTTTGCGAAAATCTCTGCATATTTTGGCTAAATTCAACAATTAAATGTATATATTTGGATATTTAGTGAATATTTTGCGAAAATCTCTGCATATTTCGTACATTTTGTGTGCATATAATTTCCCTAGTTATATGAAGAAAGTATTGTAATATATAAAATTGTCTGTATAGTTTATATCTAAGCCTATACTTAAATTGCTTTAAATTGCAAGAAATTCAACAATTAAATGCATATATTTGGATATTTAGTGCATATTTTGGGAAAATCCCTGCATATTTTGGCTAAATTATTTGCATATATATGCGCATATTTTGTGTGCATATAATTCCCTAGTTATATGAAGAAAGTACTATAATATATAAAATTGTCTGTATAATTTATATCTAAACCTATACTTAAATTGCTTTAAATTGCAAGAAATTCATAAACCATTTGTTATCGATAAACGATAACGCTATAAAGCTATTGAAACGGAGTGCAATAAAAATGCCAAGTATCAAGCTTATTGATAACTAAACTTTAGCGATATAACAATTCATCGCATTTTCATAAGTTTTATTGTGGCAAATAAAATTCTAGACAAGTGCCCCAATTAGAATGGCAATTTTATCATGCCATAAAATATACGTGTTGCACATAATTAAACATATATTGTTATTAGGTTCAAATCAACTTAAATAAAGATCATTCCTAATAATATTTGATCGCAGAAAAACTTGCAGTATATACTGTAAGTGGTATTAGTAGGGTATACAAAATATTTCCTCTTATATTTTGTATCTTATATGATCTTAATGATAATATGATCTTGAATGGGTTGTTAATGACGTCATGAAAACAAAACTTTATCAGAAGTAAATAAAACACTTGGTTTAAAGTTTCACGGAATTTATAGATCACTCTATCTCAATTTATATCTCAACATTATCATGAAATTATGAAAATCTTAGCGGTTGTTTTTCAACTTTTGTTTGCATATTGAATCAAATGTTCTGCAAATTAAAATGAAACATATATTGTTATTAAGTTCAAATCAACTTTGATGAAGATAATACCTAATTATATTTGATCGCAGGATAACTTGCAGTAAATACTGTAAGTGGTATTAGTAGGGTATACAAAATATTTCTTTTTATATTTATGTGACCTTGAATGGATTGTTAATAACGTCATGGTAACCAAACTTTATCAAAAGGTAAATAAAACACTTGGTTTAAAGTTTCACGGAGTTTATAGATCACTCTACTCGTTTCGGTAGTTAAGCCATTCTCAAGAGCACAAGTTATACTAACATTAAAATTACAAAATGTGCCTTAAATACTAAAACTAATACTACTAATACAAATACGAAATTCATTAATGCCCGATTGCACCGTATGCGTTACGGATACTTAATATTTTAAGGTTCCTTAACGGACGAAAAACCATTGCACTGTTTTGTGTTAAATTTCATCCGAGTGAATATAGCAGTTATTAAAACTCCCTAGAATGCTGAACGCTAAGGTTCCTTTACTAAGGAATATGATGTCTTGTACGGTGCAACACAAAGTTAATTTTACAGATCCTTAAAATTTAAACTTACTTAACTAAGGGTCCTTAAAACTACAAACGGTGCAATCGGCCATGAGTAAACGGTTTTCCCGTTCTGAACAAAAATAATGAAATTAAAAAAGAATACTTCTGAGGTAATAAATAAAATTATTCCTCATCGTAATCGTATAGTAGCTGTGTAAGTATGTAATCCTTGAAAAGTTCGCTCTCGGGTGATATCTCGTCATCATTGATATATAATTATTATAGTTTTATTATTATTAATAAAAAATCCTAATTGATTATTATTATAAAAATGGAATCATTTAATTAGTCCAATTATAGTGATTATAGCTCTAAGGGCTCCTAGTAATAATCAGGGGCTGACATCTACTAAGTGAAATGGATGATTTTTATGTCTTCTCATTAGATTAGTTCTCTAGAATAAAGGGGTCTTAATACTGCAAATACATCTATAAATTCCGTGTAACTTTTAACCAAGTGTTTTATTTACCTTTTAATTAACATGTTTCACCAAGTGGTAACACAAATACATTCAAAACTTTATCATATATCTAAACTTTATCACGAAATTATGAATATCCTAGCGAAGTGTTGTTTTCCAACTTTGGTTTGCATATTGAATCAAATGTTCTGCAAATTAAATGACCGGAAATAAAGTTTTAGAATTGACCAAACATACAATTCTTAGTGTGTGACTATAATGGCAGAAGTTGCTATAGTATGCGGGCATATATTTGCAACGTTTTAAGATATTATGTTACATACAAGTTTAATGTTTATTAAGAGGATGGTCAGAATGATTAGTTATAGAGGTAATCGAGGTAGTGTATCCTGTGTAGTTTCGATATTTTTGTTTTCCTGGGCATATATTATGCGCATCTATGATTAATTATTTGCAGTTAAAAACCGGTGCGTGTGTATAAATAAATGTAAATATATTTATTGGAGTGTGTGAAAATGTGGAGTAATTAAATCGAGGCTGGGTTCAATATTTCTCGCATATTTGTCATTTTATTTTATAATCACGTCGCGGATAATTAATTGGTTTGCCGCCCATCACAACGAGCATTTGAACTTAGATAAAGAAGTCAAACATGTTCTAATTGAATCTGTTTGCGATTGCCTACCTGTTTCACACGATGGCTCACCGGGATTCCTTTTGAATCCGGTACACTTTGAGAATCATTAACGTCCGCTTTCTTATTTTATGCCCGCCTTAACAGTCGTCGTCATTGTTAAGCGCGGAACACACACGCGCTGATGTGGTTTTCCGGTGTTTTCTAGCGATCATCTGAAGATCCACATGAAGACTCACGACAATAAGAAGCCACATCAGTGCGAGCTTTGTAATCGAGGGTACAACACGGCAGCAGCTTTGGCCTCCCATCAGCAGCACCACTCCAAGCAGGAGCAGCGGCGTTGCGGAAGCAGTGCCAGCAGGAGCAGCGCCGTCAGCACCCCTAGTCCAGGCAATTTCCGGTGCCTGCAGTGCCCCGATACGTTCGAAAAAGCCGAGCAATTACAGGTAAACAAATGGGATTGATTGCGTGTAATATATTAATTGTCGTTCTCCCCCAGAATCACTTAATAGCGACACATAAAAACATCTCCTCGCCAGCGCTGCAGCCCAATAACTTACTCATCGATTCTGGATTCAATATATTAAAGACAGCTATTGACTTGCCGAAAATAGCCTGCATGTACTGCGGTAAAGATTTCCTGAGTATGAACCATATGTATCAGCACATACACGAGGAGCATCGTGCGATTTTCAATAGCATTTCGCAAAATATGAATTACACCCCGTTGCAATCACCGGGCATTGAGGATTTATCGCCCAAACAAGCACGCCAGAATAACTCGCCAACGTATGCCTGTGATCGGTGCACAATGAGGTTCGATTCCCCGCTCCTGCTGCAAGAACATATTGAAAACGTGCATTGGGGACCCTCAGGACGTTATAAATACGACTTCCCTTTGTCGAATTCGAATATTTCGTTAGACAAAGCGCACCCCAACGTGTCGCAGTCCAAACCGACGGACCTGAGCCGCAAAAGGCGGAGCGACAATCCTTCCGAGTATAAAACTGAGAAACGAAAAGCTGAGGATCCTCTAGTCACAAAGCAAACATCGCCCTCCACAGGTAGTCCTTACGAGTCGAACGACAAGCCCTGCATTTGTTCGTACTGCTACGCGCAAATGCCCAACTTCAAGATGTTCCTGCTACACATGGAAACGCACGTAGCGATGAATGCTACAACCACAACGCTACCCTTAACTACCTCTAATAATATAATCGGTTGCTGTCCACTTTGCGGTGAACCGGCGAGAAATGCGCTGGAATTAGGCCGCCATATATTTGGACACGCCATCGCAAACGTAACTGCGAGATGTTGCCATTGCTGCAAGAAACCGTTTGATCATATAGATCAACTGCAGAAGCATCTATTAGAAGCTCATTCGCAAACTGTGTACAAATGCACTATATGCAGCGATATATTTGAAACGCAACTTGCGCTACAGGTAATTTAATGCTAAGATGAGTTAATTGTTATTAATATTGATAATGCTTGCAGGTGCACTTTTCCAACAAGCATAGCCCCGAATGCAAGCACTACAGGTGTAATTTGTGCTCCGATCAAGTTTTCCACGATAGACTCACCGCGGAATTACACGTTAACATGAAGCACAGCATTCAAGGGCCACTCGGCTCAAACGCCAGAAGTTACCACTTGTTAAGGTTTCCTGACGTTGAGCCACGAGTGGACTTCCCAGTGTATCAGTGCCCCTTCTGCCAAAAAGCCTTCAAAGATGAGTATCTACAATACGTCCACATTTTAAAGGAGCACAATGATACACGAGAGGTAACATCAATAATTTACATCCAGCATAAATGTTCGCACCAATCATTTAATTATTTTTCTTTTATTACAGGGCGAGAACTATTTGTTAGAAGCAACGGCTGTGGGTCGACACGTTCCGTCCGCTTCCCCAAACTTCCCTTATAATAAAACTGTTTCCTCCCCCGAAACCCTCAATAAACTCGATATTAAAGTGGGGAATAATTATAGTTGTGAAATTTGTAATCGCACCGACATCACCAGCGAAGCGGAATTGACGGCGCACAAAAAACTACACCACGCCAAATCCAAAGTGGGCACCGTAAGTTTGCAGTGCGCTTACTGTAATGAACACTGTAAATCTCGAAGTGACTTGGAGAACCACATGAAATCTCATCAAGTCGCCTGCGGCAAGGGCAAACATAAATGTAATATATGCGACGAAATATTTTCTTCCAACGGCACGTTAGCCGAGCATAAGCTCTCCCACTGCAAAATTGTTGCCGGCAACAGTTGCACCCAATGCAAAACCGTACTAATCGACGAGCAATCGTTCTACAATCACCAGTTGCAGCACAGCAACACGTCATCGGTCAATAAGTCGAACTCGCAGATCTCGCTTCCGGCGAACTGCATCATCTGCTGCCAGACGCTTCAAACGGACGTCGAGATCAAGCTTCACGCCAAGTTCCATCTGCGCCACCTCCTCCAGAAGGAGTTCATCTGCGGCGTCTGCAATAAAATTTTCGACGGCCAACACATGTCCGTAAAGCACGTGGAGAAGAACAACACCCACATACCGATTAACATATGCAAGGAATGCCTCTCCATCTCCACCGAGGCGTCGTTCAGTCCCCACGTCGACGTCGACCAGAAAAAACTATTCGCCTGCCTCAAATGCCCGCAAACCTTCGAAAGCGAAGACGAGATCCAAAACCACGCCACCGATCACATGATGAACGAGGAGCCTAATCTCGAGTGCCACTTGTGCAGGAACGTTCTACCTTCCCCGACGAAATTGCAAATTCACTTAATTGAACATAATTTCATGGGAATGGGTCAATATAGATGCTACGTTTGTTCATCCGTATTTACGACGGCAATCGGACTACGTAGCCACATTATTGGGCACGGATTAAACCATAGACCTTACGAGTGCAACGATTGCAAAATGAAGTTCTTCTTCGAGACGGAACTGGAGAACCACAAATACAGCCACCTGCACCACCAGCAGAAGACCTACGCTAAAAACGGCTCCGATTACACCGAGAAAAATAAGCCTAGGCAATACGTGGAATGCAAAATATGCCTAGGTTCATACCCCGAGAGCGTTTACTACACGGAACATATACATACCTGTAAAATACTGAAAACTGAGGACCTATCAGATAGTCCTATAGAGATTAAAATTGAAGGCCAAAATGATGCGATGGATGAAAGCGAGAGTAAAGTGGAAAACAAAAGCGAACAACAATAATATATAAATTATTATTATTATTACATCTAAATGTAACGAAAGAAAGGACGTGATAATAAACATTTTGATACTTCATTAGAATAAGAAACGGGGTTAGTGTAGAATATGAAACATGTGATACTATTTATTATTGCATTGTTAGGCTCATTCACATTTATATATTATTTATACGCATAATTTGCACTAATCATTGAAGGGTACCTCTTAATTCGATGTTATTAACGATTAATAATCTCTTGTATATTTAGTATTTCTATTTTGTTAGCATAATTGTTAGAATTTTTAAGCGACACAATGTTTCTGTTAAAATGTTGCAATTTTTGCCTAATTGTATTCTAGCACCGCATATTTATTTGTGCCCGTAACTTGCACCATAATTTGTTTTCGTTCTTCTTAGTCTAGCCACTACCGTCCGTTTATCATTTAGATCGTGACCCATGATTCGTACTAAAATTATATTGGTTGATCTGTTTTTTATTAAAAATAAATATATGCCTACATTAAATGCAAAAGCATAAATTTATACTTTACGGCCGTTACATACGGCCATAGCAAGGCTTCCACACCAGGCAGCCAAATATAGATTTATTCCGCGTACAAGGTGAGTGAACTAGATGTCGCCATCTGTGGGTACAATTGAAAACCGATTTATTCTAAACTTTATATTTTACAATAATTTAATCACATAACCATAATATTATTCATATAACACCCTATATTATTCGTTTTCAGCAGTAGCTTGATTGTCGCAATTTAGAAGCGTCTCTCTAGATAATTTATTCTTGCGAATTTTCGGCACTGGCAGTTTCCCGCCTTTTGCGCTATTGTCTTTTTTATCGAAATACTCAATCAATTCATCACACGAGCCTGTTATATATATAGCTTTTTCGTTATATTGAATTTCATCGTGCTTATCTAAATCATCAGCCGAACCTGCAATAAACATAGATTTTGTTTCCACAAAATTTATGCCAACAGCACTTAAGGATTTCGAATCGTCATTTATGTTAACGCCGCCCGAATTAAAATTTTCATCGTACTCTCCTATAGCCTCTAAATTTTCGCTGCTTTCCTCTATTATCTCCAAATTTCCATTATGCTCCACACTATCAATGCTTCCATTATGCTCCACACTATCAATGCTTCCACAAACTTCCGCCTTCTGCAAATCATCACCAATTCTATCTTCTTCTAATACTACTTTCTTAGTCATGCCAATTCTGAGTTCTTCTTCTAATACTACTTCCTTAGTCGTGCCAATTCTGAGTTCTTCTTCTAATACTACTTTCGTACTCATGCCATCTTGCATACAAACATTTTCATACATCACATCATCAGATTGATCCCTCTCTGCTTCCACTGCGCTCTTTGTAGTTACGTTTTCATATACAACGTCGTCAGATTTAGCACGTTCTGCTTCAACAATTACGTTACATTGTGCGTCTTTAATATCGCTTATTGCTTCTTTGACGTTCTCCTCGGAACCATTAATATCAGTCTCTTTAACGTCGTTCTCCGTTGATACGACTAAGTCGGGCATAGAAGGCTTGATCACATATTTCGTGCTATCGTTATCTGCGGTATCTACAACGCAAACATTGTTATCGCCGTCGACAATCGTGCAGTAACTAATTATTTCTTTGCTCATCTCCTGCAAATCATTGCTTAATTCGTTCAGCTCGTTTAGTTCTTTTAGGCTCTCCGCGCGCTTCTGGTGTTCGTGGTCCGTTTCTGAGTAGTACGCCTGAGACGAACAATCAGTCTCATAGGAGCTGATGCTCCATTGGGAGTGGTGGTGCTCAGGAACGTTCAACCCATAAAGGCCCTGAAATTTATAGTAAATTAGTAACTTATTACGAGAAATTCGTCTTGAACAGGTTCACGATCAAGTGAAACACAGAAGATCTTATAAAAGAAATATGACGATGACGGTTAACAGTTAAGATGTACGTAAATTATAAGGAGTCTTACGTACATCTTAACTGATAGAAACAATAGAAGATCTTATACAAGAAATATGACGATGACGAATAACAGATTACGTAAGGAGTCTTACGTACATCTTCAATCATGCATATTTTATATGATAATGTATATCAGTGATTTTCAAACTGTCGCCAGTTTTTTGGGCAAAGTATATCGCCATCTATGGACATCACCGTAAGGCTTACGCCTAGTTTCTTTCCTACCATGCTTGCATGGATGTTTATTCAATAAGATGTCAGCACAGCAACATTTGGGAAACACTGATATACGCCTTATCTTTAATTGTATAATACGCTTACGCATTATATGATATGACACATATTATATCTTGATGATATCACATGGTCTTTACTACGTTACAAATAATTCCCCCATATTATTAGCTCAAATTTCAAACATAAGCAATATCAGATAAATGAGTAAATTTGCATAAGTTGTACATCCTAGGCAAGTGTGATTTAAGCCCGCATGAAATAATAATATATTTTTGTACAACAAGATCGTATCCAAAAACATATGTTATACAACGTCATGACCTTGTTTTATTTGACCGTGACATTCTACCAGAAGACACAGTCACAATACACGATGCCACGTCTCTGAATAATTGTGCGTACGTAAAAGCACTTTACGTATACAGTAATGGTGCGTACGTAAAAGTACTTTACGTATACAGTGTGTGCCAAAAGTACGAAGTACGTGTTCAACGATACGATCCTGGAACCGCAGTCTTTAGAGGATTTTATGTACATCTGATGTCGTACTATATTTTGGTACGATACGGTACGATCCTGAGAATTGTAATCTTTAATGGATTACTCAGATGTACTCAGATCAGAACACTATCACTATCAAAGTTTGACAATAGACACGTTTGACAAGTTTGACACTATCAAAATGTAGAACGACATGAGATTGTCAAAGTGTCAAACTTTGATAGTGATAGTGTTCTGATCTGACTACATCAGATTGTCGTACTACATTTTGACACTGTCAAACTTGTCTAGTGTCAAACTTTGATAGTGATAGTGTTCTGATCTGACGACATCAGATTGTCGTACTACATTTTGACAGTGTCAAACTTGTCTAGTGTCAAACTTTGATAGTGTTCTGATCTGATGACATTAGATTGTCGTACTACATTTTGACAGTGTCAAACTTGTCAAACTTGTCTAGTGTCAAACGTTGATAGTGATCGTGTTCTGATAGTTTGAGAGTGTGACTGTCGGTTTAGTTAAAATCACAATTTCTCTCTGTGGTCGCTTTGGATATTTGCCTAGGCTGTATACCTCCATAGCCTTAGATGTAGTCTGTAGAATGCCACGGATTTTTTATATCCCAATCACCAATAAGCCAAATTCCTTTGTTAGTATTCCTAAGCGAAAATTGTGCTACCCACCACCAATTTCAATATATAGCATATAGTATATATGCTATAGTACTATATAGTATATATAGTACAGTATATAGTAACATATATATATATATATGAGTATTTCCATTACTTTTCGACAACTTTTTTTGGAGTCAAAAATTTCCCAAGCATTAAAATTTTAGGCTTTTTAGAGCGAATTAAATGCGGGCATTTCCCGCAAAAACATTTTTTTCGTTTGCCTAGAAAAAAGTTTTTTTTTTTTAAGATTTGAAATTTAGGCGAAAAGTAATGGAAATGCTACAACTACTGAGTTTCATGTAGGAAATTCAGTACACAGTATTATGGCAATCATTATTACTAGACTTCTCCAGCTTTTGGAAGTATCGTAAGGTTTACATTTGCTGTTCTGAATTTTCAACATGAGACGCTAAGCAAGAATATAGTACTCCTCAATGAACGATATCCGTTTGCTAAGAAAACCATCATTTATTTTTATGAGTACCACACAATGTCTTGGAACATAACTAGGATCATCAATAAAGATCGGAAGACTGTAAGTAGTGCAATTGAAAATTCAAGTTATCGCCAAGTCCTTTGAATGTTTAAGCGTAGCACTTCTATCCCCAATCTTGGACCAGTTTTTGAAAGATTTTGGGACCTAATTGTGTGGTACCCGAAAAATGGTCTTCTTAGCAAAGATGCCCAGGACATCGTTTTGGTACACCATGGATCTACTTTACTTGTCTGTGAATTATGGAAGTATGAATGAATGTTTGGGAATCAATAGTTTGCACATCCAGAGGCTGACTAGGACTCATTTTTGGCGAGATGGATTACAATTTTCGGATTCCAAAAATATCCTAAAATTTTGATATAGTCGAATCATCAAGAGATGTGATGCCCAAATTTTGTTTATAAAATATATTTGTGAATTATGGAAGTATGAATAAATGTTTGGGAATCAATGGTTTACACATCCAGTGCCTGACTAGGACTCATTATTGTGGAGAAGAATCACAACTTTCGGATGCCAAAAATATTCTAAAATTGTGATATAGTCGAATCATCAAGAGATGTGATGCCCAAATTTTGTTTGTAAAATATGTTTGTGAATTATGGAAGTATGAATAAATGTTTGGGAATCAATGGTTTACACATCCAGAGCCTGACTAGGACTCATTATTATCGAGAAGGATCACAATTTTTGGATGCAAACCTAAAAATATCCAAAAATTATGATATAGTCGAATGATCAAGAATCACATCTCTTGAAGATTCGACTATATCATAAATTTTTGATATTTTATTTGTTCATCTATTTATTATATATGATAAAGATGATTGTTGAAGCAATAATTCAATATTTTGAAATGATCATCATGTGATCATCAAATAATAATGACGGAAAAAAAAATTGAGGCTCAAAGCCTAATAAAGATTGACTTCTCTCAGAATTGTCCAAAAGGGTATGTTTTTTTTTGTTCCTTGGGTAGGTTTTCTTAAACCCCTCAGCACTTTAGCCAAGGGTATGTTTGTTTGTTGTTGTTAATTTTAGTTGAACTGGGTATACAATATTTTGAAATATTCATTCATCGAATAATCATCAAATAATAATGAAGGAAAAAAATTAAGGCTCACAGCCTAATAAAGATTGACTTCTCTCAGAATTATCCAGAAGGGTATGTTTCTTTTGTTCCTTGGGTAGGTTCTCTTAAGCCAACTTGGCACTTTGGCCAAGGGTATGTTTGTTTGTTGCTGTTAATTTTAGTAGAACTGGGTATACATACTTCTTGGTTTTCTTAATTATATATTACATTAGTTACAACATTATTAGTGATTTATTTTTATTGTATAAAGTGAAAAAGTCTATCTAATTATTATTCAAATAGCAACTGTAATGAAGAAATTGTAACAAAATGCAAAAATGTTTTAGAACACATATTTACAATTTTAAGATATAGGAGTGTTTTCAACTTGTTCATCATGCCATTATCTAATCTTGTGAATTATGAGGTGTTGATTGGCAAATGGAAGTGAGTAATAAGATGCTAATGCATTGCAATTCCCGCGTAATACTATTATGCACAACAACATGATCCCGCTGAGTAATGCATAATTATTGACAATTACTATATTGTTTTCGTAGTGCAATTCATAACTGCGCTACGAAAACTGCGTAAATGGTTCACATACCTCTAATACTCATTCATAAGGTAATCAATTTCACACCAAGTGCGCTAAAAATAGGTATTAATAAGTAGTGAACTGTTTAATTAACATCTGGGCACGTTTTATCATCTGTCCTTCACTGATTCGCAGAAAAATATCAACACAGTTCCGTTACGGCAATCGTTCCCCTGACTAAGTCTTGACCAAGTATTCAGTATATCTGGGATTTCATACAAATAATATCAATATATCAAATATCAATAACATAAAATCAATCAAAAGTAGTTAGGCAACACGGGTTCCAACTCACCCCCCGCGAAGATTTCGATTAAATTAATTCGCCGTTTGATTCGCGTTAATAGTAAGATGGGAAAGACAGCGCAAGAGATAGTGGTACAATCATGTAAGGCGAATTTTGCTCAAGCAATGTTACCCGTTTTGCAATGGAAATACAAGAATGACAAGAGTATGGTCATAGATATCTCACTAAGTTATAGCCTCACAATACATATGCTTCATCCAATTAGGTCTTGAGAATTTTGCGCAAGAAATGTTATCCGTTTTGAAATGGTAATAGCCTTCAAAAATGAGAAGAGTATGGTCATAGATATCTCACTAAGTTGTAGCCTCACAATATATATGCTTCATCTATTTAGGTCTTGAAAATTTTGCTCAAGAAATGTTGTTGAGCGTTTTGAAATGGAAATAGCCTTCAAGAATGAGTAGACTATCTCGTTTGAAAACCCGTTTTGAAATGGAAATAGACTTCAAAACTGAGAAGAGTATGGTCATAGATATCTTACTAAGTTGTAGCCTCACAAACATATCCTTCATAAATTTAGGTCTAATGTTGGGGTGTAAGCAAACCCCTAATGAGCATCGCAAAAGAAGGAACTCCAAAAATATCATTACTATACTATGTCCAAAAAAGCACAATACATATGCTTCATCCATTTAGGTCTAATTTTGGGGTGGAAGCAAACCCCTAATGAGCAAAAGAAGGAACTCCAAAAATATCATTACTATTACTATGTCCAAAATTGTTCATTCAACATTCATTTCATTTCATTTCAACACGTTTTCCAAAAAATATATATTCTTATGGCCGATCTTTCCATCCACCGTTAATATTTCGAATTGTCAACCAATTGTTTTAGATGCCCCCAAGGAGGTGAGAAATAGTAATTTCTAACCTCCTTGTCATTATGCCTATAATGTAGTACGATAGTAAATAATAAATAGTGTAAATGTAAAAATAATATAACTTCCTCAACTTTGGAAAGACATTAAGTATGAAAGTAAAAAGTTTTCCGGACTAATGATTTATTTTTTTTACTAGTTAGCATTTTGACTTGACTTTGACCTAAATCCGTATATCTTTCTTATAGACAGATATATATATATATATATATATATATATATATATATATATATATATATATATATATATATATATATATATATATATATATATATTTAAACCATTATCAGTAGATATTTATAACCCGTGCAGACAGTGTTGTGAATATTTTGTGAGCGACCTATGTTTAGATCGGTGATAACCAAAAAACATTGCATATTAAGTTAGTAGTGATTAAACCATTATAGTCGAAATACGCTTCTGGTATGTTTAAAATTTTTGTTTCTAGTCACAATTTTGTTGAGTTTGTGTTGTTTGTGAGTTTGTTCTTACTTGTCTCAACATTTTACTAGAATGTATTAGAATTAGATTAAATTAGAATCAAATATACAATAGATTTAATAGTACAAATAAAGCTGACTGTTTCTCTAATAATCGATCTATTTCAAAACTCAGAATAAATTGTATTCTGTTTAATACAACAAACGTTAGAGGACGTATCAAAGCGTTGATTATATATTAGAATTAGAATAAATTAGAATCAAATATACAATAGATCTAATAGTACAAATAAAGCTGGCTGTTTCTCTAATTGTGGATCTATTTCAAAATTCAGAATAAATTGTATTCTGTTTAATACAACAAACGTTAGAGGAAGTACCAAAGCGTTGATTATATATTAGAATTAGATTAAATTAGAGTCAAATATACAATAGATTTAATAGTAGAAATAAAGCTGACTGTTACTCTAATAATTGATCTATTTCAAAATTCAGAATAAATTGTTTTCTGTTTAATACAACAAACGTTGACGAAGTACCAAAGTGTTGATTATATATTAGAATTAGATCAAATTAGAATCAAATATATTTAATAGTGTATCAGTCAAAGGCCAAAGGTAGATTCTCAAACACGAAATAAATCGATCCTACGAGTTAGATATCCCTCGAAACTTCACAGTGGAAGGGGGTTGCCTATAAATACACAAGAAGCGGATGTGACCAAAAACGTCAGTCATAATCAGTGGCGGACAATTTCACTTGAAATGCATTACTTTTTGTGATTTGTGGGGTAAGCAATATGCAACCGTTTACGCTCTTATCTCTTATCAAAGAAAAGCAGCAGTCTTCAACATGTTATGGTTATTCAACACGAAAGTTGTGGTCAAACTTTCGTTAATATTTGATATGACCTCAAAATATTGTATTTTCAAAAATATTAACTTCTACAATGAAAGAAAAAAAATTAACAATTCAACAGTAAATCATAAAAGTTGATAGTTACATTAACCTATTTTCCAAAATTTGATGTGCGTTAACAGTTCCAATTTGGTTGTAGGAGTGAAAAGATCCATTTTCGTTATATTCAAAAATATTAACTTCTACAATGAAAGAAAAAATTGCTTTGATTCAAAAGTAAATCATAAAAGTTGATTACAATAACCTATTTTCCAAAATCTGATGTGCCTTAACAGTTCCGATTTGGTTGTAAGAGTGAAAAGGTCCATTTTCGTTTTTTTTTTAAATTTCCCCATTAAATTGCCCATTAAATTCTATGGTTATTATGTTTTATAAATAACGCGTAAAAAGTTCCATTCAAATTTAGTAAGTCACGTGATTTTTTTAAAACTTTGAATTAGAAAATGTCCAACGTGATTGAAGCATGAAAAATGTCTAATTAGACAAAATTAGTCAAAGCCAACAATACTCTGTTTTGCAAAGTAGGTCCTGAAGTACTTTTAGCGCTATGTTTTAATTATAGAAGTGTAAAAAAATGTATGTTTGATTTTTTAAACTTTGAATTATAAAATGTCCAACGTGATTGAAACATAAAAAATGTCTAATTAGACAAAATTAGTCAAAGCCAACAATACTCTGTTTTACAAAGTGGGTCTTGAAGTACTTATAGCTCTCTGTTTTAATTATAGAAGTGTACAAAATTTTCTGTTTGATCAAAATCTGTTTGATAAAAAATCTCAAGAAAATTAAAAAAAAAAATCTGCATAAAAATTATTAAATTTACTCTGCATAAAAAAAATATGTTTGATCAAAATCTGTTTGATGAAAATTCTGCATGACAGAATCACATTTTGTGTTTCGTTATTTCCATAATTTTCCGATGGAAGTTAATAAAACTAGAAAAGATTTTATTTTTAGATACTCCATCAAAAGCGTGAATAATAATTTATTGATCCGAAGTGATGAAAACTCTGCATAATGTAATCGCATTTCATTTGTTGCGTTATACAAATTTTCTATCCGACTATTTTCTGATGAAAGTTAATAAAACCAGAGTTCATTATATTTTTAAACACTCCATCAAACGCGTGATAAATCTCGGTAGTAATACAAATTAGTACACTTTAACACTCCATATAACTTAATGCAGTTTCTGCATATACGTGCAGTGTGAGTTTTATTTGATCAAATGATCAATTATTACAACGTTCTATTAAAAACCTTGGAGCATTTCTACGGAATTCAAGTTCAGAATCGTGATTAATGCAGCTTTGATAAGATACAACAAATCAATAGTTGTGGGTACGATTTTTATCTAGGGCAGTATTAAAATTGTTACTATTGAATATAACGAAACACAAAATGTGATTCTGTTATACAGAATTTTCCGATTTTGATCAAACATTTTTTTTTTAAGCCGAATAAATATAATAATTTTTATGCAGATTTTTTTTTATTTTATACAAAATTTTCGTCGAACAACTTTTGATCAAACATAAAATTTTGGGAATCGTGATTAATGCAACTTTGATAAGATACAACAAATCAATAGTTGTGGGTACGATTTTTATCTAGGGCAGTACTAAAATTGTTACTATTGAATATAACGAGACACAAAATGTGATTCTGTTATACAGAATTTTCATCAAACAGATTTTGATCAAACATATTTTTTTATGCAGAATAAATTTAATAATTTTTATGCAGATTTTTCAATTCACAAAATACTGGTGATTTACCTGTTAACCAGTTTTTACTTAAAATATCTATCGTTTACCGGTAAAAGAATATCTCTGTAATTTTGGAACTAAAAATGAATGGAAGTATAGTGTTTTTACTTGAAATTGAAAATCTACCTACGAAGGGTGTTTATTGCGGTCCATTGTGCGAACGGAATTTTATGACGGGTAATGGGAAGAGAACAGAGTCCAGAGCCTCTTCGTAGCACGCCATACAATGGAGAACCCTTGACCGTAATAAACCCTCAATGCAGGTACATTTTCAATTTCAAGTGAAAACACTATACAACCATACGAAAATTTCTTTAAAAAAATACTGGTGATTTTACCTGTTAAACAGTTTTTACTCAAAATATGTATCGTTTACCAGTAAAATAATATCTCTGGAATTTTGGAACTAATTTTGAAAGGTAGTTGCTCATTCAGGTTATTTTGTTTAATGAATATTTATTTTAAAGGCCGCATTGGTGAGTGGCCCAAACTGAATTTCCCACTCGTACTAATTTGTCATAAAATTCAAATGAGTTTTGTAGCGATTTTAGACGTTTGAGTATGTACATAAATTAAGTTATGATAACGTGTGATTAAGCAGGGTTTTTTCGTTGGTTTTGATGAATGCATCGAGGTTATAATCTAGAAGTATCAATTCTAATGGTTGCCCCAAATTGGGCAATGCAGTGATACGAGGTGATGGATGTGGTCGGTTTGTACAAATGTGTTGATGAACGTGCTTGAAGCGAAACTGACTAATGTGTGCCGAATTGACACTACTTACTCCTAAGGTGCCAGGAGGCAAAGGAGCTTTCTTTTTGCGTCGGAGCCTCTTCTTCGCCACAGGAAGACTTTGTTTGCCGTCTCCTAGCGTAATGTCCTCCTTTACGTGCGAGGAAGATAATTTGTCAGTAGATGAGTGGTTTTCGCTTATTTCACCGTTAGCATTTTTGTGATCTTGATCGGTTGTATCGAAGGGATTGCGAATCTCGGAATTGGGTGCTAGCGTCTGGGCTTTGGCCACTCTTTCGTTAAACCTGGACCTGGGGTAGATCTCAGACTGATGCTTGATTTGAACGCTGTTGTGGCCCCTTAGCGTGACCGATTCCGGGTCCGACCCTCTTTTTGGAACGGGCACATCCACTAATAAAACATATAGATGGTTTTATTGTTGTCGTTATAATTGAGGCATTGATCGCCATAAAGCGATTTGATCGTTTAAGGAATGTAGGTACAGACCTATTAAATTAGTCTATTGTTAGTTGGTGGCCCAACCACTTATAGAGCATAATACAATAAATACGGGATACTCTGCCCACTATTGTTAATGGAATAATTCGCGCGAATTTATATTTGCATTTTGCAAGCCATCTTCACGGCCGTAAATCGACATGTTATTGCTCACTCATTAATTTGCTATCTTATCATTTTTAGATTACCAATATTGATTTACGTGTTTAATCGTTTACCTGGTTGGAAGTGGGATTTGTCTGCTATGCTCAGCTTCGCTTCGGGTTGTTTTCTAAACTTCCTCCCTCTGAAATTTGAACCTGGGATTAGGAAGCGCCGCAGAAAAAAATATTATAGTAAGGTCATTTGCATTTAAAAATCGATGCTGCAATGTTGCTGCGTTTATTTTTGTTTGTGATGTAATTACGGTAATTGTAATTCATGGGTCACTTTGACTTTTGTTGCCAGTGCAACGTGCGTGGTGTGATTAAGCATGAACCGTTCCCAATTCGTGCGGTCGATTGATTTTTAAAAATTTCGCATTGTACTAAAAATAACACAATCAATATCAACAAAACAAGCACACGCTATTCAAAACTGAATAATACCGCTTTTCTACAACCTACATACCTAGGCTTAACTGAATATCGCACAGCATTACAATTCTGCGGGTCAATTTATTTGAACTGCACTGTCGCCTTGGCAGACAAATCAATTGTTCCAATATAATCCACAAAATTGTATTAGGTTGTACACACGAATGTTAATGAAGGTAAACAACGCGAAATATGTTAAAAAAAATACTTACATCGTCCGTTTTAGCTGCTTGAATGAAGCCCTGAGCCCCAATGGCTTAAAGGGGTTCAAATGCTCGGGGTAATCGTCGTCGTCGTGCCGGTTACCCATGGTGAGCCTTTTAAGGCGTCTAAAACATCAACTTTATCATGATAGCACGTATCACAGTGAATGAGATTTAGTAAAATGAATCTACTCATTTAGAACCCCCACCTTCGCTAAGGTATGACGCATATCTTACGTATTAGCTACGTATTTCATCGATCGCTGATGCATAAACTTGCCTTTAATGCACTACCTTGCAAAAACATTAAACGCGAATACAAATATACCACCAAATTTTAAAAACAGGAACGCGCAATAATTTGAGCGTGGCAAAAAGGCGCTACAAATTCGCGCGCTTGCAGATTCCGTTGATACTGCAGATTTCTGTATCACCAACACACTAATTCTGTAACCGTCCACAGATAACACTACCATTCATATGACGTCCATATATTTAGGTTAGATTTGCATGAATCCACCAATGCACAGTTGCTTCGTCAACTTCTAAATATAAATAAACATTTTAAATTATTATTACAAATCACAATGATGTCAGTACTGAACTAAGACAATAAATTAAACCATGTGAGCTGATTATAAAAAACTATTGTGGTTCCTTAGAAATTTAGGATGGCACCGCCCCCTGTAGTAACAGGGCTATCGCCAAAAGAAGGCACCCCTGGCACCAAAGTCACAATAAGGGGAGAAAACTTTGGCACCGGCCCTTCGGATCTAATAGGTTAACCGACACAAACCCCCGCTACGCCCGTCCACACACTAACCAAACGTTCCACTTTTTAAGGGTTAAAAATCTGCGGCAGTGATTGTTTACTCTCCACCGAGTGGCAGTCACCGAACAAAATTATAGCAATCTCCGGACCAGCCAAAGGAGTCGGAGACATTATAATAACTACCAGGTTAGGCGGCGAGGGAACATGCAATGTCAGTTTCAAAGGTAAACGAGAGATGACATTTATAATTATAATTTACATTAATAGAAAAATCATTACAAACAATGATCCAAATTGCACGATATTTATGGCTTAAATCAATATGTGTGTTAAATTTATAACTGTTGCCGTTCAAAATTTATCACTCACCACCGTCTTATTGATCAAACACTACGAATCCTAATCCTATAGAGTCCCGTTTATTGCGGAATTGCGCTGTATGTTTACGTTATGGAGGCAAATGCGAAAGTGGGTGTTAATATGCCATTGTGCACGCTCAGTAAAAAATTGATAACAACACCCACTGCAACTGATTCCTCAGCCAACACTTTCATACTGGCATATCTTTGTGTTTATCATTACTAGCATCGTATTCATTCATATAAAGTGGAAGGGGTACTACTATCTAAAAATAGGCGATTGTGACAAATCACAACTACATTATTACTCCATTACTCGTATGAAACGCGTTTTAAACTTCTTAAAATATGTGCGTCAAACTGGTTTCTTACTTAGAACAATTGTACAGTACGCAATTTCGTTTCCCATCTATTTGAAAGTCCAGTTATTTAAACATCAATCAATATCTTCGATAACACACTTACACTGATAATGAAAGACACTAAATTGTCTGGTACGTATGTTAAAGTAAACTCATGAGAATTGGTGTAAGTACACTTTCAGTGATAATGAAAGAAACTGAATTGTCTGGTACGTATCTTAAAGTGTACTCATCAGAATTGGTGTAAGTAAGCAATCTCTTATAATACTCACAATTTTCAGTAAAAATCGTGAGTATTATAAGTTATTTAATAAAAAAATGTTTACCCATTATAGTACAATACAAGACTACAATACATGTACAAAACATAAGGCAGTTGCAATATTAAACAACTGTGAGCCAATGTTGCCAGGGGTTTTCATACTCTTGCTAAATTTAGAAATTAAAAATGTTGCTTAAATATCATGAATGGGCAGGAAGGCTTCGGGCGATAGCCCTTTTTAATAATCAAAAACATATATATAAACTAGTATGTACTAATAATATGTATACTGTTGTATTCATGAATTTAACAATTCATTTTCATAGAATTCAGTTACCTCTACACTTAAGGTAGAAGGGGACTGCTTATATTATGTTTACTTTCATAAAATTAATGCCTAAACAAAGAATCTTAGTGCAATGCATGTATAAGTTTGAAATAATTGTAACTTACGCTGGAAGCTTTGTTTACAAAATAATCACCTAACTGAATAATTTATGCATAATAAGTCATTTATATTTTCTGATATGCAAACATATTTTAGGAAATACTCTCAGAATAATTTATCATCGCACAGATTTGCAGCTTAAAATGGAATAATAAATAAATCAAACCTCAAATAACACTGCATCTTCTGTCAAACTTCTCATTGAAATCGAGGAGTTTTCATGTTCTTTTTTTGTTCTATTTTTATGTAGAATATTTATAAACTTGCATTCCTCTACCTAAATAATGCCCGGTCACATTCAAATGTATAAAATTGAACTTATCAATGATGTGTAAGAATTGTCTGCATAGAAACCAAAGTGATTAAATAAATTATTATTTAATATAATTAAATAATTATAAATTAAGTGGTACAGGATGTTAATGAACTTTGTGACAAGCTTTGAAAGGATAGTTGTGTACAAACATATTCACACCAATATAAATGTTTGTTAATAAAAAATTTGCCGCAAATCAATATTATTTAGCCAAAAGAAACATTTTCTTAACTATTACTCAACCCAGCTGGATCAATTTTAAAATGAATTCTTTAAACCACATGAAGTCAATGTTAATTTAATCAACTCGAAAAGTTCAAAAGTTAATTACGCCAAATCTTGTAAAATTGTGATTGCAAGACTGATATTATAATACCTGATTAAAAGTCTGCTGCCAAGTTAAAAACACCCTGTATTATATAAACAGACTGAAAAGACTCACTAAAGTGAACTCTTTAAACCACATGAAGTGATATTATAATACCTGATTTAAAGTCTGCTGCCAAGTTAAAAACACCCTGTATTATATAAACAGACTGAAAAAACTCACTAAAGTGAACTCTTTAAACCACATGAACTGAATGTTAATTTAATCAATTTGAATAGTTCAAAAGTTAATTACGCCAAATCTTGTAAAATTATGATTGCAAGACTGATAATATAATACCTGATTAAAAGTCTGCTGCCGTGTTAAAAACACCCTGTGTATCATAAACATATCCCTGTGTTAAAATTTCTTATATGAATACCAATTCGATGCCGATATAAAATTATTACCGCTAATATAAAACATAATTAGGAGTCACGAAGGCTCTATGACACCCAGAAAGACAAGAAGGATTACATTGATTCTAATAAACTTCTTTACAATTGGTGCTAACAGGTGTTAATACAAGGCTTTTCATCTTTTTCTTTATTCTGATTTATAATGGTGGATTCAAATTCACCTCAAAATGTTGTGTCCATGTGTTATGTTAAAAGTACTTACGACGAGCCCCTTAAGGTGAAATGATGATCACTTACTGAACCGATTGCATGCTTACGATTAACTGACTAATTACTAAGTTCAACCAATGCTTAATTCTACTGGATCAAAATAAAGATGTATGTGATTGTACAAACTTACCTGATGTTAAAATGTTTGGAGATGTTATACATCGCACCGTAAAACAATAACTGACATGAAAAATTGATTGATTAATTATCAGTGCCTACACCACAAAAGTGGTAGAAGGGGCAAAAGATATATATACTAATTATCAGTAGCCAAGCGAATACTAGCTATCCTTTATTAACATGCAAGATATTCATATATCTGCGAATACTAATGCATTACACATTAAGATTAGTAACCACAAACATCATCTGTGTTTCATTTGTCATTGAGCGTGTGACTCATTTATTGCACTTCAGAAGTCGTTTGCAATAACAAATCTATCCGTGTAGCGTTTTTCGACACCGTGGGGCCTATGAAGGAGACTGCGGTTTGGGTAGAGGAGGCCCCGCTGTTTATGTGGGGCAGGCATTCGTTGTCTCCGAGTAGTTACCAACAGGAAGACCCACTGGGCATATCTGTCGAGGTCAACGATGGCAAAAAGTTTCCTGATGATGAGCTGCAGGAGTTTTTCCACAAGAAATCGGGGGACATTGCGGCGGAAAACTTCTCGCCTGGCTGGTTCCTCTTAGAAAACCATCACGCCACATCTTTCAACGATTTACAAGCAGGGTACGTCAGTGATTGTGCAATTGTTCGCGTTTACAGACTTGTTATGTGCTCTTAGGTTGCTCCACTTGCGTAGAAAAGTGGACGGACAGAAAGAGGGTCAGTTGTCATTTCTAAAAGCAAATATATCTTCTGTAATAGACCAGGTTGATACTCTCGTAAATTTAAAGGAGAAATTTCAAAACGACTTAAAAGAATATGGGACTGAACCAACATTAAAACTAGAAAAAGCAATAAAAGGTATCTGTAGCTAATTAAAATTATTACATGATTATACTAGTTTTTTAGAATCGGAGAGGGAAGCACGTAAACTATTTGACGACGTATTAGCCAGGCGTGATAGAGCGGAAAAAACTAGGAACGCACTAAATGTGTTAACCAGGTTTAGGTTTCTGTTTTGTCTGCCATGTGTAATCGAAAGGAATATTAAAAAGGGCGACTACGATATCGTTATTAATGATTACATGAGGGTTAAAAATTTGTTCAACAAAAATGATGTACCTGTTTTTAAAACGGCTTTATGCGAGATAGAGAAGAAAGTCATTGGACTGCAGAAAATGCTGTACGATAAATTAATACATATGCCCATATCAGTGGAGGAGCAGAAGAGATTAATTAGGTACTTAGTTAATCTCGAGTCCCCCTATGAACCTGCTTGGGACGCTATTAAAAGCCACTCTGAGTATATCAACTTACGAATGAAGCACTGCTATGAGGAACACAAAGCGGCTGACAATTTATTTATTGAGGAGATAGGTTCGTATTTATGTAATTTATCAAGTATATTGTTGTATGGTGGTATGTAATATTTGGTGTAATTATACAGGAAAATCGAAAATTAATAATTCTGGTGGAAAATTTTCCAAATACTTAAATAATCTAGATTTAAATGTTATCCCTGAAAACGTGCTATTTGTGGAAGATCTTTGTGAGATACTTTCAGAAGTCTTTCCGGATCTCTGGAAGATAGGACAGGCATATTTTTCAGGGGAGTTACATGTGGATGTAGAAGCTGGACATCAAACGGAATACAGAGTAATTCAATTAAATACCTGCGGTAAACTGTTATAAATACTTACATATTTTAGCACGTCGTCTTAACAATAATGGAAACTTTCTGCAAGACACTAAGAGC
Organism: Othius punctulatus; assembly: GCA_951805005.1. Classification (NCBI taxonomy): domain Eukaryota; kingdom Metazoa; phylum Arthropoda; class Insecta; order Coleoptera; family Staphylinidae; genus Othius; species Othius punctulatus. The sequence continues at coordinate 34,724,943 of OX638147.1, read as the reverse complement.
TGCCATAATACCGCACACTTTAGATAAAACAGTAGATAAAAACAACTACGGCTCTTGGGTAACATCGGATACCGAATCAACACCTGCGTGCCTAAGATATGTCAGGTCCACATATTCAATTTTGATAAAACTAGATTTACCAAGTGATGCACTAAATATCGTTTTCAGTTTCATTTTGGATCTTCGAATTTACTGCATGACGGTATTATTTAAGCAAACAGCAGATCAAATTGAACAATTAGGGAAGAAAGAGACTTGGAAAATAGAGTTTAGTGGCAAACATAATGGAATTACGGAATTGGTGAGTTATTTACCAAAACAAGTGTATGGAAAATTGGTTAATTATCGCATTTTAGCCTTTAAAGTTTGAGCAAGCGGTTCAAGAGGGGATAAAGACTGTGAGAGAATCTGTTCTAATAAGTGAACAAAGAGAGGGCTCGTTGCTGGACAATCCAGTCGCTCACCGGGAGTTAGAAAACCAAATAGATAATCAGCTTTCAATATTTATTAAGATTTTGATGCTTTTGTCATCGAAGGAAGACAACGATGATGAAAACGATTGCTCACCAGTAGTCTCACAGTTAATCGGCACACCTACAGCAACTTACAGAACACAGAATTCTAAAACGTTATTACCCATTTGGGAGCATAGGTTACTTACGACTTTAGCGAACTCGCAGTATACAAGGACGGTTGTATTGAATAACTTGGAAGATTGTTTCACGAAAAGTGGATATCCGATCCCTAAAACTGCTATAGATAACTGCAGGAATAAGCTTGAGGCCTTTGAAAAGTCAGTCTTAGAATTTTATTTAGAAGAAAAAAGTGATCCTCTCGTGGGGACTATCGAGCCTTCCATGTACTTAGAAAGGTTTGATTGGGATACCAAAGTTACACCGACCGATATTAGGCCGTATGCAAAAGAATGCATTAACAATTTAATTCATGTACATAGTGAAGTGAGTTTTCAGATATTTTCACAGTGGCGTGGAACTAATGCTGGGTTTTAGGTCAATAGCATATCACCTGTGTTAGTCAAAAGTGTTCTTCCTCAAGTGGTTCAGACAATAGCCGAAGAGTTGTACAGACTTATGGTTTGCGTGCAGAACTTTAGTGTAGCGGGTATTCAACAGGCGAAGGCTGATATTAGAATGCTGCAGGATATATTTAATACGTATTCGACAGATAAAGCTAGATCCTATTTCAAAGATGCTTTAGAAGCAATACCACCGCTACAAAGTTCAGATTCAATGTAAGTTTTCTTATTGGTTGTGCTATTGGATTAATAAGCAAGATTTTCTTTGCAGAATAGTGGAGGACATAATAAAGAAATGCAAGTACAGAATGAAGCTTCAAATTTTATGCTTATCAGAGCCAGTAAGCAACGGACCTGGAGCTGTGCGTTCCTGTTAAGCCTTTGAGAATTTTTATATGTCTTGGGAGTATTTTTCTAAGAATATTCTGTTTATTGTAAAAGATCAGAGTAAATTATTCTAGTGGAACTGTAGCTAGAGTAATGCCTTGTCGATCACGAAAGCTACCAAATTAATATATTTGTTTACATTACCAGAAATGCAAAGTATCTTCTAAAACTGTATATGTGTATATAGATTTGTTTGTATATACAATGCTACGTTAAGAGACACTATTTTTTAGAATAATGAAGCCAAATGCTGTTAATGTAGTATGTAACAAGATTAATTTTCATTTTTTAATAAGTAATAAATTTGTTATTAACATTTTCATAATTTTCCTGTTTGAATTTTGCCGCCTATAACCACGTGATGCGCCAACGACACATTTTACAACTGCGTTTTGCACTTTGCACAGTTTGCACATTTAGGCATCATCTTTACACCGGTCTTCGCTTATAAATCCTCAAGATGTCTAAAAGACAGTGCCCCTTCGAAGAGAACTGCGCCCCACAACGTAAAGTATATTTATCGGCCGCACACATGAACCGTCAGAATGAGTGTTATATGAAAGAACTGGAAGGTAAGGTTGAGGTTATGTATTAGCATACACATTTCTAATGTGCCAATTTATTGGCAGCTAAGACGATGGAGATGCTGCACAAAGGCGCCAACAACCAGCCATCCACAAGCGTGCAGCCTCCGGTATGTTTACCTCTGCCCGGTTTAACACCTAAGGCGCTGTTACCTATTCGCTCACATGTTTACCAAGTTTCATTTTTAGCCCAGACCAGTAACCGACACATGTCCTAGCTGCAAGGGACCACCTATCTTCGTGGCCACCTGCAGCTTTTGTGTGGTTTCGCTATGCAAGGACTGCTTGCGAATCTGCGCATATTGTCATGAATCGTTTTGCGACTCTTGCTCCGTTGCCATGTACGTACTCATTTTGTTAGCCCAATTGTGTTTGGATGTTTACAGGCATTGGTTTTAGCAATACAAGTTTTAATCTGTTCATTAACAGTCGTTATCATGCTCTGAGTCACGTGTCAGCCAAACTATTCAATGGGTTATTGTTATTGTTTATTTCTAATTGCTTAATTGGGTGTAATAATACTTAATGTTTATGGTGCTAAAGTCTGCAGGTTTGCGTTGCAATGATGAATCACTCCTGAGTAATTGGATACGATATCAATTACTTATCGCTATAAGTCACCTGCATTTATAAACAATATCAATTCACTCGTATGAAATACGATCTGTTTATGTTTCAAGTCACCTTATCTACATGCCATGTAAATACCCATTAATTTTACATATTTGGCAGTAATTAATTAAATAACATTTACTTTACTTTACAGTTTTTATTATTGTTTATATCTATATATATTTTCTGCAAAACATCTATTAGATAAAAAATTTACAAAACACGCAGTTTCAATTATTTAAAAGTAAAAGTAGTAAAAAACCTGATATCACAGAAAGTTTGGAAGGAGAATTTTCATGTTCATTTTTTCATGTTCATGTTTTGTTCATGTTTTCATGTTCATTTTTCATGTGAACATGTTTTTTAATGCATATTAACATATTCAATAAAATGGTAATAAAAAACAAAATATCGCAGAACGTGTATTCAAATTGCAGAAAATTGAACTTCACAAATAAGATTAGACTTGATTAATATTTTTAGTATTTATGTTAACATGACATTAAAAGTCACATTTAATAAATATACATAATTATTGCATAGGAAGCCTTCGGTAGTTCACAAAACTTCTAAAAGAACCGAATCATATTCATCATATATCAAACACCACTTCTTTTCATCTATATAATCACAAACGTAAGAGAATTTGTTTCATAATCATGTTCTCTTACTTTAAACACCAATATTTTCATTTATATTATAACAAACGTAAGAGAATTAGTTTCATAATCATGTTCTAATTCTATTATTTTATTGCATTAAATATAATTATATTTGTAGATACAAACATGGGAAGCAGTACACTTGCCTTACGTGCTACACTTAATGGAGATGATGATAATGAAGAAACTCTGGTTTTAAGAGCAAATGTTTAAGTATAATTTTCTATTGTTTATTACAATTATTTCTATTGTTCGTCTTTTTATATTTCTGTTCGTATTTTTACTAATCATTGCGGTTTTTTTTTTGTTTATGCATGGCTGTTGCCGTTTATTTTATTTTTAAATTTCTGTTATTTGAATTTTTACTAATCATTGCGCATTTGCAACTTCCAGATTGAAAATGTATTATATTCTCGTTTAAATGTTGCAGCTACAATACCAATAATGCCTAATCTATTTTTTGCATGTAAGAACATTATCAGTATTGTAGTCTCTAGAATTCTTATATTTAATGTGAAGTATTTTTTCAAGTGATATGTATACATTATTCCTTTTCGACTGCCATGGAGGTTTATAGTTGATAAGTGTTCAGTTATGATATGATTTAACTAGTCTTAAAATTTTATAACTGTCAAGGATGTGTGATAAAAGACTATATATATATAAAAATTTTGATATCTACCTTTTTTTGTTTAATTTACTAATAACTCTTTTTAGTTTAATTAACAAATAACCCTTTTTAGTTTAATTAACTAATAAATACTCCCAAATTAGTCCCTTAATTCTTCATAGAAAAATATACATACATTTTTCCGCTATGATTATCCATATTTAAAGTTCCTACTGTGAAACATACTGCCTGTTATATGTGACCAAAACTGTGGCCTTGGTTAAGGTAAGTATCGGTAGAATAACAATTGCAAATCGCAATGTGCAGACGTTCGCAGGATAAGTATGTAGTAGCTTGGCACGTGCCTAGATGCTGCCAGGGGTCTTTGCATCAGACGTTTCGCATGCAGCCATGGTAATATATTGTAATGCCCAGGTAATCGGATTTCTTGTGTTTTTGGAATTCCACGCATAAATTTACATCACCTCTGGCATTTGGAAGGCCACGATTACATCACACATTTGCAATTGATTATATGGTAACCTGAATTTAAAGTGGACTAGTGTCGAGACATCAAGGCTAAAATTTCGATCATCGCACTAAGGTGATGCATTTCATTACCTTTGTACCTGATATACTTCAGTGTTAGACTTTAAAGCCGAATAATTTTATGATTTTTTTCTTGTTGCTGCAACAATATTTGTAACATTTTTTACTAATGGCTCACAGCTTGTTTTGAAACAAGCATGAACAAGTTGGTTTATAAAGTAGCAAATTGATTAATAACAAACATTTATTTATACTATTTTATAAATTAACATTTTTTTTTTTTTTCTGATGGATTTTAGTCATTAGGATTTTTTACTAATGGATCATGGCTTGTTTTGTGTTATGAACAAGTTGGTTTATAAAGTACCAAATTGATTAATAACAAACATTTATTTGTACTATTTAATAAATTAACATTTATAATTTTTTTCTGATGGATTTCAGTCATTTGGATTTTACTCTAGAAGATCACAGCTTGTTTTGTGTATAAATTGATTAATAACAAACATTTATTTGTACTACTTTATAAATTAACATTTTTTTTTTGTGATGGATTTCAGTCATTTGGATTTTACTCTAGAAGAGTAAAGTCCAAATCCAACTCTCTACTCTAAAGAGTTTAAAGTTTAGAGCAATTTTTTTCCCTTGGCCTATGATTCATTAGTCAAATTCTACTTATGTTTCATTCATTCTACTAATTGTACTATACAATTCATTTGTGTAGGTTTTAGGGCAGGACAGTACAATTCTTGTACCGATGGTGAGTAACGACACCACCCTATCCGAGTTGCTAGTAAGTAGAGGCTGTTCAAAATTATTGCTTAAACAAATTCACTTAGAAATGATAAGTTCTCACTTTTGTAAGCATCATATTCAACAAGCAGTAATTTTAAGTTGTTACAAGTTGGTTTATAAAGTACGAAATTGATTAATAACAAACATTTATTTGTACTATTTAATAAATTAACTTTTTTTTTTCGGATGGATTTAAGTCATTTGGATTTTACTCTAGAAGAGTAAAGTCCAAATGCAACTCTCTACTCTTTAGAGTTTATAGTTTACAGCAAATTAATTTTCCCTTGGCCTATGGTCCATTAGCCAAATTCTACTTATGTTTCATTCATTCTACTAGTTGTACTATACAATTCATTTGTGTAGGTTTTAGGGCAGGACGGTACAATTCTTGTACTGATGGTGAGTAACGACACCACCCTATCCGAGTTGCTAGTAAGTAGAGGCTGTTCAAAATTATTGCTCAAACAAATTCACTTAGAAATGATAAGTTCTCACTTTTGTAAGCATCATATTTAACAAGCAGTAATTTTAACAGACTGTACTATACGTCCAAATTGGTGTAAGAACATTAGAATAGCACATGTATAAGTGGTAAAGTGATATTTAGCAGAAATAATCAGAACGTGAATTCGTGACATCAAGAAAGTTGGAATTAACGTCAATAGGAATTATGTTCTAGAAACTGCAAATTTTCATTGAAACTGAAATGATTGTCAACGTGCTGTGCTGTCCAATTTGATATATGTATGCCCTGATTTGAAATATCCTCGAAAATATAATTGATTATTATTTTTTGATTTCGCACTTACTTTGAACCTTGGTTACACCTTTAACGTACTTTACTACGTACTTTTTTTAACTTTGCGCCGAACGTCAATTTTTTGCGCGGCATAAGCCAGGTCCAGACTTGTTGCGTATCCTCAAATTATACATATTTTGAATTCACTACAAAATTTCCTACTCGCATAGCTCCTTGATATCAACAATCGGTGTGAATCGTTTGTCTTTAGAGCGCAGTGAAGGAATCACAGATGTGTGTACTACTAGGCCTGCAGATATCCGAAGATTTCAGGATCCAATAAGATCCGAGTACCCAAATTTCCATTATTGGACACTTTGGATCCGGATCTAGATCCGCTTTCAGACACCCAATCATCCGGATAGTTTAGATCCGAATCCTAAAATATCCGGATCCGGGTTGCACGCCTAGGTATTACTGCTTGGAATCTGTACCAAATCTAGAGATTCACACAGTATCAAAAATCCATTTAGTTTTATAAAAATTACACGGTATATGGCGCGGAGATATGCAACAAGTCTGGTCCCGGTCGTAGGGATGATCATCCCTATGCGTCCGTCGCAGTAATTTTTTCGTCTGTCTATAACTTTCGAAAGCCCATGTATCGAAGTAAGTCTTGTAGACTTCTAATCTATAGTGGGTTTCGGTGCAAGTTCAGCAATTTCCGTTCGAATGTGGCTTTCTATAGCACTTTCCAAGAACTTCTGCGAAATACATAACAATCCTTGATTCCTTAAAACTACTATTTGCCCGCACGGTATAAAACATTCGGCAGTCCTTTTTCTTGGCAGTTTATTGCATATCTGCGCAGAGCCACATAATTTGTGTTGGTTATCGAGATTTTCGAGAGGAGTGAAAGTCGAAAACCATGCCAAATAAGCCCCGTGATTCCTCACGAAAGCTGGATCCTGTTGTGGCCTCAGCAGGAACTTTGCAGTCCTGCAAATGTAGAGAGCCCGCAGTGGTCTAAGTAATCGTTCCTCTTCTGTTTAAATCTTCCTATCCTATTCATTTTGGCCAAATCTCATAGGTCTTGGCTAACATTCTTAGTATTAACCGACGAATAGTCCATTGGTCGTGATAAGATCCGACTAACTGGGCAACTAGATCTCTACCCAACTGTGCAGAAGAAGAGTGCATCAAGCAATAAATAATTTAATTTGCTTTATAAATATGCATCCGACTCGTCGCACTTGTTGCCGTGGTGGTCTACTTAGGCCGCGTGCTGCAGCCTGGAAGACCTATAGTGTGTATACTTCGCGCAACGATAGTTTGTTTTTATGACATTGACTTACAATAAAAACTATTTGTTAAACCACTTTAAGTTAGGTATCATAAAAGTCCAGGTATCGACCGGCCCTTTGTCATTGGCAACTCTTTGGTGCATCAACATTTAAGCCAAAGCCTGGACTTGATACCTGGACTTTTATGATATCTAACTTGAAGTGGTTTAATTATCCCACCCTTATAATTTTTATTGCAAGTCAATGTCATAAAAACAAACTATCATAGGCCACCAGATTCAAATGTATGCTGAATTCCAATTTGACTCTCTAAAAATGCCGAATTATTACAGGCCGAAAAATGCAATTGCTGAGCTACACAACTCTCGCAACTCGACTGATATAAAACTTGTTATTTCATGCTCGCTCTTATGTATTTTGCATGCAGCAGGCGCTAGTTTGTCTATATATTAAAAATTGACACCTTAACTTTATTATAACTTTAACTTTTTTCTTTTAACTTACGTTAACTTTAGTGATATCATTTGACAGACGCAATCTTACAATCCCCAAATAACTGTAATCGGCGGTTTATTTCCTTGGGCACCATTCTAAATACAGTGATTGTCATTAGTGCCAGTGATATCATTTGACAGACTCAATCTTACAATCCCCAAATAACTGTAATCGGCGGTTTATTTCATTGGGTGCCATTCTAAATGCAGTGATTGTCATTAAACTAACCGCCTGTTAATAGTACGAGTAATGTTTAAACAGTATTTAAAGATAAATAAAAAGCCATCATGTATTAAACACTGATATGTTTCTGAAAAATATTTGCAATAATGATTCTACGAAGAACTCGTTCATTAAATACTGATACCGTATCATTATTCGAAGAAAATTGGAAAGACATGCACGAAAATAAGTTCATGTTTTGTATATCTCGCAGGTTTTAAAATATAGGACTCCCTGCAAAATATACTACTATATAAATCAAGAAGAATAACCTTTTTCACAATACATATTTATTTATACTAAATGTACATTTCAACTGCAAGGCAGTCCTCTTCAGTTGACTTACAAGTCATTTCATTACTTGCATACATTTCAACTGCAAGGCAGTCATCTTCAGTAGACTTACAAGTCATTTCATTACTTGTAAGCCTACTGAAGATGACTGCCTTGCAGTTGAAATGTACGTTTAGTATAAATAAATGTGTATTGTGAAAAAGGTTATTCTCCTTGTTTTATTAAAAAACAATCACAAGCTCCAATACTTTGATTGCTACTACTATATGGTTGAATTTTTAAACATTTGAAACTTTAATGTTCACAATTTAACTCAATTAGGGTAAAATATTTGTATTTTGGAATTATTTGAACATTGTGATTCGTTTTTTTATATTTTATTTGATTTCAAGGTGATTATCATCTTATCGCGTTTATTAAAATTTATTATACACATACTTACGCAAATATTGGCTTTCAGTTCTTACGTTGTTTTAAGCCTTGATAAAATGTACGAGATCCCGAAAATTATGTTGAATTTTCTTGTGGGCAATTCTTGGGAAATTACAGTGTTCTTAATATGCGAGACGACGTCATTACTAAATGCATAATGCTAATATCTGCACATAAGTTTTGAGATGGAAGTGCAGTACTAAAATAAAAACTATAAAGCACTATAAATATAGCTTAATGGTAATATCTGCACATAAGATTTGAGATAGAAGTGCAGTACTAAAATAATATCCATAAAGCACTTGCCAAAAATTAAGTTGAATTTCCATCTAGGTCAATCACAGTGTTCTTAATATGCGAGACGACGTCATTACTAAATGCTGATAATGCTAATATCTGCACATAAGTTTTGAATGGAAGTGCATTACTAAAACAAAAACTATAAAGCACTTTCCACAAATTAAGTTGAATTTCCTTCTAGGCAATTCTTGGGAAATCATAGGATTGTTATTCTTAATATGCTTGACACCATCATTACTAAATGGTGAAACTAATGTTTTACGATCTTTATATAAAATTGATAATTAAAAATAACTGCGCATCGGATTTGAGCATGCAAGTACGGTACTAACACTAAAACTATAAAACATTTAAAGATACATCAATTTTCAACGTCAGTACAAGTTTATGTTTATCGTTTTTATATTTGTTTTTTATTGGTAAAATTGCCCATACACATATTATCTTGCGTTTTAGTGATTGACGTCTTACTTGTCTTTGGTTTTATATACCTGTTACTAGCACAGTATCAATCACAGCTCAAAAGCTTCCAACACCAACACTACTTAATTTAAACTGTATGTTTTGTTTTTATAATAATAGCTTTGTGTTAGTATAATAAAATAGAATTTTAGCGCATTCTTGGATTTTTCGCGAAATATGAACGAAATTATATAGACAAATCTGATTACCTTAGACCAGTCTTTCTCTTAATTTTGCACTTTAAAGCAATTTTTGTTTTATATAATAAAATAAGAATTCTAGCGCATTCTTGGATATTTCGCGAAATATGAACGAAATTATATAGACAAATCTGATTAACTTAGGCCAGTCTTTCTCTTAATTTTGCACTTTAAAGCAATCTTTGTTTTCGCACACTATTTGAATTTTAGGGCAACTATGCCATTAAACATGATTTCTTAATGGCAAAAAACATTTCAACTGTTCTTAATTATCAAGTGGTCTAAAAATAGGCAATCTATACTCTTGAAATAATACAGTTTCTTTTTCGCCGTTGTTAGCGAAAAGTAGCACTCGGTATATTAATTTTCGGGTTTCGCTTCCGAGGTGCAATTTACGGGCGGCAAAGGCCGAAAAAAGTGCGACTGTGAATCAGCACAAACGTACGTGCAATCTTTTAAAATCTAAAAAAGATCGACAAATATACTTTCTCTCCGCAGTAGTGTGAGAAAGTAAAGTGTACTTAATTTAGCAAAATCTAGGAACGTGACCCGTTTTCCCATAAGTTCATGCGGCTTGTTTTTAAGGATACTATGCCACGGTGAGATGATGGTATTTGGTTTCATTTTTTATGCTTAAATTACTTTTACTCAGCATTTTTTTAATAATTAAGCGTTTGCTGTAGCCTGACCATTTAATAATTAATTTAATTAATTAATATGCCGGACTGGTGTAGTTTTACAAATGTGGTTTATCAAGTATTCGCGGATATAATTGTTACTGCTATAATTAAGAATGGAGGGAAAGAAATTTTACTTATGCTAGAGGTAGTCTGCAAAAAACTGGGCATTATAATTATTGAATCTTGAATCCTCAATGCTGCAGAATATGTTGGTTGGGATTTTCAACAATTTTAATATTGCATTAGGATAAAGTCGAACCTGCGACTGTAGACTTAAAGTCGAAGCCCAAACTTATTACGCCACACAGACGTTTAACATTGAAGAAGTGACTTTCAACGCGTAACTTGCTTACAGTTTTTTGACCTGCTTGGGACCTTCAATCCTTAATTTGGCCAAGGCGAAGAAAATTAAGCTAATAGATTTTATGTAAATAAAGTAAATAGGATATACCTGGAATAAATTTATATATTGCTTCACAGTCCATAATTACCCGAAATAATAAGTTTGTAAATAATATTTATAATTAATTGGCTTATTTATTTTAATGCGCTTGTTTTTTGATTATTTCCTATTATCGCATGATAGCAAATTAATTGGCATACAGTAACAAATGACTGATAGATAACCTGTTGGTAGATTGTTTAATAAAGCAGAGAAGCATATTTAGCACAACAGTCTCGTAGCGATTCTCGAGATATCAGCCCTCAAAATTGTGAATTTAAATAGCATAAAAGGGCTGATAAAATTAAACGTATGAACGGACGGTCCAATCTCGATGCCAATGGTCTCATTCAATTCAGTGGACTCCAACGGTTCATATGAGACCACACTCGATATACCTACGAAGACATTTGAATTTTCGAAATTTTCGCGTTTTTTGCCATCTCGATGAAATTCCATTTCGAGAACGCCTCAACCGATTCGGACGAAATTTAGATGGGTCATAGAGGGCCCAAATACAAACAGCGTTTGTCCAGGGCGGCCTTAAGAAGAGATAAATATTTTTCAAAAAAAACGTACCTTTTTTCATGAAAAACGCTGGGGAGTCGTGGGAATACGAGAATGGACGAGCGTTCAAAATATGGGTTTTATATGGAGCTATGTCCCCATAGAATGATTTGTAAATGTGAAGCTTGGTTCAGCGCCCAGCTGGCAAAACGACGATTTTCCGATCAAATCGAATAAAACGAAAATCCGACAAATCACGATTTTTCGAGTTACTCCAAATGACCTTAGAGGCACATGCCTCGACCAATTGGACCCTCCTGATTCCAGTGAGCATACTTTCAGCCTCGTAGCCCCAGCAGTTCTCGAGATATTGGCTCTCAAATTTGGGAAATTAAACAACATTTATTGCCAAATATGGAATTCTTTGGGCACCTTGATTGTTTCTCTCTATAGAGGGTGTCCAAAAACATAGTGGTAATATTTCAAAGATGGATGCCTAATACAGATTGTTTCTCTTTACACATGGTGTCCAAAAACATAGTGGCAATATTTCAAAGATGGGTTCCATAACTTGCTAGCTAATGAATATTTTTTTATTGCCAAATATGGAAATCTTTGAGCAACTTCACTATTGCAAGATTAATCTAAAGAAGCACTAGACACTTCTCGACATCTAATGCTTCTGTCTCAACATGCCCGAGTTTTTACTGTCAAGTCCTCACACTCGTCAATATGGGAAGCCTCAACGAAATAATAAATAATTGCATACGCAGATGATGTCACAATAATAGCCAAACAGGAACAAAAACTATTCGAAATTCTGGATGAGATCACAAAAGAAGGGAAGAAATTCGGACTGGAAATCAACATAAAAAGACCAAAATTATGATAACAACAAACGAAAACCAATATCAATAAAGCAGATAATGGGATGGAAACCAACAAGCAGCAGCAAAATAGGAAGACACAGGAACACGTGGTTGGAAGAAGTAGAGGAGGACCTGAAGAACATTGGAATGATGAGATGAAAAGAAGAAACAGAAGACAGAAAGAAATGGAAAGAAATCACGGAGAAACTTTAAGGGAAACGGGACTAATCCACCCAAATATGGGATTTTTTAAACCCCACTGATGGGGTGGCAAAACTTTTATCAGAGTTAAACGCCAATATATACCGGGTGATTCAAGTTTTATTACCATGGGTTTTTTAGGCATTTGGAGTTGCCCCAAAAATACGAAAATTTGGATTTATATAGGTCTGATACTAATCTACGGAAAGGTAGTTTGACTCTTTCGATATAATTATATAGACGACTTAAGAAATAGTCTCTTCCATTATGCAGTAATTGTTTAGCTGGAATTAATATTCTCCGAATTTTTTTCCACGCAACGGCTGCTACGTGACTCGTTAGATATAATGGGTCTTTTTTTTTGATGGGGGAATCTACCCTTAGATGACTCGTGGAGGATATCAGGTAGACTATTCATCACTCGCAACTAGTTTTCTTACAGCCTGTAGGCCCGAAAACTTTATAGCATCTTCAACTACTGCACCATTTAAAACTATTTCAATCTTGATTATATTATCATCTGCAATCCACTTGGTTTCATACATACCGGACGGTTATAAAATTTGAAAAAATACTCTTTTCGGGCAAAATTCTCTATCGTTATTTTTGCCCTAAACTGTTTTATTTTATTCATAGAACCAATTTATGAAGTCAAAAGTAAAGGGGTTAAGGGATTAGATTTCAAATTAAAGCATTTTTTACATTACTGACCAACTTTCCTCGGTATGATTTATGATTTTGTAAGTCAAGAGCCCTACAAAGCATTGACCGCGAGGGTGCGGTTGGAACGTTTTATGACTTTTTATGATTCCGCCAGTCGCCCGTGGGTTGAACGGGCCTTGCAGGGCGCAGTTTGGGTGTTTTAAACTGCCCTTACCTTTATAGGGGGTTTTCAACTTAGAAATCCTCTACGAAGTAGTTATCTGATGGCATGAGATACCCGTAAGAAGATTTGAAACGTGTTGGTGTCTACCTTCATGTAACCTTTGTGACTATGCGGCAACTAGTCTACTGGAGAAAGGTCGGCCGTTGGCCAATTTTGTGATATTGCAATAATTGGTGTTGCCCAAAAAGTTTCGTCCTTGGGAAGATTCCGCGGATGAGTTTTTTCGCAACGATGTTTGGACGCGGTTTTTGTAAATGTGGTAATTAGTGAGGTATTATTGTTATTATACTGTTGCTGGTGATTTTATTGCAATGTGGGTTTAAATAACCATTACCCGGTTAGTGATTGAAATTCCGCACTTTTGCAACAATAAAATAATTGGTCTGCGGGATATATAAACTCGCCACGTTCGCCAATTAGTAGTGTGTGATTATCTCTGCGAGCGATTCTGGATTGTGTTGCGCAAAATTAAAAATATTGTAATTGGCTTTCTTGTCAAAACGATTTGCTCAATAGTGGGGAACGAATAGGAATAGTGGGAGAGCGCGGGCAAGCGCAAAAAGGAGTAATGTGGAAATAATAGCAGAGGCGATGCTATCAGCATCAGCTACAGCTAATGAACTATTTGAGGGTTTTTGCTCGCAACTGAAGCGTCACATATGTAAATAAAATATCGCCGAGTGATATAAATATTTTTCGATCGATGCCGAATTGGTTGCGCGGATTAATATCGTGCAGCCGTTCCCTTTCAGTCGGCGCGGGAAAATTGGTTTGGAATGATTATTCCGATTGATTCACCTTGTAGGCTAATGATGAAAGTTGTCTATTTTGCAGCTGAAAGAGAAATGAAAACTGGTTCCTGGTTAAAACGAATGCTCCGGCAGCTTGATCACGATTAAAAATATCTGGTATCACATGCAGAACTTATCTGTTTGCGCTGAGGGGTAGTGGGTGTAGGTCTTCCTGCGACGCTGCGACATGTGCGTAGCATAGATAGTGCGTGCGCGTACGAGGTATAGTCTCCCAGAAAGTGTTCATTGCTGGTTTTTGTATCAAGACTGTACCTGTAGCATAAGATAGTCACAGTGTTATGTAATAAGTATTATGATCGATCCCTCACTCGCCGGCTACACCAACCAGTCATGCAGCTATGCTTCGTGCGCAAGCTTGCCGTTGTCGGCCCGTAGTGACTATTTTAGTATATGGTAAATGAACAGTTTGTCTAGACAAGAATACGTCCGTCTATCCCCGCCGTTCTTGCATATTGTTTTAGCCTGGATCGTTCGTTTGCTCTCCCTTCGCTTTCGTTTCGATGGAATCCGATCGTACGGAGTATTCCAGCGGTTGTCTATGCCGCATCGTGTCGTATTTAGTGTTGTGATAATTTGTCATGTGTTGTGTCGATGTGCTATCTAAGTAAATAACCGGGACTCTGACACTACAATCCCGTATCGTTCCCGGCCACCACCTTTATCCTGTACTACGTTTTCAATAACCACCTTTATTCAACAATATGAATGTAAGTAAACAATAAAATTACACACATATATACTTGTTTTGGTAATTAAAAATATAATTTACGTATGTAATTAAACGACAATATTTATTGTTTTAGACCATGTTTACAATTAACAAAATTGTGAATGAACCTTGGACATACCACCACCAGTATTCCACACTGTACGAAAAAAATATGCCCTGCTAATTACAATATTATCTATTGGTGTGTAATGTATTTTACTGTTTTATTTATATTAGCTGATAATGATTTACTTTAGGCGACAGTCAAACATTCGTAATAGCGCCCAACGTGGGGCCCAGACGGAATTATTTACTGTCGGGATTGTGCTACCTATTAAATATTGCGAGGCTATTTATATGCAAATAAATACAGTAATTAATTGGCATGTTTGCACATGAAAAAGGAAGTCACTTGCTTAATTCCGCCAATTTCGGCGGCTATTCATTTCGGCAAATAAGAAATTGTTAATAGATTGTTTAAAAATCAAGGTGACCTTTTGTAGAATAGACTGGCCAATTTAGTGACTTTTAGAACATGGGTCAAGGTGAAAATAATAGGACATCAATTGAAATTTTGACTTAAGAAATAGTCTCTTCCATTATGCAGTAATTGTTTAGCTGGAATTAATATTCTCCGATTTTTTCCACGCAACGGCTGCTACGTGACTCGTTTGATATAATAGGTCTTTTTTTTTTGGATGGGGGAATCTACCCTTAGAGGACTCGTGGAGGATATCAGGTAGACTATTCATCACTCGCAACTAGTTTTCGTAGGCCCGAAAACTTTATAGCATCTTCAACTACTGCACCATTTAAAACTATTTCAATCTTGATTATATTATCATCTGCAATCCACTTGGTTTCATACATACCGGACGCTGCGCATCCCTTTGTTACCCGCATATATATCATAAATTAATAAGCCACTATAATATATTTCAATTTAATTATTATATTCAGCTGTAATAGCACATACATACAAGATTTTCTTGCTATATATAATATTTGGCTATTATCTGCACTTTTATTTTTACCCTAAATTTTAAGTTTACAGAAAAACATAGCATTAACCTTGACATTTGAAAGTCAGACGAATGAATATATTCAGGTGTTTTATATATTTGAGCCGAGTTTAAAAAATAATCAGCGGATATTTATATCCTTTTATTTAGACAGAGTTAATCATTAATTCCCCATTTTCTTATCTCGTGCTTCATCAGCGGCCACACGTAGCTTCCTTCGCTTGGAATTCCGACCGAAAAATCGTCTAATTAAAGTATTGTGGACATCGTTAGCATCACAATCAATGCGCGTCACAGAAATTGTGTCCACTTGTTGACATCTGGGAGCAGTAAATGCCCGCTTGCCGGAATCCGATGCGAACGGGAGCGGCCATTTTATGATTTGTGGACTGTGATTTCGTGCGATTTTTGCCGTCGAAAAGGGAACGGATGCACGCCGGGGATTTAGCAATAAACAAATTTGGCAAACTCTCACGTACACTGTTTGTTGTCGTATCGGAATTAATGGAAATATCTGAATAAACCTGTATTCCGCGCGAGTGAGAGTGAACTCACATTAGGATAGAGCAGGCTAACAGATGCATATTTTTAAAAATATCCCAATTTAAAATGACTCAGATTGCGGCTTATTTACTCACCTACTTATGTTTCTATTTTAGCCATTTATTTTTACTTTTCCTTATCATTATTTTTCTTTCCAAACGAAACTACTTTCCGCATCAATTTTAAATCCACAATTCATTTTTCTAACGTGGTTTAATCACATTACACATATATTAAACTGAACTTTTCCTTATCATTATTTTTGCTTCCAAATCAAACTACTTTCCGCGTCAATTTTAAATCCACAATTAATTTTTCTAACGTAGTTTAATCAAATCTAGCGCAACTGACAAAATAATTCCCACATTACACATATATCAAACTGAACCAAACAAACTGAACTTTTCCTTATCATTATTTTTGCTTCTAAACGAAACTACTTTCCGCGTCAATTTTAAATCCACAATTCATTTTTCTTACGTAGTTTAATCAAATCTAGCGCAACTGACAAAATAATTCCCACATTACACATATATTAAACGGAACCAAACAAACAAAAAATATCAGTGGCACCGATTTTAAATTTCATCACCTGTCTGTGTGTATATAGAAGATAACAAAATAGGGACATCTAACATGTGGTTGTTTGTAAGAAACACAAACGGTAATTTGATACGACAAAGGTAGAAACTATTTTAATTAGTCATGCGCCTTAATTAGCTTAGCCTCTAATAGATTCCAAAAAAAACCTCTTCGCAGAATTCTTAAAAAATAGTAACTATTTTAAGTAGCTCTCGCGCAATTTTAATTAATGACAATAATGAGGTGGGAAGTCACAGATAAAACTGCCTGGATATTCGATTTCACATTGAACTTTCGCTTTTATTATAATACATACGTAGAGATGTGATACATTTGACAGCTCGGATGGAATAATGGGCATTGTTTGCAATTAGTGCTTTCGATTAATTATGATTTTCATTTGCATGTGAATAATCCAAAATGGTCCGATCCTGTTATTTCACGTAAGCTAGAAATATTGTCCGGCATAAATAAATCTTGTGAAATATCATTTCTCGTTTTGTGCTCATTGGGTGTAGGAGACAAAGATTTATTGGTAGGTGTATAATATTTTGTGGGATTCGGAATGTAAAGTTTTGATCTTCTTATACCTATGAAGTGCATTGCTGGCAGGCAGTTAATCAAAAATTCAACGATTGCAATATCACGTCTCGCCACAATGTACATATATTCTTCAGTTGCTGTATTTGTGGCTAACAGTTTTCCATATGCCTACGTATGTCCATCCAGTAACAAGGAATGGTTGGCGTTAGGATGTTGTTGTGATTGCAATTGCAAAGGTGGAGGAATTAGTTGCATGCACCTGTCGTTGAACTATGGTGTTAGTCGAACCTGACACTTGGACATGTGACCCACATATCTCGATGACTTAATCGCCGCTGGTACAGAACAGAATAGAAGCCGATTTGCAATCAATTTCTATTTCTCGTTTAAGAACATCTGGCGTATTTTGTAACCGCACTGATTATCTAAATTAATTTTCTCTTTGGCAATCAGCAGATGCCAAAACGCCGCATCGTGCTTTTAAACCTGAAATTCATAAATTTCAGCGTCGACAATTATTTCACACAAATCACTAAATAACACACATTGCGAAATCGTTTAATGTAATAATTAAGTAGATAAGTAATTCCCCCATTTCAATTCGAAAACTAAAGTAGAGCATTCGTGTTTATTGCGCTTAAAAACTACTCGATTCAATTCGTATTTATGATTTGAAATATGCAGCGCATAAGGTTGAAGGTGGTTGCACCCGTTGGCCAATCAATAAACCAATATTGAACTGTAGCGTTCGATATACCTTAATTAGTGCCGTCCTAAAAATGCATAATGATGTGATAATTGCATTTCCATAAAAAATAAGCTTGAACTCGTGAACCCTAGCATTGCGCATTTGAACCGTACTAATGAGAAAACCTATCCAATATCAATTACAGCTATTATTAAACCCAATGTATTATTCAGCGGCGTAATATAAAGTAAATTATGTTATATTTGCTTCCACCAACCCCCAAGCATAGTGTGTATTTTACGAAAAGTTGTATCGTGTCTATTGCCAATGCTAAAGCACGCTCGTTATGAGGCATAATAAGGAAAATACTCTCAGGTTTATACTTCTCCAAACATTTTTGAGTTGCAGAAGACTATAAAACGGCGCACAAAAAACGGCCGTGACGCCATTTCCTGTTGTTGGTTTTCTTTAAAAGCAGGAGTGGCTGTATCCTAATGAACACAGAAATTTCTCACATATTTTCCACAATTCGTCGAGAAACACAGATAAATTCACCGCCAAGGCAACACAAATAATATTTTTCTGTGAATTGCACTCGGTTAGTGTGCAACAATTTTAATAAAGAAAAACCACCTTTTTCACAAAACAACATGTTTTGTGAAAAAGGTGGTTTTTCTTTATTAATCGCAAGATCCAAGATACCACTTTGCAACAATTTTGTTTGGAATCAATTTTCAAGTGATGCTTGTGGCAGCCATACAAATTTGAGGTGCGAAACTACGTACATATACTTTATGAGCTGTACAGAATTGAAGTGTAGTGTAGAATTATTATCGTTTCATTAAATGTTTAGGTGGTATTTAAATCCTTATCGTATCGAGGTTTTATTTTATAGCACGGGGGTTATTTACCCCAGCCTGCACGTTCGAGTAACGATTTTCAGGCTTTACCTGGTGCACTTTTGACGGCAAATTTACGAGTGTTATATAAGTTGAATAAACCAATTATAGCATTATTTATTTTAACAATTCCTTAATGGCCATTGTTTTATTTCGTAACGGATTTCGCCAGCAATAAAGCTCGTAATTTACAGCAAAATCGTTTTCAGCGCCATTTGTATGGATACTAGAATGATATAATTTAAGTAGTACCAGAAATATGCATTATATAAAAAAGTATTGGCCTAAATTCGCGAGATAAAATTGTTTGTAAATTATATAATTGGAAGTGTGTACATGCATGTGGTTGTGGGTTATTGTACAGTGTGTGTGTGTTACCACTAGCCTTGAGTTATGTACGAAATTGTTGCGAAAAATAATGAAATTACACCGGCGTAATTACAACACGTGATGCTGCAGTGCAAATCGCGCTTTAAGTATACTTCATGACTGATCGATTCACCCTTGTTGCGGCTATCAGAAAATTATGCTATAAGAAAAGTGTTACAACACGCTTCTCATGGGCGACGTATCAGTGATGATAAGAAGCAACGGCGGAATATAAATATATTAGTATTTCATTTAGATAACACTGACAGTTTCACCTTTATCAAAGTAAATGGACGCATTTCGTATCAATTTAATAAAAGCTGCCTTCGCACTGAGTCAAGAGTGTTCATCCACAATTTTAAATTACTACTTGTTTTCTTCTTCTCGGCATATTTATGTATAAATATAAAAGTTTCGGCGGCTTCCGGCCATTTTTTGTGAACAATAGCCAGGGCCCGAGAATATCAATGCCACTTGATTTAATGAGGTTTCATTTTTCCTGCGATTACTGAATGCACCTGAGCCGCAGGTTAAATGAAATTCACAATGCAATATTCGTATTTGGGCTTATGTTAAATTCTATATTCACGAATAAAAATAGTTAATTAAGTACTTTTAGATTATAAACACAAATAAGGGAATAATTACTATCTAAACGGTATATACTTATATTTTACGAACTCCAGGGCTTTATGGTCAATTCGGTCAGTAATAAATTACACCGAAGCAACGGTGCATGATGTTTTACTTTGATTTAATGAAGCATGTAAATATTGCATTTGTGGTGAAAATTAAATTGGTATTTTAATAATCGGTATTGGTATTTTGAATTATTTACCGTTTGTTCACTCTGAAATGCATAATTTCAACATGATAGCGTTTTCGTGTTGCACACAACTTTGTTTACCAAGTATATTTCACAGAAAATGACTTATTTAAGGTGTTACCTAAGAATGCATTGCGCCCTAATGAGTCACCTCCGATCTTAAATCCATCTATTTTATGTTTTACACGTACAAATCAACATCATTTACACCCACGCCAATGCGCTTAGAAAACTGGAATATCTGAGGTAGTTGTACCGTGCTACTTGCTAATTATGACAGTTATTTATAAATAAATATTGAAGTGACTTTAATGGCGACTTTAAAAGCGCGTTGCAAAACCGATTCCTAGCTAAACGGCAGCGCTGGCTTCTAATCGGCTAGCCCAGATATAAAAGTCGCCATTTTGCTAGGCAATAATTTGGGATTCATATAATCAACAGCAACTTTCCATTGTCGCAAGAAAGACAATTTCACCTGCATATTGTTACAACAGTTTTGCACATTTCTCGATATGGGTGTGACACGGCCCAAAATGAATAATGAGCGAAAATTTCTTTCTACATCTAGCCTTTATGCGTACCTCTAGAATTGGCACAAAATTATGCGTTATAATTTCGCGAACGCAATTTCACTTACAAATTCTGCGATTACCACCGCGGCTTACTAGGTCACTATTTTTTATTCACATTTTTTCGCACACATGAAAACATTGGGTTACAACCTCAATTTGTTTTTAATAGTCAGAAGTACTTTCGTCGTAAAAAACTTCATCAACACTACAACTCATCAGTACTTCAACAACAAATATCATCTTCCATTGCCCCTACCAACAAACGCATACCTTTAAGTCTTCGCCCTTACATTGTTCTAAAGATTACATTTCACTTGTTATGGTGATATAGTGTACTTATCCAGTGAAGTATCTAGTGAAGTGTCTTATCCAGATTCCTTTAAGAGCGCTAATGCCCAAAGATAGCGTTTGAAGTATTTTTATCCGGTTTACGCAAATTAAGTTATTCGGTACATTGGATCTGTTGTAACCAGTATCCGGACAGTGTATCCAGATTCAGGCTTTTTCAGGAATCAGGAATTTTCAGGAATTTCAGGTATTAACCCATTGATAGCGATGCCCTTAACCTCAAAAAATATTCCTGAATTTGTACTATCCGATATGCATGTTTATCCAGTATGTACCAATCGTGTTATCCGGTACATTGAAATGGGGGAACCAAAGTAGTAGTCCGGTAGATTAGTTTGGCAAAAAATGCGATGCCCTTAACCTCAAAAAAGATTCGTGAAATTGTACTATCCGATATGCATGTTTTATCCAGCATGTACCAATCGTGTTATCCGGTACATTGAAATGGGGGAACCAAAGTAGTAGTCCGGTAGATTAGTTTGGCAAAAAATGCGATGCCCTTAACCTCAAAAAAGATTCGTGAAATTGAACTATCCGATATGCATGTCTTATCCAGCATGTACCAATCGTATTATCCGTTACATTGTAACGGGGAGTCAAAGTAGTAGTCCGGTAGGTTAGGTTCGGTAACCCCAAATTGTTGATTGAACCCCAGAATGATTGAATTCATTCAGATTCCTGAAAAAGCGCGAATACCCATTGGTAGCGATGCCTGTCTTAACCTTAACCTCAAAAATTTTCCTGAAATTGTAGTATCCGATATGCATATTTTATCCAGCATGTACCAATCATGTTATCCGGTACATTAAAACGGGGAACCTAAGTAGTAGTCGGGTAGGTTAGGTTGGATAACCCAAAAATGATTGGTTGAACCCCAGAATGATTGAATTCATTTTCTTAATTTGATTTAAAATTGCAATCAACAATATGGAACCACTCTGCTCTAACAAGCTTGCAAGGTATAGTGTTTTTACTTGAAATTGAAAATCTACCTACGAAGGGTTTTTATTACGGTCCATTGTGCGAACGGAATTTTATGACGGGTAATGGGAAGAGAACAGAGTCCAGAGCCGGCCACAGCACGCCATACAATGGAAAACCCTTGACCGTAATAAACCCTCATTGCAGGTACATTTTCAATTTCAAGTGAAAACACTATACATCTTTGTAAGCTGGGAATGAGCTACGTGTAGCATGTAACCAGATTTTGCTGAGATGATCTATATATTTTTTTATAATATAATTTATAAGATTAAAACAATCATATTTCCATCTCCCACGTTATATGCCTATAAATCCACTTTCAACGTTGTAATAGAAAATTGCAACGACACACATTGCGTATGACTCAGATCGTAAGGGATTTCCAAGGCTTTCACTATCGGATCTACAATATTTTCTCGGTTCAGTTTCTGCGGGTTTTGCAAGTGATCATCGCAAATGCACGGTGCAGACGTCGACCAGCCGTATTTATTCCATTGCGACATCAAGAAAGGCTACAGCCTGAATTACAAATAGCCAGGAAGCTACAGTAATTTGGCTTCGTGTGGGTATGCCAAACATTCATTAGATCAAATTCATTCGATTCATAGTAACACCATTAACATCCCATTTTATAAATGGTATTTTATGGGGTAAAAATGGTTCATATGCAGGCCTTAGGATGCCCAAAATCTTTGGCATCAACTCACATGGTATCAAAGCCCCATTACTAAAACCATTGTTAATTTGCCACCATTGATACCATTGTAGTATCAGCATTAACAACCAATTTTACAAATGGGATTTTATGAGGTAAAAATGGAATACCCAAAATTTTTGGCATCAACTCATATAGTATCAAAGCCCCACTACTAAAACCATTGTTAATTTGCCATCATTGATACCATTGTAGTATCAGCACTAACAACCAATGTTACAAATGGTATTTTATGTGGTAAAAATGGTTCATACGTAGGGTTTAGGATACCCAAAATATTTGGCATCAACTCACATGGTATCAAGGCACTACTACTAAAACCATTGTTAATCTGAAACCATTGATACCATTGAAGTATCAGCATTAACAACCAATGTTACAAATAGTATTTTATGTGGTAAAAATGGTTTATACGTAGGGCTTAGAATGCACAAAATTTTTGGCATCAACTCACATGGTATCAAAGCCCCACTACTAAAACCATTGTTAATATGCCACTATTGATACCATTGTAGAATCAGCATTAACAACCAATTTTACAAATGGTACTTTTACGGGGTAAAAATGGTTCAAATGGTAGGGCTTAGAATGACCAAAATTTTTGGGCATCAACTCACATGGTATCAAAGCCCCACTACTAAAACCATTGTTAATTTCCCATTTCTTATGATTTCGACTAAGTGTCCTACCTAAATTTGCTGCTTACCCATTTGTTTACCCACCTTCAGACTAACAAAATTTCCGCCTTCCCATTCTGTTCTAAAAGTTTTTAACTCGGTTTTCATTTTGTTTGACCATCTGCAAATACAATTTTTACTACCTTCCCATTTTGCTTGCACATCTTCAAAAAACGTGAGAACTTATTGATTTGGACCAGGATTGAGTTTTGGGAACATCCACAAAAAATAATGTACTACCTTTCCATTTTGCTTGCAAAACTTCAAAAACCGTGAGAACTTAATGATCTGGACCACGATTGAGTTTTGGGAACATTCACAAAAAATAATTATGTGAATTTTGGTGAACGGGTAATAACATATTTTGCATAATGCCTAACTTCCTTATTTCGCTACACCATTATACTACCCAATCTTGCAATCGCTCAAATTTTTTATTATATTTTTGAAACTAATACTACCCAAATTTGTAATCGCTCAAATTTTTGATTATATTTTTGAAACTACTTTTACTGTTTGCAGAAACATGCCATGGCTAATTACTTTATTTCGCCACACTATATTACCCAAATTAACGATCTCTCAAACTTTTGATTATATTTTTGGAACAACTTTTACTTTTTTCAGAAACATCCCATGGCTAATTACTTTATTTCGGCACAATATATTACCCAAACTAGCAATCTCTCAAATTTTTGATTATATTATTGGATTATATGTTTGAAACTAATACTACCCAAACTTGTAATCGCCCAAATTTTTGATTATATTTTTGAAACTACTTTTACTTTTGGCAGAAACATGCCATGGCTAATTACTTTATTTCGCCACTCTATATTACCCAAACTAGCAATCTCTCAAATTTTTGATTATATTTTTGGAACTACTTTTACGTTTTGCAGGAACAACTCATAGCTAATTATTTCGCCACACTATTATATTACCCAAACTAGCGATCTATCAAAATTTTGATTATATTTTTGGAGCTACGTTTACTTTTTGCAGGAGCATCCCCACAGCAAGCAGCTGCCAAATTTTTGGTCCATATTTGTTAGATTTACTTTTACTTTTTATAAAAACATCCTGCACGTGGCGTGTGCCAAATTTTTGGCTTATATTATTCAAAACACTTTTGCTTTTTGTTAGATCCCAGCCGTTGCATCTGCCAACATTTTCAACCGCGTTTATTGCAACGGCTTTTACTTTTTATTGGCTTCGGTATCGAGGCCATTCGGTACTTACTTGTGAGTAATTATTCTCTCAACTACGTCTATGTCTAGTGCAATGGAAAAGATATACGATCTACTACTTTATTGGTAATCGAATCCTGAATATTTAAAATATTGTTAACTATAGTAATCTATAGTTATTACTATCAGATAGCCATTGGTATCTGATAATATTGTGATAGTATCAACTTTCAGTCGTCTCCTTAGAGTACAGAGTACAAAAAATAAAATTACAAAACTGCATTTTCTCTCAAATATTTTGGATGCAAAAACTGTCAAACTGTCTATGAAACACTTTTGGAAGAGGTAGTTACTGAACTATATTGAAATTGAGAGTTTAATTGGAAACTCTGAATTTCCAAACTAAAACATTATTACCGTAGTTTCAATTAGCACCACTGGCTTATATGTTCCATAATTAATGTAGGTTCCTAGTTATGGAATACTGTTGAGAATTAATCACTGGAAATCCGAACTTGTAACAATAGTTGCACAAAAAGTCACATTATTGCAAGTGCAGGAAGTGCTGTGATGAAAATGCATTCAAGATGCATCTTACCGCACTGTTATTAGCATAATTATTAGAAAACAGATCGATAGATCAATACATAATATTTAATTAACCACTTTCTTAAGAGAGATTCACTTCCCATTCTATAACATAATTCAGATATATCTGTGTCAAACAACAGAGCTTTGTTTCAGCTAAACATTGTGCGGCTCTTCTCCGCGGAGAAAGTGATTTTTAGAAATGTGCAAAAATATTGCGAAATGGCAATAATTATAATTAGCAGTAATTTAATTAACGCGTCATTATTAAAAACATATTTAACGTATTCCTAAACTATGATACTAGCGAGAGTAATTTTAATGCAACTAATTTTTAATTCACCATTTCAAATTCGACTATTTTTTTTTGCCATCTCAACAATTCGCCATTTCAAATTTGACTATTTTTTTTCGCCATCTCAACAATTCGCCATTTTAAATTCGACAAATTTTTTTTCGCCATCTCAACAATGCCGTTATTATAAAATATATGTAATTCTGAACACCAGAAAACAGGTGATATATTTTTTAGCGATGTGACCATAAATTCGAAAATAATTTTTGTTTTTATCAATTTTTGCTACCACGCAAATCCATTAAACTTTGATTGAACAAGTATCGATATTGATCGATGATTTCGAAAAAATCATCCTCAACAAAGGAATCATCATCAGTCATCCAGATATTCTGATCTAGTGCTAGTGCCAAACTCTTTTTTTGGCGAGAAAAACTTTTTTTGATAAAATTTGAAAAATCTGTTATGCATAATTCTGAACACCAGAAAACGGGTGATATTTTTTTAGCGATGTGACCATCAGTTCGAAAATTATTTTCGTTTTTATCAATTTTTGCAACTACGCAAATCCATTAAAGTTGTTCGATGAAAGTTCCAAGGATTTGCGTGGTTGCAAAAATTGATAAAAACGAAAATTATTTTCGAATTTATTAGAGTTTAGAGTTACGAGTTTAGCACTAGCACTAGATCAGAATATCTGCATGACTGATGATGATTCCTTTGTTGAGGATGATTTTTTCGAAATCATTGAATAAAATCTCTCCAGCCAACCACACGCCACACGCACATATTTCTTGTTGGATATGGCATTGACACATTTACATTCAAATTCGTGCGTTTTAATTCCAGCAACGTCGGCACATTTTGGCCAGACACAAAGGTGTAAAAATTTCAAGGGAACGGATTTTATTGGTATCAAATGTGTACTAATCTGAAATTGTTAATTAATTATCTGCCATATATAAATATTTATGCGTTTATAAATAACCATTTCTCAATAGATAATTATATTTATTCTATCAGCTGTTTAAAGTTTCTTATGTAATGCCTCGTATCTGCGTGGCCAGACACAACACAAACACGCTAAGAATTATTTACATTTGCCGCGTACACCATTTAAAACGCGAAGGTAAATGAATATCACGTTATATTTTATATTGTTGTTATATAATAATTAATTGGTCTTATAATAAATCTTAATTGGAGGTTTCACAATTAATTAAAACGTATTTCTACAGAAATATTTTCTTAAAATACAGGCACAGTGTTCATAAAAGGAAAAATTATGTACACCTAATAAGTCCCTTTTCAAGAGTATTTAAAAGTATTGAACCAATAAAAATGTAATAAATACTTGAATTGATATAATTAATTGCAAGTTAAGCTTTTTAACTTATATTGTAATTTTAAATTAAATGGAGGCAGTATTTTTGCGTACAACCATTCATTGGGGCTTTCAATTAATAAAAAAAAAGTCATTATTACGTCAATATTCTTAGTACATATATTAATATTTTATTATTTGCTCCATTATAAGTTATCGATTATGCCACCGTTTCTTATTTGTTTTCAGAAATATCGAGTGATTCCTTTGTTCTTCGTACACATTTACAATTTTAATTTATTTTTGTGCCCTACAGTTTGGGAAACACTTGCAATTAAATGTTAAATCCCACTTTTTTAAATTCCTTATTGCGTGTTGTTAATTATATTGTTAAAAACTGCTAAAATATTTGTCGCAGCTAGCCGAAAATTAGAACAAATACATGGTAAATATATATTTGTAAGTGAGAAATGATAAACCGTTTCGGTTTTATCTCAGCCAATTATAATATTTTACAAGTCTTCATGCGCTCAATCTAAAATCAATTTGTAAGTATTAAATCGTTGATAGAAATTAATTAATATTTTTATTTTGTCGTTCATTGAGATATATCTTTTATTCAATTTATTGGACGTCTGCTATATTCGTAGTGTGAATTCGTCTGTACCTGAGAAGCAGAATGATGTATGTCCAATATATGCAAAAATGAGGTAAAAGTGTATTATTTTGTATACATTTTATAGGTATAACATAAAATGTAATGCTAAAATTAATAAAAAATAATTAAATTTACTTTATTATAGTTAGGAGGTAATTAAGAACTATTGTTTAAGCTATCTACAATTCAGTAGATTGTATAAGCACCGCATTTTAGTTTTTGGACATACATCCTTCTGTTTTTCAGGTACAGATATAATTGCGGAGAAATGATACATAGAGATACATAAAGATATAAAAAAATGTTAATTGGTTGCTTCGAACTTAAAAATCTTACCAAAATACAGTTCAAGATGACGGTTTTTGAGATAGTAATAGAAACATTCTTATCGTAAAGAGACCCCATTTATAATATTATATGATTACATTTTGTTTGTTCTCTTTTCAACGATGTACAGCAAAAAATATTGATGGAACAATTATTATTTCCCACATTTTTTATTCAGAAATATGTTGTCATACATCATTAACTTTTCATCGATTGCTATTTCATTGGCCTCATCACGGTCAATGTCTTCAAATATTGTATGGAGGAAGCATGTTCTGAATCAAATTGAACTCCGACAAATGTGATTAGTCGGAGCCTTAACTCGCTATGCCGCTTATTGTGAGTTTTTATTTAACTGGTTTAACTTGTGGTCTAATTCTTTAGATTTTAAATAAGGCCTTCTTACATGGATGCTTTTCTGATGCGCGTTTATCTAATCCGCGTTTCTACATTCATTGCTGTTCGACTTGTTGACTTGTGGACACTATCAGTGGAATTTTGTTTGGAAACGCGCGTCAGAAAAGCGTAGATATAACAGTTAGATGTTTAACGCACATTGCCCATACGCAACAGCATCACGCATGAAAGGCAATGAAATTCAATTCTCGATTGGCAGTACTCAATAAAATAAGAAAATTGTGTATTCCATTGAGCGTTTGAAGTTGATTGATAAATTTCTCCTAGGAAACGAAACGCTGCAGTTTACGAGCCACGTGTAACGCACAATAATACTTTTGCCAATTCGATTCGTTTTAAACTTTTCAACTGTAAATTCTCTAATGAGGGCACGCCAATTTAAAATTCAGTACGCAAACGCGGACGATAAGTATCGGAAGTCGGAAGATATCGACCGAGTTACATTGAATCTCTTCATCATGTATGTATGTTAAGCAGCAAACGCACGCGAAAATTTCGTTTTTAGGCCTCGAAAAAAATCGGCGTTGACCTACACGTGCTCCGCGGAATCGGAATGCCACGAGTATTTTGGAAACCAAATGATCTTAAATATTGTAATTCGATTCCAGTTTAGCACGCCTCTAATATTTTATTTATTCTGTATTCAAATCTAATCGATTTGATTTAGACGCGAAAATCGGATTGCCATTTAATTAAATGTCGTTAAGTTTCAGATCTGCATAATTATATTGCATTTCGCTTCAGACATAAATTCGAAGGTTGTATTGATATTGGTTTATTGTAAATAATAATTAATTACCTCGTTTTTCCCTAATTTAGTTGTAGATTTGAATAATCATAGCCGACTGGCATAAGTCGCATAATCATAATTTTTTTTTAGACCAATTTAGGTCGTCGACTTTTATGATTTCAAACATTTAAATAATGATTTAATTGGATCCAAAAACTTAAATGTCGTCTAGCATCATCGCGTTTTTGATATTATTTTTATTGCAATGCCTAGCGACTTTATAAACTGCTAGAAATTGTAGTTACTTGTTCCTTCTGAAAAAATATTAAGATGCGAATGTCAGAATATTTAATACAGAAGAGATAAGACGTTTGTTTGCACCCGATTTTACATGCGCATGTGTAAGCGCCATTTTTAGAGAGGGCTCAGAAATTTAAGCGCGTTATTGCTTATATCTGTCATGGTCGAAGAAAGACCCCAGCTCTGCTTCCAGACGGATTATTCAGAGCTCTTGCCATTCTAGCAACATATATACCGAGTGTTTGCAACTCACTTTAGATCGTAAGTCTGCATTCAGACGAATTATTCCAAGCCATATTTTTTTACTGCTTGAGCCTATACATGGCAGTTTTCGTTTTATGTGCTGTGCTCACAGAATGTTTGCAATTTTTGTTATAAACTTGATTTACTATGTGATAGGTGATCATGTTGTTGTCGGGAATGGAATTACACGTTTTACTACGTTTTAATCACTTTCATTTTACGTTTACTTTTTACGACTGCAGTTTCGACCACAATTTGGTCATTATCAGTTTTCAAACCCACTTGAGAATGAGCAAATTGTAGTCGAAACTGTAGTCGTATTTATTTATTGAATCGTATCTAAACTATACATAATTGTATAAATGTATATTAGTAGCAGAACAAAATTATATATCTCTCCAAATGTAGTGGTATCGGAAGTGATATAAAACGTAATAAAATGTGTGCTTCTATTGGTGATAACAAGAATAATAGTCCATTGCGAATTCCATAGGGGATGTAAATTGTATATCGACTCATCGCCAGTAATATTTGTCTACGTTATACCTGCTAGTATTGTATAAGCAGTAGTAGTATGAAAAAAAAAAATGTTTGTACCCACTTTATAGTGAGTAACGTGTCTATCGTAAATTTAACATAAAAGACGCGTATTTTTTGCTTCAGATAGTAATAGTAACTAATTTTATTGTACCCACATGCGAATATATTTAAATATTTAAATAATTAATAACGTTTGCCCTTGCTTAAACGTGGCATGTAATTGATTCGTTGAACACTTCATTGCAGCGCGCAATTTTTAGTAGTTTAATACGAATTAATTACTATAGTTGCTTCGTCCTTTCCTAGTCAATGGCGCTATTTATAGAATTGCGATGATTTATTTTGAGCAGTTTAATGGTGCTCGAAAACTTGTTCTTTGTTCGCTGCATGAACGTGCCGACGGCTAGGAAATAAAAGTAAAATTTCGCCCGGGCAGTTTTTGCGAGCCCCCGAAGAGCGACTCGTCGCTTTTTCTGCGTGCAATTAATTGGGTGAATATTGTAGGAAAAAATGGATGAGCGCGCTATTTTTTGTGATAAACGCTTTCGAATTACAGTGGCTAACTAGCGAAAGTTGAGTGTACCCATAGTAGGTCAAACGGTGGCTCTAAAGTTTATTTTTGGGACTTCGTAGTTGTTAATTGCAAAGAATGTACCGAATCCCTACACCGTGATCTTGATGAAAACGTTACAAAAACTAAACGTACTATTTGAGGACCCAAACTCTGAAAATTTCTATGCATCATGTACCATCCTTTTTATGATACTTTGCATGTCGTACATATACAATAAAAATGTTTAGATTTTATTTGAGGCATAGGTTCAATCTTCTCACTCGATTCAGGGAAGTCATACGGTTCATACCAGACCACACTTGATATACTTTGGAAGACGTTTTAATTTTCGAAATTTTCGAAAATGTTGCGTTTTTTGCCTTCTCGATGAAATACCATTTCGAGAACGCCTCAACCGATTCAAACGAAATTTGGAGGGGTCATAGAGGAGCCAAATACAAGCACAATGAGCCATAGTGGGCCCTCGTGGGCGATCGCGTTTGTACAGGGGGGCCTTAAGAAGAGGGAAATATTTTTCAATAAAACGTACTTTTTTCACGAAAAGCGAGATAACTTGGGGAGTTGTGGGAGTACGAGAATGGACGAATGCTCAAAATATGCGCCACATATGGGGCTAAGTCCCCATAAAAAGATTTGAAAATGTGCCGCTTAATAGAGCACCCAGGTGACAAAACGTAAAATCGATGATTTTCCGATCAAATCGACTAAAATTTAAAAAAATCGCGATTTTTCGAGTTGCTCCAAATGACCTTAGAGACACAGTCCTAGACTAATTGGACCCTCCTGATTCCAATGAGCACACGTTCAGCCTCCTAGCCCCAGCGGTTTTCGAAAATTTTCGAAAATGTTGCGTTTTTTGCCTTCTCGATGAAATACCATTTCGAGAACGCCTCAACCGATTCAAACGAAATTTGGAGGGGTTATAGAGGAGCCAAATAGAAGCACAATGAGCCATAGTGGGCCCCCGTGGGCGATCGCGTTTGTACAGGGGGGCCTTAAGAAGAGGGAAATATTTTTCAATAAAACGTACTTTTTTCACGAAAAGCGAGATAACTTGGGGAGTTGTGGGAGTACGAGAATGGACGAATGCTCAAAATATGCGCCACATATGGGGCTAAGTCCCCATAAAAAGATTTGAAAATGTGCCGCTTGGTAGAGCACCCAGTTGACAAAACGTGAAATCGATGATTTTCCGACCAAATCGACTAAAAAAAAAATTCGAAAAATCGCGAATTTTCAAGTTGCTCCAAATGACCTTAGAGGCACATTCCTAGACTAATTGGACCCTCCCGATTCCAATGAGCACACATTCAGCCTCCTAGCCCCAGCGGTTCTCGAGATATCCGCCCTCAAAGTTGGGAAATTTAAAAAAATAGCAAAAAAGGGCTATTAAAATTAAACTTCTAAACGAACGGTCCAATCTCAATGCCGATAGTCTCACTCGATTCAGGGGAGTCTTACGGTTCATACCAGACCACACTTGATATACTTTGGAAGACGTTTTAATTTTCGAAATTTTCGAAAATGTTGCGTTTTTTGCCATCTCGATGAATTTCCATTTCGAGAACGGCTCCACCGATTCGTACGAAATTTGGAGGGGTCATAGAGGAGCCAAATAGAAGCACAATGAGCCATAGTGGGCCCCCGTAGGCGATCGCGTTTGTACAGGGGGGCCTTAAGAAGAGGGAAATATTTTTCAATAAAACGTACTTTTTTCACGAAAAGCGAGATAACTTGGGGAGTTGTGTGAGTACGAGAATGAACGAGTGCTCAAAATATGCGCCACATATGGGGCTAAGTCCCCATAAAAAGATTTGAAAATGTGCCGCTTGGTAGAGCACCCAGTTGACAAAACGTGAAATCGATGATTTTCCGACCAAATCGACTAAAAAAAAAATTCGAAAAATCGCGATTTTTTAAGTTGCTCCAAATGACCTTGGAGGCACTTTCCTAGACTAATTGGACCCTCCCGAGTCCAATGAGCACACATTCAGCCTCCTAGTCCCAGCGGTTCTCGAGATATCCGCCCTCAAAGTTGGGAAATTTAAAAAAATAGCAAAAAAGGGCTATTAAAATTAAACTTCTAAACGAACGGTCCAATCTCAATGCCGATAGTCTCACTCGATTCAGGGGAGTCATACGGTTCATACCAGACCACACTTGATATACTTTGGAAGACGTTTTAATTTTCGAAATTTTCGAAAATGTTGCGTTTTTTGCCATCTCGATGAAATACCATTTCGAGAACGCCTGAACCGATTCAAACGAAATTTGGAGGGGTCATAGAGGAGCCAAATACAAGCACAATGAGCCATAGTGGGCCCTCGTGGGCGATCGCGTTTGTACAGGGGGGCCTTAAGAAGAGGGAAATATTTTTCAATAAAACGTACTTTTTTTACGAAAAGCGAGATAACTTGGGGAGTTGTATGAGTACGAGAATGAACGAGTGCTCAAAATATGCGCCACATATGGGGCTAAGTCCCCATAAAAAGGTTTGAAAATGTGCCGCTTAATAGAGCACCCAGGTGACAAAACGTAAAATCGATGATTTTCCGATCAAATCGACTAAAATTTAAAAAAATCGCGATTTTTCGAGGTGCTCCAAATGACCTTAGAGATACATTCCTAGACTAACTGGACCCTCCTGATTCCAATGAGCACACATTCAGCCTCCTAGCCCCAGCGGTTTTCAAAATTTTTCGAAAATGTTGCGTTTTTTGCCATCTCGATGAAATACCATTTCGAGAACGCCTCAACCGATTCAAACGAAATTTGGAGGGGTCATAGAGGAGCCAAATACAAGCACAATGAGCCATAGTGGGCCCTCGTGGGCGATCGCGTCTGTACAGGGGGGCCTTAAGAAGAGAGAAATATTTTTCAATAAAACGTACTTTTTTTACGAAAAGCGAGATAACTTGGGGAGTTGTGTGAGTACGAGAATGAACGAGTGGTCAAAATATGCGCCACATATGGGGCTAAGTCCCCATAAAAAGATTTGAAAATGTGCCGCTTGGTAGAGCACCCAGTTTACAAAACGTAAAATCGATGATTTTCCGATCAAATCGACTAAAAAAAAAATCCGAAAAATCGCGATTTTTCAAGTTGCTCCAAATGACCTTAGAGGCACATTCCTAGACTAATTGGACCCTCCCGATTCCAATGAGCACACATTCAGCCTCCTAGCCCCAGCGGTTCTCGAGATATCCGCCCTCAAAGTTGGGAAATTTAAAAAAATAGCAAAAAAGGGCTATTAAAATTAAACTTCTAAACGAACGGTCCAATCTCAATGCCGATAGTCTCACTCGATTCAGGGGAGTCATACGGTTCATACCAGACCACACTTGATATACTTTGGAAGACGTTTTAATTTTCGAAATTTTCGAAAATGTTGCGTTTTTTGCCATCTCGATGAATTTCCATTTCGAGAACGGCTCCACCGATTCGGACGAAATTTGAAGGGGTCATAGAGGAGCCAAATAGAAGCACAATGAGCCATAGTGGGCCCCCGTGGGCGATCGCGTTTGTACAGGGGGGCCTTAAGAAGAGGGATATATTTTTCAATAAAACGTACTTTTTTCACGAAAAGCGAGATAACTTGGGGAGTTGTGTGAGTACGAGAATGAACGAGTGCTCAAAATATGCGCCACATATGGGGCTAAGTCCCCATAAAAAGATTTGAAAATGTGCCGCTTAATAGAGCACCCAGTTGACAAAACGTAAAATCGATGATTTTCCGATCAAATCGACTAAAATTTAAAAAATCGCGATTTTTCGAGTTGCTCCAAATGACCTTAGAGATACATTCCTAGACTAACTGGACCCTCCTGATTCCAATGAGCACACATTCAGCCTCCTAGCCCCAGCGGTTTTCAAAATTTTTCGAAAATGTTGCGTTTTTTGCCATCTCGATGAAATACCATTTCGAGAACGCCTCAACCGATTCAAACGAAATTTGGAGGGGTCATAGAGGAGCCAAATACAAGCACAATGAGCCATAGTGGGCCCTCGTGGGCGATCGCGTTTGTACAGGGGGGCCTTACGAAGAGAGAAATATTTTTCAATAAAACGTACTTTTTTTACGAAAAGCGAGATAACTTGGGGAGTTGTGTGAGTACGAGAATGAACGAGTGGTCAAACTATGCGCCACATATGGGGCTAAGTCCCCATAAAAAGATTTGAAAATGTGCCGCTTGGTAGAGCACCCAGCTGACAAAACGTAAAATCGATGATTTTCCGACTAAAAAAAAAATCCGAAAAATCGCGTTTTTTTAAGTTGCTCCAAATGACCTTAGAGGCACATTCCTAGACTAATTGGACCCTCCCGATTCCAATGAGCACACATTCAGCCTCCTAGCCCCAGCGGTTCTCGAGATATCCGCCCTCAAAGTTGGGAAATTTAAAAAAATAGCAAATAAGGGCTATTAAAATTAAACTTCTAAACGAACGGTCCAATCTCAATGCCGATAGTCTCACTCGATTCAGGGGAGTCATACGGTTCATACCAGACCACACTTGATATACTTTGGAAGACGTTTTAATTTTCGAAATTTTCGAAAATGTTGCGTTTTTTGCCATCTCGATGAATTTCCATTTCGAGAACGGCTCCACCGATTCGTACGAAATTTGGAGGGGTCATAGAGTAGCCAAATAGAAGCACAATGAGCCATAGTGGGCCCCCGTGGGCGATCGCGTTTGTACAGGGGGGCCTTAAGAAGAGGGAAATATTTTTCAATAAATCGTACTTTTTTCACGAAAAGCGAGATAACTTGGGGAGTTGTGTGAGTAGGAGAATGAACGAGTGCTCAAAATATGCGCCACATATGGGGCTAAGTTCCCATAAAAAGATTTGAAAATGTGCCGCATAATAGAGCACCCAGGTGACAAAACGTAAAATCGATGATTTTCCGATCAAATCGACTAAAATTTAAAAAAATCGCGATTTTTTGAGTTGCTCCAAATGACCTTAGAGATACATTCCTAGACTAACTGGACCCTCCTGATTCCAATGAGCACACATTCAGCCTCCTAGCCCAAGCGGTTTTCGAAAATTTTCGAAAATGTTGCATTTTTTGCCTTCTCGATGAAATACCATTTCGAGAACGCCTCAACCGATTCAAACGAAATTTGGAGGGGTCATAGAGGAGCCAAATACAAGCACAATGAGCCATAGTGGGCCCTCGTGGGCGATCGCGTTTGTACAGGGGGGCCTTACGAAGAGAGAAATATTTTTCAATAAAACGTACTTTTTTTACGAAAAGCGAGATAACTTGGGGAGTTGTGTGAGTACGAGAATGAACGAGTGGTCAAACTATGCGCCACATATGGGGCTAAGTCCCCATAAAAAGATTTGAAAATGTGCCGCTTGGTAGAGCACCCAGCTGACAAAACGTAAAATCGATGATTTTCCGATCAAATCGACTAAAAAAAAAATCCGAAAAATCGCGTTTTTTTAAGTTGCTCCAAATGACCTTAGAGGCACATTCCTAGACTAATTGGACCCTCCCGATTCCAATGAGCACACATTCAGCCTCCTAGCCCCAGCGGTTCTCGAGATATCCGCCCTCAAAGTTGGGAAATTTAAAAAAATAGCAAAAAGGGGCTATTAAAATTAAACTTCTAAACGAACGGTCCAATCTCAATGCCGATAGTCTCACTCGATTTAGGGGAGTCATACGGTTCATACCAGACCACACTTGATATACTTTGGAAGACGTTTTAATTTTCGAAATATTCGAAAATGTTGCGTTTTTTGCCATCTCGATGAATTTCCATTTCGAGAACG
The DNA here is from genome assembly GCA_951805005.1 of Othius punctulatus. Lineage (NCBI taxonomy): Eukaryota > Metazoa > Arthropoda > Insecta > Coleoptera > Staphylinidae > Othius > Othius punctulatus. The sequence continues at coordinate 34,688,418 of OX638147.1, read as the reverse complement.
GCTCCACCGATTCGTACGAAATTTGGAGGGGTCATAGAGGAGCCAAATAGAAGCACAATGAGCCATAGTGGGCCCCCGTGGGCGATCGCGTTTGTACAGGGGGGCCTTAAGAAGAGGGAAATATTTTTCAATAAAACGTACTTTTTTCACGAAAAGCGAGATAACTTGGGGAGTTGTGTGAGTACGAGAATGAACGAGTGCTCAAAATATGCGTCACATATGGGGCTAAGTCCCCATAAAAAGATTTGAAAATGTGCCGCTTAATAGAGCACCCAGGTGACAAAACGTAAAATCGATGATTTTCCGATCAAATCGACTAAAATTTAAAAAAAACGCGATTTTTCGAGTTGCTCCAAATGACCTTAGAGATACATTCCTAGACTAACTGGACCCTCCTGATTCCAATGAGCACACGTTCAGCCTCCTAGCCCCAGCGGTTTTCGAAAATTTTCGAAAATGTTGCGTTTTTTGCCTTCTCGATGAAATACCATTTCGAGAACGCCTCAACCGATTCAAACGAAATTTGGAGGGGACATAGAGGAGCCAAATACAAGCACAATGAGCCATAGTGGGCCCTCGTGGGCGATCGCGTTTGTACAGGGGGGCCTTAAGAAGAGGGAAATATTTTTCAATAAAACGTACTTTTTTTACGAAAAGCGAGATAACTTGGGGAGTTGTGTGAGTACGAGAATGAACGAGTGCTCAAAATATGCGCCACATATGGGGCTAAGTCCCCATAAAAAGATTTGAAAATGTGCCGCTTGGTAGAGCACCCAGTTGACAAAACGTAAAATCGATGATTTTCCGATCAAATCGACTAAAAAAAAAATCCGAAAAATCTCGATTTTTCAAGTTGCTCCAAATGACCTTAGAGGCACATGCCTAGACTAATTTCACCCTCCCGATTCCAATGAGCACACATTTATCCTCCTAGCCCCAGCGGTTCTCGAGATATCCGCCCTCAAAGTTGGGAAATTTAAAAAAATAGCATAAAAGGGCTATTAAAATTAAACTTCTAAACGAACGGTCCAATCTCAATGCCGATAGTCTCACTCGATTCAGGGGAGTCATACGGTTCATACCAGACCACACTTGATATACTTTGGAAGACGTTTTAATTTTCGAAATTTTCGAAAATGTTGCGTTTTTTGCCATCTCGATGAAATACCATTTCGAGAACGCCTCAACCGATTCAAACGAAATTTGGAGGGGTCATAGAGGAGCCAAATACAAGCACAATGAGCCATAGTGGGCCCTCGTGGGCGATCGCGTTTGTACAGGGGGGCCTTACGAAGAGAGAAATATTTTTCAATAAAACGTACTTTTTTCACGAAAAGCGAGATAACTTGGGGAGTTGTGTGAGTACGAGAATGAACGAGTGCTCAAAATATGCGTCACATATGGGGCTAAGTCCCCATAAAAAGATTTGAAAATGTGCCGCTTAATAGAGCACCCAGGTGACAAAACGTAAAATCGATGATATTCCGATCAAATCGACTAAAAAAAAAATCCGAAAAATCGCGATTTTTTAAGTTGCTCCAAATGACCGTAGAGGCACATGCCTAGACTAATTGGACCCTCCCGATTCCAATGAGCACACATTCAGCCTCCTAGACCCAGCGGTTCTCGAGATATCCGCCCTCAAAGTTGGGAAATTTAAAAAAATAGCAAAAAAGGGCTATTAAAATTAAACTTCTACACAAACGGTCCAATCTCAGTGCCGATAGTCTCATTCGATTCAGGGGAGTCATACGGTTCATACTAGACCACACTTGATATACTTACGAAGATGTTTTAATTTTCCTGAAAAATATGTTTGGCAAATATTAATAACGCTGACAAAAATTATAAATATTTAAAGACCGAAATAACGATCTCTAGAACAATGTCTTGTATTTTCCTGAAAAAAAAAATTGTGAAAAATTAATGCTCACAAATTTTTTCGAACTAATCGACTAAAAAAAAAATCCGAAAAATCGCGATTTTTCAAGTTGCTCCAAATGGCCGTAGAGGCACATGCCTAGACTAATTGGACCCTCCCGATTCCAATGAGCACACATTCAGCCTCCTAGACCCAGCGGTTCTCGAGATATCCGCCCTCAAAGTTGGGAAATTTAAAAAAATAGCAAAAAAGGGCTATTAAAATTAAACTTCTACACAAACGGTCCAATCTCAGTGCCGATAGTCTCATTCGATTCAGGGGAGTCATACGGTTCATACTAGACCACACTTGATATACTTACGAAGATGTTTTAATTTTCCTGAAAAATATGTTTGGCAAATATTAATAACGCTGACAAAAATTATAAATATTTAAAGACCGAAATAACGATCTCTAGAACAATGTCTTGTATTTTCCTGAAAAAAAAAATTGTGAAAAATTAATGCTCACAAAATTTTTAAATTTTCAAAGACCGTAATAACGATCTCTAAAACAATGTCTTGCTTTTTCCTGAAAAAATATTTTGTTAAAAATTAATAACGCTCACAATTTTTTTAAATTTTCAAAGCCGGAAATAACGATCTCAAAAACAATATCTTGATTTTCCTGAAAATAAATTTTTTGTAAAATAAATAACGCTCACAAAAATTTTAAATTTTCAAAGACCGAAATAATGATCTCCAAAACAATGTCTTGCATTTTCGTTAAAAAAAATGTCAAAGACCGAAATAACGATCTCTAAAACAATGTCTTGTATTTTCCCGAAAAAAAATTCTGTGAACAATTAACGCTCACAATTTTTTTAAATTTTCAATGACCGAATTAACGATGTCTTAAACAATGTATTGTCAATTTATTTCAACACTGGTTTAATTAACTGTATAAAATGTCACGATGTTCTGCCAAAAAGGTGTCAATATGTGCAAAATTTTAAGGTATTTTTAAATAACTGTTGCAACAGAATTGAATTCTACAGTATTAGTAGTAGTAGTAGTAGTAGTAGTAGACAATCTTTATTAGGCTTCGACCTATGTGGTCTTTCCGCCTTATTTTACAGTATTATTTTATTAATTGTGCGCGTTTAGGTAAAACCCATACATGTTTCGTTTTATCGAAATGTATTCCGATATTTGCACTAAATTTTGTATAATAGAAAGTGAATGAGGTATCGCGCTGAAAAATAGTCCCGGATTTAGGTTAACATTCTTACTTCTGCGAAATGTAAATTACATACACACAGCACACGCGCATACACGTTTCAGTTCCGCCGCTCTTCTTTATGTATATTTTAATTTCGGCTGATTAATATTTCGTTGTCTTCTGTCCTTGACAATACCCCGAAAGCTGTTTTTGTGCAATCATAATTATCTTTTACGATTTCTCGTAAATAACAACAATGAATACGTTTTTTTTTTATCAAAATGTTAAAATATTTACATTATGCTTCCTTTGTAAAATCTAAATAAATATTTTTGACGAATTTTATTTTGTGATGAAAAACAAATGCTTCTCGTGAAAACAAAAGGACGTGCCGGTTGCCAGTTTAACCTGTCATAAACACCGTTTGATGTTTTCTCTGCGGGGAATTAATATCGTTTTTATTAATTGTACTAAATATAGAGCAGCAGATCTAGAGCGTTATTTTTAAAATGAAAGATCGCCGGTACAGTTAATCCATAACAGCATGGCTTCGGTACTGAACACTTTATAACAATACTAATGTCGACCAATGCAAAATACTTGAAGCACAGTCTAACAAATTATAAGTCATTTATAATAATTTCCAGTATTGACGAGAAATCAATCGAGAAGATTAATCGATAATTCTTGATGGTTTAAAAAATCGCATATGATAAAATTGATCTGAAAACCGGTTATGAAGTTCGCAAAAACCGTTTTCTACATTACAAAAATTTTGATTATAATCTGCTTGTTATTTTTATAGTTGTTGGTTGTAAAGTGGTAAATGGGCTTTTTTGCTGAAAGTGCTCGGCGCGTTGATTTTTCTAGTTTGAACTATTTTAAGATGGTTGGTTGAGTTTGCGGTGTCGATTTTTCCATCTCGGAGTGTTCTAATGTGCGCGCCGCAAATTTTTGGTTTCATTAAATTGGGCTCGGAGTGGTGGCTCGCGTGTTTCCGCCGGTTAATTACTAAGTGCGTCATCGCAGTATTTTTTCCGAGAAATTGCACTTCGTTAATTCGAAGGGGCCAGCTTTTTGGACGAGTTTGATCTAATAAGATTATTTAACGTCGTAGGCAGAGGCGAATGTCACTTTCGGTTTTAGTGGATCCTTCGTTGTTAGGAATGTTTTTGAAGATGTATACGTGATGTCCTTAATTATGCGCACTTAAATTTAATGAATTTTAATTGTACACAACGATAACGTAATAGTTTATGCATTGTTATTTGTTGTTGATTTTGTCTCTTGGGGAATGAAGCATTGTCACATCATGAGTCGGTTTTTAATTGGATTTAATCTGAGGCGACTGTTAAAAACAAGAACAATATAAGAGATAACCTACATCCTCTCGGGCCGGGTCACTCAGATACGAGCTGTAGCATTCGGTTATGCTAATCAGGTCCCCGGCAGCGGCACAGAGTGAGTCGCGATCTGCGGACCAGCTCATGCAGTGTTTGGCCAGCTCCGAAGGGTGCTACACGGAGAAAGTGTTCGCTTTCGCATAGCAATTCAACTGGTGCCGGTGTTGCACACGGGGTTATACGGGCAGTATCTGTTTATTGTGAACATCAGTTGACCATGATATTTGCATTATAGTATTTCGCAATATCTGACCCACTATGCGTCCCATCACAGCCGTTCCGATAGTAATTTGAAGGATCGGGAGGCCGAGATCGTGAGCTGATATAAAATTATATACAGGTGGGAATAGCTAAGATACAAAATTAACCTGACGAGAATACGTAACGCAAGAGTAAAACCAAGAGCTACGTAAAGATGATTTCGAGGAGCCCGCGGCCTTTCTCTCTCGCTTGAGCTTGAAAATGAAACCACATTCCCCTTTCTCCGGCTAAGAAAACTGGATTCGCTTTTCCGCTTTCGCGGTCGACTGTGTGTGAGATGCGATTTGCCAATGTTGTTGCGGATGCATTTTTTCATTTATTTACATCGACTGCAACAGAATGTTAGTTGTGTATTTTGGTATTCGAAGCGATGACTCTAGAACGGTGATAGTTATATTTAGTATTCAAACTAACCTCGGTGCACATGTTTAATGCTTGTTTTTCAAACAACAATTAATGGAATATTCTTAGTTAACCTATATACATATATTTTGTTAAACTGATGACGTTGACCTCATATCAACATATCATTGTCCAAGTTTGCAATGTATTCAAGTATTTCACGCCGCGCACACTGAACATCTGCAAACACGAAAATAAATAGTAGAAAATAAGACTGGTTAGAGATTAATAAACTTTGAAGGTAACTAAAAAAGTGGCAATTTGAAAGGATAATCTCGGCCAAATGATCTACTGAAGGCCACACACGAAAAAAAAACTGAACTGTTTCATATATTACGTGATATTTGATTAAATTCCGGTACTGCAGTATTTTTTATGTAAATACTATTTGTACTAGAAAGTGAAATTTTAATTTGTATTTTAAATCTGAGTAATAGCTGTGCCATATCAGAAATGCTAATTCATAAATATTATACTCCTTGAATGATGTGTTGGCGTGCATTCTAACATAACTCAATACTTATATAAAGATTCTACCACTTGGCAATATTTTAGAAAGTAGCATTTTTTGATATTAAACATTTATTAAAATCGGTTCTAATTTTCAGATTTTTTAATCCCCAAAACTTTTGTTCCCAAAAAAAACCCACACGACCACAAAGTAATGAACCTAATTGTTTCAGAGATAAACTGGTTCACGTGAAAACAGATCGTAACGCATCTAAAATGGCAAGTACGGAAACGAGCCCTTCACGTCTTAACGCAACGATTCCGAACGGCAACATGTGGACCACGATGGCAACAGAGAAATCCAGCAACAACAATGGTCCCACCAATGGAAATTCCCTTTTGGGCGAGAATCATCTGCCAGAGGAGCATACAACCTTAACCGACGACAAGTCGCAGTGCTTCACGGTAACAACAGATGGAGATTTCGATGACAGTGATACGGAATGCGGTTTAGGACCATGTGCTCCGAGCTGGCTACAAAAGTTCGCGTCGAAGCAAGCCTTTCTTATGGTTTTTTGTATAGCATGGGTGCTCCAGGGAATGTACCATACGTACTTCGTGAGTGCAATAACGACTATAGAAAAGTTATTCCAAATTCAATCAAAAATAACCGGTATAATAATGAGTGCCACCGAAATCGGACAAATAGGGTCATCATTATTGTTAACTTATTACGGAGGTCAGGGACACAGACCTAAGTGGATTGCGTGGGGAATGGTGTTATTTGCGGTATCTTCTTTTACATGTTCCTTGCCCCATTTCATCTATGGAAGACAACTAATCAGAGCCAACGATCTTACCGGAATCTCTAAAGACCCGAACATTTGTAAAGCAAATGTTACAATTAGCAGCTACGACCTTTACAGTAATTCTTCTGATGCCAATTTTGCGCTAGACAGCATTGTAGCTGAAACTTGGGTATCGGAACATCGAATACAACCATCAGTCACTAAGATTGTTCTAGCCATATTTTTCATTAGTCTGTTAGGTGTAGGCATGGGGCAGACGGCAGTATACACTCTTGGAATACCTTACATAGATGACAACGTAGCAAGCAAGGAATCTCCACTATATTTTGGTACGCACGTAGTTAACAATTAATATGCAAAAATGACGTATTTGATTTTGCAGCGATTACTATTGGAGTACGAATATTGGGGCCGGCATTGGGATTCATAGTGGGTTCGTTGTGTACTAGTGTGTACGCCGATTTATCTGTAGACCCTAAAATCGATGCTAGTGATCCTAGATGGGTGGGCGCCTGGTGGTTAGGTAAGCTAAATCGTACACTTGCTAATTCAGGTATTAATTGATTTATACTTTAGGTTTAGTGCTGATATCCGGCCTCTTAATGTTAACATCGTTCGCGATGTTCGCCTTTCCAAAAAGACTGTCTAGCGCAAGACCAACGCCGAGAATGCACAGAACTGGTAGAAAACATCCTAGCATTAGAGGTAAATGGAATTATGGCTGGTCATTGATCTTTCTTATCATTACTACTGCCAAAAGACCATGAATAGTGTACATATACACACACTCAAACAGTCACATTCCATCCATACATTAACACATTCGTTCTTGCATTTAAAATACATTTTTAAACCGATAAGTTTATCGCAGTAATATATTTTCTCTGTAGATTTTCCAAAGACCGTAAAGAGACTGCTCAAGAACGACATACTAATGTTCCGTACCGCCAGTAGTGTACTTCATATCTTGCCAATAGCTGGATTATACACGTTCCTGCCTAAATATTTAGAGTCGCAGTTCCGTTTGCCAACGCCGTCTGCGAATATGATTTCAGGTAATTTAAACATTAAATCCTATATATGCCGCCATAAAGCCAGCATATTTACGTAAATTAATAGTCAAAAATGAATTATGTATGTTAATCTCAATGCCCCCTTGTTCAAGGCTGCTGAATAATTTAATTGATCGGATTTAAAATTTATCTGGAATCACTCTAAGTGAAGATGAATTACATATTTCTTACATGGTAATGCTGCATGCAAAGATTTATTTGACCTTGGGAATAATAAGACAAATTGCTGTGTTTTATTTTTCCTTCTATTATTGCTCTTCTGGATTCGTGTTGTATTTATTATAGGAGTTGGCGGCATTCTTGTGATGGGGCTTGGAATCATCATAAGTGGTGTGTTTATATTGCGAGTCAAACCCAATGCACGATTTGTTGCCGCCTGGATCGCATTCACCGCGGTTGTTTATGCCATAGGTATGGTGCACATTACTTGCTTGTTGCTAACAAATATATCTATTTAAGAGTATTCGTCCGTAGCTTGAATTGTAATGTAATTTTTAGGTATGGGCATACTCATGTTTATCGGATGTCCAATGAATGATTTACAGGGGTACGTTAAAATAAGTTATTCTTCTACGGATTAATATACTAAACTGTTATTTAGACATGGCAAATTTGAACCTGTTTGCAACACAACGGTTTGCAGCTGTAACGGCGATAAATTTGCTCCGATTTGCGGGCAAGATGGAAGAACGTATTATTCTGCATGTCATGCGGGCTGTAGGAATTTCACCGAGAGGGATGGAAAAATCGTGGAGTATTCAGATTGCTCATGCCTTAGTAGTGACTTTTACAATTCAACGATAATGGATGACCACGGGACGTTCGGCGGCGCTTCAATCGGATACTGTGATGTTCCTTGCAATAATTTCATATGGTATATTATATTATTTTCTGTCTTCGTGTTCATCCATTCAACCTCAGAAGTAGGCTCGATGTTGCTGATATTGCGTTGCGTTGACCCGAGAGATAAAGCGATGGCATTAGGATTAATACAGTTCGCCATAGGACTGTTCGGAAACGTACCTTGCCCGATTGTTTATGGAGCCGTTGTCGATTCTGCATGTTTAGATTGGAAACAAGTTAACAAAGAAAAAGGTGCTTGCAATTTTTACGATTCCAGTACCTTTAGGATGTTTTATCATGGTAAGGTTTATAGTGTTTTGTGAAAATCTTGTTGTATCAATTGGTGTTTTTTTTCAGGAACGACTGGTGCAATTTTGTTATGTGCCTTTTTCGTGGACGTTATAGTGTGGTACAAGGCTGGTAGCATTAACTTCGTGGATGAGCAAGCTCCATTAGAAGAGGAACTACACGCCATCACAGCGAAAGCACGCACTGATAATTGTGACTAGGTTTTTACGCGTATGTATAGCATACGGGATATTACAGAAATTTAAATCTTTAGTAAATATTTTTTAGGCAGCTAGATGTTTCATTTAATGTTTGTAAATATTTTTTTATAGATGATTTACCGTACTACTAAATAATGTTACGTACGTCTTATCTACTGAGTGTAGATACTTTAAGCATTTTATTTTAATTGTATATTATTTTTTTTTGTTATTAGCTGGGAATTTATTTCTAATTTTATGCCTTCTCTGCCTAATTATAGTTAGATCTGATAAAACCGTGCATTGATGATCTGTGATATATTTAAATAGATACCTTTCAATACCTTAAATGTAAATACCAATTTTATATTTTAACTAAATTTAATACTCTATTTGAAATATTCCTTATTTACACCATAACCATTTGGAATGCATCAAATAAAAACAAAATCGTTTTATACCAATTCTCAATGTTTCTTTATCTTCATGTATATTTTGTATTAGCCGGTAGTTACCATTCTATTTTATAAGTTTTTTTAATGGGGCTCAATGATTCAAATTATTATATGCCATGTGACTACTCACATTATAATTGACAATTAGCGGCTTCTATGCTTTTAATTGTTTTTGTTTTATTTCTTCCTTTTATTTAAACGTGCCATAAATTTTATAATTATATGTAAATAATTATTATGGTGCAAAATTTATGTAAAACTAATTTTATACTTACGTATAAAAGTATCCAACGAATTATATGTATGTAATGGAATTACTAATGTGAAAGAACTGTTAGATATCAAAATTCCACTATTTATAAGATATATTAATTTTTATATATAAAGACCATTTTATATAATAAAGACAAAAAAATATTAAAACTCTTTTATACCAGAAATACTTAAAAAATATGTCAGGGTTTTTGCAACAACATTGCCAAGTAGTAAGGGATATCATGATAAACAAATTCAGGAAAATTAGTTGGTACACTGTTTTAATATGGAATGACAGCGCTCCATTTGATGATTTCCCGCTAAATCATGCTCACAATACAATCTCTAATGTGTTTCATTTAATACTTAGCCGTTCCCAATGAATAGTTAACAGTTTTTATAAGAATGTATAATTAGGTGTCACATTATGTGATATTTTGTTAATAAAGATAATTTTTATGTATTGTGTAACTAAATAATATATGACTCTATGTTTTATGAAGCCTTTTCATTCACATCCTATGGGGAACTTTTGTTATTCCATATACATAAACTAAAGTGTAACTCGTGATATTTTATTAAACTTAAAAAAAATGCATGTTATAATATATGTAAATGTATAAACATATCGCGATTTAACGTATAATGCCCATGAGTTTTGTTACTAAAGTTATATCATTAAATTCGTTTCTTATACAACATTGTTAATCGTGGTTTTTAGCGAGATTCCTCCTTTTGCCGTTGCCTCCATTTCTGAGGAGCATGCTAAGGTACGGGTCTCCGTAAGCCGTGGCATGACTGCTGGCAACACCTCCTTTGCCGGTGCTGAAACTGTTGGCTATGGCAGTGGCAGAACCTGGATACCCTCCTTCATAATCTCCAGAACGGGAACTTGCGCCACGTCCACCGAAAATAATTGGGAAGAACGCGTTGTAGCCAGGGACACCTCTACGGCCAGATTGCAGAGGCCAATTGCTGCCACTGTCGGTCTCCTCATCTTCCTCCTCGTCCAACTGTGGCTTGATGGGCTTATGTTTGCGCTTTGGGTCGCGTCTGGGCTTCAACGTAGTAGTAATCTCCAATTCCTCTTCAACAGTAGCTTCGTCGTGCGTGCTCTCTGTAAGTTCTGGTTTAATTTCAGGTCTGGACTGGACCTCGCTTTCGTCGTCGTCTTCCGCTTCTTCTGGGTGTCCGCCGACGTAAGGATAGTCGTTACCTGCGAAACTATTCGTGGCTACCGTGTCTTTAGTGGCGAAGGCAGTCATCGAGTTTTCGGGTACGTGATTCGGGCGTCCATAGAATCCACTGAACATCATCGCTTGATGTGGGAAAGATCTTCGTGGCCGGTAGTCTATAATTTGTCTGATTTAGCCCACATTCAACGTCGCCAAAGTATTCACTTACCTCTAGATGGGTGAGCTGAAGAATTTGTAATCCCAGATAGCAAGTAGCACAAGCACAAGAGCAAAATCATCATTTTGTTTGTTTGTAATGCGTGTATGTATCTCGAATGAATATTGCAAGTTTACTGAATTACTCGTAATCAAATGATGTTTTTATATTGCGAAATGAAACCCCCACCTATAAACAACCCTAGTACACACCCAATGAGGATGTTCTCATTGATAATAAAAATTCATTCCGTGTTTCACATTCATGTAAAATAAGAGTGCCAGACTGATTTTTAACGTTATCCGTGCGATGTGATTTGTTTGGATAAGGCGGAACTCATTGATATGACTATACCGTATATTTTCATATGTAATGCGCCAATGTGCGGATAGAGGCATACGCAACGTCCCTGCAATTCATTTCTTCTCAGAATTTAGACATTGCTTTGCGATTGTGAGCACAACTGGACTCCTTGCAATAATAAAATATACATTCATACTACTACGTGATGCAGCTCACGCGTAACATAACACAATGGATTTTTGCCCTACTATATTTATATTCATTTCTGATACACATTTTTTTCCAAAATTAATAATATTCATAAAATTCCTCTGTAACATACATAGGTCACACATATAAATCACAGCAAATATGTGCATTTTTATTCGGAATACATAGTTCTTTGGGAGAGTAGGGGATTGCTTGTTTGGTATTTCTTTTTCAATCTCATCAACTGGATTCTTTGCCGCGCAATATTATTTAATAGTTCATTGGAAGTGTGTGGTTACTACAAATGTTTTTTTTTTTTGTAAGGCCATCGTGTGAATTCGCAGTCATTTTTACTACGCCGTGTTACTTCAGTAAGTATACAATTAACAAGCATATGTGATTATTAACGGTTTCTTGTAGACAACACTTTTTATTCATGCAATGTAACGTACAGTTATAGGAATTTCGATAAATATCTGAATCTAGGATTAATTCGCAGATATTCCGTAATGTTCAAACTTCTAGGAATATTAAATATTATACGTGATAGGCAATTATTACTTTTCTGACGTATGAAATCTTGCTTTCTCTCAGTTTATTTTCATGTAATCGCACCATTGTTTTCTTTTACAAGTATTGTTTAAGTAATTAATTTAATTTTAACAGAGGCTCACATGCGAAATTAATATTCATCAACAATTATTATGTGTGGTTATTAAGGCGTAAGATTAACTTCTTTTGAATCGAGTCTGCAGCATTTTACGGAATAAATACTTCCAAGAATGAAATAAATAAACAGTTTATAATTAACCTTTATTCTATGAATACCCTCATCGATACTTTTTAGCATGTGAACCTGTACACGCTGCGCCAACTCCGGCTCGGTTCGTTTGAATAGAATTTTTGTGACAAGCATGACCGGTAAATTTATGCATATTGAGTATTTTGTATTCTAATTTACTTTTTGGTTTAGGTGCACGTATAAAATCACTTTGTTGGGCTGTAATTATTCTCGCGTAAGACTTGAATGCCACATAAGATTTTTATTACTTTGTTTAGTAGTCTTCGCACTTTGGCTAGGACAGAGATGGACTCTGATTTTTTCGAGTGCTAAAATCTAAATACGACTCAAATTATCATAAAACGGGCGACGTTTATTACTCCGTAAAATATTCAACAGAAATGGTACTTTTATTTCTGTAAAATAAAATTAATAAAGTATAATTGTTAAGTTAAGGATCGTGCACCATTACTCGTAAACCGCGGTTGGCATAAACGTCTTAAAATTCCTCGTAGGCGGTTGGTTCTTTAAAATCCGGCAATTAAGTGGAAACACATGAGAATAAAAACCTATATTTAATCTTAAATTATGGACCTATTTTTGTGGAAATGAGTCAATTAGAAAAACCCACTGGCCTTTCAAAATAAGAAACTTTGAATTATCGATGTTTGAAAATAATGTATTACATCAGTGTTAACTAGGCCAAATGAAAGGGAATGTAAAGACACGTTATCACTTAAAAATGTTATAAATAAGTCGCATTTAAATCAACTTAAATGCCAAATTAAACGGTTAACGTATCCTGTTCGATTCAACAACAGAAAATGGAACAAGTCGGATGTTCCTCAATTGTATTTCTCATATGTAAGGATACGCGTGTGCATTGCCTGAATAATGATGGCAACTTCAATGTTACTGTCCGAAATAAATTTCGTTTCGCATCATCCGTATACTTGACTTATGTAAATGTAGCATAATAAACTTTAAACTGTCAAGTAATTCATTTGGATTCTGCACTTGGTGTTAATAGCAGCAATAGTATAAATAAGCCAGCTAGGATAGCAAAGACAGGTATGTTAATAGTAACCGAATAAAACCATTATTTATTCCCATGTTTGGTGTAGTCCACGTTTCGTCGTGTAGTTCCAAGTTTTGTATGTGCAATCGTAGATTTTGTTCATATATTAACATTTTCGTTTATATATAGTGGAAATTATAAATAAAACACATTACTTTGTTAGTATCACATAAAATTATTTATTGATTTGTTACTAGTTTCGATTACTTAAGTAATCATCATCAAACAAAGTACAGATAATTAAATATATCACGAAGTAGACGCCACCACCATTCACAATATAGTGGAAATCTTTTTAAATTGTAATATGAAATTAAAACTTTGCCCAATTCAATTATGTATTCAAATATATTAAAAATATAATAATTTTAACTTATTTATAGTTTAAAATATATATTGCATTATATGATCTGCAGTTACCACCATACAGTCTACAACCATGTGGGATTTTTTTATAAATGTACATTTTTTTAATGGGGTTGTTTCTGCGTCAATAATAACGACTAAATTACTAAATATATTTGTCATATATTATGCAGCGAATATGTGAAATTTTAAAATAGTCTGGCATACCATTATTTATAAAAACAGGAAAATTTGCCACAAGGAAAAGGAAATAGAATATATTTGTGTCATTATAGTTAAAAAAATATTATAAATATATATTTGTCATATCATATTATGCAGCGAATATGTGAAATTTTAAAATGGTCTGATACCATTATTTATCAAAAAAGGAAAACTTGCCACAAGTAAGAGGAAATAAATATATATATATATATAAAATATTTGTGAAAATAGAAAATATTTGTGTGATTTAGCTATAATCAAAAAATATATCGTAATGTGTAAAATTACAATTACAATTACAAACAAATTTGCTGACCCTTAAATGCTCCTAAGCCTATAAAGTCCAATGGAGGTTTTGATGAGCTTTATTCGCACCTAGAAAATTATGTTTTCATTTTACTTTGAATATGACTTTGCTGTGCCTCATTCTAAATAAACATAATCATTACAATGTTAAAAGCAATCGATGGCTTATACGGGCTTAATAATCAACAAAAAAGTTGGGCAGCTAATGAAATTAATTTAAACGCCTACCAAACATTGAGTTTCCATATTGTTGTTTGTGTAGATATCTAATAACACGAAGTTACATCATTTTGAAAAGGCTTCAATTGTACTTTTTTTGAGCATCCTGTATGGGGATCCTGATGGGGAGATACCGTTTTAAGTTTATTAATCTAAATCAATCAATTTAGGTATTTATTATAAATACTAGTTGATTTTATCATATATGTTTTTATATAAATTTGGTTGAATTGTTGGCATATTTTAATCTTCATTAGCATACATTATGAAAATCTAAGAAATAAAATTTAAAATTTCAGTTCCGGCCTTGTGTTGCGGTTCTAACACCAGCATATATATATACTACTAATAGCAAAGCATTGTCCTTTTATGAATATCACATTTTTATTATAATTCACCGAGGAGGCCTTGAATGTTGATTTACGGCAAAGTAAATTTAGAATTATTATAATTTCGGCCAATTAAACAATGTAAATTTATCACATTTGCATCCCCCACTCCTGGAGTTTGTTTGTTTGGTATTTTCCTGCTACATTAACTCTAACGACGCTTGTGCAGGTGTTATGTCAAACAATTATTTGTAAATTATATGCGATTCTATCCATGCTGTCAAGTAATGTGTCTATAAATCAATCACTGTCTGAATTGATGGAGCATTTGTAATTTATAACAAACGACAATGAATCACTGTTATATTTCACATGATTTTAACACCTGAGCCTTTGTATTTAAATAGATTCCGCAGCGTGAGTGCATGTAAGAATTCAATTTTCTATTACATCTTTGTATAAATTATTTTAGTGAAATATTAAGCACAGCGCGGTTATTTTAAATGAAATGAATTATAGTAGGATTTTATTCCTCTAGTGTTTGCATAAAAATGTCATTTTTTTCTACATGCTCCATCTGTATGTCTGCACAAATTTACAATGAAGACAAATTTTGATGTGTATGCGCGATGAATACAAATAGTTATCTAAATTATAAAGGGTTCATCGTACTATCAAACATGAATGAATGTAAAGTCACTTCGGTAAAATGTAAGTAAGTAAATAACACTGGAATTTATTTTTTTAATATATAAAAATAAAACGTTTTAATATAAAAAAATAGTTGCTAATGTTACTCTTGTCGCTTAGTCTCATCATTAATAAATTGTATCATATGTTGAAAGCTTTTGTCTAGCTTCTCCAAGTTGGTGGAGAATATCAGATTATCGCCTACACTTTCTTAAAATTACAGAATCACTTAGATTGGCTCCTATTTCCTAAAACTGAAATATGATATTTATTTTGCAGAGGTATAAGTAACAAATTTCGTACCTGTGAGGTTCCACATTATCTCGCTTTAATCGTTTAACTGCTGGCACGGTGGCTGTTGTGGCTTCACCGTCGCCTTTATTTCTTCCCTGTCTTGTCGCATCATTTTTTCTCCTTACTGTTAATGATGATTCGACTACGATTTCGTCAAAGGCTGGCCCAAATGCCGCTTTAAAACAAATAAAATTCAAACTGTTAATATTTAACCGCGTAAGAAATCGCCATATGTTAAGCTAATCTAATATTAAAAAGGCAATTAATAGAAATCACAAAGCAATTCTTAACATAAAAACCAGCATGCGTGAAAAGTAATATGAACACGCAGTAAATTTTACATTAACTCAATCATCAGATAGTAATGCACACGTAGACAACGGGTCACTTTCACTTAATGTATATTCACATTATGCTCGATAAATACATATTTTCGTTACAAAAAGTAGGACTTACATTGTGCTTCTTTTGGCGAATCCTTATTGTCAACTGGTGCACCAACACACAGAGCCAGCAGGGTTAATAATAAAACGAGAAGGACTAAATTCCTCATAACTGCAGGTTGTGTATGCAAGTTGTGAAAGAACTGAGACTGGACCCAACTAAACTTGTATTTCTGCTTATCCTTACCCGACCTCGACTTTATCTTCTAGCCGCAATGTTAAAAGTCAATAAAAATCTTCGCTTTCATAAATGTGCTTCGCTATCGCAATTCTAATACCTGCACAGTTACTAATAATTATTACTTTTGCTATATTGAGTGTTAATAAATTGTACGCCGCTGGATTAATGAGAAAATATTTATTTTTAATGTATTTTACATGTGTGCATCACAGGTATTATTTTCCAACACTTTATGCGTTGGCGTTTGATTGAGTTTTTGAAAACGTAGCCTGCAACGGCCCAAAATTGATTGAACCACTTTCACTTTGCGCATGGCTGCTGCTCTGGCCGAATCCGGGTCTATTAAAACTGTTCGCAGTTGCCGATGAAGATGAACCGCCTACGCCTGATCCACTGCTGCTAGACGATGACGACGCTGAAGATGAGCTTTGTGAATTTCCGAAACCCGGCCTTCCACCACCATGGCCTCCAAGGTGTCCATGCGGCAATTGTGACACCCCATAACCTCCCCCGTACTCATTGCAACCCCTGCATGGTCCGTGATTGTGCGGCGGTGGCAGTGGCTGGTATCCATGAGGTCTACCATACCCTTGAGCACCTCCATATCTATCATAATCTCTTCCTGGTGGGTAAGGCAGGGGTAATGGGGATCTTACCAATCGTACTATATTTAATCATGCATTATTTTTTCTACTATTGCAGATTCTTGAATATTACCTTTAGCATTGTCAACTGGCACACAAGAAACTCCGACCGATGCAAAAATAAAGACCCACGACACTAACGACATATCACGAAATGATTCGCCCATTTGCAAGATTATGGACGTGAAATAGTAAATTATACAAATATATATGCTCACTCAAGTAAATAAACATCCCCACTTCGGTTTGTACTTGAAAATCGTTTAACTTGAACAAATATCGCATCTACATTTTCAGCCGAACACGTCATGCCGAAATTAAACTTCTCGTTAAGCGCATGCTGTAATATTATTTCTTTGCAGATGTAAATTTGTTCGGCAAATAAGAACATCGTTGGTGTTCTTGGAAGGATTTTAATTCGTTTTATATTTGGTTAACAATTTCTGCTAACCATCATTTTACCTAACCGTTATTTTTTTTTTGTATGCTCTAACCACAATTCTATAGAACTTTACCGACAGAGATATTATATTGTAAATATAGTTTCAGATGTGAAGTACCTAAAGGCTGCAGATGTACTTCATGAACTTAAAACAATTCCAATGAAGACATACGATGGTGAACTGAAAACTACGTGGCCGAGCACTGAAGGACAATTTTTTAACATAGTAATCCAGCATAATCGATTTTTCAAAAATTCTGTACGCACTAATACGTAAAACTCACTCGTTGGAATATCAATGGGAACAGTTGCAAATGCGCGATAACAGTCGACCTAACATCACATACAAATATTCGAATGCTTCCCTGTGTGTATCAGGAGTTTTCAAGCCACCCTCGTATACAACATTATTTGTTTTAGTAATTTAACATAACAAGATATAAAGTATACATACATTTGTAAAAACTTTATTGATTACCATTAAATTTGTTTACATTTTTAAGTGATTTCTTACGTAATGCTGAACAATTGACACCTTATTACTGCAGTTACAAAAAAAAATACACATGTACTTTTTTCATAATTTGCATATAAAATTATTTTATATTTTTTTGTTTATTTACAGATATATTTTGTTTGTATATTTATCTTAAAGAATAAACAAAATATATTAGTAATCAAATAACTACGGAACTCAACCGTGCTTACATACTGAATATATCTTAAAGAATAAACAAAATATATTAGTAATCAAATAACTTCGCAACTAAACACCTCAACCGTGATTACATACCGAATATATACCGAAATCACGCCAATCAGTTTTCTCAAAGACTTTTAAATTTCAAGTTGAAATGAATTATCAGCACACCTAAGATCTTCACTCTGATTGATATAAATGTATGCCATATTACGGGAAAAATACTTCAATGGAAGACACAAGACCTCAATCAATCTCTCCTATCTTGTAAATTCAAAGGCCGAACTCTGTTTAAAGAATCCTGATAGGTATGTCTATTTTCTTCTACCAAGATTTTAAAACAATTGATTTATATCTACAATCTACAATCTAACAATTGATTTAAATCAAACAAACTTTGGTTAGGGTATTTTGCTTAGATATTTGCGTAATAATAGCGCGTAAATTGGAGTTTTATTTAATAATAATTATACTACATTCAGTGCAAGATCTACCCCTTACTTGTCTGCCTAAAAGTGATCGGTACATTAGATGTCTGGAATTTCAGAAATTTATTTTACCTTCGTAAAATAGAAACCTGCGCGGAATAATGATTTCTTTGTTCGGCCTTATAAAGCCAGATGGAACGTTTTATAGTTCCCATCGGAAGCCGCGTCAATCGCGATTAATTTGATTCACTCAAACTTTTCGAACACTATGATTTCCCTTCTCGATTCAATTATAATTGTACTGCGAATTACTTATTGGTTCAAATATACTACGGAGGCGATTTTGTTATTTCTATGCTTACTTAAATTTCATGATTTTATTTGAATTTATTTCATTTTGTTGGTCTAATCTAAATCCAAACTTAGTTGGAAAGTGTTGGGTTTCTGTGTTGCTACATATTTTATTCAAAATTTTACATCTAAGCATCGTACAACAATGCGGATTGCTGTGCACTCAGTTTGAATCCAAATTTTTCAACGATTTCGTGAAAAGTTCCAAGGGGTTAAATGGGTTATGGAATTCTCGTGAAAATAATGGATTTGAAAATTTCCTGGGGCAATCTGGGGGGATAGAGGGTCATTATGTAAGACTTTTCCCAAAACAGTTCCATGCATATCCTTCTAGCTTTTGCGTGGGAGGGAATTTAATATGCATTTGGATTCAGCATTCACTAGTCTATCGTTTCCAACATAAAAGTTGACTGCATTCCTGTAAGTTTGTATGTAAGTTTTCATACGGTTTTCATTTTATTTCCCGATAACTAAGGATCTCACAGCAATGCGGTTTGCATATTTGGATTCAGCATTCACTTCTCACACTGCCCACTCAGTGCCATTAGAAATTTTCAATATAATATATTTTTTTTCAACATTTAAGCATCGTTATGCTGTATCTATATTTGCAATTAACCTCATGGAATTCTCGTGAAAAAAATGGATTTGAAAATTTCCTAGGGTAATCGATAGAGGGTCATTATGTAAGACTTTTGCCAAAACAGTTTCATGCAAATCCTTCTGGTTTTTGCGTGGGAGGGAATTTAATATGCCACATTTCATATCTTCTATAATTTTTATCTCAATAACTAGAGATCGCACAGCAATGCGATTTGCATATTAGGATTCAGCATTCACTAGTCTATCGTTTCCAACATAAAAGTTGACTGCATTCCTGTAAGTTTGTGTGTAAGTTTTCATACGGTTTTCATTTAATTTCCCGATAAGTAAGGACCTCACAGCAATGCGGTTTCCATATTAGGATTCAGCATTCACTTGTCTATCATACTGCCCACTCACTGAGCCCACTCAGTGCAATTAGAAATTTTCAAACTATATTTTGTAATTTTCGGATCTCGTACCAGGAACACAGAAGTTGCATGAGATCATTTATTGGGTTTTAATTTTTATCTCGGGAACTAAGCATCGCACAGCAATGCGGTTTGCATTTTTGGATTCAGCATTCACCACTCTATCGTGCTGTGCACTCAGTTTGAATCCAAATTTTTCAACGATTTCGTGAAAAGTTCCAAGGGGTTAACCTTATGGAATTCTCGTGAAAAAAAATGGATTTGAAAATTTCCTAGGGTAATCGATAGAGGGTCATTATGTAAGACTTTTGCCAAAACAGTTTCATGCAAATCCTTCTGGTTTTTGCGTGGGAGGGAATTTAATATGCCACATTTCATATCTTCTATAATTTTTATCTCAATAACTAGAGATCGCACAGCAATGCGATTTGCATATTTGGATTCAGCATTCACTAGTCTATCGTTTCCAACATAAAAGTTGACTGCATTCCTGTAAGTTTGTGTGTAAGTTTTCATACGGTTTTCATTTAATTTCCCGATAACTAAGGACCTCACAGCAATGCGGTTTCCATATTAGGATTCAGCATTCACTTGTCTATCATACTGCCCACTCACTGAACCCACTCAGTCCAATTAGAAATTTTCAAACTATATTTTGTAATTTTCGGATCTCGTACCAGGAACACAGAAGTTGCATGAGATCGTTTATTGGTTTTTAATTTTTATCTCGGGAACTAAGCATCGCACAGCAATGCGGTTTGCATTTTTGGATTCAGCATTCACCACTCTATCGTGCTGTGCACTCAGTTTGAATCCAAATTCCACCTTATGGAATTCTCGTGGAAAAAATGGATTTGAAAATTTCCTAGGGCAATCGATAGAGGGTCCAAGGGGACACTGCAATACCTATGAATAGAATGCTTATTAAATTTCCGCCACGTATTGCTTATGTTTGACGAAAATCCGCAAAATTACTTCACACAGCAATTAATTTATAATTTACGTGTATCTTTTTCAGTCGTCTAGCAAAATACGTCTATCTACTTTGTTAATGCGCAATCAGATTATAAAAATATTAAGTTTCTGCCAAGTTATTCAGGTTTTTACGCACTAAAATAATTGTCTTTTCCGAATACCCTGTATATAGCGACAACGGCGCCCTCTTGACCGTGACGGCGGAATTTTGGCGGAAGCTCTAGTACCCAAAACGCCCACGGGACGTCTTGGCGCTGTAAACCCTATGTACAGGGCACGTCGAAAACGCAACTTAAAAGCGTAAATGACGGCATAACCGGACGTTTCCGGGGAATATAATTGCTGAGGTGCAAACTGCAGCCATCCATTCGGTTTCCTGCAACAGCACAAGCCTCAAATAACTTCCGTAAGCGTTTTATAAAGGTAATGAAATCAAGGTTATATTTAGGTTAAATTTCTCATACGTATTTTGGTAGTATTAGACAGACTCTTGCACAGGCGAGTTTATTATTATTCGATGTGGTGCATTGGTGCACTCTTTGAGGAAGATGATGGTAGTTATATAGTGCAGGTGTAGTTCATAGAATCTGGTGATTGCCATTCTATTTGTGTCAATTTTAAACTCGCTGTTACAGTTATAATGGTTCTAGTGAAGTAAAACAGGTGAGTACACTGTTTCTGTTGGTTAAATGATCACTTTTACTACCAACTCTTGTATTAGTAGTTATTGGTCGTCCACTCCTTGAGCGAAAGATGTACATCAGTTAAAACGAATAAATACATTCATTATAGGTTAATGTATAATGCCGTGTTGATTTTTCATTTGAGCACCTTCTCTGGATGGCACTTAACTGACAATACCCCTCCAGAATGAAACACTGTTGTCCGATGAAGGAGGTGTGCAAATAACTCGGGTCTAATGTAACTATGCGTATTGATACAGTTTATATTACATCCATTACCATCTTTCATTGTAGGTACATAAGTATTGTGTTACGATGAATGTGTTTATAATCATCGTATGTAGATACATTGTAGATATTCTTGCAATGAAGCCGCTCAATCCGATTTCAACTAAACAACATAGATTTTGTGATTTTGGAAGTTGCTCCGTAAAGTAGCTCCGTACCTTGCTTAATATTGCGTATGTTTTTAGCACCACTCCCTAGGACAAAGACTTGACGTAAGGATTGCTTTGGTCAGGGAGAGACGGCTTCAAGACACTATTCCTAAGGGTCGAAGAGCGCTTTCATATAATTGTCAGCGTATTCACTAGCCCAGAAACAACCATTTCATTCGAAACATATTATAGACTTGTATGCTTTGGCATGGATGCTCCTTAATTATTACGATCAGTGATTATTTACCACAGATCAGAGTCTGGGGTAAGTGCTACCGCCCTTCAATACTCTCATAATATAGACGAGCAAGCTCTATAAATCTGCCTATATGTTAATCAATCAATGGAAGATCATTTTTTAAGAGTAGAGATAATATATTATTATTACGGGTGAAATTTATTAAACATAAATAACGCTTTTAATCTTAATTTTGTAATACGTTACTACAGCTAATTTTGCTTTTACTTTTAGGACGCTAATGTTTGGTCATGAAAAAACTGGATGTTCTGTTCTGATATGATTATGGATTACAAATGCGGTGTTGCATCACGAAAACTGCTCTATTGTAGAAGATGTTACTCTTTATACTATATACAATGGATATGTTTATTCTGCTTATGTGAAAGCTTAGTTGATTTAAATTTTGGCTTCTGCGTAAATTCATGTAATTTAAAATTTAATTTGTTGCTTAACCGTTAATGTCATCGCTGCTGTCTTTGTATACATATAGAGCTGATGAAGGGTAGTTACTGGAAATGCAAACCATTTATTGATTGGTCTTATGATTTTCAAATCACAGCTGTTTTAAAATTTGGATTTTGTGCAATATCTTTTAATTTAAAAATTGATTTATTGCTTAACCATAAATGTTATCGCCACTTTCTTTGTATACATATAGAGCTGATGAAGGAAAATGCAAACCAGTTATTGATTTCTCTTATGGTTTTGGAACCACAGATGTTTTGAAATTAGGATTTTGGGCAATATCTTGTAATTTAAAAATTGATTTATTGCTTTTCCTTTGGACGAGGTAAGTTTAAGAGCTGTCCGTAGATGATCATTTGACATTCGATATGAATATCTTATGATAAAGCTGCGCTGACGAGTCCTATAAGGACGAAACAGCTTACGTCATTCCAGATTCAATCTCTCCAAGAAAGAGCTTCAGCAGCGATCCAGGTGAGAAGTACCCTTCTAGTTATAATACATGTAAGTATTAATTGTAATGTATTAACAATTACCACTAAATACTGTATTGGTGTATATGCTTCATAGACATTTAAAGTTCGCTGACCGTCTACGCCAATAAACTGTATATTGGGTGGCGGCATGTACCTACAATCCAATGAACTTCGAATTGGTGCAATGGTCTCCAGCCTCTGACTTTCGAACCATGCAACATTCACCTGGGTTCGATTCCGACATAAAGTTTTTTTTTTTAATAATTAGTTTCTTCATAATTAATAACCGTATGATAGAGACGTGAATGCTGAATCCAAATATGCAAATCGCATTGCTGTGCGATCTCTAGTTATTGAGATAAAAATTATAAAAGATATGAAATGTGGCATATTAAATTCCCTCCCACGCAAAAACCAGAAGGATTTGCATGAAACTGTTTTGGCAAAAGTCTTACATAATGACCCTCTATCGATTACCCTAGGAAATTTTCAAATCCATTTTTTTCACGAGAATTCCATAAGGTTACCTTGGAACTTTTCACGAAATCGTTGAAAAATTTGGATTCAAACTGAGTGCACAGCTCGATAGAGTGGTGAATGCTGAATCCAAAAATGCAAACCGCATTGCTGTGCGATGCTTAGTTCCCGAGATAAAAATTAAAAACCAATAAATGATCTCATGCAACTTCTGTGTTCCTGGTACGAGATCCGAAAATTACAAAATATAGTTTGAAAATTTCTAATTGCACTGAGTGGGCTCAGTGAGTGGGCAGTATGATAGACAAGTGAATGCTGAATCCTAATATGGAAACCGCATTGCTGTGAGGTCCTTACTTATCGGGAAATTAAATGAAAACCGTATGAAAACTTACACACAAACTTACAGGAATGCAGTCAACTTTTATGTTGGAAACGATAGACTAGTGAATGCTGAATCCAAATATGCAAATCGCATTGCTGTGCGATCTCTAGTTATTGAGATAAAAATTATAAAAGATATGAAATGTGGCATATTAAATTCCCTCCCACGCAAAAACCAGAAGGATTTGCATGAAACTGTTTTGGCAAAAGTCTTACATAATGACCCTCTATCGATTACCCTAGGAAATTTTCAAATCCATTTTTTTCACGAGAATTCCATAATTTTGGATTCAAACTGAGTGCACAGCTCGATAGAGTAGTGAATGCTGAATCCAAAAATGCAAACCGCATTGCTGTGCGATGCTTAGTTCCCGAGATAAAAATTAAAAACCAATAAACGATCTCATGCAACTTCTGTGTTCCTGGTACGAGATCCGAAAATTACAAAATATATGTAGTTTGAAAATTTCTAATTGCACTGAGTGGGCTCAGTGAGTGGGCAGTATGATAGACAAGTGAATGCTGAATCTTAATATGGAAACCGCATTGCTGTGAGGTCCTTACTTATCGGGAAATTAAATGAAAACCGTATGAAAACTTACACACAAACTTACAGGAATGCAGTCAACTTTTATGTTGGAAACGATAGACTAGTGAATGCTGAATCCAAATATGCAAATCGCATTGCTGTGCGATCTCTAGTTATTGAGATAAAAATTATAAAAGATATGAAATGTGGCATATTAAATTCCCTCCCACGCAAGAACCAGAAGGATTTGCATGAAACTGTTTTGGCAAAAGTCTTACATAATGACCCTCTATCGATTACCCTAGGAAATTTTCAAATCCATTTTTTTCACCCTTGGAACTTTTCACGAAATCGTTGGAAATTTTGGATTCAAACTGAGTGCACAGCTCGATAGAGTGGTGAATGCTGAATCCAAAAATGCAAACCGCATTGCTGTGCGATGCTTAGTTCCCGAGATAAAAATTAAAAACCAATAAACGATCTCATGCAACTTCTGTGTTCCTGGTACGAGATCCGAAAATTACAAAATATAGTTTGAAAATTTTGAATTGCACTGAGGGGGCTCAGTGAGTGGGCAGTATGATAGACAAGTGAATGCTGAATCCTAATATGGAAACCGCATTGCTGTGAGGTCCTTACTTATCGGGAAATTAAATGAAAACCGTATGAAAACTTACACACAAACTTACAGGAATGCAGTCAACTTTTATGTTGGAAACGATAGACTAGTGAATGCTGAATCCAAATATGCAAATCGCATTGCTGTGCGATCTCTAGTTATTGAGATAAAAATTATAAAAGATATGAAATGTGGCATATTAAATTCCCTCCCACGCAAAAACCAGAAGGATTTGCATGAAACTGTTTTGGCAAAAGTCTTACATAATGACCCTCTATCGATTACCCTAGGAAATTTTCAAATCCATTTTTTTCACGAGAATTCCATAAGGTTAACCCCTTGGAACTTTTCACGAAATCGTTGGAAATTTTGGATTCAAACTGAGTGCACAGCTCGATAGAGTGGTGAATGCTGAATCCAAAAATGCAAACCGCATTGCTGTGCGATGCTTAGTTCCCGAGATAAAAATTAAAAACCAATAAACGATCTCATGCAACTTCTGTGTTCCTGGTACGAGATCCGAAAATTACAAAATATAGTTTGAAAATTTTGAATTGCACTGAGGGGGCTCAGTGAGTGGGCAGTATGATAGACAAGTGAATGCTGAATCCTAATATGGAAACCGCATTGCTGTGAGGTCCTTACTTATCGGGAAATTAAATGAAAACCGTATGAAAACTTACACACAAACTTACAGGAATGCAGTCAACTTTTATGTTGGAAACGATAGACTAGTGAATGCTGAATCCAAATATGCAAATCGCATTGCTGTGCGATCTCTAGTTATTGAGATAAAAATTATAAAAGATATGAAATGTGGCATATTAAATTCCCTCCCACGCAAAAACCAGAAGGATTTGCATGAAACTGTTTTGGCAAAAGTCTTACATAATGACCCTCTATCGATTACCCTAGGAAATTTTCAAATCCATTTTTTTCACGAGAATTCCATAAGGTTAACCCCTTGGAACTTTTCACGAAATCGTTGAAAATTTTGGATTCAAACTGAGTGCACAGCTCGATAGAGTGGTGAATGCTGAATCCAAAAATGCAAACCGCATTGCTGTGCGATGCTTAGTTCCCGAGATAAAAATTAAAAACCAATAAACGATCTCATGCAACTTCTGTGTTCCTGGTACGAGATCCGAAAATTACAAAATATATGTAGTTTGAAAATTTCTAATTGCACTGAGTGGGCTCAGTGAGTGGGCAGTATGATAGACAAGTGAATGCTGAATCTTAATATGGAAACCGCATTGCTGTGAGGTCCTTACTTATCGGGAAATTAAATGAAAACCGTATGAAAACTTACACACAAACTTACAGGAATGCAGTCAACTTTTATGTTGGAAACGATAGACTAGTGAATGCTGAATCCAAATATGCAAATCGCATTGCTGTGCGATCTCTAGTTATTGAGATAAAAATTATAAAAGATATGAAATGTGGCATATTAAATTCCCTCCCACGCAAGAACCAGAAGGATTTGCATGAAACGGTTTTGGCAAAAGTCTTACATAATGACCCTCTATCGATTACCCTAGGAAATTTTCAAATCCATTTTTTTCACGAGAATTCCATAAGTTCCCTTGGAACTTTTCACGAAATCGTTGAAAAATTTGGATTCAAACTGAGTGCACAGCTCGATAGAGTGGTGAATGCTGAATCCAAAAATGCAAACCGCATTGCTGTGCGATGCTTAGTTCCCGAGATAAAAATTAAAAACCAATAAACGATCTCATGCAACTTCTGTGTTCCTGGTACGAGATCCGAAAATTACAAAATATAGTTTGAAAATTTCTAATTGCACTGAGTGGGCTCAGTGAGTGGGCAGTATGATAGACAAGTGAATGCTGAATCCTAATATGGAAACCGCATTGCTGTGAGGTCCTTACTTATCGGGAAATTAAATGAAAACCGTATGAAAACTTACACACAAACTTACAGGAATGCAGTCAACTTTTATGTTGGAAACGATAGACTAGTGAATGCTGAATCCAAATATGCAAATCGCATTGCTGTGCGATCTCTAGTTATTGAGATAAAAATTATAAAAGATATGAAATGTGGCATATTAAATTCCCTCCCACGCAAAAGCCAGAAGGATTTGCATGAAACTGTTTTGGCAAAAGTCTTACATAATGACCCTCTATCGATTACCCTAGGAAATTTTCAAATCCATTTTTTTCACGAGAATTCCATAAGGTTAACCCCTTGGAACTTTTCACGAAATCGTTGGAAATTTTGGATTCAAACTGAGTGCACAGCTCGATAGAGTGGTGAATGCTGAATCCAAAAATGCAAACCGCATTGCTGTGCGATGCTTAGTTCCCGAGATAAAAATTAAAAACCAATAAACGATCTCATGCAACTTCTGTGTTCCTGGTACGAGATCCGAAAATTACAAAATATAGTTTGAAAATTTCTAATGGCACTGAGTGGGCTCAGTGAGTGGGCAGTATGATAGACAAGTGAATGCTGAATCCTAATATGGAAACCGCATTGCTGTGAGGTCCTTACTTATCGGGAAATTAAATGAAAACCGTATGAAAACTTACACACAAACTTACAGGAATGCAGTCAACTTTTATGTTGGAAACGATAGACTAGTGAATGCTGAATCCAAATATGCAAATCGCATTGCTGTGCGATCTCTAGTTATTGAGATAAAAATTATAAAAGATATGAAATGTGGCATATTAAATTCCCTCCCACGCAAAAACCAGAAGGATTTGCATGAAACTGTTTTGGCAAAAGTCTTATATAATGACCCTCTATCGATTACCCTAGGAAATTTTCAAATCCATTTTTTTCACGAGAATTCCATAAGGTTAACCCCTTGGAACTTTTCACGAAATCGTTGAAAATTTTTGATTCAAACTGAGTGCACAGCTCGATAGAGTGGTGAATGCTGAATCCAAAAATGCAAACCGCATTGCTGTGCGATGCTTAGTTCCCGAGATAAAAATTAAAAACCAATAAACGATCTCATGCAACTTCTGTGTTCCTGGTACGAGATCCGAAAATTACAAAATATAGTTTGAAAATTTTGAATTGCACTGAGGGGGCTCAGTGAGTGGGCAGTATGATAGACATGTGAATGCTGAATCCTAATATGGAAACCGCATTGCTGTGAGGTCCTTACTTATCGGGAAATTAAATGAAAACCGTATGAAAACTTACACACAAACTTACAGGAATGCAGTCAACTTTTATGTTGGAAACGATAGACTAGTGAATGCTGAATCCAAATATGCAAATCGCATTGCTGTGCGATCTCTAGTTATTGAGATAAAAATTATAAAAGATATGAAATGTGGCATATTAAATTCCCTCCCACGCAAAAACCAGAAGGATTTGTATGAAACGGTTTTGGCAAAAGTCTTACATAATGACCCTCTATCGATTACCCTAGGAAATTTTCAAATCCATTTTTTTCACGAGAATTCCATAAGGTTAACCCCTTGGAACTTTTCACGAAATCGTTGAAAAATTTGGATTCAAACTGAGTGCACAGCTCGATAGAGTGGTGAATGCTGAATCCAAAAATGCAAACCGCATTGCTGTGCGATGCTTAGTTCCCGAGATAAAAATTAAAAACCAATAAACGATCTCATGCAACTTCTGTGTTCCTGGTACGAGATCCGAAAATTACAAAATATAGTTTGAAAATTTTGAATTGCACTGAGGGGGCTCAGTGAGTGGGCAGTATGATAGACATGTGAATGCTGAATCCTAATATGGAAACCGCATTGCTGTGAGGTCCTTACTTATCGGGAAATTAAATGAAAACCGTATGAAAACTTACACACAAACTTACAGGAATGCAGTCAACTTTTATGTTGGAAACGATAGACTAGTGAATGCTGAATCCAAATATGCAAATCGCATTGCTGTGCGATCTCTAGTTATTGAGATAAAAATTATAAAAGATATGAAATGTGGCATATTAAATTCCCTCCCACGCAAAAACCAGAAGGATTTGCATGAAACTGTTTTGGCAAAAGTCTTACATAATGACCCTCTATCGATTACCCTAGGAAATTTTCAAATCCATTTTTTTCACGAGAATTCCATAAGGTTAACCCCTTGGAACTTTTCACGAAATCGTTGGAAATTTTGGATTCAAACTGAGTGCACAGCTCGATAGAGTGGTGAATGCTGAATCCAAAAATGCAAACCGCATTGCTGTGCGATGCTTAGTTCCCGAGATAAAAATTAAAAACCAATAAACGATCTCATGCAACTTCTGTGTTCCTGGTACGAGATCCGAAAATTACAAAATATAGTTTGAAAATTTTGAATTGCACTGAGGGGGCTCAGTGAGTGGGCAGTATGATAGACAAGTGAATGCTGAATCCTAATATGGAAACCGCATTGCTGTGAGGTCCTTACTTATCGGGAAATTAAATGAAAACCGTATGAAAACTTACACACAAACTTACAGGAATGCAGTCAACTTTTATGTTGGAAACGATAGACTAGTGAATGCTGAATCCAAATATGCAAATCGCATTGCTGTGCGATCTCTAGTTATTGAGATAAAAATTATAAAAGATATGAAATGTGGCATATTAAATTCCCTCCCACGCAAAAACCAGAAGGATTTGCATGAAACTGTTTTGGCAAAAGTCTTACATAATGACCCTCTATCGATTACCCTAGGAAATTTTCAAATCCATTTTTTTCACGAGAATTCCATAAGGTTAACCCCTTGGAACTTTTCACGAAATCGTTGAAAATTTTGGATTCAAACTGAGTGCACAGCTCGATAGAGTGGTGAATGCTGAATCCAAAAATGCAAACCGCATTGCTGTGCGATGCTTAGTTCCCGAGATAAAAATTAAAAACCAATAAACGATCTCATGCAACTTCTGTGTTCCTGGTACGAGATCCGAAAATTACAAAATATAGTTTGAAAATTTTGAATTGCACTGAGGGGGCTCAGTGAGTGGGCAGTATGATAGACAAGTGAATGCTGAATCCTAATATGGAAACCGCATTGCTGTGAGGTCCTTACTTATCGGGAAATTAAATGAAAACCGTATGAAAACTTACACACAAACTTACAGGAATGCAGTCAACTTTTATGTTGGAAACGATAGACTAGTGAATGCTGAATCCAAATATGCAAATCGCATTGCTGTGCGATCTCTAGTTATTGAGATAAAAATTATAAAATATATGAAATGTGGCATATTAAATTCCCTCCCACGCAAAAACCAGAAGGATTTGCATGAAACTGTTTTGGCAAAAGTCTTACATAATGACCCTCTATCGATTACTCTAGGAAATTTTCAAATCCATTTTTTTCACGAGAATTCCATAAGGTTAACCCCTTGGAACTTTTCACGAAATCGTTGGAAATTTTGGATTCAAACTGAGTGCACAGCTCGATAGAGTGGTGAATGCTGAATCCAAAAATGCAAACCGCATTGCTGTGCGATGCTTAGTTCCCGAGATAAAAATTAAAAACCAATAAACGATCTCATGCAACTTCTGTGTTCCTGGTACGAGATCCGAAAATTACAAAATATAGTTTGAAAATTTCTAATGGCACTGAGTGGGCTCAGTGAGTGGGCAGTATGATAGACAAGTGAATGCTGAATCCTAATATGGAAACCGCATTGCTGTGAGGTCCTTACTTATCGGGAAATTAAATGAAAACCGTATGAAAACTTACACACAAACTTACAGGAATGCAGTCAACTTTTATGTTGGAAACGATAGACTAGTGAATGCTGAATCCAAATATGCAAATCGCATTGCTGTGCGATCTCTAGTTATTGAGATAAAAATTATAAAAGATATGAAATGTGGCATATTAAATTCCCTCCCACGCAAAAACCAGAAGGATTTGCATGAAACTGTTTTGGCAAAAGTCTTATATAATGACCCTCTATCGATTACCCTAGGAAATTTTCAAATCCATTTTTTTCACGAGAATTCCATAAGGTTAACCCCTTGGAACTTTTCACGAAATCGTTGAAAATTTTGGATTCAAACTGAGTGCACAGCTCGATAGAGTGGTGAATGCTGAATCCAAAAATGCAAACCGCATTGCTGTGCGATGCTTAGTTCCCGAGATAAAAATTAAAAACCAATAAACGATCTCATGCAACTTCTGTGTTCCTGGTACGAGATCCGAAAATTACAAAATATAGTTTGAAAATTTTGAATTGCACTGAGGGGGCTCAGTGAGTGGGCAGTATGATAGACAAGTGAATGCTGAATCCTAATATGGAAACCGCATTGCTGTGAGGTCCTTACTTATCGGGAAATTAAATGAAAACCGTATGAAAACTTACACACAAACTTACAGGAATGCAGTCAACTTTTATGTTGGAAACGATAGACTAGTGAATGCTGAATCCAAATATGCAAATCGCATTGCTGTGCGATCTCTAGTTATTGAGATAAAAATTATAAAATATATGAAATGTGGCATATTAAATTCCCTCCCACGCAAAAACCAGAAGGATTTGCATGAAACTGTTTTGGCAAAAGTCTTACATAATGACCCTCTATCGATTACTCTAGGAAATTTTCAAATCCATTTTTTTCACGAGAATTCCATAAGGTTAACCCCTTGGAACTTTTCACGAAATCGTTGGAAATTTTGGATTCAAACTGAGTGCACAGCTCGATAGAGTGGTGAATGCTGAATCCAAAAATGCAAACCGCATTGCTGTGCGATGCTTAGTTCCCGAGATAAAAATTAAAAACCAATAAACGATCTCATGCAACTTCTGTGTTCCTGGTACGAGATCCGAAAATTACAAAATATAGTTTGAAAATTTCTAATGGCACTGAGTGGGCTCAGTGAGTGGGCAGTATGATAGACAAGTGAATGCTGAATCCTAATATGGAAACCGCATTGCTGTGAGGTCCTTACTTATCGGGAAATTAAATGAAAACCGTATGAAAACTTACACACAAACTTACAGGAATGCAGTCAACTTTTATGTTGGAAACGATAGACTAGTGAATGCTGAATCCAAATATGCAAATCGCATTGCTGTGCGATCTCTAGTTATTGAGATAAAAATTATAAAAGATATGAAATGTGGCATATTAAATTCCCTCCCACGCAAAAACCAGAAGGATTTGCATGAAACTGTTTTGGCAAAAGTCTTATATAATGACCCTCTATCGATTACCCTAGGAAATTTTCAAATCCATTTTTTTCACGAGAATTCCATAAGGTTAACCCCTTGGAACTTTTCACGAAATCGTTGAAAATTTTTGATTCAAACTGAGTGCACAGCTCGATAGAGTGGTGAATGCTGAATCCAAAAATGCAAACCGCATTGCTGTGCGATGCTTAGTTCCCGAGATAAAAATTAAAAACCAATAAACGATCTCATGCAACTTCTGTGTTCCTGGTACGAGATCCGAAAATTACAAAATATAGTTTGAAAATTTTGAATTGCACTGAGGGGGCTCAGTGAGTGGGCAGTATGATAGACATGTGAATGCTGAATCCTAATATGGAAACCGCATTGCTGTGAGGTCCTTACTTATCGGGAAATTAAATGAAAACCGTATGAAAACTTACACACAAACTTACAGGAATGCAGTCAACTTTTATGTTGGAAACGATAGACTAGTGAATGCTGAATCCAAATATGCAAATCGCATTGCTGTGCGATCTCTAGTTATTGAGATAAAAATTATAAAAGATATGAAATGTGGCATATTAAATTCCCTCCCACGCAAAAACCAGAAGGATTTGTATGAAACGGTTTTGGCAAAAGTCTTACATAATGACCCTCTATCGATTACCCTAGGAAATTTTCAAATCCATTTTTTTCACGAGAATTCCATAAGGTTAACCCCTTGGAACTTTTCACGAAATCGTTGAAAAATTTGGATTCAAACTGAGTGCACAGCTCGATAGAGTGGTGAATGCTGAATCCAAAAATGCAAACCGCATTGCTGTGCGATGCTTAGTTCCCGAGATAAAAATTAAAAACCAATAAATCATCTCGTGCAACTTCTGTGTTCCTGGTACGAGATCCGAAAATTACAAAATATAGTTTGAAAATTTCTAATTGCACTGAGTGGGCTCAGTGAGTGGGCAGTATGATAGACAAGTGAATGCTGAATCCTAATATGGAAACCGCATTGCTGTGAGGTCCTTACTTATCGGGAAATTAAATGAAAACCGTATGAAAACTTACACACAAACTTACAGGAATGCAGTCAACTTTTATGTTGGAAACGATAGACTAGTGAATGCTGAATCCAAATATGCAAATCGCATTGCTGTGCGATCTCTAGTTATTGAGATAAAAATTATAAAAGATATGAAATGTGGCATATTAAATTCCCTCCCACGCAAAAACCAGAAGGATTTGCATGAAACGGTTTTGGCAAAAGTCTTACATAATGACCCTCTATCGATTACCCTAGGAAATTTTCAAATCCATTTTTTTCACGAGAATTCCATAAGGTCCCCTTGGAACTTTTCACGAAATCGTTGAAAAATTTGGATTCAAACTGAGTGCACAGCTCGATAGAGTGGTGAATGCTGAATCCAAAAATGCAAACCGCATTGCTGTGCGATGCTTAGTTCCCGAGATAAAAATTAAAAACCAATAAACGATCTCATGCAACTTCTGTGTTCCTGGTACGAGATCCGAAAATTACAAAATATAGTTTGAAAATTTTGAATTGCACTGAGGGGGCTCAGTGAGTGGGCAGTATGATAGACATGTGAATGCTGAATCCTAATATGGAAACCGCATTGCTGTGAGGTCCTTACTTATCGGGAAATTAAATGAAAACCGTATGAAAACTTACACACAAACTTACAGGAATGCAGTCAACTTTTATGTTGGAAACGATAGACTAGTGAATGCTGAATCCAAATATGCAAATCGCATTGCTGTGCGATCTCTAGTTATTGAGATAAAAATTATAAAAGATATGAAATGTGGCATATTAAATTCCCTCCCACGCAAAAACCAGAAGGATTTGCATGAAACTGTTTTGGCAAAAGTCTTATATAATGACCCTCTATCGATTACCCTAGGAAATTTTCAAATCCATTTTTTTCACGAGAATTCCATAAGGTTAACCCCTTGGAACTTTTCACGAAATCGTTGAAAATTTTTGATTCAAACTGAGTGCACAGCTCGATAGAGTGGTGAATGCTGAATCCAAAAATGCAAACCGCATTGCTGTGCGATGCTTAGTTCCCGAGATAAAAATTAAAAACCAATAAACGATCTCATGCAACTTCTGTGTTCCTGGTACGAGATCCGAAAATTACAAAATATAGTTTGAAAATTTTGAATTGCACTGAGGGGGCTCAGTGAGTGGGCAGTATGATAGACATGTGAATGCTGAATCCTAATATGGAAACCGCATTGCTGTGAGGTCCTTACTTATCGGGAAATTAAATGAAAACCGTATGAAAACTTACACACAAACTTACAGGAATGCAGTCAACTTTTATGTTGGAAACGATAGACTAGTGAATGCTGAATCCAAATATGCAAATCGCATTGCTGTGCGATCTCTAGTTATTGAGATAAAAATTATAAAAGATATGAAATGTGGCATATTAAATTCCCTCCCACGCAAAAACCAGAAGGATTTGTATGAAACGGTTTTGGCAAAAGTCTTACATAATGACCCTCTATCGATTACCCTAGGAAATTTTCAAATCCATTTTTTTCACGAGAATTCCATAAGGTTAACCCCTTGGAACTTTTCACGAAATCGTTGAAAAATTTGGATTCAAACTGAGTGCACAGCTCGATAGAGTGGTGAATGCTGAATCCAAAAATGCAAACCGCATTGCTGTGCGATGCTTAGTTCCCGAGATAAAAATTAAAAACCAATAAACGATCTCATGCAACTTCTGTGTTCCTGGTACGAGATCCGAAAATTACAAAATATAGTTTGAAAATTTTGAATTGCACTGAGGGGGCTCAGTGAGTGGGCAGTATGATAGACATGTGAATGCTGAATCCTAATATGGAAACCGCATTGCTGTGAGGTCCTTACTTATCGGGAAATTAAATGAAAACCGTATGAAAACTTACACACAAACTTACAGGAATGCAGTCAACTTTTATGTTGGAAACGATAGACTAGTGAATGCTGAATCCAAATATGCAAATCGCATTGCTGTGCGATCTCTAGTTATTGAGATAAAAATTATAAAAGATATGAAATGTGGCATATTAAATTCCCTCCCACGCAAAAACCAGAAGGATTTGCATGAAACGGTTTTGGCAAAAGTCTTACATAATGACCCTCTATCGATTACCCTAGGAAATTTTCAAATCCATTTTTTTCACGAGAATTCCATAAGGTTAACCCCTTGGAACTTTTCACGAAATCGTTGAAAAATTTGGATTCAAACTGAGTCCACAGCTCGATAGAGTGGTGAATGCTGAATCCAAAAATGCAAACCGCATTGCTGTGCGATGCTTAGTTCCCGAGATAAAAATTAAAAACCAATAAACGATCTCATGCAACTTCTGTGTTCCTGGTACGAGATCCGAAAATTACAAAATATAGTTTGAAAATTTTGAATTGCACTGAGGGGGCTCAGTGAGTGGGCAGTATGATAGACATGTGAATGCTGAATCCTAATATGGAAACCCCATTGCTGTGAGGTCCTTACTTATCGGGAAATTAAATGAAAACCGTATGAAAACTTACACACAAACTTACAGGAATGCAGTCAACTTTTATGTTGGAAACGATAGACTAGTGAATGCTGAATCCAAATATGCAAATCGCATTGCTGTGCGATCTCTAGTTATTGAGATAAAAATTATAAAAGATATGAAATGTGGCATATTAAATTCCCTCCCACGCAAAAACCAGAAGGATTTGCATGAAACGGTTTTGGCAAAAGTCTTACATAATGACCCTCTATCGATTACCCTAGGAAATTTTCAAATCCATTTTTTTCACGAGAATTCCATAAGGCCCTTGGAACTTTTCACGAAATCGTTGAAAAATTTGGATTCAAACTGAGTGCACAGCTCGATAGAGTGGTGAATGCTGAATCCAAAAATGCAAACCGCATTGCTGTGCGATGCTTAGTTCCCGAGATAAAAATTAAAAACCAATAAACGATCTCATGCAACTTCTGTGTTCCTGGTACGAGATCCGAAAATTACAAAATATAGTTTGAAAATTTTGAATTGCACTGAGGGGGCTCAGTGAGTGGGCAGTATGATAGACATGTGAATGCTGAATCCTAATATGGAAACCGCATTGCTGTGAGGTCCTTACTTATCGGGAAATTAAATGAAAACCGTATGAAAACTTACACACAAACTTACAGGAATGCAGTCAACTTTTATGTTGGAAACGATAGACTAGTGAATGCTGAATCCAAATATGCAAATCGCATTGCTGTGCGATCTCTAGTTATTGAGATAAAAATTATAAAAGATATGAAATGTGGCATATTAAATTCCCTCCCACGCAAAAACCAGAAGGATTTGCATGAAACGGTTTTGGCAAAAGTCTTACATAATGACCCTCTATCGATTACCCTAGGAAATTTTCAAATCCATTTTTTTCACGAGAATTCCATAAGGTTAACCCCTTGGAACTTTTCACGAAATCGTTGAAAAATTTGGATTCAAACTGAGTCCACAGCTCGATAGAGTGGTGAATGCTGAATCCAAAAATGCAAACCGCATTGCTGTGCGATGCTTAGTTCCCGAGATAAAAATTAAAAACCAATAAACGATCTCATGCAACTTCTGTGTTCCTGGTACGAGATCCGAAAATTACAAAATATAGTTTGAAAATTTTGAATTGCACTGAGGGGGCTCAGTGAGTGGGCAGTATGATAGACATGTGAATGCTGAATCCTAATATGGAAACCGCATTGCTGTGAGGTCCTTACTTATCGGGAAATTAAATGAAAACCGTATGAAAACTTACACACAAACTTACAGGAATGCAGTCAACTTTTATGTTGGAAACGATAGACTAGTGAATGCTGAATCCAAATATGCAAATCGCATTGCTGTGCGATCTCTAGTTATTGAGATAAAAATTATAAAAGATATGAAATGTGGCATATTAAATTCCCTCCCACGCAAAAACCAGAAGGATTTGCATGAAACGGTTTTGGCAAAAGTCTTACATAATGACCCTCTATCGATTACCCTAGGAAATTTTCAAATCCATTTTTTTCACGAGAATTCCATAAGGTTAACCCCTTGGAACTTTTCACGAAATCGTTGAAAAATTTGGATTCAAACTGAGTGCACAGCTCGATAGAGTGGTGAATGCTGAATCCAAAAATGCAAACCGCATTGCTGTGCGATGCTTAGTTCCCGAGATAAAAATTAAAAACCAATAAACGATCTCATGCAACTTCTGTGTTCCTGGTACGAGATCCGAAAATTACAAAATATAGTTTGAAAATTTTGAATTGCACTGAGGGGGCTCAGTGAGTGGGCAGTATGATAGACATGTGAATGCTGAATCCTAATATGGAAACCGCATTGCTGTGAGGTCCTTACTTATCGGGAAATTAAATGAAAACCGTATGAAAACTTACACACAAACTTACAGGAATGCAGTCAACTTTTATGTTGGAAACGATAGACTAGTGAATGCTGAATCCAAATATGCAAATCGCATTGCTGTGCGATCTCTAGTTATTGAGATAAAAATTATAAAAGATATGAAATGTGGCATATTAAATTCCCTCCCACGCAAGAACCAGAAGGATTTGCATGAAACTGTTTTGGCAAAAGTCTTACATAATGACCCTCTATCGATACCCTAGGAAATTTTCAAATCCATTTTTTTCACGAGAATTCCATGAGGTTAACCCCCTTGGAACTTTTCACGAAATCGTTGAAAAATTTGGATTCAAACTGAGTGCACAGCTCGATAGAGTGGTGAATGCTGAATCCAAAAATGCAAACCGCATTGCTGTGCGATGCTTAGTTCCCGAGATAAAAATTAAAAACCAATAAACGATCTCATGCAACTTCTGTGTTCCTGGTACGAGATCCGAAAATTACAAAATATAGTTTGAAAATTTTGAATTGCACTGAGGGGGCTCAGTGAGTGGGCAGTATGATAGACATGTGAATGCTGAATCCTAATATGGAAACCGCATTGCTGTGAGGTCCTTACTTATCGGGAAATTAAATGAAAACCGTATGAAAACTTACACACAAACTTACAGGAATGCAGTCAACTTTTATGTTGGAAACGATAGACTAGTGAATGCTGAATCCAAATATGCAAATCGCATTGCTGTGCGATCTCTAGTTATTGAGATAAAAATTATAAAAGATATGAAATGTGGAATATTAAATTCCCTCCCACGCAAAAACCAGAAGGATTTGCATGAAACTGTTTTGGCAAAAGTCTTACATAATGACCCTCTATCGATTACCCTAGGAAATTTTCAAATCCATTTTTTTCACGAGAATTCCATAAGGTTAACCCCTTGGAACTTTTCACGAAATCGTTGAAAAATTTGGATTCAAACTGAGTGCACAGCTCGATAGAGTGGTGAATGCTGAATCCAAAAATGCAAACCGCATTGCTGTGCGATGCTTAGTTCCCGAGATAAAAATTAAAAACCAATAAACGATCTCATGCAACTTCTGTGTTCCTGGTACGAGATCCGAAAATTACAAAATATAGTTTGAAAATTTCTAATTGCACTGAGTGGGCTCAGTGAGTGGGCAGTATGATAGACAAGTGAATGCTGAATCCTAATATGGAAACCGCATTGCTGTGAGGTCCTTACTTATCGGGAAATTAAATGAAAACCGTATGAAAACTTACACACAAACTTACAGGAATGCAGTCAACTTTTATGTTGGAAACGATAGACTAGTGAATGCTGAATTCAAATATGCAAATCGCATTGCTGTGCGATCTCTAGTTATTGAGATAAAAATTATAAAAGATATGAAATGTGGCATATTAAATTCCCTCCCACGCAAAAACCAGAAGGATTTGCATGAAACGGTTTTGGCAAAAGTCTTACATAATGACCCTCTATCGATTACCCTAGGAAATTTTCAAATCCATTTTTTTCACGAGAATTCCATAAGGTTAACCCCTTGGAACTTTTCACGAAATCGTTGAAAAATTTGGATTCAAACTGAGTGCACAGCTCGATAGAGTGGTGAATGCTGAATCCAAAAATGCAAACCGCATTGCTGTGCGATGCTTAGTTCCCGAGATAAAAATTAAAAACCAATAAATCATCTCGTGCAACTTCTGTGTTCCTGGTACGAGATCCGAAAATTACAAAATATAGTTTGAAAATTTCTAATTGCACTGAGTGGGCTCAGTGAGTGGGCAGTATGATAGACAAGTGAATGCTGAATCCTAATATGGAAACCGCATTGCTGTGAGGTCCTTACTTATCGGGAAATTAAATGAAAACCGTATGAAAACTTACACACAAACTTACAGGAATGCAGTCAACTTTTATGTTGGAAACGATAGACTAGTGAATGCTGAATCCAAATATGCAAATCGCATTGCTGTGCGATCTCTAGTTATTGAGATAAAAATGATAAAAGATATGAAATGTGGCATATTAAATTCCCTCCCACGCAAAAACCAGAAGGATTTGCATGAAACTGTTTTGGCAAAATTCTTACATAATGACCCTCTATCGATTACCCTAGGAAATTTTCAAATCCATTTTTTTCACGAGAATTCCATAAGGTAACCCCTTGGAACTTTTCACGAAATCGTTGAAAAATTTGGATTCAAACTGAGTGCACAGCTCGATAGAGTGGTGAATGCTGAATCCAAAAATGCAAACCGCATTGCTGTGCGATGCTTAGTTCCCGAGATAAAAATTAAAAACCAATAAACGATCTCATGCAACTTCTGTGTTCCTGGTACGAGATCCGAAAATTACAAAATATAGTTTGAAAATTTTGAATTGCACTGAGGGGGCTCAGTGAGTGGGCAGTATGATAGACATGTGAATGCTGAATCCTAATATGGAAACCGCATTGCTGTGAGGTCCTTACTTATCGGGAAATTAAATGAAAACCGTATGAAAACTTACACACAAACTTACAGGAATGCAGTCAACTTTTATGTTGGAAACGATAGACTAGTGAATGCTGAATCCAAATATGCAAATCGCATTGCTGTGCGATCTCTAGTTATTGAGATAAAAATTATAAAAGATATGAAATGTGGCATATTAAATTCCCTCCCACGCAAAAACCAGAAGGATTTGCATGAAACTGTTTTGGCAAAAGTCTTACATAATGACCCTCTATCGATTACCCTAGGAAATTTTCAAATCCATTTTTTTCACGAGAATTCCATAAGGTTAACCCCTTGGAACTTTTCACGAAATCGTTGAAAAATTTGGATTCAAACTGAGTGCACAGCTCGATAGAGTGGTGAATGCTGAATCCAAAAATGCAAACCGCATTGCTGTGCGATGCTTAGTTCCCGAGATAAAAATTAAAAACCAATAAACGATCTCATGCAACTTCTGTGTTCCTGGTACGAGATCCGAAAATTACAAAATATATGTAGTTTGAAAATTTCTAATTGCACTGAGTGGGCTCAGTGAGTGGGCAGTATGATAGACAAGTGAATGCTGAATCCTAATATGGAAACCGCATTGCTGTGAGGTCCTTACTTATCGGGAAATTAAATGAAAACCGTATGAAAACTTACACACAAACTTACAGGAATGCAGTCAACTTTTATGTTGGAAACGATAGACTAGTGAATGCTGAATCCAAATATGCAAATCGCATTGCTGTGCGATCTCTAGTTATTGAGATAAAAATTATAAAAGATATGAAATGTGGAATATTAAATTCCCTCCCACGCAAAAATCAGAAGGATTTGCATGAAACTGTTTTGGCAAAAGTCTTACATAATGACCCTCTATCGATTACCCTAGGAAATTTTCAAATCCATTTTTTTCACGAGAATTCCATAAGGTTAACCCCTTGGAACTTTTCACGAAATCGTTGAAAAATTTGGATTCAAACTGAGTGCACAGCTCGATAGAGTGGTGAATGCTGAATCCAAAAATGCAAACCGCATTGCTGTGCGATGCTTAGTTCCCGAGATAAAAATTAAAAACCAATAAACGATCTCATGCAACTTCTGTGTTCCTGGTACGAGATCCGAAAATTACAAAATATAGTTTGAAAATTTTGAATTGCACTGAGGGGGCTCAGTGAGTGGGCAGTATGATAGACATGTGAATGCTGAATCCTAATATGGAAACCCCATTGCTGTGAGGTCCTTACTTATCGGGAAATTAAATGAAAACCGTATGAAAACTTACACACAAACTTACAGGAATGCAGTCAACTTTTATGTTGGAAACGATAGACTAGTGAATGCTGAATCCAAATATGCAAATCGCATTGCTGTGCGATCTCTAGTTATTGAGATAAAAATTATAAAAGATATGAAATGTGGCATATTAAATTCCCTCCCACGCAAAAACCAGAAGGATTTGCATGAAACGGTTTTGGCAAAAGTCTTACATAATGACCCTCTATCGATTACCCTAGGAAATTTTCAAATCCATTTTTTTCACGAGAATTCCATAAGGCCCTTGGAACTTTTCACGAAATCGTTGAAAAATTTGGATTCAAACTGAGTGCACAGCTCGATAGAGTGGTGAATGCTGAATCCAAAAATGCAAACCGCATTGCTGTGCGATGCTTAGTTCCCGAGATAAAAATTAAAAACCAATAAACGATCTCATGCAACTTCTGTGTTCCTGGTACGAGATCCGAAAATTACAAAATATAGTTTGAAAATTTTGAATTGCACTGAGGGGGCTCAGTGAGTGGGCAGTATGATAGACATGTGAATGCTGAATCCTAATATGGAAACCGCATTGCTGTGAGGTCCTTACTTATCGGGAAATTAAATGAAAACCGTATGAAAACTTACACACAAACTTACAGGAATGCAGTCAACTTTTATGTTGGAAACGATAGACTAGTGAATGCTGAATCCAAATATGCAAATCGCATTGCTGTGCGATCTCTAGTTATTGAGATAAAAATTATAAAAGATATGAAATGTGGCATATTAAATTCCCTCCCACGCAAAAACCAGAAGGATTTGCATGAAACGGTTTTGGCAAAAGTCTTACATAATGACCCTCTATCGATTACCCTAGGAAATTTTCAAATCCATTTTTTTCACGAGAATTCCATAAGGTTAACCCCTTGGAACTTTTCACGAAATCGTTGAAAAATTTGGATTCAAACTGAGTCCACAGCTCGATAGAGTGGTGAATGCTGAATCCAAAAATGCAAACCGCATTGCTGTGCGATGCTTAGTTCCCGAGATAAAAATTAAAAACCAATAAACGATCTCATGCAACTTCTGTGTTCCTGGTACGAGATCCGAAAATTACAAAATATAGTTTGAAAATTTTGAATTGCACTGAGGGGGCTCAGTGAGTGGGCAGTATGATAGACATGTGAATGCTGAATCCTAATATGGAAACCGCATTGCTGTGAGGTCCTTACTTATCGGGAAATTAAATGAAAACCGTATGAAAACTTACACACAAACTTACAGGAATGCAGTCAACTTTTATGTTGGAAACGATAGACTAGTGAATGCTGAATCCAAATATGCAAATCGCATTGCTGTGCGATCTCTAGTTATTGAGATAAAAATTATAAAAGATATGAAATGTGGCATATTAAATTCCCTCCCACGCAAAAACCAGAAGGATTTGCATGAAACGGTTTTGGCAAAAGTCTTACATAATGACCCTCTATCGATTACCCTAGGAAATTTTCAAATCCATTTTTTTCACGAGAATTCCATAAGGTTAACCCCTTGGAACTTTTCACGAAATCGTTGAAAAATTTGGATTCAAACTGAGTGCACAGCTCGATAGAGTGGTGAATGCTGAATCCAAAAATGCAAACCGCATTGCTGTGCGATGCTTAGTTCCCGAGATAAAAATTAAAAACCAATAAACGATCTCATGCAACTTCTGTGTTCCTGGTACGAGATCCGAAAATTACAAAATATAGTTTGAAAATTTTGAATTGCACTGAGGGGGCTCAGTGAGTGGGCAGTATGATAGACATGTGAATGCTGAATCCTAATATGGAAACCGCATTGCTGTGAGGTCCTTACTTATCGGGAAATTAAATGAAAACCGTATGAAAACTTACACACAAACTTACAGGAATGCAGTCAACTTTTATGTTGGAAACGATAGACTAGTGAATGCTGAATCCAAATATGCAAATCGCATTGCTGTGCGA
Organism: Othius punctulatus; assembly: GCA_951805005.1. Classification (NCBI taxonomy): domain Eukaryota; kingdom Metazoa; phylum Arthropoda; class Insecta; order Coleoptera; family Staphylinidae; genus Othius; species Othius punctulatus. The sequence goes on along the minus strand of OX638147.1, from coordinate 34,644,992 downwards.
TCTCTAGTTATTGAGATAAAAATTATAAAAGATATGAAATGTGGCATATTAAATTCCCTCCCACGCAAGAACCAGAAGGATTTGCATGAAACTGTTTTGGCAAAAGTCTTACATAATGACCCTCTATCGATACCCTAGGAAATTTTCAAATCCATTTTTTTCACGAGAATTCCATGAGGTTAACCCCCTTGGAACTTTTCACGAAATCGTTGAAAAATTTGGATTCAAACTGAGTGCACAGCTCGATAGAGTGGTGAATGCTGAATCCAAAAATGCAAACCGCATTGCTGTGCGATGCTTAGTTCCCGAGATAAAAATTAAAAACCAATAAACGATCTCATGCAACTTCTGTGTTCCTGGTACGAGATCCGAAAATTACAAAATATAGTTTGAAAATTTTGAATTGCACTGAGGGGGCTCAGTGAGTGGGCAGTATGATAGACATGTGAATGCTGAATCCTAATATGGAAACCGCATTGCTGTGAGGTCCTTACTTATCGGGAAATTAAATGAAAACCGTATGAAAACTTACACACAAACTTACAGGAATGCAGTCAACTTTTATGTTGGAAACGATAGACTAGTGAATGCTGAATCCAAATATGCAAATCGCATTGCTGTGCGATCTCTAGTTATTGAGATAAAAATTATAAAAGATATGAAATGTGGAATATTAAATTCCCTCCCACGCAAAAACCAGAAGGATTTGCATGAAACTGTTTTGGCAAAAGTCTTACATAATGACCCTCTATCGATTACCCTAGGAAATTTTCAAATCCATTTTTTTCACGAGAATTCCATAAGGTTAACCCCTTGGAACTTTTCACGAAATCGTTGAAAAATTTGGATTCAAACTGAGTGCACAGCTCGATAGAGTGGTGAATGCTGAATCCAAAAATGCAAACCGCATTGCTGTGCGATGCTTAGTTCCCGAGATAAAAATTAAAAACCAATAAACGATCTCATGCAACTTCTGTGTTCCTGGTACGAGATCCGAAAATTACAAAATATAGTTTGAAAATTTCTAATTGCACTGAGTGGGCTCAGTGAGTGGGCAGTATGATAGACAAGTGAATGCTGAATCCTAATATGGAAACCGCATTGCTGTGAGGTCCTTACTTATCGGGAAATTAAATGAAAACCGTATGAAAACTTACACACAAACTTACAGGAATGCAGTCAACTTTTATGTTGGAAACGATAGACTAGTGAATGCTGAATTCAAATATGCAAATCGCATTGCTGTGCGATCTCTAGTTATTGAGATAAAAATTATAAAAGATATGAAATGTGGCATATTAAATTCCCTCCCACGCAAAAACCAGAAGGATTTGCATGAAACGGTTTTGGCAAAAGTCTTACATAATGACCCTCTATCGATTACCCTAGGAAATTTTCAAATCCATTTTTTTCACGAGAATTCCATAAGGTTAACCCCTTGGAACTTTTCACGAAATCGTTGAAAAATTTGGATTCAAACTGAGTGCACAGCTCGATAGAGTGGTGAATGCTGAATCCAAAAATGCAAACCGCATTGCTGTGCGATGCTTAGTTCCCGAGATAAAAATTAAAAACCAATAAATCATCTCGTGCAACTTCTGTGTTCCTGGTACGAGATCCGAAAATTACAAAATATAGTTTGAAAATTTCTAATTGCACTGAGTGGGCTCAGTGAGTGGGCAGTATGATAGACAAGTGAATGCTGAATCCTAATATGGAAACCGCATTGCTGTGAGGTCCTTACTTATCGGGAAATTAAATGAAAACCGTATGAAAACTTACACACAAACTTACAGGAATGCAGTCAACTTTTATGTTGGAAACGATAGACTAGTGAATGCTGAATCCAAATATGCAAATCGCATTGCTGTGCGATCTCTAGTTATTGAGATAAAAATGATAAAAGATATGAAATGTGGCATATTAAATTCCCTCCCACGCAAAAACCAGAAGGATTTGCATGAAACTGTTTTGGCAAAATTCTTACATAATGACCCTCTATCGATTACCCTAGGAAATTTTCAAATCCATTTTTTTCACGAGAATTCCATAAGGTAACCCCTTGGAACTTTTCACGAAATCGTTGAAAAATTTGGATTCAAACTGAGTGCACAGCTCGATAGAGTGGTGAATGCTGAATCCAAAAATGCAAACCGCATTGCTGTGCGATGCTTAGTTCCCGAGATAAAAATTAAAAACCAATAAACGATCTCATGCAACTTCTGTGTTCCTGGTACGAGATCCGAAAATTACAAAATATAGTTTGAAAATTTTGAATTGCACTGAGGGGGCTCAGTGAGTGGGCAGTATGATAGACATGTGAATGCTGAATCCTAATATGGAAACCGCATTGCTGTGAGGTCCTTACTTATCGGGAAATTAAATGAAAACCGTATGAAAACTTACACACAAACTTACAGGAATGCAGTCAACTTTTATGTTGGAAACGATAGACTAGTGAATGCTGAATCCAAATATGCAAATCGCATTGCTGTGCGATCTCTAGTTATTGAGATAAAAATTATAAAAGATATGAAATGTGGCATATTAAATTCCCTCCCACGCAAAAACCAGAAGGATTTGCATGAAACTGTTTTGGCAAAAGTCTTACATAATGACCCTCTATCGATTACCCTAGGAAATTTTCAAATCCATTTTTTTCACGAGAATTCCATAAGGTTAACCCCTTGGAACTTTTCACGAAATCGTTGAAAAATTTGGATTCAAACTGAGTGCACAGCTCGATAGAGTGGTGAATGCTGAATCCAAAAATGCAAACCGCATTGCTGTGCGATGCTTAGTTCCCGAGATAAAAATTAAAAACCAATAAACGATCTCATGCAACTTCTGTGTTCCTGGTACGAGATCCGAAAATTACAAAATATATGTAGTTTGAAAATTTCTAATTGCACTGAGTGGGCTCAGTGAGTGGGCAGTATGATAGACAAGTGAATGCTGAATCCTAATATGGAAACCGCATTGCTGTGAGGTCCTTACTTATCGGGAAATTAAATGAAAACCGTATGAAAACTTACACACAAACTTACAGGAATGCAGTCAACTTTTATGTTGGAAACGATAGACTAGTGAATGCTGAATCCAAATATGCAAATCGCATTGCTGTGCGATCTCTAGTTATTGAGATAAAAATTATAAAAGATATGAAATGTGGAATATTAAATTCCCTCCCACGCAAAAATCAGAAGGATTTGCATGAAACTGTTTTGGCAAAAGTCTTACATAATGACCCTCTATCGATTACCCTAGGAAATTTTCAAATCCATTTTTTTCACGAGAATTCCATAAGGTTAACCCCTTGGAACTTTTCACGAAATCGTTGAAAAATTTGGATTCAAACTGAGTGCACAGCTCGATAGAGTGGTGAATGCTGAATCCAAAAATGCAAACCGCATTGCTGTGCGATGCTTAGTTCCCGAGATAAAAATTAAAAACCAATAAACGATCTCATGCAACTTCTGTGTTCCTGGTACGAGATCCGAAAATTACAAAATATATGTAGTTTGAAAATTTCTAATTGCACTGAGTGGGCTCAGTGAGTGGGCAGTATGATAGACAAGTGAATGCTGAATCCTAATATGGAAACCGCATTGCTGTGAGGTCCTTACTTATCGGGAAATTAAATGAAAACCGTATGAAAACTTACACACAAACTTACAGGAATGCAGTCAACTTTTATGTTGGAAACGATAGACTAGTGAATGCTGAATTCAAATATGCAAATCGCATTGCTGTGCGATCTCTAGTTATTGAGATAAAAATTATAAAAGATATGAAATGTGGCATATTAAATTCCCTCCCACGCAAAAACCAGAAGGATTTGCATGAAACGGTTTTGGCAAAAGTCTTACATAATGACCCTCTATCGATTACCCTAGGAAATTTTCAAATCCATTTTTTTCACGAGAATTCCATAAGGTCCCCTTGGAACTTTTCACGAAATCGTTGAAAAATTTGGATTCAAACTGAGTGCACAGCTCGATAGAGTGGTGAATGCTGAATCCAAAAATGCAAACCGCATTGCTGTGCGATGCTTAGTTCCCGAGATAAAAATTAAAAACCAATAAATCATCTCGTGCAACTTCTGTGTTCCTGGTACGAGATCCGAAAATTACAAAATATAGTTTGAAAATTTCTAATTGCACTGAGTGGGCTCAGTGAGTGGGCAGTATGATAGACAAGTGAATGCTGAATCCTAATATGGAAACCGCATTGCTGTGAGGTCCTTACTTATCGGGAAATTAAATGAAAACCGTATGAAAACTTACACACAAACTTACAGGAATGCAGTCAACTTTTATGTTGGAAACGATAGACTAGTGAATGCTGAATCCAAATATGCAAATCGCATTGCTGTGCGATCTCTAGTTATTGAGATAAAAATTATAAAAGATATGAAATGTGGAATATTAAATTCCCTCCCACGCAAAAATCAGAAGGATTTGCATGAAACTGTTTTGGCAAAAGTCTTACATAATGACCCTCTATCGATTACCCTAGGAAATTTTCAAATCCATTTTTTTCACGAGAATTCCATAAGGTTAACCCCTTGGAACTTTTCACGAAATCGTTGAAAAATTTGGATTCAAACTGAGTGCACAGCTCGATAGAGTGGTGAATGCTGAATCCAAAAATGCAAACCGCATTGCTGTGCGATGCTTAGTTCCCGAGATAAAAATTAAAAACCAATAAATCATCTCGTGCAACTTCTGTGTTCCTGGTACGAGATCCGAAAATTACAAAATATAGTTTGAAAATTTCTAATTGCACTGAGTGGGCTCAGTGAGTGGGCAGTATGATAGACAAGTGAATGCTGAATCCTAATATGGAAACCGCATTGCTGTGAGGTCCTTACTTATCGGGAAATTAAATGAAAACCGTATGAAAACTTACACACAAACTTACAGGAATGCAGTCAACTTTTATGTTGGAAACGATAGACTAGTGAATGCTGAATCCAAATATGCAAATCGCATTGCTGTGCGATCTCTAGTTATTGAGATAAAAATTATAAAAGATATGAAATGTGGAATATTAAATTCCCTCCCACGCAAAAATCAGAAGGATTTGCATGAAACTGTTTTGGCAAAAGTCTTACATAATGACCCTCTATCGATTACCCTAGGAAATTTTCAAATCCATTTTTTTCACGAGAATTCCATAAGGTTAACCCCTTGGAACTTTTCACGAAATCGTTGAAAAATTTGGATTCAAACTGAGTGCACAGCTCGATAGAGTGGTGAATGCTGAATCCAAAAATGCAAACCGCATTGCTGTGCGATGCTTAGTTCCCGAGATAAAAATTAAAAACCAATAAACGATCTCATGCAACTTCTGTGTTCCTGGTACGAGATCCGAAAATTACAAAATATATGTAGTTTGAAAATTTCTAATTGCACTGAGTGGGCTCAGTGAGTGGGCAGTATGATAGACAAGTGAATGCTGAATCCTAATATGGAAACCGCATTGCTGTGAGGTCCTTACTTATCGGGAAATTAAATGAAAACCGTATGAAAACTTACACACAAACTTACAGGAATGCAGTCAACTTTTATGTTGGAAACGATAGACTAGTGAATGCTGAATTCAAATATGCAAATCGCATTGCTGTGCGATCTCTAGTTATTGAGATAAAAATTATAAAAGATATGAAATGTGGCATATTAAATTCCCTCCCACGCAAAAACCAGAAGGATTTGCATGAAACGGTTTTGGCAAAAGTCTTACATAATGACCCTCTATCGATTACCCTAGGAAATTTTCAAATCCATTTTTTTCACGAGAATTCCATAAGGTCCCCTTGGAACTTTTCACGAAATCGTTGAAAAATTTGGATTCAAACTGAGTGCACAGCTCGATAGAGTGGTGAATGCTGAATCCAAAAATGCAAACCGCATTGCTGTGCGATGCTTAGTTCCCGAGATAAAAATTAAAAACCAATAAATCATCTCGTGCAACTTCTGTGTTCCTGGTACGAGATCCGAAAATTACAAAATATAGTTTGAAAATTTCTAATTGCACTGAGTGGGCTCAGTGAGTGGGCAGTATGATAGACAAGTGAATGCTGAATCCTAATATGGAAACCGCATTGCTGTGAGGTCCTTACTTATCGGGAAATTAAATGAAAACCGTATGAAAACTTACACACAAACTTACAGGAATGCAGTCAACTTTTATGTTGGAAACGATAGACTAGTGAATGCTGAATCCAAATATGCAAATCGCATTGCTGTGCGATCTCTAGTTATTGAGATAAAAATGATAAAAGATATGAAATGTGGCATATTAAATTCCCTCCCACGCAAAAACCAGAAGGATTTGCATGAAACTGTTTTGGCAAAATTCTTACATAATGACCCTCTATCGATTACCCTAGGAAATTTTCAAATCCATTTTTTTCACGAGAATTCCATAAGGTAACCCCTTGGAACTTTTCACGAAATCGTTGAAAAATTTGGATTCAAACTGAGTGCACAGCTCGATAGAGTGGTGAATGCTGAATCCAAAAATGCAAACCGCATTGCTGTGCGATGCTTAGTTCCCGAGATAAAAATTAAAAACCAATAAACGATCTCATGCAACTTCTGTGTTCCTGGTACGAGATCCGAAAATTACAAAATATAGTTTGAAAATTTTGAATTGCACTGAGGGGGCTCAGTGAGTGGGCAGTATGATAGACATGTGAATGCTGAATCCTAATATGGAAACCGCATTGCTGTGAGGTCCTTACTTATCGGGAAATTAAATGAAAACCGTATGAAAACTTACACACAAACTTACAGGAATGCAGTCAACTTTTATGTTGGAAACGATAGACTAGTGAATGCTGAATCCAAATATGCAAATCGCATTGCTGTGCGATCTCTAGTTATTGAGATAAAAATTATAAAAGATATGAAATGTGGCATATTAAATTCCCTCCCACGCAAAAACCAGAAGGATTTGCATGAAACTGTTTTGGCAAAAGTCTTACATAATGACCCTCTATCGATTACCCTAGGAAATTTTCAAATCCATTTTTTTCACGAGAATTCCATAAGGTTAACCCCTTGGAACTTTTCACGAAATCGTTGAAAAATTTGGATTCAAACTGAGTGCACAGCTCGATAGAGTGGTGAATGCTGAATCCAAAAATGCAAACCGCATTGCTGTGCGATGCTTAGTTCCCGAGATAAAAATTAAAAACCAATAAACGATCTCATGCAACTTCTGTGTTCCTGGTACGAGATCCGAAAATTACAAAATATATGTAGTTTGAAAATTTCTAATTGCACTGAGTGGGCTCAGTGAGTGGGCAGTATGATAGACAAGTGAATGCTGAATCCTAATATGGAAACCGCATTGCTGTGAGGTCCTTACTTATCGGGAAATTAAATGAAAACCGTATGAAAACTTACACACAAACTTACAGGAATGCAGTCAACTTTTATGTTGGAAACGATAGACTAGTGAATGCTGAATCCAAATATGCAAATCGCATTGCTGTGCGATCTCTAGTTATTGAGATAAAAATTATAAAAGATATGAAATGTGGAATATTAAATTCCCTCCCACGCAAAAATCAGAAGGATTTGCATGAAACTGTTTTGGCAAAAGTCTTACATAATGACCCTCTATCGATTACCCTAGGAAATTTTCAAATCCATTTTTTTCACGAGAATTCCATAAGGTTAACCCCTTGGAACTTTTCACGAAATCGTTGAAAAATTTGGATTCAAACTGAGTGCACAGCTCGATAGAGTGGTGAATGCTGAATCCAAAAATGCAAACCGCATTGCTGTGCGATGCTTAGTTCCCGAGATAAAAATTAAAAACCAATAAACGATCTCATGCAACTTCTGTGTTCCTGGTACGAGATCCGAAAATTACAAAATATAGTTTGAAAATTTCTAATGGCACTGAGTGGGCTCAGTGAGTGGGCAGTATGGTAGACAAGTGAATGCTGAATCCTAATATGGAAACCGCATTGCTGTGAGGTCCTTATTTATCGGGAAATTAAATGAAAACCGTATGAAAACTTACACACAAACTTACAGGAATGCAGTCAACTTTTATGTTGGAAACGATAGACTTGTGAATGCTGAATCCAAATATGCAAATCGCATTGCTGTGCGATCTCTAGTTATTGAGATAAAAATTATAAAATATATGAAATGTGGCATATTAAATTCCCTCCCACGCAAAAACCAGAAGGATTTGCATGAAACTGTTTTGGCAAAAGTCTTACATAATGACCCTCTATCGATTACCCTAGGAAATTTTCAAATCCATTTTTTTCACGAGAATTCCATAAGGTTAACCCCTTGGAACTTTTCACGAAATCGTTGAAAAATTTGGATGCAAACTGAGTGCACAACACGATAGAGTGGTGAATGCTGAATCCAAAAATGCAAACCGCATTGCTATGCGATGCTTAGTTCCCGAGATAAAAATTAAAAACCAATAAACGATCTCATGCAACTTCTGTGTTCCTGGTACGAGATCCGAAAATTACAAGATATAGTTTGACAATTTCTAGTTGCACTGAGTGGGCTCAGTGAGTGGGCAGTATGATAGAGAAGTGAATGCTGAATCCAAATATAGATTCAGCATAACGATGCTTAAATGTTGAAAAAAAATATATTAGGAAAATTTTGATTTAAACTGTAGAACGTAGTAGTGAACTGTTTAAACGGTAGAATAGTTAATGCCAAATCAAAAAATGCATACCGCAATGCTGTGCAATTATTAATTATTGAGAGGAATTAAATAAATCTATAAAAACCGTCATAAATAAATATTATATGTAAATAATAATTAATATGTAAAATTGACTCACCTTGATTGCTCAGAAGATAACTCGAAGAACTTCGACGATGCTTTGAACATACTTTCTGAATTTTGGCAGGATTGGTTCCATGAAACTAGATCGACAAAAGCTGTTTCGTCCTTATAGGACTCGTCAGCGCAGCTTTATCATGAGAATTTCGTATAGAAAATCAAATGATCATCTACGGACAGCTCTTGGATTTCCTCTACCGAAGGGAAACACTATCAGTAATATTGATAGTTAATAAGCAATGGACGCAAACGCTGCATATTTGATTTTAACATGCCGGCAAAATAACCAGCCCTGTTATTCGATGTGTCTCATTCACGCTTGACTGACTTCTAGAAGGTCGTAAAAATACTGGAGCTCGGCACAATATATCGCACGTGCCACTAAACAAACATATTTAAAAGCCATAAAAAAAAGAGGAAGCGAGCAGTCTATATAAAAAAATACGCAATAATACGGCGGTTCCTTGGCGTTGTATTTTTTTTTTTTTTATGGAGGTCGTTAAATGCGATTGTATTGTTATGGACACACAGTTTTTTTTTCGCAAACCAGGCATCGTATTTAAAAACGGATTCCTGATTTATTTTCAGCATACGCGAATTAATGATTCTCAAATTTAACAAACAAAAAAATTGTTTTTGCAAAAAAATTCGAGAACCTATTTTTAAATTCGAAAAAAAAATTAATATTCGTGCTTAGCATGCACATTATAGTGAATCATCGTGTAAAATTGGTCAATGCGCGCAAATAAAAGTTACTTTAATTTACCGGCAAATGTCTTGGAAATACGGCTTCATCGTCGGGTGCCAATGCATATAATTTAGCGTGAATTATTTCTGAATTTTCTCGCAAACCACGCTATTATTTAATTATTCAAATGTGAGAAGACACATTTGAAAATTGAATGTTAGAATTGATACCATAGACCGGACAGATGACCGGAACAGTCATCAGAGATACGAACCAGACATTCATCACGCATCGCAGTCATGGCGAGAATAAGAAATCTCAAATTTCCCGCTCTATGTCAACACTACTTTCGGACAAGCTTAATTCTCACATAGCTGCGTCTCTTTACAAACTCCTTCACTCAACGATTAAATCCATTAATTTTACATGTAAGACTGTTTCATAATGTATTTAGAGTGCTGTGCACTCAGTTCAAATCGAAGTTTTCCAACTATTTCGTGAAAACGGGAAACTGTAGTACAGATACTTACCGCTATACAAGTTCCGAACCACAAATAGTTATCAGAGCCAAATTCAGAGAGCGCAGCTGAGAAGGTTGTTCCTATTAACGTGCTCATGCCATTTCTTTCTTTATATTCTATGGCAGTCTAAAACGTCTACGGTTACACGTAACGTGTAATGCAAGAGTAGGAAAAAGGAATATCTGTGATTTGGCTTTTAGTTATGCTTAGTTACTACTGATTTAACTAAAAGAAATGGAAGATCACCATTTTAACCATAGGGCTCGGAAACGTATTAAGGAAGTCAAGTCAAAAGCTAGACCTGGTATGTGTGCTGCATCATTCATAACCCTAAATCCTCTTCTGTTTGGCATTAATGTGCACTAATAATGACTACACAATTTATTAAACATGCAATAAATGCTACTGAATAGTAATTATTGTGTAATTAATTTAGTCAAGTGTATTGAAATTGCATATTTGGCAAAAAAGGAGGATTACACTAAAAAGGAAATATTACATGGATTACAGTAGTAGGTTTTGTGTGTACCCACCCTTCTGACTTTTGCAGGATCTAATTGAATACGACATGGAAATATTAAGTTTATATGTACAATCACCGAGAACATGTATGCTAAAAGTAATTACTAGTTTATTTTACGATATTCTAGTGATAACACTTCCAGTTGATAAGAATTGACAAGCTAACACGTAATTTGCTTATTAATATTTAATTGTGAAAGACAAGACTTCATGCGATGTTATGTACAAGTTTCTATAAAGTAGTCTCATTTATTAAACTCGTAACTAACCAGTGTTTGGTATATTTTTTCTACTAGATATCATGTCTAGACAAAAAAAATAAAGTATTTTCTATTGTAGTTCTATTATTTTAACCCACCGTAGTATTGTTCATTTCCATATGCATACCACTTGTAGAATACTAGTTCTTTATGGAAAAGATGTAGATATTTGTGACGATCATGTTTTACAACCATTCAGTATGTATCTGTTCACAATAAAGATAATGGTTATCTTCAGAAGTGTTTGATTCTTCTTTCACCTACATATACATGAGTAACATATCTACATAACTGACCGTGACTCACTTGCATTGTATCAAGTTGGCAGATTCTCTAATCTTAGTCTGACGCTGATACTAAAATTAATCTAAAATTCAGCTCGCCTGAGAGCTAGGAACATTTAAAATATTTAAAGAACTTGTTTAGCGGTACATTAATTCTGCAATATTCATGTTTTACTTCAAACATACTGTATTATTGGTTCGTCTTGCCGTTCCGCACTGGCGGATATATTGCCACTTCAATCTGTGGCATTAAGGAGGGGAGGGTATCTGAATTGAAAGCTTTCATCATACATGTACCATGTATAATCTCATTATCATCAACATAGGTTGATTGCAATTTTTTATTTTATTGTCATAATCATTTTTTAATGTATTGTAATTTGATAATAAGCAACGTGTAAAAATATTAGATAATTGCGGGTTTTATTATTATGTAACAATAAATAATAGTAATAGACGTAATGCATATTCTGTCCTTTATATCCCTTAAAACTCCTTTCAATCAATATGTATGATATGTATTTATCAAATTATTTATTTACTTTTAACAAATTAAATATTTACGAAACATTTTTTATGGTGTATGAAAATCAATCATTCTAAAATACACAGTAATTAAAAAGCGTATTCAAGTAGCAAGTATTAGCAGCGGTCTTATTAGTGTTTGCTGTATGCAGTACAAGCATACACTGATTGCAAATAATAAATTGACTCAAGTTTTAGTATTGTGTAAAATATTCTTTCGAAACATGTTAGTATCTTGAAGTTGGGCGTGTCTTACATGTATCTAGCGTAAATATGGTTAGCGCCTGCTTTAAATCATCACCTCATGTTTTAAATGTTGCAGAACTTAGCACTAAAGAGTCGTGGACGCAACAAGGATTTGCCAAGAAATTCGGTCACTTTTGGGAGTTTACCGATAACTGTGATCGTATTAAAGAGACTGAATGTCCAATGCCCGAGTTTGTAGAGAGATATGAAGGCAAATATAAACCCGTTGTAATTTTGGAATGCCAAGAAAGCTGGAAGGCTACTACAAAGTGGACCATGGAAAAACTGGGAAAAAAGTATAGGAACCAGAAGTTTAAGTGTGGTGAAGATAACGAGGGATACAGTGTTAAAATGAAGATGAAGTATTACATACGATACATGCTCAACACAAAAGATGACAGTCCTTTATATATTTTTGATAGTAATTTCGGAGAGGTACGATTGTGCACTATAATAAGCTGGTAATTCTAAATAGTTGCAATTTTAGCATCCTCGGCGAAAAAAACTTTTAGACAATTACGAGATACCCCTGTATTTTCGGGATGATCTTTTTAAATACTCAGGTGAAAGCCGTAGACCTCCATATCGTTGGTTTGTTATGGGGCCGGCCAGATCAGGTACAGGAATACACATAGATCCCTTAGGCACTAGTGCATGGAATGCACTGATTTCCGGACACAAAAGGTACATTATTAACACAAATCATTCCTGCTTTATAAACATATTATTTATTTAGATGGTGCTTATTCCCAACACACACTCCTAAAGAACTGCTAAAAGTAACAGGGATGTTAGGAGGCAAACAACGTGATGAAGCAATAACTTGGTTTAACGTCATTTATCCCCGAACTAAAGAAGCATCTTGGCCTAGCGATTGCCAACCTATAGAAATTCTTCAAAATCCTGGAGAAACGGTGTTTGTGCCTGGTGGCTGGTGGCACGTTGTACTGAATTTAGACAATACGATTGCGGTCACGCAAAATTTTTGTAGTCGCATAAATTTCCCCATTGTATGGCACAAGACGGCAAGAGGGCGACCGAAGCTGTCTAGAAAATGGTTAAAAACCCTGCATGAAAAGGAACCGAAGTTAGCAGAAGTTGCGGAAAAGATAAACATCGAGAGGCCTTCAGGTGTTGCGTCGGATAGCTCAAGCAATTCCTCTTCCAGTTCCAGTTCCGACTCGCAGAGTTCCAACTCTGATGATGAAGACAGCGGACAAGAATCGTTAACTGCCAAAAAGAAACGTAAAAAGTCTGATAGTGATTCTTCGGGTAAAAACAATAAAGGCTCGAGGAGACATGTAAGTATTTTTACTCTTCTTTTCATTTATCACTGATTAAATTGCATGTGCTACAAAGTTGTGTACAAATCAGTTTTACCGTATTTTCAGAGTTGTGACTCGACACAGCCGAATGATGAACCACCTGTTAAATCTCCAAAGAAAGAGTAAATTTTATTTTCCAGCAAAACCTAGATACCTAGAATCTTATCCAATGCGCCAATGTGATTCATGCCAATGACATGTTGTATAATTAATAATTCGCAATACTTATTTTAAAATTTAGGTAAATGTGTCTAATTCGTAAATCGGTTACCACAACTGCATTATTTAATTTATAATCATTTAGAAACCAAACCGTAATGTATGTATTAAAAAACAAGTATTTATTTCAATTTTATCAAACGTTAAATAAATATGTAGTTATTTGTATATTTTAAAGCATTTCCATTAAATAATATAGATATGCATCTATTAAATTAAAGGGAGCAACTGTGTCCAATAATTGTATTTGACAATTACTAAAACAAAATAAACCTGATATATATTGGCTTCCCTCACAGATAAAGTCTGCATTTATACTGAACCGTTAACATAAGATTTATTTTACGTACATATCACTACACGTCTTTGAATTCAGTTACTTCCCTAGAAAATATATTTAAGTTTATTGTACATAGAAATTTTCACATAGTTTAAAGTATTCTTTTTTTTTAATAATCTAATGATATTTGTTCGCCAAACCTGAGTGTATGTCAAGAAAATATTCTTATGAATTGATCAAAGTTGGTCTCACCTTGCCAAATAATGATTTCGAAGAAATATGTATATAGGCCAGCATAAAAATGTGTATTGAATAAAAATTGTCATAAAAGATTACAAGTCATCTTAATTTAATAATTATTAATTGTTAATTCTGTAATTATTATTTGTTTTGTTAATAGTATGACTTGTCTACTTTTAAAGTGTTTCTTGAAAATCTGTTACATTTTGATAGTGAAACCATTTTTTCATTACTTATTTTGTATCTGTGTAGACTAGTTAAGCTTATTTTTGTATATTTTCGTATAGTTAATTTATATTTCGTAATTTTCCTTTGTTATTCAGACCGCATGTTATATTGTGATTAACGATAGTGCCTGAAATGAAATAACTAATGTATCATATTAAATGAGTGTACCCAAAAATTGTTTAAGCGGTAACAAGCAGGCCTATCTCTAGGAAGTCGACTGGAAGTCGGAGAAATCTGCAGAAGCCTAGTGATTGCGGGATACTTAGGTGCTGTTTACTACATATTACTATTATAATTACTACCACATTACATTAAACAATAACTTCATTCCCATTCATAAGCAGCCCCAAAGGTTCACCGCTCTCAATTATAGCCCGACTTGCTTAGCACATGGGCCTGATAATATTAACAGGGAATACGATTGTAGCGAATACAATCAGTCAAGTATTATAAAAAAGCCAATACAGACTAGACATTTATCTGTTGTGTGTGCCTTTGGTCTTTTAGGAATTTATGAATAAAACATTTACAATTGTCTATATATAATTTTTACAATTTACACCTTTACCTACATATCCTTTAATTTTTACTTTCATGCACACTAATATTATCTTGATTTTTCAGTTGCTTGTTATTCTTTTAGTATTTTATTGACTATTCGCTTATTGTTTACGGGAATAGCGTTTGATTAGTATTAGCAGAATGGCAGCCCAATAAACACAAATATCTGATCAGACATTCGTGTTTCTTGGGAGCATTTCAACATTAAACTACTTATAAAAACTATCATTAGTTACAGTGGGTATTTTTAATATTAAATCTCTCTAAATTTTAATGAGAATACCGGAAAATATTGCACCCAATGCAGTCAGCATCAAGTGAAAATGGTAAGTAGTGTCTGGCACATTTTATCATCTCACCATTCCATAGTAACTTATTGAAAAAATTGATAGGCCGTAAATTAAATCTAATTAACTGGGAATTTGTGGATTACCACCATCCTACTGATGCAGGTTCTTATATTCATGTGTACAAAGATTATATGTAATTATTTTTTTATTAACACTGAAGGCTTTTACTTCGTGATTCATTATGTATAAATAAATAATGCAATTTTTACTTTGTAGGTATCACAGTTTATTATATGTTTGAAAATGACTGACAGTTTGGTAGAAACTATGGTCACTGTATTAAAACAAACTGTGATACCTACAAAGTAAAAATTGCATTATTTATTTGATTTAAAATATGTTTAATTGCAACTATGGTAATGAATTTTAAATAAAATAAAATAATAAAGTATGGTATTACTGATGTGATGACAAAAAGTGGTCTAGAATTACTAGAGAAACAAATCAAATATTTTATGTATTTTATCGAGATTGCAAAAAACGCAACATTTTCGAAAATTAAAACGTCTTCTGAAGTATATCAAGTGTGGTCTGGTATGGACCGTTGGAGTCTCCTGAATCGAATGAGACCATCGGCATCGAGATTGGACCATCCGTTCAGAAGTTTGATTTTATTAGCCCTTTATTGCTATTTTTTTTAATTTCCCAACTTTGAGGGCGGATATCTCGAGAACGGCTGGGGCTGGAAGGCTGAAAGTATGCTCATTGGAATCGGGAGGCTCCAATTGGTCTAGGAGGTACTTTTAAGGAAATAACTATTGGTGTAAGTCGGGGTACAGATAATTTTGTAGTTTCTTGAATTCCAGTTTATTCTAAATAACGAACAGCCTTGTCATTCACCTGATATTCTGTTGGAAGTGATCCTCACACTGAAAATGAATCAGAAAAATAAACATGTCATAAAAAACGCGTCAAAGGTCGTCCTTCGAAGAATTTGCCCCTGTGTTTGGTCATTCAGTGGGAGAAATTACTTACGAGGATTTGTGTGAATATGTCACTTGCTGTAAAGGGAAACTTTTGCTGATATCGCGCTGTCATATTCGGACGAGTTTTTTTTGGCGAGAATCACATCCAAAATTATTCCTATACCCACGTCGTGTTACGGCGGTAATTTTTAATTAACGTGACTTAAAAGTTATACACACACATCTGTCAATATATAGTATAAAATGTGGAAACTTTATTGTATCAAATACGTTAACAAGAACAATGGGTTGCTGTCTCATATAATGCTTTATACAAAATTAATAATATACTATTAACTATAACAATTGATTAGAAAACTAGGTACCATTCTGTATCCTATAAAAATTGTCAAGAATATCGGCAAGTAGATACCTACGCATCAACTTTTAAAATAAAGGTAATATAAAGATGAACATATAACGAAGAAACAATATGTAATAAATACCTGTAGCAAATGAAATAAGCGTCCAAAAAAATCCCCAAAAGTTTACCTTGATGCATGAGCGGGAACGAGCTTGTGCAATAACCAGGGTTGGTGTGATTTATATCAGCTGATATTTTTTAAATATTTTTTTTTAGATTAATCATTATTTGTGCATTTCAATAGGTGAAGAATTAAAAATATGTTTAAAATATTAATGTAACTATAGATTTAGCATGTTTTAAAGTAGATAATTGTAAATAAAATATTTTTCATTTCTTTCATTTTTTGTCCATCACATGCTACATATACACCGAAATTGTTTAAATCATCAGTTCAAGTTCAAGTTCAAAAATGTATTAAAAAAAAAAAATTAAATCGTGATGTATATCAATTGATATAAATCACATCTACCCTGGCAAAAACTGATCAGAAATATAAAACCAATCAAATAAGTCATGATTTATATGTTTTTTTTTTAAATTGCGTGATTTACAATCATTGATTTATTCAAATGATGCCAATAGCATTCTACATAGTTCGAATCCCATGAAGCATGCTGCATTCGCCGGGAATGCTCTTAGCAATACTGGCGTAATTCCTTTGTATAGTGCCAAAGGTCCTTCCTTCCTCATCATGTCCTTGAAGACATCCCTCATACCTTTCGGATAGGTGCCTTCGGGCGCTGAGAATGAAAAAGGGGCACACGTGAGCGAGGAATGCGATAAACTCGATACGGTAATTTACCTGTCTGCAGACGACTTTTGAGGACGTCGGCCGGCATGCCAATCAGCCAATTCGAAATTCCCGCGCACCCACCGGCGAAAAGGGTACCGTGGAAGGTAATACTTTTTTGGCCGTTGTCCGTTAAATAATCCCTGATCGCCTCGTAGGTCAAGAAGTACAGACCGCTAGCGGGCACGTCTGAAAAAGAACGGCGAAATCACTCCTTAGAGATGGGCACAGATAAGGATTTTTTCTTCGCTCGAAGTACGATAGTAAAAGGAAGTACACGAGTGTGGGCGCACATCCTGTAAAATAATCTCTCCAGTTTTGAAATCGCTCAGTTTCCACACGAAATCTCGCTTAAATGGTTAAAAATGTGGTTATTTGTGATATTTGTTGGGTTTTCACTGCAAAATGCCGTAAGTTTTTTTTGCCCAAGTTTATTAGGTGACAATTGTACCGAACATTGATGAAGATTTAAAAGCCGACTTTTGAGCCGAATTAGTACTTAATCTGCGCATGGTGCTAAAATGATTTCCAAAAGCGTGTTTTTAGTATCATTATAGGTACTATCGGGGATTATTAGTATAGGGACAATTGCTGTTAGTTGTTTTTAAATATAGTCAGATGATTTTTAGAAACGCTCGAACAGGTCTCAAGTCGATATTTTTGAATACATTTATTTTTTAACTTTAACTTTACTTAACTTGAACTAAAAGTTTACTACAGTTTAGTGTAGTAAGTAAAGTTTAATAAAATAAAATTTGCATCTAAAATATTATAATTATTCCGTGGTGTATTTCGTGTTATTCAAATGAATTGTGTATTTCCAGGTTTTTGGTTTATGGGATAAAGAAATTAAATGTCCTAGATTATGTACGTGCAGATTAGAGCACATAACTGAAACTGCGATCCACCGTTTCATGCAGAAAGATAACGAGAAGGATAAACAGCCCGTGCCCGAAGCTATAATACTGGAGAGTAACGATGTAAGTTTAAAATTAAATAAAGAGGCGATAAATACAGCCGGGTGATTTCAGGTGTTTTACGAGGACGACTTCAACAACTTCGACGAAAGTTCGTTTATCCGCAGTGCAACCTGTATAGTGCAGACGGAAACAAAAGCGGAGGAGCTAATCAACGAATTGCCGAGAGAGATCCAATCGATCTCGCTAATTCAGGCGTCGGACTCTGGGAACAAATCGATAAAATTCAGCCACTTCGTTAAATTCGCGGAGCTGAAGATCGTCGAGCTGCAGAGCGCGCAGAAACTGAAGAAGAATTCCACATCCAGCCATTTCATATGCGAGGTCGATACCCCGCTGGAACAGCTGGAGTATTTAAACCTGGAACGGGTGTTGCTGAAAAATTCGAAAAAGCGAAATCGGCTGCTTGAGATCGAGGCCAACGAGGATGTGGTTACCTTCGAGTACGTCCAAAAAACTGAAGGTACTTCCCACCCTCTCACGTTCGTGCGGCGTGGGACAAATGATAAAATATTGCCTTATAAGACATACATTGAAAACCAGAAAAACGACGAGTTTCCGTTATTTACCGGCTTCTCGAGTCTTATACTGCTCCGAATATATGAATGCCAGTTAAATAGCATACATTGGGAGATGTTTGAGGACCTTAACAATTTAAATAATCTAATTCTAGAGAATAATAAATTACGGTTTATTCCGGATTTCGCTTTTTACGGCACGCCGAATTTAAAATCTCTATCACTGGCGTGGAACAATCTATTAAACATACAGATTACAGACTTGGCTGGTTTATTAGAATTGGAATATTTGGATCTCTCACATAATAACTTTTCTCAATTATCTGAATTATCCCTTCCGCCGTTCCCGAAACTAAAACTTGCAAACTTCGCGAACAATCCAATTACAGTTGTTTTTCCAAATACGTTCGAAGTGATGAATACAACGGATTCTCTAATTTTAGGGGGTTTAGACGAACCTCTTACTTTGTTAACAAACCCATTTTTAGGATTGAAACTGCTAAAAACTTTAACGCTGTTACATGTAAATATACCCTTACTTAAAAGAGAAATTCTAACTGGAATGCCCAGTCTGAAAGTTCTCGGAATGACGGGAAATATTCCAGAAATACAATACGATGCATTCCTGGAAGTAATTAACCTCGAAACACTGCTACTAAACAAATGTAACATAACGCAATTGTCAATGGATGCATTTATAGGTCTCGATAATTTACGTTTATTGGATTTGTCTAAAAATAATCTCGAGTTCGTTCCTCCGGGAACTTTCGACGATTTAAAGAATCTAAAGGAGCTTTATCTCAATAACAATAAATTTAAAAACCTTCCCAAAGACATCTTCTCCAGAACATATGCCAGACTAATTCGCTTAAACGATAATCCCTGGCACTGTTCCTGCGAAATGAGCGACTGGAAGCCGTTGCTAATCAACAGGATCAAGCAGAAATCGATCAAGGCATGCGATTCCAGACTCGATAAAGGCGTCAGTTGCACCTTCGAAAATACCGTTTATTACAAGTACGTCTACGAAAACAGAGTCGCTCCGAAATGCTCTACGCCTAAAAAGTACGAGAACTGGAGCGTGTTTCATGTGATGAGGAAGCAATTTAAGTGCCCCGAGTTTAAACCCAAGTTGAAGAAGAAAAATTCGAAATTCCCACGCAACGGCACACGCACCGATAACACACATAAAACTAAACCGAAGCAATTAACATACGTAACGACAAACGAGCCAAGCAGCACTGAAATAAGCACAGAAGCTAATGACGAAAAGAAAATCAAACAAAATTCGTCAAAGCTCGAGAAACTCAAACGAAAATTATCGTACCAATTAAAAATTAACAAAACGCTAGTGCACGAACACGTCACCGAGGAAAATACGGAAGAAAACATTTCTACAGAAAATTATTCTACAGAAAGTTTCGAGAAGATAATGGGCATGTGGGGAGGCATATGGGATAGATTAAATCACAACCTATCGCAGCAAATACAAACTAATCACACTGCCAATAGTGCAAACACATATGACAGTAATGACTTAAACTCACTGCCTAATTACAGTAATAACGAAAATAATACTTTCATATTAGCGGAAAATCACGACAACAACTTAGTGCCAGCCAATATGGAAATAATGCCAATCAACAAGAAACCAATTAGGAAGGTTAGAAAACATAAAAACAAAACTGTGAAACAACACAAAAATTAAAAGACTCATACATATTTTATCCCCGTTTTTGTAAATACTATTTTTTGTAATTAGTATATTAGTATAAGATTTAAATTAGAGAAAATGTACAACGTGCAAATTTTAGGTGACTATTAAAATGTATACATAATTAAATTCTAAAATTATCATCCCTTTCATACTTTTCATATTATGCATTCATACTTTAACAATAGCACATTAGAAAATCTCACGAATTATTGAATTATTTCTCACAAACCCTGTAAAATATGTTGTCTTATTACTTGCAATGAGTAATAATAATCCTCCTCTACCTATGGCGTAATTGGGTCATAATTTGAAATAGTCTCTATTTTCTTAAATTCTTAATATCTTACCATATTCATACTTCTTAAAAAAATAATTCGCAATAAAACTAATTGGGCGTCCTTTTGACCTAATTAACTTGCTAAAATTGTTGGTGAGTGATTTGTTTTCAGAAGCCTGAAATTACTAATAATTAATTTTGAAATTTTTGTTATGGTGGAGGCGCCGGGTAGCGAAATTTGGTTTGCTATTTGTACCCGCTGAAATTACTTTTGAGTTTTGAAATGTAGCGTACATGTAGGGTATCTTCTTCCCTAGTGAAACATCAGATATTCAGGGCTTTTTTTTTCAGATAAGAGTGGAATTTTGTGCAAAAATTCCGCTCAATTTATGGATGCCCCAAAAATATGTTTTGCTAAGCAGGTAGGCCATTTCTCTGTAATTTGTATGTATGACTTGAAGGAACAGAGCGATATTAACATTTACCAGTGCATTTATTATAAGCATCATAATAACAGTACATTTTTCAATTGCACTCAAAATACCTCTCATTAACGTAGCACCGGATCCTCTGTACACACTTCTAAGGCCACCTTCCTTGTACAACTGTTTAACGACGTCGACAGGGCCGTTATACTTCTTTGTTTTTGCATCTTGCTGTATCTGTAGCAAGCACTTGATTCGTTCACCAGGTGCCATAATGATTGTGGTGAAAATACCCGAGAAGGCACCCGCTACAAACAGGCTTGCGTAGCTGAAATTTTTGCCGTCTTTGGGGCCGAATATTTGCTTGCCCACCCTGAACCCCATGAACGATATGGCAAATATTGGTGCCACCCCGACGAGCGGAGCACCCATGCCCTTGTATAGCCCTCGGACGCCTTCCTGAGTTACAGTCTTTTTTATACAGTCTGTCATCCCTGAGTATAAAGGCGATTCGCCTGGTTTGGGTAAAGGCATGGTTTGAAGGCGGACCTGAGAATTAATAATTAATCATGGTCAATACGATAATCATCGCAGTGCAAACATATAAATAAAAATAGTCACAGTGTAGCATCGGAATCTATTTATATTGCAAGCAGCAAATAATATTACATAATGGAAGTGAAAAACATGGCTATGAAAGCTTTAGAGAGCATTACATATGTTCAAGTACCAATGAATCATAGATAACTACTCATCCTAGAAGAATGATGAGGTTAGGAATTTTATTTACCTTCAGGGTGTCGAAGGGATGTCCTACTAGCACAGTGCATACTCCTCCAAATCCTCCACAGAGGAAGTATTGAATAGGGCCTGGATCACCCATATTTTGATAATATGTAAAACGGTAAAAAAATACAGTTATATTATGTAGGACAATCACCTATCACTGACTGAGGAGTAGAGATATGAACTGGCTGTGAATATTAAAATTTTGGACTTTGTTCCCAAACGTTTATTGACGTCCTGCACAATTAATTTACTAAATGCAAAACCAGTTACGTTCAAATAATTAATATTAAAGTAGTAAATGATGGATTTATGTATATTTCAAAAGTTTTTCCTTATTAATTCTAAAACGAATCGAGATTTAAATAGAAAATATTTGTAGTGAAAGTTGCCTTACTATAGTAGTCATTCAAACAAGGCCAATGCCAATGAATGTAATTTTTGTCCTTGTTTGCATGAAACGTGTTATCATATACATATAACTTGAAAACTAGGTAACTGGCGTATGTAATTTCTAATGTATGAAATAAAGTTACGCACTTTTTAAAATTTTCAAAATTGTTTTTTATTGTTCACGACAATTGTTTCGCCACACTGTGGCTTCTTCAGGTGAAGAATGACCTGAATCCTTCAGGTGAAGGATCATTTCTTCACCTGAAGAAGCCACAGTGTGGCGAAACAATTGTCGTGAACAATAAAAAACAATTTTGAAAATTTTAAAAAGTGCGTAACTTTATTTCATACATTAGTAATTATGAATTTTCAACAAATAAAAGCCACATCGATCAACCGTATGTAATTTCAATTATAAATGAAAATTAGGCATTTTATTGTTGATATTAATTGTTGAATAAATTAATATTATCAGTACTAACAATAGGTACTTAAAATTATAATGTTAATCGCTCATTTGAAAATCAAATTAGGCACGTGTTAATTGCCAACTTAACAAGCTCAAAATGCCCTAAGTGCAAGTTAAGAATTGTTATTTTTAGTTCTACTATTGGTAGTTAGAATCAGGCTTTTGAACATGTGGAAGTTTAGTAGTAAATAATGTTTTAATTGAATCTTTAGTGAATATGGCTGCATATGGTAACATTTCAAATGTGTATTTATTATTTATTTATTTACAAATTAGGCACGTGTTAATTGCCATCTTAACAAGCTCAAAATGCCCTAAATGCAAGTTAAGAATTGTTATTTTTAATTCTACTATTGGTAGTTAGAATCAGGCTTTTGAACTTTTGGAAGTTTAGAAGTAAATAATGTTTTAATTGAATCTTTAGTGAATGTGGCTGCATATGGTAACATTTCAAATGTGTATTTAAATTGAAAATATATTTGTTTGTGCAGGAATGCTTCAAATACATCGTTCAATAGAGTTTATACCAACATAATAAATTGAAAGGTTACTAAGGATTTTAAATGTTTAATAAATAAGGTAAAAAGAATCAGGTTTACCAAGCATATTTAGTGTCAAGATTCGGCAGGGATTCCCACCATTCTTAGATAGTACTTCTGAATCCAGCGCCTAGTCATTTGCAAAAAACAGTACAAAATCTTACCCTTAAGTGGCTGCTGTAAGTAGCATCTAGGAAAAAAGTCTAATGTCTACAAGAAAATGAATTTTATTGGTCAGACTTGTGATTTAATTTTAAAATTTAATACATTTTTTTATAATGGTGTATTGTTTTTTGGCTATGCACTAAGGCCATAGCAGCTTTAACAATTTATTTATTCCTGACTAATGTCAACATGTACAAAGCGCTATTATACATTATTTACAATAAACATAATTACTCAACATTATAACTAATACTCAGATACAAATTTTTCAACATGTTCAATTACTCGGAGGGGTGTCCAGTGTAAAAAAATCCATTTATGGAAATAAATATGTATAAAAATGAGAGTAAATGTAAATAAAACAGTAGTCATTTTTTTTACACTGGGCACAGTAATAGTTTGATAATGTAAAGTTCATCTTTAAATAATTAATAAAAGAACATTTTATTATGTCAGTATGTCTGTATATACAATTATTGTGCAAGCTAAGTTATCATTCAAAAAGCACTAATGTAATTAATACAAACCCAGTAAAATACAAGCAAAAGGTACTAAGAATAAATTATATTTTTATAGTTATACATACAATAATTTAATAAATAAAAGCCAGACTTTACTGGGAATTCGGAAAACTTACATACATGCACAGAGAATTTTATATAAGTAGGGATGTCATTTTTATTTATAACAGACTCTGAATATATTAACTGTACCATTTTTTACATTGAGGTGAAACTTACTTATACTTTTCACTAAACATTTAAATATACTTTGGACAAGACTAATTGTATAAAATGTATTTTATGTTGAGACACGATAGGGCACCTCAATAATCCAGTTTAGTGAGAAGTAGATAGCTATGTAAATGTAAATATTAAAAAATGAAGTAAGTAAAAAATCATACAAAAGAGCAAAATATATAAATAGTATATGACTCGAATAACTCACATCTAGAATAGACATTCGTATTCACATGAATATTTCTTATTAAAATAGTTCATTATAAAATTATCACTTTCCATCATTTTCATTCACACTGAGCTTACTTAATTACTATGACCGAAAGTCTGATCAAGGAATCACAGATATACACTTGCAATGGCAGGTTCCTAACTATCCCCATATTGCGGTAGGACAAGAGTCCGTGCATTATAAGGATCATGAGGATGAGGATACATGTCAGGAGGTTCAAGATGGCACACCACAGTTTCCCCATCTAATACAGCTGCTAGTGAACGTACAGTGTCACCACGATACATATGTCTACGGCTTTGATAAATATCCATGTTTTGATCTAAGTAAGACGGTATGCTCCTCTCATTTGCTGGACTGTACGGTATCAACGGTCTATGATCTCCATAAGAGCGGGACGATTGGCGACTCATATCGCTCTGCCTTTTACCATCTTCATCGCTCATATCGGAAACCTGTATCTCGTTCCGTTCGATTTCTTCATACACCGGATCGTCTTCTGGAGCCAAACCCCTCTGCATTCTTCCGTCATGAATTTCGGTGTAGGTATGGTTCCATGGGCTAGTTGCACGTAATAAGCTTCCATTCTTCTTTCGCATTCCATGTGCTTGGGGTATTGGCAGATGTTTTGGATGGGGCAAAGAATCGGTTCGACGCATATATTCAGCTGGTTGTTGAAGGTTATTGCCAATGCCATGGTTGAAATCAGACATGTATGGCTGTCGACGAGTGTCCTTGTTAAGTCTACCGTCAGCAATAACAGCATGAGATCGAGGAGAGTCTTCTTGTTCGGAACCTCCATGGCCTGAATCACGGCTGTACGATTTAAAAGAAATGTTCTGCGGACATAAAAATGGATTAATATAGTACTGCAATCTTTTGCAATTAAGATATTTTTTTTAAGGAAAATTAGAAAAGAAGGGAATAAAAGTAGAAGCTACAAAAGCATGCCGAAATATAGAACAGTCTCATCAAGAATAAAAAAGAAATGTATGCAAGTCTTCCAATTACTACTAGGTAGCTAACTTTGGATTTCCTTTATACATTCTTATAATAAACAACTCAGTTACTAAATTTATAAAATGGAAATACATGGAAGGCCAATATGATTACTTGATGATACTTTCTATTTTACGCACCTTCCAGTGTAAAGGTTTATGTAGAGGCCCCCAAGTAGAAGCAGACTTAGGGAGGTTAGCATTGACAGCAGTTTGTTTATAGAAGTTACGAATGTAAGGTAGAGTAGAAGTGTTGGGGGGCTCTACAGTTGCAGCCCCTGTTCTCGGAGGTCTGCATAAAGTAGCAGCCATTGTGGAAGCGGGTACAGTAACTTTGCCTACCCGGTTCATACTGGTACAACTGCGAGAATTCCAATCCCGTTGTAACTGTAACAGAGCGAGGGTTCCTTCACCAATCCGACACCATTGTCCATCATTTTTAGTAATGTTAGCGAGCAATAAGCAGTTAGTAGCATTATAAGTTATCAAAATTACCACCAGCAGACATGCGTAGAGGGGGAGGTACGCAATGCACGCACCACCACTGCACCACGTAAGTTAGTAAGCAGTACGGATATTTTGATAAGGCAGAAAGAGCACTTTCAAATCCTGTACCTAGAAAGACTGATTTAATTTAGCAGAGGATAACCTTTATTATTCTTCAAACAGCCAATATTGATTAATTTTGTTAATTACTACTTAATAGAAGTGTTATTGTGGCTAAAGCATTGGCTGTTTTAAGATATTTTCAGCAAGGCCAAACTCTGTTAATTTGGTCAAATCTTTCTGGCAATAGGTACCTTGTTGGGAAATATTATGTAGTCTGTTGTGGTTCATCGTGGTGGTACTAGCATTGTTGAGGTCGGTTCTCGTGAGAACCTGAACCAACGCAGTGGGACGCACATTATTAAGGTTATTGGAGATGATTATATTGGTACCCACACTTGCTCCATGCGGTGAAAGTACAGAACTGTCTGCAGCAGGGGCAGTCGGATTGCCATTTGATCCAGCATACAAACAACTAGTTCGGCCTTCTTTTCCTAAACCGGAACTGCCACTGCTACTGCCAGTAGCCGGATTAGGTTTGGAACAACGAAGACATTTTGGCAACCAAGAATGTCTTCTTATAAACCTCCGATATTCCTTTCGAACCTGAAGAAAATTTTCATCAAAAGGTGCAAAAACAAAAGAGAAAATAACATAAATAAAGAAAATAATTCCCTGAGACAAGCAGCAAATAAAAAATGTGCAGCATTTAACTTAAATTGCAACAAAAGTATAAATTACTTCAAAGAGAGAACAATTCTCAGGGAACTTTTACAAATTTATTTCATTTTTTAAAAATTACATTCTTACTTTTATATAAACTACAATTCTAAATAATGTTACATAATCTTCTATAAACAGTATAATATATATATAATTGTCAAACATTTGAGTTTTTCCTGAAAATACATATCTAGGAAACACTGTCTTCACCAGACTACAGTATAAATTTCATGAAAACTACTGCCCATTTTTTATTTAGTTATTTGCCACTTATAAATGTTTATTTTTAATTATTTTCATTTACAATAATGTTGATGTTTGTTTTGAGCAGCATCTTACCTTTTCATTCTGAACGCAATGAAATAGAAATATAAAGAATCCTTGCAATGAGTTCAGAATTGCAAATATATAGGCCATGACAACAGTCTCTTTATTTAGATAAAGGAATCCAAATGTCCACGTCAGTCCTAATAAGATCACAAGAACCATTGCACCTTTCAGCCAAGACCTGAAAACACATATTTTGTAAACTCAAGTATTGCTACTTAAAATACTAACAAAATTCTAATGGAATACTAAAAAAAAAAAACAAATACATGCAAAACATGCTCTATAAACTAGCACTTAAAATGTTAAATAAAAACTCTAAAACATTATGTTAAATAAAATATCTTACAAGTGAGCTTGAAATTTGATTTGAAGTGCATTTTCTTCCTTTCCACTACCATAGGTTAAGATCGCCATGCAAGAAGAAGAAATAACATTAGAATAAGACACCAACACCTTAGAGGTGAGTAACAAAGGTATCATGTATTACCCAACCATTCACCTTACTCAGATTTTTAACAAACTGAATAATTTACATACCAGACCAATAATTACATCAGTTTAATCAGTATCATATTACCATGCTCACACACATATGCAACATTTAATAGTAAAAAAATAATGCATATAGTATACCTGGTGCTAGCCAATCGGGAATGCTCCTTATTCTTCATAGAAACTGTTGCATTGGCGTGCCGACACATCATCACAACTGCCATAATGAGGAAAATTACATTCAACTAAAAAAAAAAAAAAGTTATAAATTATTTCAATTCATACTAGATGTGGCAAAACTTACCAATAATACAATGACTACAGGGCCCACAAAACTGTAAATGACATGATTATCTGTGCGAAGCCAACAATGTCTGTCGGTTCCATAACCATGCGGGAATACAGCTAACGAAATTCCCACTATAAGTAAAGGAAGACCATATGATATCAAGTAATACCATTTTGTTCTTGACTTTTCGGCTTCAAAAACTTCAATTAGCATGACATATAAGTGAAAACCTGGAAGTAATGTTTTTAAAGTTTTTGTATTTGTATTTTATGTAAGGTACAAACCTTCAAAAAACATCCAAGCGAAAGCACACAAAAATATATACTGCAACAATGCTGCTATGATTCCACAAGCTATTTGGTTTTCAGTTCTTCCAATGCCTGCCATGAAGAGAACTTCTGCTAATAAGAGGCAAATGCACAGATTGCAGTGAATAGTAGTTCTATCACTCTGTAAAATAAGTTTTGTTAGATGATGTTTTTGAGGCGTTAATTAAACTTACTTTGAGTCCCCTAAATAATTGGAAAGTGATGATTGCTAGTATTAGACAAATGACTGATATTATACAGCCAATGTACGTGATGATTTGTAGCGCTAATTGATGGCCTGGGGGTAGGTATATGGCCCTAACGTCCATCAAAATCGCGAAATTTGTGAGGTGGTTGCAAAGACAGGCGGTGTGCGTAAGATTCGTGGAGTCTACGTGGCAACCTTCCTCAGACCAAGCACTTGTTGTGTAATCCCAGAAGACGCAGCTTGGATTAGTAACGTTATCTGTTTGCAAGTGCCGTAATGTTAATCTAACAGGCTCTTTTAGTTGGATGTGCCTGCCTTTTCCCAAACTTGCAGAAATTACTTTGCTGTTAAGTATGCGAGTCAGATTCTTGCCAGAATTAGCTTCTGTAGATTCTGGGTGCCACTGCAGTATTTCCTCCAGCCTGTCGAACGCGACGAAAACTAGTCTTACTAAGCGCCCATCGCTGTTTTCTAGGAGGGCGCCTTGTGGAAGTTCTATTGTGTCATTGCTGGCTGACCACTTGTTTCCAGATGGGAATCGTTCGGTGGTTACACGTTTCGTGTCTAAGACTCTTACAGATAACACTGAAAATTTGTTATTGTTAAATGGGGTTTGTTATTTTGTTGTGTTAACTTACTTATGTTTTTTACGACTTGATCTACGGTTTTCTCTCTGGTTACGGTGTCTGCCAGGAGGAACGCGTTTTCTTCTAAGCCGATTAGTAGGGAGGTGGCGACTTGCATCTGCTCCTTGTGGCTGAGGTCCCTCCATGAAGGATGTTGTGATGAGTCCAGAAGGTTGCTTCCGGTTCGCACGACGTCGTTCAGCATTTCGGTGACGATGGCTTCCCTTTGCCTGGTGTCGGGGAATGTTTGAATGTCCATGGCCATTTTCTGTGCCATCTTCTGTATCATCTTTGTGGTTATCATCATATCACCCCCGTACAGGGTTTTGCTGCTTGTAACTTGTGCCAGGTCGCTTGTGATGGAGATTAATGGATCCTTTCCCAGTAAAACCCGTTGTTCAAGACTAGTTAACCAAACCGAGCGGCACTCGCTTAAATCTGGTGTAAGGGGCGACCAGTGAGTTTCGGAATCTGTTTTAATGCATCTCCATCGCGCAAATCCAGTTGTACCACCGGGACAAGGCTGGATATTAAGTTCTCCCGCCCGTGTCCAATTCCAGTATATGCTTCTCAGCGTTGTAGGACTACAGTTATCTAAATCATTATCACCAGGTGCAGCTGGCATTAAACTGGGAGACGGCAAGTAAGTGTTAACTACAGACACCGCGCTATCTGCTGAAACGAGAAAGAGTTATGCTGGGGGTTCCCCTGGAAGCTCGCAACAACTTACCAGTATACTTCCTCGGCTGCGAGGTGGTAAATGGCAGTGTCGTTATTTCATCTGGTAGTTTGACGGGCATTCCGGCGCTGATCTTGTCGTCCAGCCGCTCCCTGGTACGGTCCTCATCCCCAATAGGGGAAATCGGAGGCAGAACGGGGGCAGCCTTCGTGGACGTGGACGTGTGTATATGGACAGAAGCACTGGCCGTCGTGGACGGCCGCGACGGAGGCGATGTGGATGTCACTTTCGGAGGTGGTGGAGGCGGCCGTGCCGATGTCGTTACCGTACTCCACATTGGAGGCTGTGAAGTGATTAACCAAGGAGGGCTTGGCCTATTTGTTGTCGTTGTTGTGGCAGCTATAAATTTGGCTTATAAGAAAATCATGATTAAATGGTTAATTAAGCTGGCAGTAGATATATAATTACACAACACACAACAACAACATTAGATTATGTATAAGTACTGTAGTGTATATTATCTTAGAAATCGAGGAAGTATTATGGATTACAAGGTGCAGTAAAGTATTTTGTGTATGATAATTAATATGTTGTTTAAAAATATAGACTCCAATTAAGATTTTTAAACTTACCGGGTAAGCATTGGTAATGGGCCTCAAGGTATTTAAGGGTGCCCTGACAAGGGTCCCCAAACATACTAGTACTGGCCGGAATGCTGCAGTTTTGATATTCGCTACACCTGATCAAATTACAACGAATTAGGTATAATTATGTAACAATTTGGCACATACTTCCTCGTTTCTGACAATACTGTATGTTACATATCTGCCCTGAGATCGCGAGTACAAAAAACCCCAAAAAAAAATAAACAAAACAAAACTAACCGATACAGTAATAATGAGCCTCTACATATTTTACTGTCTCGGGACATGGATCTCCTTGAAATACATCACTGTTGACATCAACTGTGCAGTTTGTTTGTAAAAAACATCTGAAATAAATAAAGTAGTACTCAGACTAAACATTGTACATATGCACTTAGTAAGTCCATGCTTGTTAATTTGTTAAACAAAACACAAAACGGTCCTTAGCGCCGATACCTCCTCAAGTAAAGCGTTCTTCATACATGTATTTCAGCGTAATGACAGGTATGATGATAGCAATGGCACGATGAACATGGTAACATACAATATTGGCAGAAACAAAAACAGTATTAGCACATGGCACACAATATGTATACATTAGTAACACACAAAAAAAACATGTGAGCGACAAAAGAAAATGGAACAATGCATGACTTAACCACCCATAAAATAACGAAAATAAGTAAGGCGTTTTTGAAAATGTAATAATAACTCGCGACAAAAAATTATAACTACACACTTCCACGTTGTAATGAATTCATGTGTTCTATGTTCCGGGCGCGGAGAACCTCGTATTTATATGGTGAAACGCACAGATGCCATGAAATATGTTCCAAACGTATAATTTTACGCCTCAAAAAACGCTTAAATAGTTCCGGAGCCCCTATATTTACCCAAACGTCTTCACAAAAAAGCAAGCACCCAAAAATATTACTGATGCATGTTATTCATTAAAACAACCACGGTTTGTAATTTTTTTTTTTTACACAAACCAAACTTCCCTTTATAAGTGGTCATATTACCTGCTGTGCAAGACGCGAAGTGACTTCGGCGACATACAGTTGACACTCCACTCCGTATTGCCGTGATCGTTGCAGATCGTGATTGAAAATCGACCATAATTCGCGCGAATCAATTTGATCAATTCGCCCTCTTTACACTCGATTTTCAACGTCTTGCCTTCGCATGCATACGCCGTTTCGTACCGGTACATTTCTGGAACAAAAGATATATAATTAAACAACTATTACTGTAGCAGATTTTCGCCGATTAATAATTGAGGGGGTTTAAAACGATCGGATCGATCCGGACGTCACAATAGTCCAGGTAACATGAAGAAGGGATGCATATTTAAGAGAACGCAGACGGCTCGAGTGCTTCCGAAGGACCACTTCAACGGGAAACTATGCCGTAATATCCAAATTGTCCCACTTAATTTTTCGCAACCTCTCCCCCATTTCAGGCAATTTCATAATAAACTGCTGAATGAGATGGCGCAGGAAATTGCATTCAAGATTAGTGTTTAAATAAGAAAAAAAATCAATAATGCTATAAATACGTTTCGTACAATAAACGGAAAATAATAAGTTTGTATAAGTAAATCAATATATATTAAATTAAGATCCAGTATTTGGTTATAAGAAATGTGTGTATCTAACGCTCAATTAAGAGTACAGTTCTTGAAAATAAACGTATGTAAATAATTGTGCTGGAAGCGAATCAATACGGGGTAAATTAAGAAGCATCCCACGTACGTATTTGTTTACAAAAAAGTAATGAATAATTACTCCCCGTTGCCGGGGCGATGTTTAATGGTGTTATTTAGATTTGGCGGAGGAACTAACGCAAGGAAACTGCTGTATAATACGATGACACATGACCGACCGCAAAAGCTGCACAATAAATCGCAGTCGTATATAATGTATCTATCGAAGTTTTATGCTTTATGGCTATTTTGTGCAAGAGTAGCAAATATTTATGCTTCGTGATGGGACAGCGCGAAGTAATGTCCTGGTAATGGTTTAATAAAATGAATTACGAGTCAATGATACCGTAAGCTATCCACAAATAGAAAAAAAGCGATCACAATTGTTGTTTATTCTGTCTTGGGTCAATATTAGTCCGCATGATGCGAGGTTATCGCCGGCGTTATTTAATTTAGTGCCCGTACTTTCAAATTGTGTCACACATTTCACGCTCTGAACTGTTAAATGTTCACAACCTTTGTCACGGGCGTTAATAAATCGACGATTGTGTAAAAGTGAAGACCCTATGTGTTTGCACTTTGATATCGTTATCGAAAAACTACATGCATACACTAAAGCGTGCACTCATATTCCGTGAAGCATCGTTCTTTGATGAATGATTCCAATAAAACTCATACAGAAATAAATAATATATAGTTCAAATAATGAACAATCTACATCTAGCATTTATAGTATGTCGGGCCAATTCGAATTGTAGTGAACGCCGCTGATCTACAATTTTCCACGGGCCACCCATAAATAAGAACAAATAATACAATCAATCACATAATTACATGAATGAGATATTTGCATTTCTTCAGAGTACTCAATTTTTTCAGTCAAATAGAAATTTGTATAGTGGTAATGATAAGGGAAACTATGAAAAGATGAGTTAAACAGCATAAATGTTCAAAACATCGCTCATTTAATAAAACGTCGCGAATATTGATGATTAAAAATCATTAAGAAATCAATTACCGAGATCTCTGATGATAATGCCAGCGATCTCCGTAATGCATTTCTTGAAGCCAATATCTGGGAATATGATATATTTAGGAAATGAATCTCGAAAAAACGATTGTCCTCGGAGAGATTCGAACCCACAATAATTGATTAAAAGTTGGAACCCAAATTCACTGAACCCCATGAGCTTCGTTAATGTAACTTTATCAAAGCGCATTTGCAAAGAATTCTGGCAGATGCTTTATGCCTGATTTTTACAAGAACATTTAATGCATCTTCTGTTGACTGTTATAGCCAACTTAAGTCTCATAACAATATGACAAAAGCAGTGGGATTTTGTTGCATTTAGGATGATAAAAATGTAAGAAATGTTGCTAATGTTATGATAAGCTTTGTTATTAGTTTATTAGTGCATTAATGCAACTTTATCAAAGCGCATTTGCAAAGAATTCTGGCAGATGCTCAATGCCTGATTTTTACAAGAACATTTAATGCAGAACCCAAATTCACTAAACCCCACGAGCTTCATTAATGTAACTTTATCAAAGCGCATTTGCAAGGAATTCTGGCAGATGTTCTATGCCTGATTTTTCAAGAACATTTAATGCATCTAGTTCTGGTGACTTTTATAGCTAACTTGAGTCTCATAACAATATGACAAAATCAGTGGAATTTTGTTGCATTTAGGTTGATAAAAGTGTAAGAAATGTTGCCAATGTTATGAAAAGCTTTGTCATTAGTTTATTAGAGTAGTACTTTTAAACTTATAGGTGACATCCTCAGGACTATGATTTTTTTAATCATTATAATGACATCATTTGCTTAAACTAAATTTGCATAGTAACATGAAATTTGTTGGTTACGTCGACATTTTCATGTGATTTCACTATTAATTTTGTTTTTCCTGTTGTGGGAAACCTTTCAGTCACGATCAAGATATTACTTTACATAGTTTACCAAAGTAACAGCACAAACAAAATGTTATTTGGCATCTTCACGTTTTATTAAAGATGTGAGATGAGCTTCGTGACTAAAGTAGACATACTTATATTACCATAGAAAAAATACTTTTTTTATCATTATAATGACACCATTTGCTTAAACTAAATTTGCCTAGAAACATGAAATTTGTTGGTTTCGTCTACTTTTTCATGTGATTTCAACTATTAATTTGGTTTTTCCTGTTGTGGGAAACCTTTCAGTCACGATCAAGATATTACTTTACATAGTTGACCAAAGTAACAGCAGAAACAAAATGTTATATGGCATCTTCACCTTTTAAAGAAGTGAGATGAGCTTTATGACTAAAGTAAACATACTTCGATTACCATAGAAAAACTCTATATAAGTGCTCAAAACGCATTATAACAAATGTGAGAAACTAGTGACATACATGACTCCGTTTTACATTTGTAAACTAATCAGTACTCGTTGGGTCGATTCTTCCTGTGATCCTTCGCCAAATATTTATTAATTTCTTAAAATATCATACGGCCGGTCTCTTAAAGTTGCGTATAGTTATCTGACGGTTTAAGATGCCTGCAAGGAACGCACTGAGAAAGATAGTTCTAAGTTTTTCATGGGTGTATCCGTCAGACAGCTTTGAAATACGAGCCCTTATAAAAAAAATTGCAAAGCCACTAAACAATTTTAATAGTACAGGAGCAAGATCAAAATGTACGACTATAAATTAATTATTATTGTTATTGTTTAGTTATTTATCCTGGAGCTATTGTTCAGTGGCTTTGCATTTTTTTTTATTGAATTGGTAATAAGTACCAATTCAATATTTATGTATGCAGTATTTCGTGTAGTAAAATTTTGAATTGACATAGAAATAAATCGATAATTAAATAATTTGCGGTGACAATTTTTTTATGCTGTATCAATTAATAATGTGACTTTCAAGATCCGAAAGCAGATTTCAAAAATTTTTAAGCAGAAAAAAGTAGTACGCCTTTACGTAATATGGTGCTGGAGACTCTATGCTAGATCGCTAGGTCAAGCGACGAACCCAAAATGCGCATTTACACATCCTTATGTAAATATTGCGTTGTTCAGGTTACACGGTCGCTCATGGTCCAGGATTCGAGTCCTGCTGAAGGAAAAGGACGTCGTATTCGTTATAGAATATTTAAAATGAAATACATTTTCTTATTTAGTTATAGAAACGATTGAACGTGTTTTATGGGTATGTGAAATTTTGCAAGTTTTGTAATATTGTAACTGAATTGGGGAAAAGTGAAATAAGTGTTATAATTCCCATTTTTGGGCCCAATACCCAATGCATTTCTAATCGCCATGTAACTATCATACAGTCAGCTTTTTGCAACTTTATCAGCAGATGGAAAGACCGGCCCTAAATTAAACAAAATTAAAATCCTTATGTAAATATTGCGTTGTTTAAGTTACAGGGTCGCTCATGATCCAGGATTCGAGTCCTGCTGAAGGATAAGGGTGTTGTATTCGTAATAAAATATTTAAAACGAAACACATGTTCTTAGTTATTGAAATGATTGAACGAGTTTTATGGATATGTGAAATTTTGCAAGTTTTGTAACATTGTAATTGAATTGGGGAAAAGTGAAATAAGTGTTTGACAGCATTAAAATATCATTGTTTTTGTAATTACAACAATATTTTCCAAATTCTAGTTTTTTTTTTAATTGAGTTAAATTTTGGTAGTAGAGTTTTGTAATATTGTAATTGAATTGGGGAAAAGTGAATTAAGTGTTTGAAAGCATTAAATATTGTTAGGTAGTATTGTTACTTGTACCTGTGTTATTTATATACCCTGTATAATATACAGTATGTCCCCAATTCCAAATACCCCAGATGTAATAAAACTATTATAGTACGGAAATCAATCTAATTGATAATCAATAATCAATCACTGGGAGACATTTCTGCGAGCGATTGACGTAACGTAACGATGAATGAGAAATTTATGTGTTTGTCATGGGGGTAAAATCGGCTCAATAGATATGATATTTGGCTCAACTTAATGACGTTTTTAGAAGCAATAGAGAAGAACAAGAATATTTGGGGGTAATCTGAAAAATGGGAGGACTATATTCTGTCCCTGTTTAAAATAATTTGAATGGGGGTAAAATCGGCTCAATAGATATGATATTTGGCTCAACTTAATGATGTTTTTAGAAGCAATGGAGAAGAACAAGAATATTTGGGTGTTATCTGAAAAATGGGAGGACTATATTCTGAAATAATTTGAATGTGATATATACGTTATGAATGATTTATAAAATGTGTGCGTTATGATGGAGTAATTGGTTTTCGGTAGGGTTTGCATTAACGAGCTTTGAGCGTCTCATGCATAAAACTGGCTTACTGAACTATTGCATTTGAAGCATATCTCAATAACGCGGAGAGAGAAGGCAGAGGGAGAGACGGTGGCTGGAGTGAGACGGTGGTTCTTGAGATATAGAGGTAAAAACTGTTAGCAGAGAGTACATGTCCCTGCTCTTAAAACCCCACTTCAAACTGTAAGAGCAGCGCACGTAAAACACTGTAATTAACCATTCAGAATTGAATAAAGCGAGCTTTCTGCATTAAATTGCAAGCTAAGTGCGCATACATAGAATGTGCATGCACGTTGGGGCGATTCAAATTCGGCGATTTCATTTATTCCGCGTTTAAGCGTAACTATTTAGCCGAGGAGATAATGGTGCTTGGGTTATTGGCCACCGATACAAATCGATATGCCTCCTGATCTAAAGGAAAAGCATGAACAGTTAAGTTGTTGCTAGCTGTGTTAGCCGAGTCCGATGGTAAATGCTGCAAGAAAGGGACCTCGACTTGTGTAAAAAGAGACGGAGAACAGCTATGAACTCAGCAATGCAAGAGAATCGAGCCGAACGTCGGGCAGCAACTTTAAATGGAGAATAAAGACAGCAAGAGGTGGAATGTTGCTCACAACAGGTAATTACTAAACTAGATAGATGCACATAATGTGTGAACTAACTAGGCGCCTTTTTATTAAAAAATTGTGAAGGGCGATACATCTGATATTCGGAAGGCATCCCGCAATTAAGAACGACCATATTTATCTCGGCCCTCGCGTTTACAAAATAGACGACCCCAACGTAAAGGAGGTAGCCACAAGTTAATTGTGTTTAAGTTGGATAATAAAACTGTAGGCCATGTAAATGGAAATAACGAACCGCACTTAATATTACATAAAATTGCGCGCATTCGCACCACATATGTATCATTTTATACTTCACACATGAAATACCTTCGCAGCAAAAATGCCCCTATTAAATTCCACACCTTCTCACTTATACCTGCATCCACATGATGTATAACTATAATCTCTTTATTAAAGACGTTTATGTGTAACGTCGAATAGAGCAGGAATTTTATAAAAGATGACGGGGAAAGTTTTATTGCTTCTATTAAATTTTTACGATCTTCTCTGAAAACACGCCTTGTACAAGAAATTGAAATATCTTCACACTTGTCGGCCTTTTATTCGCCTGTGTTGGTTTTGAGGATTACTGTAAAACAAGATTCGAAGTGGTGAAAATCCAATTAATATAAAGCACCGGGGAACAATACGGTATAGCACGCATACACATAAATACTATCTATTTTACGGGGAATTTAGGTTTGGTTAGATGGCGCTTATTTACGACAGAAAGTGGAAGTTCGAACGGATGCATGATTTGTTATTTGCGGTATCGGTGTTATGTGCTTTATGGAGCGGCAAGGCAATCGAATCACTAAATTACAAATTAATTGACACCTCTAATTACGGCCAACTACAATAATAACAGCAAGTTTTAATTATTGCACAAAGCGCGCACCTCAGCAGAACACGACGCCACACTTTTACGCAATCACTCGCCCCTATTTTTTTCAATCCCCAGCTTCTGCACAGACTAATTAAGCAATCGTAATAAACACAAAATGCGCAATTCTTTACGAGTACGGTTTTTCATCTTGTCCGCGTACCCCATTTTGCCACATATTAAATGTTGCAACATAAAATCTTCATTCTACCTCGTTGCAACATAAAAATACGCGAAATCTGAGCCCCAACTTTGCACTGCTCACATAATTGATTAATTGCGGTGCATTCAATTGTCGATGAAGCTGTTACATTCCCCAACAATTAATGCGTTTAAGTTGTTGCGGCCTCATCTCCGCTTCCGGTGTCTACAAATACACCTCGGGCAGACACAGGTAATTTCAAGAATTAAATTGCGAACAATGAAGTATTACTATTTATCAGAAGCACTGCGTTCGCTCCAGTTTTTCAAAGATGTATGTCATGATTAGCGCAGGTAATTAGCAACGGTTAGGGTTGTTTAAGGCTGCGCTTCAATTTTTTGAAGATATCTATCATGATTATAGCTGGCAATTAGTCTTGCTTCTTGCGTAATTTAATTTATTAAAGGAAACAACGGTTGAAAATATGAACCCCATTAGGTGCATGCAAAATTCTTTAAAAAAATGTATTTATTAACGTATAACGCATTAACGTATACGCGTAAATAATAAATACGAACTATAGCAAAAACAAGCAATCGCTTTCAAAATTCAAATCTTTGCCGTGCATTTCCCACCCTCTATAGTCCGCATGCGCGGGCACGCTTCCACGGAACGCCAAGGGAGGACGCAAGCTGTCGCAAAATGTAGTAACGCATAAAATTTAACGCGATAACCAAAACCGCTTTATTGATGAATTGCCGGTAAAAGTATTGCGTACTTATGTTATTTATGTTATAAGATATACATAAGATTTTAAAAGCTTAACGCCAAAGTTGTTATAATTACGTAAAGCGTCGCCGTAAAAAGTTGCGAGAATATTTAATAGTGCGCTCAATTCTAAAGAAACGCTATTAAGCTTTATTATCTATGAGCACAACTTTGATTCAGAATGTGTAACAAAGAAGTAAAAAAAAGACTAAGCCTGGCTGCGCCTGGCTGCGTCTGCCTGCGGAGCTAGGGTGAAGGAGCCGCGATAAAATAGATGTGGGGGCCGCGCGCAGTAGACTCTAAATTCAGACGGGGTCGGCTTAGCTCCCTGTGAACTGTGAAATTTGGCAAAGTAGTAATTAATTATTAATCAATACTTTTATCGTGTTAATAAATTCTCACAAAGTAATTAAATATCGATTCCCATCGCATTAGAGAACAAAACAGACAAATGATCCAGCCGCCTGCTAACTAACCCAACCTAACGTGCGTCAATCAAACTCCGAAACGCGCTGATTTGGCGAATTGATTGGATATTTATAAAGCGCCTAGGCGCCTCGGCCAGGCGAAAACAGAAAATAGAAGTTGCGTAACACGGCAGTAAGGTGTAATGTTGAAAGAACGAAGTAATTGTTTCGCCGTTCACGATGGCTGATTGACATGCGAGTTCGAACATTACACCTCGGCAATCATTTGCTGCACACACACAAAAAGGAGCGGGGAGAGGGCATTATAATCACATAATACCCGCACAAACACACACAGAATTCTCGAAGTGTACGTTTGATGTTTCGTTATTAGAATAATGAACAACAGGGCCATACATTTTATCCCAGTTCGTTGGAACCGATATTTCCCCCACGTTTAATAAACACGCAAACAACACAGTGATTAATGGAGTCCAAAATTACAACAAACAATTTCATAAACAAAATTAGACCCCTAAGCAATAATAATGTAATAATTTTAGGCAACGACTATTAATAGTGGTTATTGCTTAAAATTGCTCGCTATATATTCTATAGACATATTTAGCCAGAATCGCAGAAATCGATGCCTTAACAAAATAAACGAATTATTTGTCATGACGATTCCGCTGAAATATTTAACTCTATTGTTAACTAGAAACGTGTAACTGTAATTAATTGTTTTGCAATGTTTTGTATAGATTTATTGCATATCTTGTATGATTGAATCACGTTAAAAATATTTCGAATAATAAATATACGACATTTCGAAGAAGGTATATAGAGAAACAAGTACTTGTTCTATTCTTGTTGTTCTCTAACTCTAACTCTAACTTGTTGTTCTATTCAATAGAGGATTTATAGAGGGGCTCTGTCACCATAAAATGATTTGAAAACGCTATAACTCGGGGAGTTGTGGGATTATGAGAATGGACGAGCGCTCAAAATATGCGCCTTATATGGGGCTATGTTCCCATAGAATGTTTTGAACATGTGCCGCTTGGTTGAGCACCCAGATGGCAAAACGTAAAATCGATGATTTTCCGGTCAAATCGACTAAAATAAAAATCCGAAAAATCGCGATTTTTCAAGTTGCTCCAAATGACCTGAGAGGCACATTCCTAAACTAATTGGACCCTCCCGATTCCAATGAGCATACTTTTAGCATACATTACTTACGACGAGGTTTTAATTTTCGAAATTTTCGAAAATGTTGCGTTTTTTGCCATCTCGATGAAATTCCATTTCGAGAACGCCTCAACCGATTCGGAAGAAATTTGGAGGGGTCATAGAGGGGCCAAATACAAGCACAATGAGCCATAGTGGGCCCCCGTAGGCGATCGCGTTTGTACAAGGGGGCCTTAAGAAGAGAGAAATATTTTTAAAAAAAGCGTACTTTTTTCATGAAAAACGCTATAACTCGGGGAGTTGTGGGAATACAAGAATCGACGAGCGCTCAAAATATGCGTCTTATATGGGGTTATGTCCCCATAGAATTATATGAAAATGTGCCGCTCAGTTGACCGCCCAGATGGCAAAACGTAAAATCGATGATTTTCCGATCAAATCGACTAAAACGAAAATCCGAAAAATCGCAATTTTTCGACTTGCTCCAATTGACCTTAAAGGCACATGCCTAAACCAATTGGACCCTCCCGATTCCAATGAGCATACTTTTAGCCTCCCAGCCCCAGCCGTTCTCGAGATAACCGCCCTCAAAGTTGGGAAATTAAAAAAAATAGCAATAAAGGGCTGATAAAATCAAACTTCTAAACGGATGGTCCAATCTCAATGCCGATGGTCGCATTCGATTCAGGAGACTCTAACGGTCGATACCAGACCACACTTGATATACTTACGAAGACGTTTTAATTTTCGAAATTTTCGAAAATGTTGCGTTTTTTGCCATCTCGATGAAATTCCATTTCGAGAACGCCTCAACCGATTCGGACGAAATTTGGAGGGGTCATAGAGGGCCTAAATACAAGCACAATGAGCCATAGTGGGCCCCCGTAGGCGATCGCGTTTGAACAAGGGGGTCTTAAGAAGAGATAAATATTTTTAAAAAAAGCGTACTTTTTTCATGAAAAACGCTATAACTCGGGGAGTTGTGGGAATACAAGAATGGACTCGCGCTCAAAATATGCGCCTCATATGGGGCTATGTCCCCTTAGAATGATTTGAAAATGTGCCGCTTGGTTGAGCACCCAGATGGCAAAACGTAAAATCGATGATTTTCCGATCAAATCGACTAAAATAAAAATCCGAAAAATCGCGATTTTTCGAGTTGCTCAAAATGACCTTAGAGGCACATGCCCAGACTAATTGGACCCTCCCGATTCCAATGAGCACACATTCAGCCTCCTAGCCCCAGCCGTTCTCGAGATATCCGCCCTCAAAGTTGGGAAATTTAAAAAAATAGCAATGAAGGGCTGATAAAATCAAACTTCTAAACGGATGGTCCAATCTCAATGACGATGGTCGCATTCGATTCAGGAGACTCCAACGGTCCATACCAGACCACACTTGATATACTTACGAAGACGTTTTAATTTTCGAAATTTTCGAAAATGTTGCGTTTTTTGCCATCTCGATGAAATTCCATTTCGAGAACGCCTCAACCGATTCGGACGAAATTTGGAGGGGTCATAGAGGGGCCAAATACAAGCACAATGAGCCATAGTGGGCCCCCGTAGGCGATCGCGTTTGTACAAGGGGGCCTTAAGAAGAGAGAAATATTTTTAAAAAAAGCGTACTTTTTTAATGAAAAACGCTATAACTCGGGGAGTTGTGGGAATACAAGAATGGACTCGCGCTCAAAATATGCGCCTCATATGGGGCTATGTCCCCTTAGAATGATTTGAAAATGTGCCGCTTGGTTGAGCACCCAGATGGCAAAACGTAAAATCGATGATTTTCCGATCAAATCGACTAAAATAAAAATCCGAAAAATCGCGATTTTTCGAGTTGCTCAAAATGACCTTAGAGGCACATGCCTTGACTAATTGGACCCTCCCGATTCCAATGAGCACACATTCAGGTTCCCAGCCCCAGCGGTTCTCGAGATATCCGCCCTCAAAGTTGGGAAATTAAAAAAAATAGCAATAAAGGGCTGATAAAATCAAACTTCTAAACGAACCGTCCAATCTCGATGCCGATAGTCTCATTCGATTCAGGGGAGTCATACGGTCCATACCAGACCACACTTGATATACTTACGAAGACGTTTTAATTTTCGAAATTTTCTGAAATGTTGCGTTTTTTGCCATCTCGATGAAATTCCATTTCGAGAACGCCTCAACCGATTCGGACGAAATTTGGAGGGGTCATAGAGGGCCTAAATACAAGCACAATGAGCCATAGTGGGCCCCCGTAGGCGATCGCGTTTGAACAAGGGGGCCTTAAGAAGAGAGAAATATTTTTAAAAAAAGCGTACTTTTTTCATGAAAAACGCTATAACTCGGGGAGTTGTGGGAATACAAGAATGGACTCGCGCTCAAAATATGCGCCTCATATGGGGCTATGTCCCCTTAGAATGATTTGAAAATGTGCCGCTTGGTTGAGCACCCAGATGGCAAAACGTAAAATCGATGATTTTCCGATCAAATCGACTGAAATAAAAATTTGAAAAATCGCGATTTTTCGAGTTGCTCCAAATGACCTTAGAGGCACATGCCTAGACTAATTGGACCCTCCCGAGTCCAATGAGCACACATTCAGCCTCCCAGCCCCAGCCGTTCTCGAGATATCCGCCCTCAAAGTTGGGAAATTAAAAAAAAAAGCAATAAAGGGCTGATAAAATCAAACTTCTAAACGGATGGTCCAATCTCAATGCCGATGGTCGCATTCGATTCAGGAGACTCTAACGGTCCATACCAGACCACACTTGATATACTTACGAAGACGTTTTAATTTTCGAAATTTTCGAAAATGTTGCGTTGTTTGAAATCTCGAAAACCGATTGAGACGAAATTTATAGGGGTCATACAGGGAACAAGTACAAGTACAAGGAGCCATAGTGGCCCCCCCTTCGAAATTTACCGTGGTATTTTAGTATATTAGTATTTTAGTATATTAGTATTTAGTATATTTATGTAACCACAATATTTTGAAATGAAAATGAGTAAACTTACTCATGAGTCACAAACACACCTCAATCTATTAAGCAACATTTATCTGCAGTATAAATTTTAGAAGTCCCATGTGATGCAGTAATTTAAGGCAGGATTGTCTCCCAGACCGAATATGTCTGCCTGCGAAATTTACTGTGATAAGGCCAATGATCTCTGTAATCGGCGCCTTAAATCACACATATTCTTTAGAAGTGACTTATTTTTTTGGCTTCCACGCAAAAAATATTATATATCAAATTATAAATCTGTACGGTTTGGCATTGTAATGGCCCACAAAAATTATATATCTTGCAGATCTCTATCTCCAGAATAGGAGTACGTGCAGGAATTTTCGTATGTTCGAGACAAGGGAATATGAAATATGTGTTTCTTTTCTCTGTGACGCCAAACTTTGCAGATTTATAAATTAATATCTGATATCATTTTGCATCCTAATCTCGTATTTCTAGCGCTATTAAAATATAATTTAAAATATTAAGTGATAGTGTCACGAATGATTCTCGACAATACTATAATTTTGTTTGCAACGTAATTATTTGTTTAAGTTTGTTTTAATAAGTACTTACTGGTATTTATTTTTATTCATTTAATTATTTATTTTTATAGCCTAACTATTAATTATTTGTAATTATATAATAAGAAACTTTAGTGTTTTCTTTGATTTTACAGGAATAATGACAATTTTCATTGATATAGCGAAGTCGTAGGAACATCTGTAAGGCCTGGCCGCTCAGGTTCCTATTAACTTTTATCGGCCGTTATTTCCGTAGATACCTTTGTGGACACAATCGTAGTCATGGAAACTAACGATCAATTAAAGTTAATCGAAGACTGTAAAATCAAGCGAGGACTTTTAAAATTTATGCAGTACAAGTCAGGTCAAGTCAAAAAGTTCAGTTCCTCAGGAAATCGTGGAAAATATTAGTGCAGGGTGTATCAAATTAAACCACCCAAACCGCCATTTCCATCCACTAGATGGTATGTATTAATCGTAGAAAAAGGTAAAAAACAGAAGCGTAAATTTTTAATTATTTCAAAAGTGCATAAATCACTGTCATGAGAAACAAAAGTGGCAAAAGTCTATTTAAAACCATTTTACATATCTAACAAATATCTCCAGAATCAATTTACAAAAATGAGCTTCAATTGTGAAATCAATTGTATCAAGTAACTTTTGAATTCATATCTCCACTGCTGCACCACTTATGGTTGCTGCACGAATACAAGAAACAGTGAAACATGTTTGCTAAACTGTAGATGCTTTCGTACACATCACAAGAAAAACGTATCTGTCGGATAAACATTCCTACAAGGAAATCAGAAACGATATATTCCATGCATTTGTAACATCCTGTGGGCACCGTAAACCTGCGCAGGTAACTATTAGTAGGTATATGTAAAAATGCCTTGGAAACTTTCTTTCTTAAACTGTTCTTAAACGGCTCTTAAACGCGTTTCTTAAACTCAGAGGCACCTGTC
This sequence comes from Othius punctulatus, assembly GCA_951805005.1. Taxonomy (NCBI): domain Eukaryota; kingdom Metazoa; phylum Arthropoda; class Insecta; order Coleoptera; family Staphylinidae; genus Othius; species Othius punctulatus. The sequence continues at coordinate 34,600,194 of OX638147.1, read as the reverse complement.
AATGAGTCGTTTAATACTTCTGAGGGGTTACAAAAACTATGAAAAACATTACGTAATAAGTACCAATGCATTTATGTATGCAGTATTTCGTGTAGTAAAATTTTGAATTGACATAGTAATAAATAGGTAATTAAATAATTTGCGTTGACAATTTTTTTATGCCTTATCAATTAATAATGTGACTTTCAAGATACGAAATCAGATTTCAAAAATTTGCAAGCAGAAAAAAATTGTACGCCTTTACGTAATATTGCGCTGGAGACTCTATGCTAGATCGCTAGGTCAAGCGACGAACCCAAAATTCGCGTTTATACATCCTTATGTAAATATTGCGTTGTTCAGGTTACAAGGTCGCTTATGGTCCAGGATTCGAGTCCTGCTGAAGGATAAGGATGTTGTATTCGTTATAATATAACCTAGTGGTCAACGCCATATAGAGGTCAGCACACGCAACAAATAAGAATAAATCGCGTAAGAACCAATATTACTTTTACGTCTGACGAGGATTAAATCATTGTCAAACTTCCGATTTACTTATAAAATTTCGATGAAAACCTCAGAGAAATTCAATGCCAGGTTATAGTTACAAACATTTTTTGTTTTCATTAATTATACGAGCCCTAAATAACGAATTCGCAGAGATTATTAAATCATTAATCTGCAGATTAATTAAACTGCAATATACGAGTTTTACTGCTAAAATCGTACAGAAATTCAATAACATGTCATGTTATAGTTACAAACATTTAATTTTTTCATTAATTATACGAGCCCTAAATGATGAATTCGCAAGGATTAATAAAGCATTAGTCTACAGATTAATTAAACTGCATTATGCGAGATTTACGCCTAAAATTGTAAATCACAAAGTCTCTTGTATGGCCTGACGCGTTATTGAACTAAGCTCTTCAATTGTTTCTGGATAAAAGCATTATGGGAATTAAATTATTCAGCATATTACATCTGTATAGCGCAAATTAATTAACTTACAATTTTTAATCGGACTAAAACATGTGTGCTCATGATATTTCTACATCATTTTTAGGAAAATTATACAACATACAATTTGAAGAAAAAAAGACATTCATCATCAACATTAAATTAATTTAAAAAGGAGTAACTCACTTAAAACTTCGAAATTTTCATTTTTTGGTAATAGTATTTGAATATGAAAATTGTCTGAAATTTCAAAATTGGGAAATTTAAAAAAATAGCACAAAAGGGCTGTCAAAATTAAACTTCTAAACGAACGGTCCAATCTCGATGCCGATAGTCTCATTAGATTCAGGGGAGTCATACGGTTCATACCAGACCACACTTGATAAACTTTGGAAGACGTTTTAAATTTCGAAATTTTCGAAAATGTTGCGTTTTTTGCCATCTCGATGAATTTCCATTTCGAGAACGGCTCCACCGATTCGGACGAAATTTGGAGGGGTATTAGAGGAGCCAAATAGAAGCACAATGAGCCATAGTGGGCCCCCGTAGGCGATCGCGTTTGTACAAGGGGGCCTTAAGAAGAGAGAAATATTTTTAAAAAAAGCGTACTTTTTTCATGAAAAACGCTATAACTCGGGGAGTTGTCGGAATACAAGAATGGACGAGCGCTCAATATATGCGCCATATACGGGGCTATGTTCCCTTAGAATGATTTGAAAATGTGCCGCTTAGTTGAGCACCCAGATGACAAAACGTAAAATCGATAATTTTCCGATCAAATCGACTAAAATAAAAATCCGAAAAATCGCGATTTTTCGAGTTGCTCAAAATGACCTTAGAGGTACAAGCCCAGACTAATTGGACCCTCACGATTCCAATGAGCACAAATTCAGCCTCCCAGCCCCAGCCGTTCTCGAGATATCGGCCCTCAAAGTTGGGAAATTAAAAAAAATAGCAATAAAGGGCTGATAAAATCAAACTTCTAAACGGATGGTCCAATCTCAATGCCGATGGTCGCATTCGATTCAGGAGACTCTAACGGTCGATACCAGACCACACTTGATATACTTACGAAGACGTTTTAATTTTCGAAATTTTCGAAAATGTTGCGTTTTTCGCCATCTCGATGAAATTCCATTTCGAGAACGCCTCAACCGATTCGGACGAATTTTGGAGGGGTCATAGAGGGGCCAAATACAAGCACAATGAGCCATAGTGGGCCCCCGTGGGCAATCGCGTTTGTACAGGGGGGCCTTAAGAAGAGGGAAATATTTTTCAATAAAACGTACTTTTTTTACGAAAAGCGAGATAACTTGGGGAGTTGTGGGCATACAAGAATGGACGAGCGCTCAATATATGCGCCATATACGGGGCTATGTTCCCTTAGAATGATTTGAAAATTTGCCGCTTGGTTGAGCACCCAGATGGCAAAACGTAAAATCGATGATTTTCCGATCAAATCGACTAAAATAAAAATCCGAAAAATCGCGATTTTTCGAGTTGCTCCAAATGACCTTAGAGGAACATGCCTAGACTAATTGGACCCTCCCGATTCCAATGAGCACACATTTAGCCTCCCAGCCCCAGTCGTTCTCGAGATATCCGCCCTCAAAGTTGGGAAATTAAAAAAAATTGCAATAAAGGGCTGATAAAATCAAACTTCTAAACGGATGGTCCAATCTCAATGCCGATGGTCGCATTCGATTCAGGAGACTCTAACGGTCGATACCAGACCACACTTGATATACTTACGAAGACGTTTTAATTTTCGAAATTTTCGAAAATGTTGCGTTTTTCGCCATCTCGATGAAATTCCATTTCGAGAACGCCTCAACAGATTCGGACGAATTTTGGAGGGGTCATAGAGGGGCCAAATACAAGCACAATGAGCCATAGTGGGCCCCCGTAGGCGATCGCGTTTGTACAAGGGGGCCTTAAGAAGAGAGAAATATTTTTTAAAAAAGCGTACTTTTTTCATGAAAAACGCTATAACTCGGGGAGTTGTGGGAATACAAGAATGGACGAGCGCTCAAAATATGCGCCTTAGATGGGGCTATGTCCCCTTAGAATGATTTAAAAATGTACCACTTGGTTGAGCACCCAGATGGCAAAACGTAAAATCGATGATTTTCCGATCAAATCGACTGAAATAAAAATCCGAAAAATCGCGATTTTTCGAGTTGCTCCAAATGACGTTAGAGGCAGATGCCAAGACTAATTGGACCCTCCCGATTCCAATGAGAGCACATTCAGCCTCCCAGCCCCAGCCGTTCTCGAGATATCCGCCCTCAAAGTTAGGAAATTAAAAAAACTAGCAATAAAGGGCTGATAAAATTAAACTTCTAAACGAACGGTCCAATTTCGATGCCAATAGTCTCATTCGATTCAGGGGAGTCATACGGTTCATACCAGACCACACTTGATATACTTACGAAGATGTTTTAATTTTCGAAATATATATATATATATAAAATAATATAAAATATATATATATATATATATATATATATATATATATATATATATATATAAAATATTATAAAATATATATATAAACCAATAGACAGGTGTTTAAATCTTGATGATTTGGGTATGATGATTGCTTGTATGTAATACAATTTAAAAATAAAATTGAAGCCGAAATAAAGGTGTAAATAACTAAAAATAAAAAATATGTATACACTTTGTTTGTCTTGGCGTATTAACCACGGGTCATAATTGAAGTTTATTTTACATAATCGGACAACTCTCGGACGTGCTCTTTTACGGGTCTGGAATCCGGTACCTCTCAGCTACGGAGCGGACGCTTACCTCTCACTCAACGAGGAGGGCTACATAAAATTTTCTTTTGTTCAAAAGATTTCACCTTAGAAAAAAATGCGAGGTAGAAAACAATTCCAAAGTTAAATTTAGTTCCGAAGTAATTCGCCTTGAAGATAATTCCTCCCAGATTCCCCAAAATACGCTGAAAGCTGCCCTGTACGCATTTTAAACATAATATTGTATAAATGGTAAATAAATTAGGTTTCCAGATATTAAAGGAATATCGTTTATGTAATCGATGCGCAAATTGGGGCATACGCTAGAGCAACAGATTTATATTCTCTTATCTTTTATGGAACAATTTTAATGTAAAGCACATACTTAGTTCAACGATTGCGGACCTCACACATGTACTTAGTAATAAAATATTCACCTTCCCGAAGCATCGAGTTCGCTCTACTGAAGTTCCACGAACTTCCGATCCAAGTATAAGGTGTGCTCAAGCCGAGCATGATTTATAAATACGGACATTAATTATTTACACATACCAAAACACGATTCTATTAAATAAATTGTAAAACATTTGAACAAATAAATGAAACGGAAACTCGCAAATTTAAACCAACTCAACAATTTCAAGTTGATATAATAGCAATTCTGAAAGCAAAACATTCTGAAACTCGAATAAATAAGTGGTGTATTCACTTCAATTAAAATGCTTAATATTTGTTATATGAGCGAGATTAATAATCAATATGTCTGTTTAATTTTCTATAACTTCTGCTGCAAGTTATATTTGAGCGAGAATTAAGCACAAGATTATTGATTAATGTAAATTTTGACGCGAATCGCGCGAACCCATAATTATTGATTTAAAGTCGTAACCGTAACTCACTATGCCACGTATGCAACAATGTCCTTTCAAGATATTGCCATTGTGCTGTAATTAATTAATTAACTAATTAATTGTGTTCATATAAGAACGATTATTAGTTGCTACAGTAGCCTTTTTTTTACAGAGGTCAAGTGATACATCAGTGGAAATAATATCATTCACGCTGTCATAACGTAGATATACGTAATGCCCGTGTTAACATGATTTGGAATCGGATAAGACGGAATGTCGTCCTTCAAATATCCGAAAATATATAAATAAAGCAATAAACACCCTTCAGATTAATCAAAATCCAATTATTTAAAACAAATTGGGGCTTTTGATTGAATCAAATACATAAAAAATATTCATGTATTTTAGTGCAAGAAACAAATGAGAATATAATAACATATTATTGAGCACGTGAAAAAATAATTATAGTAATAACTTTTCTTCACAAATTTTATTTATTCAGTATTCTATAGATGGTCACGTGGTGAACGAAATGTACATTAGAAATAAATAAAATTTGTGAAGAAAAGTTACTCACGTGTATTATTGTTTATGGGAATATAATATTAATGAGTAAGAAATCAAATTTACTTTCTACTGTGTTTTAACTTATTTATGTAATTGTAAAACGCTATTTAATGTAACTAGAAGGAATAAATACTTAAGATTGTTTGTTCCAGTATATATTTTTCAGCTTGAATTATACCAAAAATGCGAAGAATTTAAAACAGAAAAACCCGCGTACAGTGAAATGACCTATTTTATAATACCCCGGGTATAAATTTGTTAAGAGAAACGCAGATCAAAGGCCTGTAAAGTTTTACGTCCAAATTTCTGGAATCCCTCCTTCCTCTTAATGTAAAGAATTATCACAGTGCAGGGGGTAAATTTGAAATTGGCGGCTTACAAATCCGCATTTTATTTAATACATGATTTACGAGGCGGGTTATTTTTGCTCATTACGTTATCCGCGAAGTAGGTACACGTAAAGTGAATCAGCGTGGTATCCAAATTGTATACTAACAAATGAGAAACCTATTTAAGGTTTAATTCTAAAAGAAATTTCAGGACTTTATTTAATGAGCCATGATGTTTAAGAAGAAGAACCAAATCTTATTGATTGAACGGGATTGATTGGTGCCACAGGATAATGCACTGAAAAAATATATATATATATATATATATATATATATATATATATATCTCACAATCTGAATAAATAAAAATCTTGAATACATTTTCTGTCAACAGTTTTGGCATTTGAAATGATCGATTTGCACGCACTTGTAATTTTTGTTGCACTTTAGTAATGCAATTGATCCTATCGTTTTAAAACTGTACTTAGTTTGTGTTTAGAGATCAAAAAAATGCGGGGTGTTTTTATTTTTAGTAAATGGCGAGTTGTGGGAATGCGAGAATGGACGAGCTCTCAAAATATGCGCCTCATATGGGGCTATGTCCCCATAGAATGATTTGAAAATGTGCGACTTGGTTGAGCACCCAGTGGGCAAAACGTAAAATCAATGATTTTCCGATCAAATCGACTAAAACTAAAATCCGAAAAATTGCAATTTTTCGAGTTGCTCAAAATGGCCTTAGCGGAACATGCCTAGACTAATTGGACCCTCCCGATTCCAATGAGCACACATTCAGCCTCCCAGCCCCAGCCGTTCTCGAGATATCGGCCCTCAAAGTTGGGAAATTAAAAAAAATAGCAATAAAGGGCTGATAAAATCAAACTTCTAAACGGATGGTCCAATCTCAATGCCGATGGTCGCATTCGATTCAGGAGACTCTAACGGTCGATACCAGACCACACTTGATATACTTACGAAGACGTTTTAATTTTCGAAATTTTCGAAAATGTTGCGTTTTTTGCCATCTCGATGAAAATCCATTTCGAGAACGCCTCAACCGATTCGGACGAATTTTGGAGGGGTCATAGAGGGGCCAGATACAAGCACAATGAGCCATAGTGGGCCCCCGTAGGCGATCGCGTTTGTACAAGGGGGCCTTAAGAAGAGAGAAATATTTAATAAAAAAGCGTACTTTTTTCATGAAAAACGCTATAACTCGGGGAGTTGTGGGAATACAAGAATGGACGAGCGCTCAAAATATGCGCCTTATATGGGGCTATGTCCCGTTAGAATGATTTGAAAATTTGCCGCTTGGTTGAGCACCCAGATGGCAAAACGTAAAATCGATGATTTTCCGATCAAATCGACTAAAATAAAAATCCGAAAAATCGCGATTTTTCGAGTTGCTCAACATGACCTTAGAGGCACAAGCCCAGACTAATTGGACCCTCCCGATTCCAATGAGCACAAATTCAGCCTCCCAGCCCCAGCTGTTCTCGAGATATCCGCCCTCAAAGTTGGGAAATTAAAATAAATAGCAATAAAGGGCTGATAAAATCAAACTTCTAAACGGATGGTCCAATCTCAATGCCGATGGTCGCATTCGATTCAGGAGACTCGAACGGTCGATACCAGACCACACTTGATATACTTACGAAGACGTTTTAATTTTCGAAATTTTCGAAAATGTTGCGTTTTTCGCCATCTCGATGAAATTCCATTTCGAGAACGCCTCAACCGATTCGGACGAATTTTGGAGGGGTCATAGAGGGGCCAAATACAAGCACAATGAGCCATAGTGGGCGCCCGTAGGCGATCGCGTTTGTACAGGGGGGCCTTAAGAGGAGAGGAATATTTTTCACAAAAACGTACTTTTTTCACGAAAAGCGAGATAACTCGGGGAGTTGTGAGAATACAAGAATGGACGAGCGCTCAAAATATGCGCAATATACGGGGCTAAGTCCCCATAGAATGATTTGAAAATGTGCCACTTGGCAGAGCACACAGATGGCAAAACGTAAAATCGATGATTTTCCGATCAAATCAACTAAAATAAAAATCCCAAAAATTGAGATTTTTCGAATTGCTTCAAATGACTTTAAAGGCACCTGCCAGGACTAATTGGACCCTCCCGATTCCAATGAGCACACATTCAGCCTCCTAGCCCCAGCGGTTCTCGAGATATCCGCCCTCAAAGTTGGGAAATTTAAAAAAATAGCAAAAAAGGGCTGTTAAAATTAAACTTCCAAACGAACGCTCCAATCTCGATGCCGATAGTCTCATTCGATTCAGGGGAGTCAAATCAATTGTCAATATTTTAGTGAAATCGACTAAAATAAAAATCCGAAAAATTGCGATTTTTTGAGTTGCTCCAAATGACCTTAGAGGCACATGACTGAAATTTAAAAAAATAGCAAAACTGGGCTGATGAAATCAAACATCTAAACAGATGGTCCACAATTTTGTTTTTAACAAAAATGTATGTTTCAGCAGAGAATTAGTGCTGAAATCTTTTTAGCTTAGTGATTAGAAGTTGGGGCCTTAATATTAATGGTTAATGTTGACGAACTTTGTTAGAATATAATATGGCTCGTGTATGGTTGTAGTAATAAACTTCTTTTGTGCGATGTGAACTTTCTACTGTATCAATCAAACTTATCTACTACGGCTCACTTCTTGGCTACTTTCAATGCCATCAATCATATATGCTCCTCTGCAATTATAAATGAAACACAATCCAACATGAAAAGTAGGTTAACCTCGATAAATTTAAGCTACACGTAACTGAAAATGGTCGACTGATATTAATGCGGTTCATTATAAATTCGCATTCGCTGCTCGATTGACGGTTTCGGTGTATGCTCGGGTTCATTTACTTTCGCAGCAATACATCAATCCTACAATTTTCGTGTTCAAGAGCAATCACGCTGTTTAGAAACAAGGAAACGTGATAGTAACATATCTTATAATGTAACGCCGGCAAAGTTTCAAAAATGTTATAACGTCCGCTTCGTGAATGCCATTATTAGATTTGTATCACGAAGCGGCTAAATAATCAAATACAAACTTTTTTGCGTGATGGGTTATTGCGCGGAATTTAATGTTGCATTACTAATCATCAGGCACCATGCAAGTGAACATCGCTGCGCGTCTTGGAAGTGCAGTACAATCTTGTGCAATCCTTTATTATAGAAGCGGATATTGTGCGATGATTATGAGGGATAATAAAGCCACTTAAAGTCGAGCAAAGGTGCCGACAGGAAGCGTTACGCAAAAATTGGGCACACATGTTGAATTTGCAACATTGCGGAGACGAGTGGTGAAAAGTGAATGCGCTATATTGTCCCCTAATTGGACAAATATTGTTCCCTTTGACCAACGTCAACTCGGCGAGTGTTTCTGAAAGCCCTCAGTATCCGATGATATAAATAGTCAGACAATATACTTAACAAGCGATTGCGGAATACATTGTAGTGCCTCCATTTAAATCGTTTGATTGTGCAAGTCGGTATTGATAAAGAAACCGTTTCCACCTTAATGTATGCTAATGAAAATGCCGCAGTTGACAACTGTGTTTTGAATATAAAATCAATTATTGGGAAAAGGTGGATTTTCATCCAGCGAAAAGATAAAAAGTTAATGTAGATGGCATCTAAGGCCGTGATTAATGTTTATCGGAAAATCGCGCAATGCAATACAATATCGGATTATCAAGGGCTTTACGGTATCTCATATTTTCAATTATTATTTGCGTTTAAACTGCGCCCAGGATATAATTTCCTTTGTGATTTTATTTATCCGACTATGCTTTTCCCGGACACCCTAATGCGCCCCGCTTTTCTTTATTATCCCTTTTTATTCACTCTTAACATACAGCGTTGTGTAGCAATATTTATTGACGTAATTATATGCTAACATTGAAAGCTTTTTTTTTCTATATGAATTAAAAATAAATTAGGTCGGTAAATATGTGTACGAAAATATGTGTGTTGGGTGGATGATTGAGTTAATATTTATAAGGGAGATAACAATGAATTCGCTTAAAGATTTTTAGATAAGGACGACACGCGAGGAATTGCCAGAATTGAGCAGACACAAAATCCAGCTTCGAAGAAAAATGCTGGCATTATAAGTAACGTTTGCAGGTAGGCAGTAAATTCGAGGCATCAAATAAATTGCATCGCCGGCATATTTTGTCTCCTTTCGCCTTGGTGGATGTTGCGCGACTTGGCACTGTACTTTTTTACCGCAGAATCCGGAGCTTTGCGATGAAATAGACGCTATAAAACAATAGCAAATATCGGTGATCCGTGCATCAACCGGCTCACCTAGCGCCATCTAGTCACATCCTTGCACGAGAAGGCGTAAAGTATGCGAAAGTAAGGCCGGTTAATATTTACATACTGGTGGTACTCTTGCATTCCACGAGCTGTATGAATAAAAACATAATTAGAGGAGAGAAAGAGGAGCATAATGTGTCCGAAATAAAGCGCACGAGCACGTATTCAACTATTGAATTCCACACAATACGCATATATTTATCTTCTTCTGTAGTCTCGTTAGCGTTGCATGCGCGGCACGGTAAATTAGTGTAACATAATTTATTACCTAATTATTGTGAGCAAAGGCAAGCAATTAATTGAGTCAACCTTAGTCGAAACATGTGTTATTTGGCGCTGTGCCGTGTAAAACGGCGTTCAAATGGCCGGCAAACACCCGCTGCAATTTGGCATTAACCGGATGATGCATTGCTGCGTTTTCTGAATCCGCTCGGAGGATGCAAGTATCATGATCACCGTATCGTAAGCGCGTTGTTACAACACCCTCGCCGTAAAATAGGGTTAATAGACAAATGAGGATATGTCGACACTACACTGCTCGGTTATTTTTTGCATAATTATACCGTACATGATTAGATTGTTTTATGAGGGAAACAAAATAGTTTGGGCAAGTTATAGTTGTATTAATGAGTTATTATTGTTTCAGGGGAATATAATTTTTATGGAATTATTTGAGGACAATTCGCAGTAAAGTTCGGAAGTTCCGCCGCTGGGGTTAATGATGAATGAAGCATCGATATAGAAAATTATGAACAATTCCCGAAGTTGAAATAATAGGAGTTGCGAACAGTGGCTATATATATCAAGTCCGCCGTGCAAGTGACAAGCCACCGGGCCACCTCCTCGGGAAACAACGTAGAATAGACGTCGACTAGAAGCTGGGGACCGAGGGCAATACTCATGAGCACAGACCGACTAAGAATTATGAGAGAAGTCCGTGTCGGCGGGTTTTTGATATCCGCACGGTCGATGGTCAGGTCGGATGGGCTCGTGGAAGTCAAACACAGCCAGATCCAGCTTAAGCGATTACCGTAAGTCTGTTTTGTCTGTGTTCTCTTACCTTGGCAAGTCTTTTAAGCCCGAGGACGGGGCCTGGAGATGTTGCAACAGCGGCAACCGCCACTAACAGTTGGTGTTTGGACCGGTTTCACTGATACCATACACTATTCAATGAAATGAAAACATTTCGATACATCGCGCTCAGAATTCCACAGGCACAAGCAGATATGAAGGGGGCGATTTGAGGACTGTTTGATCCCAGATTTTTGGGGGCTTTGTTTATGGGCTTTGATCATCCTGCCTGCTGCCAAAGGGGGCTTTAATATCCGCTTAATATCACGTGCAAGGAGATACTTTAATATCATAAAATAACGGAAATATTAAGCACCGCGCAGTTGTTACCAGCGCCACATGCGAAATTTTAAATGATAATAGAAACCTCGAGCGAAATGTTTTTATCAAAAAAAAACGAATACGAGCGCGTTTTATTATGCACGCCGGCTGCAATTTTACAAATTCTTATCGCCGACGAGCATCGTCATCCCGTATCTCCTTAAATTCATATCCATCATAAGTTATAACGTAATCCCAAATGATTACACCGCGTTTGGCGTAAGCATCCAGCCATGGGAGAAGTCTTTGTACAAGAAATATATCACTCATATTCACGCCAAGTTCCAGCCTTATATAACAACGCACCAGTATATAATAACGTGCGGCGAACATGAGAAATGTATAGCGCATGCTCTGATAGGTGAAAAAATGCCATTATATCATCGCGCCGAGCCGCATCACTAGATATGCACTTATGCAGGAAGAACCCGTTCTTCGGCTAAAAGTGCGCCGCGCGGAGGGGGCAAAATATGAGAATATTTAACCACTAACGCAATAATAAATACGAACCTTACAACATTGTTCATAAATAAACCGCCGTTTCATTTCGTTGTTTAGAATGCGAGAGGCTCAGCCAGTGGAATTTTAAAATGTCAGATATCCCAAGAAATGTGCCCGTTCTTTGGAACAGGAAGTTACAAAGCGCACAATACCCACAAAATAAATAATGAAATGAAATATGTGGGGGCTCGCAATCCAACGTTCCAATTCTATTAATTTCATTAACAATTGACGACAGCCCTCGTCGCGACAAACCCCACACTCACACACTTCCTCGCAAACCAACTTAGAAACATCTTCATTTCCATTCCACAACAATTGCAACATTTTTACACCTCCAGCGTCTTCATTTCCATATTAACACCCCACACACACAACAATTGCAACATGTTTAAACGACTGGGTAAATAACGCACGATGAATAATGATTATCATTATTGATGAATCATTATTCATCTGCCCGATGAAGACACTGTGTGTCAAACATGTCGCAGACTATACAATAATTTTTTAAAACTCAAAACGTGCGTTATTTACCCAGTCATAATAATGGAGTTTAAACAAGTATCCGCCAAATCTATTTCCACATTTTTACACCTCCAACGTCTTCACTTCCATATTAACACCCCACACACACAACAATTGCAACATGTCTAAACGACTGGGTAAATAACGCACGATGAATAATGATTATCATTATTGATGAATCATTATTCATTTGCCCGATGAAGACACTCTGTGTCGAAACATGTCGCAGACAATACAATAATTTTTTTAAACTCAAAACGTGCGTTATTTACCCAGTCATAATAATGGAGTTTAAACAAGTATCCGCCAAATCTATTTCCACATTTTTACACCTCCAACGTCTTCACTTCCATATTAACACCCCCACACACAACAATTGCAACATGTTTAAACGACTGGGTAAATAACGCACGATGAATAATGATTATCATTATTGATGAATCATTATTCATTTGCCCGATGAAGACACTATGTGTTGAAACATGTCGCAGACAATACAATAATTTTTTTAACTCAACACGTGTGTTATTTACCCAGTCATAATAATGGAGTTTAAACAAGTATCCGCCAAATCTATTTCCACATTTTTACACCTCCAACGTCTTCACTTCCATATTAACACCCCACACACACAACAATTGCAACATGTCTAAACGACTGGGTAAATAACGCACGATGAATAATGATTATCATTATTGATGAATCATTATTCATCTGCATCTGTCCGATGAAGACACTGTGTGTCAAAACATGTCGCAGACAATACAATATTTTTTTTAAACTCAAAAAGTGCGTTATTTACCCAGTCATAATAATGAAGTTTAAACAAATATCCGCCAAATCTATTTCCACATTTTTATACCTCCAACGTCTAACGTCTTCCACCTCCAACGTCTTCATTTCCATATTAACACCCCCCACCCCACACACAACAATTGCAACATTTTTACACCTCCAACCTCTTCATTTCCATATTAACACCCCCCACCCCCCCACACACAACAATTGGAACATTTTTACACCTCCAACGTCTTCACTTCCATATTAACACCCCCTACCCCACACACAACAATTGCAACATTATTACACCTCCAACATCTTCATTTCCATATTAACACCCCACCCCCCGCCCCCACACAACAATTGCAACATTTTTGCACCCCCATGTATCCACGGATTTCACACGCGGGTCCACCGACTCACACCCACATTTCGCCATCAATTCCAAACACTCCAAATCGCAAAAAAAAACCAGCAGCAATTACACTGGCCGCCCTCAAAACGTATATAACACCATAGATTCTCGATTTTCCGGGACAATGGAGTGGAAGCGTGACCCGGATAACATAAAAGCACGGGTAATGCAAATCCATATGGAAAACGCACTCTAAACCACTGCCCAAATTTTAAACGCGCCACTAAATTTCGTACTATTACCCCATTTTTACGGAAATTTACAGCACATTGTACTTTCGGCAATACTTTCCTATTGTCTGCTAGTTTAAAATATGAGCAACGATACGCTTTGGACGGGGTGCTTTTAACCTCCAGGTGGACATGCCTATGCGGCAGATAACTTCTCTTGAGAAGACTGCCTCCAAATTGGCATTCAAAAGGCAAGATTCAAATGCGCAGCATTAGTACGCAGGTGACGTACTGTCACGTAAAAATTGATGCAAGAAACTAGGCTTCACTGTTAAATCTGACGAAGGGACTCAACTTACAGGTGGACATGCCTATGCGGTATATTCTCTTGATTTCTTGATTTCGAAACTTTGAAAGACTTCAACCACAAGTTACCTATAAACACCAATTACCTATTCCTGTCAGAAAACAAAGGCGTTTAGAGCGACGTTTGTGTTTACGAATAATTAGAGGAAGGGACCTCAGGTGTAATTGACGCCTGAACTGTTTTCAACCCAACCCTGGTTTTGAGTTTAGATATTTGGGGAGGGGGTAAATAATATTTCGAGTGGCCCAGTCAGCCTTCGTTTAACCATAAATAGGAAATTAGGCAAGTGAAGCCTAAAAAAGTATTTACATTCTTCACCTGTGCTGTACCAAATTTCGTATGTCAGACACACTTTGGCAACGGCCAAGTAGACTTGTGTAGGGCGCCGATCTGAGAAACAAAATCGCAAAAAGGGGGGAAATCGTGGAAAACGAGCCGATGAAGCGCGGATTCGATATGATGAGTATAATCAAGTGAGGCAGTGCGACAAATCCGGGGAGTCAATTCGCCAATTCTATTGCAAATTACATCCCCGTATACTTTACATTGGCAGGTGAATAGGGACGTATTGGGTTGCATATTTTTATGCGGGAAACACTTCTCTGCTTCTCTCGGCTGTGCATAAGTCGACGGCATATATCTTAGAACCTACGAAATTTTGCACTTAGGTTGCAAAAGAAGCAATTTAAAGCCGCCTTCAATTGCCTCTTTTCAACCCTACTAAGTACAAATATTCGTGCAATTTAAAAGATATCAATGTATAAGTATTGTGTATGAGAAGATTTGTTACAAATCAACACTCGAGAATTGCAAATTTTTGTTTAAAAAACGAACAATGTATAAGTATTGTGTATGAGAAGATTTGTTACAATTCAAGACTCGAGAATTGCAAATTTAAAAAAGAAAATATGCAAAACTGGTTTTAAAAGGCGGAAATATGCAAAAATGGCGTATTTTTAGCAGAAAGACTAATACAGCTTTTCTAATACACAATTCCATGTATATTTATCTATTTCCACCTATTTCAATCAATAATGAAATGATCGAAATAAATATCTTAAATCTTGTGATAGGGGATAATAAGATCTGGCTCTACTGAAACTCTTTACTGAAACCTTTACTTTACTAGCTATACTGAAACCTTTACTTTACTAGCTATACTGAAATATTTACTTTACTAGCTATACTGAAATATTTACTTTACTAGCTATACTGAAACCTTTACTTTACTTTACCTAAACTTTTCAGCTTTACTGAAACCATATATGTGCGTCGTTCCATATATTTGTTTTTTTTTTGTAAACCTTTACTTTACTAGCTATACTGAAACCTCTACTTTCCTAGCTATATTGAAACATTTACTTTACTTTATCTAAACTTTTCAGCTTTACTGAAACTATATATGTGCGTCGTTCTATATATCTGTTTTTTTTTTAGTTGAATACATTACGAATTGTTTGGATCTTCTCGTATTTATTGGTTGAAATAAATAATGCAATTATTAAACCCGGGAATGGAAAATCGGTGTGTATTTTTAAATTCTTATTGAGTCTGAATTGGCACATCTCCCCCTATTCATTAATTGAAATAAATAGTATTCCGATTGAAGCTGGAAATGAGCATCGTTACGTCTTTTTCTTTATTTTTTCCGTTAAATTAATACCTTTTTTTTATAATTTCTGGGCACTTTGCTCCTTTGCGTCGATAATTATAGGTAGCATCTGCATGACAAAGCTCGGCGTGGGTCTTAGTATTTATTATAAAGCTTTAAAAACCTTTGATCTTGGACTCGCCGGTGAGAGCCGTTTTGAAATCGCAGCGCTTTTAAGTTGTAAACGCGAAATAAAATTGCAAAATATTGCATCTGCTTATAACGAGACCCAATTACCTATTTCTGAGATAATTGGAAACGTTATGCCAAATACGCAAACATTTCCCTTTTTGGCTGGGATGAATGAACACCGTGTGAAACATTTACTTGAGAGTTTCATTGAATTGTTGAATGTCAATGGTACAGTCAAAATAATCTTGTTTATTTGTATATTTGGCTACAATCAACATGCTTTGAATAATTACTGTCGCCATGAAACAATCTAACTCATCCATGTCACAATATTGATAGTGCAAGCCGCGTGTACAAGCGCTCGACCTATGACTCAGAAGTTCCGGGTTCGGGCGGTCATGAATTTTGTGGTTGCTTGATTAATGTTGAATGAATGGAGCTACTACTAGGTCATCATATTTTTTGACGAGACGTCTAAAATCCAACAAATAATATAAAATTGGAGGCATAGACAACATGTATTGGGACGAAAATTTCAGAAGAATGTAATCGGATATTTGTTTATCAAAAAACATTATCACTAAACGTTATCAGGGAAAATATTTGTTAAATGACTACATAAGAGTGTTCCAGTTTACACAGTTCATTCTCCAGCGGTACTTAAAATATAAAGTACATTTAAAATGTAAAAATGTAATGTGTTCATAGGTCATACTTTACTGTGTGTAAAGATGTAAAGATGCATAGGTGCCTCGACAGGTGCCTAGGTGTCTAGGTGCCTCGATAGCTGCCTAGGTGCCTCGATGCTTAAACTTGCAAAATAATCGAATGCCAATACTACCACACTTTGGGGCGGTTTTTTCTAAGTTATCTGACGAATATATATACCTGCAAGGTTAGAAGGTAATGTGTTCATAGGTCATACATTACTGTGTGTAAAGATGCCTCGATGCCTAAATACCTAGGTGCCTCGATAGCTGCTTAGGTGTCTAGGTGCCTCGATAGCTGCCTAGGTGTCTAGGTGCCTCGATAGCTGCCTAGGTGCCTCGATGCTTAAACTTGCAATATAATCGAATGCCAATACTGCCACATTTTGGGGCGGTTTATCGAGTTATCTGACGAATAGATATACCTACAAGGTTAGAAGGTAATGTGTTCATAGTTCATACATTACTGTGTGTAAAGATGCCTCGATGACTAAATGCCTAGGTGCCTCAATAGGTGCCTAGGTGTCTCGATAGCTGCCTAGGTGCCTCGATAGCTGCCTAGGTCTCCAGGTGTCTCGATAGCTGCCTAGGTGCCTTGATGCTTAAACTTGCAATATAATCGAATGCCAATAATGCCACACTTTGGGGCGGTAATTTCTAAGTTATCTGACGAATAGATATAACTACAAGGAGGTTAGAAATTACCCATCCAATGAGTTACGAATGTACTTGAAGGTATCTTAATCATGAAATCACTAATCAAAAACTTACCAGTGGATGGAAATACCGGTCCTAAATACACAACGTGTTAACTAACGAACCCCTGATGGGAAAACGCAGAAGTTGACTGACTAGCTAATTCACTGAAAACGTGCATAGCGGAACAAATAAGATGCACGTAGTAATAAATTATTTTTGTTTGCATTTTAAACAGGCGGTCGATTTCAAAACCACCGTTCCTTCGCCTGGAATCGGCAGCATGCGTTGATAAAGACGTGGCAACAAAAGCAATTTCAAATGCTGCAACAGAGTCGCCTAGATCAGCGGTTCTCAATGTTTTTCTTCGTCAGCATCATTTGTCAGCCATTTTTTGCGTATACTTCTCTAAATATATCCACATTTTTCGCCTAGATCAACGGCAATATTTTTCATCGGCAGCATTATTTGTCAGCCATTTTGTGCGTCCACTGCTCTAAAGATATCCACAGTTATCGCCTAGATCAGCGGTGCTCAATATTTTTCATCGCCAGCATCATCATTTTTGCGTCCACTGCTCTAAAGTTACCCAGCCATTTTTTGCGTCTACTGCTCTAAAGATATCCACACTTTTCTTCTAGATCAGCAGTTCTCAAAATTTTTCATCGCCATCATCATCATTTTTGCGTCCACTGCTCTAAAGATATCCACATTTTTCTTCTTGATCAGCAGTTCTCAAAATTTTTCAACGCCATCATCATATGCCAGTCGTTTTTTGCGTCCACTGCTCTAAAGTTATCCAGGCATGTTTGCGTCCACTGTTCTAAAGATATCCACATTTTTCGCCTACATCAGCAGTTCTCAAAATTTTTCTTCGCCATCATATGCCACTCGTTTTTTGCGTCCACTGCTCTAAAGATATCCACAGTTTTAGCCTAGATCAGCGGTGCTCAATATTTTTCATCACCATCATCCTCATTTTGCGTCCACTGCTCTAAAGTTATTCAGTCATTTTTTGCGTCCACCGCTATAAAGATATCCACATTTTTCTTCTAGATCAGCAGTTCTAAACATTTTTCATAGTCATCATCATATGCCAGTCGTTTTTTGCGTCCACTGCTCTGAAGATATGCACATTTTTCGCGTAGATCAGCGGTTCTCAATATGTTTTATCATCATCATCATTTGCCAGCCATGGTTTGCGTCCACTGCTCTAAAGACATCCACATTTTTCAGTTCTGTGCCACGTTAAAGCTTTTTGCATAACGTTTTAAGTCATCTTCCTAACCAAAATTCGCCCAGATGGGTGATGAATATTCCAGGCTCAAGTGAAATTTTCGAAATTTTCGAAATTTTCGAAAAAAAAGGCTGATACAATTAAACTTCTGAATGTATTTTTATGTATATAAATTTTCTAGAATATGTTTGTATAGTATGTAGAAAATCACATTCTGGTATGTATTGCTCTCGATTATAAAGTAAAAGTCGAAGCCTAAACTCATGGATTATCGTGCGATTTGAAACGCAAGTGGAGACGAGCTCTTAGGGCATCCAGTGGCGCCCCCCAATCGGAAAACTGCGGCGTTTGCATTCCTTCCCTTCTGTGTAAAAAGGTTGGGGCTCCTGGCTTTAAAGTAATTAGAAAATTAGAATAGTAGTCGTGGCATCGATCGTAATCGGCTTTGGGGTATTCCAGCAATCATTTGAATATTTTGTGCGTAGAAGTAGAATGCAGATGTAAAATGGGTAAAATAAGTTTGATGAAAGTAATCAACGAAAATGTCTTCGTAAGATTAGTATGAGTAGAGGACTTTTTACCAGTAGAGTAGCGGTTTCTAAACTAGGAACCGGCTCACTTTTTTTAACATTAGAATCGTCAATGACGTGCGGCGTAGCTTGAATCGTGTGAACGCCGGGACGTAGAGAATCATTATACAGGGTTGTCTAAGCTGATATATAAACAGGCTGATATAAAGAGGCTGATATAAAGAGGCTGATATATCAGCCTGTTTATGATAGAGATAGAGAATCATTATACAAGGTCGTCAAAGCAGATATAAACAGCCTAATATATCAGCCTGTTTATGATAGAGATAGAGAAGCATTATACAGGGTCGTCAAAGCTGATATAAACAGGCTGATATATAAAGTAATGAACGAAAACTTCTTTGTAAGATTAGTATGAGTAGAGGACTTTTTACCAGTAGAGTAGCGGTTTCCAAACTAGGAACCGGCTCCCTTTTTTTAACATTAGAATCGTCAATGACGTGCGGCGTAGCTTGAATCGTGTGAACGCCGGGACGTAGAGAATCATTATACAGGGTCGTCAAAGCTGATATAAACAGGCTGATACAACGAGGCTGATATATCAGCCTGTTTATGATACAGATAGATAATCATTATACAAGGTCGTCAAAGCGGATATAAACAGCCTAATATATCAGCCTGTTTATGATAGAGATAGAGAAGCATTATACAGGGTCGTCAAAGCTGATATAAACAGGCTGATATATAAAGTAATGAACGAAAACTTCTTTGTAAGATTAGTATGAGTAGAGGACTTTTTACCAGTAGAGTAGCGGTTTCTAAACTAGGAACCGGCTCACCTTTTTTAACATTAGAATCGTCAATGACGTGCGGCGTAGCTTGAATCGTGTGAACGCCGGGACGTAGAGAATTATTATACAGGGTTGTCTAAGCTGATATAAACAGGCTGATATAAAGAGACGTAAGATTGGCATGAGTAGAAGACATTAGCGGTTTCTAAACCAGGAAGCGGCTCACTTTTTTAACATTGGAATCGGCAATGACGTGCGGCGTAGCTTGAATCGTGTGAACGCCGGGACGTAGAGAATCATTATACAGGGTCGTCAAAGCTGATATAAACAGGCTGATACAACGAGGCTGATATATCAGCCTGTTTATGATAGAGATAGAGAATCATTATACAAGGTCGTCAAAGCTGATATAAACAGGCTTATATATCAGCCTGTTTAAGATAGAGATAGAGAATCATTATGCAGGGTCGTCAAAGCTGATATAAAGAGGCTGATATGTCAGCCTGTTTATCATAGAGATAGAGAATCATTATACAAGGTCGTCAAAGCTGATATATCAGCCTATTTATGATAGAGATAGAGAATCATTATACAAGGTCGTCAAAGCTGATATAAACAGGCTTATATATCAGCCTGTTTATGATAGAGATAGAGAAGCATTATACAGGGTCGTCGAAGCTGATATAAACAGGCTGATATATCAGCCTGTTTAAGATAGAGATAAAGTATCATTATGCAGGGTCGTCAAAGCTGATATAAAGAGGCTGATATGTCAGCCTGTTTATCATAGAGATAGAGAATCATTATTACAAGGTCGTCAAAGCTGATATATCAGCCTATTTATGATAGAGATAGAGAATCATTATACAAGGTCGTCAAAGCTGATATAAACAGGCTTATATATCAGCCGGTTTATGATAGAGATAGAGAAGCATTATACAGGGTCGTCGAAGCTGATATAAACAGGCTGATATATCAGCTTTGACGACCCTGTATAATGATTCTCTACGTCCCGGCATTCACACGATTCAAGCTACGCCGCACGTCATTGACGATTCTAATGTTAAAAAAAGTGAGCCGGTTCCTAGTTTAGAAACCGCTACTTTACTGGTAAAAAGTCCTCTACTGGTATGTATAACGATCTGGATCTAGGTTGAGTTTTGTAGGGTGAACTCAAGAGTTCATAGGTTTGTATGTGTATGATGATGTGGGTATTGTAAATGTGGAAAGTAATGAATTTCTGAAAATATTTAGTGGTTGCGAGGTGCGGTGGTAAAATGTAAAAGGCACCTTCAATCCGAGTGCCTTAACTATTCACACCTGTCGGCCGAGTGGTATGCGGTTGCCTGACCTCGGTGCGGAGACTTAAGTATGTCTTGCAGCCATGTTAATTATTGCGATTAAAACGAAACTGGTATTGACACTGTGTGCGCGGGGGGAGATTTCGACGCTAGAGCAGCGAGGGCCTGGGAGGATAACTAATACCGAAGGGAGGCCGAATAGTGGAAGTGGTTGGAGCAGAACAGTGCACTTTATCGTGGAGGTTATATTCGGGACGATAGCGGGTGGCACTAACGTGCCTAGGATGTCTCAATAAAGCAATGACTTTTTATGAGTCCCCGTAGGGCAAACACAACAGCTCTCTCAGAGCCGACCATTCAACTTGTGGCGATTGCTTAAGGAACCCGGCCGTTTCGCGCCGGCCGGATAATCCCCAACAAAAAGAGGGAATTCATAATTATTCCTGTTGTCAACATGTGCTTTTGTAGCGGGAGAGGGCGCAAGACTTGGGCGTAAAAAGCTGTATTTCACCTATTTAGTTTCGCCCCCCCTCGTGCCTGTTTTGTCCACATAACCGAGATTTATGTGAGCATTTGCATATTCAGGGAAATGATACATTCTACTATATTTTTGTATTAAATTTACGTGCTCACCGAGAATAATTCATACTCTCCTTTAATGTACCTTTTTTTTTCCGTGGACATATTTTTCGCCTGTAAAAGGAACGTGCATATTCCTATATTTCACGGTGCCAATTGTGCGGCGCCCCGTTGGTGCGGCGGGATAATCGGATTGGATTACGTGGAGGTGCGTTATAAGGTATATCTTTTCGATATCACGAACTTTAGTTTTAGTAGATCTCATCAATGTATGAGCGCACCACCGTTGAGCTTTGGGCCTACGGCGACTGGTGATGAAATAGCCACCATCCGTAAAGCGATGTGGTGTTAGTATTGATTTATCTCCCGTGCCCGTGCTAGAGATCCCGTTCCCGCTCCGGCAATCACTCGAACTCCATCCCCCGTTTACCCTCAGGCTTGGAGGAAGCCACTCAAAATCGAGGTGCATAAATTTATTGTTCGAGTATTATGCACGCGCGCGAAACTGTTTACAGAGGTAATCGGGGACGATTTACATAAAATTTATATCGAGAAATAAGAAGTGTGTGCAAAGGCGCCCATCCAAATGGGCGCCACGTGATATGCAGCTTTTAATTAACTCTTGGAAATTGTTAAGGGATGCGGGATGCAGTTCACAAATATTTTTGCTTTGTATGTTATCAGGCTGGTGATAAACACATTACCCCCCACCCCTGCAACTAAAAACACAAACAAGCAAAATTTACATCGTGACGTATTTACTAACAAGTGAGGAACTTGTTAGGCGAATTTTAATTAAAATATCAAAAACCGTTACTCGCGGTTCTTATTGCATCCCGTTGGATGAGCCGATATACCTTTATGCTTAAACACATCACAAAACTCGCATCATTGACGCTCCGGCGATTTTCCCGATTTCCACCAGTTCTTTATCCTTGTCGTTTTTAGAATATCCACAGAATAGGGAGCTAATGTGGCATATTCTGTAACACAATCGTAGCAGCCAAAAGCGATTGGAGATGATGATTCGGCTATTTGTAGAGTCGTGAACGCCATATCAGTCGGATTACCAAACTCGGTCCATTAGGTTCGTAGCATATAGTGCCGGTATGCGGGGTGCATAGCTATGAGCTATTTATGACTAATGTTTCCACCACGCACGACGAACAGAACGGGCCCCATTACGGTGTGTGTTGAATGCACAGCGTGACGTGGTTTAGCGTAGACTGGTGGAGTAAAATGGTCGTGTGGTATGCTGGATGTTGGGCCGAAGCGTCCTTCTCAATTCCACTTTGCAACTATGACTAACTCATTTATCCATTTCCTGTCTAGGAACGGTCCAATCACCGCATACTTCGGCTACCCCCGTTATTTATCACCTTCATTTTTATCCGACCCCCATCTTGATGACATTTTATTAATTATTGAAGATCCGCTCCGGCGTGCATGAGGGTGAGAGGATCGTAATCGCCCCGTAACAGCCTTCATTGCCGGCGAAAGCAGGAGCTAACAAAAACACATTGCTCGTCCAGATTCAATATACCTGAACTCTTAGATTGATATATACCCGAAGCCAAGAAAATAAAACCGGAACTTCCCAGACCGAGGTATTTATTTGAAGCCGAAGCTGCAACACCTCCGGTATCATCCCATCCCGGTGTAATAATCGACGCCTGTCGCACGGCATTACTTATTTTTCCAGCCGCACCGGATTTCATCTTCCAGTGAGTCCCGTAGCAATAATTTTCTATAATATATTTTAATTTTTAATGTGCGCTGCATGATGCGGAATGCATTGCACCGTATGAGGGGTTCAGGTTACTCAGGTGATGGCACCACACATGCCCATGCATTGTTATCACTGGGAGCGTATTTCGAAAACCCGGACCGAGGTATTTATTTGAAGCTGAAGCTGAAACACCTCCAGTACCCTGATCATCCCGTCCCGTTACTGCCCATGCATTGTTATACCCTATTTTTTCTAAACTGGCGTTCACGTCATCAAAATAATAATAAAAATAATGATGACACAATTTTACAAGCTTGCCAGCTGTCCTGTACCCTGATCATCCCGTCCCGTTACTCAGGTGATGGCACATGCCCATGCATTGTTATACTCTATTTTTTCTAAACTGGCGTTCACGTCATCAAAATAATAATCATAATAATGATCACACAATTTTACAAGGTTGCCAGCTGTCCTGTACCCTGTACCATCCCGTCCCGTTACTCAGGTGATGGCACATGCCCATGCATTGTTATACTCCAATGTTTCTAAATTGGCGTTCACGTCATCAAAATAATACTCATATTAATGATGACACAATTTTACAAGGTTGCCAGCTGTCCTTTGCCCTGTATCATCCCGTCCCGTTACTCAGGTGATGGCACATGCCCATGCATTGTTATACTCTAATTTTTCTAAACTGGCGTTCACGTCATCAAAATAATAATCATAATAATGATGACAAAATTTTACAAGGTTGCCAGCTGTCCTGGGTATATAAAAATGGCTGTAATCAGCTGTTGCGCCCGTGCAATCTTGTGCGACAGTGCGCGGTTCGTATCAAATTCGTCGACTTCTCTGCCGTTTATCGTACATCAATCTTGTGGTTATAGTTTAACATCTACAATGGCAAAATATGCATTGTAATAATCGATCAAATGTAACAAGTTAAGCGTCAAATAAGTTTGGTTATACACACATGTATACTTTGCGCAACGATAGTTTGTTTTTATGACATTGACTTGCAATAAAAATTATAAGGGTGGGATTGTTAAACCACTTCAAGTTAGGTATCATAAAAGTCCAGGTATCGGCCAGCCCTTTGTCGCTGGTAACTCTTTGGTGCATCAATTTTACAAGGTTGCCAGCTGTCCTGGGTATTTAAAAATGGCTGCAATCTTGTGCGACAGTGCACGGTTCGTATCAAATTCGTCGACTTCTCTGCCGTTTATCGTACATCAATCTTGTGCTTATGGTTTAACATCCACAATGGCAAAATATGCATTGTAATAATCGATCAAATGTAACAAGTTAAGCGTCAAAGAAATTTGGTTATACACACATGTATACTTCGCGCAACGATAGTTTGTTTTTATGACATTGACTTGCAATAAAACTTATAAGGGTGGGATTGTTAAACCACTTCAAGTTAGGTATCATAAAAGTCCAGGTATCGGCCAGCCCTTTGTCGCTGGCAACTCTTTGGTGCATCAATTTTACAAGGTTGCCAGCTGTCCTGGGTATTTAAAAATGGCTGCAATCTAGTGCGACAGTGCGCAGTTCGTATCAAATTCGTCGACTTCTCTGACGTTTATCGTACATCAATCTTGTGGTTATGGTTTAATATCTACAATGGCAAAATATGCATTGTAATAATTGATTAAATGTAACAAGTTAAACGTCAAAGAAGTTTGGTTATACACACATGTATACTTCGCGCAACGATAGTTTGTTTTTATGACATTGACTTGCAATAAAAATTATAAGGGTGAGATTGTTAAACCACTTCAAGTTAGGTATCATAAAAGTCTAAAAACTCTTTATTGCATCAACATTCAAGCCAAAGCCTGGACTGGATACCTGGACTTTTATGATACCTACCTAACTTGAAGTGGTTTAACAATCCCACCCATATACTTTTTATTGCAAGTCAATGTCATAAAAACAAACTATCGTTGCGCGAAGTATATGAGCATGTTTTAGTGAAAAAGATTTGGCATCGTCGCCGAAAAAATATCACGGCCGCCAACATAACATGATTTATTACATGATTGGCAGGCGATTGGCAAATTGTATCAGCGGTTAATACACCGATTACCTATTTATAACCATCGGTGATCAGTGTTATGTAACAAATGATCCTCAGATTAATTTCGATTCTTAAACTATTGTTATGCATATTCTCGAAAACAATTACGTTGGTACGAAAAAACCTTATCACACAGCTGTTTGATGACGTGAACGCCAGTTTAGAAAAATTAGAGTGTAGTAAAAAAAACAACGATTACTTTTTTTGCTTTTATATTGGTCTGCTGATCTCCCTATTTAATTAATTAGTAAAAAAATCGACGATTACATTTTTTTTCTGTTTTACTTTTATATTAGCTTAGTATCGAAGTTCAGTCAACACAATTAGAGCAAATCAGCGAAGTAAAATTCATCCCACCGAAATCGTTAATCTGCCACATCTATTCGTCAAGGCCTCATAATATACCTGTTTGATGACGTGAACGCCACTTCAGAAAAATTAGAGTATATCACTGGAAGTGGGAAGTATTTTGAAAACCCAGACTGAGGAATTTAATTGAAGATGAAGCTGCAACACCTCCAGTGCCCCCCATCATCCCATCCCGTTACTCACGTAATGGCACATGCCCATGCATTGTTATCACTAGGAGTAGGAAGTATTTTGAAAAATCTACGTGTAGGAGCATTTCAATTGGCAATTTTCACGGCCACCGATGCAGAACCCGCCGCCAATTTCACACGCCGTGAGTTTTGAAGTCTTCCTCAAGTAAAATACACACCGATGCTTAACAAGCATTCCAATAATGCCCGCTACATGTGTACAAATTGTGATGCAATTAAATATGCGAGCGGAACAATCCTGAACGCGAGCGCATAAATAATAGGTTTAATTAACCAATCCTAGAAATCGAATTAGTCAAAAATTTATGGCGGCACTTAAAAATGTCGGGTAGATTTAAAATAATTAGACCGTGAAGGCATTTCGCATATTACGTGGCTCTGCTTTCATAAGCAGAGCGAAAATTTAATAAGATTAATACGAACGCTTCGCCTTTTTTCCCCCCGTGCTGAATTCGTTATTAAAATAAGATTTCGGGGCCGTTTGTTTTGAGATGTTAATGCGTGTGTGTGTGGAGTGCGGTAAAAACACTGTTATCGGGGTGCTTAAGAGGCCACTTTTACCAGGCTAGTTACGGCATTATTAATAGGCGATAGCCAAATAATTCATGAACGGGTTAACATAATGACAATCGGCGAACTGATATAGAAAGTTTAGACATGTATGTACAGTAAAAGTAGTTTTAAGAAATAAATTTAAGGTGACTTATTTCTGATCACCTAATCGGATTATCCTATTTATAACCACCGGTGATCAGTGTTATGTAACAAATGATCATCAGATTAATTTCGATTTTTTAGTTATGTGCAGACAAGAATACTCCATTATAATTCAAGATATTGGAACTAAAAAAAGAAGGTGGTACGCATTAGGTCCATTACCCTGTGGGAATTTCCATTATATTTTCAAATCATGAAATTTAAATTTCACCAATCAGCTAAACATGCCATTCTTTTAATCAACATAATAAATCACCATTTTATTATTTCTTAAAAACTACACAGCACAAATGTCTAAACTTTCTAAATCGGGTCTTCGATTGTAATTATGTTGACCCGTTCATGAATTATCTTGGCTGTCGTTTATATGCAATTCCCTATACCGCGTTTAAAGAGACTGAACTGAATTGTGGGAAATAGACAAGGATAAAGAGAAAATTAAAACAAGAAATAGGCATTTAGGAGAGAGTTGCGGTGTTTTCCAAGGCGTCGTTAAATCTCCATAACTTCTTAATCTCGGGTGTTTTAGAGCGATAGTAATTATTATTACCCTCTCCGATACATTGTAGATTCCGATTGCCGATTGTGTCTGCTACAACGACTTCACGAAGTAACTGCAGTAATTAATGATTTTAACTTGGATTTCAGTTCGTCTTCCATTACGGCTTATTTGCAGTAATAATTCAAGTGATACAAAATTACATACCTGAAGCTTTCTTTATGCCATCAATAAAAAGCGCAATTTTGTTGGTGACATATGGCTCCCTAATGGCTAACTGTTGCCCGCTAGTTATACTCCCACCTCTAAACTCGATACTAAAACTGTTTATTTTCAATCGGCAGTCGTTCCCACATTCTCGCGTGTAATTCCCGTTCGACTCGCTCCAACAAAATCACTATTAGCGAAATTAAACCATAACTAATTTGGCTCTTTGTGTAAGCAGCGACGGTTTAACACACGCCTGACGTATCTATTACATAAAAATGAGATTTCTTTTATGCCTCATTAGATATTAAATTTATCTCCACGAGATGTATTATATGTAAATACAGCGGTTTATGATTTAAAATGGGCCTTATGTACGGGCTTCAACTTATAAGATGTCATCTTGTCATACATATTAAAGTGAGGTTTTCTACAAACTGAAAGCGTGAAATTGACAATGGACTACTACATATATTAGAACGCCCACTTTGTTTTTTGTTGTTACGAACATTCGATATCCCGTGTCTCATCTATATTCAATGTTTAAAGGAAGGATGATCTTGAAACGAACGTATAAAATTACACAACACGCGCTGTAATAAAAGAATGCAGGTGTGCATCGAAGCAAATGTTGCTGCTGATTTCGCGCGCCAGCTTAATTATTTACACAGCACTTGCAACATTAAGAATGTTTATGTTCGTATTTATGTCAGTAATGCTTGTGCTTATTTCTTCGGTCGTGTTTTCAAAACTTTCCTCGTTTCATTTACATCAAACTATTTAAACGGAATGAAATTCAAGAACAGCTTATATCGTTCGGCAATAAAACATAAAACTTCATAATGCCACCGGCTCTTATTGGCTCCATTTTTGTTCTATGGAAAGTTGCGAAGTTTCTTTGGTATCGACTCGCACACATTTTTACGGTGTAATAATCGACGCCTGTCGCACGGCATTATACTTCAAACAAATTTCAGTGTTGACCAGTGTAACTTGGCACATTGGTTATTGTAATTTTGAAAGCATTGTGTAATTGATCGGTACAGATCTTTACGGATGACTTAGAAATAGTCATTAAATTTCAGAAAAAAAAAAATGCATGTGTGTATACTTTGCGCAACGATAGTTTGTTGTTATGACATTGACTTGCAATAAAAAATATAAGGGTGAGATTGTTAAACCACTTCAAGTTAGTTATCATAAAAGTCTAAGTATCGGCCGGTCTTTTGTCACTGGCAGGCAACTCTTTGGTGCATCAACATTCAAGCCAAAGCCTCGACTGGATACCTGGACGTTTATACTTCAAGTTATACTTCGCGCAACGATAGTTTGTTTTTATGACATTGACTTGCAATAAAAATTATAATGGTGGGATTGTTACCCTTATAATTTTTATTGCAAGTCAACAAACTATCGTTGCGCGAAGTATACAAATATTATTTTTCCGCATTTCCTTGGCGCTTCCAGTCCCGTAGCAATGATTTTCTATAATATATTTTAAATTTTAATGAGATTCGGGTGTTGCATGGGAGTGCGCTGTACGGTGCGGAATGCATTGCACCCCGTATGAGGGGTGGGTTCAGATTTATTTTTTCGCAGGCGAAATGTAGTACGCGTTATGTAAGAACGGGCGCTTTGAGACCAGGTAAGAGCGCACTATAGTAGGGTAGCTGGGGGCTTTACAATCATCCGCCGCACGGGTCTCTATTGATTTTCCCGCGACAACTTGGCAAGGGTTTCCTCGGGTTCCGCTATAGGGACCAACTTAGGTTAGTGCAAGTTGCACCTAAACGTTTACGCGAAAGTTTATAAAACATTACCTTGGCATCCCACACTTGAGGAAACAGACGATTAATCTCTCAATAATCACTTACCACTTATGTAAAATAAATGCGCTCTCTAAATATCTAACGAGTCACTTAAATGCATGGGGTATGCGGATCTGTTCTCGTTAGTATGCACCATAAAAATCGATGTGAGCTCAATAGTTGGCGCGTACATTTATCTTCGGCCTATTCATTTATTAAACGCTTCGGTAAATAACCAGATGAGTGAAGCTTATGTGTGCAGTAATTCCTTCCGCCTCAAAGACTTAATTTGCATTTAATCCCGAAACACTGAAATTTAAAGAGTATGTATATGCTTGTCGTACGTAATGATGAATAGTTAGCGTTGGTGTTTAGCGTCTACACCGCTTACTTTTTCGATATTAAAACATCAAGACGTAACGTAAAAGTCAGTTCGTGCTGTGGAATAATAATACCTAATTTCCTTAAAGAAAGTGCAGCGATATATTTTAATAGGAAGGCTCTTATCAACGATTCCATTATTGAAAACGTCTCGTTCGTCAGTAATTTATGCTTAATACGAGTCAAAGTAATTGCCTTTTTGTAGGGTCGAGGATGAATTTTGCACAATTTTATCAGGAATATTGGGACCTTAAAGCTTACAATAGAAGACACTGTGGACCGTGGAGTAAACGGGAAGACGGTGGGAAATCCCTGCGGGTCGTAAGGGAGCACAGCGGAAACGAAAGCATTAGTATTCATATTGGCCTCAGTTACCTATAATATCCAATATGTAAAATGCACGCGGAATTACGACTGTGAACTGAAATGAGTTGCAAATGTTTATATTCGCGTTCAGTCTGCATTATTGAAGTGAATGGTGGAGGTGGAGTTATCGGAAGTATAAAACTCGATGGGATCTGGTCTCGTCAGTTGTTTGAAATTGGTAACGATAGAAGATCAATAATAGTACATCCAGTAAAGTGACGTTTATAACACTTTAGGCTGGGATGGGGGGAACTTACCTAAAGCTTTGGCCATAACTCCTTTTTCAGAAAAACAGAAGGCGTATAAGAGAAGCAGCAGGCCGGGCCATGTCACTCCATGCCAGGCCATGGCACCGCTACCCTGTAACAAAAATAACACCAGTTAATATAGGAAATCACTCCACGCAAATGCATAAAAAGGGAACAAAGCAATGGATCAAGAGATAGGGATGGATAGTAAATCCCAAATGTAGTAGGTGCGGCGGAGAGATATGACACTGTCACGAGCAGGGTTACTAAATAATAGCTCTGTGCAGCCCCCACCAAATTCATTTTCAGACACCAATTCTATTGAATACAAAGCGACAATGCACTCGCGTCCATCGTTCTTAAACAGTGCCGATGACATTGACATCGACAGCTGATAAAAGTCGTTTTAATGTGTGGGTTTAATGACTAGTTTTCGAAGAGGTGTAATCCGCGATCCTTTATCAACTGTTAACTACTTTTGGTGGATGTAGTGCCAAATGCAGCAAAGTGACAAGGTCCAATCCCTTAGAACGAGTAAGCACACCGGGACATTATATAGTGCACTCACACTTTACGTGTGGAACGAGGAATGGAATTAGCTCTTCACTCCACCGTTGCCGCCGTCACCGTCAATGTGAGATCGCGTGCAGGTTATCGTGTACAACACTGTGTGTATGTGGCTATTTTACATGTACCGCATTGTCGGAAATCAGATGGTACAGTCATTAGAAAATTTTTGCTGTGCACGAAAAAATCATCTCAACTTCTACGTTATCAATTACCCGCACACATAAATTTGCGGAACAATAATCGCGTTCATTAACCATGTTTTTTGATATAAACTATTCAGGACTCATGGATTAAAGCTGAGTCCACAGGGGAAAGCACAAAAGGACTACAGAAGCCAAAGTGCTGAGGCGCTTTAGGGAATCTACCCAAGGTAAAAAAAAAAAAAAAATAGCATTATTATGCCAAGTTGTAATTGTATACTTCGCGCAACGATAGTTTGTTTTTATCACATTGACTTGCAATAAAAGTTATAAGGGTGGGACGTTAAATCACTTTAAGTTAGGTATCATACACAAAAGGACTACAGAAGCCAAAGTGCTGAGGCGCTTCAGGGAATCTACCCAAGGTATTTTTTTTTAAAGTAGCATTGTTATGTCAAGTTGTAATAGTATACTTCGCGCAACGATAGTTTGTTTTTATAACATTGACTTGCAATAAAAATTATAAGGGTGGGACTGTTAAATCACTTCAAGTTAGGTATACTTGACCCAAAGATCTAAGAATATTATGACTTTGACTTCTTAATGGTTATATTCGGGGTTTAATTTAGGGTCACCATAAAGCAAACGGATGGTCAAGATGGAAGAATCGCACGCCGTCGTCAATACCAGAAAGACAGCCGGGCAACCCCAGATAACTGAATAATATTAGCAGGACAGGTAATATACGAGGGCTGTTTGACGGAAGAGTGACTTTTCTTCAAAGGTTGGTAACACTTTCGTTATAATGATTATGTTGCTAGCTCCTGAGGTCTTTCGGAGGTCTAATGTCAAAATTTGGCACCAATCTGACAGATAGATTATGTTTTATACTTATTTGAAGGAAACTGTTTTCGTTGTTTTGTAAATATGTAAAAAAAAAAAAAAATCGAGTGTTGATTAAACATTATTTTCTACGTGAAAAAACAATTAAAGAAACCGAGGAAAAGTTACGTAAATATTATCCAGAATCTGCTCCATCCCGTGGAATGATTTGTAAGTGGTTTCTGCTTTTAAAAGTGGCCATATGAGCACGGTTGATGCAGATCGTCCGAAACCATCATTTACTGTGACTACTCCAGAAATGGTTAATAAACTCTATGGCCTTGTAATTGGCAATCGTCGAATAAAAGTTTGTGAGATAGCTAATGAAGTAAACATCTCAACCGAACGGGTATACAATATTTTGCATGAACATTTCAATAAGAAAAAGCTATCCGCGAGATGGTTGCCGCGTTTGCTTAATGGTGATCAAATGCGCGTTCGCATTAAGAATTCAGAAGAATGTTTGGCCGTTTTCAACGTAACTCAAAGGATTTTTTTCGTCGATATGTCGCAGTAGATGAAACTTGGATACATCATTATACTCCAGAAACAAGAATACAGTCTAAATACTGGATTTCTCCATGCGAATATGCTCCCAAAAAGGCAAACACACTTTTTTCGACCAATAAGGTCATGGCCACAGTTTTTTGGGATTCTAAAGGTGTAATCTTTATTAATTGTTTACAAAAAGGAAAAACCATAACTGGCCAGTATTATGCTGATTATGCAGATATGTATTGATGCCGAACTTGAAAAACAACGACCGCATTTGATGAAGAAAAAAAAGTGTTGTTCCATCACGATAATGCGCCCTCTCATTCGTCTGTAATTGCTACAACTAAATTGACTGAATTGCATTACGAATTACTGCTTTATCCGCCATATTCGCCAGATCTGGCTCCCAGTGATTTCTTCTTATTTCCAAATTTAAAAAAAAAGGCTGTGTGGAAAAAGATTTCAGGCAAATGAAGAGGAGATAACCGACACAAATGCATATTTTGAAGACTTTCCGAAAGATTACTTTTTGGAAGGTTTAAAAAAATTGTAAACTCGCCGGGCTAAGTGTGTACACTTGAAAGGGTGTTATGTTGACAAATAAAATATATTTTGAACAGAAAAATAACGTTTTCATTAAAAAGTCACTCTTCCGTCAAACAGCCCTCGTAAGCGCTGATTTTATGGCAACACCAAATAAAACCCCCATAAAATACTTAAAATTCAAAGTCGTAATATTCTTAGATTTTTGGGTCGACTATATCATAAAAGTCCAGGTATCCAGTCCAGGCTTTGGCTTGAATGTTGAAGCACCAAAGAGTTGCCAGTGAGTTGACTTTTATGATACCTAACTTGAAGTGGTTTAACAATCCCACTCTTATAATTTTTATTGCAAGTAAATGTTATAAAAACAAACTGCCGTTGCGCGAAGTATAACATACCGATTTCAACATGTTTGTAGGTTGTACCCATTCAATTTCGCAGTGGATAAATGCAGAACCGTATGTTATCGTAATAGGAGTTGATGTAAGGTAATGATTGGGTTAATTTTTCTGGTGGTTATTACAAGATGTGTCATTTGGGCTTACAAATATTAGAGGTGTAATCGAAGTACGGCACGCTCATGCATGTGTACACCCATTTGGCATACAATAGATGGATATTTCACCCTCGCAATCATTACTCAGGTTCTAATGGGCCCCTACTGTCGACCGGCATTGCTTAAGTGGGCACCGCAACACTGTCAAGGTATATAAGGACTCGTTCATAAAGTATACACGTTAAACCATGCAGCATCCAGTAGCCACGCCGAAAGCATGTTCTTGGGGCAAATATTTGACGCCGTTGACGTATGTATACATTACTGGCAAGTCTATTACTTCATTCGCGATGCACCCAAGATTCGGCCCTTAGCATGCCGGTCCCGTAGACTCGGCAACGTGACGCATCGGAATGAAGGAGCGCTGCATGCGAAGACGTACCGCAACATTTCGCGCGCGCGACCACTTTAAATGGCCGAACGTCACATAGTGAAATAGTGAGTTATTGATTGCCAAAATCGCGGACCGTGGCGCAGACTACACACGCTGTTGCCAATTTACACAATCAGATCGCATGCCCGGGCTATATTAATCACGGCACCTTGACGCCCCCCTGGCCTTCCCGCCTCACTAATATCCCCGTGCTTGATCGGCCACCCCTTCGACCGCGTGAAACAATTTTAAGCCCCCCCCCTCCCCCAACCAATTTCAGAGTCTGCACTCCCGCCGCCCGCGCCGCCCCCGCGCCGCCCCCATCCACCTCAAATGCTTTTTAAGTTCATTGATCAACCTAAAATTTGAAATAAGCAGGGGTCGCGTCATGGCGATGAAATATTGCCTACACTGCGGTATCGACGATGCGTGTGGAAATGAAACAGCCACCACCACAACCCGCACGCCGTTTGTATTCATGTATATTCGAATGTAAACCACCCGCTACACGATAACAGAATGTATAGCGCCGTGTGTCCTGCGTGGCGTTTCGCTATAGATTACGCAATTAGGAGCGGGCCGAGGAAAAATAATGGCACCCGAGTTATTAGTGCATCACAATCGCAATTATGTAAAATTAAAGACCGCGCTCGTATAAATAATTGCGCGTTAATCCTCGGCCGGAGTTTACTAAACGACCTCTCGCTGCACCAAGCACTGGATTTCTGACGTAGAAGAATCCCCGTAATACGTTCCACGCTGGAAGAAAACGCAAGGGAATGTGCTTCCTTAATTAAATTAAATAAGCTAATTAAAAGTGTAAGCCAACTTTTCATAAGACGCCACTAACATAAATATAAAGTGCACGACTGGCACTGGCGACGGTCGCCAAGACCCCCCACCCCCCAACCACCGTTAAAAAAACTAATAAATTGCCCGTGACGTACCTCACCAACAATCAATACCTCTGCATTAATATGGTTTACACGAACGAAAGAAACCTACAAATCGCCACTTTTACCGTTTAAACGAGCGACTTATGCACTCCCTGATTTTTTCCAGGGCTATGCAAAAAGGCCACAGTAAACACCTCAAGATAAATTCACCAATGGGACAATACGTATAAATCTCGTCCAAACCTATTTTCTTGAGCTGCGAGAAGAAAGAGCCGCGAGAGACAAAGGAGCGCGTGTATTGTCTTTCATTATATATCATCGGCCCTCGGCAGCCCACCGAGCGTTTCTTCAATACCGAAATACACCCCCTGTCCATTCATTACGGCCGCCGTTCATTGGAAATTTTCCAAGGTATCCGGAAAATCACAGCCAATTACTAATGAATTCGGCTAGCCGTTGCTCTCTAATGCACTATTCTTAGCGGCACTTGAATGGGCGACAAAATAAACCGACGGCAAATCGATCTGTCCGCAGATTACACCTCGATTCCATTCTCACCCTTCTGCATTATTCTAAACAAATTCCCAATTAAACCACCTCAATTCACACATTATTATAAACCCCAATTAATTTTCATTCTAATACTATTGAACTCATGAACTTTACCCAAATCAAAAACAGTTCTGATGTCTAACGACATTTTTGGATCCGAATTGAAAGTTAATTAACATTAATTTAATCCACAATACTACTCGCCTTTTCATTGTAACAAAATTAAAATCTATCTTATAATAAGCACGGTAAACCTTTTGAACCAGGAGCGCCCTATGAACCGATTCAACAAAAGTAAGGAAAATATCCTACCATTGGGAGGGCAATTACATTTAACTATCTTTAAGGATTTAAGTTAAATGAAGCTTGTAGCCTTCAAAGCTTCGAAATGTTGGAGTCATCAATCAACACAACGACAAAAATTTAGTAATTGGATTTTTTTATTTTTTTACAAAGACTGTCAAAAATCAAAGTCAAAAGTCAAATCAAAATTGTCTTACTCGATAAGTTTTTGGGAAAGGTACCACCTAGAATAAGCATGACCAACTCTTTGCCCTGATGGGTTAGATGTAATATAATGTGTTAGTATCATCAATCATGGAGTCATTAATCAGTACAGCAACAAAAATATAATGATTGGAAAATTTAGATTTTCGACAAAGACTGTCTAAAAATTCTTATGAAATTACGTATAATTGTCCTACTCGATAAGATTTTCGATAGTTTTGGTCATACCTATTCTTGGTACCACCTAGAATAGGCATGACCAATCATTTGCCCTGATGTGCTAGATGTAATATAATGTGTTAGTGCCATCAATCATGGAGTCATAAATCAGCACAACAACAAAAATATAATGATTGGAAAATTTTGATTTTGGACAAAGACTGTCTAAAAATCCTTATCAAATTACGCATAATTGTCCTACTCTATAAGTTTTTGGGAAAGGTACCACCTAGAATAGGCATGACCAACCCTTTGGCCTGATGGGCTAGATATAATATAATACGTTAGATCAAGCATGGACTCAGTAATCAGCAAGCAACAAAAATATAGCAATTCTAAAATTTAGATATTTTTACAAAAACTGCCTAAAAATTCTTATCAAATTACGATTAATTGTCCTACTCAATAAATTCTTGGGACAGGTACCACCTAGAATAAGCATGACCAACTCTTTGCCCTGATGGGTTAGATGTAATATAATGTGTTAGTATCATCAATCATGGAGTCATTAATCAGTACAGCAACAAAAATATAATGATTGGAAAATTTAGATTTTCGACAAAGACTGTCTAAAAATTCTTATGAAATTACGTATAATTGTCCTACTCGATAAGATTTTCGATAGTTTTGGTCATACCTATTCTTGGTACCACCTAGAATAGGCATGACCAATCATTTGCCCTGATGTGCTAGATGTAATATAATGTGTTAGTGCCATCAATCATGGAGTCATAAATCAGCACAACAACAAAAATATAATGATTGGAAAATTTTGATTTTGGACAAAGACTGTCTAAAAATCCTTATCAAATTACGCATAATTGTCCTACTCTATAAGTTTTTGGGAAAGGTACCACCTAGAATAGGCATGACCAACCCTTTGGCCTGATGGGCTAGATATAATATAATACGTTAGATCAAGCATGGACTCAGTAATCAGCAAGCAACAGAAATATAGCAATTCTAAAATTTTGATATTTTTACGAAAACTGCCTAAAAATTCTTATCAAATTACGATTAATTGTCCTACTCAATAAATTTTTGGGACAGGTACCACCTAGAATAAGCATGACCAACTCTTTGCCCTGATGGGTTAGATGTAATATAATGTGTAAGTGTCATCAATCATGTAGTCATTAATCATTACAACAACAAAAATATAATGATTGGAAAATTTTGATTTTCGACAAATACTGTCTAATTTTTTTAATGAAATTAAGTAAAATTGTCCTACTCGATAAGATTTTCGATAGTTTTGGTCATGCCTATTCTTGGTACCACCTAGAATAGGCATAACCAACTATTTGCCCTGATGTGTTAGATGTAATATAATGTGTTAGTGCCATCAATCATGGAGTCATTAATCAGTACCATAACAAAAATATAGTGATTGGAACATTTTGATTTTCGACAAACACTGTCTAAAATTCTTATCAAAATTGTCCTAGTCGATTAGTTTTTGGGAAAGGTACCGCCTAGAATAAGCATGACCAACCCTTTGCCCTGATGGGTGCATGCCCAACCCTTTACCCTGATGGGCTAGAAATGTTATGTGTTCGTACCATCAATCAACACACCAAAAATGTAATGATCGTAAAATTAAAAAAATTGCCGAAGACTGTCTAAAAGATCTTACTATTTCATTGAAATTACAAATATAGCACAGGCCTTTACGAATGTATACGTGGGGGATTACCCTTAATTACCCTAGATCAGTTTTCCTCACAGTTATGTTATTCGCGTCTCACTTCATCAAACTAGATTTGAAGTTCTTTTGTGTGTTTATAGTGAAGCATTCAAAAACAACTAACGACAGCTTTTCAATAATAAACCAAAAAGTTGATTTTGAAATTGTTCGAGAATATTTTACAAAATAATAAAAAAAATGGTTATTCGTCATTTTGGATACTTCCAATTGAAAATCACTCGCGTAGTCAATCGACAAAGTCGCGCTTCTAAAACCATAGTTCTTGAAAAACATAATCCAAAACGTAAGAGAAATTTGTTTCAGTGTGAATGCAATCCCAATTCACTCTACTTTTGTGGGAGGCGAAGACAATCGATTTCCGATAGTTGTTTTTGCAAAGCATCAAATTCCATTCATTTCTAGATGTCTTGTTCCGGTAGATGAGAAAAATATTATTAATACTACTTGGGTCTTGAATGGCAGACGATTGTATCAAAATACCAGAAATTGATTCTTTGCAGGTTAGAAAAACTCTTAAGGCTGATTCATAGATTTCGTACACATGTAACTCTACGCTGTGGCAATGCTATGGGCATTAAACGCTGTTGAAAATGTCTATAGCGATAGCATTGCCATAGCGTAGCGTACATGGCGTATTATACGATGTAAAATAAGATGGTAAACCTGGGCGATCTTGAAGCGGGAAAAATCCGTTTCTGCGTAGTTTACATTGGTAACATTGGTTACATTGGTAACATTGGTAACATTGTTTACATTGGTAACCAATGTCGGTTACTATACCGAGTGATCATCATAAATTTCACCTCTAGTTATCTAAGAGATGTATCATCAAATATCAGGAGGTGAAATTTATGATGATCACTCGGTATAGTAACCGACATTGGTTACCAATGTAACCAATGTTACCAATGTAACCAATGTAAACTATGCAGGAACGGATTTTTCTCGCTTCAAGATCGCCCAAGTTTACCATGGTATTTTAGAAATTCCGTGCAAACGAACATAAGCTGGCCTAACCTAACCTAACCTAATCAATGTAAACTATGCAGGAACGGATTTCTCTCGCTTCAAGATCGCCCAGGTTTACCCATGTATTTTAGGAATTCCGTGCAAACGAACATAAGCTGGAAAATTTTCCGTGAAAGTCGATGATATTTGATGATACATCTCTTAGACAACTAGAGCTGAAATTTATGATCACTCGGTATAGTATACAGCTATATAGCTATAAGCTATGTAGTATATAGATAGAGATATATAGATATAGCTATAGGCTATATACCTAGTATCTACTATAAAGTATAAAGCCATACGTTTGAATCATACCAATGCTATCTTTCCTTCTTCTAAAAATGCTATGCTTCTATGGAATGCTGAATGTTTACAATTTCTCTAAATTTAGTACGATCGAAATATTTATTTCTAAAAATTTGATGTACCGAGTTGTGCCGCATTAATTCTAAGTATAGGCGATGAATAAAAAATGTGGACCATGTAATTTTAGTTGCTGGAATCTTTTTATAAACCCTATTTTTGTCTGACCCATCGGGTCAATCAAATCATGCTCGCGGGTCACCTTATGAACCGCGGGTCACAGGTGCCGACCGCTGCTGCAGACGCTTCGATTTTGTTTACCGACGTCACGGTCTGCAAGCTAATCAGTAGTGTGCGTCGATGCCGAACTGATGACTGCAGCTTATATACAGCATGTTTCACTTGAGCTCAACACACTTCAATAACTTATTTATTATTTTTCACTGACGTATTACATTTCAGCATATCAGCATTTCAGAAAAAAATATTAAGATATAAAAATCACTTGAGCTGAACACACTTCAATAACTTATTTATTATTTTTCATTGACTTATTACATTTCAGCATTTCAGAAAAAAAAGAGAAAAAAATTAAGATATCAAAAAATGATAATACCCGCTAGAGTGATGCACTTTATAATATTTATTAAATATTTGTCAATCTCAAAACGATACGTGCAATAGTCACGAAACATATGTTTCGTGCATAGGTCCTTGCTTAGATAATACCCGCTAGAGTGATGCATTTGAGTTTGTTGCCGTGCCACTATAGCGGGTATTATCGGCAAGTCGCTATGCACTTAATATATTACTATTGAATGTTGCAGACAAGTTATTTTGTGGAGAAAATTTAACAATTTTAACATTGGTCTGATCGAAAATCTATTAGGTGTTATAATACATTTGTAGGCATTTGAATAGTTTTGGGTAGAATTGGCG
Source organism: Othius punctulatus (assembly GCA_951805005.1). Classification (NCBI taxonomy): domain Eukaryota; kingdom Metazoa; phylum Arthropoda; class Insecta; order Coleoptera; family Staphylinidae; genus Othius; species Othius punctulatus. The sequence continues at coordinate 34,560,337 of OX638147.1, read as the reverse complement.
CAAGTAATACCATAAAATGCGATGCAATTATCATATTATAATATTCTCGGAGATGGTTTGGGATGTTTGGAGTGATATTTTTAGACAAAACCTCCTGTGAGCATTCCACGTGAATAAATATAAAATTAAATTAAATTCGCAAATAAAAAGTTGATGTTTGCGGTTTAAATGTGGAATGGTGGTGGCATTTTGGGGACACGTATGCATGTATGCGGCAAAGCCAAGATAATTTTATTATGGTATTGGCGTCATAAACGTGAATCCCCGAAGTTACACTCCACTGTGTTTGTTGATACTGCGTTTAGTTGCGGCTGTAAATTGCTTTATTATGGTAGATCGGCGTGCACTGTAAATAACGAGGAGAGAAGCGTGGAGTGCGGATGGAAATGCACACAAAAGTGCACTCGCACCAATAACCAGGCGCATTTGTACCTCTAATAAACGTAATTATTTCGTCTTGTGTTTGCATAATTAGAAGCGCGCAGTAAACTTTGTTTGTTGAAAAATGAAAATGGCAATTAAAACGAGGCAAGGAGATACGAGTCTCAATGCAGTAATAGCGTTTGATGGCAACGCAGGGTTATTAGATTAAGTGAGTGAACGTCTGTACGCTTAATTTAAATGTTTAATTAATATTAATTCCGAGTCTGTATTAAGAGGGTCTGCTTAATATATTTGGGGTTTAAATATAATATGATGTCATTAGAATTTTAAAGCACCTACCAATAATAAAGTTCTACGGCACAAAATCCCTTGTTTTAGAAAAGTTTTGCGAAACAAAAACCGTCTAACTTTTTCATATAGGCTTTAACTTGAGGTAAACACATTACATTTCTTGTAAACATAATAAAGCGAAGTTAAGAAAACCGTAAAAAGGAAGGAATATAAACATGCAGTGAAATTTTGGGGTAATCTGACGTAATCTAACTACTTATCACCATGGCAGAAGATGAGGTACCGTGTCCGTTTTTCTCAAGTTTCCCCATATTTTATTCCCATTACAATGGATGTAGCACGAAAAGTTTTGCATAGTTAGGGATGTAACAATTCCGCATCCTCCGCGCTGAAGTTGAAACAATCCGCGAGGAAATTTCATTTTAAGACGAAAAACGCGTGCATCCGAGAGATACGCGGATTAAAATTACACATGTAAACGGATTTAAAAACGGAATAGTGCTGCCCCTGGGAGGTTTGCGGGATGACAGAAACAGTGTGGAAGTAACGCAAAGTGAATTCAATCCATCGCGCGAAAGAGAAGCAAAATTAGAGCCAAGTCAATTCAAGGGGCTAACTACTGCTACAGCCACTGAATGTAACAATCGTCTCATCTACAGTTCACAGCATCGTGGCTTATCAATGCGAAACAGAACAAGGGGAATGAGAGAATTATTCATACAATACTCTAGCAGCGTCGTGTCTAGGGCGGCGATTTATGTAAAAAACTACAAGGGAATAGATATCAGCCCCTATTTATCTTCAGAATTATGACTGCATATCGTGGCGTTAGTCATACACGTGCGGGGGAGCTCTATGATAAGTCACTTGATGTGTTTATTCTATGGTTGTCACCTATTTACGATTAGGGTATATATTGGGAGCAACATATGGCCCCTTCAACGCGATCATCGCCCGATTATGGTCAGCGTACACTCACCTCGCGATTAATTATTAATATCAAAATTGATTGGCCACAGTTATGACCTGCTCCGATGGCGATGCTCCGAAATGACTGAATTTTTAACACCGCGCCCAGCGCAATCAAGCGTCCTTTGTTATCATTGTATGAAAATGACACCCCATTTAAAAAAAAAAATCCATACTTATTTGCATGATATATTTCGCAAACAAATTTAATAGGAACATGTCCTATAACGAGACGATTTTAATGGGAGCATTTTTATAGGCCCCAGTAATCAGTAACTAATTCAACCAACGAATTATATTAAAAATATGCTCAATGCTCCATTGTGTGGGAGAAACTATTTTTGTCGCGTCATCTTGCGATGAATAATAGTTCCACAACATTTATCACCGACTGTACTAACAATATTAATGAATCCGATGATAGATCATGATATCGCGCAATAACATTTTGTGTGAAACCATTAAGGACGGTCTCCAGATATTGCATATTGATATTGGATTTGGGAAACGTGCATTTTATGGACACTTTCTGTCACTGGGGGAAATAGGGGCAACATATGCACCGTATTTAGGGTGACTAAGTGCTGTCTACCGAAACGCTCCCATATTTTATGACATGCGGAAGCAATCTTATCTGCATAAAGGTAATAAAATGCTTAAATATCCCCGAAGTGTCGAATTGAAGCGTGCTTACATGTGTTGATCGTTTGACTCCGATAATTACAACGCCGGGACACTTAAAATTAGACAATTACTTGCACCTCGATGGAGAGCAGCATTCTTAATTAACGACCAAAACTACGTTCCTCCACCATAACTTAATTTGTATCACGTGCTTTTGCAACGTAATAAAGTAGGTTGCTATTTTACGTACACACTTTAATAACGTGTAAGCACAGATGGTGCTAAATTATTTGTGTAGCTGCTACTAAAATATAATAAATACACAAAACTACATTTTGTGCGCTAAATATGCAATGCGTATACAATTGATTGTGTATACTTCGATTGTTTTTATGACATTAACTTGCAATAAAAATTATAAGGGTGACATTGTTAAACCACTTCAGGTTAGGTAACAAACTATCGTTGCGCGATAGTTGGAAGTCGCGCGTACAAGTATAACATGTAATTGATTATAAAATCGATTATGGCTGTATTTAATAAACACCACTAAAAATTAAATATTTAACACCGTTTCGTACAACGTACAAATGTTCCGTACATTCACTCGTGGAAATATAATTACGCTAATGAGTAATAATGGGGCATTAAAGTAAGGAGAAAAAAAAACACCTCGTCTATAACAGACATGGTGTAAATTAGGCAGCTGCGTGCAGTAAGTATAGCCCGGCATGCATCCAGAGATACACTCAATTACATGACCATTTAACGTTACAAAAATATAACACTTTCGAATTAATTTCGCTGGACGTTGAAAAAAATCGCGCGGTTATCTGTAAGAGGCGGCGATAAATCCGGTTTAACCGATCGGTTCATGCAGCATTGATGTATGTATGCGGGAGATAACTGAAAACGTTTGTTGCCCTCGCGCAAATATTGTAAATCCTCACTGTAGGCAGGATCAAAACGTACGGAACTAATTATTACACACAATCAGGTGATTCACGGCAGCTTTGAATATAAATATTCCTTTATGCGGGGCATATTGGATTTATGGTTATTTTTGTAGCTCCGGTCTTGTCACTTCAACACGTGTCAGAGGGGTGACGGAGCCTCCTTTTTCTTTTACGGTGGGGTGGCATCGTGAATATTCCCCATTATACACTCGACACCCATGGTGTGTAATTTATATTTTGATTAACATAAAAATGCCTATAATAATCAATATGTAGATGCCATTTTTAAAGCCCGCTCCTTGAGCTATAACGCCGAGAATGGGCCTTTTATTATTCATGGGTGGATTATCTGGCGTACAGATGGTAGATATAACGCAGTAATCCATTACTACTTAAAATTAAAATTAATACGGCCACCGCTCACCCTATCAATACAGCTCTTTCAAGAAAACCAAAGGTGCGTTAACTTTTTTGGCGATCCATAATTACGTCCGCCGCCTTTCGAATTTATAATTAGAAAAATTAAGGCCTTAAACGTCGCATTGTTTCCGTGACCTTACATTCATTATACATTTGCATAATTAAGCAGAACCAGAAATATCAATTTTGATACGTATGCTTGATAAGTGGCGTATTCATCCGCCAAAATGCAATCTTTAATGTGATCTTATTATTCGCCATGCTTTTAGTATGATTAACGCTCCGAGCTTAACGCCTTTTGTATTATTTGGTCAAATTTAGAACCACTAATTAACACCGGTGCAGGCCAAACAATGAACGGCTGGCAACAAAATGAAACAATGTAGTTACCACTGCACAAGCATCTGCAAGGGTGTAAGGCAATTTTTTACAAAATTCAAAACATCCATTCAAATCAAAAACAAAAACGCGCGCCACACAAAAGACGTACACTGCTTACAGAAAATATATTCAAAGGTAATTGCAGTTTATAAGAAAATAACTCGGCTTCTATGAAAAAAAAAAAATACCGGGGCGTCGCCTTGCTGCGTCCTGTTCCGATTACACCTCTGACCAGTAGTGGAGCATTAGGGCCGATCTTACAGTCACCTATACTCTGATCTGACAAATGTAAAAGTGACTCATATCGTGAGCGGGAGGTGAGCGGGTGGGGACACAAATACCATAGGCGTGCGCTCGGTGAGTAATTATTTCGTTTGATGGTATTATATCTACTGGGTGTAAATTGTAAAGAAATGTCATGTAATTACGGAAATTAAATAGTTACCAATTAACAGTATTTCACTTTGCGAAATTTTGTCTACAAAATTACATCCATCCATCCATCCATCCATCCATCCATCCATCCATCCATCCATCCATCCATCCATCCATCCATCCATCCATCCATCCATCCATCCATCCATCCATCCATCCATCCATCCATCCATCCATCCATCCATCCATCCATCCATCCATACATACATACATACATACATACATACATACATACATACATATATACATACATACATACATACATCATCCGGTCCTCTTGTACCCTGAGGGTGTCGAGGATTCAAAATGGTGTTCAAAATTACAGATTCGCTTAAATTTGGTAATCACGAATTGTAATTCCTGTTCTATACTGCGCCTATGGATCCCGTCTAAGAAATGTGGGATGCCCACTTTATCGTACACGACGAAGAATATAACGCATCGGGTATTCTCGGGAGGTATAGCAAGTTAACAATCGGTTCGATTCGGGGGTGCACAGTCCCCGCATGCACTCAATAATAGTAAGGATGCCCGTATCTAAACGGCAAATCATTTTATTTCACTTTGCGAAATTTTTTCTTCAAAAGGACAGATCCGCATAAATTTGGTAATCACGAATTGTAATTCCTGTTCTATACTGCGCCTATGGATCCCGTCTAAGAAATGTGGGATGCCCGCTTTATCGTACACGACGAAGAATACAACGCATCGGGTATTCTCGGGGGGTATAGCAAGTTAACAATCGGTTCGATTCGGGGGTGCACAGTCCCCGCATGCACTCAATAATAGTAAGGATGCCCGTATCTAAACGGCAAATCATTTTATTTCACTTTGCGAAATTTTTTCTTCAAAAGTACAATTCGCATAAATTTGGTAATCACGAATTGTAATTCCTGTTCTATACTGCGCCTATGGATCCCGTCTAAGAAATGTGGGATGCCCGCTTTATCGTACACGACGAAGAATATAACGCATCGGGTATTCTCGGGGGGTATAGCAAGTTAACAATCGGTTCGACTCGGGGGATGCACAGTCCCCGCATGCCCTGAATAATAGTAAGTATGCCCGTATCTGAAGCGGCAAATCATTTTTGCATTTTAAATTTTACCGGATTTATCTAGCTACCTGCCTCATAAAGACTGTGTACCGAAACTACCGATGAATCACTTCTACAATATTTAGACTCCGGCATAATAAACACCTATTATCTTACTACCGATGAATTACTTCTACAATTGTCAGACTCGGGCATAATAAACACCGATTATCTTAATCGCCTGTTAACGATTTTTAATCCTTATAGAAACTCAATTAAACTTATTAGCTTTCCGCATTTACTAATGGGATAAGATAATTGACTGAAGTTTCAAATGAAACGCCTGTAATATTCAGCTAGACCCAGATAATATTTAATTTCCACACTTTTCAATAGTTTTCCTGAATCTGGCTTTCCGTAGTTACATCTCACCTATTAAATCCCGATTTACTAGTCTCAATTCTAATAGCTTACCATGACAAATTTACGATTATTGTAAGTTTGATAATAACCCTTCAAGGTATCGACACTATAGTCACTACTAAATAAACCTAAGTGATACTAACAAAGCAACCTGTGTGTGTGTTTTTGACCTATTTCACAATGTATCACAAAGTAGAGCTGTCAAGCGTTACTCATCTAAGACAAATTTAGTTCGTTAGTAAAAAAAAAAAACAACGATTACTTTGTTTGCTTTTATATTGGTCTGCTGATCTCCCTATTTAATTAATTAGTAAAATTTAAAAAATCGCCGATTATTTTTTTTCTGTTTGACTTTTATATTAGCTTATTGTCGAAGTTCAGCCAACACAATTAGAGCAAATCGGTAAAATTCATCCCACCGAAATCGTTAATCTGCCAACCATTCACCAACCATCTATTCGTTAAGGCCTAATTGCGCCTACTGATACCGCACCTTGTGCGCGCAAGCAAAGTTCAGGAATTTTTGTGATTAACGTGCATTATTTGCCGACCAATCGTACGTCTCAAGATGGTGGCTCATTAACACTGGTGTTTCAGCCAACTTCATCGCCGGTAAATATATCCAGTTGTTCTCAAGCTGATACTAACAAGAATCGATTTACTGTGAACGGTTATTAAGTGGACGCGGCATTTAAAAGCTCGGGCATCACGTATATTATATTAAGTTAGCGTTTCTAAGTATGCTGTTAACTACTTGCAGAATGAGGTATTCGTGCAATTAATTTTATTGCTTTTTTAGTAGCAATCGCAAGCATTTACGATGCGGCCAAAGTTATGAATCTATTATCATGTGATTCATGTGGATGTGATTGTTGGCTTTGCGCAGTATTTGCATTAGTTAAGCTTGTTTGACTATTTCAAAAGCACAGATTAACATTTAAAGCTCTGAACCGCACAGAGCTTTAAATGTACAATCAAATCTGCAATTACGATCAAAACGTGAACGATCCAAACACACACAAAATTAATATTAGAAATCTTAAGATTCAAAGATTTTAGATCTAAATGTGAACGATCCAAACACACACAAAAGTAATATTAGAAATCTTAAGATTGAAATATGTTAGATCTAAACGTGAACGATCCAAACATACGCAAAATTAAAATTAGAAATCTTAAGATTCAAAGATATTAGAAAAGTTATTACGAATTGAGTGCTTAGATAAAATCTTAGCTTAGATAACATATCGTCTACTTAATGCAAGAACTTGGTAACTCCATTTTTCAAGTTTCTGAGAAATCGGCAAGAACAGTTTTACCGATTCTCTAGCAGGTATATTTTACAAGCTTATTTAATAACCCCGTTTTATGTTGTCCCACCCTTTTTGTTGTAGTTATTAGCAAGGAGGAGTCAATTAACTATATATCTCCAAAATTCAAAAAAATGATAATTTGGATTCATGGCAAGATGCAATTGGATCAATTTGGATCACTTGGATCAACTTGGATCAACTTGGATCAATCAAGTCTACTTAAGTAGCATCACATAACATTATTTATTGATTCGTGACTATAGTTAAGACTACTTAAGTAGTATACTAAAGTAGCCTTCTTAAGTAGTATCACATAAAATGATTTATTGATTCGTGCCTATAGTTAAGACTACTCAAGTAGTCTACTTAAGTAGTCAAACTATAATCACGAATCGATAGTCAACTTAAGTAGTCGAAACTACAATCACAAATCAATAAATAATTTAATGTAATACAAACGTAAATTAATTTACGCTAAATTTTACAGAAAATTATGAAATTTGCATCCTAAATTGTATAATTTTTTTGTTACTTCTCTAATTTTCACTATAAATCGTAAAACTTTTGGCAATTTATTTAAAAAGTGCTAAATTTTACAGAAAATTATGAAATTTGCATCATAAATTGTATAATTTTTTGGTTACTTCTCCAATTTTCACTATAAATCGTAAAAATGTTGGCACCTTTAGGGCAACTTTTGGCCTGGCAATTTTAGGTAACATTAGGTCTGTTAGACCTTTAGGCCACTTTAGGCAAAATTTTCACTGAAAATTGCAAATACAAGTTCGTTGGAAATTGCACTCTCATGAAAATTGTCCAATTTTGGTTCTGCATGGCACTGTTTTTTGTCAAAAAATTAAGAAATTTAAACTTAATATTCAAGTATTCATTAGCATATTCATTGAAAATACAAGTTCGTTGAAAATTGCCCTCTCAGTGAAAATTGTACAATATTGGTTCTACATGGCACTGATTTGTGTAAAAAAATTTAAAAAAAATTCGACTTGTCATACAAGTTTTCATCAACAAAATCATTGAAAATGCAACTTTAGGCAAAATTTTCACTGAACATTGCAATTACAAGTTAGTTGAAAACTACACTTTCAAAATGCAACTTTTCACTGAAAATTTTCACTGAACGTTGCAAATGTATATTTACAAGTTCGTTGAATATTACACGTTTAGTGAATATTGACCAATTTTGGTTCTGCATGGCACTGTTTTGTGTCAAAAAATTAAGAAATTTCAACTCGTCATGCAAGTTTTCATTAGAAAATTCACTGAAAATGCAACTTTAGGCAACATTTTTACTGAACACTGCAAATACAAGTTCGTTGAAAATTGCACTCTCAGTGAAAATTGTCCAATTTTAGTTCTGCATGGCACTGTTTTGTGTAAAAAATTTCAACTTGTCATGTAAGTTTTCATTAGTAAATTCATTGAAAATGCAACTTTAGGCAACATTTTCACTGGACAATGTAAATACAAGTTCGTTGAAAATTGCACTCTCAGTGAAAATTATCCTATTTTGGTTCTGCACCGTTTTGTGTCAAAAAAATAGAAAATTTAAACTTTTCATTCAAGTTTTCATTAGCAAATTCATTGAAAATGCAACTTTAGGCAAACTTTTCACTGAACATTGCAAATACAAGTTTATAGTTCTGCATGGCACTGTTTTGTGTAAAAAATAAGAAATTTCAACTGCCATTCAAGTTTTCATTACCAAGTTCATTAAATATTTACACACTTTCGGTGAAAATTGTGCAACTGTTTTGTTTCGAGAAGTATTGAAATTTAAACTTAGCACTCAAGTTTTCATTGGCAATTGCAAAATTCACACTGGAAAATCTAACATTGTAAATGATCATTGTAAATAACAAAATTTCCCAGAAAATTGTGAAAATTTAATTATACATTTCAAAATTTTACAGAAATAATGAAATTTGCATTGTAAATTGCATAAACATTAGTGTGAATTTATTAATTTTCAATATAAAAATATTTTAGGCACCTCCAAACACAGAGAATTACAAACTTATAAAAGTATTTTGAAAATTACACACTTTCAGTGAAAATTGCAATATTAGGGCTGTTAGACCTTAAGGCAACTTAGGGCAAAATTTTCACTAAAAATTGCAAATACAAGTTTGTTGAAAATTACACTCTCAGTGAAAATTGTCCAATTTTGGTTCTGCATGGCACTGTTTTGTATCAAAAAATTAAGAAATTCCAACTTGCAAGTTTTCATTAGCAAATTTATTGACAAAGCAACTTCAGGCAAAATTTTCACTGAAAATTGCAAATATTTACAAGTTCGTTGAAAATCACACTGTCAGTAAAAATTGACCAATTTTTGTTCTGCATGGCACAGTTTTGTGTCAAAAAATAAATTAATTAAGCTTGTCATTCAAGTTTTCATTAGCAAATTCATTGGAAACTTAAACTTGTCCTACAAGATTTCATTAGCAACTGCAAAATTCACACTGAAAACTACAAAATTATAAATGGTCTGTCTGAATTACAAACTTTTAGCCATAATTGTGAAAAGTTAATTACACATTTTACAGAAAATGATGAAATTTGGATTGTAAATTGTGTAACTTATTGAAAATTTATCAATTTGCAAAATTTACAGTGAAAATTATAAAGCCATACATGTGCCTTGGAAATAACACATTTTTAGTAAAAATTGCGAAGTTTTAAATTTACATGACACATTTTGACTAAAAATATCAGATTCATGATATGACATGACACAATTTTTTGTTAGAAAATTATTATAATTCAATATTTCATTAGCAACTGGAAAATTCACACAACAATTACAAACTTATATATAACCATTGTAAATTACGAACTTTCAAGACTAGATTCGATTAGATTGTGAATATATTTTTATATTTTACAAGGATATGAAATAGCATGAAGCATCAATCTTCAGCTATGTATGCGACGACCAAAAGGTAAACATAAAAAGGTTCGTAAACCAAATATGTTCGAAGGTTTAGGAAGAAAAATTGACTTGAAAGTTTTCATTTTCTGTTCTGAAAATTGAAATTGAATTGAAATGACGCGCTTTTGGGAGAAAAAATTACGTCCCGAACTGGCTGTCTAGTATTGTTTCTTGTTTATAGTATATACTCTTATAGTATATGTTCTATCGTATACTCTTATACTCTATCTTATACTATGTATATACTCTTATAGTATTTTTCCAATAATTCTAATAAATATTTGATCCCTGCATTTAAACCTTTGGTACAAGCAAAACCTTCAACCAAGCAAAACCTTCAACCAAGCAAAAGAAATCAACAAGAAAAAAAACCTTGGTTTTGGAGTTCGTGGTTTACGGAGAAACTAGATTTTAAATTTAATATTTTGTGTAGTCAAAAAATCATGGTGATGATATTTTGACTTTTAGTAGATAATTGTGCTTTCAGCAAGAAACAAAAATATTGCCTCTGGATTTACAAAGAAGTTGATTATTTTATTGGGTTTATTAGCTGTTTTTTTTTAATTATTATTTGAACCCATTCATATTTACAATCTGTATAAAACAACAATAGATAAATTATGTGTTTTTACTTCATGTCATGTAGAAAGTTATCCATTGATAACTCTCATTCTTAGTGTTGATTAAATTTGTTATGGATGCATGGATATTTAAATGATATTCTATAACTTTTTACATATATATTGTTTAAATTTTTAATGATGTAATTATTATGGTTATGTAATTATGTAATTAATGTAATTATAAAAAAAAATCAGAACCTTTTTGTTACTTATTTGGTTCGAAATGTAGTTGATGAACGACGATGAGTTAAAATTACCTTAAATTTCATATTTCAATAGCGGGTTACACACGTATGGGTATGTATGAAGTTTTAAGCCGCCAGAGAGGTAAGTATGTGGCTCTGGTCTGTCATAGATCTAAACTGCGGATGTCCACTAACTATTCCACTAGCTGCGGACAAACTTCGCATACTTGCTATGCGAAAGACAAAACTATAAGGTACTGGATGAAATTCGCGAACTTGCCCGGTATTTACCTGGCATCTACAGAAAACTTCTAAAAACTAAAGGCCAGTCGTGGCTGGAGTTTGAAATCCGGTCGCATCCGAATGCAGTGTTAACAATGGCGAGGACTTTACTTTGAGTAGCCGTGCAAAGCGATCAGTTTACGAAACACCTATTTTCGTTTTATAACAAGTGAAACATTATGAGCCAAGTGATTTACGTACAAATGCCACAAAATTAAACGTTTATGTCTTTCATAGCCTCTAAAGCTGGCGTTAGTTTCGATCTAAAACTACGCCGTTATTGCCGATGAAAACATTTCAAGTGGTTTTAAAAACGCCATTATAGTCGGCCCGATGAAAGCTGACAATAACGAACAGACGCATGTTTGCATGCACATGTAATAGAATGAAATGATATAAGAAACGTATGTCGAATTCAGCATGCATGTCAGTATGGAGCGATGAGCCACTGTCAGCGTTAACTATAGTTGCTTCCATAAAAAAATACATGACATATATTTTTGCCAATTTTGTAGTTTCTAAATCATGTAAATAACCACATTATAAAAAAATGAGTGTGTGTGTTTGTGTGGAAATAACGGGAATGTTCTGCCCATTAAAAATACCCTTTATAATGCCCTGAGATAAAACAATTTCAGGGCTTGAGATAATTGAATTCACGAGTGCATGCCCATATTATTTTTGGTTGGTTTGAAGTGCATCGCCAATTAGGGGATCGCCGGTGCGAGCAAATTTTAAATCGATTCCCGGTGTTTAGTGTGTATGCACGGCCAGTCAATTGCAGACGTTGAGAACGAAATGGATTTAAGTTCAGACTAAAAATTTAGCTTGACACGGTTGATGCTACTTTAAAGAGTAAAATTACTATTCTACTTATTCTATTATTTTAGAAATGGTTGTTTCTGGCTGTTGCAGACAATATTCTATAATATGTTGGACTGTTCCACAAATTGGACATGCATCTTTGTTTCGGCGCTATTCCACAGCGTCGAACCCCAAATCTGTTTTAAGGTGTATTCTCGGTATTTGGCTTTTATTGCGAAGACACATTTGTATTAAGATTGAAAAGACGAGTTATTGGAGTGGCTATTAGCTGCCCATTATATTCACCGAGAAGTGCTTGAGTAAATTACGGTGCGAATAAAGATCAATAGGCACCTTAAGCTGTTTATTGAGCAAGGATTGTCACTTTGGTAAATATAATTAGCGACCGGGAAATCCAAAACATATTTATTGCACCGCATTAGGAATCCTCAGAAATTCCAGATAGAGGAATTACCCAAGGATTGTAAGAACCAAGTGTGGCAACATGGTTTACCAAAACAAAATGCCGCACCAATCAGGGACCATCTTCAAGCCACCCCTCGCGGTGCATAATTCAAATTGCGCCCCACCCCAGTAACTCAAAAATGAGTTGTAAGAGAGCAGAGTAGACGGGACTTCAATTCGTTACCTTCACCGGTATACATCGTTGTGTATTTATTATTGTTACATATTAATTATAGTCCACGTTATTTCCAAACCTACGAATTTTAATTACCTTTTCATTCACATTGGCGATACAACTCGCCTGGTCCTGCGATTGCGTAACAATCTTTTTGAAGACTATTGCACTTATAAGACAATTTCGAAGATCGTGAGTCATGCATCTTTTTAAGATAATGAGTCATGCATATTTTTAAGATCATGAGTCATGCATCTTTTTAAGATCATGAGTTATGCATCTTTTTGAAAATCATCCATAAAATAATTTCCCGAAAATTGGCGGAGGAAATAAGTTCCATCAAGTTTTTTTATAGAGAACACAAGAAGCAATAAATTTTCTTTATCAAGGATATTTAGACATGAACAACGATGTGAGCAGTTTTCTTACTGACATTTAAACGCTCCTAATATAAAGTTAAGTTACAGAAAATGTTATTTAGTACGAAAAAATCGACTTTAAGGACGCTAATCGCTACATTATGCTGAAACTAATGAAGTCGTGGTGTGACACAAGCATGCGTTCCTTCCCCCTCTTGTTAAACCTCTATGGTGAAGTTGCTTTCGAGGAGGCTCTGCTCGAGGAGTCAACAGGTGTTCGTAAATGGTGAGGTTATCAATAATATCAGATAAACGGGCGATACAGTGTAATTTGCAAGCAATCAAACAGAGCTAATGGAAACGCAATGAGTGAGGCTTGAAACTGAAACTAAAGAAGCCTAAGTGCATATTAGTTACCAAGTACTCAAACCCCCTTTGAATGTAATTGTTGCCAATAGGGTAGAAATTGCAATGCAAAGCGGTCATGATAATGAGAGGGTTTCTATGTGCCATATACCTCAATATGGATCTACGAAATAGTATATGTAGTATATAGTAGTACATAGTATTTGTACCATATACCTTAATGTTTGGAGTCGAAGCCTGGATATTTGGAAATAATGGAAGCATTTGAGATGTTATGTTAAAGATATGTGGTGCCTGGTATAGTAGTCCCTTTTAAAAGTGACAATGACTCACAGCTTAATATTACCGTAACTCGACATACGTTTCTGATTCCATTTCACTCTATAACATTTACCTTAAGCATGTATGAGAACGCGATGACAATGATTCACAGCTTAATATTACCGTAATTCGACATACGTTTCTGATTCCGTTTCACTCTATAACATTTACCTTAAGCAAGTATGAGAACGCGATTCTTTGTTCGAAAAAATAGGAGCATTGTAAGATCTCCTCGGGACAACTTTATAACAGAATTACCAACAGAAAAATGTTCGAATTAATAGGCAACGAATGCGAACCTGAGGCGACATTATTTTTTTCATACAAGAATGCATCGATTAAAACAGGAAATGTGGCGAAATAAAATTTTATTGTATGCAAATAGGACGTGCTCAAATTTCATGTCATTACATTTCAATTCCAAACAATACATGAAAGATTTTAATAATAGTTGAAGACGATGAATGACAAATTATAGTAAGCAATAATTGCATGTATTGTTACCAACGTTTATAAGTAAAAACAATTTTGCTGTATGCAAATGAAACGTGCTGTAATTTCATGTCATTACATTTCAATTCCAAAGAATACATTGAAGATTTGAATAAGCGTTGAAGACGATGAATGACAAATGACAGTAAACAACAATTGTATGAAATGTTACCAACGTTTATAGGTAAAAATGTAGTACCAACACTATTTTATATACTTTCTGCGCATGCTTCCATGTTATTTTCATATAGACAAATCAAATCATGTATAAGTCATCCCCACGAAAGCTGACAATGAGTAGTGGCTTTTCGAGCAAGAAGTCGCGTTTTCTATGGTTGTTCGTTTGCGAAAATGTAATAGAATGAAATGACTTGAGAAACGTATGTCGATATGCAATATAGAGCGATGAGTCACTGTCAGCTTTGAATGGGACGTCTATAAAACATTTCGCAAATAAATATTTTTCTGTTCTTTTGTTCACGAAAAGTCGTCCAAACGTCCAACTTTGCACACAATTAAGAAAATGAAGCTTAAGAAAATGAATAAAAATAATGATAAGAATGAATGAAAATGAAAAAAAATGAGTACTTGAGTAAAATGATGAGAGGGCCGAAATATGCATGTCTACTTATGTGTCCAAGAGAAGCAGAAATGTTAGCAAACTTATGTGTTTCTTGTTGAAGGCTTTACAAATGGTTCGGCTGTAGCAGAATTGAGCTTTTCCGAGATAATTATATGATGGGATTGAACCTCCGATAGGAGAAGAATTACCGAAAGACAAAAATGCCAAAATTGCATATTTTTGGGTTTATTTCATGAAGATTTGCCTTTGAAATGCTAACTTTTTTGCCATTGCCTTTTTCTAGTTGAAGGCTTTACAAATGGTTTTGCTGTAGCAGAATTGAGCTTTTCCGAGATAACAATTATATGATGGGATTGAACCTCCGATAGGAGAAGAATTACCGAAAGACGAAAATGCCAAAATTACATATTTTTCGGTTTATTTCATAAAGATTTGCCTTTGAAATGCTAACTTTTTTGGCTTGCAACGTCGTCTAAAGCCAACTTTGCACACAATTAAGAACATGTAGCTCGAGTTCTTGGCTAATGTTATGAGAGGTCCGAAATACGCACAATGTCTACTTATGTGTTCAAGAGAGACAGAATTATTGGCAAACGTATATTTTTCTGGTTGAAGCCTTTGCAAATGGTTTGGCTGTAGCAGCATCGAGCAATTCCGAGATTAAAATACCCATTAAATTATTTTTATCTTGGAATTGCTCAATGATTGAGTCTCCGATAGGAAAATAACTGCCAGAAGAGAGTTCTGGTCTTCTGGTCTGAGTTCTTAGTCCAGAAGACTAAGACCAGAATGCAAAAAAATACATATTTTTGGGTTTATTTCATAACATTTTTCTGTAAATTATTAAAATGCAAACTTTTTTTGCCTTGCAACGTTGTCTAAAGCCAACTTTGCACACAATTAAGAAAATGAAGCTCGTTTTTGGATAATGTTATGAGAGGTCCGAAATATGCACAATGTCTACTAATGTGTTCAAGAGAAACAGAAATATTGGCAAACTTATATTTTTCTGGTTGAAGCCTTTGCAAATGGTTTGGCTGTAGCAGCATTGAGCAATTCCAAGATGAAAATACCCATCAAGCTATTTTTTTCTCGGAATTGCTCAATGATTCGAGTCTCCGATAGGAGGAGAACTACCTAAAGACCAGAATGCCAAAAAACAACATATTTTTGGGTTTATTTTATTAAGATTTTTCTATAAATTATTGAAATGCAAACTTTTTTTGCCTTGTAACGTCATCAAAAGCGAACTTTGCATACAATTAAGAACACGAAGCTTGAGTACTTAGTGATGTGATGTGATGTGAGGCTTGACTACTTGATGTGATAAGAGGTCCGAAATATGCACAATGTCTAAAAGATGTTCAATGTCAATGTTCAAAAGGAGCAGAAATCCTTATTAGGATTAGGATCGTTATTAGGATTATGTTTAGGAATCTAATGTTTTCAGACGTTGATTTTTCTGGTTAAAAACTCTTCGAAAATGGTATTGCTGTAGCAGCATTAAGCATTCCCAGATAAAATGGCACGATGGTATTCAGACTCCGATAGGAGATCTACCGAAAGGCGAGAATGCCCAAAAAAACATATTTTTGGGTTTCCTTCATTACGATTTTTCTACAAATTATTGAAATGCAAACTTTTTATGCCTTGCGATTTTTATGCCTTTACGTGGCCCAAGTACTCAAGTTGTGATGGTTATTGATTGGTATCGGTTTTGATAATGAAAAAACATATTTTTGGGTTTCCTTCATTAAGATTTGTCTACAAATTATTGAAATGCAAACTTTTTTTGTCTTGCGATTCAAGTCCATTAGATTTATTCCTTAAACTACTTCTTTAAGTACCTTCTCCACTGCGAAGTTTGGCAATCATCAATGCTGTTCTTATTTTTGAAACAGCTGCTCTGAACATTTTGGTAGATGTGCATTGGAACCACTCTCTCAGATTTCGTAGCCAAGATGTACGTTGAGGTCCAATACTTCTCCTTCCTTGGATCTTTCTCTGCATGATCAACTGCAGCAGTTGACCAGTATGTATCAGTACGCAGCAGATATTTCTGTCCTCTCATTACGTGGCCCAAGTACTCAAGTTTTGATGGTTATTGATTGGTATCGATTGGTTTTGATGGTTATGTGGCCCAAGTCTTTTGATGGTTATTAAGTCTTTACGTCTTGTAATATGAATATTGTTGAGTTGAAGTGTAGGGATTGAAGAAGTTGTGTTTGTATGCAAAAGCTATTGTTTTTTGGGTTTGTTATATTGAGATTTTGCTACAAATAATTGAAATTAAACGAAAGCCTGTTGCCTTATGATTTAAGTTCATTGGGTTCAAGTTCATTGGATTCAAGTCCGAGGAATGAGCCCCTCAAACTGGAGGGGTTTTGATGATTACGTAGCCCAAGTCTTTTGATGGTTATTAAGACTTGGGCCACGTAACCATCAAAACAACTCGAGTTAAGTCTTTAAACTTACGTCTTGTAATATGAATATTGTTGAGTTGAAGTGTAGGGATTGAAGAAGTTGTGTTTGTATGCAAAAGCTATTGTTTTTTGGGTTTGTTATATTCAGATTTTTTTACAAATAATTGAAATTAAACAAGGCCCTTATGATTCAAGTTCATTGGGTTCAAGTTCATTGGATTCAAGTTTGAGGAATGAGCCCCTCAAACTTGCTTCTTCTGAAAGGATGGATTATGTATTCATAATAATGAATGTTGTTAGGTTAAAGTTTGGTATTGAAGATGTTGAAGAGTTGTGAAAGTTGTTTGTTTAATGATACGTCGTGGGCGAGAGATTGGGGATTATCAAATTTGTAATTGAGGAAGTTGCGAAACAATGTGCGAGGAGAATGTGTGATGTGAGGTATAGGTGCGAATATGAAAAGGCATCGTTTCCAATAGATCGATATGGAAACGCACTGGCGATTGTAATAATGCCTTTACATGACTAATCCCTATTGTAGTAAGTTAAACCGGGATCTGAAACGGCCTTTGTACGCTCGGGGGAAGCAGTCGTAATGGAGCCGACCGCATATTCTGCAATTTGAATTATAATTGTGTGCAAATGCAAACTTGGTCTGTTTGCGCGTTGCCGTGAACATGTAGAAAACAAAGCAGTTAGGGTGGCGCAGGTAAGGATGTTTTTCGATGACCGCTGGGCGAAAAAGTCGATGTTTTATTGAGCACCCAAACAAGCGGACGGTGCATGTATATGTATAGGTTACTGTATTAATATCTGCATAATTTAAACAGGATTTTAACGTTCGCCAAACACGAATCGTTGCGCCTCAATCTGCCTGTATTGAAATGTTAATTAAAAAATAAATGCACCGAGCGGTGTGAGTTACCAGGATTAATGATTGCACGTTTCACATTTCTCGGTTTTACTTCTTTATGGCCAAAACCTGTAGGCATAACTCGCATTTTTACATCCTCGACCACCCGTATGACGGACTCGCCACTCGTCGGCGCTTAAGAATCTTCAGGCCAGCCACCGACCACGAAACAAGTCGGGCACACTTGAATACACTTAAGCCACATCCGTTACCGATCCTACTTCATATGCAATACGAGATTTTCTGCGCAATTTCCTGTTCGGGCATGCACCTTTAGCAAATTCAGTAATAAAACGCATGGGCGAGATTTGCGCACATTAGGGATTTGCAAAAGTACTTTATTGCAATAACTTTCTGTGGCATGATATGTAAGATGCTTAGGCGTATTTATTGTTATTATGGACGTGCCGTATTCATGTGATTCAACACAATTGTAAAAATGCGATTCAGCTAGATGGCACATATAAGGTGGGATTTAACAGTTAGCGCGACCCCAAAGTGGCCAAACACAATGTTTCCGGAAGTAATGCCACGACATATTTAGACAGGAAACCATCCCCTCGCTACATTTCAAGAAGACCCACCACTTATCTACCCATCTGTGCATCTGATGAAAGAATACGGCTACAATGGCTGCCGGTCGGCGTGCCTATTGAACGCAACATTAACACGCCATACTTCATGCCGCAGTCGCCATTACCAACACAATTTATACACCGTACATCTGCCCGATCATCTTCAACATGACGTCACTATAACACCCCTCCGGTCCTACAGTTACGGACACTTCACATCCCTGAGCAAGCACAATCGATTTCATTAGGAATATGCTCACTACACACCCTGCCATCATTTTTATTGGAAATGTGTAAGTAGCTTACAGGGGTTTACACACCAATTAGGGTCGAAGATAAATTGCCTAGGACGTGTTAAAACACAAACACATACATTTAAAATTCAATTACTTAGACCAATTTCACTGCCACGTATGTAAAATCAAACGCTCTTCGAACCATTTGCCTCCAATTAAACCGAACGTATTCCTTATTAATAAATAAGACATTACAAATTTGTGAGTGCTTCAATATTTGATAGCGTACTTTCATATATCCTTTTTATGAGCGGAAAACTTTCAGACACACCACATAAATATATTATTTACACCCTTTTTACTTTACTTCGCACAACTATAACAATTTTTACGTACTACAAATGCACACCAGTCCACAATACACAACGCAGGCTCACTGAATTATTGAAATTTCTTTAATAAAAAATATACTCCATTACGCCAGAGCTCCACTTACGATAAAAATGTCAGTGCAAGACCAAGTTTATTCAATAACAAACAAAAGAAATTGACGTGATTCCATTAAGCCAGACTCCAGCTTCGATGAAAATTTCAGTACGAGAATAACTTTATTCAATAATAAATGCAAGAATTGAAACGATTCGTTTACGCAAGAGCCACCAACTATGTTAATCTTAGTACGTCTTGTACTTATTCAATAAAAACTCAAAGAATAAAACCGTACGAACAGATTAATTTTCAGAACAAAAATATAATTTCATACAGCTCTAGTGACTACATCATTTGCAAAACATATAAATTGAACGTCGCTAGCGAGCGAACGCTAAACTATAGTCCATGTCAAATGTGTTGTCAGTTTTGCAGTAAAATGCGGACCGACCCCTTATAAAATCTTTTTAAAGTCTTTGAACTATTATGAGCTTTATGGCATGAGCAGTAAAGGCGCTATTAGGTGTATTTTAGTATCCGTGAGTACTTTCATCCCCATTCCACTGCGACTATTTTCCATGAAATTGTAATAGACATCGATTTGCGGCTTTACCACTGCTCGCCTTAAAGCACATTATTGTTTAAAGCGTGTTTTCTTGCTTGCGTAGGACTGACCGCTACGAAGTTCACAAAAGAGAAGGCTGGGCATAATGTTACTGCAAAAGTGACAACACATTTGACATGGAGTATACTTGCAAATACGTGTACCTCTCGCCTCTCGGGTATACGTCGACACCACAATAGAGGAAAATGTATCGCTATAGAACAAACGCTAAACTATAGTCCATGTCAAATGTGTTGTCAGTTTTGCAGTAAAATGCGGACCGACCCTGTTTAAAATCCAGGCAGAAGGGTGTTTGAACTATTATGAGCTTTATGACATGAGCAGTAAAGGCGCTATTAGGTGTATTTTAGTACCCGTGGGTACTTTCATCCCCATTCCACTGCGACTATTTTCCATTAAATTGTACTAGACATCGATTTGCGGCTTTACCACTCCTCGCCTTATAGCACATTAATGTTTAAAGCGTGTTTTCTTGCTTGCCCGCGTAGGACTGACCGTTACGAAGTTCACAAAAGAGAAGGCTGGGCATAATTTTACTGCAAAAGTGACAACACATTTGACATGGACTATAGCCACAATTCTCTTGCGCTTTGCGTGGCATTCTCTTGGAATTGATATCTCCAAATCTCTCACCTATTTGATAGTATGGTGACTACCCATAGTCACCATGCGATGACTATGGTGACATAGTCATCCCATGACTATGTCATGGGACATGGTCAAAATAAGGCTCATTATGGGCCATAATGGGGAGGATCTGTGGGAGGATCAATATGGGAGGATCTGTTTTCAAAACTATTTTCGGAACTTTACTACTTTCGGTACTTTCGGTACTATTTTCGGAGAACCGACATCCAGGAAGTTCACAAAAGAGAAGGCTGGGCATAATTTTACTGCAAAAGTGACAGCACATTTGACATGGACTATACTTGCAAATACTTGTACCTCATCAAGCCTCATCAAGCCATAAACCTAGTCAAAATATGGCACATTATGAGCCATAATGGGTCCATAATGGGGAGGTTCTGTGGGAGGATCAATAAGGGAGGATCTGTTTTCAAAACTATTTTCGGAACTTTACTACTTTCGGTACTTTCGGTACTATTTTCGGAGAACCGACATCCAGGAAGTTCACAAAAGAGAAGGCTGGGCATAATTTTACTGCAAAAGTGACAACACATTTGACATGGACTATACTTGCAAATACTTGTACCTACCGGGTATAAATCGACACCACAATAGAGGTATCTCAAAATTTTGCGACAAGGTGGTTTGCTATAGTGCATGCCAGATAATTTGTCACTTTTCACATGAAACCGAAGACCCTCTTAACTACACTGGTCGAGAAATTTTGATGAATGTGTTGTCCCTTCAATTTTGGTGCATATTTCAGAAAGTATTTAATATGCATATGTACGAAATACTAAAAAAAATGTGGGCCGGGGCATTTTTTAACACACATTAACAACATTAAAATAGCATTTATGTTATTTAGAAGGCCTTTTCTAACCTAAAAATTTAATGACTATAAATTGGGAGTTAAGGAAACTATTTTCGGTACTTTATACCAAGATGACGCTGATCTTGCCTGCCCGACTGAGAACCCACAGCCAGGAAGTACACAAAAGAGAAGGCTGGGTATAATTTTACTGCAAAAGTGACAACACATTTGACATGGAGTATACTTGTAAATACTTGTACCTCCCGGGTATACATCAATACCACAATAGAGGTTACTAAAAATTTTGCGTCAAGGCGCTTTGCTATAGTCCATGCCAGATAATTTGTCACTTTTCACATAAAACCGAAGTCCCTCTTAACTACACTGGTCGAGAAATTTTGATGAATGTGTTGTCCCTTCAATTTAAGTGCAGATTTCGGAAGGTATTTACTATGCATATGCACGAAATGCAAGAAAAAAATATGCAGCAGGTCATTTTTTTGTAGATTTTTAACCTAGTTTTTCCACTATTTATTTACAAAAACAAAAAAAAATACTTAGAAAAGTGATATCGGTAACTGTCAAACTGAATTTGAATTCCGTATAGTCATAAAAAATAGTCGGAATCGAAGTTACTCATTTTGCAAAAATTGAAATATCACAAAAACGTGACGTGCTAGAAAAATATTTTTGACGTTTCTGAGATCAGCGCAAAATTTTCTATCGGAATCGGCTATTTACATCTAAGGGACAAAAATTGTGTTGCCAGATAATTTGTCACTTTTCACATAAAACCGAAATCCCTCCTAACTATTATTTGCATATCCATATAACTATTATTTATTAAAATTGCTGAAGTAACATACAAAGTCCATGGATTGTTTGATAAAGAATTATTAAACTTCCATAACCATTGAAAGTTCTCATCAAGTACATAGAAGTTTTGATCCAAGAAATTAAACAACACAAATTTTAAGAAAATGAATACTCTAAGTCATCTCCAAGTCTGTTCTAAACGACACAACTGTATTACTTCTTAAGCAACCGAATTCCTAAATTTAGTTTCACCAGACATTTTTTGATGCTTTGCTATAGTCCATGCCAGATAATTTGTCACTTTTCACATAAAACCGAAATCCGTCCTAACTATTATTTGCATAACTATTATTTATTAAAATTGCTGCTGTAACATACAAAGTCCATGAAGTTTGATGAAGAATTATTAAACTTCCATGACCATTGAAAGCTCTCATCAAGTACATAGAAGTTTTGGTCCAAGAAATTAAACAACACAAATTTTAAGAAAATGAACATTCCAAGTCATCTCCAAGTCCACTCTAAACGACACAACTCTATTACTTCTTCAGCAACAGAATTCACCAAATTTAGTTTCACCACACATTTTTTGATGCTTTGCTATAGTCCATGCCAGATAATTTGTCACTTTTCACATAAAACCGAAGTCCCTCCTAACTACACTGGTCGACCAATTTTGACGAATGTGTTGTCCCTTCAATTACATATTTCGGAAAGTATTTACTATGAATATGTACGAAATGCAAAAAAAAATGTGAAGCAGGTCTTCTTTCTTAGATTTTTTACTTAGTTTTTATACTATTTATTTACAAAAACAAAAAAAAATAAAAAAATACTTCGAAAAGTGATACCAGTAACTATTGACTGACGTTCAGTGGGTTTTAGAAAATTTGTAAGTAATCGTTTGTATATTTAATTAGGATTCGTTTTTAAAGTGTTCGTTTTGGGTAGCATTTTATTGCTTCATATTTATGTATTTTCTAAACAAAATTTGTAGACTTGACATGTGAGAAATGTATTGGCATTCTGACACAATAAATTGAATTGAATTCAATTAAACGACACAACTCTATTACTTCTTTAGAAACCTAATTCCCAAATTTAGTTTCACCAGACATTTTTTGAATGGGCTTGGATCAAGAATGGCGGTTTTTGAAAAACATCGATTTGTATGATTTAGGATGTTTAAATATGAATAACTTTTGGCAAAAAAATATGCAGGATAAAATCAGCTGATAATTTTGTAATTTTGTAGACTTGACATGTGAAAAATGTATTGGCATTCTGACACAATAAATTGAATTGAATTCAATTAAACGACACAACTCTATTACTTCTTTAGAAACCCAATTCCAAAATTTAGTTTCACCAGACATTTTTTGAATGGTTTTTGATCAAGAATGGCGATTTTTGAGAAACATCGATTTGTATGATTTAGGATGTTTAAATATGAATAACTTTTAGCAAAACAATATGCAGGATACAATCAGCTAATAATTTTGTAATTTTCCCCATTCTGTCAAACTTCGTTTTTTTTGCCCGTTTAAGTACAACCGTTGAAAGGTTTTATTTCCGAGATAAACTCGAATATAACAAAAATTTGCAACCAATTGTCATCTGAGACACTGACAGGAATTTTACACAGCAAAGAATTACTGAAAAATAAAACTTGTTACAATTTTCCTATTGATAAAGAACAGAACATTCTACATGCCAAGAAAATTCTAAAAAAATGGGTAAATCTGTTTATGAAAAATAAAAATGTTCCTGTTCTTTCCTCTTTAGGTTAGGTTTAAGTGTTAAGCAAGATTTTATATTAGTTTTTCTGATTATCTTGCTATTGTACAACTTAACAACATTAAAAAATAACATGTGACATTTGTCCACACTCAACTCAGTTAAATAATGACATAATTTTCTGACGTTTGAAGAAAATATATTTTATCCTGTATCTTATTTATCAAAAATGCATGATATTTTCGAAATTATTCATAAAAACACTTTTTCTTTATGACACTAAACATCCATTATCGTTTTTGATCCAAAACCTTGTCAAGCATTGATTTCTCCTGAATATCTTCATTCATTCGATCGTTTTAGCAATTTCTGGCTTAACACAAAATGTTGCCAGATAGTATACTTACATACATATTTACAGATATGTTTATGGTCTTATTAGTGCAATGTTTTTGTATGCTAAGCTTCTATATTTGACTCTGTAATGTTCATTCTGAATTTGAATACAATAAATGATGTTATTATTATTATTATTATTACTATTATTAATATTATTATTATTATTATGAGAGGGAAGTATGCGTCTAATATTTCCGTTGAAATACAAAAAATTTCGCGAAACAGGACTTCCCTCATATTGTACGAAAAAGCAACAGATATCTGAAAAGCTTTTCATATGAAGTGCAAAACAAGTAAACCAACAATGTTCAGTAATTATTAATAAATTACGCTCTCGATGTGCTGCTTTATACAGTTCAATTTTTGCAAACAATTCAATTCGCTTAAAAGTTACAGCACTTTATAATGTGTCAGAAACAGGCGAGCAGCTGGTAGATAAAATCAGAATAAAATACTTAAACCCCATAATAATTATATATAGTTTTTATATTATCGCCATTTATCTATACATTAAATACTTGAAGATAATATTCGCCAGTATATTAATACAGTGGTGGGTTGTTTAATTGCCTGCGGTTTAGTTTATTTATGATGTATTTTCTTAATTACGTTGTAATTTTATCTACATGTTTGGCCATGTAGTTTCTTCGGCAGAATTGTTTTCAGAAAATTAATACTTAATAACAATTATGTACTCATTATTATTACATCTAAAGATAAACAAGTGTGTTTTTTTGTACGCAAATTAAATTCGACAGAAAGTTTATGAGGCTTGAAAAACGTACAATATAAAATATTGAGATATACTTCGTGTACCTGTGCGAGAATAATGATTACTTTGCAAACCCCGTTTGAAGAAAACATAATAAAATCTATATTTGAACATCTCTGCAAAATTGAAATTCCTCGTACAATTTCCATTTCCACGGCATTATTTATTAAATATGAAAACGCAGTTTGATTTTTGCATTATTACTTTCAGTCAATAATGCCAACACAATTCATTTTTTTCAGTAAGTGTAATACGCAATATTGTCAATCTTTTGTATAATTATTATTGACTAAATCAGTTGTGATTTCAATGAACATGATAATAAATGATGAATGTATGATGTATATAAATATAAAGTTGTGATTTCAACTATTATGATTATAAATGATGTATGTATGATGTATATAAATATACAGAGTGGCGCACATAAAACTGGCCCCCGAACTGACGCTACTAGGTATGTCTGAACTGGTTTAAGTGGTTCGGGCCGGTTTTATGTGCGCCACTCTGTATGATAACATACATCCACATGTATAAAAATAAATAAATGATGTATGTGGCGTTGTAATATACGTTGTAACGGATCCAAGTACAATAAAGAAATTGTTATTGTATAATGAAATGACATATCTTGATAATATTATGTAATATCTACAAGGTAATGTAATATCAGTAATAAACTATCAGGAAAACATATACTGCGAGTTTCAATTATATCAATCGTTGAAATAAGCATTACGACGGGGAGTAATTGCAAAGTTTATCCACAGTTGTGTATAAACTTTGCAATTACGCTACAGTTGACTCGTTAGTCTGCATTACAAAATAGAAACAAAAGTTTAAGTTTTTGAGCTAATTACATCTCTTTCCACAAATTCCAGTAATAAGCTATTACTCGGCGGACTTATGACCACATCAAACGTACTGTGATGTAACGCTGCACATTCTGCCTCACAATGAAGAAAAGTCGTCAGCCGAACTTTCACCGTAATTCAGTTTTCATTTACTACGTCCACGCCTCGGCTTAATATTGGCGCGTTTTTTATGCTCCGTGCACCGCAATAACGGCCACAATGCGGTTACATTGAGAAGTGAAATCGTGTATACATATTGTGTATTCCAGAAATATAATGCCAAATGTAATTATTGAGTAATACTATTAACTACTCATATACGTCTCACAGCCGAACGAATCGTATAATAGCGATTGGTATCAAATCAAAATGTCAATAGGCAACAAACGCTGCTGTTTGGAGATGAATGCCTGTAATGGGAACTGAAATTGTTGATTAACTGAACAAGCTTCTTTTGTTGGGGCTTTGAAGTTGAAGCGAGAAAGTTTTGCATTTTTACTAAGCAAGTAATAACATTTAAAAAAAATGTATAGTTATTATTCGTTTCGATGACGTGGAAGTAATACAAGCAATACTTTATGTCTAACATGAAAAATTTGCTTGTTACACAGTGTGTCTACTGAAGTTGGCAGCAATGGAAAACTTTTTTATTATTAGTTTTAAGAAAAAAAAAAATCTTCATAAAAAGTTATGCAAAAGAATACCAATCATGAATGATATAAAATATCGGTCTATACATGAAAATAGAGCGAAAAAGTACATTTTGCATCCTCCCCCAAGATGAGCCCTTTTCAAAATTTGCAATTCAATTGAAAGTTTACTAAAAATAATTGATATTTTGATAGAAATCTTTGGAATCATGAAATATTCTGAATAGTGAAATCATTGGGGAATGATATTATGGCCTGTTTTCTAAAACTAGTCAGAATTTGACAGTCATAATTAAAATCTTGATAAAAATAAATTAATTACAAATTTCGAAAGGGGATAATCTCTGAGAATTGCAAGGTCCAAATGCAATCAGAACCATGATCCTCAGATGTCAATTTTTTCAGTCATATTCAGAGTTGGTCAGAAAATATGGATTTTAAGTTTTAATGAAATATAACTTTTTTTCCTAAAACTAATAAAAAAGTTTTTACTATTCAGTAAAAAATCGTGTACTTCATTATTTTTTTTTAATTGCTATTGCAACCGGTTTCGACCAATTAATTGGTCATCATGAACTTAAGTTCATGTTGTTAAGTTATGTTATGGACTTAAGTTCGTGTATCGCCTTGAACTTAAGTTCAAGACGATACACGATAAATACACAGAAACCTACAAATTAATTGTGTCACATACCACAAAATACAGTTTTTAGTTTCAGACAATTTTGCCTGATGATGACCAATTATTTGGTCGAAACCAATTAAAATTTGCAAAACCAATTAAAATTTTTAATTAAGGAAGTATACGTTTTTTTACTGGAGAGTCTAAATTACCTTAATGTGAATCAAATGCAAGAAAAAAGTTTTTTATATGCTACCAACTTAAGTACACATACACGTCTTCTTACTGAATAGTCTAAATTACCTTAATATGGGTCAAATACAAGAAAACAGTTTTTTCATATGCTGCCAACTTAAGTACACATACTGATTTTTTTGGATAGAATTAACATCTAATTAGTTCTTCTTCTTGTGCACTCCAATTAATTGGTCGAAACCGGTTGCAAAAAAGCAATTAAAAATTTTAATTAAGGAAGTATACGTTTTTTTACTGGATAGTCTAAATTACCTTAATGTGAATCAAATGCAAGAAAAACGTTTTTTATATGCTGCCAACTTAAGTACACATACACGTTTTTTTACTGAATAGTCTAAATTACCTTAATATGAGTCAAATACAAGAAAAAAGTTTTTCATATGCTGCCAACTTAAGTACACATACTGATTTTTTTGATAGAATTAACATTGCAACCAGTTTCGACCAATTAATTGGTCATCCATGAACTTAAGTTCATGTTGTTATGTTATGTCATAAACTTAAGTTCTAGTCATAAACTAAGTCATAAACTAAGTCATCAACTAAAAAATTCCAGTTTTTAGTTTTAGACAATTTTTTTGCAAAAGCAATTAAAAATTTTAATTAAGGAAGAATACGTTTTTTACTGAATAGTCTAAATTACCTTAATATGAGTCAAATACAAGAAAACACGTTTTTTCATATGCTGCCAACTTAAGTACACATACTGTTTTTTTTTTATAGAATCAACATCTAATTAGTTCTTCTACTTGTGCACTCCAATTAATTGGTCGAAACCGGTTGCAATAAGCAATTAAAAATTTTAATTAAGGAAGTATACGTGTTTTTATTGAATAGTCTAAATTACCTTAATATGAATCAAATACAAGAAAAAAGTTTTTCATATGCTGCCAACTTAAGTACACATACACGTTCTTTACTGAATACCTTAATATGAGTCAAATACAAGAAAAGAAAATCATATGCTGCCAACTTAAGTTCACATATGGATTTTTTTGATAGAATTAACATCTAATTAGTTCTTCTTCTTGTGCACTCCATTATTGAAGATGTGGGCTCTATTATTGGAAATTCGCCTATTAAAAGATCAACTACTCTACTACTCTAAGTAGTTGAGGATGATTAATCTAATTAATTAATAATTAGTACCTTAAATCATATAGAAATAAAATGTATGCTGTAAATAGATTTAGTTGAATTTATGTAAGTCTCGGTTTAGTGGCGTATTAAGATTACCAATGGAATCGTATTATTTGGTATAATGAGATATGATTCTTGGTCCAAATGCAATCAGATCCATGATCCATCAGATCTTAAATTTTTTCAGTCATATACAGAGTTTGTCAGAAAATATGGATTTCAACTTTTTATGAAGTATAACTTTTTTCCTAAAACTAATAAAAAAAGTTTATCATATGCTGCCAACGTAAGTACACATATTGATTAGTAGTGGGGCTAGGAGAGTTCTGGAACAATTTCTCCATAAGGATTATATTGGCCGATTTTTCGCTACTTACTTCCGGTCGAGAGAGGCGTTACGTGTATGTTGGAGTGCCTAACATCTGCGCGGGACCCTCAGCCCCTGACGATATCCTGTTTTGCCCCTCCGCCCCTAACCCCCTCAGCTTCTCGGGATATCCTCTTTTGCCCCTCCGCCCCTCGCGATATCCTCTTTTGCCCCGCAGCCCCTCGCGATATCCTCTTTTGCCCCTCAGCCCCCCACGTTATCATCTTTTGCCCCTCCGCCCCACCCCCCTTAGCCCCGCACGATATCCTCTTTGAAACAGCTTTAAATAGCAAGGTGGTGTTGATGATGCAAAATGAGCTGTTTAAAAGAGGATATCGTGAGGGGCTGGGGGGTGAGGGGCGGATAGGCAAAAGAGGATATGGCGAGGGGCTGAGGGTCGGATAGGCAAAAGAGGATATGGCGAGGGGCTGAGGGGCGGATAGGCAAAAGAGGATATGGCGAGGTTCTGAGGGGCAGATAGGCAAAAGAGAATATGGCGAGGGGCTGAGGGGTGGAGGGGCAAAAGAGGATATCGCGAGGGATTGAGGGGCGGATAGGCAAAAGAGGATATGGCGAGGGGCGGAGGGGCAAAAGAGGATATCGCGAGGGATTGAGGGGGGAGGGGCAAAAGAGGATATCGTGAGGGGCGGAGGGGCAAAAGAGGATATCGTGAGAGGCTGAGGGTCACGCGCAGATGTTAGGCATCCCAACATACACGCAACGGCTATCTCTACCGGAAGTAAGTAGCGAAAAATCGCCCAAAGTAATCCTTTTGGAGAAATTGTTCCAGAACTCTCCTAGCCCCACTACTTATCAGTATGTGTACCTTCGTTGGTAGTATACGAAAAACTTTTTTTATTAGTTTTAGGGAAACAAAAGTTATACTTCATAAAACAGTTCAAATCCATATTGACAAACTGACATAACTCTGTATATGTATATGAAACTGACAAACTCTGTATATGACTGAAAAAAATTGACATCTGATGGATCATGGAAGTAGCGAAAAATCGGCCCATGTAATCCTTATGGATACATTGTTCCAGAACTCTCTTAGCCCTACTACTCTGATTTTTTAGATAGAATAAACATCTAATTAGTTCTTCGTCTTGTGCACTCCATTATTGAAGATGTGGACTCTATTATTGGAAATTCGCCTATTAAAAGAACACCTACTCTACTACTCTTGAAAGACTACTCTAACGGCCGGTTCCATAATGGTATTAAAGTTTCCTTTAAACCGAAATGGCGCCTTTAAGTTTTTTTTTTTTATAGAATAAACATCTAATTAGCTCTTCGTCTTGTGCACTCCATTATTGAAGATGTGGACTCTATTATTGGAAATTCGCCTATTAAAAGAACAACTACTCTACTACTCTTGAAAGACTACTCCAACGGCCGGTTCCATAATGGTATTAAAGTTTCCTTTAAACCGAAAAGGCGCCTTTAAGTACTGTAACGTGTTCCATAATTGATTTTTAAACGCCACTTTACGAAAAACTGTCTTTTGTCATATGGAACAGAAGCAGACTTTAAAGTCGACTTTTCTATTAACAACCGGTTCCATAATGGTATTAAAGTTTCATTTAAACCGAAAAGGCGCCTTTAAGTACTGTAACGTGTTCCATAATTGATTTTTAAACGTCACTTTACGAAAAACTGTCTTTTACCATATGGAACAGAAGCAGACTTTAAAGTCGACTTTTCTATTAAGTAAGCTTTACATAAAGGAGACTTTTCTGCGATATTATGGAACCGGCCCTGAGTAGTTGAGGATTATTAATAGCAATAATTAGTAGTTTAAATCATCGAAATAGAATGAATGCTGGTTTAGTTGAATTTATGTATGTCGGTTTAGTGGCGTATTAGGATTACCTAATGGAATCGTATTATTTGGTATAATGAGACAGATTTGTTTCGGATTTATAGGAGCCGATGTAATGGCGTACATGTAAGTTTGTATTTGGTATAATGGTGTAGTAGGAGTAATAATTTTGCTTAATAAATTTATTTATGCCCATTTGGTACGCTGATAATCATGGGCTGGGTTTGGAAATCCCAGTTATGGCAAAATTAATTGAATGCCCAAAAGTGCTGTTGACTGTCTATCACGGTGCAATGCGTTTTCAAAAGCGCGCAAAGGATTCAAAGACACCACTTAAGATGCCACTCATGCAGTTATCTAGGTTTTTGTATCAGGAGTTATGCCGTATTTAAATCACGTTACTTGGAATGTACAGTTAGGCATATTTTTGCTGCACGTTAGTACATTAATTGTTGGAGCATTTGTATAAAGCAATAAATAGACGCGACTCAATAAAATGTGGTTTATTCAGCATTTTCCTAATTGGAAACATGGGAGAGGAGAATGAGTTAAAATATACGTATAAGGCTAATGAGTCAGCGTTGAAATTAAGCAAATATCTGAGGATGTGTTCTTTGCGTGGTAAGATCTACTTGGAAATTTCATCAGGCGGGGATTTGCCTGTTTCACCTGCATTGTTTTATCCAGGAAAAACAGCAGGATGACGCCTAATCGCGACGCAGAGGACGTGCTGTTACAGCGACGGAAATAAAAAACAGATTCCAAACACATTAAAACCATCAGCGCAGTAATTAATGTCGCAACGAATATTTCATTGGATGGACGCAAAAAGAGGCGCAATTAAAAGGCTAATTTTAAAATTTGATAAGTTGCTGCACGACGGAACCGTTTCAATCGATGCTGCCGCGTAAAGGTGAATAAATTTAATTACAAGCGATCTACACGACTCGCATTGCGCTCCAAGATAGGTTTAAGAGCTCTTAACGATTTCCTCATTATTATATTTATATAATTCCTAAGGCATCTTGCCCTCATTAAAATATACATAAGAGGATTTACTCCTCTTAATACACGAGCTTTCCAGAAGTTCTTGCGTTTGACGATTTTTAATCGCCCACCTTACATACATTATTTGACGTGTTGATGCGCAAAGTCACTCATAACGTCATAACCAACTGATCTCACGTATCTCAACCTTTAAATATTCGCAACAATTACCGCATTAAACCACAAGACCTGTTTCCACTTTTGGTAATCATGAGTGATTTCACGGCATCGTTTTACCATCCCGTTTCATAAATACCAATAACAGTAAACACAAACAAGCAATTACCGTCAAAACTATTGCCACAACTCATCCATTTTCCGTAATATCATCAGCCGTACAATTGGAAAAGCTCGCCATAAATTCGTGTATTTTGTAATCCCTTGCCACAATAATATCTTCACAATTAATCGAATTACACGTCAAAGCAAATCAAGCGATTGTTCACAATTTTAATCCAGTAATCCCACATCAATATCCCTCTGTAATGCTGTCTTATGTTATTAGTCAACACAAAGTGTACTTTAAGATGCAAATTTGCTAAGGTTTCCGCACGAAATTAAAATCAAACGCGAGAGACACGGAATCGGGGATCCCGATAATCGCGCCATCATTTCGCTTTCATCGAAACGTGCGCATTTGTGTGTGGATGTGTGCATAAGTAGGAATCAATTTAATTGGTAGGGACCCATTGTGCGCTACGCTCCCGTTGCGCTCCCCCTAGATGGTGACGATAACTAATGTTAACAGATGAGGTCTCTTAGCATTAGTTTTTAATCTGTTCTGTATCAACAGATCAATAGGGGGCACGGGATCAGATGCGCGCTCTCCAAAACGAAAACTTACAATAATCCCTTAAAAGCTAATGTACCGGACAGATTCACGCGCATGAGAATTTCTCGTTCTCACTACCAACCACTCTAGCAACGGATTTCATGGTAGCGTCCCAAAATTAAACGAATTATTCCACAGTGTTCGTTTACAGCCTCAATTTACAAATGGAGATCGTACAAAGTCAAAAACATGGATAAATTGGCGCCGTTACAATAATCCCTTAAAAACTAATGTACTGGACAGATTCACGCGCATTCAAGTTTTTCGTTCTCCTATCAACCACTCTCTCAACAGATTTCATGCTTCCTCCCAAAATTAAACGAAATATTCCACAGTGTTCTTTTACAGTCTCAATTCACAAATTGAGATCGTACAAAGTCAAAACGATGGATAAATTGGCGCCGTTTCGAATTCTAACTCGTCCCACCACACAGCAGGCCATTCGGCGTTTGTGTGAAGAAGGGACATCCCAAAGATTGCGATCAAAAGTCTGGAGTTGAGCACTAGTGAATAAGATTCAGCGAGCTGATCTACCCCTAGTTACGATACGGTTGTTTGCGCAATTTCGGCATCAAATGTCTGACGACCCCACGTCCCTCATCGCACTGCGTAAGTTAACAGAGGTCCTCGATAAATCGCCCTCAGTTACCGAAAGTTACACATTCAAGAGCCCGGGAAGATATTAAGTACTCCTACAGTACACATCTGGTAGAAATTAATCACATATATGAAAAAAAAATTGTAGAATATGGCCAACAGTACCTTTCATTTCATTCACTCCATATAAGTAAAACAATGAACAAATGAGGACAGAATATACATAGCTGTATGTGTTGATTCGAAGGTGGACAATATGCCAGTTTATAATCTGCATTCTGTGTTTATATTCTATTAGTAGAATCTAAAAAAACGCAGTACATATCTACGTCTTGAAGATTATATAGGATAGTCAGTGGAATCGGTATCAAAAACCCCATCGTGCACGTGGCGTTGATTTTTTTAATTACAGAATTATGACTTTTCTGGCTATTATTGTTTTGTGCACGTGGCGTAGAATTGATTGAAATACTTGATACTGACTCATCATTATCTATATGCATTTTCCAGGAGTTGTCATAGATCACGTGCTTAAAAAATTAGGATGATTATTTAGAAATAATTGTCGTTTTCACGTGTCAATGATCACATCATGCACTGACGTATGTACTATTTGAATTTAAATATTGCGTGGCTTTGAGTTGGCTTCACTTGCTTTTGATGACTGACTCCGTGCACGTGTTAATGATAATATCTGTGTCACGTATACGTGACGTTGATTACGTTGAAATTTAAAATAGCACAGCGTTGAGTGAACTCCGCTTGCATATCATGATTGCTGCATACAAGTACTAATGATA
Source organism: Othius punctulatus (assembly GCA_951805005.1). NCBI lineage: Eukaryota > Metazoa > Arthropoda > Insecta > Coleoptera > Staphylinidae > Othius > Othius punctulatus. The sequence goes on along the minus strand of OX638147.1, from coordinate 34,526,142 downwards.
CCATAGTGCACGTGGTTTTGAATACTTCAAATTTTAATACGACGTAAGCTTGATTTATTTTCACATGCATTTCACACCGTGCACGTGATATTGAATATATTGAATATAAATATAACGTCGCGTTGATTTGGCTTCACTTGCTTTAAATGACCGTGTGCACGTGCTAATGATGATGTCATGCACGTGACGTTGAATATGTTGAAATTTAAAATAGCACTGCGTTGAGTGAACTCCACTTGCATATCATGATTGCTGCATACAAGTACTAATGATACCATAGTGCATGTGGTTTTGAATACTTCAAATTTTAATACGACGTAAGTTTGCTTTAGTTTCACATGCATTTCCCACCGTGCACGTGATATTGAATATATTGAATATAAATATAACGTCGCGTTGATTTGGCTTCACTTCCTTAAAATGACTGTGTGCACGTGCTAATGATGATATCATGAGCGTGACGTTGAATATGTTGAAATTTAAAATAGCGCAACGCTGAGTTAACTCCACTTGCATATCATGATTGCTGCATACAAGTGCTAATGATACCATAATGCACGTGGTTTTGAATATATCAAATTTTAATACGACGCAAGCTTGATTTAGTTTCACATGCATTTCACACCGTGCACGTGATGTTGAATATATTGAATATAAATATAGCGTAGCGTTAATTCGGCTTCACTTGCTTTAAATGACGGTGTGCACGTGCTAATGATGATATCATGCACGTGACGTTGAACATGTTGAAATTTAAAATAGCACCGCGTTGAGTGAACTCCACTTGCATATCATGATTGCATGCATACAAGTGCTAACGATACCATAGTGCACGTGATTTTGAATATATCAAATTTTAATACGACGCAAGCTTGATTTAGTTTCACATGCATTTCACATCGTGCACGTGATATTGAATATATTGAATATAAATATAGTGTAGCGTTGATTCGGCTTGACTTGCTTCACTTGCTTTTAATGACTGTGTGCACGTGCTAATGATGATATCAAGCGCGTGACGTTGAACATATAGAATTTTAAAATAGTGTAGACTTGAGTTAACTCCAATTGCATTTAATGATTGTATGCACGTGCTAATGATGCCATCGTGCACGTGCTAATGATGCCATCCTACACGTGTTAATGATGCCATTGTGCACGTACTTTTCAATATATCAAATTTTAATACGACGTAAGCTTGATTTACTTTCACATACATTTCACACCGTGCACGTGATACTGAATATACTGAATATAAATATAGTGTAGCGTTAGTTCGACATGACTTGCTTCACTTGCTTTTAATGACTGAGTACACGTGCTAATGATGATATCAAGCGCGTGACGTTGAAAATGTAGAATTTTAAAATAGTATAGGCTTGTAGTATAGACTCCATTTGCATTTATTGACTGTATGCACGTGCTAATGATGCCATCGTGCACGTGCTAATGATGCCATCGTGCACGTGCTAATGATGCCACCGTGCACGTGCTAATGATGCCATCGTGCACGTGCTAATGATGCCATCCTACACGTGTTAATGATGCCATCGTGCACGTACTTTTCAATATATCACATTTTAATAGCGCGTAAGCCTGAGTTAATTTCATATGCATTTCAGGTTTTAAGCACGTGCCATTGATTTTACCGTGGTTAGGCTTGCACTCCACAATTGTATGCACATTCTAATGATGGCATCCTGCACGTGATCTACAGTATGTCGAATATTAAATTAACTAGCCTCGAGTTTATCTATACTTGTAATTCATGGTAGGATGGACGTGACAATGATTTTAACATCCAAGGTGAATTTAAAACTTGACTTCACAGCTTCATTTACATTTCGTAATTGTATGCACATACTGACGCTGTTTTGGAGCACGTGACATTACAGTATGTCGAATATTAAATTAAACTAGCCTCGAGTTTATCTATACTTGTATTTCATGATAGGATGGACGTGACAATGATTTTAACATCCAAGTTGAATTTAAAACTTCACTTCACAGCTTCATTTCCATTTCGTAATTGTATGGACATACTGATGATGTTGTGGAGCATGTGACATTAAATATGTTAAATTTTAAAAAAATGTCTACCTAGGGAGACAACACTTAATTGACAATAGACAAAATTTTGGAAAAGGTGGACACTACGTTACGACGTGACAATGATTTCAACATCAAAGTTGAATTTAAAACTTCACTTCACAGCTTCATTTCCATTTCGTAATTGAATGCACATACTGATGATTTTGTGGAGCACGTGACATTAAATATGTTAAATTTAAAAAAAAATGTCTACCTGGGGAGACAACACTTAATTGACAATAGACTAAAATTTGGAAAGGTGGACACTACGTTTTTATAACGTAACATTTTTGTAACATAAAATATTGTCACCAAACACACGATTTTTAGTAGTAGTATAAACATTTACTCCATACATAGCACAATTATTTATTACATAATTATGTAATGATGTAATTCATAAATTATGATGATGATAAAGTTTAAGATATTGATATACAGTGTGGAAATTAAGTAGCGGATAAATTCGGTAACTCCGTTAATGTGTATGAGAAAGAAAAAATCTAAAAGGGAGATAGCGATATAAATTACTGCGCATATGAAAATAGGTTTTTCAGATTTAAAAAAACAAAATTTTAAAAGTTATGACGTCAATAATGTTTTTTTTTAAATGACAATCAACATTTTATTTTTTTTATTTCGGTAGAGCTTTTTAATCTGTTTTCAACCATACAAAATTTTGAATTTTGATTTTTTCTCTCTCGTACACATAACGGAGTTACCGAATTTATCCGCTACTTAATTTCCACACTGTATGGTACGATATATGGAATAGACTTTCAGCCTACAATTTATAATATAATGGATTTTTATAAATCATTAGCAAAGTTTTTGAAACAAGATTTGATAGTTATTTTTTTCTTCTAATTTTGTGTTTTACATTAGTTGTAGACATTTATTGGTACATAATTCGTATCAAAATCGTGCTTATGGTAGATTTATTACAAAAAAGAGTAAAACGTGATAAAATCCGATTATTTAAGTTGTAGCACATATAATTTTTTTATACATTTTTTGTTTTGGGAACATCTAAAAGCAAGGGTAGTCATGTAAACCAGTGAGAGAATAATTACATTTTAGTGAATTTTTACATTAGCAAATATAATGTATAATGTGTGTTTATGTTAAATATGCGCGTATTATACATTAATGAAAGTTAAAAAAATATGTACTTGTTATTTTTGCAGATTGTAAAGTTTGTAATTATTGCCGGAATGTTGGAAATTATCGTTTTCTTTAGCGTTTACTTGATGTTTCGTTGACAATTGCTGGCAATTATGCGAGAGATGAATTCAAGAGCTCTGCGGAGAATAAAATATCCGAGTATCTTGAGGTCCACAAAAGCGCATTTTATATACAATTTTGCTGGCACATTGAATGGATCTAGTTGTTACAAAACCAGAACTGGGAAGTTATGCAGATGGACGATTCAAACGTGAGATTTTATTAAATCTATGGAAACGTGATCGCCAAGACATTTCCAGGCCAGCTTTTGTGCTCGGTGTTTGCTTATTCGAGCCGGCCGATGCATCATTTCAAATAGTTTACGAGAAGCTTCATTACACATTTATGAGCGCTTTGCAGCATAAAGTCTCCATTTTATCTATCGCACAATCAATCAATAAATAGCCTGGAATGCGTAATGGGACGAGAATTCTATTGGCATAGGCAATTTTAATGAATGTTAAGCGCGTCAAGTCGATATTAAGTCGCTTTGTTCACGGCCAATGACGCCAGATGAATTTTTACCACTAATGTAAATTTCTAGGATTCCTAAATCGAAATAATCATAAAAGGCTAATTAATTACGCGCTTTAATAGGACAATCTCCTAATAGCGCGGTGCCATTATTGAAATTTATGGCGCGATAAGGCGGCCGGGTAAAGTGGTTTTGTTTTCATTTTATCGCACTAATATTTGCCGGATAAACAAAATCCCGCCGCCGAGATTGACTCAACAGTGTCTTAGGGCCATGAACTCGTATTTGTCGGTGGATGATAAATCGCGCAAAACGCGAAAGAAGTATTTAAATTCCGTGCATTATTCAACGAAAATACGGGATGATAAATGGAATCCCGTGTTGCTTATATGTACAACTTTTTAATAGTACAAATGCGTCACTCTTGTTTTGGGCTTTAGTACATTTCCGTGTAAAGATTTATTAAATCGTTACCAAGGGCCATGTGTCACAATTATTGGAGGATGGCACTTAGCTGCAGCAATTTCGAGCTTAATACGGTGTAGTGTAGAACCATCTCAGCTACTGGGTAATTTCGTTTTGATGCAAAATTATTAACTCGTGTGATATCATAATTAGTTTAGTAGTAGCGTTAGGGGAATGTTTAAGTTGTTTATGTTAGTTTAGTAAGGTTTCGTGGAGAATGTTTTGTGATTAGCCGCTTTCGTTTCAATTAAAGGGCGGAAAAAATATAAATAATTATTCAGGGGAGGAAGTGTGTCTAATTCGAAGAATTTACAGGCAGCAATAAAGTGCCCTATTTTTGTTGTGCGCGTGAAATTTGGTTCACTTTAGGTGAAAGTCGCAGCATTGGCTCTTGTCGTCTGCCCAAATACGGCTTTACGGTTTTCTTTTGTGTTTTCTGAAATACCGACTTGTTAAGTGCACTCCCGGAATGCGAGTCAAATCTTATCGCGGAAAACTAGTGCCATTCATCTCGCTTTATGCGGCCATTCTTAAGCAAATTTCGACCTTAATATTTGTAAGTGCATGTTTTGGCGGAGTGGCATTAATTAAAGGGGTGAGGCGGGTTGTGCCTCGTAATGGGATTGGGCATTTATTTACGGGCGAATCTGTTAAACTGGCTGCAAAAGAAAAATAGCGCTATCAGTTTTTAAACTATTCCAGTGGAAACGTTAACGTGAAAGATTAAACCGACTTCAATTCGGTTGCGCTGTTATCCTGGCGGCGAAATAAAAATAGTAAGGGGATAAATCAGAATCATGCCTGGGAACAAACTATACGTAAGAACGGAGGTCTCATTTGTTTCCTATACTACACAGGCACTGGCAAAAAACGAGGAAAACGCGAAGAAATATAGATCTAACGCCATTACTCAGGCGTCTATAGCACTGCGCACGTATAATGAAAGAAACCACAACGGTGCCATCGCTCTTCAAAACTCCTTTTTAACTTATCCATGAAATCCTTAACCCTTTCAGGATTCTTCGGGCGTGTGCAGTTTACTTTACAAGCCGATTCCTGTGTAATGTGCCACATTGTCGAATTCATATTTTTAACGTGCGGCGACAGAAAGGATTAAAGGAACAAACGCGTGCTCTCACTGGAAACATCAAATAACATCTCTCAACTACACCCTACAAGGAGCACACACACTGAGTCTATCACCATCCGCAAATCCCCACATTTTACATACCTTTAATCCCTTCGTCTGAATCACATCACAGAACTCGATGTATAACACCGCAACAAAGCCCTACATAAAGCAGCTATTTTATCGCACCACACAGTTTAAGCATGACAATTAATCGAGCGACTTCTATTGATTTTGACCTGGCGATTATGTGGTAAATTGACTCTCAACTTTCCGCGCCCGAAAAAGACGCAATTCGAAGACAGCGGCTGGAATAATTTATATTTCCTGCTTGTGTCATATAAATTTCATTCTGTCAGATAAATTTAAATATCCTGCTTCTGCATTCCTCACAATTGTGTAATTTTAAAGCGCACACCACCACTTCAAAGTCTAACTAAACACATTGTTAGTCGGCGAGTGTTGAAGCCCTGCAGGCCTATAATACCAAATATATCAATGCCTGACATAAATCATCAGGCGAAAATAAAATTCCCCTTTTTTTTTAATCGGCGCAATATAAAGTCGCTGAACGTAATAATGCCACGAAATCTGTGATTGTAACCTATATGAAAAACATTGCCATAACCTAAAGCTGCTTTAAACACACTACATAAAAACGCTGAAGTGAGGATTATTTTAGTCGACTAAAGTTCATTATGAAACTGACCTAGAAACTAAATCAGGGCAACAATATTTTACATCATTAATTAGCTCATTTTTTGAATTATGAAAATAATGCTTCGACCATAATGACAACAATTAAGTAAAAATTACTTTAAACCAGGGGTCCACAAACTACAACCCTAAAAAGAATGAGCTAATGAATGGTCTAAAATGTTAGAACATTCTGGGACTGATAGAAATTTATTCTTCAGATTACTGAAAAATTTCATGAAAACTTCATGAATTCTAGAGAATTGAAGGCTGCAAACTTTTCAATTTCACGTTTCACGAATTTATTATTCAGATTAGTTAAAAATAATAACTTGTTTCATAAGTAAACAATACATTATTTATGATGATGATTTATATAGAAAGATACTGCACATTCCAGAAGAAAGCTTGCAAAGTTCTATGTGATGAAAACGTGGAAGCTCAAAAAGAACGAAAAGAAGAAAGAAAAGTTTTCAAAAGAACTACGGAAATTGTAGGAGAAAATATGCATTTAACGCATATTCTACATGAAAACTTCTGAGAATTCTAGAAACATTTTAGAAGAATTCTAAAAGAACAATGGGAATTGTAGGAGAATATTTGGAAAATTCAACGCAGATTGTACATGAAAACTTCAATGAGACTTCTAGGAACATTTTAGAAGAATTCCAAAAGAACTATGGGAATTGTAGGAGGAAATATGGAAAATTCAACGCAGATTCTACATGAAAAGTTCTTATGAGAATTCTAGGAACATTTTAGAAGAATTTCAAAAGAACTATGGGAATTGTAGGAGAAAATATGAAAAATTCAACGCTGATTCTACATGAAAACTTCTATGAGAATTCTAGAAACATTTTGGAAGAAATCCAAAAGAACTATGGGAATTGTAGGAAGAAATATGGAAATTCAACGCTGATTCTATATGAAAACTTCTATGAGAATTCGTTGCCAACTTTTTAATTTCACGTTTCACGAATTTATTATTCAGATTAGTTTAAAAAAATAACTAGTTTCGTAAGTAAACAATACATTATTTATGTACTAGAAAAATACTGTACATTCCAGAAAGCTTGTAAAGTTCTATGTGATGAAAACGTGGAAGCTCAAAAAGAACGAAAAGAAGAAATACAAGTTTTCAAAAGAACTACGGAAACTGTAGCAGAAAATATGCATTCAGCGCAGATTCTACATAAAAACTTTTATGAGAATTCTAGAAACATTTTGGAAGGATTCCAAAAGAACTATGGGAATTGTAGGAGGAAATATGGAAAATTCAACGCTGATTGTACATGAAAACTTCTAATTTGAATTCTAGAGAATTGGGGGTTGCAAACTCTTCAATTTCACGTTTCATGAATTTATTATTCACATTAGTTAAAAATAATAACTAGTTTCATAAGTAAACAATACATTATTTATGCACTAGAAAAATGCTGCACATTGCAGAAGAAAGCTTGCAAAGTTCTATGTGATTAAAACGTGGAAGCTCAAAAAGAACGAAAAGAAGAAATAAAAGTTTTCAACAGAACTACGGAAACTGTAGGACTACATGAAAACTTTTATGAAAATTCTAGAAACATTTTAGAAGAATTTCAAAAGAACTATGGGAACTGTAGGAGAAAAAATGGAAAATTCAACGCTGATTCTACATGAAAACTTCTATGAAAATACTAGAAAATTGAAGGTTGCAAACGTTTTAATTTCACGTTTGACGAAATTATTATTCAGATTAGTTGAAAACAAACATTCATTTATATAGTATATCTTCATACTATTACTAAGATTTCTGCAATTTCAATAAAAAAATCTGGTTACACATTCTTCGTTTTCATAGTACTTTCGTTAAGTTTGCAATTTCTAAACCTTGTGATATTTTGATTAACATTCTGGACTAAGTCTTTTGATATTTTGATTACATTTTTTGGATATTTTCAGTTATGATAAAAGTTTTTGGCAATTTCTAAAATCTTTATTAAATGTTATGTAACTTTATTAATTATTTTATTAAAATTGCTGAAAGTTTAGTCTATGCATTTGTATTGTATTTTCATATTATTATTAAGTTTTCTACAATTTCAATAAAGGTTCTGATTTCACTTTCTTTGCTTTCATAACACTTTCGTTAGTTTCCAATTTTTAAACCTTTTGATATTGTGATTAAATTTATGTCTTTTGATATTTTGATGGATTTGTTTGCATATTTTCAGTTTTGATCAAACTTTTTGGCAATTTCTAGAATTTTTATGAGATGTTATGAAACTTCATTAATTAGTTTATTAAAATTGTTGAAAGTTTAGAATATACATTTGTATTGTTTATTTTGATATTATTATTATTAGGTGCTTTTTGCAATTTCAATAAAATTCATCACTTTCGTAACACTTTCATTAAGTTTTTGAAATTTGCAATTTCTGAACGTTTCGATATTTTTATTGAAATTCTGCTTAGTAAATAAACCTAGAAATCTGAACATTTTGATATTTTTATTGAAATTCTGCTTAGTAAATAAACCTATAAATGTAACTCTAATTGTAAAATTTGACCTACCTATCTTCTACGAACTATCAAATCATAATTATTTTTCTAGATATACACATATATGTCGAATACATTTGAATGTCTAATGTATGTAATGTAAAACTAAATATATTTCTTCAGACTTGCAAGGATCTCATTAAAGTTGTGCCAGTAGAATTGAATTAAAATTTTCATTTGATAGAAATTCTGCGAACATAATGAAAGTGTAAATGCATCTCTAGACGTTCACTGTTCATTTGGCAAGAGGTAGCAAAAAGCTTGAAAGCTCGCAGGGGTAGGCGAATAATTTTGTTATAAGTAATAGGTTTAGTGTAGTCAGGTTGGAAAAATAAATGTAGACTGTACAAGGATGTGCTGTTATTGATGTAATATAACAGTAGATTAGGTCAAAAATTAGAAATTACAGTTGAGTGCAGAAATTGTAAACAATGTTAGAATGTATTAAAGAGAAACTCGTGCGCTCGCCTTTTAATCATGTTTCCTCATCAGCGCTACGAATCAATTCGTTTAAAAGCCTACTAATTCCAACCCTGGGCCCTTTATTTTCGCCGGAGTACATAGCCCCATTAATTGAGTTGATTATTTTTAATTGTTAATAATTAACAAACGCTAAACGTTAATAAACCGGGAATTTGTTTTCCTTGCGTCGCGTTATTCGCGTTTCGTTCCAGGGGCGAATTCAGTCCGTGCGAACTACACTCGCCACGGAATGTAATGTAATACAAATAAAGCAATTTCCTGATTATTAATATTTACGTTTTTGCATTTTTATCGCGTTACGCTGTACATTTTTGCGCGCCGCTTCGTTTACTTCGGCACATGGAAAATTAGGCACTTTCGGAGCGAAATGGTCGGGGGTGGGCCATTGCGGGGGCGTCCTCTCGCCCGTTTGAAGCGTTCCGCGGCGCGTGTATTATTCATCTGCGCTGTAATCTTTTAATTCTATCATTTAATTACGTCACCGTACGCTGTAAGCGACAGAAATTGTTACTGGCCAGAATGTTTTCTTTTGCAACAGAAATTTACATTCCTTCTAATCGTACACAATCATCTACAACTTTTTTTTTTAATTCTTCTTAGCCGCACTGACGCAATTTTTGAAGAAATATTTACAAAGTAGCTCATTCATGGAAGCACATTTTATAGCACATTTATAGCACATTTTGTTATCACATACCGACACGTAGAAGAAATCTATTCCAATTTCTTAATTACAAATGTTATTTTTGCAGAATTGAAACCTTCAGAACAAAATTATTCTATTACATGCTTGTCGTCATTATACAGAGTGATTCAGGACATGTATGCCAAACGGCAACAAATTATTTGGAAGGTCATTGTAAATAATAAAATTAAGCCCAACCTGTGTCACTTTTCCAAGTCATAATCGTTCTTTTAAATTTTTCAAAATCTATTGTAGATCAAAATTGAATGACAGTTCAAATACGTTCCAAAGTTTGATAATATAAGTTTGCCAGTTTGGTAAATACAAACAGGATTCTTCTTTAAAAACATTAGCTAATTGTTGACGCAACATATTGTGTAGACAAAAATCTATTGTAGACCAAAACTGAACGAGAGTTCAAATAAGTTCCAAAGTTTAAAAATATAAGTTAGCCAGTTTGGTAAATACAAACAGGATTCTTCTTTAAAAACATGTTATCTTATTTTGTTTAGCAATGTTTGATGATTCTTTCGAATTTAACAATAACATAACGTAGGTCTATAGAAATGAACTGATAAAAGGCGAGTGATTTTGCGTAACGTGAAATTTTTATCCTCGCTGGTAGATGTAAGTTGCCCTCTTTTCATGTATGTGGGCAGACCAGATACTCTCACTGGGAACGTAATTCTAAATAAAACAATCTAATTATTCTAAATAAAATAATCTAATGATTTTAAATTAATTAATCTAATGATTCTAAATTAAATAGTCTAATGATTCTAAATAAAATAATCTAATGATTTTAAATTAAATAATCTAATGATTCTAAATAAATTAATACCTGTATGAGAATTGAAAATATCGCGAATTCTGAAAATTTTATTCTAAATAAAATAAGACCATAAGAAATAATTGGTTGTTGAAAGTTTCACAAATTGTGTAAATGTGTTAATGAAGTTAATAGTAAAGATGTTATCTGTGACCTATTCAGGAAAATTGAAATTTTATTCTCGCTCTGAGGATTTCCTAATACTGATTTCATTTAGAGCAATGCATTTGAGATGTACGTAAAGATATTCTGCGAAGAGTGATGACTATGACAATTATAGCACTTTTAATAGATTTTTCATCTTTTTGCGAAGAGTGATGACTATGACAATTATAACACTTTTAATAGATTTTTCATCTTTTTGCGAAGAGTGATGACTATGACAATTATAACACTTTTAATAGATTTTTCATCTTTTTGCGAAGAGTGATGACTATGACAATTATAACACTTTTAATAGATTTTTCATCTTTTTGCGAAGAGTGATGACTATGACAATTATAACACTTTTAATAGATTTTTCATCTTTTTGCGAAGAGTGATGACTATGACAATTATAACACTTTTAATAGATTTTTCATCTTTTTGCGAAGAGTGATGACTATGACAATTATAACACTTTTAATAGATTTTTCATCTTTTTGCGAAGAGTGACTATGACAATTATAACACTTTTAATAGATTTTTCATCTTTTTGCGAAGAGTGATGACTGTGACAATTATAACACTTTTAATAGATTTTTCATCTTTTTGCGACGTTTCCTCAAACTATGGAAACGCAGGAATGTTGCATTTTATCCTGCTAAATTTGATTTGGTTTCCTTCTAAATCATTTTACGCCGCATGTAGAGATATTCTACTAAAGTACAGCGAAAAGTACTACGAAAGACAGCTGAGATATACTAATTATAACGAATTCTTTAGCTTTTTTTACATTTGAAGGGCATGGCTTAGTACATTTTTCTTCCCATTTTAAAATGAATGGCACTTAAAGAAAAAAACCAAGTTTTGTTCATGGCTTGAAATGTTGCAAAAACATTTAATCACATAAACTCTGCGTATTTGCGAAAATATTTGAAGAATAGTAAACATTTACAGCTATAGTGAACAATTTTCTTCCCATTTTAGAATGAATAGCACTTAAAGAAAAAAAAACACAAGTTTTGTTTATGTTTTGAAATTGTGCATAAACATTTAATCTAATAAACTTTGCGTATTTGCGAAAATATTCGTAGAATAGTAAACATTTACAGCTATATGCATTCTGAACTTAGTAGCTTCTAAACCTTAGTAGATACTAAGGCATACAGCTATATGCATAGTGAATACTTTTCTTCCCATTTTAGAATGAATAACACTACTAAAAACGGTTAGAAAGTACATTACTGAATATCATTTCTGCAAGATAAATTACATCTGATTCGCATTAGTAGCTACTAAGCTTTAGTAGTTTTTCAATTTTTAGAGGATTGCATTTCTTTCCCTCTCTTGAGAAAAAATAGGCAAATTTGTATTTATCCTACATATACATTTAGTACTAGTAAATAATCTGTAGATAATAGTGTAAGTGTGTAAGACTACTTATTACTCATTTACTGTTTGAGTTTTATCTCGCCACAGATTAGGATATTTATACTACGAAAATTGTGATATAGACAAATTTTATATCGAATAGTGTATTAACGATGAGGTGGAGGTTGTGAAAGTATTGTAGAAAATAAAATACGGATTCACAAAAAAAAAATGTTTACATGAATGCTCGTTTCGGCCGCAATGCAGCCATCTTCAGTAGCAATGTGTTAACAGTATAGTCGACCCAAAAATTTAAGAATATTACCACTTTGACTTTTAAGTATTTTATGGGGGTTTTATTTGGTGTTGCCATAAAATCAGCGCTTATATTGGCTTTGGGTCTTTATACAAGTCAGTATAAGCGCTGATTTTATGGCAACACCAAATAAAACCCCCATAAAATACTTAAAAGTCAAAGTCGTAATATTCTTAGATTTTTGGGTCGACTATACCGAACACACTGAATAGTGTATGTATTGTATATTTTGTATATTGTGGCTAGGTGGAAATAAATGAATATGAATATGTAGAATATTGTATGAAATGTGGCGATTAAGGAAATATAGCAGTTAAATGATGACAATAGCGTTTTAGCTTTTAGATTACAGTAAGTAATTAATGTGGACGTTCGTCGAACAATCGATTAAAAACTTGAAATGGGACTCGGTGCATGATTACTCTTTCTAATGCAGCAATTACTCACAAAGCGGTTGTTTGTAAGCGCGGTTAAGTAGGGATATGCCCGTGGAAGAAAATTACAGAACGTATTGTAGTTATGTGGTAACATAGTAGAAAAAGGAGGAATACTTGGCCAAACCCCGTAACGCTGACAGGTCACAGCATAAATATTAACATTAAACCTCATTGCGCGTGGGTGAGTACGTCAACTCGAAGCGGAACTACAGATACAAATTGAAAAAAGTGTTCATACCACACGACCATTACGGTACATTGTAGGTCTTGGAGCAGTGGTTCTTCTGGGCGCATGTTGGTGTTAAGCGCTGCTTAATCACCGGTTCCTACCTTAAATTCAATTGGCCATTATAGACAACTTAAAGGACTGACTTAATGTGTACCCCCACCCCTCGTAAAGTAAAAATTGATTAATTAGGCGGTGGTCCCACGCAGAAATGAGGACTTACTAGAAATGGTTCTTCGTAAGAAGGTCAAACAGCGAGATATTGTTTCTATCTTGTGGAATCAAGGATCGAAGCGCGTACCTGCGTTGTACGGTGACCTACAAACATGCACGGAGAGCCAGAGGCGAAGGTTCGATTCACGACTAGCGGTGGATATTAGTAAAATGTAATAATTTAAACCCACACTATTGATTTAATTTAATTGTGCTATTAAAAAAGCGGGCGTTGTCCGTTTTCTATTAGCACTCGAAACGCGAGTTAATTGGCCTTCTCAACGCTGAGTAACATGTAAACACTGTAATGCACTCTAATTGCACAAGACGGATTAAGGAATCCCAGCAGCAAGCCCATACGGCTCCACCAAGGCTGTTGCTATTTTACAACTCATGGCTGTGTGGGTGAGGCTGCTAGGAGCAAAAAAATCGCGGGACCTTTGACATTCAGCGCCATTCAGGTGCTTTTTTCTCCTGGGTATGTACCCTAAAGCCCCTCAGCACTTTGGCCTCTGTGCTTTCCCTCAGCTTCCATCCATGAGTCAGGTGCTTACAAAATTTGGAAACGACTCCAACAAACGGAAAAAACGAGGGGTCCGAGTTCGAGTTTGGGCCCCGGTTTTATAAACAACAACTTTGGCCCTTGGCCATAATCAATGTTTCAAAGGTTCCGAGTGCGAACTTTATGCGATACAAGTTGGAAGCGGCAGGTACAAAATTACACCGATAATTTTCCAGAAACAAGTTCCGAACTGCCATAAGCGATTTTTATTGGCGAGGGGGAATTAAAATGGTTTCTGGGCGGATGTAAAATAGGCATCGGCACAACGCCGTAATTAATCGAGGAAAGTTCCCGATAATTAGCACATATAAATACACCGGTGGAAAGCGTTCACTCGGCCCCGGCTTAATTATTACGTAATCCTTGACGGAGAACGCCGGCAAAATAAGTTATGTTCCCCCCCACGAAATGTTAACGTTTATCAGTAAATACAGCACTCAATTATTTAATACAACAGCTTTACGTTTGCCCCGCGAACGTGCAGCGGAATTACACCAGAGCTCAACAATTCAACAAAAAATATCGCCAATTAAATTTAGAAGCTGCTTCTACACAGATTGTTTACTGCACTGATGCTGTACGCCCACACATGACTTGAGAATCCGTCTACGGCTCTAACTTGATTCACGCCCCAATATATTTGAATTTCCCAAATAGAATATAAAGCTTATATCGTTTTCCCACACACCGGCAAAGAAAAATATTTTCCCGCCCGGCGACATGATTGGAGAAGAAGCAACTTCGGCCTCTCAGATAATGTGTTTTTTAAAGCGCAAACACATTTGTCGGTCGGCCGCCTCCTGACGTGGAAGCGGGGAAAATACCCGCGAGTGCAGAATATTTTTACTCTCTTAGGGTAGTATAACAAGGTTAAAGTTGCCCTTAAACATACAATACTGAATTTTTATCTCAATTAAGCTGGCGTATCGGAGATCTGACGACGCATTTCTCGGCTACATTAAATTTTAGTTACGCAAATTTTAATTGTTTTGCTAGACATCAGTGTCCAATAGAATGGGGGATTTCGTTCCCATCCATTTAGCTTGCCATAACACCCAGAATTAAAGATGGTCCTAAATTTAGGGGCAAAATTTATCCACTATAGAGTTTCATAGTATCAAGAAAATGATTGCAATTAAGAAAAGTTGCAAAGAAAAATGAGTAGATCTGTTTAAAAAGATTATCTAATATAAATGCAATACTTGATGGTTATGAGTATGTGAAAGTTTTAAATGCATTGCTCAAATTGAAAATTTATAACGCGATTGCGTTGTCCAGGGGGGCCAGGTTCTTAAGAGAGAAATATTTTTCAAAAAAAAAGGTACAAAAAGGTAAAAAGGTTTTTCATGAAAAATGCTATAACACGGGGAGTTGGGGGGAATACGAGAATTGAATGGAAAATTGGCGCCTTATATAGAACTATGTCCCCATTGAATGATTTGAAAATGTTGAGCACCCAGATGAGCACGTAAAATCGATGATTTTCCGATCAAATCGACTGATCCGAAAAATCGCGATTTTTCGAGTTGCTCCAATTGACCGTAGACAAACATGTCTAGACCAATTGGACCCTCCTGATTCCTATAAGCGTACTTTCAGCCTCTTATCCCCAGCGGTTTTCCAGATATCCGTCCTCAAAGTTGAGAAATCATGCAAAATAGCAAAAAAGGGCTGATAAAATTAAACTTCCGAACGGACGTACAGTACTCTGCTCTTATGGGGGCATAAGACAAAAATCGTACTTCGAATAATTATGGTTTGCCAATATAAAATGAATACCAGTACTATAATCTATCTACCAAATGAACAACAGACATATTCTAACTAGTGGAAGCCGTCAATTGGCATTTAATTGTGTGCGCGCACCAATTGAAAAACATCGTCTTTCTCTCAAATTCTGTTCGCGTATCACGTAAAAACGACAGATCGGATATGCACAAAATATTGTGTTAGGACACCACTTAGAACATATTGAAAAATAGGCTATATGAATATCAAAATTAAAAAGCAAAACTTTTTTTAATTAAATCGGTGAAATCACTTTTTCTGGAATTGTATCTTTAAATTCATAATAAATAAAGTAACTGGTTTTGCCTTATTTCTTGTATAGGAAAACGAATAAGTAAAAACTCCTGTTTTCTTTATTAAAAAATATAAAATTATTTTTTCTTGAAGAAGCCAAATAGCTGCAAAACGTCAGATTAAATAAGAACAACGGAGACCTCTCTACTCTTGAAATAACTCTTGATTAATAAATAGATCCTGTTTTTGGTCTATTTTGGCGGATGGATATAAAATTGATACATGAATAATACATTAAAACATGTTTACTAACAATAATTTTCTACCATAACACTATTCTGAACAATTTGCGTTTGCTGAAATGTAATTAAAAAGCAATTTTTGTAAATACTTTAATCGAAACTAACTGAACATTTAGCATGCATTATGTGCTCAGTGGTATATTACGATGATTCATCTGAGGATTCACTCACGCTTTCATCTTCAAAATGGCTTAAATCAAACAAATGATCGTCGTTTTCGTATGACTCTTTAAAATTAAAAATTCGGACATTTTTTCATCGGGTTTTTGCTGCTTTCTACTACATGTTCTGCTAAAAGATTAAATGCAGGGATCCGATGTTAAAGTTAGTATGCTGAACAAATCTTGATTTGTATTACTTCTCGATGTTTTGCGCGTACGCGATCAAAATCTCGAAATTTGAATCGACGAATTATTTTATGAGTCGCTTCCAACGCCTCTTCAGATAATTGACCAATGGGCAAATCAAAATTTGAAATAATTTGGGATCTGTGGATTAGTAGATTATGAAGGCTACTTGGCATATAATACCAAGAATACAGGTCAAAATATCGATGTTTTACTTCTTTTAAAACTTGTTCAAAACTATTTTGTTTTATGGGTAATCCACAAGAAGTTACTCTTAATATTCAATGTAATGTTTCAATAAATTTTTTGACAATCCCGGTTATATTGGACGAGACTTCACTATTTTGAAAAAACCTTCTCGCCGTATTTCCGTCATTTGTAGAGCAAAATCCCGGTTTTGGTTTGTCCACTAGGAGTCGAAGTTGCTCTTTGAACTTATTTTGAATATCATTTTTTCTTGTCTTAAATTGCAATTTGTTTCTTCACCTCTAACCTGCCACGTTTTCAAAGGTAATCTATAAGAAATATTAAGAAGACATTCAAAGCTTCTAATCCAGGCATGTAAAGTGGACAAACCAAATCGATAGTTCTCCGGATTTGGCTCTTTTTCTTCTATGGAATAATTGTTTATTTCGCTTGGTTTAGCACCACATATAAAGCACTTGGAAGCTGCATTGGTTTCGGATAGCACATTACAAACACTACCGTCCACCATTGTAAACAATAATTTATAACCAATATTTACATCAAACTGATTATTTTTAATTTTAAATACTTCTAATTCATTAATTTGGCCTTTTATGTCAGCTTCTTCGTCTCTAATTAATTTTGGACATACTTTCATGAAGATGAATTTAATTGGCCTGCAATATAAAGTAGAGCCAGGACGTGGATTAACCCATAATGCATGGCCTGTGTCATGGCACACTAATTTTAGGGGCATTAACGCGACAAAAAACATATATTCTTGGGTACTATCTATGCTAGCAAATTTTTGTTTATAATTGCTATGCCCTGAACTTCCATGGAATCCCCACTTGCAAATTAATTGTGCAAAAATCGACTTATCCACGTTTATTAATTTGAATATGCTTTCTGCCGTTTGGTTTAGCATATCTCGAAGACGTACTGAGGCAGATAGTTCAGATATACATAAATTATTTATCAAAAATTGCCTTTTACTTTTTCTTAAACTATGCAAACTTGGGACGGAATCCTTGTTGACTGAGTTCATTACCGACCTCAATATGGATTATTTATTTTTTAAATTATCGAAAATGTCGCGTAATTTTTGATTAAGTTGATTTAAGTTATTAATTAATAATAGCAACTGTGCTGTAAATAAATAGCGTGTCCAGTATAAAACTATTGCGTCCTCTAGTAAATTAACAATACATATAAATGAAACAAAACAGGTTAATCGCATAGTGGATTTCCAGTTCTTTTTGCGGTTTCGATAAATTTTAATGCCCGTAATAGGTTTGTATTTGTGTAGTATCCATCTAAATAGTATTGTGGCTCATAAATCGCACGATGGTGAATATTTAACAGTACAGTTTTGTGTATTCATGAGGTGCAAATTGGACTGCACAAACGCATTACGTAGGGCCGTAATTCAATTGCTAGGCTTTAAAAACTTACATGTTACGCTAAAATGAATTGTTGCAATATAATGTCGCTAATTGGGTAGGCCTGCAACGGCATCTCTATTGCGAATGCGAAGAAATTCCGAATCTGATTGCCAAGATTGCGGTGACAACTGCTTGGCTGGTGAGTCAAGCACCTGGACAATTTATGGGCGTTAATAAGTTAGGCGTACCGTTGAAATGGTGCAGATATTTAGGGCAGATGTCTTGCGGTTGCAGTTAATGACGGCGCAATAATACCTGCACTTTATTAATACCATAAAAATATTAAATGTGCTCCTTTGATACAAAACGAGAGACGCGAGTGAAAAAAAGTTGCGAGTTTCGCATGTTGTGATGCAGACAATAAACTTTGCCAAAATTCTCGCGAAGAGATTTATGTGCTTGCGTGCCCTTCTCTCCGTAGGTAACCATCTGCGTTGGCGAGTTATACGAATACAAAACGATATGTGGCTGCATATCATCATTTTTTATTGCTCATGTTTGGTAAATATTTTGATCTCACTGTGCGCAACGCCAAGGAATGTGTAATTAGAACATGTACATTGTCGAGTGAATTTGAAAAGAATTCCTGGGCGCTTGTTACCTCTGTAAACACAATAACGTTGTTCGCATGTCACTAATCAACAATACAGACTCCAGCACGATTAATTTCATCCCCGTTATAATTTCACTCGGGCTCTTAAAACTAGCCACATCTGCTGAGAGCAATTTAGGTAAAGGGTCCCGCATCACAACAAAAACATTTTTAGGCGACCAGTGGAAGGCTGCCGCCCGATTTTAAGGCCAACGATAAGGGCGATCCTGTTTTTGGAAAGCGTAATTTACTGCGACAATTATCTAAGCGCGGGATAAGCCTGAAAACGAGAAACCAAAGGAATGTAGAAAATGCAGGTAGGCACAAGTGAAAAGTTACCAGGGCTGCAATGGATGTAGATACGCTGCGCGGAGGTTTATGTTATTAAATTTATTGAAACAAACGTTGCAAGCATTATGTGTACATTGTTGAATAATGGCACACATAACCGAGTCCATAAAAAACGGGAAACTTATATCGTAAACCAGTACGCTTTATCTTTCCCGGTGATGTAGATAAAATGAAAAAAAACTTGCCCGAAGGCCCGTCGCTTTTACACGGAAAGCAACACAATTCGGGGCATAAACAAAAACCGTGCGATATTTGTCTATGGGCGTGCAAAAAAACTGCTTTAAATTTTAAATCCGCAGAAAAAGGCGCGCACCGTTAAAATTTCGACGATCGCTCAATTATTCGAGGCGAAACCACGTTCAACCACAATTTTCAACACCAACAAATTACAACATTAATACCCAATACAATTCCCGTTCGGCACAAAGCACGGCAAGTCTAGTTCAAATTAGGTGTATTAGCGGTAAAGCACGGCCCCGAAAAGTAGGTAAAAAGCAGTTAAAAGGCTAAAAATAGAATAAGTTATTCATCATGTAAATTACTTCACTACGTTAACATATTTCTTCCTGATATTTACCATTAATAAAAAGCCATTAATGAAATTACCATTTAAATAATTACACGGAGAAATAAATAAGCACATCATTTGGCTGCGTTTTTTTTCCGGTTTCTGCCAATCTTGCGTCCTTGTTTATACATAATTGATTTCGCTGTTAATTCGCACACCAGGCCATTAAGCCGCAAAAATGCTCAACATTCGACGGGTAATTGTGCCAGAAGTGATGAACATTCGACTCTAAGCGCTCCGGCAGATTTCCATTAATCAAAATATGGCATACTTTCGATTCCCTGCCTTTTTTCACTACATTCTATTAGGATACATCGGATATCAACAGGGGAAAAACGTCGATTCGTTTATATCCCACTGAATACAGGACGCCACAACAATGGTGATCTCGGGAACACGGATGGCCGACATATAATTAGGTTCGTTTTTTATATATAATATCCCATATATATTATAAACGACATCCTGAAGTACATAACGGTACTCTACTAATTGAAATACATTATTAATGGTTTTAATAATCAAACAACTGTAATTATTGACGGCCGATAAATTATTATAAACACAACGACACAATACATTCAAACAATAATATTTACTTGATTACAACAATTGTTGCTACACTGTTGACGAATAGCATAGCCGTATGGCGTAGCGAGTTTGGGCTCCGACTTTTAATACATACTATTATTCATTATAGCACGGCCCCGATTATAGCAGATGATAAAGTAATTGTTACGATTAAGTAAAGTAAAAGATTAAGTACATCTTCTAAATTTGTTTCAATTTTGTTCTCCTCATTCACCTTTACGATACCGATAAATAATGGCTAAATTAATTAAATAACTTTTACCATAAAGCTCAGAGAATAACATATAAATTCTAAATAAATAAATAAATAAATTCTTGTCAATCTATTAAACTTTTTGCTTTTCACGATAACAAATAATAAAGTAATTGTTACGATTAAGTACAGTAAAAGATTAAGTAAATCTATTAAATTTGTTCTCCTCAATCACGTTTACGACGCCAATAAATAATGTCTAAATTAATTAAATAACTTTTACGACAAAGCTCATAGAACAATATATACATTCTAAATAAATAAATAAATTCCTGTCAATTTATAAAACTTTTTGCTTTTCATGATAGCATACAATAAAGTAATTGTTACGATTAAGTAAAGTACAATTTTCCCATTTCAGGAAAACATTTATTATGTAAATGTACATTTATATCTGGAAGCGATTATCTTCAGTAGATATACATTACTGATGATTGATACAATAAAAAAACGTTTTAAAGTGTTTTGTACAAATATACATACATACAATGGACAAATCACTGAGGAACTTTGGGGGTATACATTTTGTTCATGAACTAATCCAAGTACTATAGAGTCACTTTTAATATTAATAATCAAGCCAGTGGGTTAGTCTCCGAATAATCAAAAATCGTTTAATGCATCGAATAAACGCAAATTTGATTGTCGCCAATGGTAAAATTGTTCAATTTTCTGCCGAATATATCTGAGCTATGCTTTACATAGGCTAAACCCGGTCTATAGTCTCTGATTAACTTTAATCCGTGGCTAATTTCCATGGATAACATAATGGTTGTCATGGAAACTAACCATCGATTAAAGTTAAGCACAGCCACCGATTTGGGTCGTTCGGCCCAGTAAACCTTTCTACCACAGATTTCATGAATCCTTTGTGCATTAGCATAAATCAAATCATTAACAAATAAAAAAAAAAAATATTTAATGGCATCATTACACTAGTCTACAATTTGGGGAAAAGTTTTCGGAACAGAAACACTAATATGTGGATTTAACAAATAAAAAAATAAATTTAAAAATTACTTAATGGCATAATTACACTAGTCTACAAATTGGAAAAATGTTTTCAGAACAGAAACACTAATATGTGGATTTTATTATTTTGTGTCATTATATTAATTTGACACGTGTAATAAGCCGCAGGCTTAGTCAAATACAGATAACAGATTGTTTCTATTGTCAAAAATGACTTAACTTTTAGACCAAAATAACTGAAAAAAGTGACGTGGAAAAAATTAATTTAAAAATGACTTAATGGCATAATTACACTAGTTTACAAATTGGAAAAATGTTTTCAGAACAGAAATACTAATATGTGGATTTTATTATTTTGTGTAATTATATTAATTTGACACGTGTAATAAGCCACAGGCTTAGCCAAATACAGACAACAGATTGTTTGTATTGTCAAAAATGACTTAACTTTTAGACCAAAATAACTGAAAAACGTGACGTGGAAAAAAATAATTTAAAAATGACTTAATGGCATAATTACACTTGTTTACAAATTGGAAAAATGTTTTCAGAACAGAAACACTAATATGTGGATTTTATTATTTTGTGTAATTATATTAATTTGACACGTGTAATAAGCCACAGGCTTAGTGAAATACAGATAACAAATTGTTTCTATTGTCAAAAATCACTTAACTTTTAGACCAAAATAACTGAAAAACGTGACGTGGACAAAAATAAATTTAAAAATGACTTATGGCATAATTACACTAGTCTACAAATTGGAAAAATGTTTTCAGAACAGAAACACTAATATGTGGATTTTATTATTTTGTGTAATTATATTAATTTGACACGTGTAATAAGCCACAGGCTTAGCCAAATACAGACAAAAGATTGTTTGTATTGTCAAAAATGACTTAACTTTTAGACCAAAATAACTGAAAAACGTGACGTGGAAAAAAATAAAGTTAAAAAGGACTTAATGGCATAATTACACTAGTCTACAAATTGGAAAAATGTTTTCAGAACAGAAACACTAATATGTGGATTTTATTATTTTGTGTCATTATATTAATTTGACACGTGTAATAAGCCACAGGCTTAGTCAAATACAGATAACAGATTGTTTCTATTGTCAAAAATGGCTTAACTTTTAGACCAAAATAACTGAAAAACGTGACGTGGAAAAAAATAAAGTTAATAAGGACTTAATGGCATAATTACACTAGTCTACAAATTGGAAAAATGTTTTCAGAACAGAAACACTAATATGTGGATTTTATTATTTTGTGTAATTATATTAATTTTACACGTGTAATAAGCCACAGGCTTAGTCAAATACAGATAACAGATTGTTTCTATTGTCAAAAATGACTTAACTTTTAGACCAAAATAACTGAAAAACGTGACGTGGTGAAGTATTTTTGATTATGTTTTCTGTTTCGGTACAAAAATTTATTGTCATTATAATTGAACATGATACATAGTTATTTATGATACAAGTTCGTAAAGCACTACTTTTCGAAAATGTATCATAAAAAGTTATCAAAACAAAAAAAATCTATGTAATGAGATGTGATAACAAGCCAGTCAATGAGAAACAATAGACAAAACAAATATAGTTTAACATAGTTGCTTATGATACAAGTTTGTAAAGCACTACTTTTCGGAAATGTATCATAAAAAGTTATAAAAAAATATTATTTGTAAAGAGATGTGATAACGCGTCAGGCAATGAGAAATAACAGAAAAAACAAATATTGTTTAACATAGTTATTTATGATACAAGTTTGTAAAGCACTACTTTTCGGAAATGTATCATAAAAAGTTATAAAAAAAAACTTTGTAATGAGATGTGATAACAAGCCAGTCAACGAGAAACAATAGACAAAACAAATATAGTTTAACATAGTTATTTATGATACAAGTTTGTAAAGCACTACTTTTCGAAAACGTATCATAAAAAGTTATAAAAAAAAACTTTGTAATGAGATGTGATAACAAGCCAGTCAACGAGAAACAATAGACAAAACAAATATAGTTTATCATAGTTATTTATGATACAAGTTCGTAAAGAACTACTTTTCGAAAATGTATTATAAAAAGTTATCATAACAAAATATTGTTTGTAATGGGATGTGATAACAAGTCAGTCAATGAGAAATAACAGAAAAAACAAATATTGTTTAACATAGTTATTTATGATACAAGTTTGTAAAGCACTACTTTTCGGAAATGTATCATAAAAAGTTATAAAAAAATATTGTTTGTAATGAGATGTGATAACGCGTCAGTCAATGAGAAATAACAGAGAAAACATATATTGTTTAACATAGTTATTTATGATACAAGTTCGTAAAGCACTACTTTTCGAAAACGTATCATAAAACGTTATAAAATTTGTTTTCTTTGTAATGAGATGTGATAACAAGCCAGTCAATGAGAAACAATAGACAAAACAAATATAGTTTAACATAGTTGTTTATGATACAAGTTTGTAAAGCACTACTTTTCGAAAATGTATCATAAAAAGTTATAAAACAATGTGATAACGCGTCAGTCAATGAGGATAGTAGACAAAACAAATATACTTTAAAATAATACATAGTTATTTATGATACAAGTTCGTAAAGAACTACTTTTCAAAAATGTATCATAAAAAGTTATCATGACAAATATTATTTGTAATAAGATGTGATAACAAGTCAGTCTTGTTATTGAAGTCAGAAATTGGTCTAGCCATGTCCCTTTGAGACAATTGGACTCGAAAAATCGTGATACGTCAGTAGAAATACATGTTCAAAAATTAGATTTGCATAAGACAACAAAGTAAATTCGATATAATGATGTTACCCTAAGCAACATATCGTTATAATACTTTCTGCGCCCTCAAAAATGCGCTGTATTTTGAAAAAATTGTTCAGAACATACCTTTATTGGAATGCTTTTACTCATTTTTAATTTATTTTTACGTATTTTAAATAGTGACCTTACTTTATGTGATACCCTGTATAAACTTAATCTAAATAATGAAAAATTGGTCTAAATATACTGATACATCTAAATATACTGATTGTAGAATTTAGTGTAAATAAGAAACGTGTACAAATGAAAATGTATCTACAGCAGCATAAAATGCGCTTTGGGTTCGTGTCTTATCTCCCTGCGCTTCATTGGGTCACTCAACTGCAAGTTGCATTTTCGCGCACACTACTATTGGAAATTCATTTCTGTACGACTGGACGACATAATTATAGTTTCTCTGAACTAGTGGCAATAGTATTAGTACCACTAATCTTCGTTATATTAGGCAGAAATTAAAAACATACTACAACAGTACAACGAAAAATATAACGGATAGCATTTTTTTAAAGAGTTATTTGTATTACGTTTTTTTCGGTGAACATTGTAAGTAATAATAAATTAATTTTTTTCATTAGATATAGGCCGTTTAAATTTTCGATTATTGACGTCGATATTTACAAAATTATTGATAAAAGTTGATGAAAATAAATTGATAGGTGAACATTTTGGAATTTCTCAAAAGGGTCTAATTTGCAATTTTTGTGGCATGGTAAATTTGCACTCTCAGAATGTAGCGATTTAAATTTTCACAAATGTGAAAATGTGAAATCAAATTGTCTATATTTACAAATTTATTGATAAAAATGGTAGATTTTTTTTAAATTTCGCACTAAACGTTTTTTTACGGTGAACATTGTACGTAAAAATGAATTAAATTTTGTCATGAGTTATAGACCGTTTAAATTTTCGATTAATATCGTCGAAATTTACAAATGTATTGATAAAAATTGATCAAAATAAATTGATTGGTGAAAATTTTGGAAAAATTGATGAAAATAAAGTAAAATTTTTCGAATTTTTCAAGTTCTCTAAAGGGTCTAATTTGCAATTTATGTGGTATGGTAAATTTTGGATTAAATATATCCATATTTACAAATCTATTGATAAAATTTGTAGATTCTCTTAAATTTTCGATTAAAAATATCCATATTTACAAATCTATTGATAAAAATTGTAGATTTTTTTAAATTTCGCACTGAAACTTTATCTTGAAATCTAGTGATGCAAATTATAAACAAAACTTTTTCGAACACAATTTATTCAAATACGTATGTTGTGTAAATACGTAGTTTATTGGTACTTAAATCACAAATTAGAGTAATATTTTCTAAAAACTGACGAAATTTCGATTCAAAAAAAATCAACTAGTTCTGTAAACCTATTAACTTATTCGTACATTAACTTTCAATTGAATTTTTTTTTAAATTTTGCACTGAAACTTTTATCTTGAAATCTTTTGATACAAATTATAAACAAAACTTTTTCGAACACAATTTATGCAAATACGTATATTGTGTAAATACATGGTTTATTGGTATTTAAATGACAAGTTAGAAATCATCTGTTTTAAAAACTGAAGAAGTTCCGATTCAAAAAAATCAACTAGTTCTGTAAATCTATTAACTTATTCGTGCATTAGGGTTCAATTGTATTTAATTTCCTACTTTTTCAGCGCTGTTACTTAAATGAGCGTAAATTTCTTGTAAGTGCCCCTGCCTGCGGAGAACATTAGTGCTCTTTAAATTTTAATGTATTCGCGGAAAAGTACACGATCCAAATTTGCTTTTAAATATTTAATTAACATGATAATTAAGAAAGTACTTAGTGCGTTTTCGGTGTTTATATATGCGGATTACGTTTAAGTTCCAACACGTTTGTACGCAGTTTTGCTTTGACTTTCAAGAATTTGGGCTAACTTGGTTTCACACGTAACTTTTTCCTTATATAATTTCAAACAAATCATTATTTACAGCTGTTTACAGCTATGAGCTATGTGAGTTTACAGAAAATGTTTTTGAACCGGTTCAATTCGGTTTTCATGAAAAATACTTCGGTTACAGTTGATTAGGTTAGGTATTATTTTTTTAAATTTTTAGTTACACCTTAAAATCTGAAATGTGATATCGCAGTATCTAGAGGTTTTTTAATTGATAATTGATTTTTTAAATTTTCAGTTACACCTTAAAATCTGAAATCTGATGTCATTTTAACAAATGACAAATACTCGTATTTGACAGTTGTAACCATTGATTAACGATGGGACACATGCTCATATGACATGTTTTAGAATCAGCCATACTACAACTTCCCAAAATATTTGCACTTCCTCCTGAAACACCCTCCATTACTTTCTATTACTAATAGAAATGTACTATGCAACGATAAAATATTAACTTACGCAGCCGTTATTTGAACCGGTAACAGGTGGTTTGTTTTCTGGTTCCGGTTGGACAAAAAATGAATTCCGAACCGGTTTACTTCCAGGTTCACGTTCAATTCGACAGCCTGGTTTTAGTTTATGTCTATTCAATTCGCTCAGAGGGTACTTTTAGTTCGAAAAATTTTTTTTTTGTTATTTTTGAATTTTTTTATTTAGATTTTTAATTTTTGTTTTTGGGAATTTTGGGATCAAGCACGTCGATTTGCCTAATATGCCGGATACAGAAAGCATAAGCGTGGGCGAGATAAGTCGGATTATATATTAATTTTGCGTGGATTGAGAATACATAATTGGGTGAGAGACAATTATCTCAGTTCTCAGTGATATGTATTAACAATCGTTGATGCCTCTTTTTTTAAATGTGTGAAAATTAAATTAATGTTATTTGTAGTCCATTTATTTGTTATATTGAGTAATGTAAAGATTATTATTAAATAATGCAGTAATGGTCATCAGAACGCTCAATCAAAATGTGTATGAAATATATTGAAAGCAATAATACGCACGCTAAATATTAATGTTGTTGGATTGTGAAGCGTCGATGCGAGAAGCGGGCAAATAATTTCGTTGCGTTTGAATATTAGACTGATTTAATCAATAATGCATGCGTATTATCAGCGACAAATTGTGTTATTATGATTCATAAAAGCACCTGATATTTGTGCGATTTGTACAGGGGAATTGTGCATCGGGCTGCGTTTGGCGAACGCAATGTCGTTATCATTGCGTAATTGCAATCAGCGGTATTGTGCTTTGGTGTGATCTTTTATGGTGATGAAAGTCATAACGTGTTGATTTGGTGCAATTAAATTAATATACAGCGGGGTAAAAAACAGCGGCGTGGTTCCGTATGTAGATTGTCGATTAGGGCAGACTGTAATATTTATACACAAATAATTGTATTGTAATTCGTAGGAAATTTGTGAGTAAAAGTATAATTCTGTACGTTGGTTTGATAATCAGTACTGATACACGGTCTGCAGGTATTCAATCATACCTTAGGCCTTTCATGCTTTTCGCTGTAATCAATTCGCCGTGTTTGTACGTAGTCACAGTTATAATTAAATTTTAATAAGTGCGTGCCACAATTGCGATTGTAAACACAAATATTTATAACGGTGGCGAGGCATGTATAAAAATAGCGTTTCGTGTGCATCCTTCGGTATTATCATCGCTTATTTTTAGCGAGATGCTATCATAAGTAAATCAAATGTGTTTCTTATTTCCACTGGCTGCGCTCGTGTAATGGCAGCTTTATTTCCCACATGATCACATAATGCGAGTGTGTGTCGACTTCTTGCCGGTTGCAATTATTCCCATCTTGATTTTCCTCGGACGATTATTGTAACTGCAAGCGGAAATTGTTAAAGAACCGCGAATCTAGATGATTCGACGTGATTATGCTACGAGTTTCGGTGGTTTATCATATTGAAGCGCGGAATTCCGGGAATCCCCAACGGCATTTTTACGCGCGGTTTTTCTGCTTGTTAACCATTTAATCGGGATCGTTTTACACCGTTTTTCTGCAAAACTGTGCGAACTACTAGAAAGTTTCGAAAACATCCGGCGGCGGTCACATTTCGTTTCCCAAGGTCCTGGCGGCCATCTCATGGTCAACGTAGGCTTTCTCGTGGCTGAGCGTAAAATTTACCTGCCTTTTGTATTCCTTGAACGCGACTTCCAGGTAGCAATTGTTACCGAAATAAAGTTTCGCTCCTTAATCTACCATTCGTGTTATTAAACGCAGACGGTGTGAATGTAACAATTAAAACTGGGAGATTTCTTGGGGCATAATGCACGGGTTGCATGTGTGCTTTGCGACTCCTGGAAAAACCCCGATCGCTTCGATTTTCGCGCTCTCACGTGAAATCACTTTCGCCTACTCATCGAAAAAGAAAATAACACAGTTCCGATATTTCGGAGGAGTGTTTCTCCCATTGTTCCGCTTTTCTCTCATCGCATTTAAATAATTTTGACATGACAATTCGGTGAATAATCTGCTCCAGCGTTTTATTTAAGAATAACGTCAACACGAAAATACGCTAGAGCAGACAGCGTAGAATTTAACATTTTATTGGACCGTAAACATTGCACCATGTGGCCTTTTTAGCCGCAGATGCGAGCATCTATTGAACCCGAAGTTTGTGTAGATGCTATCATTGTTAACATAAAAATACTCCGCGCACTCATGATGTAATGGCGGCGTTATTTATGTAATGGCAAATTCATCCGTGATCGATCACAACACAATCGACGTAATTATAGGCAGATTATAATTTTATATGCCTGGTGATAAGAACGCCAAGGAAATTTCATTGTGTTCATAAAATGATCCGTTGCCCGATCAAATTGCTATTCCACATGGAAAATGGGCGACACAATCGATTGCCTGACCAGCGACAACCGTGAAACCTTTATATGCCCTACATTAATTGTTTATCGCGTTTGTGTGCATATGCAAGTATACTTATTATCAATTATTACGGTGGATTATGATTTATGGCGAATTCATAGCGGCCACCAGAGTTGATGCGTGGGCGGTCCAATAATACATTCACGTGAATAACTCACCAATCACAATATATTGCGTTACCGTAACGGACACAAATTCATCAACCGCAAAAATCAAAACTATTATTAGTTTATCAGATATTGAAATAACAACATAAATTTGTGCAGTGCTTCAAGTCCTCTCACTTGTAAGCAGCTTATAACATTATAAGCCACAAATCCTCTATATCGAACTCGAATCGAGACTGAAGCTCTAAAAAAGCTGAAAAAAATTAATACCAATACCACACTTGTACGATATCAACTCCAGCAATTCTCGATATATTGCATTACATAACGCAACAATTGATTTGATTCGTCCACAGTATCAATCTTTAATTAATGTTTAGTTTGAAAATTGACATTTGAGCACATTCATCGAAGCGCTGCAACAGTAATTATTAGTTTTGCTAGTTTCGCCAATGTTAAACCTATTCACACCTGCCTCGAACATTGTGCATTTAAATTACAAAGATTTTATACACGACCATTGTCTAATCCTAAGCCTGCAAACGTGACGCTTACAGGATTATATCGATTTTCAGTTGCCGCATTCAATAAATTGTAAATTAGACGATGCATGATACTCTTTTGTTTTGCTCGATTAATTTAAACCAATTGTTACGTTCATCGAATCTGCGATGGCCAATTTCTGAGTATATTTCATAGAATAAGATAATTTTCCTAAAGTAATTGAACAATTTAAAAAACCGACATTCCATTCAACTCATAACTGAAATTTTATTATTTAAGACGCAGATTGCTGCGAGTTTCCCCAAACTAGTCGTTCGCAGCCGACGTTAAACTGTAGGTGCCATATGTCACGATAACTACGATATAGTCACTCATACACAGACGTATGCGGGGAAATATGCGTACGCTCCAAATCCAAAGATCAAAACACCTAATGGCGCATCTACACATTCGCGATTGGCATTCGCACACCCGTCTCCACAACGCGAAATGGCCGTTTACACGATCGCTGAGTGTTCAACCGAGTTCGCCTGGTTGCTACAAGGCGTTGACCGTCCCCACAAACCGTACACAATCGCTGAATGTTCACCGAGTTCGCCTGGTTACTACAACCTTTGACCGCCCTCAAGAACCGTACACAATCGCTGAGTGTTCAACAGAGTTCGCCTGGTTACTACAACCTTTGACCGCCCCCAAGAACCGTACACAATCACTGAGTGTTCAACAGAGTTCGCCTGGTTACTACAACCTTTGACCGTCCCTAAAAAACGCACACAATCGCTGAGTGTTCAACCAAGTTCGCCTGGTTACTACAACCTTTGGCCGCCCCCAAGAACCGTATACAATCACTGAGTGTTCACCGAGTTCGCCTGATTGCTACAACCCTTTGACCGTCCCTAAAAAACGCACACAATCGCTGAGTGTTCAACCAAGTTCGCCCGGTTGCTACAAGGCTTTGACCGTAGCTCCCGGCGAGACAACTATAACAACATTATGCTATTATGACTAATCCATTTGATTACTTCAAAAATCAATATTTCAATTACTTCAAGAAGTTAAATACTTCAACTTCAATTACTTCAACAAGTTAAATACTTCAACTTCAATTACTTCAACAAGTTAAATACTTCAACTTCAATTACTTCAACTCGAAAATAGTT
Organism: Othius punctulatus; assembly: GCA_951805005.1. Classification (NCBI taxonomy): domain Eukaryota; kingdom Metazoa; phylum Arthropoda; class Insecta; order Coleoptera; family Staphylinidae; genus Othius; species Othius punctulatus. The sequence goes on along the minus strand of OX638147.1, from coordinate 34,495,161 downwards.
CAACTAGAGGATACTTCAGCTGCTAATTTATTTCAACTCGAACTTACTTCGTCTAGAAATTATTTTAACTTGTAGTGACCTGACCAAACCAAACCTAACGTAACCTAACGCAAGGTGAAGTAATTGCGAGCTGAAGTAATTAGCAGTTAAGGAGTTCTCTGCTTGAAGTATTTCCGAGTATTTTCTTGTTGAAGTAATTGCAGTTGAAGTGGTGGTTTTTGAAGTTCTTACGTGCTTAGATTATGAGCAGACTTTTATTCTCCTGGTACATTACATCTCCTGATACATGAAGTATTTCGGAGTCTAAGTATTTTTAATTGAAGTAATTCTGCGTTGAAGTATTTTCTTGTTGAAGTAATTGCAGTTGACGTAGAGGTTTTTGTGCATAGATTATGAGCAGACTTTTATTCTCCTGGTACATTGCATCTCCTGATACATGAAGTATTTCGGAGTTGAAGTATTTTTAATTGAAGTAATTCTGCGTTGAACTATTTTCTTGTTGAAGTAATTGCAGTTGACGTCTTGGTTTTTGAAGTTCTTACGTGCTTAGATTATGAGCAGACTTTTATTCTCCTGGTACTTTGCATCTCCTGATACATGAAGTATTTCGGAGTTGAAGTATTTTTAATTGAAGTAATTCTGCGCTGAACTATTTTCTTGTTGAAGTAATTGCAGTTGACGTAGTGGTTTTTGAAGTTCTTACGTGCATCGATTATGAGCAGACTTTTATTTTCCTGGTACATTGCATCTCCTGATACATGAAGTATTTCGAAGTTGAAGTATTTTTAATTGTAGTAATTCTGCGTTGAAGTATTTTCTTGTTGAAGTAATTGCAGTTGACGTAGTGGTTTTTGAAGTTCTTACGTGCATCGATAATGAGCAGACTTTTATTCTCCTGGTACATTGCATCTCCTGATACATGAAGTATTTCGAAGTTGAAGTATTTTTAATTGAAGTAATTCTGCGTTGAAGTATTTTCTTGTTGAAGTAATTGCAGTTGACGTAGTGGTTTTTGAAGTTCTTACGTGCTTAGATTATGGGCAGACTTTTATTCTCCTGGTACATTACATCTCCTGATACATGTAGTATTTCGGGGTTGAAGTATTTTTAATTGAAGTATTTTCTTGTTGAAGTAATTGCAGTTGAAGTAGTGGTTTTTGAAGTTCTTACGTGCATCGATTATGAGCAGACTTTTATTCTCCTGGTACATTGCATCTCCTGATACATGAAGTATTTCGAAGTTGAAGTATTTTTAATTGAAGTAATTCTGCGTCGAAGTATTTTCTTGTTGAAGTAATTGCAGTTGACGTAGTGATTTTTGAAGTTCTTACGTGCTTAGATTATGAGCAGACTTTTATTCTCCTGGTACATTGCATCTCCTGATACATTATATCTCCTGGGTAGATTCACTAAACCTAAGCCCCTCTGCACTTTGGCCTCTATTATCCTTTTGTGCTTTCCCCTTATTGAAGATTTTATTTTCCCTTGTAAACACAACTGTCATGTCTCCTTGATAAAGTCCAGTATATTTTTGGGTGTAAAGTTCCTGACCATTTTTGGTACCATGTGGGAGTCCCCTTAGTGTCGTTGACCAAACTTATTACCACATCAATTTCGTGGAATATGTTATAGGAAAATCATATTTTATGCGAAACTTTAAACAATTTTATATTTCCGTAAGCGAACTCACAATTACAATCGCAGGCTAAACTCATTACGATGTCACAGGGGTCGTAATTAGATTGCTAATTGAATTATCTCTTGGTAATACAGGGGCAAAACATTGAGAGTATGGTGTATGCAAGCTTTTTCCAAGCAGTTTCCAAGGTTTTGTTCTAAATTTTGCCATTAATGAATGTTCCATTTTTGTCTTGAATTCTTGCAGAATTTTCCGCGATTGTTATAGAATTTTCCGCAATTGTTATAGAATTATATACAGAGCGTTCAAGTTTACGGTGAAGTGGTTCAAGATGCAAATCAAATATGTTTTGCAACGTTGCTGAAAATGTTTCCTAGGGTACATGGAAATAATTGTACTAGATTTTTTCTAATGTCATTATTTGTTATTATTTCGTTGGAAGTAGTTCTAAAAGTTGACACTCTGTACTATTACAGTCGGAGCCTAAACTCATTGCGATGTCATACGGGTCATAATGACATTGGTGATAAAACTATCGTTGGAACTAGTTCTAAAAGTTGACACTCTGTACTATTACAGTCGGAGCCTAAACTCATTGCGATGTCATACGGGTCATAATGACATTGGTGATAAAACTATCGTTGGAACTAGTTCTAAAAGTTGACACTCTGTACTATTACAGTCGGAGCTTAAACTCATTGCGATGTCATACGGGTCATAATGACATTGGTGATAAAACTATACCTTGGTAATACCGAAGCAAAATCGTTGAAAGTTTGTGTATTACTATCAATTTTTATTAAATCTTAAATACTGAAATTGATCAATGTCTCTATCGTTGTTGCTATTGCAAGTATTATTCATAGGAGGAGGCGAAAATGGTTTCATAATCAAATCCAGCATCAAATTATAAGTGGAACAAACTAGCTTATTGTAAAAATATACCAAAATTCAGCCAATGATGGCAATAATTGCTGGCTTAAATCGAGCTAAAAGCGTGTATTTACAATATTTTTGTGTACAAAAATTTTGTGTTATACGTTAAAAGTGAGCATATTTAATTTTTGCTGTGTGGAATGGTTTGGTTTGGAATCGTTTAATCAGTAATGTTTATCTTTATGTACATAAAACAGCTAAGCTAACATATAATTGTTTGCTGTTTGAAAATGTATGCAAATAAAATCCTGAAAAATATTGAATATAAATTGCCTGTTATTAAAACCCGTATCCAGTCTCGTACAGGAATTTAATAATTAATGCACAACAGCTATTGTGTTGCTCAATTTCGTGTTGTTTTCCCATGTACATATCTTTCTTAGCTGCTATCAACAGGGCATTAATGTGGGAGCATTTCCCGATTAGGCACAAAACAATTATAAATTAGACGCGGTGTTTTGCAATTATTGACATTTTAGCATGCAACCACGCTCGTGGAAAAGTTTTTAAACTTCTCGTTATACAAATAGAAATGAATCACTGCAAATAACGCAACGCGTTTCTTAATGATAACACCAATGACATCAGCAGATAAGCCAGTTCGGAGTCATGTTTTCAGTTAGATGCTCTGAAAACCAATCATTCTGCGGTTATTAAATATCTGCTCGCAATCGAAGAATTCATTTCCGCTCGAATGGGAGCATAGTTTTTTTTGCACTAATTGCCTTGTGTCATTATCAGGCGCAACTCATCCGGCGATATTTATAGGAAATTATTCATACTCTTCCCGGCGCATTTGTGCGATTAAAGCGATCTAATTCCGGGAAACCCAAATCAATGAATAACGCGATTATCTGAAAACATATGTATATCTACAGTCAACTCTAAAATTAGTATTAATTACTGCTAAGATACCAAGTTCAGCCTATTGAATGGATTACTAAAATACAGTAAACTCTAAAAGTTTGCATTAATCACTGCTTAGATATCAACCTATTGAATGGATTACTAAAATAAAGATCGGTGCCATGCTTTAGTTTCAACCCCAATTAAAGCCCGGTTTCATAATTAACTTTATGCCGACTTCAATGCGCTTTATCCATTTGAATTGTATGACTCAAAGTAGCTTTAAGTTAAAGCTGATTACCGTCTTTCGCAATTGAACACTTGTAAAATGAGATTGCGATTTTAATATAGTTGCTGAAGCATTTTTCGTAAAAATTGAGTTCTAAAATAACGCTTCTGTGGGGTTTTTATTTAGTGTGTAAAAAAATGGATTACGGTTTAAAATCGAGCAAATTTGTGTACGTTTATCTAACTTTTTTTTATGAAAGTCGAGTACTAAAATATAGATTGCTGGCGTTAGTTTCGAGGATCAATCCCGGTTTTATAATTAACTTCATGCTGACGTAATTTCTTTAAACCATGGTTTAAAACAGGGATCCACAAACTTTTGGGGGCTACAGAAATGTTGTACTCTTGCCTATATCACGTTGATTCCAAAAAACTATTATACTTTTTCAAATTGCAGAAAATTTATTGAAAATATCAAATGTTAGTACGCAGTCTAGAATTTTAATAGTTTTAATAGTCTAGAGTTTTAATAGTTAGTTTTAATAGTTAAATAGTTAATAGTTAAAAAAGTTTATGATTACTTAACTAATTAATTCTCTAATGCCTACATCTAAAACACGTAATGCAATTGTATTTAAAAAAAGAAACAGTAGAAAATTCATATAAATCTAATTTTGTTTTTGTAAATTGTGGAAAATTTATTGAATAGGTACATATGTTACCGTAAAGAATACGGGTGCAATTATATAACAAGAATAATAAATACGACAATTGAAGTGAGCCATTTGGAAAATTACCACATTTTTACATGCGATGAAAAAGTTTAAAGCTACTATTATTTATTACAAATATAAATAACTTAATTGCCTATACTTAATCGCATGAACAAATTGTAGCAATTATTTCGAGTAGTCCTATTTCATTATACTTCCGATTTAATATAAATTGACCAAAAATAATCGTGTTTACAATTTAAGTATCAAAACAAATTTCTATGTAAAATAGCAGTCAGCTCTCATTAACAACTCCCAACAATTTTCCTGCCATTTCATTTTAGCTGTTGAGTTCGTGTTGTGCTTTGATTTGTTGATTTAGCAGTCACAGCAGTTATTTATGATCTGTATTGTTCAATACAAACCTATTGTGACAGCTATTTGTAAAGGTATGGCGTAACTCAAATATAAAATCTACAAATCTCATGCACGCCAAACATACTTTTAATTATACAACACATTACGAAACATAAACAATTATTTAAAACTGTTTCTATTTTCGCAACCAAAAATAACAAAAATAAACGGGAGATTAATAGTTCAATTATTAGGAAAAATGTTAATATAAGGTTCATTAGGTAAACTATTTTTAGTGTAAACATCAATAAAGATATTATTATTATTATTATTTAGGATTATTAAGGGGAGATTAAAGTTGATTGATTTAAGGCCGGTTCCATAATGGCATTAAAGTTTCCTTTAAACCGAAAAGGCGCCTTTAAGTGCTGTAACGTGTTTCATAATTGATTTTTAAACGTCACTTTACGAAAAAGTATCTATTATCATATGGAACAGAAGCAGACTTTAAAGTCGACTTTTCTATTAAGTAAGCTTTACATAACGGAGACTTTTCTGTGATATTATGGAACCCTTAGACTACTAAACTTCAAACTATATCTCCCTAGCATAAATCAAATGAGCACCTACTCTTAGAATTGAATGAAATATCACTAAATTCTACAGCAGTGATATATAAGCTTTTTTTTTAAATATTAGCCTCATTTCAAAATAATCTATTGTGAAGGGGTAAACAAGCATTCAAACATTTTCACGAATATTTAGAACAAAATTTGATGAAAACTTCGTGAAACATTTCAAATTATTGTGAAGGGGTAAACAAGCATTCAAACTTTTTCACGAATTTTTAGGACAAAATTTGATGAAAACTTCGTAAAATGCTTCGTAGTTATGGAAAATTGGTTGCTCGGGGGAGCACTGAATTTTCCAAATAACACCATAATCTGTGATTGAACCAGTTCATTAGGAAACCACCCTCAAAATACTAGGTTGGAAAAAAATGTACAGTTGATAGCCGGCACAATCAGGCTATCAACTATCAAACTATCAAACACTACCTTAAGAAGTCCATGAAATGTCATGAAATTCTGGTTTATCAAACACTACCTTAAGAGAAGTCAATGAAATGTCATGAAATTCTGCAAATATATTGTCACGGATGACTCCATGGATCGGGATGATAAGATGCAATGACAAGCCATACACTTTAAATTATTGGTTAATCGAGTTTTGAAAAGGTGTAAAAAACATATTTTCGCTTTCAACACTGCCCAAACAAATTGTACTTTTTGTTTTTCCTTGGATTTTTCCAACGATTTTCGTTTATTTCGTTTAAAATAAGAATAGTTAGTACTGCTAGAGTACTTAGGACGCGTGCAAAGGTCATTACGGTCAATACGAACTATCTGTAGGTTAACTATAGGTGCGCAGTTTTATGCTCGGTGTGGTGGTTGGAAGGAAAAATAAGGCCTATGGCCACTTGCCTTATGAGCTTAAGTAGCTTTCATGCTACCTAAGAACATAATATCTTCTATCGCTAGTTTTTAGACATAGAATGCATATGCTTTCCTTGCAATGCGAGAATGAGTGAGTAAGACCACTCTGTTCATTCGAGGAACAGAGATCTTCTCAATACGGGCTATCTGTAGGTTAACTATAAGTGCGCAGTTTTATGCTCGGTGTGGTGGTTGTGAGGAAAAGTTAGGCCTATAGCCAATTGCTTCATGAGCTTAAGTAGCTTTCATGCTACTTAAAAACATAATTGATCGGTGCAGATGCTGAATGATGACGTGAACGCCAGTTTAGAAAAAATAGAGTATATCACTGGAAGTGGAAGTGGGAAGTGGGAAGTGGGAGTATATTTTGAAAACCCGAACCTTTTATGATACCTAACTTGAAGTGGTTTAACAATCCCACGCTTATAATTTTTACTGCAAGTCAATGTCACAAAAACAAACTATCGTTGCGCGAAGTATAACTTGGCAAATTTGTTATTGTAATTTTGAAAGCATTGTGTAATTGATCGGTACAGATCTTTGCGATTGTGGCGTACATTTCATGTTGAATTGGTAAGTTACACAGTTTGGTGTATGGGAAAAATGCGTAAATACATTTCGCAATCTGTAATTCCGCGAAGCCGCAAAAATTTAACTTGTCACTGTTGCCACAATACGGCTGTCTGCACCAATTTGCATAATGAATGAAATTACATAATCATATTTATAATCGGAGTTGTGGGGTTTCTTGGATAACAGAAACAATATCATGAGTTATGACACCAATGATAATAACAATTGTACACGAGACGATTGAGTAATCGCGGCTATATTTATCCACATTATCTTATGGTTTCTGCAAACTCCGGAGGGAAAGTGGCGATTAGTGTGACGATTTCTCGAAACCCACGGATGACAAACGCCAGCGTTAATTGATTTTCTATGAATTAATTTACACATTTAACGGTGGTGTGTCGTCTGTTCGCCGTCCAGCAGACGCAGCGCCAAAGTTCAAAAACGACAAGGTGAATTCCGGAGAACATCACAAAGGGGATTTGAATTGTGTTCGCCATTAATAACTTTCAGCATATTTAGTTATTGGACACGAATAAATCGTGTTTCTATTTCGCCTGTCTAAATTTAGAGCTGGATACGTTCGTCCGCGGCGGAGAACAGTGTTTAATTAATTAGTTGCTGTTTCTTGTAGTGTTTAATTACATTAAACCGTCTGCAACAGCCACAGGAATAATTTTTGCGTGTATGATTTAATGGTGGATTTTCGTATATTGATTTTCATGGTAATTATGTAATATAATTGGTGTAATTACAAAGCTAATATTTGAAAGGTCCGTGTGGTAAACAACACGGCGGATTAGTTCGGGCTAATTATATAACATTTTCAGTTGAATGCGGTGAAAAACATGCGGTATCATAGGCGAAATATTCGTCAATGCCGGAGTTTAAATAACACGGCGCTTTGTAATGTGTCTAAAACGCGTTGAAGATAAATACCTTCTTTGTGGTTGTTCAAATAACCGTAAAAGTTTCATTACTAGTCTATTTTTATGCGGGCTTGGAAAGTGCGGGAATCACTGTCTATGCATTTGCCTAGCATTATCGTATAAAATTATACGAGGCATGTACGGCGTATTTAATAAAAATCCAGGTTTTTATTGGCGCGCAGAGATTTTCGCTGGGAATGAAATCCATCGCTGCAAATGCGCCATTAATTGATCATTAATTCGCGAGCAGGATAAATGTAATCGTGATCTAGGCGCTGATTTACAGCACATGTGTGTATGTCGTGATTCATTGGAAAGTGGTTTCTGGAAATTGATAAATCGCCAGTTTTCCGGGGAGCGATTATAAACCCGAGAGAATGGAATTATGTGCAATCTCGGGGAGCACGAGAAAGAAAACACATAGCCAACACATTAACGGGACAAAACGTCTTCGCTCAGCATCGATCGGCCGGCATTTTCCGGCCCGAAAAAATAAGGAACTAATTTAATGTTATAGTGTTGTTTTTGCGGTCGACATAGGGGCCAAATAATAGTAAATATCCCAAAGTCTGGTTAATGAGAGTCGGACTGAAAATAAGAGGTCTATAGGTAAAGTGGAGCATATCGCTATTTATACCTCAACTGATAAGGCCGGGGGCGCACGCATCCCGCCTTGTACTTTTACACGACACTAATAGAAAAAGCCTTCCTTTTCCCAGATCGCTAATCCATATCGCTGGCGATCAAATATTTATCGCGCAGCATTTTGTTAACTACCCTCGCCGATTTTTCAGCGGGCGCCACACAATGGGGATTCGGGCCGGAACATTACTCACAATCAGGCCTGCATGATTAATTAGCCGGGATTTCTTGGTTATCAAGCACTCAAACTGGCCCAAACTGAGGACCAACCTCGCACAAAATTCACAAATATTTCATCCCGTTGCTGCGCGAATCACGCCAACACGGAAATATAATTTTGCAAATATTAATTGCGTTTAATACTCCTGCGACACGAGAATTCGCCTGTAAAAAATATGTCAAGAGAATAAGCTAGTAGGTCGCAATTATAAACGGCCCCCGATAAAAATCCCGAAGAAATTCTTATGTAAGGAGGTTGATATGTCACGGTCCGAGCAGTACGTCCATGCAAATCCGGACGCGAAAAACGCTGCACGCCTGATTTCGCGCTGGCCTCATCCATCCAAGCCCCTGATGCTCGTTTTTGGAGCGCCATTGCCATCCTCGCTATTGAGATTCTCGCAGTCGAGTACCACTGCACGGGCGTAATGTGTGACAAATCTCGCAATTCCTTTGCACATGACTGTGGCCAATGAGCTGTTGATGTATGTATCGGCGAAATTGATATTAACGTATTAGCACGTAGTGCAACGGCGCAAACAACCGTGAAGACCTATTTCGCATTTCGACACCACATAAAGTACCTACCTCCGCATTTCATTTGCTATACGATACTTCATTTGACGTTACTAACGAAGTGGGGTTGGTTAATCGCTTACATGCAACGAAATTCACTCCTGCTCGCATCTAAAAGCTATAAACCACATGATTCCGGTATCCATTTCAACGAGTACTTTACTTATTTCGATTCATCTAAACACCTCATAAAACCTTGCATAACTGGTTTTATTTGTATCGTGCTTTTGAGAACAACACAATCAATGCACAGCCAATAACTACACCTTAACTGCCCAACCTGCTGCATAACTACTTCAAATTAGCAACGATTTCAAATAATTAGATCTGCAGTGCACAAACTACCACTCTTAAATACAGCTTCCAATCAAAATCAAGAAAATAAAACAGATGCTTTGTTGCAAAAAACGGCGCAATAAACTCAGGTCTTTCCACATTGAGCCAATTTAATGAACCAAGGACTGCAGTAACCACTAATTTTACAAAGAACATAATTCATACAAAACTTGTTCAGATCTGGTTTACGCTACCTACAACTTTTTGATGAAATTCTGTCGAAAGGTTTTGACGAAATCTAACAGAAATTCCACCTACAATTTTTTTGGTGAAATTCTGTCGAAAGCTTTTGACAAAATCTAACTGAGAAATTCCACCTACAATTTTTTGATGAAATTCTGTCGAAAGCTTTTAACGAAATCTAACTGAAAGATTCTATAAAGTTGGAAATCAAGAAAATTAAACAGTATTTGGCTTTGTTGCAAAAACGCTGCAATAAACTCGTATCACTCCAGACTCAGCCAAGTTAATGAACCAAAGACCGATTTCAAATAATTGTGCGCAAACTAGTACTCCTAAATACAGGTTTCAATCAAAATCAAGAAAATAAAACAGATTTGACTCTGTTGCAAAAACGGCGCAATAAACTCAGGTCTTTCCACATTGAGTCTATTTAATGAATTGTTACGTTAGGAAGATACCATTTGAAGTTTAAAGGACTATACAATCTATTTAGGTGTTCATTTGGATTTATGTTAGGGAGATACTGTTTGAAGTTTAGGAGATTAAATCAATCTATTTAGATGTCTTACTAATTTTACAAAGAACATAATTCATACAAAACTTGCTCAGATCTGGTTTACGCTTACTACAATTTATTGATGAAATTCCGTCGAAAGCTTTTGGCGGAATCTAACTGAAAGATTCTATAAAGTTGGAAATCAAGAAAATTAAACAGTATTTGGCTTTGTTGCAAAAACTCAGATCACTCCACATTCAGCCAATTTAATGAACCTAGGACTGCTTACTAATTTTACAAAGATTCATACAAAACTCACTCAGATTTGGCTTACGCTTACAACAAGTTATTGATGAAATTTTGTGGAAGTCTTTTGACGTAATCTAACTGAAAGATTCTATAAAGTTTGAAATCAAGAAAATTAAACAGTATTTGACTTTTATTGATAAAATTCTGTCGAAAGCTTTTGACGAAATCTAACTGAAAGATTCTATAAAGTTGGAAATCAAGTAAACTAAACAGTATTTGGCTTTGTTGCAAAAACGGCGCAATAAACTCATATCACTCCACATTCAGCCAATTTAATGAACCAAGGACTGCAGTAACCACTAATTTTACAAAGAACATAATGCATACAAAACCTGCTCATATCTGGTTTACGCTACTTATAATTTATTGATGCAATTCTGTCGAAAGCTTTTGACGCAATCTAACTGAGAAATTCTCTAAAGTTGGAAATGTGTTAAAGTTGTGTGTGAACAGCAAAAGTTCCAACTTCCTTATGCCCTAGCAACTTTGGGGCTAAAATCTATACTAATTTTCGATTGGTGATTAATAAAATAATAATAATAATCTTTATTGGTACTACGCCATAAATACAATGGATGTAATGGTTTAGATGTACAATGTAATGTAATGGATTCTGAAACTTAAAGATTAACTTAAATAATTGGTGAATTGTGCTAAATTGCCCCCAAATGAACGAATTTTCCTCCAAATGAATTAAATTTGTAAACCATATTCTAAGAAATTCATGGAAATTCCAAGAAATCGATGTCTTAAGTTAGACAAACAAACCAAAATCGACGTGTGTTTTTTCAGATTGGAGTTTAGTAGATGAATATTTAACAAACATTCCTAAATTAGCTTAATTAATTGTTGAATTATGCCAATTTGCCTCCAAATGAACGTATTTTCCATTCCATATTCTAAGAAATTGTCGATGACTACTGATCACAACAATCAATGTCTTAGCTTAGATCTCAGATCTGGTTTACGCTTACTACAATTTATTGATGAAATTCTGTCAAAAGCTTCCAACGAAATTTTCAGACCGAGCAATTCTATAAAGTTGGAAAATTGTTAGATGGAAATGAGTGAGAAAAGCAAAAGTTCCAACTTCCTTATGCCCTAGCAACTTTGGGGCTAAAATCTATACTAATTTTCGATTGGTGATTCAATCAAACAAGCAAAAATACACTTTTTTTTTCCTTAAATTGGAGTTTGATAGGTTGAAAAATTCTCAGATTTACTTAAATAATTGGTGAATTATGCTAAATTGCCTCCAAATTAAGGAATTTTCCTTCCAATGAATTAAATTTCTAAACCATATTCAAAAAAAATATAGAAATTCCAAGAAATTGATGTCTTAAGTTAGACAGACAAACCAAAATCCACGTGTTTTTTTTTAATTGGAGTTTGATAAATGAATATTGAACAAAAATTCCGAAATTGCCAAATGAACGCATTTTCTATTTCATATTCTAAAAAATTGTCCATGACTAGTGATCACAACAAGCAATGCCTTAGATCTCAGATCTGGTTTTCGCTTACTACAATTTATTTATGAAATTTGAAATTATTGATGAAAGCTTTTGACAAAATCTAACTGAGAAATTCTATAAAGTTGGAAAATTGTTAAAGTTGCAAATGTGTGTGAACAGTAAAAGTTTCTACTTCCTTATGCCCTAGCAACTTTGGGGCTAAATTCTACACTAATTTTTGATTGGTTATTCTAAATCCGCTCAATATTAAATTGGTTTCATTTGCCTCCAAATGAAATAAATTTCTAAACCATATGCTAACTGATAGAAATTTCAAGAAATCGATGTCTTAAGTTAGATAGACAAACCAAAATTCACGTGTTTTTTTAGATTGGAGTTTGATAGATAAATATTAAACAAAAATTCCGAAATTAGGTTAATTAATTGTTGAATTATGCCAATTTGCCTTCAAATGAGCGAATTTTCTATTCCTTATTTTGAGAAATTATCAATTAGTGATCACAGAAATGAATGCTTTAAATCAAACAAGCAAAAATACACGTTTTTTTGGGAAATTGGAGTTTGATGGATGAATATTGAACAACTTTCAGATTAGTGTTTTTACATCTTTGCTTGTTTGATTTAAGGCATTGATTCTTAAATCAAACAAGCAAAAATACACGTTTTTTTTTTCGGGAATTGGAGTTTGATAGATTGGACAATTCTCAGATTAACTTAAATAATTGGTGAATTGTGCTATTTTTCCCATAAATGAACGTATTTGCCTACAAATAAATTACATTTCTAAACCAAATTCTAAGAAATTCCAAGAAATCAATGTGTTAGGTTAGACAAACCAAAATCGACGAGTTATTTTTTTGAGATTGGAGTTTGATAGATGAATATTGAACAAAAATTCCGAAATTAGCTTAATTAATTGTTGAATTGTGCTAATTTGCTTCAAAATGAACGCAAACGCATTTTCTATTCCATATTCTAACAAATTGTCAATGACTAGTGATCATAGCAATCATTGCCATAAATCAAACAAGCAAAAAGGCACGTGTTTCGGAAATGTTTAGGTGTTTTTTTTAGATTGGAGTTTGGAGTTTGATAGATTGAACAATTATCAGATTGTGTTTTGTTTTTTAGATTGGAGTGTGGAGTTTGATATATGAATATTGAACAATTCTCAGATTAACTTAAATAATTGGCGAATTATGCAAAATTTGCCTCCAAATGAATGAATTTTCTATTCCATATTCTATGAAATTGTTCATGACTAGTGATCACAACATCAATGCTTTAAATCAAACAAGCAAAAATACACGTTTTTTCGGAAATTGGAGTTTGATAGATTGAACAATTTTCAGATTAACTTTAATAATTTTATCCTAATTTGCCTCCAAATGCATTAAATTTCTAAACCATATTCTAAGAAATTGATACAAATTCCAAGAAATCGATGCCCTAAGTTAGACAAACCAAAATTCACGTGTTTTTTTAATTGGTGTTTGTTAAATGAAAATTGAAGAAAATTTCCGAAATTAGCTAAATTAATTGTTGAAATATGCCAATTTGGCTCCAAATGAACGCATTTTCTATTCCATGTTCTAAGATATTGTCCATAACTAGTGATCACAGCAATCAATGCCTCAAATCAAACAAACAAAAATACACATTTTTTCGGAAATGTTTTAGTTTTTTTTTTTTCGATTGGAGTTTGGAGTGTGATATATGAATATTGAACAATTTTCAGATTAACTTAAATAATTGATGAATTATACAAAATTTGCCTCCAAATGAATGAATTTTCTATTCCATATGCTATGAAATTGTCCATGACTAGTGATCACAACAATCAATGCCTTAAATCAAACAAGCAAAAATACACGTTTTTTCGGAAATGTTTTTTTTTTGAGATTGGAGTTTGGAGTTAGGATAGGTAAATATTGAACAATTCTCAGATTAACTTAAATAATTGGTGAATTATGCAAAATATGCGTCCAAATGAATAAATTTTCTATTCCATAACAAACAAAAATACACGTTTTTTCGGAAATGTTTGTGTTTTTTTATTTTTAGAATGGAGTTTGGAGTTTTATATATGAATATTAAATACTTCTTAGATTAACTTAAATAATTGGTGAATTATGCAAAATTTGCCTCCAAATCAATGAATTTTCTATTTCATATTCTATGAAATTGTCCATTACTAGTGATCACAACAATCATTGCCTTAAAGCAAACAAATAAAAATACACGTTTTTTCGGAACTGTTTTAGTGTTTTTTTTTTTAGATTGGAGTTTGGAAATATTTAAAATTTCACAATAGTTCACCTCTATTTTAGCAATATTTAATTGCAATTTATTGTCATTAAATTGGTATAAAAAATTGTACACTAATTCACGCGAGTTTGATCTAGTGTAGCATTTTTTTTTTACAGTACAAAGTTTATTAAAGCAAATTACAACGAAAAAGTGTTACAATTGTAGTGAAATGTTTATGAAATTTTAATTATGTCAAAATATAAAATTTCCAGAAGAATTGAAAGTCCTCATGACTGATCTTTGTGTACACTGAACAATTGTGTTAACTCAAAGCAACGTATGTAGTATGAGATTTTTCTTTTCATTTTAATGAATTTTGTATACAAACTGATTTCCCATTTCGTATACAATATTTATAACATACATTTCCAAAAACTTATATGTAATTATTCATGAAAAATTTCAGAGCTTTCTGTAGATTTCCAATTGTTTGCTTGAAATGTAGATTTACAAGAAAAATTTCAAGCTTTCTCTAGATTTCAAATTATTTGTTTCCGTCATTCTATGAATTGTAACGTTCGGTTTTGGTATTGACTATCACTTCTAATGCAATTATAGACTGATCAGGTTAGCTCATTGGTGGTTAATGCGGTGGCCTGCGTGTGGGCGCTGCCGGATTTGCAGCGTAATTGATGCTTACCGTAGACTATATCGATGGGTAAATGCACAACCATTGTATGTCCAAAACACCTGTATTTTGAGTACTTAACATGATACTAATCTATGCTCCAGTGTTTGTCTTTTGCCGCATTTGCGTTATAAAGTAAGGCCTTTCACACACATTAGGACATACAATGTCCTCCTAGCTTACCTCCGAGGCAACACTTTATGCAGCAGAACTGAAATTAATAAAGTAATGGGCATACAATGCTTGTGCTTTTACTCATCAGCTGCAATGATGAATTTCTGAAATTGTTGTGATTTTTGATTTTTCACCTGGAATATTTATAATTGGCCTAAGATAAATGAGTGTAAACCATAATGAAAAGTAAGAGGCCGGGATTCTTTTGAACATATTTGCAAATTTTTCTAATATAGTATATCATTATCATCATCATAATCCATCCCTCTTTTACCCATTGGGTGTCGAGGATATAGTATATAGTATATACGAGAATATAACTTTTTAGGAATTTTCCAAACCTCACACCAATTATGCATACATTCGTAAGTTTTCATTACGTAGAATTCCTTAATCACCTAAATTCGATGTAATGAAAGCTTAAGAATGCACATGAAACTACATGAAAGTAACGTGAAAACTTCGTTTGCCCCTTCTTGTTGTGTAATAGTTGGTTTAGAAGCAATAAATATGTTGGAACTTAAACTTTTACATATCAATATGTTGTAAGCCAGCATTTGCCTCAAATAAGAAATATATGTTTCTTCCGATTGGTGTTCACGTAAAAAAAAAGTCTTAATAATATGCCGATATACT
Source organism: Othius punctulatus (assembly GCA_951805005.1). Lineage (NCBI taxonomy): Eukaryota > Metazoa > Arthropoda > Insecta > Coleoptera > Staphylinidae > Othius > Othius punctulatus. Next base: position 34,479,460 of record OX638147.1, on the reverse strand, counting down.
TGAGAGATAGTAAAGGCGGGTACATAGAGATCAGTCATGAAGCAACGCGAAAACTTAAGTTTATAAGTTATAGGAGCAGAAGTTTGTTGTCGCGGCGCTTAGAAACGTCCTCCGCTGAAAAGCATAACCGTGTTTTTCACTTACAGTTGCCAATTCTCAGCGTGTTGGGTACATAACGGGCCGACCACATACACGCGAAGACGGGACGTGAGTAACACGGCTATGGTTTTCAAATGCGGTTGCCTTTGACAGACGAGACGCGATCGGCGCGAAATGTGTCCATTTAAAATTCAAGACGGCGGTTTTTCACGTTCCGTCATGACTGATCTGTGTGCTGCGCGCTCAAAGCCTAATCACTTCGAGCGCTCTATTTATACAATTATACGTGATGTAATTACTATTTCTCCGCGCAACAGAATGCTATAGTCGGGACCAAATTAACTTGGATATGATTGCAGATAGTTGTTGCAGTGCGGTTACGGCAACCAATGCATTCCGCTCTTAGGTGGCCCGACGTGACGCTGTAGAGTGGGTAGGGTCTTCGAGAAGAAGACTATATCAGTTCTGTTTTTGTTGTAGAGTGGGTAGGGTCTTCGAGAAGAAGACTGTATCAGTTCGGTATTTGTACTAGTCAGTGAAGTAATACTCTGAGTTGGCTGGACAAAGTATAAATAAATGTTGTTTGCTTAAATATTAAAGCTTCATTTTACACGTCTAACAGATAGAATACTTCTTTTTTTTAACGCATGGCCATCTACGAGTATTAGCGCTATAATTTTCTTGATAGGACTACTTCATGATCTTAACCTATTTTAACAAAATTTTAGAATTTAACGTGAGGTTACGGCAACCAATGCATTCAGCTCTTAGGCGGCCCGACGTGACGCTGTAGAGTGGGTAGGGTCTTCTTCTCGAAGTATCAGTTCTGTTTTTGTACCAGTCAGTGGAGTAACACTTTGAGTTGGTTGGACAAAGTATAAATAAATGTTGTTTGCTTAAATTTTAAAGCTTTATTTCTCACGTCTAACAGATAGAATACTTATTTTTTTAACGCATGGCCATCTACGGGCATTAGCGCTATCATTTTCTTGATAGAACTACTTCATGATCTTATCCTATTTTAACGAAATTTTTCTTCTTGAATCAATTCGTATTTTGCCAAAATTTTGGATTTGATCCAAACAGATCTACACGGTTTTCGTTGCCACTTTTCTGAATTTTCTTTTTTGGGTGAAGGCGTCGCCATCTATGGGCATTAGCGCTATAATTTTCTTGATAGGACTACTTCATGATCTTATCCTATTTTAACAGAATTTTAGATTTTTCTTCTTGAATCAATTAGTATTTTGCCAAAAAATTGGATTTGATCAAAACACGGTTTTCTTTGCAACTTTTCTTAATTGCAATAATTTTCTTAATAACAATAGCTGTATTTTGTGTTTCAGATATGCAAGTCGAGACATTTTCGAAATTAATTTCTTAAAACGTATGGATAGCGGAATCGTATGCCGGATAATTTTCAAAGCAAGCGAGATACAGAATATCAGGGCGCAAATAAAAGACTACTGGCTGATAAAAATCTACTGGTGCACACATAACAGCGGAACAAAAAGATGCACTATAATCTAAAAATGGGGGGAGTCTACGTTTCATACATGCACATTTAATAACACCGAAGCAGGGCAAAACTCGGCCCGCAGAGCATCGTAGTTTAAACGCTGCCGCATTCGCAATGTATTCCGTATTTACAGCAAATAAATGCGCCGTGCTAGTTTGCGGATTGAACTTTTTTTCCATTCGGGATTAACTTCATAAACGATACAATTTAAAACGTTTAATCTTTCCGGGGAGTTTTAGAGCGCGCCGAATGGAATTCCGAAATGCGTAACTGATTCCGAGGCAATGGGAAATAAAAGGACAACAGGCATTGTTATGTCCCGTGGAAAAAGGCGAAGGAGGGAGTTTTAATTAAATCAGAGCGGGCAGGAGCGAGAACACTGCGCTAATTAGAAAGTGGAACGGCTATTTAAACTTAAACAGTTTTAAAAATTATCCCCTCGTAACGCTAGATCGCGCAGTTCGATTATTATCGGCATGGGAATCGTGGAAATCTTAAGAGTGACGAAATAAACACGATCGATTCTGCAAATCAACGAAAATTGGCGGCTTATAAATCGGAAATTCTATTATTGCATGATTGTATTTGTTATGATTGTTATGATTATGCATTGTATGATGTTATTTCATACAAATCTTTTTTTTTTTTTTAATTAAAGAGGATACGTTAATGTATGATGATGTTAATGTATATAATGATATTTTCCTGATAATTTCCTTGATTGAACTTCCTTGATATGATATTTTCCTGATAATTTCCTTGATTGAATTTCCTTGATATGATAATTTTAATTCTTTTTTTTTAAATTTAATTAAAGAGGATACGTTGAAGAGGAGGTTACATTTAGAAAAGAAAGTTCGCCATATTTCTGTAATCCTGGTCGAAAAGCAAACGCGGCACTATATAAATTAACTAGGCAGGCATAAAGCCGTCAGCGCCGTCTGATGCGCTCTAATTTTTGTAAATATTTTGGAAGCATAATCCTGTCAGTCGCCTTCCATTAAGAAAGAATTCCGGCAGATAAGTAACGTCTTAAAAATCGTCTATTAATGCGTTAGATAATACGTTCGATGGCTATCTCTTGTAGCCCTGTTAGGAATGTAAAACGCATTACCAAACGGAGCACAATTGTGAAGGGTTGGTGCTCGACTGTGTCGCGCATTAAAAACATGCCGATGGTTGCTATTTTCGTGAGTTATTAAGGGCTGTTGTGTCCGCAGAGTATATATTTGGAGTGAGTAGTACAACGATGTTGGGGCTCAGGTACCTGCAAGAAAGATACCAGAAGTTGTACTAGATTAAGTAGGTAGACACGACAGGGATGCCAATATACGGGGACTTGCCCGGTGGAGGGAAATCAAACAAAACACGGAGCCCCGACTGAATACCTACGACTGCTTTCGGCAAAACCGTATTTCAGGAAAATTTCAGCGCTCCCGTAATCGCCGGCTGCCGTCCATCGCCTTCGTAGTTCCCTCAAATATTTAAAACTGTTTGAAACCCGAGCGCACACACACTCGCACATAAAACGGATGAATTATTAATGCCGGGAATGTATCATCTTACTGTATCCGTTTGGCGCCTCAGCCACATTAACATGCTAAAAACAATTGTTTGCTTACACAAAAAAATTGAGCCGTTTTAACATAATTAATGGTATTTGTGCTGCGGATGACAGTTCAAATCCCAGAAATCTTAATTAGTTAAAAGCGGGCGCAGGAATTGTAGTTGAAAAAGTAAGACGTAAGAGGATATGGTAGTTGTCACATGGAGGTAATTAATATGACAGCCTTACCCCGGATGCGATCCGGGGCGTTGGTTCGAAGGTATTATACATCCCTTATACCTAGCAACCATACAAATACCTCAAACTATGGCATGAAGTTCGCCATTATTCTACGTAAAATGTACAAGAGGCATTCACAGATTAACAATTGTGCTCGCGAGGAAAATAAAATGGGACCGGAGAGAAGAAAGGGCGGCAGACCTTCGCCGATAAAAATGAAATATGTTCTTTTTAGCGCACACCTCGAAACGGAATGATTACAGAGCGTCCGTTAAATTAATAACGGCAGAGAAGTCCTCTATAGTTACCCGAGAAATACGGCGAAAAAGTATTGAAAATAAAAACAGATTCAGCCCCTGACATACAATAGACCTAGTTATAATTATCAGGCCCGGTCTAACATAGCTGCCGAGCGATTGCATAGGGCGGCACTTCATAGGGGCGGCTTCATAATTGATTTTGTTAAAGGTAATGAGAAACGACTGCCAATTCAAGTACTTAATCATATTGATATTTGAGGTTATGGGACAAAACATGTAAAGCCACGGACTCTGGGAATGACGTGCCTTAGGGACGAGCAGTCCTAGTTTTTGTTGGTTTCACGGTGTGACACAATCCAAAAAAAGTTTGTTCGAAATTCTATAATTTCTGGTCATAAAGAAGATAAAACTAAACGAAGTAAAGACAGAAGTCAGGAAAGCCAAACACAATTTGTAGAATTCCCTGGCCAGCAATAATCGGTTTTGTTAAAAATGACAATCTTAAGGTTTTATCCATAATTAACAGTTATTTTTTACTATTTCTTTCCACGGCCAACTTAACGAATTTCAAGAATTAATTTGAACTATCTTACCAGCAATTACTTTAATTTTTATTGCATTACCATGCTCATAGTTTTTGTTGGTTTCACGATGTGACACAAACCAGAAAAAGTTTGTTCGAAATTCTATAATTTCTGGTCACAGAGAAGATAAAACTAAACGAAGTAAAGACAGAAGTCAGGAAAGCCAAACACAATTTGTAGAATTCCCTGGCCAGCAATAATCAGTTTTGCTAAAAAAGACAATTTTAAGGTTTTATCCTTAATTACCAGTTATTTTTTACTATTTCTTCCCACGGCCAACTTAAAACGAATTTCAAGAATTCATTTGAACTCTCTTACCAGCAATTACTTTAACTTTTATTGCATTACCATGCTGATAGTTTGTGTTGGTTTCACGGTGTGACACAATCCAGAAAAAGTTTGTTCGAAATTCTATAATTTCTGGTCACAGAGAAGATAAAACTAAACGAAGTAAAGACAGAAGTCAGGAAACCCAAACACAATTCCCTGGCCAGCAATATTCGGTTATGTTAAAAACGACAATTTTAAGGTTTTAAACATATTTACCAGTTATTTCAGGTTGTTAAGGTTGTTTAAGGTAGTTAAGGTTAGATATTTAAGGTTGTTTAAGGTAGTTAAGGTTAGATATTTAAGGTTGTTTAAGGTAGTTAAGGTTAGATATTTAAGGTTGTTTAAGGTAGTTAAGGTTAGATATTTAAGGTTGTTTTAATAAGTACTTACTGGTAGTACTTATTAAAATAACCTTAAATGACAATTTTGTTGGAATAATTCAAAATATAACAGTTATCATAGATATTTTGGCAGAAACAAGTAGAAATTTTACAGTAGGTAATTATTGAACGTTTGACAGAATAATAGAATTGTGCTAAATATTTCTAAAACTTTGACAGTAGGTACCAAATAAAGTTGGCCTTAATATTGGAATTTGGTTAGAAGTAATTCGACAGTTTCAACACTAATACAATATATAACTTTGACAAAATACGCGAAATTTTCAGACTTTTCTTCAAGAGAATTTTTTTTATCATAGATATTTGAGTAGATACAAGTAGAAATTTTACAGTAGGTATTGAACGTTTGACAGAATAATTGAATTGTGCTAAATATTTTTAAAACTTTGACAATACCAAATGAAGTTTTCCTAAATATTGGAATTTTGTTGTAAATAATTTGACAGTTTTAAGACTAATACTCAATAATTTTGACAAAATACGTGAAATGTTCACAGTACTTCTCTTCAAGCGAAATATTAGCTGCATAATGAAAATGTAGTGAAATACAACAAAAGTTGTACGAAAGATAGACATAATTGAAAATTGTCCTGTTATGTTGCACTTTTGAAATAAAATAATTCAAATTTTGCAGTAATTAATTGAATTTCGACAGACATTACTGAACACTTGACAAAACAATTACAATTCTGGTAAAAGTTATTGAAATGTTGCCAGTAGAAAATCAAATTTTGTTAAATATGACTAAATTGTGTTGGAAAAATGAAAATTTTAGTTATGATTGAAATTTTAACAGTAACTAACGAATATATAGCAGATAAATTGAAGTTGTGGTACATATTACTAATATTTTGCCAGTAATAAATAAAATTTTGTTAGAAATGATTGAAAATTTTATGGGTATCTTTGAATTTTGCCAGTAATTAATGAATTTTTGTTAAATATGACTAAATTTTGTTCAAAATTATTGAAAATTTTAGTTATCATTGAAATTTTCACATAATTTTGTTCAAAATAATTGAAAATTTTCCTTATCATTGAAATTTTCACATAAACGAATTCAAATTTTGCAGTAATTAATTTAATTTCGACAGAAATGATTGAATACTTGACAGAATAATTCCAATTTTGGTTAAAGTTATTGAAATTTTGCCAGTAGTAAATAAAGTTTTGTTAAATATAACTAAATTGTGTTGGAAAAATAAAAAATTGAGTTATGATTGAAATTTTAAAAGTAACTAATGAATATATAACAGATTAATTGAAATGGTGGTACATATTACTAATATTTTGCCAGTAATAAATAAAATTTTGTTAAATATCATTAAATTTTGTTAGAAATGATTGAAAATTTTATGGGTATCTTGGAATTTTGCCAGTAAAAAACGAATTTTTGTTAAATACGACTAATTTTTGTTCAAACTAATTGAAAATTTTAGTTATCATTGAAATTTTCACATAAACGAATTCAAATTTTGCAGTAATTAATTTAATTTCAACAGAAATGATTGAATACTTGACAGAATAATTCCAATTTTGGTTAAAGTTATTGAAATTTTGCCAGTAGTAAATAAAATTTTGTTAAATATGACTAAATTGTGTTGGGAAACTGAAAATTTGAATTACGGTTGAAATTCTAACAGTAATCATTGAATATTTGAGAGATTAAATGAAATGGTGATACATATTACTAATATTTTGCCAGTAATAAATAAAATTTTGTTAAATATAATTAAATTTTGTTAAAAATGATTGAAAATTTAGTATCTTTGAATTTTGCCACTAATACATGATTTTTGTTAAATACGACCAAAGTTATCATTAAAATTTTGATAGAACTAGAAAAATTAAACTAATTATTGAAAGCTTGACAGTAATGATTGAATATTTGACAGTATATTTGAAATTCTGGTAAATATTACTTAAATTTTGCCAGCAATAAATGAAGTTTTGTTAAATATGACTAAATTTAGTTGGACATAATTGAAAATTTTACAGTTATTATTGAAATTTTGATAGAACTGGAAAATTTAAAGTAATTATTGAAAGTTTGACAGTAATTATTGGATGTTTGACAGTTTACTTGACATTCTGGTAAATATTACTAAAATTTTGCTAGTACTAAATAAAATTTTGTTAAATATGACTGAATTTTGTTGGAAATATATGAAAATTCGAGTTCATTGAAATTTGGGCATAAAAGATTGAAAATCAGACAGTATTATTGCAATTTTGATAAATATTTACAGTTTACTTGAAATTCTGGTAAATATTACTAAAATTTTGCTAGTACTAAATGAAATTTTGTGAAATATGACTGAATTTTGTTGGAAATACATGAAAATTCGAGTTCATTGAAATTTGAGCATAGAAGATTGAAAATCTGACAGTATTATTGCTAATATTTACCATAGTTAATAAATTTTTATTAAATATGACTATATTTTCTTGGAAATAATATAAAATTTGACAGTCAATGAAATTTTCACTGATTTTAAAGTAATTATTGAAACTTTAACAGTAATTATTCAATGTTTGCCCAAATAATCGAAATTTTGGTAAATATTACTGAACTTTTGCCAGAAATAAATGAAATTTTGTTTAATGTGACTAAATTTTGTTGGAAATAATTGAAAATTTTGGCAAAATTAAAATTTTGGCAAAATTGAAAATATGAAATTATTGAAATTTTGATAAATCAGTGTTATGCAAAATATGCTATCTGTTTTTTTTCAAACGCACTTTTTGGCGTTTCAAAAATTACAAATTATGAATAACTATGGCAATGATATTGCCACATGCTAATCTACATTCACAATTATAAATACAAAACGGTTTTCTGCTTCTCCTGAAAATAACAAAAATGGCAGATAACATGATGTTATCATGTTGAACATGATGAATGTTAAATATGATTAAATTTTCTTGGAAATAATAGAAAATTTTACAGTTATCAATGATTTTAAACTAATTATTGAAAATTTGACAGTATTATTTGAATTATTGACAATAGAAATTGAATGGTTGGCCAAATATCGAGATTCTGGCAAATATTACGTAAATTATGCTGAAAGATTTCAATGTTTAAAAATACAAATATTTATGAGTTGCAACTATTTCAAGAATGAAAGTCATTTAAAGAAAAAAGTTTCAGCATAGATATTTTTACATTTATAGATACTTCTATATATTTACATAATGTCATAGCAGAAATACTGTTAATTTTAAATAAACCAATGATAGCAAGGTTTGACAATATTTTTTTATATATAGATTAGATTAATTATGACTGCAAAACTAATATTTTAGTACCTACATACAGAGCGTTCAAGAAAGTGGTGTTCACGTTTCCATTTATTATTATATAACAGATGGAACAGATGGACATAAAATAGTCTCTGACACAGAGCGATTGCACAGGACGGCATTTTATAGGGGCGGTCTTGATAATTTATTTTGGTAAAGGTAATGATGACACACTTAAAAATTGGCTGATAATTATGAAACGTGTGCTTTCTAAAGAAAGGTACGATTAGAAATGATGGTTTACCGATGTGTGTGACCTCGATGTAAAAAAATAACCGATACAGTGTTAACATTCGCCGGGTTTGGGCAATTTGTGCGTTTAAGCTTGGGCCGCAAATCAAAAGTCGAAACATTCCAGCCGGGAATTTATAACGAACGTAACCAGTGTTTTGCAGCTGTGTGCAGAGGCAGAAAAAATAAGTCATATATTTGACCAAGAAAACGCAGTGCAAAAAGTTGCCGTCCGCATAACAAAGCAGAATTAGAGAAGTTTAGTATTCAAAACAACGGTGCCCTTTAAAACTTGTTCAGTAATTTATTATTTAAATGCGTATAATATTCCCCTGGGCACGTAATAATATATACTGCTGTTTTATGCAAACAGCAAGCGCTTTTTTCGCTGTTAATCACTAATACGAGGCACACACTAATCTTAAATTATATCCGCAATTTTGGGTCCACGTGTGCGGATGTGCAGTTTAGCAAAACGTCCGGGGACTTGGGGAAAAGGTAAATGTAATATGACTAGAGTTTTGTATAAAAATAACAAGAAAGGGGATGTTTAAAGGAAATCTCATCAGCGAATAAACCTGAAAGCGAAACAAGAGGACACAAACAAAACATGGGAATGAAATACGATCCAAATATAAATAAAACAAGTATTTGGTTGGCTTATAAATTGAAACAAAACATATTAAGTCGTCAGATAGTGGAGAATTTGATAACCCATTTTCAGTGCGTTGTCATATTCCATTACAGCGCGCTTTTTTGCGTTTAACTTTTAACATGAATGCGAAGATCAAAACGAAACTAAAGCAAACTTGTCCGAGTGGCTGACATGCAGTTGATGCAAAGCTGGTGGTCCAACGGAGAGGGAAGATCGCACTTAGTGGCCGGCCAGAGTGAGATGGCAGATAGGATTCTGTTACTTCAGTTCGCTATGCAACCTATCTGGTTCCAAGGTGGAACACATATAGCAGCATCGCGCACGGATCTTTCCAGGGCTCTTACAATCAGTTGGAACCATCACTTCTTACACAACCGGCCGCAGTTAACACAAAGCCTATTAAATGTAAATGCCTGACAGAAACAATAATCAACCATTAATCTCACACCGATCAATTCGAACCAATCAAAACATTATCACAGAGCCGATTGAAATTCATGTTAGAATTCGCCATGCCCGTTTCCCTCGGCCGATCAATCACCAGAAAATTGATGATACACCAACGTATTTCGCGATTCCGTGAAATTGCCGCCGCAAAACTCTCCGGGCAACAATTGAAAAGCGGAACAAACCGCGTCACGTCTCGACGCATCAATTATCGACGCCGAGCGCGGCTTGGCATCCCGAAAGAAATCGTAACACAAAACAGTTGGTTAAATATGTAAAGATCTCAAGGTGGTCAGTGGACTAGGAATTCCACTGACGGCCTTGCAACTTAACGTAGTAACTCTTCCAAGCCAACCGCCTCAAATGAGAGTTGAATGGCCGAATGTGACCGACCATTTTGTTTCATGAATAACGAATAAACAATATTTTTATTGCCTAATATTGAACGGATTATATTAAAATGCTGCGACGCTCGTCAAGTGCACGCCGTGCCACTGTAGATAATTTGCCAAAACATTTGTAAGCGCCCGGATTAGAAGTGTATTTGTGATTTTCTTACGGATAACGAATGGAAAAAATGAAACGTACACACGGATTGCGTGCTGGTACCAACAATAGGCTTACCTAGCCGTTTCGTGCTTTTGTACAACCGTAATACACTAATAATTAATAAATTGGATTTTAATGAATATTTATTTACCGGAAAGTGTGAAAATGTCAATGCAAATTATATACCATTGAACGTTCAAAAACTTCCTTACAATACACCACACGTACAAATATTTGTTGTTTTTGTTGTGTGTTAAGTGTTGTATTGCGAAGGAGACGGTCCGGAATTCTCAGTTGTCATTTTAAGTAGTAAAAGATAAAGTCTGAGATTTCATATGAAAATGATCATGTCTGTAGGAGATAAAACGAAACGAATGCGAGCCAAAGAAAGAGATAAATATAAGTAGGCGTAAAAGCCAGTAAATGAGATTCGTTAAAACAAAACTCTGAAATACACGAGCCATCAACTCCAGTGATCTACAGCATTAATACGGTCCATCCTTTCAGTCCATATCCATTAATAAAGGTACTGCTATCAATTTTAAATGTACGCACACATTAAATACAAAACTCGAAATTTTAATCTGTTTTTGATACCTGTATATGATTCGTACAAGCGAACAGCATTACGCTATCTTGGAGTCCATTAATTCAGGCGAGGCGAGCGTCATCGTTCCCCGGGCAAGTCTGCCAAAACACGTCTCGCCGAGGCACATGTGAGCTACCGGTGGTCGCTCTTCTCCTCTTTGCCTCTTTGCCTCTTCTGTGCCGTTTAATTGTAAGCACACACTCCCGAGGAGGCATCCACGTGAACCCCCCGTAAGGGCACAGGTGGAGCCATGCAATCCTCAAGTGCTCGACTCCCTCGTCTGCCATGAAAGGCGAGACCTGCACATCGTCATAGCGCCCATCGGAGATGACGTCCAGGCGATAAGGACGGGATATGTGTTGATGGGCCCCAAATATTGAGGCTCAATATTAGCCATTAGATCTCGTCCGCAGCCTTTAATTGTGTCCGCCGTGGGTCGGCTGGCCGACCCAATCAGCAAAACCGCAGCCCAAACGATTGCAAATTGCATCACGACCACCACTTACGAAAACTTTTAATTCCTACAAACAACACAACCGCCTAAAAACTCAAACATCCACCAGCAGCCCCAGAACTTTCACAAATTCAAAAAGCGTACAATCGAGTAAAGAAGAAGCACAAAAATCTACGGATCCAAGTCTAGTTGTAACAGCAAATCACCAAAAATGCCAGAAAACGGCCGTAGCATCAGAAATCTGGGTATAACTGAAATGTTTGGATCCTGCTAACACAACCGCCCAAAAACTCAAACATCCACCATCAGCTCTAGAACTTTCACAAATTCAAAAATCGAACAATCGAATAAAGAAAAAACACAAAAATCTACGGAGTCTAGTTGTAACAGCAAATCACCAACAATACCAGGAAAAGACCGTAGCATCAGAAATACTGGGTATGGCTGAAATGTTTGGATCCTTCCAACAACACAACCGCCCAAATACTCAAACATCCACCAGCAGCTCTAGAACTTTTAGAAACAATCGAATGAAGAAGAAACACAAAAATCTACGGAGTCTAGTTGTAACAGCATAACTGAAATGTTTGGATCCTGCTCAAACAACCGCCCAAAAACTGAAACATCCACCAGCTGCTCTAGAACTTTCAAAAATTCAAAAATCGAACAATCGAATAAAGAAGAAACACAAAAATCTATGGAGCCAAGCCTAGTTGTTCAAGCAAATCGCCAAAAATGCTAGAAAAATTCCGTAGCATCAGAAACACTGAGTATAACTGAAATGTTTGGCCTAACTCCACGAACATAACGTATGGGACATAAATGGGGAAAAAATCTTATAGACATGTGTCCAGAAATGTTTAGTACTTAAAGAGCTACACGCGAATTTAAAAATTATCAAATGTGCTGAACTCAATTTAGATATTGCTTTTTAGTTCCTGACGTCTGCATCCGTTGTCATTTTAATCAGAATGTGATTTATCTTGCAGAAATGCCATTCAATAATGTACTTTCTAACCGTTGATAGTATCTACTAAGATTTAGAAGCGCTATGTTCACTATGCACATGGCCGTGTCCATTCATCAACAAAGTTTTGCATTTTCAAAGTTATGAAAAAAAAACCAGTTTTGTTCCATAGATCAGATAAAGTTAGTCCAAGCATTTCAGTTGCACTAAGTTTCACTAAGCCGACTACTGTCACGGTCACCATAAAAAAAATTGACTGGCACACTTAATAGCAAAACTTTTGTTACGAGTACGATAAGTAGTACATGCTTGAAGAAAACAGTATACATCAGAAGGAGTAGAAAGCTTTTTTGCATTTCGCCTGGTTTACATCGGCTCGGAGACAGACAGCGCAATCCAAGATTTTTTGAAGATTTGATTCGAGAAATTTTTGAAAAATTGATATTGACTATTGAGATTTAACATAATAATTTGACTCTTGAATATGTACAATGTTTTTTCTAAAATACTTGAGAGTTTGACAGTAATACTAGAAATAGTGATAAAAATAATTGAAAGGAATTTTCTGAAAACTTGTGAAATTTGAAACGTATATTTATGTGTAAATTTGAATTAAATTTTCATCACAAGGAGTATCAAGCTTTTTTGGATTTCGCCTCATTTACATCGCCTTGGCGGCAGACAGTACAACCCAAAACTTTTTGAAAACTTAATGTAAGGAATATTTGAAAATTTAGTAATAATTATTGAGATATGACAGAATATGTACTTTTTTTCTCTAAAATACTTTAGAATTTGACAGTAATACTTGAAATCTTGATAAAAATAATTGAATTTTCTGAAATCTTTGTGAAATTAGTACAGTAAATGTGTAAATTTTAATTAAATGTTGTACAATTATTTCTCTTTTTGGGTTTCATTAATTTCACTACACTTTACATGTATCCAGAAATGCTTAATACTTAAATACTTGAGCGTTTGACAGTAATGTTGAAACATTGATAAAAATAATTGAAAGGAATTTTCTGAAATCTTGTGAAATAATTTGAAATGTATGTGTAAGTTTTAATTAGATTTTCTTCACAAGGATCACAAGTATCACAAGGAGTATCAAGCTTTTTTGGATTTCGCCTCATTTACATCGCCTTGGCGGTAGACAACACAATCCAAAACTTTTTGAAAACTTGATGTAAGGAATTTTTGAAAATTTAGTAATAATTATTGAGATATGGCAGAATATGTACTTTTTTTTCTAAAATACTTTAGAATTTGACAGTAATACTTGAAATCTTGATAAAAATAATTGAATTTTCTGAAATCTTTGTGAAATTAGTACAGTAAATTTGTAAATTTTAATTAAATTAAATCTGTTTTTGGGTTTTATTAATTTCACTACACTTTAGGTTTTCCAGATTTACAGGCACATTTCAGAACTTTTAGAAACGTGAAACTGAAAATACTGAAAATAAAGTAGATGAGTAACGCTTGACAGCTTTACTTTGCGATACATTGTGAAATAGGTTAAAAAAACATATTATTGGTTATTGTAAGTTTGATAATGACCCGTTAAGGTATCGAAACTATAGTCACTACTAAATAAATCTAAGTGATACTAACAAAGTAACCTGCATGTGATTTTGAAAATTCTAATTTTGTATTTTCAGTTTCAGGTTTCTAAAAGTTCTAAAATGTAAATCGAGAAAACAAAAAAAGCAGTAAAATTAATCAAACCCAAAAAGAGAGAAACTGAAAATACTAATTTTGCTCTTTCAGTTTTTCGGTTTCACGTTTCTAAATGTTCTGAAATATGCCAGTAAATCGAGATAACAAAAGTGCAGTGAAATTAATCAAACCTAAAAAGAGAGAAACTGAAAATACTAATTTTGTATTTTCAGTTTCACGTTTCTAAAAGTTCTGAAATATGCCAGTAAATCGAGAATAGCAAAAGAGCATGAAATTAATCAAACCCAAAAAGAGAGAAACTGAAAATACTAATTTTGTATTTCCAGTTTCACGTTTCTAAAAGTTCTGAAATACTATTTTTTAATTTCAGTTTCACGTTCCTAAAGCTTCTGAAATAAGGCAGTAAATCGAGAAAAGCAAAAGATCAGTGAAATTATTCAAACATAAAGAGAAACTGAAAATACTAATTTTGTATTTTCTCTTTCAGTCTTTCAGTTTCACGTTTCTAAAAGTTCTGAAATATGCCAGTAAATCGAGAAAAGCAAAACTGCAGTGAAATTAATCAAACCCAAAAAGAGAGAAACTGAAAATACTAATTTTGTATTTCTAGTTTCACGTTTCTAAAAGTTCTGAAGACAGAATATTTACATTTTTTTTCTAAAATACATTAGATTTAGACAGTAACATTTGAAATCTTGATAAAAATAATTGAAAGGAATTTTCTGTAATCTTTGTGAAATTTGTAAAATTTAATTAAATGTTGAACAATTATATATCTTTCTGGGTTTTATTAATTTCACTACACTTAAGATTTTCTAGATTTACAGGCATATTTCAGAACTTTTAGAAACGTGAAACTGAAAATGCTAATTTTGTACTTTCAGTTTCACGTTTCTAAAAGTTCTGAAATACTTATTTTGAATTTTCAATTTCACATTTCTAAAAGTTCTGAAATATGCCAGTAAACGAGAAAAGCAAAAGTACAGTAAAATTAATCAAACAAAAAATGGAGAAACTGAAAATACGAATTTTGTATTTCCAGTTTCACGTTTCCAAAAGTTCTGAAATATGCCAGTAGAAAGTATTTTCGTTGCAACTTTTAATGTGTAATTTTCTGCAATTCGCATACATTTTCTGAATTTTTTTAAATTATCAATTTCTTAAAGTGTTTTAGATGTAGATATTAGAAAATTAATAAATATGATTTTCAAAAAATTCCTGTTACACAAATTTGGTACTTATAATAAATTGTCTCCAATATTAATAAATTCTACGTATTAATTGCAGTTCTGGGATTGTACAATTCTATGTGGCCTTTCTGACAAAAAGTTTGGGGACCGCTTGTGTACATACTTCCATCTACCAAGGAAATCGTTGTGCGTTTTTACGATCTAATCTTTTTGCTTTATATGTTTGTTGCTAAGAAAATTATTATCCGTTTTTATGGGGCCATTTCACCAATTAGTATGGGCAATAAACAACATCGTATAGAATGCGTTGTTTTTTACACAAGAGACATTAGTATGTTCTGGACATTTGCGAAAGATTCTCAATGGCCGTCACTGTCAACCGTTTATTGTCCATACTAATTCCTTTGGCATTAAACCATTGCATGGTGCACGTGGCATGCTTTGACAATGCAAGGCGCTAACTAACCTAATCTAATCTAATTTTATCGAGAAGTTATATAACAACATAAACTAACTTGATGAAGGTAATGAATTATATGACAACATAACTTCGTGTAGGTAAGGAATTATCTCACAGTATACTTTCTGATATTCTAAGTAGTATAAATTTAAATAATTGTGCATTTGGGAAGCAACCCTGCGGACAACTGCAGACCGGTTTCGACCTAGTGGGTCTCATCAGTCCAGTGATTCCGACGAGTTGATTCGCAAAAAAAGGGCTCGTGTGCTTCTCTCATGTATATTCGAAGTATGTAAGTTTGTAATATTCCCATATAATTGGGTCAGTCATGAAACTTTAAATGTCCCAGTGGTCAATAACACAATACGATTTTCCGTCACAATTAATAATGAATGAATATTATTTACATTATTTTCTGTGGACAATCGCACCACACATAATCATATATCAATAGTGGCATCGACCGATTAGTCTTAAGAATATCTGTTATTGTTTACGGCTGACTCGCATTATCTGTCAGTAAACCGTTCTGTCAGACAATGCCTGTCGAGATCGGGGCTCTGGCGAAAACAAATATAAAAACGAAGCGCAATAAAGCTAACTACCGTTATTGAATCATTAAAAAAGGCGTATAAACCGAGAATCTTTTCAACGAGTGATTGTGGCCATTAAAAAGGCAGTTAACCACACAATCTCCGCTCCGTAAGTAGATTTGCGCATGTGGAGAGCGGCCCAAAACGCTTCTTTCGGGACTCGTCGCAGCACAATTGCCCCGTGAGGAGCGAAATAAGGTTTCTGCTGTTTTCAATTCGGCGAGCAGTCTGGTGACATATTGAGAATCCGAGATTGGGATTGATAAAACTATCAAGAGCAACTGATCTAAACAATACCCAATTCTAATACAGATACGTTCAATAAATAGCGAAGGGGATTAGTATAAATACCAAAAATCACTAGAATATTTATAAATATCCTAACCTTAAACTTAAGTACCAAAGTGACAATACTCATTAAATATAAAATGATTTGTGCAATTTCTGGCATTCACATAAAAACATCCAAACATTTTCGGTTTGACATTTCGGATAAAATTTTTTTTTTGCACGATTTTAATTTTATATGAAAATTGATATTTAAAATTTAAAAATATAAAATCAATAGATACAAATCAATCCTAACGCATATGCATTCAAGACTATAAATAAATAGCAATAAATTACGTAGCACATCACAATCAGCTCAACTTGGTACTACAACTTAATGATACCTTACGAACGACATCGATTAATTCTGCCCGAAATGGTATTAATCATCGAGTTAATGAACGAATAAATCAAATAAGCACAAAAAACTTATAGAATTACATAATGAAATCTAGCACATGGACATGCAATCATTAAATAAGTCATTAGAATAACAATGAGCGAGCACACATTTTTGGCAACCAATTTGGTGTTTTTGGACAAGAACCGCTGAATAAATGCAACCTTGCGTGCAAAAACTCTGACAATGAAAATGTTCGAGGGGCAAATTCTAGGCCAACCATTAATTTGGCAGCTGCTGAATGCCAAGCCATTGTTGAAAGAAATTTGCTGAAAAGTACATCGAAGGGGAGAGAACCATGGAATTTTATAATGCACAACTTTTCGTAATATTCGTACCATTTGCCACGCAATTTTATGGAAATATGAGGAATTTTCACTACAAGTAGAAATTTATGTCGCTCCAAGAATATTACTAGTAGTTTGATATTTGATTCTTACAAGTACACACATAAAAATAAACTTAGGGATTTCCACATTGATTAAAGCATTTGGATGTAGTTAATTGTTATCGAGGAATCTGATTGTTACGTTTATGGAAAATTTCAAAATTACTTCGATTCTTAAAAAATCAAAAAATTAGCAAATCTGAACAGTAATTATGCATATTGAAAACGAAGCTATTGGAATATCAAAATGTTTACTTTAATAATGCACAACTTGTCGTAATATTCGTACTATTTGCTACGCAATTTTATGGAAATTTGAGGAATTTTCATTACGAGTAGAAATTTATGTCACTCCAAGAATATTACTAGTAGTTTGATATATGATTCCCACAACACACATAAAAAATAAACTTATGGGTTTCCACATTAGAATTCCACATTAAATCCGGGAAAAAAAACAGACTGATTTACATAATTTGACTGCGTTATGAAGTAAAAAAATAAATAAAAATGCTTATGGAGTTTTCATTTATGACTCCTATGGTGTAATTTCCGATATATTTATATCGTTTTGTTCAATTTTTCGAAAATATTTGGAAAATCCCATGAAAATTTAAGAAGCTATGAGTTTTATAAAAAAGTTAAATTGACATTTTCGGGCATACCAAATGAAATAAACGCACAGTATTTTAGGGCATACCAAGTGAAATAATCGTACAAATACCAAGTGAAATAACCGTACAGATACCAAGTGAAATAATCGTACAGATACCAAGTGAAATAATCGTACAGATACCAAGTGAAATAATCGTACAGTACTTTAATGTAGTCTAATTAGACACTGAAAACTTCAACGAAAATTGTGTACAAACTTCATTGACTTTGTGAAAATTTGTAGTTCTTATCAAAAATTTTGACATACAGTTCAAATGCAATTAAAAATCCAAAAATTGCAAAATGTTCAGATCAGTACAATACACTAAATTTTTATATTTTTGCTGAAAGTTAAATCAAATGCGTGTGTGGATCTCAAAATTCAGTCTAAATTCTATTCAAAATTTCCAAAAACAAGGAGACATTGAATCGAACATGATGCATCCAAATATCGATTAAAGCATTTGGATGTACGTTAATTGTTATCGAGGAATCTGTATTTTTACTTTTATGAGAAATTTCAAAATTACTTCGATTCTTCTTAGAAAATCAAAAAACTTCTGAAATCTGAACAGTAATTATGCATATTGAAACCGAAGCTATTGGAATGTCAAAATTTGTACTTTTAATATGGAAAATTTCAAATTTCAGCCTACATCCTATTGAAAACTAACCAAAATGTAGTACAAAATTCGGACTCCAATGCAAATTCGCAGAAAACTACTCTAAGACACTCAAATCTGAATAGTAATTATACATATTGAAAACGAAGCTATTGGAATGTCAAAATTTGTACTTTTAATATGGAAAATTTCAGACTAAGACTAACCAAAAGTAGTACAAAATTCGGACTCCAATGAATTTGGAAAGCATTTGGATGTACTTTAATTGTTATCGAGGAATATGTATTTTTACTTTTATGGGAAATTTCAAAATTACTTCGATTCTTAGAAAATCAAAAAATGAGCAAATCTGAATAGTAATTATACATAATGAAAACGAAGCTATTGGAATATCAAAATTTGTACTTTTAATATGGAAAATCTAAAGTTTCAGCCTACGTCCTATTGAAAACTAACCAAAAGTAGTACAAAATTCGGACTCCAATGAATTTGGAAAGCATTTGGATGTACGTTAATTATCGAGGAATCTGTATTTTTACTTTTATGAGAAATTTCAAAATTACTTCTATTCTTAGAATATAAAAAATGAACAAATCTGAATAGTAATTATACATATTGAAAACGAAGCTATTGGAATGTCAAAATTTGTTCTTTTAAGATGGAAAATTTCAAATTTCAGCATACATCCTATTGAAAACTAACCAAAAGTAGTACAAAATTCGGACTCCAATGCAAATTCGCAGAAAGCTACTCTAAGATTGTAAAAAAAAATGGGACATTGATTGTAGTCCTAATTGTAAAAATTCAATACAATAGAAATGGCATTGAAAATTATAAAAACAAAGCAAAACAAAATTGGATCTGTTCATTAAAAATCCAAATATGGCTGAAAATGAATGTACAAGTTGTTCCATTATAGTGTGGGATGCTGTACTTGTATTTTGATGAAAATTTCGTAAAATATTTTTCTGCATGTCAGAATTTGTACTCTTAATATGAAAAATTTCAAAATTCAGCCTGCATCCTATTGAAAATTATCCAAAACTAGTAAAAAATTCAAACTGAATGCAAATTCTCACAGAAAGCTAGTCCAATTTACATGCGAGAATTTGATTTTTTAGGTAAAAGATTGTAAAAACAATTCTATTACAATGCAAATTCCAAGTCTTGCAGAAACCTACTCCAATTTACATGCGAGAATATGATTTTTTAGGTAAAATATTGTAAAAATAACTCTGACTACAATGCAAATTCCAAGTCTCACAGAAAGCTACTCCAAGATTATAAAAAAAATCGGACTTTGCATTCTAGTCCTTGTTTTAAAATTTCAATCCAATGGAAATTGTATTTAAAATTATAAAAAAAAGCAAAACAAAAATGGATCTGTTCATTAAAAATCTAAATATGGCTGAAAATTATGAAAAAAAAGCAAAACAAAAATGGATCTGTTCATTAAAAATCTAAATATGGCTAAAAATTAATGTACAAATTGTTCCATTATAGTGTGGGATGCTGTACTTGCATCTTTATGAAAATTTCGTAAAATGTTTTTCTGCATGTCAGAATTTGTACTTTTAATATGAAAATTTTCAAAATTCAGCGTACATCCTATTGAAAACTACCCAAAACTAGAAAAAAAAATTAAAACTGAATGCAAACTCCAAGTCTCACAGAAAGCTCCTCCAATTTATGTGATCATTTGATATTTTTAGGTTAAAACTCAATCTAATGCAAATTACATTGAAAATGATTTAAAAAAGCAAATATGAATAAAAATGAATGTTGATTAAAAACCCAAATATGGCGGAAAATTAATGTACTTCCATTATTGTGTGGGGTTCTGTACTTGTATTTTGATGAAAATTTCGTACAATGTTTTTGTGTACGTCAAAATTTGTGCTTTTAAATGAAAATGTTCAAACTTCAGTCTACAATCTATTGAAAACTACCAAAAACTAGTAAAAACTTTAAAACTGTACGTTTTTGTGTACGTCAAAATTTGGGCTTTTAAATGAAAAATGTTCAAACTTCAGTCTACAATCTATTGAAAACTACCAAAAACTAGTAAAAACTTTAAAACTGAATGCAAATTCAAAGTCTCGCAGAAATTATGTGTGAATGTGATTTTTTAAGTAAAAATTCAAACGAATGGAAATTACAATGGAAATTATAAAAAAAAAGGCAAAACATGGATATGTACATTAAATACGCAAATATCGCTGAAAATTAATGAACCAGTTCTTCCATTATTGTGTGGGATGCTGTACTTGTATTTTTATGAGTGAGAATTTGATTTTGTAGGACTCCCAGAAATCTACTCTAATTTATATATGCGAATGTGATTTTTTAGGTAAAAATTCAATCGAATGGAAATTATATTGGAAATTATAAAAAAGGCAAAAAAATCTGTACTTTAAATATACAAATATGGCTGAAAATTAATGAACCAGTTCTTCCATTATTGTGTGGGATGCTGTACTTGTATTTTTATGAGTGAGAATTTGATTTTGTAGGTCTCTCAGAAATCTACTCTATACGTGCGAATGTGATTTTTTAGGTAAAAATTCAATCGAATGGAAATTATATTGGAAATTATAAAAAAAAAGGCAAAAAATGGATCTACATTAAATACGCAAATATGCCTGAAAATTAATGAACAAGTTCTTTCATTATTGTGTGGGATGCTGTACTTGTATTTTCACGAAAATTTCGTATAACAAAATCAATTTCCATTGATTTGTAAAAAAAAAATGAATCCTTTAAATATTTGACAATGGAATATTCCTGACGGTAAAACATCCACGAAAAATGTTCGCACGCGAAACTCATTTCACAACATTTTTTTCTTCTTTTAAATGAATCGTCAAACATATTTCAACAGAAATATTTCAAATTAAGTAAGAAAAATAAGCGTTGTTAATGGTGCAAAGTAAATAATAATTGTTCAAAATTTCACGTTATAAGGACATAAAAGTATCCTTAAAATGTTATATGTATTTTACATTTTAAGGAAACTTTTATGTCCTTAAAACGTGAAATGTAATTGCTTTAAAGAGAATTGAATACACATTGCAGCAAAATATAAAATTGGCAATTTCTAACAAATTTTACAATTTCTAACAAAAACTCGTACTATAATAATAATTCTCACAAATTTTTTCCATAAATTTCCATAAATTTTAGGCTAGTATCTCTTATTTTTTTAACTTAAAAATAAACTTTGTTAATGGTTCACAGTAAATAATAATTGTTCAAAATTTCACGTTTTAAGGACATGAAAGTTTCCTTAAAATGCAAAATATATTAATTGCTTTAAAGAGAATCAGAATACATTGCAGCAAAATATTAAATTGGCAGTTTCTAACATATTTTACAATTTCTAACAAAAACTCGTATTATAATAATAATTCTCAAAAATCCATGAACTTTATATTATTTCGGTCACCAAAATTTTACCACCAATTTTATATATTGCTATAATCTGTACAGCAAACTATAAAATTGGCAATTTCTAACAAATTTTACAATTTCTAACAAATTATAATAATAATTTTCAAAAATTTCCATAAATTTTATGATATCATCTCAGTCACCAAAAGTGCAAATTTTAATGTTGCTGTAATCTACGGAAATTGCTAACAAATTTTACAATTTCTAACAAAAATTCGTATTCTAATAATAATTCTCACAAATTTCCATAAATTTTAGGATATTATCTCTTATTTTTCTTACTTAAAAATAAGTTTTGTTAATGGTTCAAAGTAAATAATAATTGTTCAAAATTTCACGTTTTAAGGACATGAAAGGATCCTTAAAATGTAAAATGAGAATCGAATACACATTGCAGCAAAATATAAAATTCGAGATTTGTAACAAATTTTACAATTTCTAACAAAAACTCGTATTATAATAATAATTTTCAAAAATCCATAAATTTTATATTATTTCGGTTACCAAAATGTTACAACCAATTTTATTTATTGCTGTAATCTGTACAGCAAACTATAAAATTGGCAATTTCTAACAAATTTTACAATTTCAAACAAATAAAAATAATAATTCTCAAAAATTTCCCTAAATTTCATGATATCATCTCAGTCACCAAAAATTGCCAATTTTATGTTTCGCTGCAATCTGTACGGCAAAATATAAAATGGCAATTTCTAACAAATTTTACAATTTCTAAAAAAAACTCTTATTATAATAATAGTTCTCAAAAAATTCCATAAATTTCATAATATCAGTCACAAAAATTGCAAATTTTATATTCCGCTGCAATCTGTACAGCAAAATATACAATTGGCAACTTCTAACAAATTTTACAATTTCTAACAAAAACTCGTATTATAACAATAATTCTCAAAAATTTCCATAAATTGTATGACATATACCGGTCAATCAAATATAATCTATAATCTATATATAAACGCTGAAGATGTAATTACTAACGTCCTTCATGCTACAGCAAAAGTATCGCAGTTCGTTCATTAGGAACGCTAATAAAACTTTGATGAAGTTGAAAAATCTTTGTAGGTCTGTTCCCGGGGTTTTTCCGCTGGACAAGCGAGAAGTTTTCGCAAAGGAAAATTGGGAAGTCCGGTAATACTTTACACCCAAACTCTGTAAATCTGGGACCAGACCAACCGAACAATAAAGTCACTCCCAAATATAACTGGAGCAAGCAAAAATTCAGATTTTTGTTTGTTTAATTTAAGGCGTAAATTATATACCCAATATAGGTCAATACAGGTGTTATAGGTGATTTATTTTAGGAGCGAATTTAAGCAATTTTTCGCATTCTTGTTAATAATCGCATAGTATTTGCATTGCATACTATTGCATTGCATACTATTTGCATTGCATACTATTGCATTGCATACTATTTTGGCAGATTGTAGCTTGCTCATTAATTAATTCGTTAAGTAATTCATATTTTCAATACAGGTGTTATAGATAATTTATTTTAGGAGTGAGTTTAAGCAACTTTATCGCATTCGTGTCAATAATCGCATACTATTTGCATTGCATACTATTTTGGCAGATTGTAGCTTGCTTATTAATTAATTCGTTAAGTAATTCTTATTTTCAATACAGGTGTTATAGATCATTTATTTTAGGAGTGAGTTTAAGCAACTTTATCGCATTCTTGTTAATAATCACATACTATTTGCATTGCATACTATTTTGGTAGATTGTAGCTTGCTCATTAATTAATTCGTTAAGTAATTCATATTTTTTATCAGCAGGATGGTTTCGACTTTTACTACGTGGTAGTCCATATTAAAAAACAGAGAAATTTGTTCTTTTAATATGGAAAATTTCAAAATTCAGCCTACATCTTATTGAAAACTAATTAATCTGTATTTTTACTTTATGAGAAATTTAAAAATTACTTCGATTCTTAGAAAATCAAAAAAATTAGGAAATGTGTTTGAAAGAAATCTTTTAGAGAAACAACTTGCTATGTTTTTACCACAAAATTTGGTACATTTTGTGGTAAAAACATAGCAAGTTGTTTCTCTGTTTTTCATATTTTCTAGTTATTTTATAGAATTTTTAAATAAATAAATTAAAAATCGCGAATTTTGCCCGTCAGTTTGTGCTGGTGAATAGGTATGTGTAATGAAAACGGATATTTGTGTCTGTTTGCTACTTTGTTATATGTGGTAAAAACATGGCAAGTTATTTCTCTGTTTTTCATATCTTCTAGTTTTTTTTATAGAATTTTAAAATAAATCAATTAAAAATCGCGAATTTTTCCCGACAGTTTGTGTTGGTGAATAGGTGTAATGAAGAGGGATTTTTGTGTCTGTTTGCTACTTTGTTATATGTGGTACTACATTTTGTGGTAAAAACATAGCAAGTTGTTTATCTGTTTTTCATATTTTCTAGTTGTTTTATAGAATTTTGAAATAAATTAATTAAAAATCGCGAATTTTGCGCGTCAGTTTGTGTTGGTGAATAAGTGAGTGTAATGAAAACGGATTTTTGTGTCTGTTTGCTACTTTGTGTATCGCGATTCGTTGGCGTATGTAACATTGTGTGGTTAAAAGCTCTACGTTTAAGTGATTTAGGCAATGCTTGGGGGTTAGTTTTATTGCCTGGTCAATCAAGGTAGTAATAGAGGTGTATTTTAATTTCGCGCCTATTTCAGTTGTGCAAATAATTGTGATGGATTTATAATATTCGTGTTATATATAAATGTGCGAGCAGAATCGGTATTGAATAGTTTGAAACTACAATTAAGAAGTTATATCGTATGTCGATATATGTTGTTAAATCATTATGTACTTACATGTTATACATTGTTAATTGAAACACATATTGAATAAGCGTTGTAATGTCGAATGTAAGCTCATTTTATTTAGCTGGCTAGAAATTAAATGTACGTGAGTTTGGTGTGGTGAAGCAGGAGCTTGTGAAATTACTTATGGTGTTTCTATTAGTGGCGTTTGGTACCAATCACCTGGCAATCGAATGTATGCAACCGCCAAAATAATCTCTTAATTATTGTATTTTTGAGAAGTAATTGGTCGGTACTGAATAATTGCTAGATGATTTACAATGAAATTATGGTTGTGCGAGAGATATATGCCCGCTTGGGACGGGCACTATAATCTCACTTTCTCGTATTTTTTGTAATCGTCGAAAATTGCATCGAAGCGGAGATGCCCAAAATGGAGTCGGCGGGCATTAAAAATTATTTCGGATTTCTGCCGAGTCATGGGAAAGGCGATATTACATACACATTTGATACAGGCGAGGAGAAATCAATGATAAATTTTCAACAATCGGCTCTGTTGTCCGCGAGGAGATAACCATCGAACGTGAATACTTTTGCGAAATTTGATCTGTGATTATTCATTGAAACAATAATTAAGTACGCCAAATGGGATTATGCAATGGCACGTTTCATCCCAGGACGTAAATTAGAAAGCAGCGTTTATAATAACATAATTATAGTAAATAGCCCCCATATAACACCGCGTACATGCAGCTAACCAATAATTTCACATTCATCTTAAAATGCGATACTAATGCGGCCGAAAATCAATTAATGCATGCAAAGAGAGAAGTATCAAGTGCAAGCAATATAGCCGTGAAAACAAGTTTGATAAATAATTCAAAGCTATATCAACATTCGCCATCTGAATGGTCTGATATTGCTTTTGGCTCAGGCTCAACTATTAGGCAAAACTGAAGAAGGAAAAAAGGAAGAGTAAATGCTCCTCTCGCTCTTTCCACTTCGGAATTTGAAAACATGTACCGTCGTTGAACGTTTGAATGGGGCACTTTAATGAAACAATGACAATTAAGAGTCAGGTTTAGAATGCGGATACATTTTAGGTGTACAATATTTCTGACGTGCCGGGCAATTTTAATATTAGATTGATCCAGGAGTAAAAGGGTATAGACACCATAGTCTTTTATGGGGGTTAAAACCACGACACTGAGGCCATCTACCTAAGTATCCGCAACTTATTAAACTAACACATCCCAACCCCTTGGGCGAATTCATCAACCCCTCTTTGCCGAACATTCCAAATATAAAACGGTTTCTACATTTATTCGGCTGGCTTAGTCGAGTATTACAGCTTTAATAAACCGAAGCTTAAAACCTCGAATTTAAGGTGCATAAATGAATCAGCGTCACGGTTTATTGCAAGAAGCCGTTCCTTGCGGAGTTTCAGTTCTAATCAAGAGTTTGATTGTTCGGTTTCCAGCGTTTTGCGTAGAATGCCAAATGAGGTAACCTTTCTAGGAAACAATAGGAGAGGATTATCGGCAACGCTCCGATAGTTACGTTCTAAATACACCGTGATCTAGGAACGACAGTAGGTAAAATAATAAAATGGGAAGAGCAAGAGCAGCGTAATTATAACTTTCCGTGATCTGGGGTAAATAAAATGGTACCCATGAAGCGTTAGTTTATAGGTAATCATATTTTCGAGCTGAAATTGTATGCCTGAGCCGAACCTTTTTGTGGTGGGTTATTAAAAACAGGGCCAACATCACGACGGGAACTTGAAAGTTGCCGACGGCCGCCATTTTCGCGATACTACAGGTCTTCGTTGGTATCCACGCGTTTTTAATGGTATTTCGAGCGCACTTAACGCTCACGACGGGTATAAAACTGCGTTCAAGTATATATGTTTTCGTTTCGCCAAGCATGCCGCGTCCAGCTTCGCACAATTAAATGCAACAGCGAAATTACATACAGGTAAACTAAAGCATGCGACGTGTTTGTAGCTAATACACAAAACCAAAGCTTACCTCAAGTTAGTTGTTCAGATTAGGAATATATCACACATGCAGGTTGTGCATAGCGCGCAAAATTATGAAGCACTCTTCGAAGCACTGCACTGGGAAACCACTTTGGACACGATTGAATGGAATGCATTTAGAACACAACATTCGAAGCTGCTCCTTTTTCCCTAACCATTCATATTTTCATATGTGGAGATGTCCTGTGCGTCTGCAGGTATAAGAACCACTTGCAGTACAGTAAAATACAGCAATTCTTAAGAGCTGCTCTTTGTGCGGGATACCACACAGTCTCTGATCTTTAAATGTAATTAAACCCGAGGCTCGATTTGGCATAAAATATTTCAGTACGAACTTCTCATTAAACACTTCATTCACCGTATTAAACGTAAGAACAGGCCGGGACGTTTTTTTTTAAGTTGAACGTTTTTTTTTCTGGGCACGCTTAATTAATTGTAAATTCACAACAATTATGGATGTCGAACTTCCATAGAACTGGCCACATGCGAGAGTTTTCCTCACATGAATCAATTCAATTTAATAATAATATTGTGGACTTGTGTCGAAGACGCGACGGCGCACAGTTCCACCGCCTCGCTCAGAGTCACCAGCTCAACTGAAGTGAAGTCCTGAAACGAATACAATCCTGAAGCGAAAGCAAACGATTCCGGCCGATTATTACGTCACACAGCTGAATTAAACCTGGCGTTTTATACATAAAATTTATAATATTCATACATAACGTGCATGTATGTGTACGTATAACGAACGGCCTAACATCGCCCTGCACAAAATGCGCACAGTTTTACAATGAACGGATGTCACTGCTTCTAGCAGCGTTTTCTGTCGTTTAATTATGCCCCGCTTTTAGGAATTAATGCGTCCCCAACATTTCCCTACATACATACGCGAAACTATATGCAGTATTTATTCATATTTATGCTCCCACCCGCCTAAAATGCGAACATTAATGGATTCTTGAATTCAGAAATTCGCCTATTTCAAAACCATCAAATACAAAAATCAGCCCGTCATCAATTTATACGAAACACGGCTTCTGCTTTTAGAAATATGCATATTCTAAATTTAATTCGGCCATCATCTAGCCAATATCCACCCCACAGGACTTTTTAAATTAACAATTTTATACCCATTACAGTTTCATCTCCAACTTTAGAACAGTATTTACATTTTTGCTGCATTCAAAATTAATTTGAAAAGATCTCATTAGAGAATTCTACTAAGCAGCAAGTGTGATGCTATTTGTAAATATATAGCAAAATATTTGACCAAGGTACCTAAACATATATTTTTTAAACAAACCACATTGTAGGTATCAGATAACCAAAATTGATTTAAGAAAATCCTCATCAAAGCACATAAAATCTATCAAGTAAAAACGAGAAGCATATGCAGAAAAAAACAAGTTAGAAACTATTACAACAATTACAGGTGCATTAATTACAATTACAGGTTAATCGGCGATCAACCTATTGTAACTGCTCGCGGTGATTAAATCCGCGAATTAAAAGCGCGAATTAAATTAATCGAAATCTCTGCTGGGGGTGAAGTGGCACTGTCACAGTATAACTACTAACGTACCTAAAAATATCTTTTTTAAACAAACCACATTGTAGGTATCAGATATTCAAAATTGATTTAGGAAAATCCTCATCAAAGCACATAAAATCTATCAAGTAAAAACGAGAAGCATATGCACAAAATAAAATAAGTTAGAAACTATTGTCCATAACATAAGTCCATAATATGTTCCTAATGAAGTTAATAGTTGTTTCTGGTAATATTTCCTGAATTAAATCAGAATTTGATATCAGATTTGTGCAAAAAAATCTATTGAAGAGCATCCATGCAAAAGCACATATGTCCATGTGCTAATGAAGTTATTGGTTGTTTCTGGTAGGATTTCCTGAATCAAATCCGAATTTGATATCAGATTTGTGCAAAAAAAAATCTAATGAGGAGCATCTATGCAAAAGCACATACATCCATGTGCTAATGAAGTTAATGGTTGTTTCTGGTAGGATTTCCTGAATTAAATTCGAATTTGATATCAGATTTGTGCAAAAAATATCTTCTCCTATAGTACAACCTTAGGCAAGAACTTACAATTGTCCTTACTACTGATCAATCTTCGTAAATATGATCTATGGCCATGGCTAAATATGGCCACAAAATCAAATTCCGAAATTTCTTACTACAAAGTATTAACGCTTCTACTGGATTTATAAGGAAGCTGGAAATACAATGTGTTTATATGCCAGTTCTTTCAGCTGGCATATAAACACAATTTTTAGAAATCATGAATTATTTCATGATTTTACTCATTACTCATGAATTATTTCATTATTTCATGAGTATTTCAGGAGAGAGAAAATTTTCAAATGAATGCTCTCCAAAATCTACAATACAATCCCAGAACATTTCAAGAATGTTAACCAAATCAGTTTAGAAGTATGTATGAAATAATTTTCTCCTGACTCCTTTGAATTAAATGTAATTAATTTTCAGGACAAGCTGCAGCAAATTGGGCAGATTTTTTACATTTAAAAACGTATTTTAAAAAGTATTAAAAAGTACTATAAAAGACTATTAAAACACCAATACAAAGTCAGTTCCTAGTTATTGTTAATATTGTTGTAAATCTGCAATAGAATCAAAGAAAATTTTAATAATGTTAACCAAATCAGTTTAGAAGGATGTATGAAATTATTTTGACTTCTCTGAATTATATGTAATTAATTTTCAG
The DNA here is from genome assembly GCA_951805005.1 of Othius punctulatus. NCBI lineage: Eukaryota > Metazoa > Arthropoda > Insecta > Coleoptera > Staphylinidae > Othius > Othius punctulatus. Next base: position 34,449,930 of record OX638147.1, on the reverse strand, counting down.
GACAAACTGCAGCAAATTGGGCAGATTTTTTACACATAAAAAAGTACTCACGAATACCAATATGTACAAAGCTATCAGTTCCTAGTTATTGTAAATATTGTTGTAAATCTGCAATAGAATCAAAGAAAATTTCAATAATGTTAACCAAATTAGTTTAGAAGGATGAATGAAATAATTTTGACTCCTCTGAATTATATGAAACTAATTTTCAGGACAAGCTGCAGCAAATTGGGCAGATTTTTTACATTTAAAAACGCATTTTAAAAAGTATTAAAAAGCACTATAAAAGCAGTATTGATATTAAAACACCAATACAAAGTCAGTTCCTAGTTATTGTTAATATTGTTGCAAATCCGAAATTGAATCAAAGAAAATTTCAATAATGTTAACCAAATCAGTTTAGAAGCATGCATGAAATAATTTTGACTCCTCTAAATTATATGAAATTAATTTTCAGGACAAGCTGCAGCAAATTGGGCAGATTTTTTACACTTAAAAAATTACTAACGAATACCAATATGTTCAAAGCTATCAGTTCCTAGTTATTGTTAATATTGTTGTAAATGCGCAATAGAATCAAAGAAAATTTCAATAATGTTAACCAAATTAGTTTAGAAGGATGTATGAAATAGTTTTGACTCCTCTGAATTATATGTAATTAATTTTCAGGACAAACTGCTGCAAATTGGGCAGATTTTTTACACATAAAAAAGTACTCACGAATACCGATATGTACAAAGCTATCAGTTCCTAGCTATTGTTAATATTGTTGTAAATGTAAAAGCCTAACACTTATTGGTGCCTCAATGCTCCGACCGAAAATATATCAGAGGTCAAGAATATATAAAAGACAAAAAAACAGTTCTCTCCTAAAAATAATGGTAATAAAAGAACAAAATTTTAAGATAAACTTTTGCTACGTAATTATACATACATCTCTACACTGAAGCGAAGCTCTCACACAAAATTAACGAACTGCAACGGATCAAGACTTTTCACACTTTAAAAAGTAGAAGTTGTTTCAAAAGTTAATCTGTAACGTTCTATGGAACTATTTTTTGGACAATTTCTACTTATTTTCGGAGCAAACTCCTCAGAATTGAATGACTTTATAGGACAAACTCCTTAAAATGGGACAGAAATTTTATAGCAGAGAAAGTTTTTGTAAAATCAAAATGAAATGTACTGATATATTTATAAACCTAACTTTGATTATAAATCTAAATCTTGTTATTTTGGACAATTTCTACTTATTTTCTGAGCAAACTCCTCAGAATCAACAAATATAAATTTATTGGACAAACTCCTGGAAACTGGACACACATTTTATAGTAAACAAAACTTTTTTCTAAAATCAAAATAAAACGTACTGATATATTTATAAACCTAACATTGATTATAAGCCCAAATCTTTTTATTCTAGACAATTTCTACTTATTTTTTGAGCAAACTCCTCAGAATCAACCAAAATGAATTTATTGAACAAACTCCTTAAAATTCGACAGAAGTTTTATAGCAAAACAAGTTCTTGTAAAATCAAAATGAAACCTACTGATATATTTATAAACCCAAATCTTGTTATTCGGGACAATTTCTACTTATTTTCTGAGCAAACTCCTCAGAATCATCCAAATTGAATTTATTGGACAAACTCCTGGAAATTGTACAGAAGTTTTATAGTAAACAAAAAGTTTTTGTAACATCAAAATAAAACCTACTGAAGACATATGTAATTTTAACAACGTATAGATGTTACATTTAAGCGAAAAAATGCTATTAAATTTAACTACATATTTTTACTTCGTCGAATAGGATACATTTTTTTTAATAGTATGTAGTTTTTATAATGTATGTAATTCTGAAAAATCTACTTGTTGGCCTAATAGCCTAGTAGCTAATTCTAGTGTACAAAATATTAATTAATAAAATTTAAAAAAAATGGATTGATACTCTCTAAAATAAATATGTCCTGTAATCTTGCATAATAGTAAACTATGCGCAGATTCTGTATTACTAATTATCCATCTACCAAAATCATAATGACGTAACACAATCCGCATTGCACTAGATGCGGTTTAATACTGGTGATGAGATGGCCACTAATTAGAAACCAATAGCTGCCGAATACAGCGACCACATTGAAATACGAAACCCATCTTCATAAAGTGTTATTGCTGGACTTTGATTAGGTACTAATCGATTTCCGGTTAATTTTCATACACTAATCGTTTGATAGAAGCACGTTGAAAACGATATGTTTTCAATCAACTGAAAAAATACGAAATAAATTGCTAGCAGCTTCCTGGAGCTTAGACTGAAATCAACAGCATCGCAGTTATAAAAACCTAATCAAGACAGGCTGATAATAATAAATATAAATATAGATAATTTGAACGTATTATGTATTAAAATGATAAATAATTTACGTCAAGTTGTTATAAAGCAAAAAAAAAAGTAAATAGATTTAATATATCCTGTATTTATCACATTAATTTTAATGGTAATTATTTTTCTGCTGTGATATTCGTGAAGAGAAGTAATGGCCACATATTTGATGTATAGTAGAAATTGATCTGTTTTTTTGCAAATAATAGAAAAATTATTTTCCAAAATGATCTTCAATACTTTTCAATTTTAGCTTCCTCCCATATGTATACATCTGTTTCATTTTTTGTTTATTTTTAAAATAAATTAAATTAAAATAAGAGGAAGAACGCAGTCATGAGAAAATTTAGATAAATAGGTTTTCCTTATATTTAAATTTTTACGTTTATGTTTCAAGTTTAGAACGTAAAAACATGTTCATGAATGATTTTTCAAAATTTAAACTTACTACGAAATATTTAATTGTAATTTTAAGTTGCCCCTCTAAATTTTGTTTACTTCTAGGTATTTACTTTAAGAAAATAAAAAATAGTTTAATTTTTAACATAAAAACATGTTCAGCTAGCACTGGTGATTTTTTTATTTAAATTTAGACTTACTTTGATATATTCACTTGTATTTAAAGTTAGTTCTAGAGATTCAATTCTATTGTAATTGTAACGCAGTGCTAGTTAAATTCATAACAGTAATGGAGGTGGTTTTATTGCGTTTTGATTACATTTGCTTTGATGCTCTTGTTGTGAAAACAGTTGCGATCCGATTAGTTATCCGGTGATATGACGTCGAAAATAAAACGCTCTATTGTGCATTCCATAATAGCATGCACATAAACGATGAGATTGCCATACATTAGCTCAAATGCAAGGGATATTTTCACCAGAGGTATTAACGCTACTGTGTATTGACACGGTGGCCGATACAATGGAGCCACTAATCAGGCTTAATGAGAACCGCCATTATCTACGCCAGTGGCTAAGACGCGTAGACAATTGCTATTATCAGCAATTTGCCGAATTGAAATGTGCGGAGCACATCCACATCCCGCTCACTTCTTCATTGCATTATAGTATTTTGCGCGATGTGACTCACATTTATGTCACAATAACTTGTTTATGCATTAACGGGACTTGGCGAATACCACTTATAGATTTATTCGTCATCATTTTGTTATTTAAAATCACGCATGATATCATGATATATAAATAATTAGCATCATGATCAGTTAAGTATTTTGCTCTAAGAACTAATGACTTTTAAACGATGAATAGTTTAACTACGTATATTACCAGTAGCTTTGTGTTAATCGGTGAAAACGATAATACCTAAATCATTTTACATTTTAATCATCCTTAAATGACCATTGAAGCTTTCATGCTTATTTGTGAGTAATAGCAAAAGCACCGGATATGTCTCTTGAATGTTGTGATTAAGAGGAAGAAGGTAGTAGAGAGAAAATTAAGACAAATAGGTATATCAATTGAGTGGTAGTATCATGACAAATGATGATCCAACGCTGATACAGGAAGTCACAAAAACATTACTACAAAATACAAAGAAGAGACAAAGCAGCATAAAAAAAGGAGTCACACAGTAAGAATAAGTACAGCTAAACATAGACGAAGAGGATGAAGAAGCAACCATCTGTTAGAAGACGAGAAAAATATAAGGGCGAAAATTAGAGAAGTAAGGTCAAGATAATTGGAAAAGAGGGTACATAGGATAAGAAACATCTGAAATAGGAGTTGGAAAGTAAGAAGAGTTTAGAAAGTAAGAAGAAGCGTAGGTAAACATAGATGAAGGGGATGAAGAAGCAATCATCTGTTAGAAGACGAGAAAATAAAAGGGGCGAAAATTGGAGAAGTTTGTAAGATAGCTAGATAATTGGAAAAGTACCCTCTTTAAGCTAAATTTAAAAAATATTGAAAATTTTACAGTAAGCTTTAAAATTTTGGCAATAACAATTGAAATTTTGACACTATTAATTAACATTTTGATAGTTATCGTTGAAATATTGATGCTAATAATTGAAAATTTGGTACCTATTTTTTTAAATTTTAAGTGTAAACTGAACTATTTGTTTTAATCATTGAAATTAATAATAATAGTAATAAGAATTTCGGTAGAATTCAAACTTAGGGGCAATAATCCTTGCAATTTTGATAGTAATAATTAACATACCTGAAAATTTACAAAATTATGAAACTTTTACACAGTAAGCTTTCAAATGTTGGCAGTAATGACTGAAATTTCACAAATAATTGAAAATTTTGACAATTATCGTTGAAATATTGATGATAATAACTGAAAATTTTCAAAATATTGACGATTTTGGCAGTAATTACTGAAATTTTTCAAAGAATTGAAAATTTGGTACCTTTTTTTTTGATTTTCATTGCAAACTGAAAGATTGCTTGTAATCATTGAAATGAATAATAATATTAATAAGAATTTCGGTAGAATACAAACTTAAGGGCAATAATCCTTGCAATTTTGATAGTAATAACTGAAAATTTACAAAAACTTGAAAATTTTGCAGTAAGCTATAAAATTTAGGTATAATTAAAACTTTTACAGCAATTATTATTTTAATATTAATAAAAATACAAAAAATATTGAAATATCGACAGCAATCTTTGAATCGTTACATTGAAACTTTCATCATGAATAATTTGGCAGAATTCTTGAAATTTTAACAGAAATAATTTGAAATTTGACAGTAATAAATAATATGTTGATAGTTATAATTGAAAATTTGACAGTAAGCTTTGAAATTTTGGCAGTACCGACTGAAATTTTGATACTATTAATTAAAATTTTGACAGTTATGGTTGAAATATTGATGTTAAACTGAAAATTAACAAGATATTGAAAATTTTACAGTCAGCTTTTAAATTTTGGCAGTAATGACTGAAATTTTTCAACGAATAGAAAATTTGGTACCTATTTTTTAAATTTTCAGTGCAAACTGAAAGATTGCTTGCAATCATTGAAATTAATAATAATAGTAATAAGAATTTCGGTAGAATACAAACTTAGGGCAAAAATCGTTGCAATATTCATAGTAATAATTGTTCATAACTGAAAATTTACAAAATATTGAAAATTTTACACAGTAAGCTTTCAAATTTTAGCAGTAATGACTGCAATTTTACAACTAATTGAAAATTTTGACAATTATCGTTGAAATATTGATGCTAATAACTGAAAATTTACGAAATATTGAAAATTTTAGCAGTAATTTGGCAGAATTAATGAAATTTTAACAGAAATAATTGGAAATTTGATAGTAATAAATAATATGTTGATAGTTATAATTGAAAATTTTACAGTAAGCTTTAAACTTTTTGCCAAAAATGACTAAAATTTTACAAATAATTGACAATTTCGACAATTATCGTTGCAATATTGATGCTAATAACTGAAAATTTACAAAATATTGAAAATTTTGGCAGCAATGACTGAAATTTTACAAATAATTGTAAAGTTGGTACCTATTTTTTAAATTTTAAGTGTAAACTGAAATATTGCTTGTAATCATTGAAATTAATAATAATAGTAATGAGAATTTCGGTAGAATACAATTTTGGGGGCAATAATCCTTGCAATTTTGAGAGTAACAAATAACATAAGTGAAAATTTACAAAATGTTGAAAATTTTACAGTAAGCTTTTAAATTTTGGCAGAAATGACTAAAATTTTATATATAATTGAAAATTTTGACAATTATCGTTGAAATATTGATGCTAATAACTGAAAATTTACAAAATATTGAAAAGTTTTGCAGTAATGACCGGAATTTTACAAAAAAATGGAAAATTTGGTACCTATTTTTTTAAATTTTCAGTGCCAACTGAAAGATTGCTTGTAATCATTGAAATTAATAATAGTAGTAATAAGAATTTCGGTAGAATACAAACTTAGGGGCAATAATCCTTGCAATTTTGATAGTAATCATTAACATATTGATAGCTGTCCTTGCAATATTGATGGTAATTGATTGTAAAAACTTGAAAATTTGGCAGTAAGCTATAAAAATTTTGTATAACTGAAACTTTTACAGCAATCGTAATTTTAATATCCATAACAATACAGAAACTATTGAAATATCGACAGCAATCTTTGATACGTTACATTTTACAAAAAATAGAAATTTTAAAATATTTGACTGTAATGACTGCAATTGAAACTGAAAGGTTGTATGAAATTAAATTAATTCGCAAATTTAACTGTACTAATTGAATTGTATTGTAGTATTGTATTAGTATTGTATTGTATTAGTATGTAGTATTGGCGAAGATGCATTCACTAGATGTGTAATTGGGTTGATTTTTTTGCTCTGATCTTAGCTTAGCTTTGATCATTTTCGCCTTACAATACTCTTCACGCTCAGAAAACTTAGAAATATCGAAGGAAATGTTTGGTATATCATAGGATGTTTAGAATGTCATGGGCCAAAAAAATGCGGAACACATAAGTATTAGATATCAACTGGATAAATAAACAACAACATACTATCCATCTTCAACAATAAATATAAAATCTACTTCAATTAATTATTGAACGCTCCATTTAGGCAGAACAAGGAGTTGATAGGAGATCTTAATTGTGTTCAAGGAATATTTGAAACGAAACTAAATGCAGGATAATTCAGGATTCGATTAGAGAAGTGGTACCAAATCTTCAGTAATCAAAATTGACGTAAAATGAAAAAGCTTACTTTCATAAGTTTACAACTACAAGCTAAAGAAGATGGAGATAGCAAAGGCAAAGAAGATACAATCCTCAGAGGAGGATTGTATCTTTTTTGGGCACAAACTTTTACGTGGATTGCTAAAACAGCCAATTTTGTTTATGAAGATACACTCCTCCTCTGAGAATCTTTTAGCTTTCTTGCCTTCAACTTCTTCTGGTGGAAAAGATACAATCCTCAGAGGAGGATTGTATCTTTTTTGGGCACAAACTTTTATGTGGATTGCTAAAACAGCCAATTTTGTTTGTGAAGATACAATCTTCACAATCTTCTTAAGGCACAAACGAAATTCCTCAGAGGAGGATTGTATCTTTTTTGGGCACAAACTTTGATGTGGATTGCATCTTCTTTAGGCACAAACGAAATTCCTCGAAGAAGGATTGTATTATTTTTGGGCACACACTTTGATGTGGATTGCTAAAACAGCCAATTTTGTTTGTG